>JALAZF010000036.1:19247500-20707094 GCA_022829125.1 Lathyrus tuberosus | reverse complement strand
ACAATGATCCGAAATATCCCTCGATCCAATCAATTGCCCCTGTCACACCCTGTATAATATATATCTAGAATAATACAATACAAGCATTTTATTTGGTACTGACACCATCATAAGTGCCTAATGGCGTAATTCACATGCTTGCCCATTCCTAAAACATAAACACAATCTATGGCACAAGACATGGAAACTAGCCAAAAATAAAATCTAAGAATAATATACAATATCCTCAATTGTATACAACGAAAAGATACACAGCGAAAAATACTAAAGCCAAGCGTCTCTTGAAACATCCAAGCATCGCTCCACTTGTAAATCAAACCTGCAAACCACACCTGAAATAAAGCAACTATAGTGGGGTGACACACATCAAATCTCAGTGAGTTCCCTATCTTATAGATTCTCTCGGCTTTACGAGGTTCTACCCATCCTAACTCAAGTCAAGGGGAAGGGAAAATGACCTTGAGTACACAATCTCACAAACTCACACTATATGAAAACATGTCATGAGTTCATCAAATCAAAATATCACTAATCGATAACCACACCAAGGCATCCCCTTTTCCCGTCCGCTTCTACGTCTAGAAGTCGACCCGAGTCATGGATCCCTGTAACCTACTTGACATACGAATGGATTCGGGTTGTACGGGCCTTTTACCGTTATGAACCGTCACTTTACACGAGCCTTATACCGTTAGAAGCATACGCTCCCAGAGCACCATTCGTACTGCACGCGGGAATCAAACCTGCAAAGTAGTTGTGCATATGTTTCAAAGGAGCTCGAGACCCATGAAACGCACTCACGAAATAACCGGTTACGATTACGTGATCACACACACAAACGTGATTGTATTCGACAATCACAAGGCCACAATGCCTTAAGGCCTCTTGCCTTTTCACAAAAATCACAATGGTTAAAACACATGTTCCATACTAGTGTTCACTCTTTCCTAGACCAATCTCGTCACGGATGCATCTTCCTATATCAGGTGCCGGAGCCTTGTCATCTAGGTTTTCTACTCCATGCCTGAACTCGTCAATAAATGCACGAGCATCGCCATCTAGAGTTTCTATCACAATTCTATTCACAACCTAGAATTATATCATTTGTTTTGGGGTTAAGTTTCCTCACTCTGCCTATTACATTTTCATTTTATCATAGACATTCACTCACAACCATGCCAAACAATTAATAGGATAGGCAAGATATATCACAATTGCACAATAGAATAATATATGTCAAGTAAAACATAAATATGCCACTTTGGAAATTCTCCGATTAATTAATCAGGCAGTAAAAATAACATTTTTCACCTCCAATGGATAGAATATTTTCTTAGCTTCACATCAATATAAAGAACTTTAAAATCGGACAAACGAGTCAAAAGTTATGAATTTTAGAAAATACATTTTTTTTCATTTTGTTCCAGGTCGCGCTAAACGAGCTCCACCCCGCGCTAAACGCGCTCGTCATTGCCTGGAGAGGTTGCAAATTCTCCAGACCGCGCTAAGCGCGCTCTGCGTTATTAAAAAAAATACCCCTTTTGACAGTAGAAAATCCAATCCCCCAACTCATTCTCCACTCCATACCCACATCCAACAGAGGTATATTTTCATGTTTCCATCATAGTTCATCCATCAAACTTCATAAAACATCAAAGTATAATTTCTACACCAAAACCCTAAGAATTTCCAATCAAAACAACCAATCCAAAACTTCATAACAATATCAATAGATGATCCTACACATGTTATAATCATACTACACAATTTATAGCTCATTTTATCCGTCAGATTTCATTGATTTGCAAAATAAGCATTTTCTCACAAAACCTAACTTAAGCTAAAATCATCTCTAACTCTAAAACTCAAAGCTTCTATCTAGAACCCACCTAGTAATCGAAGAGGAGTTTTAAGAAGATGATGGTGATCCATGGCTTCTTCTTCTTCCTTGAGCTTTTCCTCCCTTCCCTTCTCTTCCTCTTCTTTCTTCTCCTTTACTAACTTCTTCTTCTTTCTTTTCTCTTCCAACTGATATCTCACACATGTTACAAATTTATCCTGTCGGATTATATTATATAATATTGGTTTATATATAAATTATTTCAATTTTTTTATTAAATATAAGTGTTTTTTTTAGTAAGCAAGAAATTCGTTAAAGCGAGAACAAAGGGTTCTCGAACCCACTTACAAAAAAAAACCGAGACTTAGCTCGGCAAAAGAAAATTACAACCAATTAGGCCTTAAGATAAATAGTACAAAGGGAGCATACTAAAACCATAAAAGCTATAATTAGAATTGGTAATTTTCTCAATATAAGACCATCTCCAAATAAGCAACTTGACATTCCACACCACATCCATAATATTCCAAACAACAAGCCTAAAAATAATGCTATTTCTCAACAACCATAAAGACCATGATGTCGTCATCCATATTACACCTTCGTTACCATTCTTCACCTTACTTCTTTTACAAAAGGAAAACCATCTTAAGAAACTCTCCTTAATGACATAAGTTCCAACCTCCTCAAAACCAACCCACTCCACCACTTCCTTCCAAACCATTCTAGCCACCGGACATTCCAATAAAATATGTTTTAAAGATTCGATTTCGGACAAGCAAAAAGCGTAATTCAAATCACTATTCGGAAAGACACAACCTCTAAAAGAAATAGAATCCTTTGTTAGAAGCCTATCTAAAACACACCTCCAACCAAAAGCTTTTATTTTTAACAGAACTATCCCCTTCCAAACCAAAGAAAATACTTCATCGAAATTCTCTCAAGGTCCGAAAAGAGTCCAGAAAAAATAAACAAGAGAGTAGAAAGAACTAACCGAATAAGACTCCAAAGTGTCCACGGACCACCGGACCGAATCCGGCTCCGAAGAAACCGGCCGGAAGTCTTCTAAAACCGACCGCAACTCCAATAATTCGGTGACCGCTCCACCCTCAACGATAGCATTAATGCCGAAATCCCCCCAATACCATCCTTCACTTCTAAAACCACCCATGCCAGGCACTGATACTTCTTTAAGGCAAGATAAATCATAAAGAAGAGGAAATTTGTCCTTAAAACAAATATCAATACACCAACAAGAATGCCAAAAAGAGGAAGAGTATCCATTTCCAATTTTAAATCTACAATTAGCAATAAATAAATTTTCCGACAAACCTTTGTCCAAGCCGATGACATCCCTCCACCAAAAGGAACAACTTATCTTCTTTTTGATACACTTTCCGGAGTCCACAATCCTCAAGTTGATATCACCGTACCTCTTCTTTAGAAATTTGTACCATAAAGCTTTTTTTTTTCGAGAGAATCCTCCATCTCCACTTATTAAGGAGAGCCAAATTATAATCCTCCACCCTTCGCAAACCCAAACCCCCTTTTTCAATCGGAAAGCACACCTTATATAATATCCCATATTATTTAAATTCTCAATTGGATATCAGATGAGATCATATGAGTAACTATATGCTCTATCTTTGGTAAATTGGATTAATGGAATCCTCTAAGTACTTTAAGTATTGACATTTGGGATCAATAGAGCAACTAGTGAACTCTGAAGAGATCAAATTGTTTTATTAAAGAGACAGATTAATTATTCGTTCGAGAAAGTAATTTATGGTAACTCTAATCTTCGATCAATTGGGTTGAGACGATAAAATATCAATTGGAGGTATTTTTGCCCTGTTGGATTATATTATATTATAAGTTAATATATATATATATATATATTTTGTTAGAAAGAAAGAGAAAGAAGAAGTTAGTAAGAAGAAGAAGAAGAAGAGAAAGGAAGAGAAGAGGGAAAGAGGACGAAGAGAGAAAAGCAATGGATCATCTTCAATGTTCATCTTCTTCTTCAAACTACTCTTAGATTATCAGGTGGGTTCTAGTTAGACGCTCTAAGTTATAGAATTAAGGATTTAGAACTTAGGTTAGATTTGAGAGAAAATGATTAAACAGATGAAACAATGAAATCTAACGGATGAAATTCGATATAAATTGTGTAGTGTAGTTGTATTATGCATGTGATCATTTGATAATACTTGCTTTGATGTTTGGGAATGATTTGGATGAGGAAATGATGGATTTGGCCCAAGGGTTTCTGGTTTCTCACTGTTGCGAATTTCTGAACTTTGCATTGTTCGCCTAGCAAACCTGGCGAACTCCAAAGCGAACGGTTGGTTGAGTGTTTGCCTAGCGAACCCTGGAGCGAACGGAAGGAAAATATTCACCCAGAGCTCACTTAGCAAACTTTATACCCTTTTTCTACTGACGTGGTTCGCTGGGTGTTCGCCTAGCGAACACAGTAGCGAACATGGCATATTTATCCATATTGTTTCCTTCATAACTTTTGATCTGTAACTCGGATTGATGCACGGTCGGAAGCGTTGGAAAGCTATTTCAATGCTCTTTATGATAGTGAAATATAAATATATGTTTATGTCATGAATTGATATGGTAGAGTTAAATATTGTGATGAATGTTAGAAGTGTGGTTTATGTTTCCACCGGAAATGCATGAATCGGGAATCCAATTGTTATGGGACTTCAAGCCTTGGAAAGAGAATACAATGTGCTGTTAAATGGTATGTGAGACCATGATTTAACCAAGGATGCTTGGTAGAGGATAGTAGTGGCTTGTATGCCTTAAAAATGTGTGTAAACTACTATGTGGATTATGTTTGATATGTTATGCTATCTTGTGTGTTTTATGATTGATGTTGTAATGTGCTTGTCTAATATTGTTGTTGAATATAATTGAGAAAATGCCATGCTTAAAATGAATTAGAAAGAGTGAGGAAACTTTACCCCAAAACAAATGGCATAGTTAAGATTGTTATAATTCTAGGTTGTGAATAGAATTGTGATAGAAACTCTGGATGCCGATGCTCGTGTATTCGATGTATAGATGTGCATCCTTGACGAGTTTTGGCCTGGAGTAGATAACCTAGATGGCGATGCTCGGGTAGTTGATGTAGAAACGTGCATCTGTGACGAGTATTGGTCTAGGAGAGATTGAAACACTAGTATGAAACATGTGTATTGTTATGTTTTATTGTTAAAGGCATGAGAGGCCTAAATGCTAATGTGGCCTTGTGATTGTCGAATACAATCATGTTTGTGTATTTGATCACGTAATCGTAACTATTGCCCTTGAGAGGCATTCATGAGTCTCGAGCTCCTCTGAATGCAGGCCGAATTACTTGGCAGGTTTGATTCCCGCGTGTAGTACGAATGGAACCTACGGGTAGAGACTTGTGACGGTGTACGGGCCGTGTGAAGTGACTATTTAAGGTGATAATATGTCCCTTATTTCCGAATCCATTTCGTATGCCAAGTAGATACAAGGATCCAGGACTCGGGTCGACTTCTAGACGTAGAAGCGGACGGGCAAGAGGGATACCTTGGTACGGTTATCTATTAGTGATAAACTTTTGAGTTAACGGACTTAATGACATGTTTCCATATAGTGTGAGATTGTGAGTTTGTGTACTCAAGGTCATTTTCCCTTCCCCTTGACTTGAGTTAGGATTGTTAGAACCTTGTAAAGCCGAGAGAATCCAAAAGATAAGGAATTCACTGAGATTTGATGTATCTCACCCCATTATTGTTGATTATTTTCAGGAGGTATTTGCAGGTTGATTTACAAGTGGAGCTATGCTTGGATGTTTCAAGAGAGGCTTGGCTTTAGTATTTCCGTTGTGTATATGTTGTATACAATTGAGGATATTGTATATTGATCTTAGTTTTTATTGTTTGGGCTAGTTTCTATATCTTGTACCATAGATTGTATTATGTTTTTAGAAATGGTAAAGTATGTGAATTATGCCAATAGGCACTTATGATGGTGTCAGTACCAAATAAAACACTTGTATGGTATTATTCTTTATATATATTATACAGGGCGTTACACCTTATTCCAACTCACCAATGAATTTTCCTCTCACCCTCCTTCCTTCCCCAGAGGAAATTACTTTGGATACTAGATATCTCTTTATGGATCTTCACCGGAGCTTTATAGTAGGAAAGCATAAAAATTGACAAACTAGAAAGAACTGATTTTAATAAAGTTAACCTCCCACCAAAACTAAGAAACCGGTTATTCCAACAAGAGAGCCTCCTTTTCATTTTTATCACTAAATCCGACCACAAAGAGGAACTAATAGAATTGGAGCCAATAGGAATACCAAGGAAAATGAATGGACACTCCTCCCTCCTACAAGAAAGGAAGAAAGAGGCCAAATCCATGAACCGATCACTAATATTAATTCCAATGAGTTTGCTCTTGTGAAAGTTAATACCCAAGCCGAAGACTATTTCAAAACCTCTTAACACCGCTTTGATTGCCCACACTTGCTTCCAACTTCCTTCCCCTATAAGTAAAGTATCATCTGCGAATTAAAGCATATCAATAAAACACCTCTTTAAGTTAAAACCATCAAACTCCTCATTCTCCACCGACTTTGAAACCATACCCCTCAACCCTTCTGCCACTATCACGAAAAGAAAAGGAGAAAGAGGATCTCCTTGCCTCAAACCTCTCTCCACCACAAACTCCTTAGTAGGAATACCATTAACCAATACCGACATTTTACTATTAAATACTAAAGTTTCCATCCACTTCATCCACACTTCCCCAAAGCCCATTTTCCTTAACATGAATCTAAGAAAATTCCAACTAACCTTATCGTAAGCCTTCTTGAAGTCAACTTTGAAGAGCAAACAACTTTTTCCCTCCTTTTTAGCAAAATCCACCAATTCATTAGCCACCACAACTCCATCTAACAATTGTCTTCCCGGAACAAAAGCACTTTGAGAATTGGAGATAATCAAATTCAACACCACTTTAAGTCTAGCCGCCAAGAGCTTAGATAAAGCTTTATACACACAACCCACAAGACAAATAGGCCTATAATCATCCAAACATAACGGGTTAAATGACTTAGGCACTAGTGTCAAGAAAGAGGAAGTAAAAGCTTTAGAAAACATAGCTCCGGAATAAAAACTAAGGAAACCACCAATAAACTCCTCCTTCATGAAATTCCAACACTTTTTAATAAAAAAGAAAGAATATCCATTGGGGCCCGGGCTTTTAGATCCCTCACAACTCCAAATCACATCCCTAATCTCTTCTTCCAAAAAAGGGCCTTCAAGAAGAGATCGATCCATGTCACTAATGCTCTTAAACACAAGACCACCAAGAACGGGTCTCTCAACATCCAGCTCAATAAACTTAGCCGCAAAGTGACTCCTAACCTCCTCCTTAACCTCCTCCACTTTGTCCACAACTCCATCGTCCGTGACAATGGAATCTAAGAAATTGCGCCTCCTCCTTTCTTTCATAACTCTATGACAAAATTACTATTGGTATCACCATCACTTAACCACTTAAGTCTCGACTTTTGTATGATCATGTTTTCCTTAATCCTAAGATTAAGCCAAAACTTCCCACTCGCCAACATCTTCTTAGCCACCAACTGCTTCTCACCCTCCACACCCCCGAAGTCCACTTCCGTGTCATCTACAACGTTCAACTCCCTCACCCCCTCCTCCATCTCCAAATTGACCCTTCCAAAAACATTTGAGTTCCACCACTTAAGCCTTTCTTTTAAAATGCGCAACTTCTCCTTGAGAACAAAATCTTTCCTTCCCTCCACAACAAGGTTCTTCCAAGCATTTTCAACAAAAGGATAAAAACGCCTATCGGAGAACCACTCATTATTCACCTTAAAAGGTTTCGGACCCCAATCCGCTTTGTCCACCACCAACCAAATCGAAAAATGATCTGAAATATCCCTCGATCCAATCAATTTCCCCACTACTCCCCAGCTATCAATAAGGCCATTTGAAACCAAAAAGCGGTCAATCCTACTTTTAGCCTTACCATCCCCCAAGTGTGATCAATAATACATTTATACAATTTTATTTTTCTTTTCTTTTTGTACATGACATTCTCTTATAATTTATTGGTAATGTAGAGTCTTTTTTGTTTAATGCAAGATCTAGTTAGCTATATCTTATTTAAAATCTAAATTATTTTTTTTTTGTAAATATAAATCACTTTTTTTAAAATTAAACATTAAAGTCGTATGAATTTATATATATTACAAAGACATGGGCTCAAGATTTCTTTAGTATAAATTGATTATAAGAGTCACTAATCTTTTATTATTTTATTTCCTTTGTTTTTATGAATTTCTCCTAAAATAATAGTTGACTCGTATAAACCAATTTACAAACATTTACTAAAGATTTATTTAGTTGCATATATGACTAACTACTTCATGAAAGATATTATATAACATAAACTCTTACTATATTCTTATATTCTTTAAATTACGTTGCATAAATTAAAGGGTCATTAACTTTTCATCTAATTAATCTAAAATAAATATTATTTAGTAAAACGAACAATTTATAACTTCTAATACATTTTTGTTTGAAAAAATAAAAAATACTAATAATTACAATAGAAGTAGATAATTTAACTAATCGTCCGTTAATATTTATTATTTATGATTGTCCACTACTTATTATCTCTTTGTTGTTTCTTTTTTCATTGTTTGATCAGTAACTGAATCATCACAAAAACACGTGGAATCAAGAAACATGTAGTAGTTTTGAGATAAATAAAATTTCTCCAAAATTTGAAGTGGATGATGAGGTATTTTTAGATTATTCAGATATTATGAGGCCGGCGTTACCTGAAATTCCACTTACCGATCCATTAATGGACATTGATAAATTTGTTCTAGTAGAGCTTAAACCAGTTAATTCTTTAACTAGGATGCAAATTAATTACGCAAAATCTCTCGACAAAGAAAAATGCAGGGAAAGGGATTATAATATTTCAACTCCAAAGGATAATGGAACTCATATAGACCCTTTTTTACTAAAGAAATTTCCATCTCCAGCCATCAGTATAACTCCGGCCACTGATGTAGTAATAACAAAAAAATTCTCTACCAACATTACAAGTCCTAAACAATATGCAGGAGGCTTCCAATCAGGTGTGTGTTCTTTATTTCTTGTTCAAAATACTAAAATTATATTTTATGAATAATGTGCAATAGCAAAGTAAAAGTTCGTAGGTTTCTCGTCACTTAATCAAAACACGAGCCAACATGTAATGTCTTATAACATTAGGAATTCTACATCACGTCCTTCTAAAGTTATTAGGAATATGCAGATAAGATAGTTTTAAAAATAATAAATTTTATCTATTCTGTTTTATATGTGTAAAAGTGAGAATAGTAAGGGAATTATGTAAATATATATTTGAATACTATGTTATGTATGAACTAATACATATGATGTTTTGTAGGATGATACTTGACATGGTGAAAATTTGGACATTCAATTTACAAATGTCGTGAGGAATTGATATTGAAAACATATTTCGCACAATTGGAAAAGTCAGTGAAGTTAGAAGATATTGGCATTTGTGAAGGGTTTTTAAATTTTGGTTAAATTATTTGTTTGTTGCATTTTGGATTTTATTTCTCGTTAAAGAAATTTTACTGCCGCTTTTGTAGGGTTGAGTTAGACCAAACTCTAATTCTATCAGTTTCATTTGGTTAGGTTTAATTCGTGTATTTAATTTCTTTTAAACTTAAATATTTGTTGGAAATTAAGTAAATTATTATGTTTAAGTAAATTTTTTTAGCTAAATAATGTAGTCTCTTATGTCCCATGATGTATCTTTTCTAAAAGTATCGGAAAAAATTCACATCTCACATTTGTTAAAGATGAAGTCCACAAAAAGTTTATATAAAGTAACAATGCTCTCTTTAAAAGTCAATTTTGGAGGTATGAGTTAGAGAAAACACAAATTTTATCATAATATCAGAGTCTTATTTAAGATTAAATGTGACCCCCACAATTTAATTATGCGCTGCAGATGTCCAGACCTAGGTGTAAATATATGTGTTAAGAGTTTTATATCGAACAATATATGAAATAAACATGTGTATATAAATGGAAGGGAGGCATCACCTTACAAGCAAGTTTTTTATGGTTAAATTAGACCAAAACTCTAATTCTAACACAGTATCTCAAGCCTATCGATTTGGACTACTGATTGTTTATATTTACAGACCAAACCTAATAGTATTGGAGGTGAGGGGGTGTATTGAAAAAAATATTTATTATTTTATATTCTAACTTTGAACTATTTCTTTTGTCTAGTATCTATTTTCACTATACTTTCATTTTTTTTTTATTTTTTAAAAACTATGTTAAAATTTTAAGATTTTTTTAATCAACCAACATACTTTACTTTTTTCGTCCTCTACTAGTTATTACAGCTCCTTCAATATTTTGGTTTTAAAATTTATACTTCAATAAAAAGTAATGTTTTAAGTAGTATTATTTACTTTAACCAGTTGTAAAATTAGTCAAAATATAGTTATTTACTTCAATACTTCAAAAATCGATATTAGCTAAACATTTAACAATTTTAAATAATTTACTAGTGTTCTTGTAAGAAAATATTATTGACTCATCCGTGTATCAATTTCATAAAAAAGATAATAAAGTTCTTTATTATTAAGGACGTCAATTTTCTATTTATATTTAATATTCATGTCTTTCATAAAGTACATAAAAAATGCAAGTCATAAGACTTATATATGCTTCTATTATTTTATAAAGTCACATACTTGTATTTATTTACAATTATACAAACATAATTTGCAAAAATCACTTTATAGTATTTATAAATATGATTATTTTATGTTATTAATTTATTATAATAACATGCTAGTATTAAGTTTTTATATCTATGGTGCGTTAGTAATGAAAAATATTAAATAGTTACATATACAAAGTATTTTTCGCATATAAACATGATCAAAATTTTGGAAAGTTTTTATATATTTTGAATTTATTGTGACGTCATTACAATTGTCTATTTTTAAAATCATAATAATTTATAGTCAAAATGTATAAATTATTTTCCCTTTTAATATTAATATCACTTTAGTATTTTCCATTTTTTCTAATTTTCTATCTTAAATTAAAAAAAATATTAATTGGAAAATTCATATAATTCTTATTTGTAAGAAAAAAATAATTAATGCGTGTTGCCCCATTTTGTTCGGTTCTCCTTGTTTTTCCCCTTTTCTCTCTTATATATGAGATAAAAAAAGACAACCACATCATTACTAGGGATTAATCTTCTATCACTTCTCTTTAGCAAAATCACGTGGGTAGGTTATTCTTACCTTTTCACCCTCAAGTCGGTAGGTTATTCTGTCTTGTAATTTCACTTGTTTAATTTTACAAAAATTTTAATTTTTATGTATTTCAATGTTTGTATGTATTTCTCTAGTTTATTATTCAAAAAATTTAATTGTTACACATTTCACTGTTCACGCATATTTCACTTGTTTACTTTTCAAAATTTTTAATTCTACATTCAATTTTCACATGTTTTAATTTGGTGTTGTAACTATTTTCTTTTGGTGCATTTTGTATGGATTTGTTGAATATTTTTATTCCTTGATGTGTGCAAACTCTTGATTTTTGCAATTTAAAAATGTATTTAGAATTTTATTAATAGTTATGGACTTCAAACATCTAACGTTGGAATGATATTATCAAATTAAACAGTTTTTATTCGCTTCAATGATAATTTTCTAATTGCTTAAATGTTTTTTCTCATATGTTCTAGAGATAATTGATGCTAAGGTTCCGAAATTAAAGTAAGAACCATAAATAACTTATTTCAATTTTTTTTATTAAATATAAGTGTGATCAGTAATAAATTTATACAATTTTATTTTTCTTTTCTTTTTGTACATGACATTTTCTTATAATTTATTGGTAATGTAGAGTCTTTTTTGTTTAATGCAAGATCTAGTTAACTATATCTTATTTAAAATCTAAATTAAGTTTTTTTGTAAATATAAATCACTTTTTTTAAAATTAAACATTAATGTCGTATGAATATATATATATATATATATATATATATATATATATATATATATATATATATATATATATATATATATATATATATATATATATATATATATATATATATATATATTTGACAAAGACATGGGCTCAAGATTTTTTTAGTATAAATTGATTATAAGAGTCACTAATCTTTTATTATTTTATTTCCTTTGTTTTTAATGAATTTCTCCTAAAATAATAGTTGACTCGTATAAACCAATTTACAAACATTTACTAAAGATTTATTTAGTTGTATATATGACTAACTACTTCATGAAAGATATTATATAACACAAACTCTTACTTTATTCTTATATTCTTTAAATTACGTTGCATAAATTAAAGGGTCATTAACTTTTCATTTAATTAATCTTAAATAAATTTTATTTAGTAAAACAAACAATTTATAACTTCTAATAGATTTTTGTTTGAAAAAATAAAAAATACTAATAATTACAAATGAAGTAGATAATTTAACTAATCTTCCGTTAATATTTATTATTTATGATTGTCCGCTACTTATTATCTCTTTGTTGTTGCTTTTTTCATTGTTGGATCAGGAAATAGATCATCACAAAAACACGTGGAATCAAGAAACATGTAGTAGTTTTGAGATAAATAAAATTTCTCCAAAATTTGAAGTGGATGATGAGGTATTTTTAGATTATTCAGATATTATGAGGCCGACTTTACCTGAAATTCCACTTCCGGATCCATTAATGGTCATTGGTAAATTTGCTCCAGTAAAGCTTAAACCAGTAGAGCTTTAATTCTATCAAGAGTAGAGAGGAGCAGATTGGTTATACTCGGCCCAATAGAAGATACATGGTAGAGTTTTCTGAATTCATTAATGCTATGGGTCTGGTGGATCTACCTTTAAGTGGTGGTTTCAGATTTTCTTGGTTCAAGTCCAAAGATTCAGTTTGTAGTCGCCTTGATCGGTTCCTTGTTCCGCCTACTATTTTTAATAATTAGAACATGGTTACTCAACGAATTGGAGAGAGAGAGATATATCAGATCACAGGCCGGTTTGGATTGTAGTTAAGAATTTGAATTGGGGTCCCAAGCCGTTTAAGGTTTTGTCGTGTTGGTTCGACCATTCTGATTTCTTAGTTTTCATTAAGAAAGAGTGGGATGAGTATAAGATAACAGGAAAAGCTTCGTATATTTTGGAAGAAAAGATGAAACATTTGAGGACCAGAATTCGTTGGTGGAATTCAAATGTGTTTGGCTGGATTGATCTTAATATCCAAAAGGAAGTATGGGTTGTCAATGAAATGGAAGAGTTGTTGGTTCAAAAAGTAGGTAATATCTCTAGAGAGGATCTTATGAGAAGGAATGATGCAGAAGATAATTTTTGGAAATCTATCAGAATTAAAGAGAGTATTTTGAAGCAGAAATCGAGAACCAAGTGGATAGCTGATGGAGATGTTAATACCAAGTTTTTTCATAATGTCTTGAGGCAGGGGATTAATTTGAATACCATTAATGGAGTTATGATTAATGGTAGATTGGAGGAGGATGTGCAGAAGGTAAAGAAACATGTCAAGTCTCATTTTGCTAGCAGATTTGGTAGGGCAGATAGAGCATTTCCTTCTATTGGAGGATCAGGTTTCAAATCTTTATCACTGTCAAACAGTCAAGAATTAGAAGCTGATGTAAAAGTTCAGGAAATAAAGGAAGTTGTCTTTGGTTTTTCTGGGGACCGTAGCCCTGGGCCGGATGGATTCAGTTTTGAATTCTTGAAAAGATGTTGGGATATTATAGGGCCAGAGTTCTCTAATTGTGTGTTGGAGTTTTTTGAGGGTGAACAACTTCATAAAACCTTTGCGTCGTCGTTTGTGGTTTTAATCCCAAAGTCTGAAAATCCTGAAGATCTGGATGGATATAGGCCAATTTCTTTGGTTACCTCAGTCTATAAGGTTATTTCTAAAATTCTTGCAAATAGGCTTAAGAAGAAAATTGGTGGTATTGTTTCAAATACACAAACAGCGTTTTTGGAAGGAAGAGACATTTTAGATGGGGTATTGGTTTTAAATGAGATCCTGGATTTTGCTAAGAGATCTAAAAAGGAGTTGATGATTTTCAAAGTGGATTTTGCTAAAGCGTATGACTATGTACATTGGAATTATCTTTGAGAAGTGATGAAACATATGGGATTTGGCTCTAGGTGGATGAGATGGATGGACCTTGGAGTTTTTAATAGCTTTTCTTCAGTTCTAGTCAATGGGAGCCCATCTCAAGATTTTAGAGTGACGAGGGGTCTCAAGCAAGGAGACCCTTTAGCTCATTTCCTCTTCTGTATGCCTGCAGAGGGGCTGGAAATCATTATGAAGCGAGCAGTTGCGAGTGGTCTTTTCTCAGAATTTAAGGTCAATTCTGAGATTGGTTTTCACATGCTGCAATTTGCTGATGATTCGGTCTTAATTGGCGACGGTTCGTGGAAGAATATCACAACGTTCAAAGCCATTTTGAAAGCTTTTCAGTTCACTTCAGGTTTGGGCATTAATTTTAGTAAGAGTGCGTTGATTTGTGTTGGGTTGGATGAATTCAAGATCAGATCTACAGAGATATTTCTATCTTGTAAAGTTTCTCCTTCTCAATTTTCGTTTCTTGGGATATTAGTTGGAGGTAATCATAGGTTAATCTCGTTTTGGAAACCGGTGATAGATATTATGCGTGCTAGATTGAATACTTGGAGGATTCGGTTCTTATCAATGGGTGGTCGAGTTACTCTAATTAATTCTGTCTTAAGTAATTTGCCAATCCATTACATGTCTTTTTATAGAATGCCACTTAAGGTGGTTAGAACTCTCAAGTCTATTCAAAGATCATTTTTGTGGAATGGGGTAGAGAATAAAAAAGGGATTTCTTGGATAAGTTGGCAAATTGTTTGTAAGAGTAGAGACTTGGGTGGTTTAGGTGTGAAAGATTTAAAGTTATTCAATTTGGCTTTGTTTCTTAAGTGGGCTTGGAGGATTTTAGAGAATAAGCTCACAATTTGGAAGGATTTTATTAACTATAGATATCCTCTTTGCTGTTATGATTTTTTTAACAGAGAGGTCTCAAGTTTGCAGGTGACTCCATCTCTGTGGTTTTTAGATCTTTTGCAGTCCTTGAATGTAGTGGGAGAAGATAGGATGGTTGACTTAATCGTCTACGAGATTGGAGAAGGGATTAGAGTGGATTTTTGGAGGTCGAAGTGGGCTTTGGATGAGCCATTTTGCAGAAGATTTCCAGCGCTATATGCTTTAATAGAACCAGAATTTAGCTCAGTCAATAATAATGGTTATTGGGAGGGAGAGATTTGGAAATGGGATATCAAAGTGGTTGTAGCAGAAATTCAGGAGATGGCGCGGGCTCAGCTGGAGTTATTGTATTCGATATTGGCTTCCATTTCCATTATCAAGAATGCCAAGGATTCAATTAAGTGGTTGCTGGAGGATAACTATACTTATTATGTTTCATCTATGTATGTCTTTTTGCAGGAAATTATGGAAGATAATTCAATACAGCTAGGAGATGAAACGAAAGCGGCATTGAAGTTAATTTGGCTAGCGCAAGTACCGTTTAAGGTGAAAGTGTTTGGTTGGAGGATGCTCCATAGGCGAATTCCAACGAGAGATAATTTGTTTCGGAGAGGAATTGTTTCTAATAGTTATGAGATGTCATGCCCTTTTTGCTTTCTCGACATGGAGTCGGCTGAACATATACTATTTCTATGTGGTAAATCTATTATGGTGTGGAATTTTGCTTGTAAATGGTTGGGGATACCGTGTATATTAGTAGGAAATATGGTCACTCATTTAACATGTTGGATACAGGGTTGTGTCGATAGAGGGGTGGTGGTTAGAATAGCAGTAGGGTTATGGTTATCGATTTCTTGGATCCTGTGGTTATGTCGTAACAATATTATTTTTAGGGAGGAATTGTCGGATTTTGATACGATTTCAAATCGTATTTTAATTTATACTTGGTGGTGGATAGGTATGAGTTATAAAAGCTCTTATTTTGTACTAGATATCTCTTTATGGATCTTCATCGGAGCTTTATAGAAGGAAAGCATAAAAATCGACAAACTAGAAAGAACCAATTTTAATAAAGTTATCCTCCCACCAAAACTAAGAAACCAGCTATTCCAACAAGAGATCCTCCTTTTCATTTTTATCACCAAATCCTACGACAAAGAGGAACTATTAGAATTGGAGCCAATAGGAATACCAAGGAAAATGAATGGATGCTCCTCCCTCCTACAAGAAAGGAAGAAAGTGGCCAAATCCATGAAACGATCACTAATATTAATTCCAATGAGTTTGCTCTTGTGAAAGTTAATAACCAAGTCGGAGACTATTTCAAAACCCCTTAACACCGCTTTGATTACCCACACTTACTTCCAACTTCCTTCCCCTATAAGTAAAGTATCATCAGCGAATTAAAGAATATCAATAAAACACCTCTTTAAGTTAAAACCTTCGAACTCCTCATTCTCCACCGACTTTGAAACAATACCCCTCAACCCTTCCGCCACTATCACAGAAAGAAAAGGACAAAGAGGATCTCCTTGTCTCAAACCTCTCTCCACCACAAACTCCTTAGTAGGACTACCATTAACCAATACCGACATTTTACTATTAAATACTAAAGTTTCCATCCACTTCATCCACATTTCCCCAAAGCCCATTTTCCTTAACATGAATCTAAGAAAATTCCAACTAACCTTATCGTAAGCCTTCTCGAAGTCAACTTTGAAGAGCAAACAACTTCTTCCCTCCTTTTTAGCAAAATACACCAATTCATTAGCCACCACAACTCCATTTAACAATTGTCTTCCCGGAACAAGAGCACTTTGAGAATCTGAGATAATCGAATTCAACACCACTTTAAGTCTAGCCGCCAAGAGCTTAGATAAAGCTTTATACACACAACCCACAAGACAAATAGGCCTACAATCATCCAAACATAACGGGTTAAATGACTTAGAAAACATAGCTCCGGAATGAAAATTAAGGAAACAACAAATAAACTCCTTCTTCATGAAATTCCAACACTCTTTAATAAAAAAGAAAGAATATCCATCGGGGCCCGGACTTTTAGATCCCTCACAACTCCAAATCGCATCCCTAATCTCTTATTCCGAAAAAGGGCCTTTAAGAAGAGATTGATCCATGCCACTAATGCTCTTAAACACGGTCTCTCAACATCCGGCTCAATAAACTTAGCCGCAAAGTGACTCCTAACCTCCTCCTTAACCTCCTCCACTTTGTCCACAACTCCTTTTTCCGTGATAATGGAACCTAAGCAATTGCGCCTCCTCTTTTCCTTCATAACTCTATGAAAAAATTTACTATTGGTATCACCATCACTTAACCACTTAGGTCTCGACTTTTGTATGATCATGTTTTCGTTAATCCTAAGAGTAAGCCAAAACTTCCCACTCGCCAACATCTTCTTAGCCACCAACTCCTTCTCACCCTCCACATCCCCGAAGTCCACTTCTGTGTCATCTACAACGTTCAACTCCCTCACCCCTCCTCCATCTCCAAATTGACCCTTCCAAAAACATTTGAGTTCCACCACTTAAGCCTTTCTTTTAAAATGCGCAACTTCTCCTTGAGAACAAAATCTTTCCTTCCCTCCACAACAAGGTTCTTCCAAGCATTTTCAACAAAAGGATAAACACGCCTATCGGAGAACCACTCATTATTCACCTTAAAAGGTTTCGGACCCCAATCCGCTTTGTCCACCACCAACCAAATCGGACAATGATCCGAAATATCCCTCGATCCAATCAATTCCCCCTGTCACACCCTGTATAATATATATCTAGAATAATACAATACAAGCATTTTATTTGGTACTGACACCATCATAAGTGCCTAATGGCGTAATTCACATGCTTGCCCATTCCTAAAACATAAACACAATCTATGGCACAAGACATGGAAACTAGCCAAAAATAAAATCTAAGAATAATATACAATATCCTTAATTGTATACCACGAAAAGATACACAGCGGAAAATACTAAAGCCAAGCGTCTCTTGAAACATCCAAGCATCGCTCCACTTGTAAATCAAACCTGCAAACCACACCTGAAATAAAGCAACTATAGTGGGGTGAGACACATCAAATCTCAGTGAGTTCCCTATCTTATAGATTATCTCGGCTTTACGAGGTTCTACCCATCCTAACTCAAGTCAAGGGGAAGGGAAAATGACCTTGAATACACAATCTCACAAACTCACACTATATGAAAACATGTCATGAGTTCATCAACTCAAAATATCACTAATCGATAACCACACCAAGGCATCCCCTTTTCCCGTCCGCTTCTACGTCTAGAAGTCGACCCGAGTCATGGATCCCTGTAACCTACTTGACATACGGATGGATTCGGGTTGTACGGGCCTTTTACCGTTATGAACCGTCACTTTACACGAGCCTTATACCATTAGAAGCATACGCTCCCAGAGCACCATTCGTACTGCACGCGGGAATCAAACCTACAAAGTAGTTGTGCATATGTTTCAAAGGAGCTCGAGACCCATGAAACACACTCACGAAATAACCGGCTACGATTACGTGATCACACACACAAACGTGATTGTATTCGACAATCACAAGGCCACAATGCCTTAAGGCCTCTTGCCTTTTCACAAAAATCACAATGGTTAAAACACATGTTCCATACTAGTGTTCACTCTTTCCTAGACCAATCTCGTCACGGATGCATCTTCCTACATCAGGTGCCGGAGCCTTGTCATCTAGGTTTTCTACTCCATGCCCGAACTCGTCAATAAATGCACGAGCATCGCCATCCAGAGTTTCTATCACAATTTTATTCACAACCTAGAATTATATCATTTGTTTTAGGGTAAAGTTTCCTCACTCTGCCTATTATGTTTTCATTTTATCATGGACATTCACTCACAACCATGCCAAAAAATTAATAGGATAGGCAAGATATATCACAATTGCACAATAGAATAATATATGTCAAGTAAAACATAAATATGCCACTTTGGAAATTCTCCGATTAATTAATCGGGCAGTAAAAATAACATTTTTCACCTCCAATAGATAGAATATTTTCTTAGCTTCACATCAATATAAAGAACGTTAAAATCGGACAAACAAGTAAAAAGTTATGAATTTTAGAAAATGCATTTTTTTTCATTTTGTTCCAGGTCGCGCTAAACGAGCTCCACCCCGCGCTAAGCGCGCTCGTCATTGCCTGGAGAGGTTGCAAATTCTCCAGACCGCGCTAAGCGGGCAACACCGCGCTAAGCGCGCTCTGCGTTATGCAAAAAAATACCCCTTTTGACAGTTGAAAATCCAATCCCCCAACTCATTCTCCACTCCATACCCACATCCAACAGAGGTATATTTTCATGTTTCCATCATAGTTCATCCATCAAACTTCATAAAACATCAAAGTATAATTTCTACACCAAAACCTTAAGAATTTCCAATCAAAACAACCAATCCAAATTTTCATAACAATATCAATAGATGATCCTACACATGTTATAATCATACTACACAATTTATAGCTCATTTTATCCGTTAGATTTCATTGATTTGCAAAATAAGCATTTTCTCACAAAACCTAACTTAAGCTAAAATCATCTCTAACTCTAGAACTCAAAGCTTCTATCTAGAACCCACCTAGTAATCGAAGAGGAGTTTTAAGAAGATGATGGTGATCCATGGCTTCTTCTTCATCCTTGAGCTTTTCCTCCCTTCCCTTATCTTCCTCTTCTTTCTTCTCCTTTTCTAACTTCTTCTTCTTTCTTTTCTCTTCCAACTGATATCTCACACATGTTACAAATTTATCCTGTCGGATTATATTATATAATATTGGTTTATATATATATATAGTTGGAAAGAGAAAAGAAAGAAGAGGAAGTTAGTAAAGGAGAAGAAAGAAAAGGAAAGAAGAGAAAGGGGAAGAGAAGGAAAGAAAAGCTCAAGGAAGAAGAAGAAGCCATGGATCACCATCATCTTCTTCAAACTCCTCTTCGATTACTAGGTGGGTTCTAGATAGAAGCTTTGAGTTCTAGAGTTAGAAATGATTTTAGCTTAAGTTAGGTTTTGTGCGAAAATTCTTATTTTGCAAATCAATGAAATATAACGGATAAAATGAGCTATAAATTGTGTAGTATGCTTATAACATGTGTGAGATCATCTATTGATATTGTTATGAAGTTTTGAATTGGTTTTTTTGATTGGAATTTCTTAGGGTTTTGGTGTAGAAATTATACTTTGATGTTTTATGAAGTTTGATGGGTGAACTATGATGGAAACATGAAAATATACCTCTGTTGGATGTGGGTATGGAGTGGAGAATGAGTTGGGGGATTGGTTTTTCTGTTGTCAAAAGGGGTATTTTTCTGCATAACGCAGAGCGTGCTTAGTGCGGTGTTGCCCGCTTAGCACGGTCTGGAGAATTTGCAACCTCTCCAGGCAGTGAGGAGCGCGCTTAGCGCGGAGTGGGGCCCGCTTAGCGCGACCTGGAACAAAATGGAAAAATGTATTTTCTAAAATTCATAACTTTCGACTCGTTGGTCCGATTTTAACGTTCTTTATATCGATGTGAAGCTAAGAAAATATTCTATCCATTGGAGGTGAAAAATGTTATTTTTACTGCCCGATTAAATAATCGGAGAATTTCCAAAGTGGTATATTTATGTTTTACTTGACATATATTATTCTATTGTGCAATTGTGATATATCTTGCCTATCCTATTAATTGTGTAATGCCCTGTATAATATTTATCTAGAAAAATACCATACTAGTGTTTTTAGTTGGTACTGACACATCAAAAGTGCCTAATGGCATAATTCACACACTTGTCCATTACTAAAACATAAATACAACATATGACACAAGTCATGGAAACTAGCCCAAAAATAAAAAGTCTAAGAATAATATACAATTTCCTCAATTATACAAAAAAATACTACACAACAGAAATAAGCTCAACTAAGCTTCTCTTGAAACATCCCAGCATAGCTCCACTTGTAAATCAAACCTACAAACCACACCTGAAATAAAGCAACTATAGTGGGGTGAGATACATCAAATCTCAGTGAGTTCCCTATCTTATAGATTCTCTCGGCTTTACAAGGTTCTAGCGAAATCCTAACTCAAGTCAAAGGGGAAGGGAATTGACTTTGAGTACACAACTCACAATCTCACACTATTTGGGAACATGTAATGAGTCTGTTAACTCAAAAATATGTCCTGAGCCTGTTAACTCAGGAATCTCACTAATCGATAATCGATACCAAGGCATCCCTCTATTCCCGTCCGCTTCTACATTTAGGAGTCGACCCGAGTCATGGATCCTTGTAGTTACTTGGCATACAAAATGGATTCGGGAACACCGGCCTGTTAACCGTGAACCGTCACTTCTCATGGCCTGTTGACCATCGCAAGTCTCCACCCATAGCATAGGCTCCATTCGTACTAAACACGGGAATCAAACCTGCCAAGTTATTGTGCCTGCACTTCAGAGGAGCTCAAGACTCATGAAGGCCTCTCAAGGGCAACTCAAAAGAAATAGTTACAATTACGTGATCATATACACAACGTGATTGCATTCGACAATCACAAGGCCATATTAGCCTTTAGGCCTTTAATGCCTTTAGGACTCTTTTGCCTTTAACAATTAAACATAACAATTACACATGTACCATAATAGTGTTTCACTCATTTCTATACCATTTGTTTTGGAGTAAGGTTTCCTCACTCTTTCTATTTCATATTTTAAGCATGCATATCCTCTTGATAATGTTTAATAATGATATTAGGCAAAGCGTATTACAATTGCACATTTGAATTACATATAATAATTTCCATCACAAGTTAAACAAAAGCATATAACAATTGTATAATATAATCACACATAATGATTTATCACATAAAACATCCCTTTCGGGTTCCCTCCGATTCATTCATTCGAGTATCGAAAACAATACTTTTCACTTTCATTCCGTAGGATATTTCCACAGCTTTACATCGGTTGTAATCATGCCTCGATCAGATTTATGATCTAAAACATATGGATTTCAACATATCACATAACATTATTTTCATTCATTTTCCCACTAAATAATTAATCCCACGTCATACTTAATGGTATAAAGAACGCTTAAATCGGACACCTGAGTCAAAAGATATGAATTTTTGAAAATATTATTTTTTTCTCTTTTGTTCCAGGTCGCGCTAAGCGGGTCCCACCCCGCGCTAAGCACGCTCCTCACTGCCTGGAGAGGTTGCAAATTCTCCAGACCGCACTAAGCGCGCTCTGCGTTATGCAGAAAAAATTTCCTTTGCAACAGCAACTCTCCATCCACAATTTCACCCTCAAAACCCTACCCAATCAGCAAATAAAAATATTTGATCAGGATTCTACCATGGGTTATTCCACAACTTCACAAACATACTTTCCTACAACATTTCATAATTTCTACACCAAACTCAAACATTTCAATTCAATCACAACATCATAACAATTATCAACAAATGATTCCACACACATATTGATCATACCACACGATTTATAACACATTTCAACCGTTAGATTCTTCGATATTGCCAAAAACCCATTTTTCCCCAAAACCCAACCTAACTCTAAACTCAAGAAACTCTACACTTAAAGCATCTATCTAAAACCCACCTGATAATCGAAGAGGAGGTTGAAGAAGATGATGAATCGATGAAGATGATCCATGAGCTTTTCTTCTTCTTCCATGGCTTTTTTCCTCTTTTCCTCTTTTTCTCCTCTTTCTCTTCTTCTATTCCTTTTCTTTTCTTACCAACTTCTTCTTTCTCTTTCTTTCTCTTATACAAATATATATAATACTATTATTATATAATATAATCCAATAGAGTAAAATATCTCCAATTGATATTTTGTCATCTCAAACCAATTGATCAATTATTAGAGTTATCTTGAAATACTCTCTCGTACTAATAAATACCAATTTGTCTCTTTCATAAAATAATTGATCTCTTCAAAGTTCATTAGTTGCTCTACTAATCCCAATTTATAATACTTAAAGTATTCAGAGGATTCCATTAATCCAACTTACTAAAGATAGAGCACACCAAAGCTCATCTAATATCCAATTGAGCATTTAAATAATATGGGGTATTACAAGTTGTTTGGCATGGTTGTGAGAGAATGTCCATGATAAAATGAAAATGTAATAGGAAGAGTGAGGAAACTTTACCCCAAAACAAATGATATAATTTTAGGTTATGAATAGAATTGTGATAGAAACTCTGGATGGCGACGCTCGTGCATTCATTGACGAGTTCGGGCCTGGAGTAGAAAACCTAGATGACAAGGCTCGGGCACCTGATGTAGAAAGATGCATCCGTGACGAGATTGGTCTAGGAAAGAGTGAACACTAGTATGGAACATGTGTTTTAACCATTGTGGTTTTGTGAAAAGGCAAGAGGCCTTAAGGCATTATGGCCTTGTGATTGTCGAATACAATCACATTTGTGTGTGTGATCACGTAATCGTAACCGGTTATTTTGTGAGTGCGTTTCATGGGTCTCGAGCTCCTCTGAAACATGTGCACAACTACTTGGCAGGTTTGATTCCCGCGTGCAGTACGAATGGCGCTCTGGGAGCGTATGCTTCTGAGGGTATAAGGCCCGTGTAAAGTGACGGTTCATAATGGTTAATGGCCCGTAGAACCCGAATCCATTCGTATGTCAAGTAGGTTACAGGGATCCATGACTCGGGTCGACTTCTAGACGTAGAAGCAGACGGGAAAAGGGGATGCCATGGTGTGGTTATCAATTAGTGATATTTTGAATTGATGAACTCATGACATGTTTCCATATAGTGTGAGATTGTGAGATTGTGTACTCGAGGTCATTTTCCCTTCCCCTTGACTTGAGTTAGGATTGATAGAACCTTGTAAAGCCGAGAGAATCTATAAGATAGGGAACTCACTGAGATTTGATGTATCTCACCCCACTATAGTTGCTATATTTCAGGTGTGGTCTGCAGGTTTGATTTACAAGTGGAGCGATGCTTGGATGTTTCAAGAGAAGCTTGGCTTTAGTATTTTCCGCTGTGTATCATTTCGTTGTATACAATTGAGGATATTGTATATTATTCTTAGATTTTATTTTTTAGGCTAGTTTGCATGTCTTGTGCCATGGATTGTGTTTATGTTTTAGGAATGGGCAAGCACGTGAATTACGCCATTAGGCACTTATGATAGTGTCAGTACCAAATAAAATGCTTGTATTGTATTATTCTAGATATATATTATACAGGGCGTTACAGTAGGTTTCTCGTCACTTAATCAAAACACAAGCCAACATGTATTGTCTTATAACACTAGGATTTCTACATCACGTCCTTCTAAAGATATTAGGAATATGCAGGTAAGATAGGTTTAAAAATAATAAATTTTATCTATTTTGTTTTATATGTATAAAAGTGAGAATAGTAAGGGAACTATGTAAATATATATTTGAATACTATGTTATGTATTAACTAATACAAAGGATGTTTTGTAAGACGATACTTGACATGGTGAAAAATTGGACATTCAAATTACAAATACCGTGAGGCATTTATATTGAAAACATATTTCGCACAATTGGAAAAGTCAGTGAAGTTAGAAGATATTGGCATTTTTGAAGAGTTTTAAAATTTTGGTGAAATTATTTGTTTGTTGCATTTTGGATTTTATTTCTCGTTAAAGAAATTTGACTGCCGATTTTGTAGGGTTGAGTTAGGCCAAACTCTAATTCTATCAGTTTCATTTGGTTAGGTTTAATTCGTGTATTTAATTTCTTTTAAACTTAAATATTTGTTGTAAATTTAGTAAATTATTATGTTTAAGTATATTTTTTTAGCTAAATAATGTAGTCTCTTATGTCCCATGATGTATCTTGTCTATAAGTATCGGGAAAAATTCACACACATTGGTTAAAGATGGAGTCCACAAAGAGTTTATATAAAGTAACAATGCTCTATTTAAAAGTCAATTTTCGAAGTATGAGTAAGAGAAAACGCAAATTTTATCATAATATCAGAGTCTAATTTAAGATTAAATGCGACACCGACAATTTAATTATGCGCTGCAGATGTCCAGACTTAGGTGTAAATATATGTGTTAAGAGTTTTATTTGGAACAATATATGACATAAACATGTGTATATAAATGGAAGGGAGGCTTCACCTTACTAGCCAGTTTTTTATGGTTAAATTAGACCAAAACCCTAATTCTAACATAGTATCTCAAGCCTATCGATTTGGACTAATGATTGTTTATATTTACAAACCAAGCCTAATAGTATTGGAGGTGAGGGGGTGTATTGAAAAAAACCTTTATTATTTTATATTCTAACTTTGAACTATTTCTTTTGTCTAGTATCTATTTTCACTATACTTTCATTCTTTTTTTATTTTTTCAAAACTATGTTAAAATTTTAAATATACTTTACTTTTTTCGTCCTCTTCAAGCTGTTACACCTCCTTCAATATTTTGTTTTTAAAATTTGTACTTCAATAAAAAGTAATGTTTTAAGTAGTATTATTTACTTTAACCAGTTATAAAATTAGTCAAAATACAGTTATTTACTTCAATACTTCAAAAATCGATATTAGCTAAATATTTAACAAATTTTAAAGAATTTACTAGTGTTCTTGTGCGAAAATATTATTGACTCATCCGTGTATCAATTTCATAAAAAAGATAAATATTTAAAGTAGGACGTCAATTTTCTATTTATATTTAAAATTCATGTTTTTCATAAAATACATAAAAAAAAAGCACGTCACAAGACTTATATATGCTTCTATTATTTTACAAAGTCACATACTTGTATTTATTTACAATTATACAAACATAATTTGCAAAAATCACTTTATAGAATTTATAAATATGATTATTTTATGTTATTAATTTATTATAATAACATGCTAGTATTATGTTTTTATATCTATGGTGCGTTAGTAATGAAAAATATTAAAGAGTTACAAATACAAAGTATTTTTAGCATATAAACATGATCAGAATTTTGGAAAGTTTTTATATATTTTGAATTTATTTTGTCATTACAATTGTCTATTTTTTAAATCATAATAATTTATAGTCAAAATGTATAAATTATTTTCCATTTTAATATTAATATCACTTTAGTATTTTCCATTTTTTCTAATTTTCTATGTTAAATTAAAAAAAATATTAAATGGAAAATTCATATAATTCTTATTTGTAAGTAAAAATAATAAATGCGTGTTGACCCATTTTGTTCGGTTCTCCTTGTTTTCCCCCTTTTCTCTCTTATATATATGAGATAAAAAAAGACAACCACATCATTACTAGAGATTAATCTTCTATCACTTCTCTTTAGCAAAATCACGTGGGTAGGTTATTCGTACCCTGTCACCCTCAAGTCGGTAGGTTATTCTGTCTTATAATTTCACTTGTTTAATTTTCAAATTTTTTAATTTTTATGTATGTAATTGTTTGTATGTATTTCTCTAGTTTATTATTCAAAAATTTTAATCGTTACATATTTCACTGCCCGCGCATATTTCACTAGTTTACTTTTCAAAAATTTTAATTCTACATTCAATTTTCATATATTTTAGTTTTGTGTCGTAACTATTTTCTTTTTGTGCATTTTGTATGGATTTGTTGAATATTTTTATTTCTTGATGTGTGCAAACTCTTGATTTTTGCAATTTAAAAATGTATTTAGAATTTTATAAATAGTTATGGCCTTCAAACATCTAGCGTTGGAATGATTTTATTAAATTAAACAGTTTTTATTTGCTTCAATGATAATTTTCTAATTTCTTAAATGTTTTTTCTCATATGTTCTAGAGATAATTGATGCTAAGGTAAAGTATGAACCATAAATAACTTATTTCAATTTTTTTATTAAATATAAGTGTGATCAGTAATACATTTAGACAATTTTATTTTTCTTTTCTTTTTGACATTTTCTTATAATTTTTTGGTAATGTAGAGTCTTTTTTGTTTAATGCAAGATCTAGTTAACTATATCTTATTTAAAATCTAAGTTAATTTTTTTTTGTAAATATAAATCACTTTTTTAAAAATTAAACATTAAAGTCGTATATATTTATATATATTACAAAGACATGGGCTCAAGATTTCTTTAGTATAAATTGATTATAAGAGTGACTAATCTTTTATTAGTTTATTTCCTTTGTTTTTAATGAATTTCTCCTAAAATAATAGTTAACTCGTACAAACCAATTTACAAACATTTACTAAAGATTTATTTAGTTGTATATATGACTAACTACTTCATGAAAGATATTATATAACATAAACTCTTACTGTATTCTTATATTCTTTAAATTACGTTGCATAAATTAAAGGGTCATTAACTTTTCATCTAATTAATCTTAAATAAATTTAATTTAGTAAAACGAACAATTTATAACTTCTAATAGATTTTTGTTTGAAAAAATAAAAAATACTAATAATTACAATAGAGGTAGATAATTTAACTAATATTCCGTTAATATTTATTATTTATGATTGTCCACTACTTATTATCTCTTTGTTGTTGCTTTTTTCATTGTTGGATCAGGAAATGGATCATCACAAAAACATGTGGAATCAAGAAACATGTAGTAGTTTTGATATAAATAAAATTTCTCCAAAATTTGAAGTGGATGATGAGGTATTTTTAGATTATTCAGATATTATGAGGCCGACGTTACCTGAAATTCCACTTCCCGATCCATTAATGGTCATTGGTAAATTTGTTCCAGTAGAGCTTAAACCAGTTAATTCTTTAACTAGGATGCAAATTAATTACGCAAAATCTCTCGACAACGAAAAATGCAGGGAAAAGGATTATAATATTTCAACTCCAAAAGATAATGGAACTCATATAGATCCTTTTTTACCAAAGAAATTTCCATCTCCAGCCATCAGTATAACTCCGCCCACTGATGTAGTACAAACAAAAATATTCTCTACCGACATTACAAGTCTTAAACAATATGCAGGAGTCTTCCAATCAGGTTTGTATTCTTTATTTGTTGTTCAAAATACTAAATTTATATTTTATGAATAATGTGCAATAGCCAACTAAAAGTTCGTAGGTTTCTCGTCACTTAATCAAACCACGAGCCAACATGTATTGTCTTATAACACTAGGAATTCTACATCACATCCTTCTAAAGTTATTAGGAATATGTAGGTAAGATTATTTTAAAAATAATAAATTTTATCTATTTTGTTTTATATGTGTAAAAGTGAGAATAGTAAGGGAACTATATAAATATATATTTGAATACTATGTTGTGTATGAACTAATACATAGAATGTTTTGTAGGATGATATTTGACATGGTGAAAAATTGGACATTCAAATTACAAATGCCTTGAGGAATTGATTTTGAAAACATATTTCACACAGTTGGAAAAGTAGTGAAGTTAGAAGATATCGGCATTTTTGAAGGGTTTTTAAATTTTGGTTAAATTATTTGTTTGTTGCATTTTGGATTTTATTTCTCGTTAAAGAAATTTAACTACCGGTTTTGTAGGGTTGAGTTAGGCTAAACTCTAATTCATCAGTTTCATTTGGTTAGGTTTAATTCGTGTATTTAATTTCTTTTAAACTTAAATATTTGTTGGAAATTAAGTAAATTATTATGTGTAAGTATATTTTTTTAGCTAAATAATGTAGTTTCTTTTGTCCCATGATGTATCTTGTCAATAAGTATTAGGAAAAATTCACATCTCACTTTGGTTAAAGATGGAGTCTACAAAGAGTTTATATAAAGTAACACTGCTGTCTTTAAAAGTTAATTTTGGAGGTATGAGTTAGAGAAAACACAAATTTTATCATAATATCAGAGTCTAATTTAAGATTAAATGCGATACCCACAATTTAATTATACGTTGCAAATGTCCAGACCTAGGTGTAAATATATGTGTTAAGAGTTTTATATCGAATAATATATGACATAAACATGTGTATATAAATGGAAGGGAGGCATCACCTTACAAGCCAATTTTTTATGGTTAAATTAGACCAAAACTCTGATTCTAACACAGTATCTCAAGCCTATCAATTTGGACTACTGATTGTTTATATTCACAAACTAAGCTTAATAGTATTAGAGGTGAGGGGGTATATTGGAAAAAACCTTTATTATTTTATATTCTAACTTTGAACTATTTCTTTTGTCTAGTATCTATTTTCACTATACTTTCATTCTTTTTTTATTTTTTAAAAACTATGTTAAAATTTTAAGATTTTTTTAATCAACCAACGTACTTTACTTTTTTCGTCCTCTTCTAGTTATTACACCTCCTTCAATATTTTGGTTTTAAAATTTGTACTTCAATAAAAAGTAATGTTTTAAGTAGTATTATTTACTAGGTAATCTCTTCGTTTTCCCGAGCGCGGTTTTCGCTATATTGTAATCAGGTTTGAGTATCATTTGTACTCGTATCAATATATATCTCTTGCCTTTTAAAAAAAAAAGTAGTATTATTTACTTTAACCAGTTATAAAATTAGTCAAAATACAGTTATTTACTTCAATACTTCAAAAATCGATATTAGCTAAACACTTAACGACTTTTAATACTTTGCAAGCGTTCTTGTGAGAAAATATTATTGACTCATCAGTGTATCAATTTCATAAAAAAGATAAATATTTAAAGTTCTTTATTGTTAAGGACGCCAATTTTCTATTTATATTAAAAATTCATGTTTTTCATAAAGTACATAAAAAAAGCACGTCACAAGACTTATATATGCTTCTATTATTTTATAAAGTCACATACTTGTATTGATTTACAATAATACAAACATAATTTGCAAAAATCACTTTATAGTATTTATAAATATGATTATTTTATGTTATTAATTTATTATAATAACATGCTAGTATTAAGTTTTTATATCTATGGTGCGTTAGTAATGAAAAATATTAAATAGTTACAAATACAAAGTATTTTTAGCATATAAACATGATCAAAATTTTGGAAAGTTTTTATATATTTTGAATTTATTTTGTCATTACAATTTTCTATTTTTAAAATCATAATAATTTATAGTCAAAATGTATAAATTATTTTTCATTTTAATATTAGTATCACTTTAGTATTTTCCATTTTTTCTAATTTTATATCTTAAATTAAAAAAAAAATTAAATGGAAAATTCCTATAAGTCTTATTTGTAAGAAAAAATAATAACGCGTGTTGACCCATTTTGTTCGGTTCTCCTTGTCTTCCTCCTTTTTTCTCTTATATATATGAGATAAAAAAAACACAACCACATCATTACTAGGGATTAATCTTCTATCCCTTCTCTTTAGCAAAATCACGTTGGTAGGTTATTCTTACCCTGTCACCCTAAAGTCGGTAGGTTATTCTGTCTTGTAATTTTACTTGTTTAATTTTCAAAAATTTTTAATTTTTATGTATTTCAATGTTTGTATGTATTTCTCTAGTTTATTATTCAAAAAATTTTAATTGTTACACATTTCACTAGTCACACATATTTCACTTGTTTACTTTTCAAAAATTTTAATTCTACATTCAATTTTCATATGTTTTAGTTTTGTGTCGTAACTATTTTCTTTTTGTGCATTTAGTAAGGATTTGTTGAATATTTTTATTCCTTGATGTGTGCAAACTCTTTATTTTTGCAATATAAAAATGTATTTAGAATTTTAATAATAGTTATGGACTTCAAACATCTAGCGTTGGAATGATTTTATCAAATTAAACAGTTTTTATTCGCTTCAACGATAATTTTCTAATTGCTTAAATGTTTTTTCTCATATGTTCTAGAGATAATTGATGCTAAGGTTCCGAAATTAAAGTAAGAACCATAAATAAATTATTTCAATTTTTTTATTAAATATAAGTGTTTTTTTTAGTAAGCAAGAAATTCATTAAAGCGAGAACAAAGGGTTCTCGAACCCACTTACAAAAAAAAAAACGAGACTTAGCTCGGCAAAAGAAAATTACAACCAATTAGGCCTTAAGATAAATAGTACAAAGGGAGCATACTAAAACCATAAAAGCTATAATTAGAATTGGTAATTTTCTCAATATAAGACCATCTCCAAATAAGCAACTTGACATTCCACACCACATCCATAATATTCCAAACAACAAGCCTAAAAATAATGCTATTTCTCAACAACCATAAAGACCATGATGTCGTCATCCATATTACACCTTCGTTACCACTCTTCACCTTATTTCTTTTACAAAAGGAAAACCACCTTAAGAAACTCTCCTTAATGACTTAAGTTCCAATCTCCTCAAAACCAACCCACTCCGCCACTTCCTTCCAAACCATTCTAGCCACCGGACATTCCAATAAAATATGTTTTAAAGATTCGATTCCGGACAAGCAAAAAGCGCAATTCAAATCACTATTCGGAAAGACACAACCTCTAAAAGAAATAGAATCCTTTGTTGGAAGCCTATCTAAAACACACCTCCAACCAAAAGCTTTTTTTTTTAACAGAACTATCCCCTTCCAAACCAAAGAAAAGACTTCATCGAAATTCTCTCAAGGTCCGAAAAGAGTCCGGAAAAAATAAACAAGAGATTAGAAAGAACTAACCGAATAAGACTCCAAAGTGTCCACGGACCATCAGACCGAATCCGGCTCCGAAGAAACCGGCCAGAAGTCTTCTAAAACCGACCGCAACTCCAATAATTCGGTGACCGCTCCACCCTCAACGATAGCATTAATGCCGAAATCCCCCCAATACCATCCTTCACTTCTAAAACCACCCATGCCAGGCACTGATACTTCTTTAAGGCAAGATAAATCATAAAGAAGAGGAAATTTGTCCTTAAAACAAATATCAATACACCAACAAGAATGCCAAAAAGAGGAAGAGTATCCATTTCCAATTTTAAATCTACAATTAGCAATAAATAAATTTTCCAACAAACCTTTGTCCAAGCCGATGACATCCCTCCACCAAAAGGAACAACTTATCTTCTTTTTGATACACTTTCCGGAGTCCACAATCCTCAAGTTGATATCACCGTACCTCTTCTTTAGAAATTTGTACCATAAAACTTTTTTTTTTGAGAGAATCCTCCATCTCCACTTATTAAGGAGAGCCAAATTATAATCTTCCACCCTTCGCAAACCCAAACCCCCTTTTTCAATCGGAAAACACACCTTATATAATAACCCATATTATTTAAATGCTCAATTGGATATCAGACGAGATCATATGAGTATCTATATGCTCTATCTTTGGTAAATTGGATTAATGGAATCCTCTAAGTACTTTAAGTATTGACATTTGGGATCAATAGAGCAACTAGTGAACTCTGAAGAGATCAAATTGTTTTATTAAAGAGACAGATTAATTATTCGTTCGAGAAAGTAATTTATGGTAACTCTAATCTTCCAACAATTGGGTTGAGACGATAAAATATCAATTGGAGGTATTTTTGCCCTGTTGGATTATATTATATTATAAGTTAATATATATATATATATTTTTTGTTAGAAAGAAAGAGAAAGAAGAAGTTAGTAAGAAGAAGAAGAAGAAGAGAAAGGAAGAGAAGAGGGAAAGAGGAAGAAGAGAGAAAAGCAATGGATCATCTTCAATGTTCATCTTCTTCTTCAAACTCCTCTTAGATTATCAGGTGGGTTCTAGTTAGACGCTCTAAGTTATAGAATTAAGGATTTAGAACTTAGGTTAGATTTGAGAGAAAATGATTAAACAGATGAAACAATGAAATCTAACGGATGAAATTCGATATAAATTGTGTAGTGTAGTCGTATTATGCATGTGATCATTTGATAATACTTGCTTTGATGTTTGGGAATGATTTGGATGAGGAAATGATGGATTTGGCCCAAGGGTTTATGGTTTCTCACTGTTGCGAATTTCTGAACTTTGCATTGTTCGCCTAGCGAACCTGGCGAACTCCAAAGCGAACGGTTGGTTGAGTGTTTGCCTAGCGAACCCTGGAGCGAACGGAAGGAAAATGTTCGCCCAGAGCTCGCTTAGCGAACTTTATACCCTTTTTCTACTGACTTGGTTCGCTGGGTGTTCGCCTAGCGAACACAGTAGCGAACATGGCATATTTATCCATATTGTTTCCTTCATAACTTTTGATCTATAACTCGGATTGATGCACGGTCGGAAGCGTTGGAAAGATTTTTCAATGCTCTTTATGATAGTGAAATATAAATATATGTTTATGTCATGAATTGATATGGTAGAGTTAAATATTGTGATGAATGTTAGAAGTGTGGTTTATGTTTCCACCGGAAATGCATGAATCGGGAATCCAATTGTTATGGGACTTCAAGCCTTGGAAAGAGAATACAATGTGCTGTTAAATGGTATGTGAGACCATGATTTAACCAAGGATGCTTGGTAGAGGATAGTAGTGGCTTGTATGCCTTAAAAATGTGTGTAAACTACTATGTGGATTATGTTTGATATGTTATGCTATCTTGTGTGTTTTATGATTGATGTTGTAATGTGCTTGTCTAATATTGTTGTTGAATATAATTGAGAAAATGCCATGCTTAAAATGAATTAGAAAGAGTGAGGAAACTTTACCCCAAAACAAATGGCATAGTTAAGATTGTTATAATTCTAGGTTGTGAATACAATTGTGATAGAAACTCTGGATGCCGATGCTCGTGTATTCGATGTATAGATGTGCATCCTTGACGAGTTTTGGCCTGGAGTAGATAACCTAGATGGCGATGCTCGGGTAGTTGATGTAGAAACGTGCATCTGTGACGAGTATTGGTCTAGGAGAGATTGAAACACTAGTATGAAACATGTGTATTGTTATGTTTTATTGTTAAAGGCATGAGAGGCCTAAATGCTAATGTGGCCTTGTGATTGTCGAATACAATCATGTTTGTGTATTTGATCACGTAATCGTAACTATTGCCCTTGAGAGGCATTCATGAGTCTCGAGCTCCTCTGAATGCAGGCCGAATTACTTGGCAGGTTTGATTCCCGCGTGTAGTACGAATGGAACCTACGGGTAGAGACTTGTGACGGTGTACGGGCCGTGTGAAGTGACTATTTAAGGTGATAATATGTCCCTTATTTCCGAATCCATTTCGTATGCCAAGTAGATACAAGGATCCAGGACTCGGGTCGACTTCTAGACGTAGAAGCGGACGGGCAAGAGGGATACCTTGGTACGGTTATCTATTAGTGATAAACTTTTGAGTTAACGGACTTAATGACATGTTTCCATATAGTGTGAGATTGTGAGTTTGTGTACTCAAGGTCATTTTCCCTTCCCCTTGACTTGAGTTAGGATTGTTAGAACCTTGTAAAGCCGAGAGAATCCAAAAGATAAGGAATTCACTGAGATTTGATGTATCTCACCCCATTATTGTTGATTATTTTCAGGAGGTATTTGCAGGTTGATTTACAAGTGGAGCTATGCTTGGATGTTTCAAGAGAGGCTTGGCTTTAGTATTTCCGTTGTGTATATGTTGTATACAATTGAGGATATTGTATATTGATCTTAGTTTTTATTGTTTGGGCTAGTTTCTATATCTTGTACCATAGATTGTATTATGTTTTTAGAAATGGTAAAGTATGTGAATTATGCCAATAGGCACTTATGATGGTGTCAGTACCAAATAAAACACTTGTATGGTATTATTCTTTATATATATTATACAGGGCGTTACACCTTATTCCAACTCACCAATGAATTTTCCTCTCACCCTCCTTCCTTCCCCAGAGGAAATTACTTTGGATACTAGATATCTCTTTATGGATCTTCACCGGAGCTTTATAGTAGGAAAGCATAAAAATTGACAAACTAGAAAGAACTGATTTTAATAAAGTTAACCTCCCACCAAAACTAAGAAACCGTTTATTCCAACAAGAGAGCCTCCTTTTCATTTTTATCACTAAATCCGACCACAAAGAGGAACTAATAGAATTGGAGCCAATAGGAATACCAAGGAAAATGAATGGACACTCCTCCCTCCTACAAGAAAGGAAGAAAGAGGCCAAATCCATGAACCGATCACTAATATTAATTCCAATGAGTTTGCTCTTGTGAAAGTTAATACCCAAGCCGAAGACTATTTCAAAACCTCTTAACACCGCTTTGATTGCCCACACTTGCTTCCAACTTCCTTCCCCTATAAGTAAAGTATCATCTGCGAATTAAAGCATATCAATAAAACACCTCTTTAAGTTAAAACCATCAAACTCCTCATTCTCCACCGACTTTGAAATCATACCCCTCAACCCTTCTGCCACTATCACAAAAAGAAAAGGAGAAAGAGGATCTCCTTGCCTCAAACCTCTCTCCACCACAAACTCCTTAGTAGGAATACCATTAACCAATACCGACATTTTACTATTAAATACTAAAGTTTCCATCCACTTCATCCACACTTCCCCAAAGCCCATTTTCCTTAACATGAATCTAAGAAAATTCCAACTAACCTTATCGTAAGCCTTCTTGAAGTCAACTTTGAAGAGCAAACAACTTTTTCCCTCCTTTTTAGCAAAATCCACCAATTCATTAGCCACCACAACTCCATCTAACAATTGTCTTCCCGGAATAAAAGCACTTTGAGAATTGGAGATAATCAAATTCAACACCACTTTAAGTCTAGCCGCCAAGAGCTTAGATAAAGCTTTATACACACAACCCACAAGACAAATAGGCCTATAATCATCCAAACATAACGGGTTAAATGACTTAGGCACTAGTGTCAAGAAAGAGGAAGTAAAAGCTTTAGAAAACATAGCTCCGGAATAAAAACTAAGGAAACCACCAATAAACTCCTCCTTCATGAAATTCCAACACTTTTTAATAAAAAAGAAAGAATATCCATTGGGGCCCGGGCTTTTAGATCCCTCACAACTCCAAATCACATCCCTAATCTCTTCTTCCAAAAAAGGGCCTTCAAGAAGAGATCGATCCATGCCACTAATGCTCTTAAACACAAGACCACCAAGAACGGGTCTCTCAACATCCAGCTCAATAAACTTAGCCGCAAAGTGACTCCTAACCTCCTCCTTAACCTCCTCCACTTTGTCCACAACTCCATCGTCCGTGACAATGGAATCTAAGAAATTGCGCCTCCTCCTTTCTTTCATAACTCTATGACAAAATTACTATTGGTATCACCATCACTTAACCACTTAAGTCTCGACTTTTGTATGATCATGTTTTCCTTAATCCTAAGATTAAGCCAAAACTTCCCACTCGCCAACATCTTCTTAGCCACCAACTGCTTCTCACCCTCCACACCCCCGAAGTCCACTTCCGTGTCATCTACAACGTTCAACTCCCTCACCCCCTCCTCCATCTCCAAATTGACCCTTCCAAAAACATTTGAGTTCCACCACTTAAGCCTTTCTTTTAAAATGCGCAACTTCTCCTTGAGAACAAAATCTTTCCTTCCCTCCACAACAAGGTTCTTCCAAGCATTTTCAACAAAAGGATAAAAACGCCTATCGGAGAACCACTCATTATTCACCTTAAAAGGTTTCGGACCCCAATCCGCTTTGTCCACCACCAACCAAATCGAAAAATGATCTGAAATATCCCTCGATCCAATCAATTTCCCCACTACTCCCCAGCTATCAATAAGGCCATTTGAAACCAAAAAGCGGTCAATCCTACTTTTAGCCTTACCATCCCCCAAGTGTGATCAATAATACATTTATACAATTTTATTTTTCTTTTCTTTTTGTACATGACATTCTCTTATAATTTATTGGTAATGTAGAGTCTTTTTTGTTTAATGCAAGATCTAGTTAGCTATATCTTATTTAAAATCTAAATTATTTTTTTTTTGTAAATATAAATCACTTTTTTTAAAATTAAACATTAAAGTCGTATGAATTTATATATATTACAAAGACATGGGCTCAAGATTTCTTTAGTATAAATTGATTATAAGAGTCACTAATCTTTTATTATTTTATTTCCTTTGTTTTTATGAATTTCTCCTAAAATAATAGTTGACTCGTATAAACCAATTTACAAACATTTACTAAAGATTTATTTAGTTGCATATATGACTAACTACTTCATGAAAGATATTATATAACATAAACTCTTACTATATTCTTATATTCTTTAAATTACGTTGCATAAATTAAAGGGTCATTAACTTTTCATCTAATTAATCTAAAATAAATATTATTTAGTAAAACGAACAATTTATAACTTCTAATACATTTTTGTTTGAAAAAATAAAAAATACTAATAATTACAATAGAAGTAGATAATTTAACTAATCGTCCGTTAATATTTATTATTTATGATTGTCCACTACTTATTATCTCTTTGTTGTTTCTTTTTTCATTGTTTGATCAGTAACTGAATCATCACAAAAACACGTGGAATCAAGAAACATGTAGTAGTTTTGAGATAAATAAAATTTCTCCAAAATTTGAAGTGGATGATGAGGTATTTTTAGATTATTCAGATATTATGAGGCCGGCGTTACCTGAAATTCCACTTACCGATCCATTAATGGACATTGATAAATTTGTTCTAGTAGAGCTTAAACCAGTTAATTCTTTAACTAGGATGCAAATTAATTACGCAAAATCTCTCGACAAAGAAAAATGCAGGGAAAGGGATTATAATATTTCAACTCCAAAGGATAATGGAACTCATATAGACCCTTTTTTACTAAAGAAATTTCCATCTCCAGCCATCAGTATAACTCCGGCCACTGATGTAGTAATAACAAAAAAATTCTCTACCAACATTACAAGTCCTAAACAATATGCAGGAGGCTTCCAATCAGGTGTGTGTTCTTTATTTCTTGTTCAAAATACTAAAATTATATTTTATGAATAATGTGCAATAGCAAAGTAAAAGTTCGTAGGTTTCTCGTCACTTAATCAAAACACGAGCCAACATGTAATGTCTTATAACATTAGGAATTCTACATCACGTCCTTCTAAAGTTATTAGGAATATGCAGATAAGATAGTTTTAAAAATAATAAATTTTATCTATTCTGTTTTATATGTGTAAAAGTGAGAATAGTAAGGGAATTATGTAAATATATATTTGAATACTATGTTATGTATGAACTAATACATATGATGTTTTGTAGGATGATACTTGACATGGTGAAAATTTGGACATTCAATTTACAAATGTCGTGAGGAATTGATATTGAAAACATATTTCGCACAATTGGAAAAGTCAGTGAAGTTAGAAGATATTGGCATTTGTGAAGGGTTTTTAAATTTTGGTTAAATTATTTGTTTGTTGCATTTTGGATTTTATTTCTCGTTAAAGAAATTTTACTGCCGCTTTTGTAGGGTTGAGTTAGACCAAACTCTAATTCTATCAGTTTCATTTGGTTAGGTTTAATTCGTGTATTTAATTTCTTTTAAACTTAAATATTTGTTGGAAATTAAGTAAATTATTATGTTTAAGTAAATTTTTTTAGCTAAATAATGTAGTCTCTTATGTCCCATGATGTATCTTTTCTAAAAGTATCGGAAAAAATTCACATCTCACATTGGTTAAAGATGAAGTCCACAAAAAGTTTATATAAAGTAACAATGCTCTCTTTAAAAGTCAATTTTGGAGGTATGAGTTAGAGAAAACACAAATTTTATCATAATATCAGAGTCTTATTTAAGATTAAATGTGACCCCCACAATTTAATTATGCGCTGCAGATGTCCAGACCTAGGTGTAAATATATGTGTTAAGAGTTTTATATCGAACAATATATGAAATAAACATGTGTATATAAATGGAAGGGAGGCATCACCTTACAAGCAAGTTTTTTATGGTTAAATTAGACCAAAACTCTAATTCTAACACAGTATCTCAAGCCTATCGATTTGGACTACTGATTGTTTATATTTACAGACCAAACCTAATAGTATTGGAGGTGAGGGGGTGTATTGAAAAAAATATTTATTATTTTATATTCTAACTTTGAACTATTTCTTTTGTCTAGTATCTATTTTCACTATACTTTCATTTTTTTTTTATTTTTTAAAAACTATGTTAAAATTTTAAGATTTTTTTAATCAACCAACATACTTTACTTTTTTCGTCCTCTACTAGTTATTACAGCTCCTTCAATATTTTGGTTTTAAAATTTATACTTCAATAAAAAGTAATGTTTTAAGTAGTATTATTTACTTTAACCAGTTGTAAAATTAGTCAAAATATAGTTATTTACTTCAATACTTCAAAAATCGATATTAGCTAAACATTTAACAATTTTAAATAATTTACTAGTGTTCTTGTAAGAAAATATTATTGACTCATCCGTGTATCAATTTCATAAAAAAGATAATAAAGTTCTTTATTATTAAGGACGTCAATTTTCTATTTATATTTAATATTCATGTCTTTCATAAAGTACATAAAAAATGCAAGTCATAAGACTTATATATGCTTCTATTATTTTATAAAGTCACATACTTGTATTTATTTACAATTATACAAACATAATTTGCAAAAATCACTTTATAGTATTTATAAATATGATTATTTTATGTTATTAATTTATTATAATAACATGCTAGTATTAAGTTTTTATATCTATGGTGCGTTAGTAATGAAAAATATTAAATAGTTACATATACAAAGTATTTTTCGCATATAAACATGATCAAAATTTTGGAAAGTTTTTATATATTTTGAATTTATTGTGACGTCATTACAATTGTCTATTTTTAAAATCATAATAATTTATAGTCAAAATGTATAAATTATTTTCCCTTTTAATATTAATATCACTTTAGTATTTTCCATTTTTTCTAATTTTCTATCTTAAATTAAAAAAAATATTAATTGGAAAATTCATATAATTCTTATTTGTAAGAAAAAAATAATTAATGCGTGTTGCCCCATTTTGTTCGGTTCTCCTTGTTTTTCCCCTTTTCTCTCTTATATATGAGATAAAAAAAGACAACCACATCATTACTAGGGATTAATCTTCTATCACTTCTCTTTAGCAAAATCACGTGGGTAGGTTATTCTTACCTTTTCACCCTCAAGTCGGTAGGTTATTCTGTCTTGTAATTTCACTTGTTTAATTTTACAAAAATTTTAATTTTTATGTATTTCAATGTTTGTATGTATTTCTCTAGTTTATTATTCAAAAAATTTAATTGTTACACATTTCACTGTTCACGCATATTTCACTTGTTTACTTTTCAAAATTTTTAATTCTACATTCAATTTTCACATGTTTTAATTTGGTGTTGTAACTATTTTCTTTTGGTGCATTTTGTATGGATTTGTTGAATATTTTTATTCCTTGATGTGTGCAAACTCTTGATTTTTGCAATTTAAAAATGTATTTAGAATTTTATTAATAGTTATGGACTTCAAACATCTAACGTTGGAATGATATTATCAAATTAAACAGTTTTTATTCGCTTCAATGATAATTTTCTAATTGCTTAAATGTTTTTTCTCATATGTTCTAGAGATAATTGATGCTAAGGTTCCGAAATTAAAGTAAGAACCATAAATAACTTATTTCAATTTTTTTTATTAAATATAAGTGTGATCAGTAATAAATTTATACAATTTTATTTTTCTTTTCTTTTTGTACATGACATTTTCTTATAATTTATTGGTAATGTAGAGTCTTTTTTGTTTAATGCAAGATCTAGTTAACTATATCTTATTTAAAATCTAAATTAAGTTTTTTTGTAAATATAAATCACTTTTTTTAAAATTAAACATTAATGTCGTATGAATATATATATATATATATATATATATATATATATATATATATATATATATATTTGACAAAGACATGGGCTCAAGATTTTTTTAGTCTAAATTGATTATAAGAGTCACTAATCTTTTATTATTTTATTTCCTTTGTTTTTAATGAATTTCTCCTAAAATAATAGTTGACTCGTATAAACCAATTTACAAACATTTACTAAAGATTTATTTAGTTGTATATATGACTAACTTCTTCATGAAAGATATTATATAACACAAACTCTTACTTTATTCTTATATTCTTTAAATTACGTTGCATAAATTAAAGGGTCATTAACTTTTCATTTAATTAATCTTAAATAAATTTTATTTAGTAAAACAAACAATTTATAACTTCTAATAGATTTTTGTTTGAAAAAATAAAAAATACTAATAATTACAAATGAAGTAGATAATTTAACTAATCTTCCGTTAATATTTATTATTTATGATTGTCCGCTACTTATTATCTCTTTGTTGTTGCTTTTTTCATTGTTGGATCAGGAAATAGATCATCACAAAAACACGTGGAATCAAGAAACATGTAGTAGTTTTGAGATAAATAAAATTTCTCCAAAATTTGAAGTGGATGATGAGGTATTTTTAGATTATTCAGATATTATGAGGCCGACTTTACCTGAAATTCCACTTCCGGATCCATTAATGGTCATTGGTAAATTTGCTCCAGTAAAGCTTAAACCAGTAGAGCTTTAATTCTATCAAGAGTAGAGAGGAGCAGATTGGTTATACTCGGCCCAATAGAAGATACATGGTAGAGTTTTCTGAATTCATTAATGCTATGGGTCTGGTGGATCTACCTTTAAGTGGTGGTTTCAGATTTTCTTGGTTCAAGTCCAAAGATTCAGTTTGTAGTCGCCTTGATCGGTTCCTTGTTCCGCCTACTATTTTTAATAATTGGAACATGGTTACTCAACGAATTGGAGAGAGAGAGATATATCAGATCACAGGCCGGTTTGGATTGTAGTTAAGAATTTGAATTGGGGTCCCAAGCCGTTTAAGGTTTTGTCGTGTTGGTTCGACCATTCTGATTTCTTAGTTTTCATTAAGAAAGAGTGGGATGAGTATAAGATAACAGGAAAAGCTTCGTATATTTTGGAAGAAAAGATGAAACATTTGAGGACCAGAATTCGTTGGTGGAATTCAAATGTGTTTGGCTGGATTGATCTTAATATCCAAAAGGAAGTAGGGGTTGTCAATGAAATGGAAGAGTTGTTGGTTCAAAAAGTAGGTAATATCTCTAGAGAGGATCTTATGAGAAGGAATGATGCAGAAGATAATTTTTGGAAATCTATCAGAATTAAAGAGAGTATTTTGAAGCAGAAATCGAGAACCAAGTGGATAGCTGATGGAGATGTTAATACCAAGTTTTTTCATAATGTCTTAAGGCAGGGGATTAATTTGAATACCATTAATGGAGTTATGATTAATGGTAGATTGGAGGAGGATGTGCAGAAGGTAAAGAAACATGTCAAGTCTCATTTTGCTAGCAGATTTGGTAGGGCAGATAGAGCATTTCCTTCTATTGGAGGATCAGGTTTCAAATCTTTATCACTGTCAGACAGTCAAGAATTAGAAGCTGATGTAAAAGTTCAGGAAATAAAGGAAGTTGTCTTTGGTTTTTCTAGGGACCGTAGCCCTGGGCCGGATGGATTCAGTTTTGAATTCTTGAAAAGATGTTGGGATATTATAGGGCCAGAGTTCTCTAATTGTGTGTTGGAGTTTTTTGAGGGTGAACAACTTCATAAAACCTTTGCGTCGTCGTTTGTGGTTTTAATCCCAAAGTCTGAAAATCCTGAAGATCTGGATGGATATAGGCCAATTTCTTTGGTTACCTCAGTCTATAAGGTTATTTCTAAAATTCTTGCAAATAGGCTTAAGAAGAAAATTGGTGGTATTGTTTCAAATACACAAACAGTGTTTTTGGAAGGAAGAGACATTTTAGATGGGGTATTGGTTTTAAATGAGATCCTGGATTTTGCTAAGAGATCTAAAAAGGAGTTGATGATTTTCAAAGTGGATTTTGCTAAAGCGTATGACTATGTACATTGGAATTATCTTTGAGAAGTGATGAAACATATGGGATTTGGCTCTAGGTGGATGAGATGGATGGACCTTGGAGTTTTTAATAGCTTTTCTTCAGTTCTAGTCAATGGGAGCCCATCTCAAGATTTTAGAGTGACGAGGGGTCTCAAGCAAGGAGACCCTTTAGCTCATTTCCTCTTCTGTATGCCTGCAGAGGGGCTGGAAATCATTATGAAGCGAGCAGTTGCGAGTGGTCTTTTCTCAGAATTTAAGGTCAATTCTGAGATTGGTTTTCACATGCTGCAATTTGCTGATGATTCGGTCTTAATTGGCGACGGTTCGTGGAAGAATATCACAACGTTCAAAGCCATTTTGAAAGCTTTTCAGCTCACTTCAGGTTTGGGCATTAATTTTAGTAAGAGTGCGTTGATTTATGTTGGGTTGGATGAATTCAAGATCAGATCTGCAGAGATATTTCTATCTTGTAAAGTTTCTCCTTCTCAATTTTCGTTTCTTGGGATATTAGTTGGAGGTAATCATAGGTTAATCTCGTTTTGGAAACCGGTGATAGATATTATGCGTGCTAGATTGAATACTTGGAGGATTCGGTTCTTATCAATGGGTGGTCGAGTTACTCTAATTAATTCTGTCTTAAGTAATTTGCCAATCCATTACATGTCTTTTTATAGAATGCCACTTAAGGTGGTTAGAACTCTCAAGTCTATTCAAAGATCATTTTTGTGGAATGGGGTAGAGAATAAAAAAGGGATTTCTTGGATAAGTTGGCAAATTGTTTGTAAGAGTAGAGACTTGGGTGGTTTAGGTGTGAAAGATTTAAAGTTATTCAATTTGGCTTTGTTTCTTAAGTGGGCTTGGAAGATTTTAGAGAATAAGCTCACAATTTGGAAGGATTTTATTAACTATAGATATCCTCTTTGCTGTTATGATTTTTTTAACAGAGAGGTCTCAAGTTTGCAGGTGACTCCATCTCTGTGGTTTTTAGATCTTTTGCAGTCCTTGAATGTAGTGGGAGAAGATAGGATGGTTGACTTAATCGTCTACGAGATTGGAGAAGGGATTAGAGTGGATTTTTGGAGGTCGAAGTGGGCTTTATTTGAGCCATTTTGCAGAAGATTTCCAGCGCTATATGCTTTAATAGAACCAGAATTTAGCTCAGTCAATAATAATGGTTATTGGGAGGGAGAGATTTGGAAATGGGATATCAAAGTGGTTGTAGCAGAAATTCAGGAGATGGCGCGGGCTCAGCTGGAGTTATTGTATTCGATATTGGCTTCCATTTCCATTATCAAGAATGCCAAGGATTCAATTAAGTGGTTGCTGGAGGATAACTATACTTATTATGTTTCATCTATGTATGTCTTTTTGCAGGAAATTATGGAAGATAATTTAATACAGCTAGGATATGAAACGAAAGCGGCATTGAAGTTAATTTGGCTAGCGCAAGTACCGTTTAAGGTGAAAGTGTTTGGTTGGAGGATGCTCCATAGGCGAATTCCAACGAGAGATAATTTGTTTCGGAGAGGAATTGTTTCTAATTGTTATGAGATGTCATGCCCTTTTTGCTTTCTCGACATGGAGTCGGCTGAACATATACTATTTCTATGTGGTAAATCTATTATGGTGTGGAATTTTGCTTGTAAATGGTTGGGGATACCATGTATATTAGTAGGAAATATGGTCACTCATTTAACATGTTGGATACAGGGTTGTGTCGATAGAGGGGTGGTGGTTAGAATAGCAGTAGGGTTATGGTTATCGATTTCTTGGATCCTGTGGTTATGTCGTAACAATATTATTTTTAGGGAGGAATTGTCAGATTTTGATACGATTTCAAATCGTATTTTAATTTATACTTGGTGGTGGATAGGTATGAGTTATAAAAGCTCTTATTTTGTACTAGATATCTCTTTATGGATCTTCATCGGAGCTTTATAGAAGGAAAGCATAAAAATCGACAAACTAGAAAGAACCAATTTTAATAAAGTTATCCTCCCACCAAAACTAAGAAACCAGCTATTCCAACAAGAGATCCTCCTTTTCATTTTTATCACCAAATCCTACGACAAAGAGGAACTATTAGAATTGGAGCCAATAGGAATACCAAGGAAAATGAATGGATGCTCCTCCCTCCTACAAGAAAGGAAGAAAGTGGCCAAATCCATGAAACGATCACTAATATTAATTCCAATGAGTTTGCTCTTGTGAAAGTTAATAACCAAGTCGGAGACTATTTCAAAACCCCTTAACACCGCTTTGATTACCCACACTTACTTCCAACTTCCTTCCCCTATAAGTAAAGTATCATCCGCGAATTAAAGAATATCAATAAAACACCTCTTTAAGTTAAAACCTTCGAACTCCTCATTCTCCACCGACTTTGAAACAATACCCCTCAACCCTTCCGCCACTATCACAGAAAGAAAAGGACAAAGAGGATCTCCTTGTCTCAAACCTCTCTCCACCACAAACTCCTTAGTAGGACTACCATTAACCAATACCGACATTTTACTATTAAATACTAAAGTTTCCATCCACTTCATCCACATTTCCCCAAAGCCCATTTTCCTTAACATGAATCTAAGAAAATTCCAACTAACCTTATCGTAAGCCTTCTCGAAGTCAACTTTGAAGAGCAAACAACTTCTTCCCTCCTTTTTAGCAAAATACACCAATTCATTAGCCACCACAACTCCATTTAACAATTGTCTTCCCGGAACAAGAGCACTTTGAGAATCTGAGATAATCGAATTCAACACCACTTTAAGTCTAGCCGCCAAGAGCTTAGATAAAGCTTTATACACACAACCCACAAGACAAATAGGCCTACAATCATCCAAACATAACGGGTTAAATGACTTAGAAAACATAGCTCCGGAATGAAAATTAAGGAAACAACAAATAAACTCCTTCTTCATGAAATTCCAACACTCTTTAATAAAAAAGAAAGAATATCCATCGGGGCCCGGACTTTTAGATCCCTCACAACTCCAAATCGCATCCCTAATCTCTTATTCTGAAAAAGGGCCTTTAAGAAGAGATTGATCCATGCCACTAATGCTCTTAAACACGGTCTCTCAACATCCGGCTCAATAAACTTAGCCGCAAAGTGACTCCTAACCTCCTCCTTAACCTCCTCCACTTTGTCCACAACTCCTTTTTCCGTGATAATGGAACCTAAGCAATTGCGCCTCCTCTTTTCCTTCATAACTCTATGAAAAAATTTACTATTGGTATCACCATCACTTAACCACTTAGGTCTCGACTTTTGTATGATCATGTTTTCGTTAATCCTAAGAGTAAGCCAAAACTTCCCACTCGCCAACATCTTCTTAGCCACCAACTCCTTCTCACCCTCCACATCCCCGAAGTCCACTTCTGTGTCATCTACAACGTTCAACTCCCTCACCCCTCCTCCATCTCCAAATTGACCCTTCCAAAAACATTTGAGTTCCACCACTTAAGCCTTTCTTTTAAAATGCGCAACTTCTCCTTGAGAACAAAATCTTTCCTTCCCTCCACAACAAGGTTCTTCCAAGCATTTTCAACAAAAGGATAAAAACGCCTATCGGAGAACCACTCATTATTCACCTTAAAAGGTTTCGGACCCCAATCCGCTTTGTCCACCACCAACCAAATCGGACAATGATCCGAAATATCCCTCGATCCAATCAATTGCCCCTGTCACACCCTGTATAATATATATCTAGAATAATACAATACAAGCATTTTATTTGGTACTGACACCATCATAAGTGCCTAATGGCGTAATTCACATGCTTGCCCATTCCTAAAACATAAACACAATCTATGGCACAAGACATGGAAACTAGCCAAAAATAAAATCTAAGAATAATATACAATATCCTTAATTGTATACAACGAAAAGATACACAGCGGAAAATACTAAAGCCAAGCGTCTCTTGAAACATCCAAGCATTGCTCCACTTGTAAATCAAACCTGCAAACCACACCTGAAATAAAGCAACTATAGTGGGGTGAGACACATCAAATCTCAGTGAGTTCCCTATCTTATAGATTATCTCGGCTTTACGAGGTTCTACCCATCCTAACTCAAGTCAAGGGGAAGGGAAAATGACCTTGAGTACACAATCTCACAAACTCACACTATATGAAAACATGTCATGAGTTCATCAACTCAAAATATCACTAATCGATAACCACACCAAGGCATCCCCTTTTCCCGTCCGCTTCTACGTCTAGAAGTCGACCCGAGTCATGGATCCCTGTAACCTACTTGACATACGGATGGATTCGGGTTGTACGGGCCTTTTACCGTTATGAACCGTCACTTTACACGAGCCTTATACCATTAGAAGCATACGCTCCCAGAGCACCATTCGTACTGCACGCGGGAATCAAACCTACAAAGTAGTTGTGCATATGTTTCAAAGGAGCTCGAGACCCATGAAACACACTCACGAAATAACCGGCTACGATTACGTGATCACACACACAAACGTGATTGTATTCGACAATCACAAGGCCACAATGCCTTAAGGCCTCTTGCCTTTTCACAAAAATCACAATGGTTAAAACACATGTTCCATACTAGTGTTCACTCTTTCCTAGACCAATCTCGTCACGGATGCATCTTCCTACATCAGGTGCCGGAGCCTTGTCATCTAGGTTTTCTACTCCATGCCCGAACTCGTCAATAAATGCACGAGCATCGCCATCCAGAGTTTCTATCACAATTTTATTCACAACCTAGAATTATATCATTTGTTTTAGGGTAAAGTTTCCTCACTCTGCCTATTATGTTTTCATTTTATCATGGACATTCACTCACAACCATGCCAAAAAATTAATAGGATAGGCAAGATATATCACAATTGCACAATAGAATAATATATGTCAAGTAAAACATAAATATGCCACTTTGGAAATTCTCCGATTAATTAATCGGGCAGTAAAAATAACATTTTTCACCTCCAATAGATAGAATATTTTCTTAGCTTCACATCAATATAAAGAACGTTAAAATCGGACAAACAAGTAAAAAGTTATGAATTTTAGAAAATGCATTTTTTTTCATTTTGTTCCAGGTCGCGCTAAACGAGCTCCACCCCGCGCTAAGCGCGCTCGTCATTTCCTGGAGAGGTTGCAAATTCTCCAGACCGCGCTAAGCGGGCAACACCGCGCTAAGCGCGCTCTGCGTTATGCAAAAAAATACCCCTTTTGACAGTTGAAAATCCAATCCCCCAACTCATTCTCCACTCCATACCCACATCCAACAGAGGTATATTTTCATGTTTCCATCATAGTTCATCCATCAAACTTCATAAAACATCAAAGTATAATTTCTACACCAAAACCTTAAGAATTTCCAATCAAAACAACCAATCCAAATTTTCATAACAATATCAATAGATGATCCTACACATGTTATAATCATACTACACAATTTATAGCTCATTTTATCCGTTAGATTTCATTGATTTGCAAAATAAGCATTTTCTCACAAAACCTAACTTAAGCTAAAATCATCTCTAACTCTAGAACTCAAAGCTTCTATCTAGAACCCACCTAGTAATCGAAGAGGAGTTTTAAGAAGATGATGGTGATCCATGGCTTCTTCTTCATCCTTGAGCTTTTCCTCCCTTCCCTTATCTTCCTCTTCTTTCTTCTCCTTTTCTAACTTCTTCTTCTTTCTTTTCTCTTCCAACTGATATCTCACACATGTTACAAATTTATCCTGTCGGATTATATTATATAATATTGGTTTATATATATATATAGTTGGAAAGAGAAAAGAAAGAAGAGGAAGTTAGTAAAGGAGAAGAAAGAAAAGGAAAGAAGAGAAAGGGGAAGAGAAGGAAAGAAAAGCTCAAGGAAGAAGAAGAAGCCATGGATCACCATCATCTTCTTCAAACTCCTCTTCGATTACTAGGTGGGTTCTAGATAGAAGCTTTGAGTTCTAGAGTTAGAAATGATTTTAGCTTAAGTTAGGTTTTGTGCGAAAATTCTTATTTTGCAAATCAATGAAATATAACGGATAAAATGAGCTATAAATTGTGTAGTATGCTTATAACATGTGTGAGATCATCTATTGATATTGTTATGAAGTTTTGAATTGGTTTTTTTGATTGGAATTTCTTAGGGTTTTGGTGTAGAAATTATACTTTGATGTTTTATGAAGTTTGATGGGTGAACTATGATGGAAACATGAAAATATACCTCTGTTGGATGTGGGTATGGAGTGGAGAATGAGTTGGGGGATTGGTTTTTCTGTTGTCAAAAGGGGTATTTTTCTGCATAACGCAGAGCGTGCTTAGTGCGGTGTTGCCCGCTTAGCACGGTCTGGAGAATTTGCAACCTCTCCAGGCAGTGAGGAGCGCGCTTAGCGCGGAGTGGAGCCCGCTTAGCGCGACCTGGAACAAAATGGAAAAATGTATTTTCTAAAATTCATAACTTTCGACTCGTTGGTCCGATTTTAACGTTCTTTATATCGATGTGAAGCTAAGAAAATATTCTATCCATTGGAGGTGAAAAATGTTATTTTTACTGCCCGATTAAATAATCGGAGAATTTCCAAAGTGGTATATTTATGTTTTACTTGACATATATTATTCTATTGTGCAATTGTGATATATCTTGCCTATCCTATTAATTGTGTAATGCCCTGTATAATATTTATCTAGAAAAATACCATACTAGTGTTTTTAGTTGGTACTGACACATCAAAAGTGCCTAATGGCATAATTCACACACTTGTCCATTACTAAAACATAAATACAACATATGACACAAGTCATGGAAACTAGCCCAAAAATAAAAAGTCTAAGAATAATATACAATTTCCTCAATTATACAAAAAAATACTACACAACAGAAATAAGCTCAACTAAGCTTCTCTTGAAACATCCCAGCATAGCTCCACTTGTAAATCAAACCTACAAACCACACCTGAAATAAAGCAACTATAGTGGGGTGAGATACATCAAATCTCAGTGAGTTCCCTATCTTATAGATTCTCTCGGCTTTACAAGGTTCTAGCGAAATCCTAACTCAAGTCAAAGGGGAAGGGAATTGACTTTGAGTACACAACTCACAATCTCACACTATTTGGGAACATGTAATGAGTCTGTTAACTCAAAAATATGTCCTGAGCCTGTTAACTCAGGAATCTCACTAATCGATAACCGATACCAAGGCATCCCTCTATTCCCGTCCGCTTCTACATTTAGGAGTCGACCCGAGTCATGGATCCTTGTAGTTACTTGGCATACAAAATGGATTCGGGAACACCGGCCTGTTAACTGTGAACCGTCACTTCTCATGGCCTGTTGACCATCGCAAGTCTCCACCCATAGCATAGGCTCCATTCGTACTAAACACGGGAATCAAACCTGCCAAGTTATTGTGCCTGCACTTCAGAGGAGCTCGAGACTCATGAAGGCCTCTCAAGGGCAACTCAAAAGAAATAGTTACAATTACGTGATCATATACACAACGTGATTGCATTCGACAATCACAAGGCCATATTAGCCTTTAGGCCTTTAATGCCTTTAGGACTCTTTTGCCTTTAACAATTAAACATAACAATTACACATGTACCATAATAGTGTTTCACTCATTTCTATACCATTTGTTTTGGAGTAAGGTTTCCTCACTCTTTCTATTTCATATTTTAAGCATGCATATCCTCTTGATAATGTTTAATAATGATATTAGGCAAAGCGTATTACAATTGCACATTTGAATTACATATAATAATTTCCATCACAAGTTAAACAAAAGCATATAACAATTGTATAATATAATCACACATAATGATTTATCACATAAAACATCCCTTTCGGGTTCCCTCCGATTCATTCAATCGAGTATCGAAAACAATACTTTTCACTTTCATCCCGTAGGATATTTCCACAGCTTTACATCGGTTGTAATCATGCCTCGATCAGATTTATGATCTAAAACATATGGATTTCAACATATCACATAACATTATTTTCATTCATTTTCCCACTAAATAATTAATCCCACGTCATACTTAATGGTATAAAGAACGCTTAAATCGGACACCTAAGTCAAAAGATATGAATTTTTGAAAATATTATTTTTTTCTCTTTTGTTCCAGGTCGCGCTAAGCGGGTCCCACCCCGCGCTAAGCGCGCTCCTCACTGCCTGGAGAGGTTGCAAATTCTCCAGACCGCGCTAAGCGCGCTCTGCGTTATGCAGAAAAAATTTCCTTTGCAACAGCAACTCTCCATCCACAATTTCACCCTCAAAACCCTACCCAATCAGCAAATAAAAATATTTGATCAGGATTCTACCATGGGTTATTCCACAACTTCACAAACATACTTTCCTACAACATTTCATAATTTCTACACCAAACTCAAACATTTCAATTCAATCACAACATCATAACAATTATCAACAAATGATTCCACACACATATTGATCATACCACACGATTTATAACACATTTCAACCGTTAGATTCTTCGATATTGCCAAAAACCCATTTTTCCCCAAAACCCAACCTAACTCTAAACTCAAGAAACTCTACACTTAAAGCATCTATCTAAAACCCACCTGATAATCGAAGAGGAGGTTGAAGAAGATGATGAATCGATGAAGATGATCCATGAGCTTTTCTTCTTCTTCCATGGCTTTTTTCCTCTTTTCCTCTTTTTCTCCTCTTTCTCTTCTTCTATTCCTTTTCTTTTCTTACCAACTTCTTCTTTCTCTTTCTTTCTCTTATACAAATATATATAATACTATTATTATATAATATAATCCAATAGAGTAAAATATCTCCAATTGATATTTTGTCATCTCAAACCAATTGATCAATTATTAGAGTTATCTTGAAATACTCTCTCGTACTAATAAATACCAATTTGTCTCTTTCATAAAATAATTGATCTCTTCAAAGTTCATTAGTTGCTCTACTAATCCCAATTTATAATACTTAAAGTATTCAGAGGATTCCATTAATCCAACTTACTAAAGATAGAGCACACCAAAGCTCATCTAATATCCAATTGAGCATTTAAATAATATGGGGTATTACAAGTTGTTTGGCATGGTTGTGAGAGAATGTCCATGATAAAATGAAAATGTAATAGGAAGAGTGAGGAAACTTTACCCCAAAACAAATGATATAATTTTAGGTTATGAATAGAATTGTGATAGAAACTCTGGATGGCGACGCTCGTGCATTCATTGACGAGTTCGGGCCTGGAGTAGAAAACCTAGATGACAAGGCTCGGGCACCTGATGTAGAAAGATGCATCCGTGACGAGATTGGTCTAGGAAAGAGTGAACACTAGTATGGAACATGTGTTTTAACCATTGTGGTTTTGTGAAAAGGCAAGAGGCCTTAAGGCATTATGGCCTTGTGATTGTCGAATACAATCACATTTGTGTGTGTGATCACGTAATCGTAACCGGTTATTTTGTGAGTGCGTTTCATGGGTCTCGAGCTCCTCTGAAACATGTGCACAACTACTTGGCAGGTTTGATTCCCGCGTGCAGTACGAATGGCGCTCTGGGAGCGTATGCTTCTGAGGGTATAAGGCCCGTGTAAAGTGACGGTTCATAATGGTTAATGGCCCGTAGAACCCGAATCCATTCGTATGTCAAGTAGGTTACAGGGATCCATGACTCGGGTCGACTTCTAGACGTAGAAGCAGACGGGAAAAGGGGATGCCATGGTGTGGTTATCAATTAGTGATATTTTGAATTGATGAACTCATGACATGTTTCCATATAGTGTGAGATTGTGAGATTGTGTACTCGAGGTCATTTTCCCTTCCCCTTGACTTGAGTTAGGATTGATAGAACCTTGTAAAGCCGAGAGAATCTATAAGATAGGGAACTCACTGAGATTTGATGTATCTCACCCCACTATAGTTGCTATATTTCAGGTGTGGTCTGCAGGTTTGATTTACAAGTGGAGCGATGCTTGGATGTTTCAAGAGAAGCTTGGCTTTAGTATTTTCCGCTGTGTATCATTTCGTTGTATACAATTGAGGATATTGTATATTATTCTTAGATTTTATTTTTTAGGCTAGTTTGCATGTCTTGTGCCATGGATTGTGTTTATGTTTTAGGAATGGGCAAGCACGTGAATTACGCCATTAGGCACTTATGATAGTGTCAGTACCAAATAAAATGCTTGTATTGTATTATTCTAGATATATATTATACAGGGCGTTACAGTAGGTTTCTCGTCACTTAATCAAAACACAAGCCAACATGTATTGTCTTATAACACTAGGATTTCTACATCACGTCCTTCTAAAGATATTAGGAATATGCAGGTAAGATAGGTTTAAAAATAATAAATTTTATCTATTTTGTTTTATATGTATAAAAGTGAGAATAGTAAGGGAACTATGTAAATATATATTTGAATACTATGTTATGTATTAACTAATACAAAGGATGTTTTGTAAGACGATACTTGACATGGTGAAAAATTGGACATTCAAATTACAAATACCGTGAGGCATTTATATTGAAAACATATTTCGCACAATTGGAAAAGTCAGTGAAGTTAGAAGATATTGGCATTTTTGAAGAGTTTTAAAATTTTGGTGAAATTATTTGTTTGTTGCATTTTGGATTTTATTTCTCGTTAAAGAAATTTGACTGCCGATTTTGTAGGGTTGAGTTAGGCCAAACTCTAATTCTATCAGTTTCATTTGGTTAGGTTTAATTCGTGTATTTAATTTCTTTTAAACTTAAATATTTGTTGTAAATTTAGTAAATTATTATGTTTAAGTATATTTTTTTAGCTAAATAATGTAGTCTCTTATGTCCCATGATGTATCTTGTCTATAAGTATCGGGAAAAATTCACACACATTGGTTAAAGATGGAGTCCACAAAGAGTTTATATAAAGTAACAATGCTCTATTTAAAAGTCAATTTTCGAAGTATGAGTAAGAGAAAACGCAAATTTTATCATAATATCAGAGTCTAATTTAAGATTAAATGCGACACCGACAATTTAATTATGCGCTGCAGATGTCCAGACTTAGGTGTAAATATATGTGTTAAGAGTTTTATTTGGAACAATATATGACATAAACATGTGTATATAAATGGAAGGGAGGCTTCACCTTACTAGCCAGTTTTTTATGGTTAAATTAGACCAAAACCCTAATTCTAACATAGTATCTCAAGCCTATCGATTTGGACTCATGACCAAGCCTAATAGTATTGGAGGTGAGGGGGTGTATTGAAAAAAACCTTTATTATTTTATATTCTAACTTTGAACTATTTCTTTTGTCTAGTATCTATTTTCACTATACTTTCATTCTTTTTTTATTTTTTCAAAACTATGTTAAAATTTTAAATATACTTTACTTTTTTCGTCCTCTTCAAGCTGTTACACCTCCTTCAATATTTTGTTTTTAAAATTTGTACTTCAATAAAAAGTAATGTTTTAAGTAGTATTATTTACTTTAACCAGTTATAAAATTAGTCAAAATACAGTTATTTACTTCAATACTTCAAAAATCGATATTAGCTAAATATTTAACAAATTTTAAAGAATTTACTAGTGTTCTTGTGCGAAAATATTATTGACTCATCCGTGTATCAATTTCATAAAAAAGATAAATATTTAAAGTAGGACGTCAATTTTCTATTTATATTTAAAATTCATGTTTTTCATAAAATACATAAAAAAAAAGCACGTCACAAGACTTATATATGCTTCTATTATTTTACAAAGTCACATACTTGTATTTATTTACAATTATACAAACATAATTTGCAAAAATCACTTTATAGAATTTATAAATATGATTATTTTATGTTATTAATTTATTATAATAACATGCTAGTATTATGTTTTTATATCTATGGTGCGTTAGTAATGAAAAATATTAAAGAGTTACAAATACAAAGTATTTTTAGCATATAAACATGATCAGAATTTTGGAAAGTTTTTATATATTTTGAATTTATTTTGTCATTACAATTGTCTATTTTTTAAATCATAATAATTTATAGTCAAAATGTATAAATTATTTTCCATTTTAATATTAATATCACTTTAGTATTTTCCATTTTTTCTAATTTTCTATGTTAAATTAAAAAAAATATTAAATGGAAAATTCATATAATTCTTATTTGTAAGTAAAAATAATAAATGCGTGTTGACCCATTTTGTTCGGTTCTCCTTGTTTTCCCCCTTTTCTCTCTTATATATATGAGATAAAAAAAGACAACCACATCATTACTAGAGATTAATCTTCTATCACTTCTCTTTAGCAAAATCACGTGGGTAGGTTATTCGTACCCTGTCACCCTCAAGTCGGTAGGTTATTCTGTCTTATAATTTCACTTGTTTAATTTTCAAATTTTTTAATTTTTATGTATGTAATTGTTTGTATGTATTTCTCTAGTTTATTATTCAAAAATTTTAATCGTTACATATTTCACTGCCCGCGCATATTTCACTAGTTTACTTTTCAAAAATTTTAATTCTACATTCAATTTTCATATATTTTAGTTTTGTGTCGTAACTATTTTCTTTTTGTGCATTTTGTATGGATTTGTTGAATATTTTTATTTCTTGATGTGTGCAAACTCTTGATTTTTGCAATTTAAAAATGTATTTAGAATTTTATAAATAGTTATGGCCTTCAAACATCTAGCGTTGGAATGATTTTATTAAATTAAACAGTTTTTATTTGCTTCAATGATAATTTTCTAATTTCTTAAATGTTTTTTCTCATATGTTCTAGAGATAATTGATGCTAAGGTAAAGTATGAACCATAAATAACTTATTTCAATTTTTTTATTAAATATAAGTGTGATCAGTAATACATTTAGACAATTTTATTTTTCTTTTCTTTTTGACATTTTCTTATAATTTTTTGGTAATGTAGAGTCTTTTTTGTTTAATGCAAGATCTAGTTAACTATATCTTATTTAAAATCTAAGTTAATTTTTTTTTGTAAATATAAATCACTTTTTTAAAAATTAAACATTAAAGTCGTATATATTTATATATATTACAAAGACATGGGCTCAAGATTTCTTTAGTATAAATTGATTATAAGAGTGACTAATCTTTTATTAGTTTATTTCCTTTGTTTTTAATGAATTTCTCCTAAAATAATAGTTGACTCGTACAAACCAATTTACAAACATTTACTAAAGATTTATTTAGTTGTATATATGACTAACTACTTCATGAAAGATATTATATAACATAAACTCTTACTGTATTCTTATATTCTTTAAATTACGTTGCATAAATTAAAGGGTCATTAACTTTTCATCTAATTAATCTTAAATAAATTTAATTTAGTAAAACGAACAATTTATAACTTCTAATAGATTTTTGTTTGAAAAAATAAAAAATACTAATAATTACAATAGAGGTAGATAATTTAACTAATATTCCGTTAATATTTATTATTTATGATTGTCCACTACTTATTATCTCTTTGTTGTTGCTTTTTTCATTGTTGGATCAGGAAATGGATCATCACAAAAACACGTGGAATCAAGAAACATGTAGTAGTTTTGATATAAATAAAATTTCTCCAAAATTTGAAGTGGATGATGAGGTATTTTTAGATTATTCAGATATTATGAGGCCGACGTTACCTGAAATTCCACTTCCCGATCCATTAATGGTCATTGGTAAATTTGTTCCAGTAGAGCTTAAACCAGTTAATTCTTTAACTAGGATGCAAATTAATTACGCAAAATCTCTCGACAACGAAAAATGCAGGGAAAAGGATTATAATATTTCAACTCCAAAAGATAATGGAACTCATATAGATCCTTTTTTACCAAAGAAATTTCCATCTCCAGCCATCAGTATAACTCCGCCCACTGATGTAGTACAAACAAAAATATTCTCTACCGACATTACAAGTCTTAAACAATATGCAGGAGTCTTCCAATCAGGTTTGTATTCTTTATTTGTTGTTCAAAATACTAAAATTATATTTTATGAATAATGTGCAATAGCCAACTAAAAGTTCGTAGGTTTCTCGTCACTTAATCAAACCACGAGCCAACATGTATTGTCTTATAACACTAGGAATTCTACATCACATCCTTCTAAAGTTATTAGGAATATGTAGGTAAGATTATTTTAAAAATAATAAATTTTATCTATTTTGTTTTATATGTGTAAAAGTGAGAATAGTAAGGGAACTATATAAATATATATTTGAATACTATGTTGTGTATGAACTAATACATAGAATGTTTTGTAGGATGATATTTGACATGGTGAAAAATTGGACATTCAAATTACAAATGCCTTGAGGAATTGATTTTGAAAACATATTTCACACAGTTGGAAAAGTAGTGAAGTTAGAAGATATCGGCATTTTTGAAGGGTTTTTAAATTTTGGTTAAATTATTTGTTTGTTGCATTTTGGATTTTATTTCTCGTTAAAGAAATTTAACTACCGGTTTTGTAGGGTTGAGTTAGGCTAAACTCTAATTCATCAGTTTCATTTGGTTAGGTTTAATTCGTGTATTTAATTTCTTTTAAACTTAAATATTTGTTGGAAATTAAGTAAATTATTATGTGTAAGTATATTTTTTTAGCTAAATAATGTAGTTTCTTTTGTCCCATGATGTATCTTGTCAATAAGTATTAGGAAAAATTCACATCTCACTTTGGTTAAAGATGGAGTCTACAAAGAGTTTATATAAAGTAACACTGCTGTCTTTAAAAGTTAATTTTGGAGGTATGAGTTAGAGAAAACACAAATTTTATCATAATATCAGAGTCTAATTTAAGATTAAATGCGACACCCACAATTTAATTATGCGTTGCAAATGTCCAGACCTAGGTGTAAATATATGTGTTAAGAGTTTTATATCGAATAATATATGACATAAACATGTGTATATAAATGGAAGGGAGGCATCACCTTACAAGCCAATTTTTTATGGTTAAATTAGACCAAAACTCTGATTCTAACACAGTATCTCAAGCCTATCAATTTGGACTACTGATTGTTTATATTCACAAACTAAGCTTAATAGTATTAGAGGTGAGGGGGTATATTGGAAAAAACCTTTATTATTTTATATTCTAACTTTGAACTATTTCTTTTGTCTAGTATCTATTTTCACTATACTTTCATTCTTTTTTTATTTTTTAAAAACTATGTTAAAATTTTAAGATTTTTTTAATCAACCAACGTACTTTACTTTTTTCGTCCTCTTCTAGTTATTACACCTCCTTCAATATTTTGGTTTTAAAATTTGTACTTCAATAAAAAGTAATGTTTTAAGTAGTATTATTTACTAGGTAATCTCTTCGTTTTCCCGAGCGCGGTTTTCGCTATATTGTAATCAGGTTTGAGTATCATTTGTACTCGTATCAATATATATCTCTTGCCTTTTAAAAAAAAAAGTAGTATTATTTACTTTAACCAGTTATAAAATTAGTCAAAATACAGTTATTTACTTCAATACTTCAAAAATCGATATTAGCTAAACACTTAACGACTTTTAATACTTTGCAAGCGTTCTTGTGAGAAAATATTATTGACTCATCAGTGTATCAATTTCATAAAAAAGATAAATATTTAAAGTTCTTTATTGTTAAGGACGCCAATTTTCTATTTATATTAAAAATTCATGTTTTTCATAAAGTACATAAAAAAAGCACGTCACAAGACTTATATATGCTTCTATTATTTTATAAAGTCACATACTTGTATTGATTTACAATAATACAAACATAATTTGCAAAAATCACTTTATAGTATTTATAAATATGATTATTTTATGTTATTAATTTATTATAATAACATGCTAGTATTAAGTTTTTATATCTATGGTGCGTTAGTAATGAAAAATATTAAATAGTTACAAATACAAAGTATTTTTAGCATATAAACATGATCAAAATTTTGGAAAGTTTTTATATATTTTGAATTTATTTTGTCATTACAATTGTCTATTTTTAAAATCATAATAATTTATAGTCAAAATGTATAAATTATTTTTCATTTTAATATTAGTATCACTTTAGTATTTTCCATTTTTTCTAATTTTATATCTTAAATTAAAAAAAAAATTAAATGGAAAATTCCTATAAGTCTTATTTGTAAGAAAAAATAATAACGCGTGTTGACCCATTTTGTTCGGTTCTCCTTGTCTTCCTCCTTTTTTCTCTTATATATATGAGATAAAAAAAAGACAACCACATCATTACTAGGGATTAATCTTCTATCCCTTCTCTTTAGCAAAATCACGTGGTAGGTTATTCTTACCCTGTCACCCTAAAGTCGGTAGGTTATTCTGTCTTGTAATTTTACTTGTTTAATTTTCAAAAATTTTTAATTTTTATGTATTTCAATGTTTGTATGTATTTCTCTAGTTTATTATTCAAAAAATTTTAATTGTTACACATTTCACTAGTCACACATATTTCACTTGTTTACTTTTCAAAAATTTTAATTCTACATTCAATTTTCATATGTTTTAGTTTTGTGTCGTAACTATTTTCTTTTTGTGCATTTAGTAAGGATTTGTTGAATATTTTTATTCCTTGATTTGTGCAAACTCTTTATTTTTGCAATATAAAAATGTATTTAGAATTTTAATAATAGTTATGGACTTCAAACATCTAGCGTTGGAATGATTTTATCAAATTAAACAGTTTTTATTCGCTTCAACGATAATTTTCTAATTGCTTAAATGTTTTTTCTCATATGTTCTAGAGATAATTGATGCTAAGGTTCCGAAATTAAAGTAAGAACCATAAATAAATTATTTCAATTTTTTTATTAAATATAAGTGTTTTTTTTAGTAAGCAAGAAATTCATTAAAGCGAGAACAAAGGGTTCTCGAACCCACTTACAAAAAAAAAACGAGACTTAGCTCGGCAAAAGAAAATTACAACCAATTAGGCCTTAAGATAAATAGTACAAAGGGAGCATACTAAAACCATAAAAGCTATAATTAGAATTGGTAATTTTCTCAATATAAGACCATCTCCAAATAAGCAACTTGACATTCCACACCACATCCATAATATTCCAAACAACAAGCCTAAAAATAATGCTATTTCTCAACAACCATAAAGACCATGATGTCGTCATCCATATTACACCTTCGTTACCACTCTTCACCTTATTTCTTTTACAAAAGGAAAACCACCTTAAGAAACTCTCCTTAATGACTTAAGTTCCAATCTCCTCAAAACCAACCCACTCCGCCACTTCCTTCCAAACCATTCTAGCCACCGGACATTCCAATAAAATATGTTTTAAAGATTCGATTCCGGACAAGCAAAAAGCGCAATTCAAATCACTATTCGGAAAGACACAACCTCTAAAAGAAATAGAATCCTTTGTTGGAAGCCTATCTAAAACACACCTCCAACCAAAAGCTTTTTTTTTTAACAGAACTATCCCCTTCCAAACCAAAGAAAAGACTTCATCGAAATTCTCTCAAGGTCCGAAAAGAGTCCGGAAAAAATAAACAAGAGAGTAGAAAGAACTAACCGAATAAGACTCCAAAGTGTCCACGGACCATCGGACCGAATCCGGCTCCGAAGAAACCGGCCAGAAGTCTTCTAAAACCGACCGCAACTCCAATAATTCGGTGACCGCTCCACCCTCAACGATAGCATTAATGCCGAAATCCCCCCAATACCATCCTTCACTTCTAAAACCACCCATGCCAGGCACTGATACTTCTTTAAGGCAAGATAAATCATAAAGAAGAGGAAATTTGTCCTTAAAACAAATATCAATACACCAACAAGAATGCCAAAAAGAGGAAGAGTATCCATTTCCAATTTTAAATCTACAATTAGCAATAAATAAATTTTCCAACAAACCTTTGTCCAAGCCGATGACATCCCTCCACCAAAAGGAACAACTTATCTTCTTTTTGATACACTTTCCGGAGTCCACAATCCTCAAGTTGATATCACCGTACCTCTTCTTTAGAAATTTGTACCATAAAACTTTTTTTTTTGAGAGAATCCTCCATCTCCACTTATTAAGGAGAGCCAAATTATAATCTTCCACCCTTCGCAAACCCAAACCCCCTTTTTCAATCGGAAAGCACACCTTATATAATATCCCATATTATTTAAATGCTCAATTGGATATCAGACGAGATCATATGAGTATCTATATGCTCTATCTTTGGTAAATTGGATTAATGGAATCCTCTAAGTACTTTAAGTATTGACATTTGGGATCAATAGAGCAACTAGTGAACTCTGAAGAGATCAAATTGTTTTATTAAAGAGACAGATTAATTATTCGTTCGAGGAAGTAATTTATGGTAACTCTAATCTTCCAACAATTGGGTTGAGACGATAAAATATCAATTGGAGGTATTTTTGCCCTGTTGGATTATATTATATTATAAGTTAATATATATATATATATTTTTTGTTAGAAAGAAAGAGAAAGAAGAAGTTAGTAAGAAGAAGAAGAAGAAGAGAAAGGAAGAGAAGAGGGAAAGAGGAAGAAGAGAGAAAAGCAATGGATCATCTTCAATGTTCATCTTCTTCTTCAAACTCCTCTTAGATTATCAGGTGGGTTCTAGTTAGACGCTCTAAGTTATAGAATTAAGGATTTAGAACTTAGGTTAGATTTGAGAGAAAATGATTAAACAGATGAAACAATGAAATCTAACGGATGAAATTCGATATAAATTGTGTAGTGTAGTCGTATTATGCATGTGATCATTTGATAATACTTGCTTTGATGTTTGGGAATGATTTGGATGAGGAAATGATGGATTTGGCCCAAGGGTTTATGGTTTCTCACTGTTGCGAATTTCTGAACTTTGCATTGTTCGCCTAGCGAACCTGGCGAACTCCAAAGCGAACGGTTGGTTGAGTGTTTGCCTAGCGAACCCTGGAGCGAACGGAAGGAAAATGTTCGCCCAGAGCTCGCTTAGCGAACTTTATACCCTTTTTCTACTGACTTGGTTCGTTGGGTGTTCGCCTAGCGAACACAGTAGCGAACATGGCATATTTATCCATATTGTTTCCTTCATAACTTTTGATCTATAACTCGGATTGATGCACGGTCGGAAGTGTTGGAAAGCTATTTCAATGCTATTTATGATAGGGAAATATAAATATATGTTTATGTCATGAATTTATATGGTAGAGTTAAATATTGTGATGAATGTTAGAAGTGTGGTTTATGTTTCCACCGGAAATGCATGAATCGGGAATCCGATTGTTATGGGACTTCAAGCCTTGGAAAGAGAATACAATGTGCTGTTAAATGGTATTTGAGACCATGATTTAACCAAGGATTCTTGGTAGAGGATAGTAGTGGCTTGTATGCCTTAAAAATGTGTGTAAACTACTATGTGGATTATGTTTGATATGTTATGCTATCTTGTGTGTTTTATGATTGATGTTGTAATGTGCTTGTCTAACATTGTTGTTGAATATAATTGAGAAAATGCCATGCTTAAAATGAATTAGAAAGAGTGAGGAAACTTTACCCAAAAACAAATGGCATAGTTAAGATTGTTATAATTCTAGGTTGTGAATAGAATTGTGATAGAAACTCTGGATGCCGATGCTCGTGTATTCGATGTATAGATGTGCATCCTTGACGAGTTTTGGCCTGGAGTAGATAACCTAGATGGCGATGCTCGGGTAGTTGATGTAGAAACGTGCATCCGTGACGAGTATTGGTCTAGGAGAGATTGAAACACTAGTATGAAACATGTGTATTGTTATGTTTTATTGTTAAAGGCATGAGAGGCCTAAATGCTAATGTGGCCTTGTGATTGTCGAATACAATCATGTTTGTGTATTTGATCACGTAACCATTTCCCTTGAGAGGCATTCATGAGTCTCGAGCTCCTCTGAATGAAGGCCGAATTACTTGGCAGGTTTGATTCCCGCGTGTAGTACGAATGGAACCTACGGGTAGAGACTTGTGACGGTGTACGGGCCGTGTGAAGTGACTATTTAAGGTGATAATATGTCCCTTATTTCCGAATCCATTTCGTATGCCAAGTAGATACAAGGATCCAGGACTCGGGTCGACTTCTAGACGTAGAAGCGGACGGGCAAGAGGGATACCTTGGTACGGTTATCGATTAGTGATAAACTTTTGAGTTAACGGACTTAATGACATGTTTCCATATAGTGTGAGATTGTGAATTTGTGTACTCAAGGTCATTTTCCCTTCCCCTTGACTTGAGTTAGGATTGTTAGAACCTTGTAAAGCCGAGAGAATCCAAAAGATAGGGAATTCACTGAGATTTGATGTATCTCACCCCATTATTGTTGATTATTTTCAGGAGGTATTTGCAGGTTGATTTACAAGTGGAGCTATGCTTGGATGTTTCAAGAGAGGCTTGGCTTTAGTATTTCCGTTGTGTATATGTTGTATACAATTGAGGATATTGTATATTGATCTTAGTTTTTTTGTTTGGGCTAGTTTCTATATCCTGTACCATAGATTGTATTATGTTTTTAGAAATGGTAAAGTATGTGAATTATGCCAATAGGCACTTATGATGGTGTCAGTACCAAATAAAACACTTGTATGGTATTATTCTATATATATATTATACAGGGCGTTACACCTTATTCCAACTCACCAATGAATTTTCCTCTCACCCTCCTTCCTTCCCCAGAGGAAATTACTTTGGATACTAGATATCTCTTTATGGATCTTCACCGGAGCTTTATAGTAGGAAAGCATAAAAATCGACAAACTAGAAAGAACTGATTTTAATAAAGTTAACCTCCCACCAAAACTAAGAAACCGGTTATTCCAACAAGAGAGCGTCCTTTTCATTTTTATCACTAAATCCGACCACAAAGAGGAACTAATAGAATTGGAGCCAATAGGAATACCAAGGAAAATGAATGGACACTCCTCCCTCCTACAAGAAAGGAAGAAAGAGGCCAAATCCATGAACCGATCACTAATATTAATTCCAATGAGTTTGCTCTTGTGAAAGTTAATACCCAAGCCGAAGACTATTTCAAAACCTCTTAACACCGCTTTGATTGCCCACACTTGCTTCCAACTTCCTTCCCCTATAAGTAAAGTATCATCTGCGAATTAAAGCATATCAATAAAACACCTCTTTAAGTTAAAACCATCAAACTCCTCATTCTCCACCGACTTTGAAACCATACCCCTCAACCCTTCTGCCACTATCACAAAAAGAAAAGGAGAAAGAGGATCTCCTTGCCTCAAACCTCTCTCCACCACAAACTCCTTAGTAGGAATACCATTAACCAATACCGACATTTTACTATTAAATACTAAAGTTTCCATCCACTTCATCCACACTTCCCCAAAGCCCATTTTCCTTAACATGAATCTAAGAAAATTCCAACTAACCTTATCGTAAGCCTTCTTGAAGTCAACTTTGAAGAGCAAACAACTTTTTCCCTCCTTTTTAGCAAAATCCACCAATTCATTAGCCACCACAACTCCATCTAACAATTGTCTTCCCGGAACAAAAGCACTTTGAGAATTGGAGATAATCAAATTCAACACCACTTTAAGTCTAGCCGCCAAGAGCTTAGATAAAGCTTTATACACACAACCCACAAGACAAATAGGCCTATAATCATCCAAACATAACGGGTTAAATGACTTAGGCACTAGTGTCAAGAAAGAGGAAGTAAAAGCTTTAGAAAACATAGCTCCGGAATAAAAACTAAGGAAACCACCAATAAACTCCTCCTTCATGAAATTCCAACACTTTTTAATAAAAAAGAAAGAATATCCATCGGGGCCCCGGCTTTTAGATCCCTCATAACTCCAAATCACATCCCTAATCTCTTCTTCCAAAAAAGGGCCTTCAAGAAGAGATCGATCCATGCCACTAATGCTCTTAAACACAAGACCACCAAGAACGGGTCTCTCAACATCCAGCTCAATAAACTTAGCCGCAAAGTGACTCCTAACCTCCTCCTTAACCTCCTCCACTTTGTCCACAACTCCATCGTCCGTGACAATGGAACCTAAGAAATTGCGCCTCCTCCTTTCTTTCATAACTCTATGAAAAAATTACTATTGGTATCACCATCACTTAACCACTTAAGTCTCGACTTTTGTATGATCATGTTTTCCTTAATCCTAAGATTAAGCCAAAACTTCCCACTCGCCAACATCTTCTTAGCCACCAACTGCTTCTCACCCTCCACACCCCCGAAGTCCACTTCCGTGTCATCTACAACGTTCAACTCCCTCACCCCCTCCTCCATCTCCAAATTGACCCTTCCAAAAACATTTGAGTTCCACCACTTAAGCCTTTCTTTTAAAATGCGCAACTTCTCCTTGAGAACAAAATCTTTCCTTCCCTCCACAACAAGGTTCTTCCAAGCATTTTCAACAAAAGGATAAAAACGCCTATCGGAGAACCACTCATTATTCACCTTAAAAGGTTTCGGACCCCAATCCGCTTTGTCCACCACCAACCAAATCGAAAAATGATCTGAAATATCCCTCGATCCAATCAATTTCCCCACTACTCCCCAGCTATCAATAAGGCCATTTGAAACCAAAAAGCGGTCAATCATACTTTTAGCCTTACCATCCCCCAAGTGTGATCAATAATACATTTATACAATTTTATTTTTCTTTTCTTTTTGTACATGACATTCTCTTATAATTTATTGGTAATGTAGAGTCTTTTTTGTTTAATGCAAGATCTAGTTAGCTATATCTTATTTAAAATCTAAATTATTTTTTTTTTGTAAATATAAATCACTTTTTTTAAAATTAAACATTAAAGTCGTATGAATTTATATATATTACAAAGACATGGGCTCAAGATTTCTTTAGTATAAATTGATTATAAGAGTCACTAATCTTTTATTATTTTATTTCCTTTGTTTTTATGAATTTCTCCTAAAATAATAGTTGACTCGTATAAACCAATTTACAAACATTTACTAAAGATTTATTTAGTTGCATATATGACTAACTACTTCATGAAAGATATTATATAACATAAACTCTTACTATATTCTTATATTCTTTAAATTACGTTGCATAAATTAAAGGGTCATTAACTTTTCATCTAATTAATCTAAAATAAATATTATTTAGTAAAACGAACAATTTATAACTTCTAATACATTTTTGTTTGAAAAAATAAAAAATACTAATAATTACAATAGAAGTAGATAATTTAACTAATCGTCCGTTAATATTTATTATTTATGATTGTCCACTACTTATTATCTCTTTGTTGTTTCTTTTTTCATTGTTTGATCAGTAACTGAATCATCACAAAAACACGTGGAATCAAGAAACATGTAGTAGTTTTGAGATAAATAAAATTTCTCCAAAATTTGAAGTGGATGATGAGGTATTTTTAGATTATTCAGATATTATGAGGCCGGCGTTACCTGAAATTCCACTTACCGATCCATTAATGGACATTGATAAATTTGTTCTAGTAGAGCTTAAACCAGTTAATTCTTTAACTAGGATGCAAATTAATTACGCAAAATCTCTCGACAAAGAAAAATGCAGGGAAAGGGATTATAATATTTCAACTCCAAAGGATAATGGAACTCATATAGACCCTTTTTTACTAAAGAAATTTCCATCTCCAGCCATCAGTATAACTCCGGCCACTGATGTAGTAATAACAAAAAAATACTCTACCAACATTACAAGTCCTAAACAATATGCAGGAGGCTTCCAATCAGGTGTGTGTTCTTTATTTCTTGTTCAAAATACTAAAATTATATTTTATGAATAATATGCAATAGCAAAGTAAAAGTTCGTAGGTTTCTCGTCACTTAATCAAAACACGAGCCAACATGTAATGTCTTATAACATTAGGAATTCTACATCACGTCCTTCTAAAGTTATTAGGAATATGCAGATAAGATAGTTTTAAAAATAATAAATTTTATCTATTCTGTTTTATATGTGTAAAAGTGAGAATAGTAAGGGAATTATGTAAATATATATTTGAATACTATGTTATGTATGAACTAATACATATGATGTTTTGTAGGATGATACTTGACATGGTGAAAATTTGGACATTCAATTTACAAATGTCGTGAGGAATTGATATTGAAAACATATTTCGCAAAATTGGAAAAGTCAGTGAAGTTAGAAGATATTGGCATTTGTGAAGGGTTTTTAAATTTTGGTTAAATTATTTGTTTGTTGCATTTTGGATTTTATTTCTCGTTAAAGAAATTTTACTGCCGCTTTTGTAGGGTTGAGTTAGACCAAACTCTAATTCTATCAGTTTCATTTGGTTAGGTTTAATTCTTGTATTTAATTTCTTTTAAACTTAAATATTTGTTGGAAATTAAGTAAATTATTATGTTTAAGTAAATTTTTTTAGCTAAATAATGTAGTCTCTTATGTCCCATGATGTATCTTTTCTATAAGTATCGGGAAAAATTCACATCTCACATTGGTTAAAGATGGAGTCCACAAAAAGTTTATATAAAGTAACAATGCTCTCTTTAAAAGTCAATTTTGGAGGTATGAGTTAGAGAAAACACAAATTTTATCATAATATCAGAGTCTTATTTAAGATTAAATGTGACCCCCACAATTTAATTATGCGCTGCAGATGTCCAGACCTAGGTGTAAATATATGTGTTAAGAGTTTTATATCGAACAATATATGAAATAAACATGTGTATATAAATGGAAGGGAGGCATCACCTTACAAGCAAGTTTTTTATGGTTAAATTAGACCAAAACTCTAATTCTAACACAGTATCTCAAGCCTATCGATTTGGACTACTGATTGTTTATATTTACAGACCAAACCTAATAGTATTGGAGGTGAGGGGGTGTATTGAAAAAAATATTTATTATTTTATATTCTAACTTTGAACTATTTCTTTTGTCTAGTATCTATTTTCACTATACTTTCATTTTTTTTTTTTTTTAAAAACTATGTTAAAATTTTAAGATTTTTTTAATCAACCAACATACTTTACTTTTTTCGTCCTCTACTAGTTATTACAGCTCCTTCAATATTTTGGTTTTAAAATTTATACTTCAATAAAAAGTAATGTTTTAAGTAGTATTATTTACTTTAACCAGTTGTAAAATTAGTCAAAATATAGTTATTTACTTCAATACTTCAAAAATCGATATTAGCTAAACATTTAACAATTTTAAATAATTTACTAGTAGAATTACATGCCAAACAAGATGGTTCAGATCAAGATATTCGTTTGATGAATACCAGCTTGGTAGAATTACATGCCAAACAAGTCAAGCTCGGTTTTCTCACTTCACATGATTATCTGAACTGTACAGTATGCCGTGAGAGTAACCAAGGATGTGCTCTCGTTCAAAGAACTTTGCAACACTTGTTAAACCACTGGTGGCTTCCAATCTATATGGATGAAGACACGCAACAAGTCAACATGATTAATGGGAATCCTACTCGGCATCAAAGTCAGGATGTCCGATCTATGGAAATAACTTGGTAAGGTTACACTGCATTCAAAGCGGACGTGGCCAGGTGCCTCCACACAACTACGAGCGCTGTAGAGTCTGCTCAGAAAATAATCAAGGATGCTACCTCGTGCGAGCAGCCCTTCAGAGTCAGTTGGACTGCAAAGAGATTTAACAATATTCGGTTTCAGGGTCTATCAACTGGACGCCAGACTATTTTGCTGATCAGATTAAGTATGTTGTCATAATCTCTGATTATGAAAGGACCGAGGATGTTTGTACCATCATCCCTCTACTTGATGAATCGAAAGTTCCTAACCAGGAATTGATTGAAGTTACTTACGATAGTCAGAAAAATCAGAAGGCTCCTGTAGTTATCTATCTGCCAGGACCACTACCGTATGAATCCACCCCGGATCATCCAAATGCAAGCTTCCATGATGTTTTCTAAGAAAATCCAATGAAGAAATGAAGTTTGATGGAGTGGGAGCAAAAAATACCCAAACCATTACCTAAAAAATATGTTTTTCCATTATTTATGGACTGTCAAATTCGCAGACCGCGCTAAGCGCGCTATGGGCGTTAAGCGCGCCCTAAAAAATTGTTAAACCGTCTTAAAAGCGCGCTAAGCGGGCTCGGAGCGTGCTGAATGCGCTACTCGCTGGAATTTTCTCCTTCCTGGGCTAGGAGCGCGCTCAGCGCGCTCCAAGTATGCTTGAAAATCCAAAGCTTGTTTTCTTCATAACTTTTGAACCGTAATTCCGTTTTTCGCCCGGTTCGAAGCGTTGGAAAGCTTATTCAATGTTCTCTACAACAATGGCAAAATCCCACTGCTTGAATACCTACAAAAATGAGATAAAATCAATTAAAATCAATGATATTTACACGAAACGCAATATATACACTAAAATGTAAACTATACGCATTTATAAACAAAACAGGGTTTATTCGTATGATATTTAACAAAAAGCAACGATAAGTGCAACAAAATATATATACAAAAATAGCTACAATTTCCACTTATCACAAAGCATAATTGAACATTATATTATTTCTAGCCCTCCATAAGATCCAACAAGTAATAAACCATATAGAGTTTATCTTTCCCACTTTACATCGACCTTTAAGTTTCGTGTTCCAAGCCTTCACATGGAGACTACAAGTTTCTTCCAAAATTCTACTGATATCAACCCAATCGCAGATCTTGCCCCACACCAAAGAAGAGAAATGACACGAGAAGAAAATATGGCAGTTATCCTCTAGATGACGGAAGAAAAGCACACAAACCTTATCATGCTCATTATCGATTAATCCTCTTTTCTCCAAATTATATCTCGTAGGGAGCCTATCGAGCACCAATCTCCAACCAAATATATGGACTTTCGCCGGCATCACCGTCTTCCAAAGTAACTCCAGAGATTCTGCAATATCAGTCTGAAGCTCAACTAAGTAGAAATAATTCAAGTAAAGGTAGAAGGACTTAACCGAAAATGCCTTAGAATCATCTAGCGACCATTGCCATTTATCAGTAGCGTCTTTATTCGCAGAAAAATCTTCCAACAAAATGTTGCAGTTCCTCCTTTCAAACTCAGACAGAACAGAGCTAGTGCTATCCACTAGTGTAGGGTGCTTCCATTGCCATTGAGCTCCTTCCCAGTCTCCCATATGTCTTACAGATAACGCCTTATTCCTGCAATTATCGAACAGGGAAGGGAATCGGTATTTCAACGCCATATTCCCTGTCCAGGCTGAATGCCAGAATGCAACATCTTCCCCTTCACCTACGGAACATTCCAGGAAGTCGCAGAAATTTTCTTGAAGCTCGGTAACAGAGTTCGACAGAACATCAGTCATCCAAGAAGAATCAGACTTCAAGCTACCGACATCCGCATAGGTCTGAACTTTAATGCTCAAGTTACCGTATCTGCTGAAAAGAGTTTTCCTCCATAATTCGTTGCCGCCTACAGTAAATTTCCACAACCATTTAGCGAGCAAAGCACGATTGAACCGCCCAAAGTGTTTGATTCCAAGGCCTCTGAATTCCTTCGGTTTACAGACTGAGTTCCAAGAAATCCAAGGAATAAAATTGTTGCCAGAGAATGGATTGGCAAATTAACCAAGACCGAATTAATGAGGGACACTCTACCCCCAATAATTAAAGTAAGAACCATAAATAACTAATTTCAATTTTTTTATTAAATATAAGTGTGATCAGTAATTCATTTATACAATTTTATTTTTCTTTTCTTTTTGTACATGACATTTTCTTATAATTTTTTGGTAATGTAGAGTCTTTTTTGTTTAATGCAAGATCTAGTTAACTATATCTTATTTAAAATCTAAGTTAATTTTTTTTGTAAATATAAATCACTTTTTTAAAAATTAAACATTAAAGTCGTATGAATTTATATATATTACAAAGACATGGGCTCAAGATTTCTTTAGTATAAATTAATTATAAGAGTCACTAATCTTTTATTATTTTATTTCCTTTGTTTTTAATGAATTTCTACTAAAATAATAGTTTTTTTTATAAGCAATTCAATAAAAGAGATTAAGGAAATCTCCAAACCAAATCAATTACAAAAAGTCGAAAGGGAATTTATACCATTCGTAAAGACGACAAGGGACCCTACCTTTCCTACCTAGAATCAACCAATTCCAAGACGAGACTTTGATCTCATTTACAATGTCGTTAATATTAAATACATCATCACAAAACAAAATGTTGTTATGAAGCCTCCAAATTATCCAGCAGATTATAAACCAAAACGACGATACCTTTGAGTCTAGAATTCCACGCCTTAGCATGATTTAAGTAGGTCGAATCTGTAATAATCTCGATGTCCAACCAGTTGCAAACCTGTCTCCAAACCGGAATAGAAAAATGACAGGAAAATAAGAGATGATTCAAATCTTCTAGAGCTTGAGAACAGAAAACACACTTCTTATCAATGTCAGTAACAATAATCTTCCTAGCTGCCAAATTAAGTCTAGTAGGTAACCTATCTAGACACAATCTCCACCCAAAAATTTTAATGTTAGAAGGGAGACCAGAATTCCACATCAGCTGAAGTACTATCTTGTTTTCCAACTCATTCCCAAGAATAACAGAATTTGTATTCAGGATAGAGTAATACGAGCTCACCGAAAAAACCAAGGAATCGCTCATAATCCACTTCCATTCATCCTTCTTGTTTTTCTTCGGGGAAATACCTTCAAGGAGTTGACTGCAATCAAACCAGTCCTGATCCAGTTCCTGATCTTCAAAATAAAAATTGTCGAAAACTTTCCACTTCCACCTTTCCCCTTCCCAATCCCCCATCTCACTAACCGAGCAGTGTTGCTTCCTACTTGCGAGGTATAATTCAGGAAAACGGTCCTTCAAAGCTTCATTACCATGCCATGTAGTATGCCAAAAATCTACGTCATTCCCGCCACCAATAGAACAATCCAAGAGCTCTCTGAATGAAGAGGAAGATTCTGACTTAGAACTGGCCAAAATGTCCATCATCCACATCGAGTCTAGTCTCGAAGTACCAACTTCGTAATACCTTTGGGATTTCAAGCTCAGACTGCCGTATCTAGATTCCAAAGAATTCCTCCAAATTTCGTCTCCGCCTGTGTGGAATTTCCAGATCCATTTAACAAGGAGGGCCTTATTGAAAAGGCCAACATGTTTTAGACCGAGGCCTCCCTTGTCCTTCGTTTTGCAGATTGTTTTCCAAGGAATCCAAGGAATGAATCTTTTTTCTGCTGCACCAATCCACAGAAAACGTCTTTGAATCGCAATAAAGTCCTTCACAATCTTCTTAGGCACCTTGTAGAAAGCAAGATGGTGGATTGGCAAGTTAGCGAGCACCGAATTAAGAAGCGTGACTCTGCCTCCGATGGAAAGATTGTGGTTACTCCAACTGGCTAGCTTCTTTTTCAGACAAAATAATATAGGATCCCAAAACTTTAACCTCCTTTGGTTCCCTCCAACCGTCAGACCAAGGAAATTGAAAGGAAACTTTCCAGACTTACAATGCAGGAAATGTTCAGCAGCAGAAATCAGCTCTGTGTCAACGCCTATACCAAAGATGCAACTCTTGGAATAATTGATCTTAAGCCCGGACGAAACTTCGAAGGCTTTGAGAATAGATTTGAAGGCCCAGATGTTGCGCACGGATCCTTCTCCTAAAAGCAGAGTGTCATCTGCGAATTGCAGAATGCTCGGAGAAAGGCAGTCATTAACTTTGAAAGGAGTCAAGAGATTGATGTCTATGGCAGTTCTAACTAAACTCGCCAAGCCCTCTGCAACTATAGCGAACATGAAGGGTGCAAGAGGATCCCCCCGTTTCAATCCTCTTCCAACCTTAAAATCCCTTGAAGGACTACCGTTAATGAGAATAGACAAGTGACTGTTGAAAACAATACCACGAATCCACATCATCCATTTAGGACCAAAACCCATCTTTAATAGCAAGCTATCGAGGAAACTCCAGTCCACACTATCGTAGGCCCTAGCAAAATCAACTATAAGAAAAAGGCAAGCCTTCTTACATCTTTTCGCATAGTCTACAACCTCATTAGCCAAAAGAACTCCGTCAAAAACTTGCCGACCTGGGATGAAAGCTGTCTGAGAGGGAGAAATGATTTTATGAATAACCTTGCCCAGTCTTGAAGCAAGCATCTTAGAAATAGTCTTAGCAATGCTGCTCACGAGGCTGATAGGTCTGAAGTCCTCAAATCTTTGAGGGTTGTCAATCTTCGGGATTAATGTGATGAACGACGAAACAAACATTTTAGGCAAAGATCCGAATTTGAAAAACTCATCAATACAATTATAGAATTCCTCTCCAACGATATCCCAGCAGGATTTGATAAAAGAGAAATTAAAGCCATCGACCCCGGGACATTTGTTGCTGTCACAGCTGAAAACAGCCTCTTTCACGTCTTCAAAAGAAAAATCAGCCTCGAGAAAACATCTACCAACCTCTGCAAAACAAGAAAAATTGTCAGTGTTAAACCTTCTGTTATGCACAGCCAGGCTCTGGAACTTAGAATCAAAATATTTCGCCGTTTCATCCTTAATCAAATCAGGTCCCTCGATAAGATCATCCCCCACTCTCACAGCTGCAATAAAATTAGACCTTCTTCTCGCTTTAAGGTAATTATGGAAGTATTTCGTGTTGCTGTCACCATCACACAACTAACGTACTCTAGACTTTTGAGTTATCATGCTTTCCTTTATCCTCAAATTAGACCACAACTCCTCTTGAACTTTGAGTCTTTTCTTGAGATCCTCTTCATCAATCAAGGAACTATCTATCGCTGACACATCCTCAATCTGATTGAGTTTATGAACCCCATCCTCTATGTTCAAATCTAACCACCCAAACGTATGAATATTCCAATTTCTCAGGTCCTTTTTGAGTGCTTTAATCTTTTTGGCCAGAATAATGCTCGCAGAACCTGAGAATTGGTAGGACTCCCAAGAATTCTTAACAAAATTGTGGAAATCTTTATGATTCTGCCAATAATTAAAGGTCCTAAATGGTTTAGGGCCCCAATTGATTGAATTGGAATTCAGCCACACCGGACGATGATCAGAAACGTCCCTAGCTCCAACTGTTTGATTCTTAAAAGACAGAATATTAATGGCTGCATCATCCACCAGGAATCTATCCAATCTACTCCTGCTCAAACCATTAGAATTAATCCAAGTAAAGCGATTACCAGTAATAGGAAGGTTTATCAGATTCATGTCCTCAATAAAATCTTCAAACTCCTTCATACCACTGCTAGAGTAATCGCTAATTCCCATTCTTTCGTCCCTTTTCTTAATGGCGTTGAAATCGCCCTCCACAATCCACCCTCCTCCAGGAAATCTACTCTTAGTTTCTAGAAGATCCCTCCACAATCTCTTTTTATCCGTAAGTCCACACGGGGAGTAGACGTTAACTACTGTAAGTTGGTAACTCCTCCAAAAGAATTGAATGCCAATGAAACCGTGGCCCCTAAAACTAGAGCAAGCTTGCAAAACTTTACCATTCCACATTGTGATTAAGCCTCCTGATCTCCCATTAGAATTAATTCCTGACCATTCCATGTCCTGGTTGTCCCAAAGACTAGAAACCAGTTTGGAATTCAGCTCTGTGATTTTAGTTTCCTGAATAAGGCAAATATCAGCTCGGCCTCTTAAAGGGTTTGAGAAACTCTCCTCCTCTTAAGAGAACTACAACACCCACGAACATTGTACGCAACAATATTCATAATCCACCTGTAGCTACAGTCTTTTTTCCTTCTCTTTTCAACTTGTCTTCTGAGTCCAACTTCCTAAGAATACTGTCCAGACCAACAATGGCGTTATCATCTTCAATTCCCAGTTCCTTCAAAGAATCTCGATGTTTCGATGGAACTTTATCTAAAGGTTTACGGCATCTCCTGTTACTTTTAATAATATATGTTTCTGTAATAGACTCGCAGCATAGAAGAGCATTACTAGACTCATAGGATTTGCTTCTGATTGCTTTTCTTCTGGCCGCTGACCTAGCCGGATTCTTATCAGTTTGAACATCTGTTTCCCTCAGGGCAGAATGAATGAGGTTTGAGAAAAAGGAGGGAGTGTAGGGTATTTTGATGCAATTGTACACCTCATGAAGAGGTTTCTTCTTCCTGACGTTGCTCCAATTGGAAGGACCAACTAAACCACCTAGAGGGCCTGAGATAGGATTTGGGAGGCCCAAGTCCACAACAAGTTCGCCCTTATTTAAGTTACAATTATCAAACTTCACTAACTGTTCTTGTTCGCATCCAACGGGGATTTCGGAAACCGTGACTTTGGATTGAATGGTTTCCTTGGCAACACCATTACTAACTAGCTTTAAAGACCCTACTCTGTTCTCCGTACTAGATGAGCAAGCCACTGAGTGAAAATCGCCAAAGACGCTATCTTCTGACCCAACCGAGGTTGCACGAGTCTCAAAGCTATCACCAACCAAGGAAAGTCTTTCAGAGGCAGCATCGTGAATCGGACTAGAAATGCACCTTTTAGAAACGTGTCCCTTGGGACTAGTTTCTCTCTCCACATGCTTGTCTTTCGAACCACTAGAATCCTCACTCTCGGCCTCTCCACCTGAATCCCACGCGCCTTCATCTTCTGAGGAATACAATGACTGAACTTCGTCTGAGTCTATCAATTCGTCCACTTCCTCACCACAAGAGCAAGTTCTTCCACTGCTAAAATCTTCAGTAACTGATAAAGTGTATTTAATGTTATGAACTTCCACCCTGATCTTCATGTTAATAATCACCTCTAAATTGGTTTTGATTAGTAATATTGTTGCGTCTAGTTTAGACTTGCTTCTAGTATTCTCATCACATTAGAAGTAAGTACCCAACGAGGAGGCAACAAGACTAAAATTCGTCTCACTCCAAGCAAAGCAAGGTAATCCATAGCAGTTAATCCACGCAAATCTGTCAGTGTCAATCTCCTCAGGAGACCACACTCGAATATCTCTGAACCAAACAACCAACCACTCCTTAGCTTCATTAACAAAAACATCCATGTCTCCCCCTGAAGTATCTTCCAAAAGGCACTTAGAGGCACCTAGAGGCGTAACCTTGATATTGAAGTGGCCTTCTTCGTTGAAATTTATTTGAATGTTGAAAGCATTACCATCTTCCATCACCACCCCAACTCTCATACGATTCAGATTCTCCAAGTTGATGCTATCTTCCTCCAAGGAGATACACTTATCACTATCCTTCTCAACCCTTATACCAAGTCGATCTGAATTACTCACCACTCATAGGATCTCTCGAGAATGGAGGGACTCCCGATTCTAGCAGGTATCAAAGGGGCCTCATTCTGCTTCGAATGGAACTTACTAGGAACTTTCGAATAGGAATCCATATTAAATCTCGGAATGTTAACGAAAATCTTCTTACCTTCAATCACTATACTATCAAGATTACAAGCTAGATTGCGAGAATCATGAACTTTCCTGAATTTCGCGAAACCGAAACGTCTTCCACGTTTGTTCCTTCTTGCTGAAATGAAAACTTCAGAAATTACTCTATGAACCTTGAAAATCTCGAACAAATCTTTGGCGTTCATGCTCTCCGGAAATTCTGTAACATAGAACGAAGTCGTACTTGCTCCAAAGGGAGCTCCTTTACCTCTATTTTCCTTCCACATAGAAAACCCTCCTTTGTTGCTTTGCTTCTTCCTAATGACCTTCTCCCAACTCATCTCTTCGCATGCAAAAAGAACTAACAACTACTTCCTACACCTTCAGTTCGGACACAAGCAATCCCACTCGAAATGAGAACTAAAATGATACCAAGGCCCATAAGCTCGAAAGCTAGGAATTTAAGCCGAAGATATCACAATAGGCACACTTGACCAGGACCACCGCCGACGAGCAAAAAACGGAAGGAATTACTAAAATAATAGTTGACTCGTTAAAACCAATTTACAAACATTTACTAAAGATTTATTTAGTTGTATATATGACTAACTACTCCATGAAAGATATTATATAACATAACTTCTTACTGTATTCTTATATTCTTTAAATTACGTTGCATAAATTAAAGGGTCATTAACTTTTCATCTAATTAATCTTAAATAAATTTTATTTAGTAAAACGAACAATTTATAACTTCTAATAGATTTTTGTTTGAAAAAATAAAAAATACTAAGAATTACAATAAAGGTAGATAATTTAACTAATCTTCCGTTAATATTTATTATTTATGATTGTCCACTACTTATTATCTCTTTGTTGTTGCTTTTTTCATTGTTGGATCAGGAAATGGATCATCACAAAAACACGTGGAATCAAGAAACATGTAGTAGTTTTGAGATAAATAAAATTTCTCCAAAATTTGAAGTGGATGACGAGGCATTTTTAGATTATTCAGATATTATGAGGCCGACGTTACCTGAAATTCCACTTCCCGATCCATTAATGGTCATTGGTAAATTTGTTCCAGTAGAGCTTAATCCAGTTAATTCTTTAACTAGGATGCAAATTAATTACGCAAAATCTCTCGACAAAGAAAAATGCAGGGAAAAGGATTATAATATTTCAACTCCAAAAGATAATGGAACTCATATAGACCCTTTTTTACCAAAGAAATTTCCATCTCCAGCCACCAGTATAACTCCGCCCACTGATGTAGTAAAAACAAAAACATTCTCTACCGATATTACAAGTCCTAAACAATATGCAGGAGTCTTCTAATCAGGTGTGTGTTCTTTATTTCTTGTTCAAAATACTAAAATTATATTTTATGAATAATGTGCAATAGCCATCTAAAAGTTCGTAGGTTTCTCGTCACTTAATCAAACCACGAGCCAACATGTATTGTCTTATAACACTAGGAATTCTACATCACATCCTTCTAAAGTTATTAGGAATATGCAGGTAAGATTGGTTTAAAAATAATAAATTTTATCTATTTTGTTTTATATGTGTAAAAGTGAGAATAGTTAGGGAACTATGTAAATATATATTTGAATACTATGTTGTGTATGAACTAATACATTGGATGTTTTGTAGGATGATATTTGACATGGTGAAAAATTGGACATTCAAATTATAAATGCCGTGAGGAATTGATATTGAAAACATATTTGGCACAATTGGAAAAGTCAGTGAAGTTAGAAGATATTGGCATTTTTGAAGGGTTTTTAAATTTTGGTTAAATTATTTGTTTGTTGCATTTTAGATTTTATTTCTCGTTAAAGAAATTTGTCTGCCGGTTTTGTAGGATTGAGTTTGGCCAAACTCTAATTCTATCAGTTTCATATTTAATTTCTTTTAAACTTAAATATTTGTTGGAAATTAAGTAAATTATTATGTTTAAGTAAATTTTTTTAGCTAAATAATGTAGTCTCTTATGTCCCATGATATATCTTGTCTATAAGTATCGGGAAAAATTCACATCTCACATTGGTTAAAGATGGAGTCCACAAAGAGTTTATATAAAGTAACACTGCTCTCTTTAAAAGTCAATTTTGGAGGTACGAGTTAGAGAAAACACAAATTTTATCATAATATCAGAGTCTAATTTAAGATTAAATGCGACACCCACAATTTAATTATACGCTGCAGATGTCCAGACCTAGGTATAAATATATGTGTTAAGAGTTTTATATCGAATAATATATGACATAAACATGTGTATATAAATGGAAGGGAGGCATCACCTTACAAGCCAGTTTTTTATGATTAAATTAGACCAAAACTCTAATTCTAACACAGTATCTTAAACCTATCGATTTGGACTACTGATTATTTATATTTACAGACCAAGCCTAATAGTATTGGAGGTGAGGGGGTGTATTGAAAAAAACCTTTATTATTTTATATTCTAACTTTGAACTATTTCTTTTGTCTAGTATCTATTTTCACTATACTTTCATTCTTTTTTTATTTTTTAAAAACTATGTTAAAATTTTAAGATTTTTTTAATCAACCAACATACTTTATTTTTTTCGTCCTCTTCTAGTTATTACACCTCCTTCAATATTTTGGTTTTAAAATTTGTACTTCAATAAAAAGTAATGTTTTAAGTAGTATTATTTACTTTAACCAGTTATAAAATTAGACAAAATACAGTTATTTACTTCAATACTTCAAAAATCGATATTAGCTAAACATTTAACAATTTTAAATAATTTACTAGTGTTTTTGAGAAAAAATATTATTGACTCATCAGTGTATCAATTTCATAAAAAATATTTAAAGTTCTTTATTACTAAGGACCTCAATTTTCTATTTATATTTAAAATTCACGTCTTTCATAAAGTACATAAAAAAAGCACGTCACAAGACTTATATATGCTTCTATTATATTATAAAGTCACATACTTGTATTTATTTACATTTATACAAACATAATTTGCAAAAATCACTTTGTACTATTTATAAATATGATTATTTTATGCTATTAATTTATTATAATAACATGCTACTATTAAGTTTTTATATCTATGGTGCGTTAGTAATGAAAAATATTAAATAGTTACAAATACAAAGTATTTTTATCATATAAATATGATCAAAATTTTGGAAAGTTTTTATATATTTTGAATTTATTTTGTCATTACAATTGTCTATTTTTAAAATCATAATAATTTATAGTCAAAATGTATAAATTATTTTCCATTTTAATATTAATATTACTTTAGTATTTTCCATTTTTTCTAATTTTCTATCTTAAATTAAAAAAAATATTAAATGGAAAATTCATATAAATCTTATTTGTAAGAAAAAATAATAAATGCGTGTTGACCCATTTTGTTTGGTTCTCCTTGTCTTCTCCCTTTTCTCTCTTATATATATGAGATAAAAAAAGACAACCACATCATTACTAGGGATTAATTTTCTATCACTTCTCTTTAGCAAAATCACGTGGGTAGGTTATTCTTACCCTGTCACCCTCAAGTCGGTAGGTTATTCTGTCTTGTAATTTCACTTGTTTAATTTTCAAAATTTTTTAATTTTTATGTATTTAAATGTTTGTATGAATTTCTCTAGTTTATTATTCAAAAATTTTAATTGTTACACATTTCATTGGTCACGCATATTTCACTTGTTTACTTTTCAAAAGTTTTAATTCTACATTCAATTTTCATATGTTTTAGTTGTGTCGTAACTATTTTCTTTTTGTGCATTTTGTATGGATTTGTTGAATATTTTTATTCTTTGATGTGTGCAAACTCTTGATTTTTGCAATTTAAAAATGTATTTAGAATTTTATTAATAGTTATGGACTTCAAACATCTAGCGTTGGAATGATTTTATCAACACTACTAAAAAAAACAAATTTAGAGAGGGTATAAATTCGTCACAAATATATAATAATTCCCTCACAATTCAATTTAGTGACGGATTTTGTGACGACCCAAAATTCGTAACCAATTTCAATGTCGCAAAATATTAGTGAGGGAATTTCTAACCCGTCACAAATTGCGTCGGAATAAGGGTGTCACAAAATATATATCCCTCACTAATATTGAAAAAAAAAACATCAATTATTCTTAAAATTCCGTCACTAATTAATGACAAATTTAAATTCCCTCACAAAATAGTGACATATTTCAAATTTCCTCACAAAATAGTGACATATTTCAATTTCCATTACTAATATCATTATAAATAATCAAATTAATATTTTAAAAATAGAAATTGAATATGAAACCAATTTTTATTTGAATCTATAATTATCACATATATTCATCGTCAAATTACAAACAAATCATCACTATTGTTATTGAAATTAAGTTCACAAGCAAATTCTCAAATATATATATATATATATATATATATATATATATATATATATATATATATACTAAATAGGTACATTAAGAGGTGAATAAGGCCTGGACGATAGATCCTATAAAAAACTATCCATTAATCAAAATAATTGCTCCAAAAAAAAATAGTTATCTGAAGTCAAACACATGTCTTCCATGACTTTTTTTTTTTTTTGATAAGCAATTCATTAATAGGAGATTAATGGAATCTCAAACCAAAACACGCTCCTCTCAACACAAGGAGACTAATTACAAATAGTCGAATGGGAACTTATGCCATTCGTAAAGCCTACACTTCCTACTATCATCTTGACCTAAGATCAACCAATTCCACGAGACTATTTTGACATCGCTAACAATGTCGTCTACACTATACAAGGCATCATTGAACAAAATGTTGTTTCTAGATCTCCAAAGGATCCAACAAGTAATAAATCAAATGGCGTTTACCTTGCCCGATTTACTACGACCTTTGAGTTTTGCATTCCAATCCTGCAAATGGAGCCGACACGAAACATGACTTAAGTGACTTTCCATCCATCAAATGTACAAATTTTCTCTTTTGTACACCATGTCTTCCATGGCTAAAAGTGATTTTTCATCCATCAAAGACACCAATCTTCTCATTTGTATATCATCTATATACACATAAAAATAACACAAAATAAAGTTAATACAGAAATATAAGGGTTCAATTTGGCGGTTAGTTTGTTAGAGAAAGAAAGGTAAAGAAACAATACATGGGTGAAAGAGAAAGAAAGAAAAAAACTTCAATTGACTTTATTATACAAATTAGAATAAATACTACAAAGTCAAAAAAAGGAAATGATAATAGATGATAAATGTATTATTAACTTACTGTAATAGAGGAAAAGAAAAGACCATGCAACTCATCAAGAAAATATGCTATGTGCCCTGTTATTTTATGATTTGAAATTAATGTAAATCGTTGCTACTCATGTATAAACAAGTAGCTAATTCACTTGCTTTGACATTAAAAAGATATAAGTTCTAATATTCTAATTCTTTCCAAAACCATATGACATAATTAGACCACCTAACTTATCAATAATATACCAATATGTGATGTGTGTGCATAGACAAAAACTACACATTATCTTCAGGTTAAAGCTTCAGGTAAACATGTATCTATAATAAAAATAAGACAATATCATCTATCTATATCTTATTTAATGTTATAAATAAAAAGTAAGCACAAGTGAGTTAGGATGAATTACACCATATCTGAAAATTATCAAATGCTTACCAGAGAAAGGACGAAATCGTCAAATTCCATATTATATTACACGACCCATCTTCAACTCCTAACAAAACTATTGACAGTGAGTACTCACTACAATTTAAAAAGATGTATGGTACAACTACAACATTTCACTTCCTTCATTTATAGGTAAAAGTTAAAATGATTGATAAAAAACAAAGTTCATAAATAAAAGTTTATTATGAACCGTATGTTATATGAATCAAAGAATTATATGTCCATCCGCAATTATAAGCATGACATGGTATTGGACATCATTTTGTTCAACAATAATCATGAATATCTCAATAATAGGGGTAAACCAAGTTGGTCATGTTTTATGAATGCAGCGGGTTATAATAAGTGAACAAATGAAGGTAACACTTGTAAGGAATTGGAGAGCTCTCATAACTTAATGTTTGTTTTTTATGATAATCAAACTCTAGTCTTGATATCTTATTAGTACTCCAGCATGATTAAGCAAACCAATATTATAAACTAGATATTGTAATGTATCTACTTCAAATTCAAACAAACAAGTACACAATAAATAACTGAGTTTTGGCATAGCAGTAAAAGATGCAACTCAATTATTAAACAAATCTATGAATCATAATCTAGGCAAACTATCCTCGCTACTTAATGAATTTAATCTAGCCAAGAACACCGAGAATAACTCTTCGTTCATGATAAGACCCTTCTGCAAAATAAGGTATAATCTTTGGCTTATGATCAAATAAACTCTTCAAAAATTCTTTATGGGCCCGTGATTAACTAATGATTCTAGCTTGGTAATACCTACCTAATTATCATTGTCTTATGTAACCATTATAATAGGAACAAAACTAAACCCACATTTCAATTATTTTCAAATAATGTAAATACAACAGTGACATTTATGACCAATGGCTCTTCTACTAATATCAACTTTGGTTTTCTATGGCAACCACGATCAAATAATGTATACCTTTAGACAAGATCAAAGTAAATAAAATCAAAACAGACCATTATTTTCAAAATGCTCTCAACTACATTTTTCATGATGTTGATTGATCCTAAGACAACAAAATAACAAACTGAGTAATGATAATCAAGCAAGATTGCATAAAGCACAATTCATATTTAAGAGACTATAGAAAGACAAATCCATTCTAATAAACCAAAGTAAAACTTCAAAATAATATGTGATCTATTGGGTACAAAAGTCATATTATATATCACTTGATGGATGAACTTCATAACTTAATGTATATATATAAAACACACAGTAAGTCGGGTTCTCTTTTCCGACATATATTACAAATAAAATAATCAAACTTAATATAATAATACAAATCTCATAGGAAAAGAGTTGTAATTTTTAAATGAAATGTATTAATTAGAAGAAACAAAGTGAATAAATACTTCAATAATAATGTTATAGTATTAAAATAATCAATTGAAGATATAGAGAAAGCAAGAAATAAACTACCAATCACAATACAAAAAAATGGCGCTCTTCATAAATTAAGGAAGATGAGGAATGAGCAAATGGAGAGTATGATTCAACTACTAAAACAAATCGTTGGTGTTAAATGAGATTCAAATGAAACAATACCTGAAACCTAAACAACAGGTTGAATCAAGGTAGTGCCTTGATTTTATTTCCCCAGAGTGTTTAAACCCTAAATTAAGAAATCAAAAGAAACAAATTATCAAAAATTCACAAATAAAAGATAAAAAATATTCCAACTCAAAGAAGAAGAAAAGAATGAATTAATATGCATAAGGGAAAGAAAGCAAACCATATCGATCTAGATATAAGATTGGAGATAGAAAGTTAGTAAATCACAAGAGAAACAGAATGCGGAAGCTATTGTTAAAAGACGAAGATGAATGACGGAGACATGCATGTGAGCGGCGCGCCATTGAAGGAAAGGGAGTGCAATGGGTGGAGGGTTTCATGCGAAAGGGGTTATGAGAGGTAAAAAGGGCTTAATGAAATTTTAATTTTAATAAAATTAAATCTGAAATTGAGTTTCATATTGGGGGGGAGATCGTGAGAGGGAACTAAATATTTGGGAGGGAATTAAAAAATTTTCTTTTCTGAAAATATTTTTTTATTTTTATATCTCAATTTTTAAATACAATATAAACTATTATATACATTTTTTTGTTAATATTTAATTCTTAAAAGTAATATTTTAGTCAAATTAATAAACTAATATTTATTGAACATAGATTCTAAAATTAATTTTAATCAAATTTAAATATCTATATATTTAAATGTATTTTTATCTTTGCAAATTATTTTACTATTACTTTTAACAAAAGTTTAAGCTACAAAAGTTTAAGATGAAATTTTTGCTTTTATCATTTATGAGGAATTATTTGTGACGGAATATTTTTGCCACAAATTTCGTCACTATCGTTCACCAATTTAAATTTTATTATATATATCGTTTTCCCTCACAAAATCCATCGTATTTAATGAGGGAATTAGTTCCCTCACAAATTTTCGTCACTAAATTGTATTTTTTTAGTAGTGCAAATAAAATAGTTTTTATTCGCTTCAATGATAATTTTCTAATTGCTTAAATGTTTTTTCTAATATGTTCTAGAGATAATTGATGCTAAGGTTCCGAAATTAAAGTAAGAACCATAAATAACTTATTTCAATTTTTTTATTAAATATAAGTGTTTTTTTTTAGTAAGCAAGAAATTCATTAAAGCGAGAACAAAGGGTTCTCGAACCCACATACAAAAAAAAAACGAGACTTAGCTCGGCAAAAGAAATTTACAATTAATTAGGCCTTAAGACAAATAGTACAAAGGGAGCATACTAAAATCATAAAAGCTATAATTGGAATTGGTAATTTTCCCAATATAAGACCATCTCCAAATAAGCAACTTGACATTCCACACCACATCCATAATATTTCAAACAACATTCGTAAAAATAATGTCATTTCTCAACAACCATAAAGACTATGATGTCGCTATCCATATTACACCTTCGTTACCACTCTTCACCTTATTCCTTTTACAAATGGAAAACCACCTTAAGAAACTCTCCTTAATGACATAAGTTCCAACCTCCTCAAAACCAACCCACTCTGCCACTTCCTTCCAAACCATTCTAGCCACCGGACATTCCAACAAAATATGTTTTACAGATTCGATTCCGGACAAGCAAAAAGCGCAATTCAAATCACTATTCAGAAACACTCAACCTCTAAAAGAAAGATAATCCTTTGTTGGAAGCCTATCTAAAAAAACCTCCAACCAAAAGCTTTTATTTTCAACGGAACTATCCCCTTCCAAACCAAAGAAAAGACTTCATCGAAATTCTCCCTAGGTCCGAAAGGAGTCCGAAAAAAATTAACAACAGAGTAGAAAGAACTAACCGAATAAGACTCCAAAGTATCCACGGACCACCAGACTGAATACGGCTCCGAAGAAACCGGTCGGAAGTCTTGTAAAACCGACTGTAACTCCAATAATTCGGTGACCGCTCCACCCTCAACGATAGCACTAATGCCAAAATCCCCCCAATACCATCATTCACTTCTAAAACCACCCATGCCAGCCACTGATACTTCTTTAAGGCAAGATAAATCATAAAGAAGTGGAAATTTTCCCTTAAAACAAATATTAATACACCAACAAGAATGCCAAAAAGAGGAAGAGTATCCATTTCCAATTTTAAATCTACAATTAGAAATAAATAAATTTTCCGACAAACCTTTGTCCAAGCCGATGATATCCCTCCACCAAAAGGAACAACTTATCTTCTTTTTGATGCACTTTCCGGAGTCCACAATCCTCAAGTAGATATCACCGTACCTCTCCTTTAGAAATTTGTACCATAAAGCTTTTTTTTTTTCTGAGAGAATCCTCCATCTCCACTTATTAAGGAGAGCTATATTAAAATCTTTCACCCTTCGCAAACCCAAACCCCCTTTTTCAATCGGAAAGCACACCTTATTCCAACTCACCCAATAAATTTTCCTCTCACCCTCCTTCCTTCCCCAAAGCAAATTACTTTAGATACTAGATATCTCTTTATGGATCTTCATCGGAGCTTTATAGAAGGAAAGCATAAAAATCGACAAACTAGAAAGAACCAATTTTAATAAAGTTATCCTCCCACCAAAACTAAGAAACCAGTTATTCCAACAAGAGATCCTCCTTTTCATTTTTATCCCCAAATCCTACGACAAAGACGAACTATTAGAATTGGAGCCAATAGGAATACCAAGGAAAATGAATGGATGCTCCTCCCTCCTACAAGAAAGGAAGAAAGTGGCCAAATCCATGAAACGATCACTAATATTAATTCCAATGAGTTTGCTCTTGTGAAAGTTATTAACCAAGTCGGAGACTATTTCAAAACCTCTTAACACCGCTTTGATTACCCACACTTGCTTCCAACTTCCTTCCCTATAAGTAAAGTATCATCCGCGAATTAAAGAATATCAATAAAACACCTCTTTAAGTTAAAACCTTCGAACTCCTCATTCTCCATCGACTTTGAAACCATACCCCTCAACCCTTCCGCCACTATCACAAAAAGAAAAGGACAAAGAGGATCTCCTTGTCTCAAACCTCTCTCCACCACAAACTCCTTAGTAGGACTACCATTAACCAATACCGACATTTTACTATTAAATACTAAAGTTTCCATCCACTTTATCCACATTTCCCCAAAGCCCATTTTCCTTAACATGAATCTAAGAAAATTCCAACTAACCTTATCGTAAGCCTTCTCGAAGTCAACTTTGAAGAGCAAACAACTTCTTCCCTCCTTTTTAGCAAAATACACCAATTCAGTAGCCACCACAACTCCATTTAACAATTGTCTTCTCGGAACAAGAGCACTTTGAGAATCCGAGATAATCGAATTCAACACCACTTTAAGTCTAGCCGCCAAGAGCTTAGATAAAGCTTTATACACACAACCCACAAGACAAATAGGCCTACAATCATCCAAACATAACGAGTTAAATGACTTAGAAAACATAGCTCCAGAATGAAAATTAAGGAAACAACAAATAAACTCATTCTTCATGAAATTCCAACACTCTTTAATAAAAAAGAAAGAATATCCATCGGGGCCCGGACTTTTAGATCCCTCACAACTCCAAATCGCATCCCTAATCTCTTATTCCGAAAAAGGGCCTTTAAGAAGAGATTGATCCATGCCACTAATGCTCTTAAACACGGTCTCTCAACATCCGGCTCAATAAACTTAACCGCAAAGTGACTCCTAACCTCCTCCTTAACCTCCTCCACTTTGTCCACAACTCCATTTTCCGTGATAATGGAACCTAAGCAATTGCGCCTCCTCTTTTCCTTCATAACTCTATGAAAAAAATTTACTATTGGTATCACCATCACTTAACCACTTAGGTCTCGACTTTTGTATGATCATGTTTTCGTTAATCCTAAGAGTAAGCCAAAACTTCCCACTCGCCAACATCTTCTTAGCCACCAACTCCTTCTCACCCTCCACATCCCCGAAGTCCACTTCTGTGTCATCTACAACGTTCAACTCCCTCACCCCTCCTCCATGTCCAAATTGACCCTTCCAAAAACATTTGAGTTCCACCACTTAAGCCTTTCTTTTAAAATGCGCAACTTCTCCTTGAGAACAAAATCTTTCCTTCCCTCCACAACAAGGTTCTTCCAAGCATTTTCAACAAAAGGATAAAAACGCCTATCGGAGAACCACTCATTATTCACCTTAAAAGGTTTCGGACCCCAATACACTTTGTCCACCACCAACCAAATCGGACAATGATCCGAAATATCCCTCGATCCAATCAATTGCCCCTGTCACACCCTGTATAATATATATCTAGAATAATACAATACAAGCATTTTATTTGGTGCTGACACCATCATAAGTGCCTAATGGCGTAATTCACATGCTTGCCCATTCCTAAAACATAAACACAATCTATGGCACAAGACATGGAAACTAGCCAAAAATAAAATCTAAGAATAATATACAATATCCTCAATTGTATACAACGAAAAGATACACAGCGAAAAATACTAAAGCCAAGCGTCTCTTGAAACATCCAAGCATCGCTCCACTTGTAAATCAAACCTGCAAACCACACCTGAAATAAAGCAACTATAGTGGGGTGAGACACATCAAATCTCAGTGAGTTCCCTATCTTATAGATTCTCTCGGCTTTACGAGGTTCTACCCATCCTAACTCAAGTCAAGGGGAAGGGAAAATGACCTTGAGTACACAATCTCACAAACTCACACTATATGAAAACATGTCATGAGTTCATCAAATCAAAATATCACTAATCGATAACCACACCAAGGCATCCCCTTTTCCCGTCCGCTTCTACGTCTAGAAGTCGACCCGAGTCATGGATCCCTGTAACCTACTTGACATACGAATGGATTCGGGTTGTACGGGCCTTTTACCGTTATGAACCGTCACTTTACACGAGCCTTATACCGTTAGAAGCATACGCTCCCAGAGCACCATTCGTACTGCACGCGGGAATCAAACCTGCAAAGTAGTTGTGCATATGTTTCAAAGGAGCTCGAGACCCATGAAACGCACTCACGAAATAACCGGTTACGATTACGTGATCACACACACAAACGTGATTGTATTCGACAATCACAAGGCCACAATGCCTTAAGGCCTCTTGCCTTTTCACAAAAATCACAATGGTTAAAACACATGTTCCTTACTAGTGTTCACTCTTTCCTAGACCAATCTCGTCACGGATGCATCTTCCTATATCAGGTGCCGGAGCCTTGTCATCTAGGTTTTCTACTCCATGCCTGAACTCGTCAATAAATGCACGAGCATCGCCATCTAGAGTTTCTATCACAATTCTATTCACAACCTAGAATTATATCATTTGTTTTGGGGTTACGTTTCCTCACTCTGCCTATTACATTTTCATTTTATCATAGACATTCACTCACAACCATGCCAAACAATTAATAGGATAGGCAAGATATATCACAATTGCACAATAGAATAATATATGTCAAGTAAAACATAAATATGCCACTTTGGAAATTCTCCGATTAATTAATCAGGCAGTAAAAATAACATTTTTCACCTCCAATGGATAGAATATTTTCTTAGCTTCACATCAATATAAAGAACTTTAAAATCGGACAAACGAGTCAAAAGTTATGAATTTTAGAAAATACATTTTTTTTCATTTTGTTCCAGGTCGCGCTAAACGAGCTCCACCCCGCGCTAAACGCGCTCGTCATTGCCTGGAGAGGTTGCTAATTCTCCAGACCGCGCTAAGCGCGCTCTGCGTTATTCAAAAAAATACCCCTTTTGACAGTAGAAAATCCAATCCCCCAACTCATTCTCCACTCCATACCCACATCCAACAGAGGTATATTTTCATGTTTCCATCATAGTTCATCCATCAAACTTCATAAAACATCAAAGTATAATTTCTACACCAAAACCCTAAGAATTTCCAATCAAAACAACCAATCCAAAACTTCATAACAATATCAATAGATGATCCTACACATGTTATAATCATACTACACAATTTATAGCTCATTTTATCCGTTAGATTTCATTGATTTGCAAAATAAGCATTTTCTCACAAAACCTAACTTAAGCTAAAATCATCTCTAACTCTAAAACTCAAAGCTTCTATCTAGAACCCACCTAGTAATCGAAGAGGAGTTTTAAGAAGATGATGGTGATCCATGGCTTCTTCTTCTTCCTTGAGCTTTTCCTCCCTTCCCTTCTCTTCCTCTTCTTTCTTCTCCTTTACTAACTTCTTCTTCTTTCTTTTCTCTTCCAACTGATATCTCACACATGTTACAAATTTATCCTGTCGGATTATATTATATAATATTGGTTTATATATAAATTATTTCAATTTTTTTATTAAATATAAGTGTTTTTTTTAGTAAGCAAGAAATTCGTTAAAGCGAGAACAAAGGGTTCTCGAACCCACTTACAAAAAAAAACCGAGACTTAGCTCGGCAAAAGAAAATTACAACCAATTAGGCCTTAAGATAAATAGTACAAAGGGAGCATACTAAAACCATAAAAGCTATAATTAGAATTGGTAATTTTCTCAATATAAGACCATCTCCAAATAAGCAACTTGACATTCCACACCACATCCATAATATTCCAAACAACAAGCCTAAAAATAATGCTATTTCTCAACAACCATAAAGACCATGATGTCGTCATCCATATTACACCTTCGTTACCATTCTTCACCTTACTTCTTTTACAAAAGGAAAACCATCTTAAGAAACTCTCCTTAATGACATAAGTTCCAACCTCCTCAAAACCAACCCACTCCACCACTTCCTTCCAAACCATTCTAGCCACCGGACATTCCAATAAAATATGTTTTAAAGATTCAATTTCGGACAAGCAAAAAGCGTAATTCAAATCACTATTCGGAAAGACACAACCTCTAAAAGAAATAGAATCCTTTGTTGGAAGCCTATCTAAAACACACCTCCAACCAAAAGCTTTTATTTTTAACAGAACTATCCCCTTCCAAACCAAAGAAAATACTTCATCGAAATTCTCTCAAGGTCCGAAAAGAGTCCAGAAAAAATAAACAAGAGAGTAGAAAGAACTAACCGAATAAGACTCCAAAGTGTCCACGGACCACCGGACCGAATCCGGCTCCGAAGAAACCGGCCGGAAGTCTTCTAAAACCGACCGCAACTCCAATAATTCGGTGACCGCTCCACCCTCAACGATAGCATTAATGCCGAAATCCCCCCAATACCATCCTTCACTTCTAAAACCACCCATGCCAGGCACTGATACTTCTTTAAGGCAAGATAAATCATAAAGAAGAGGAAATTTGTCCTTAAAACAAATATCAATACACCAACAAGAATGCCAAAAAGAGGAAGAGTATCCATTTCCAATTTTAAATCTACAATTAGCAATAAATAAATTTTCCGACAAACCTTTGTCCAAGCCGATGACATCCCTCCACCAAAAGGAACAACTTATCTTCTTTTTGATACACTTTCCGGAGTCCACAATCCTCAAGTTGATATCACCGTACCTCTTCTTTAGAAATTTGTACCATAAAGCTTTTTTTTTCGAGAGAATCCTCCATCTCCACTTATTAAGGAGAGCCAAATTATAATCTTCCACCCTTCGCAAACCCAAACCCCCTTTTTCAATCGGAAAGCACACCTTATATAATATCCCATATTATTTAAATTCTCAATTGGATATCAGATGAGATCATATGAGTAACTATATGCTCTATCTTTGGTAAATTGGATTAATGGAATCCTCTTAGTACTTTAAGTATTGACATTTGGGATCAATAGAGCAACTAGTGAACTCTGAAGAGATCAAATTGTTTTATTAAAGAGACAGATTAATTATTCGTTCGAGAAAGTAATTTATGGTAACTCTAATCTTCGATCAATTGGGTTGAGACGATAAAATATCAATTGGAGGTATTTTTGCCCTGTTGGATTATATTATATTATAAGTTAATATATATATATATATATATATTTTGTTAGAAAGAAAGAGAAAGAAGAAGTTAGTAAGAAGAAGAAGAAGAAGAGAAAGGAAGAGAAGAGGGAAAGAGGACGAAGAGAGAAAAGCAATGGATCATCTTCAATGTTCATCTTCTTCTTCAAACTACTCTTAGATTATCAGGTGGGTTCTAGTTAGACGCTCTAAGTTATAGAATTAAGGATTTAGAACTTAGGTTAGATTTGAGAGAAAATGATTAAACAGATGAAACAATGAAATCTAACGGATGAAATTCGATATAAATTGTGTAGTGTAGTTGTATTATGCATGTGATCATTTGATAATACTTGCTTTGATGTTTGGGAATGATTTGGATGAGGAAATGATGGATTTGGCCCAAGGGTTTCTGGTTTCTCACTGTTGCGAATTTCTGAACTTTGCATTGTTCGCCTAGCAAACCTGGCGAACTCCAAAGCGAACGGTTGGTTGAGTGTTTGCCTAGCGAACCCTGGAGCGAACGGAAGGAAAATATTCACCCAGAGCTCGCTTAGCAAACTTTATACCCTTTTTCTACTGACGTGGTTCGCTGGGTGTTCGCCTAGCGAACACAGTAGCGAACATGGCATATTTATCCATATTGTTTCCTTCATAACTTTTGATCTGTAACTCGGATTGATGCACGGTCGGAAGCGTTGGAAAGCTATTTCAATGCTCTTTATGATAGTGAAATATAAATATATGTTTATGTCATGTATTGATATGGTAGAGTTAAATATTGTGATGAATGTTAGAAGTGTGGTTTATGTTTCCACCGGAAATGCATGAATCGGGAATCCGATTGTTATGGGACTTCAAGCCTTGGAAAGAGAATACAATGTGCTGTTAAATGGTATGTGAGACCATGATTTAACCAAGGATGCTTGGTAGAGGATAGTAGTGGCTTGTATGCCTTAAAAATGTGTGTAAACTACTATGTGGATTATGTTTGATATGTTATGCTATCTTGTGTGTTTTATGATTGATGTTGTAATGTGCTTGTCTAATATTGTTGTTGAATATAATTGAGAAAATGCCATGCTTAAAATGAATTAGAAAGAGTGAGGAAACTTTACCCCAAAACAAATGGCATAGTTAAGATTTTTATAATTCTAGGTTGTGAATAGAATTGTGATAGAAACTCTGGATGTCGATGCTCGTGTATTCGATGTATAGATCTGCATCCTTGACGAGTTTTGGCCTGGAGTAGATAACCTAGATGGCGATGCTCAGGTAGTTGATGTAGAAACGTGCATCTGTGACGAGTATTGGTCTAGGAGAGATTGAAACACTAGTATGAAACATGTGTATTGTTATGTTTTATTGTTAAAGGCATGAGAGGCCTAAATGCTAATGTGGCCTTGTGATTGTCGAATACAATCATGTTTGTGTATTTGATCACGTAATCGTAACTATTGCCCTTGAGAGGCATTCATGAGTCTCGAGCTCCTCTGAATGCAGGCCGAATTACTTGGCAGGTTTGATTCCCGCGTGTAGTACGAATGGAACCTACGGGTAGAGACTTGTGACGGTGTACGGGCCGTGTGAAGTGACTATTTAAGGTGATAATATGTCCCTTATTTCCGAATCCATTTTGTATGCCAAGTAGATACAAGGATCCAGGACTCGGGTCGACTTCTAGACGTAGAAGCGGACGGGCAAGAGGGATACCTTGGTACGGTTATCTATTAGTGATAAACTTTTGAGTTAACGGACTTAATGACATGTTTCCATATAGTGTGAGATTGTGAGTTTGTGTACTCAAGGTCATTTTCCCTTCCCCTTGACTTGAGTTAGGATTGTTAGAACCTTGTAAAGCCGAGAGAATCCAAAAGATAAGGAATTCACTGAGATTTGATGTATCTCGCCCCATTATTGTTGATTATTTTCAGGAGGTATTTGCAGGTGGATTTACAAGTGGAGCTATGCTTGGATGTTTCAAGAGAGGCTTGGCTTTAGTATTTCCGTTGTGTATATGTTGTATACAATTGAGGATATTGTATATTGATCTTAGTTTTTATTGTTTGGGCTAGTTTCTATATCTTGTACCATAGATTGTATTATGTTTTTAGAAATGGTAAAGTATGTGAATTATGCCAATAGGCACTTATGATGGTGTCAGTACCAAATAAAACACTTGTATGGTATTATTCTTTATATATATTATACAGGGCGTTACACCTTATTCCAACTCACCAATGAATTTTCCTCTCACCCTCCTTCCTTCCCCAGAGGAAATTACTTTGGATACTAGATATCTCTTTATGGATCTTCACCGGAGCTTTATAGTAGGAAAGCATAAAAATTGACAAACTAGAAAGAACTGATTTTAATAAAGTTAACCTCCCACCAAAACTAAGAAACCGGTTATTCCAACAAGAGAGCCTCCTTTTCATTTTTATCACTAAATCCGACCACAAAGAGGAACTAATAGAATTGGAGCCAATAGGAATACCAAGGAAAATGAATGGACACTCCTCCCTCCTACAAGAAAGGAAGAAAGAGGCCAAATCCATGAACCGATCACTAATATTAATTCCAATGAGTTTGCTCTTGTGAAAGTTAATACCCAAGCCGAAGACTATTTCAAAACCTCTTAACACCGCTTTGATTGCCCACACTTGCTTCCAACTTCCTTCCCCTATAAGTAAAGTATCATCTGCGAATTAAAGCATATCAATAAAACACCTCTTTAAGTTAAAACCATCAAACTCCTCATTCTCCACCGACTTTGAAACCATACCCCTCAACCCTTCTGCCACTATCACAAAAAGAAAAGGAGAAAGAGGATCTCCTTGCCTCAAACCTCTCTCCACCACAAACTCCTTAGTAGGAATACCATTAACCAATACCGACATTTTACTATTAAATACTAAAGTTTCCATCCACTTCATCCACACTTCCCCAAAGCCCATTTTCCTTAACATGAATCTAAGAAAATTCCAACTAACCTTATCGTAAGCCTTCTTGAAGTCAACTTTGAAGAGCAAACAACTTTTTCCCTCCTTTTTAGCAAAATCCACCAATTCATTAGCCACCACAACTCCATCTAACAATTGTCTTCCCGGAACAAAAGCACTTTGAGAATTGGAGATAATCAAATTCAACACCACTTTAAGTCTAGCCGCCAAGAGCTTAGATAAAGCTTTATACACACAACCCACAAGACAAATAGGCCTATAATCATCCAAACATAACGGGTTAAATGACTTAGGCACTAGTGTCAAGAAAGAGGAAGTAAAAGCTTTAGAAAACATAGCTCCGGAATAAAAACTAAGGAAACCACCAATAAACTCCTCCTTCATGAAATTCCAACACTTTTTAATAAAAAAGAAAGAATATCCATCGGGGCCCGGGCTTTTAGATCCCTCACAACTCCAAATCACATCCCTAATCTCTTCTTCCAAAAAAGGGCCTTCAAGAAGAGATCGATCCATGCCACTAATGCTCTTAAACACAAGACCACCAAGAACGGGTCTCTCAACATCCAGCTCAATAAACTTTGCCGCAAAGTGACTCCTAACCTCCTCCTTAACCTCCTCCACTTTGTCCACAACTCCATCGTCCGTGACAATGGAATCTAAGAAATTGCGCCTCCTCCTTTCTTTCATAACTCTATGACAAAATTACTATTGGTATCACCATCACTTAACCACTTAAGTCTCGACTTTTGTATGATCATGTTTTCCTTAATCCTAAGATTAAGCCAAAACTTCCCACTCGCCAACATCTTCTTAGCCACCAACTGCTTCTCACCCTCCACACCCCCAAAGTCTACTTCCGTGTCATCTACAACGTTCAACTCCCTCACCCCCTCCTCCATCTCCAAATTGACCCTTCCAAAAACATTTGAGTTCCACCACTTAAGCCTTTCTTTTAAAATGCGCAACTTCTCCTTGAGAACAAAATCTTTCCTTCCCTCCACAACAAGGTTCTTCCAAGCATTTTCAACAAAAGGATAAAAACGCCTATCGGAGAACCACTCATTATTCACCTTAAAAGGTTTCGGACCCCAATCCGCTTTGTCCACCACCAACCAAATCGAAAAATGATCTGAAATATCCCTCGATCCAATCAATTTCCCCACTACTCCCCAGCTATCAATAAGGCCATTTGAAACCAAAAAGCGGTCAATCCTACTTTTAGCCTTACCATCCCCCAAGTGTGATCAATAATACATTTATACAATTTTATTTTTCTTTTCTTTTTGTACATGACATTCTCTTATAATTTATTGGTAATGTAGAGTCTTTTTTGTTTAATGCAAGATCTAGTTAGCTATATCTTATTTAAAATCTAAATTATTTTTTTTTTTGTAAATATAAATCACTTTTTTTAAAATTAAACATTAAAGTCGTATGAATTTATATATATTACAAAGACATGGGCTCAAGATTTCTTTAGTATAAATTGATTATAAGAGTCACTAATCTTTTATTATTTTATTTCCTTTGTTTTTATGAATTTCTCCTAAAATAATAGTTGACTCGTATAAACCAATTTACAAACATTTACTAAAGATTTATTTAGTTGCATATATGACTAACTACTTCATGAAAGATATTATATAACATAAACTCTTACTATATTCTTATATTCTTTAAATTACGTTGCATAAATTAAAGGGTCATTAACTTTTCATCTAATTAATCTAAAATAAATATTATTTAGTAAAACGAACAATTTATAACTTCTAATACATTTTTGTTTGAAAAAATAAAAAATACTAATAATTACAATAGAAGTAGATAATTTAACTAATCGTCCGTTAATATTTATTATTTATGATTGTCCACTACTTATTATCTCTTTGTTGTTTCTTTTTTCATTGTTTGATCAGTAACTGAATCATCACAAAAACACGTGGAATCAAGAAACATGTAGTAGTTTTGAGATAAATAAAATTTCTCCAAAATTTGAAGTGGATGATGAGGTATTTTTAGATTATTCAGATATTATGAGGCCGGCGTTACCTGAAATTCCACTTACCGATCCATTAATGGACATTGATAAATTTGTTCTAGTAGAGCTTAAACCAGTTAATTCTTTAACTAGGATGCAAATTAATTACGCAAAATCTCTCGACAAAGAAAAATGCAGGGAAAGGGATTATAATATTTCAACTCCAAAGGATAATGGAACTCATATAGACCCTTTTTTACTAAAGAAATTTCCATCTCCAGCCATCAGTATAACTCCGGCCACTGATGTAGTAATAACAAAAAAATTCTCTACCAACATTACAAGTCCTAAACAATATGCAGGAGGCTTCCAATCAGGTGTGTGTTCTTTATTTCTTGTTCAAAATACTAAAATTATATTTTATGAATAATGTGCAATAGCAAAGTAAAAGTTCGTAGGTTTCTCGTCACTTAATCAAAACACGAGCCAACATGTAATGTCTTATAACATTAGGAATTCTACATCACGTCCTTCTAAAGTTATTAGGAATATGCAGATAAGATAGTTTTAAAAATAATAAATTTTATCTATTCTGTTTTATATGTGTAAAAGTGAGAATAGTAAGGGAATTATGTAAATATATATTTGAATACTATGTTATGTATGAACTAATACATATGATGTTTTGTAGGATGATACTTGACATGGTGAAAATTTGGACATTCAATTTACAAATGTCGTGAGGAATTGATATTGAAAACATATTTCGCACAATTGGAAAAGTCAGTGAAGTTAGAAGATATTGGCATTTGTGAAGGGTTTTTAAATTTTGGTTAAATTATTGGTTTGTTGCATTTTGGATTTTATTTCTCGTTAAAGAAATTTTACTGCCGCTTTTGTAGGGTTGAGTTAGACCAAACTCTAATTCTATCAGTTTCATTTGGTTAGGTTTAATTCGTGTATTTAATTTCTTTTAAACTTAAATATTTGTTGGAAATTAAGTAAATTATTATGTTTAAGTAAATTTTTTTAGCTAAATAATGTAGTCTCTTATGTTCCATGATGTATCTTTTCTATAAGTATCGGGAAAAATTCACATCTCACATTGGTTAAAGATGAAGTCCACAAAAAGTTTATATAAAGTAACAATGCTCTCTTTAAAAGTCAATTTTGGAGGTATGAGTTAGAGAAAACACAAATTTTATCATAATATCAGAGTCTTATTTAAGATTAAATGTGACCCCCACAATTTAATTATGCGCTGCAGATGTCCAGACCTAGGTGTAAATATATGTGTTAAGAGTTTTATATCGAACAATATATGAAATAAACATGTGTATATAAATGGAAGGGAGGCATCACCTTACAAGCAAGTTTTTTATGGTTAAATTAGACCAAAACTCTAATTCTAACACAGTATCTCAAGCCTATCGATTTGGACTACTGATTGTTTATATTTACAGACCAAACCTAATAGTATTGGAGGTGAGGGGGTGTATTGAAAAAAATATTTATTATTTTATATTCTAACTTTGAACTATTTCTTTTGTCTAGTATCTATTTTCACTATACTTTCATTTTTTTTTTTTTTTTTTTTAAAAACTATGTTAAAATTTTAAGATTTTTTTAATCAACCAACATACTTTACTTTTTTCGTCCTCTACTAGTTATTACAGCTCCTTCAATATTTTGGTTTTAAAATTTATACTTCAATAAAAAGTAATGTTTTAAGTAGTATTATTTACTTTAACCAGTTGTAAAATTAGTCAAAATATAGTTATTTACTTCAATACTTCAAAAATCGATATTAGCTAAACATTTAACAATTTTAAATAATTTACTAGTGTTCTTGTAAGAAAATATTATTGACTCATCCGTGTATCAATTTCATAAAAAAGATAATAAAGTTCTTTATTATTAAGGACGTCAATTTTCTATTTATATTTAATATTCATGTCTTTCATAAAGTACATAAAAAATGCAAGTCATAAGACTTATATATGCTTCTATTATTTTATAAAGTCACATACTTGTATTTATTTACAATTATACAAACATAATTTGCAAAAATCACTTTATAGTATTTATAAATATGATTATTTTATGTTATTAATTTATTATAATAACATGCTAGCATTAAGTTTTTATATCTATGGTGCGTTAGTAATGAAAAATATTAAATAGTTACATATACAAAGTATTTTTCGCATATAAACATGATCAAAATTTTGGAAAGTTTTTATATATTTTGAATTTATTGTAACGTCATTACAATTGTCTATTTTTAAAATCATAATAATTTATAGTCAAAATGTATAAATTATTTTCCCTTTTAATATTAATATCACTTTAGTATTTTCCATTTTTTCTAATTTTCTATCTTAAATTAAAAAAAATATTAATTGGAAAATTCATATAATTCTTATTTGTAAGAAAAAAATAATTAATGCGTGTTGCCCCATTTTGTTCGGTTCTCCTTGTTTTTCCCCTTTTCTCTCTTATATATGAGATAAAAAAAGACAACCACATCATTACTAGGGATTAATCTTCTATCACTTCTCTTTAGCAAAATCACGTGGGTAGGTTATTCTTACCTTTTCACCCTCAAGTCGGTAGGTTATTCTGTCTTGTAATTTCACTTGTTTAATTTTACAAAAATTTTAATTTTTATGTATTTCAATGTTTGTATGTATTTCTCTAGTTTATTATTCAAAAAATTTAATTGTTACACATTTCACTGTTCACGCATATTTCACTTGTTTACTTTTCAAAATTTTTAATTCTACATTCAATTTTCACATGTTTTAATTTGGTGTTGTAACTATTTTCTTTTGGTGCATTTTGTATGGATTTGTTGAATATTTTTATTCCTTGATGTGTGCAAACTCTTGATTTTTGCAATTTAAAAATGTATTTAGAATTTTATTAATAGTTATGGACTTCAAACATCTAACGTTGGAATGATATTATCAAATTAAACAGTTTTTATTCGCTTCAATGATAATTTTCTAATTGCTTAAATGTTTTTTCTCATATGTTCTAGAGATAATTGATGCTAAGGTTCCGAAATTAAAGTAAGAATCATAAATAACTTATTTCAATTTTTTTTATTAAATATAAGTGTGATCAGTAATAAATTTATACAATTTTATTTTTCTTTTCTTTTTGTACATGACATTTTCTTATAATTTATTGGTAATGTAGAGTCTTTTTTGTTTAATGCAAGATCTAGTTAACTATATCTTATTTAAAATCTAAATTAAGTTTTTTTTGTAAATATAAATCACTTTTTTTAAAATTAAACATTAATGTCGTATGAATATATATATATATATATATATATATATATATATATATATATATATATATATATATATATATATATATATATATATATATTTGACAAAGACATGGGCTCAAGATTTTTTTAGTATAAATTGATTATAAGAGTCACTAATCTTTTATTATTTTATTTCCTTTGTTTTTAATGAATTTCTCCTAAAATAATAGTTGACTCGTATAAACCAATTTACAAACATTTACTAAAGATTTATTTAGTTGTATATATGACTAACTACTTCATGAAAGATATTATATAACATAAACTCTTACTTTATTCTTATATTCTTTAAATTACGTTGCATAAATTAAAGGGTCATTAACTTTTCATTTAATTAATCTTAAATAAATTTTATTTAGTAAAACAAACAATTTATAACTTCTAATAGATTTTTGTTTGAAAAAATAAAAAATACTAATAATTACAAAAGAAGTAGATAATTTAACTAATCTTCCGTTAATATTTATTATTTATGATTGTCCGCTACTTATTATCTCTTTGTTGTTGCTTTTTTCATTGTTGGATCAGGAAATAGATCATCACAAAAACACGTGGAATCAAGAAACATGTAGTAGTTTTGAGATAAATAAAATTTCTCCAAAATTTGAAGTGGATGATGAGGTATTTTTAGATTATTCAGATATTATGAGGCCGACTTTACCTGAAATTCCACTTCCGGATCCATTAATGGTCATTGGTAAATTTGCTCCAGTAAAGCTTAAACCAGTAGAGCTTTAATTCTATCAAGAGTAGAGAGGAGCAGATTGGTTATACTCGGCCCAATAGAAGATACATGGTAGAGTTTTCTGAATTTATTAATGCTATGGGTCTGGTGGATCTACCTTTAAGTGGTGGTTTCAGATTTTCTTGGTTCAAGTCCAAAGATTCAGCTTGTAGTCGCCTTGATCGGTTCCTTGTTCCGCCTACTATTTTTAATAATTGGAACATGGTTACTCAACGAATTGGAGAGAGAGAGATATATCAGATCACAGGCCGGTTTGGATTGTAGTTAAGAATTTGAATTGGGGTCCCAAGCCGTTTAAGGTTTTGTCGTGTTGGTTCGACCATTCTGATTTCTTAGTTTTCATTAAGAAAGAGTGGGATGAGTATAAGATAACAGGAAAAGCTTCGTATATTTTGGAAGAAAAGATGAAACATTTGAGGACCAGAATTCGTTGGTGGAATTCAAATGTGTTTGGCTGGATTGATCTTAATATCCAAAAGGAAGTAGGGGTTGTCAATGAAATGGAAGAGTTGTTGGTTCAAAAAGTAGGTAATATCTCTAGAGAGGATCTTATGAGAAGGAATGATGCAGAAGATAATTTTTGGAAATTTATCAGAATTAAAGAGAGTATTTTGAAGCAGAAATCGAGAACCAAGTGGATAGCTGATGGAGATGTTAATACCAAGTTTTTTCAAAATGTCTTGAGGCAGAGGATTAATTTGAATACCATTAATGGAGTTATGATTAATGGTAGATTGGAGGAGGATGTGCAGAAGGTAAAGAAACATGTCAAGTCTCATTTTGCTAGCAGATTTGGTAGGGCAGATAGAGCATTTCCTTCTATTGGAGGATCAGGTTTCAAATCTTTATCACTGTCAGACAATCAAGAATTAGAAGCTGATGTAAAAGTTCAGGAAATAAAGGAAGTTGTCTTTGGTTTTTCTGGGGACCGTAGCCCTGGGCCGGATGGATTCAGTTTTGAATTCTTGAAAAGATGTTGGGATATTATAGGGCCAAAGTTCTCTAATTGTGTGTTGGAGTTTTTTGAGGGTGAACAACTTCATAAAACCTTTGCGTCGTCGTTTGTGGTTTTAATCCCGAAGTCTGAAAATCCTGAAGATCTGGATGGATATAGGCCAATTTCTTTGGTTACCTCAGTCTATAAGGTTATTTCTAAAATTCTTGCAAATAGGCTTAAGAAGAAAATTGGTGGTATTGTTTCAAATACACAAACAGCGTTTTTGGAAGGAAGAGACATTTTAGATGGGGTATTGGTTTTAAATGAGATCCTGGATTTTGCTAAGAGATCTAAAAAGGAGTTGATGATTTTCAAAGTGGATTTTGCTAAAGCGTATGACTATGTACATTGGAATTATCTTTGAGAAGTGATGAAACATATGGGATTTGGCTCTAGGTGGATGAGATGGATGGACCTTGGAGTTTTTAATAGCTTTTCTTCGGTTCTAGTCAATGGGAGCCCATCTCAAGATTTTAGAGTGACGAGGGGTCTCAAGCAAGGAGACCCTTTAGCTCATTTCCTCTTCTGTATGCCTGCAGAGGGGCTGGAAATCATTATGAAACGAGCAGTTGCGAGTGGTCTTTTCTCAGAATTTAAGGTCAATTCTGAGATTGGTTTTCACATGCTGCAATTTGCTGATGATTCGGTCTTAATTGGCGACGGTTCGTGGAAGAATATCACAACATTCAAAGCCATTTTGAAAGCTTTTCAGCTCACTTCCGGTTTGGGCATTAATTTTAGTAAGAGTGCGTTGATTTGTGTTGGGTTGGATGAATTCAAGATCAGATCTGCAGAGATATTTCTATCTTGTAAAGTTTCTCCTTCTCAATTTTCGTTTCTTGGGATATTAGTTGGAGGTAATCATAGGTTAATCTCGTTTTGGAAACCGGTGATAGATATTATACGTGCTAGATTGAATACTTGGAGGAGTCGGTTCTTATCAATGGGTGGTCGAGTTACTCTAATTAATTCTGTCTTAAGTAATTTGCCAATCCATTACATGTCTTTTTATAGAATGCCACTTAAGGTGGTTAGAACTCTCAAGTCTATTCAAAGATCATTTTTGTGGAATGGGGTAGAGAATAAAAAAGGGATTTCTTGGATAAGTTGGCAAATTGTTTGTAAGAGTAGAGACTTGGGTGGTTTAGGTGTGAAAGATTTAAAGTTATTCAATTTGGCTTTGTTTCTTAAGTGGGCTTGGAGGATTTTAGAGAATAAGCTCACAATTTGGAAGGATTTTATTAACTATAGATATCCTCTTTACTGTTATGATTTTTTTAACAGAGAGGTCTCAAGTTTGCAGGTGACTCCATCTCTGTGGTTTTTAGATCTTTTGCAGTCCTTGAATGTAGTGGGAGAAGGTAAGATGGTTGACTTAATCGTCTACGAGATTGGAGAAGGGATTAGAGTGGATTTTTGGAGGTCGAAGTGGGCTTTGGATGAGCCATTTTGTAGAAGATTTCCAGCGCTATATGCTTTAATAGAACCAGAATTTAGCTCAGTCAATAATAATGGTTATTGGGAGGGAGAGATTTGGAAATGGGATATCAAAGTGGTTGTAGCAGAAATTCAGGAGATGGCGCGGGCTCAGCTGGAGTTATTGTATTCGATATTGGCTTCCATTTCCATTATCAAGAATGCCAAGGATTCAATTAAGTGGTTGCTGGAGGATAACTATACTTATTATGTTTCATCTATGTATGTCTTTTTGCAGGAAATTATGGAAGATAATTCAATACAGCTAGGAGATGAAACGAAAGCGGCATTGAAGTTAATTTGGCTAGCGCAAGTACCGTTTAAGGTGAAAGTGTTTGGTTGGAGGATGCTCCATAGGCGAATTCCAACGAGAGATAATTTGTTTCGGAGAGGAATTGTTTCTAATAGTTATGAGATGTCATGCCCTTTTTGCTTTCTCGACATGGAGTCGGCTGAACATATACTATTTCTATGTGGTAAATCTATTATGGTGTGGAATTTTGCTTGTAAATGGTTGGGGATACCGTGTATATTAGTAGGAAATATGGTCACTCATTTAACATGTTGGATACAGGGTTGTGTCGATAGAGGGGTGGTGGTTAGAATAGCAGTAGGGTTATGGTTATCGATTTCTTGGATCCTGTGGTTATGTCGTAACAATATTATTTTTAGGGAGGAATTGTCGGATTTTGATACGATTTCAAATCGTATTTTAATTTATACTTGGTGGTGGATAGGTATGAGTTATAAAAGCTATTATTTTGTACTAGATATCTCTTTATGGATCTTCATCGGAGCTTTATAGAAGGAAAGCATAAAAATCGATAAACTAGAAAGAACCAATTTTAATAAAGTTATCCTCCCACCAAAACTAAGAAACCAGTTATTCCAACAAGAGATCCTCCTTTTCATTTTTATCACCAAATCCTACGACAAAGAGGAACTATTAGAATTGGAGCTAATAGGAATACCAAGGAAAATGAATGGATGCTCCTCCCTCCTACAAGAAAGGAAGAAAGTGGCCAAATCCCTGAAACGATCACTAATATTAATTCCAATGAGTTTGCTCTTGTGAAAGTTAATAACCAAGTCGGAGACTATTTCAAAACCCCTTAACACCGCTTTGATTACCCACACTTGCTTCCAACTTCCTTCCCCTATAAGTAAAGTATCATCCGCGAATTAAAGAATATCAATAAAACACCTCTTTAAGTTAAAACCTTCGAACTCCTCATTCTCCACCGACTTTGAAACAATACCCCTCAACCCTTCCGCCACTATCACAGAAAGAAAAGGACAAAGAGGATCTCCTTGTCTCAAACCTCTCTCCACCACAAACTCCTTAGTAGGACTACCATTAACCAATACCGACATTTTACTATTAAATACTAAAGTTTCCATCCACTTCATCCACATTTCCCCAAAGCCCATTTTCCTTAACATGAATCTAAGAAAATTCCAACTAACCTTATCGTAAGCCTTCTCGAAGTCAACTTTGAAGAGCAAACAACTTCTTCCCTCCTTTTTAGCAAAATACACCAATTCATTAGCCACCACAACTCCATTTAACAATTGTCTTCCCGGAACAAGAGCACTTTGAGAATCTGAGATAATCGAATTCAACACCACTTTAAGTCTAGCCGCCAAGAGCTTAGATAAAGCTTTATACACACAACCCACAAGACAAATAGGCCTACAATCATCCAAACATAACGGGTTAAATGACTTAGAAAACATAGCTCCGGAATGAAAATTAAGGAAACAACAAATAAACTCCTTCTTCATGAAATTCCAACACTCTTTAATAAAAAAGAAAGAATATCCATCGGGGCCCGGACTTTTAGATCCCTCACAACTCCAAATCGCATCCCTAATCTCTTATTCCGAAAAAGGGCCTTTAAGAAGAGATTGATCCATGCCACTAATGCTCTTAAACACGGTCTCTCAACATCCGGCTCAATAAACTTAGCCGCAAAGTGACTCCTAACCTCCTCCACTTTGTCCACAACTCCTTTTTCCGTGATAATGGAACCTAAGCAATTGCGCCTCCTCTTTTCCTTCATAACTCTATGAAAAAATTTACTATTGGTATCACCATCACTTAACCACTTAGGTCTCGACTTTTGTATGATCATGTTTTCGTTAATCCTAAGAGTAAGCCAAAACTTCCCACTCGCCAACATCTTCTTAGCCACCAACTCCTTCTCACCCTCCACATCCCCGAAGTCCACTTCTGTGTCATCTACAACGTTCAACTCCCTCACCCCTCCTCCATCTCCAAATTGACCCTTCCAAAAACATTTGAGTTCCACCACTTAAGCCTTTCTTTTAAAATGCGCAACTTCTCCTTGAGAACAAAATCTTTCCTTCCCTCCACAACAAGGTTCTTCCAAGCATTTTCAACAAAAGGATAAAAACGCCTATCGAAGAACCACTCATTATTCACCTTAAAAGGTTTCGGACCCCAATCTGCTTTGTCCACCACCAACCAAATCGGACAATGATCCGAAATATCCCTCGATCCAATCAATTGCCCCTGTCACACCCTGTATAATATATATCTAGAATAATACAAGACAAGCATTTTATTTGGTACTGACACCATCATAAGTGCCTAATGGCGTAATTCACATGCTTGCCCATTCCTAAAACATAAACACAATCTATGGCACAAGACATGGAAACTAGCCAAAAATAAAATCTAAGAATAATATACAATATCCTTAATTGTATACAACGAAAAGATACACAACGGAAAATACTAAAGCCAAGCGTCTCTTGAAACATCCAAGCATCGCTCCACTTGTAAATCAAACCTGCAAACCACACCTGAAATAAAGCAACTATAGTGGGGTGAGACACATCAAATCTCAGTGAGTTCCCTATCTTATAGATTATCTCGGCTTTACGAGGTTCTACCCATCCTAACTCAAGTCAAGGGGAAGGGAAAATGACCTTGAGTACACAATCTCACAAACTCACACTATATGAAAACATGTCATGAGTTCATCAACTCAAAATATCACTAATCGATAACCACACCAAGGCATCCCCTTTTCCCGTCCGCTTCTACGTCTAGAAGTCGACCCGAGTCATGGATCCCTGTAACCTACTTGACATACGGATGGATTCGGGTTGTACGGGCCTTTTACCGTTATGAACCGTCACTTTACACGAGCCTTATACCATTAGAAGCATACGCTCCCAGAGCACCATTCGTACTGCACGCGGGAATCAAACCTACAAAGTAGTTGTGCATATGTTTCAAAGGAGCTCGAGACCCATGAAACACACTCACGAAATAACCGGCTACGATTACGTGATCACACACACAAACGTGATTGTATTCGACAATCACAAGGCCACAATGCCTTAAGGCCTCTTGCCTTTTCACAAAAATCACAATGGTTAAAACACATGTTCCATACTAGTGTTCACTCTTTCCTAGACCAATCTCGTCACGGATGCATCTTCCTACATCAGGTGCCGGAGCCTTGTCATCTAGGTTTTCTACTCCATGCCCGAACTCGTCAATAAATGCACGAGCATCGCCATCCAGAGTTTCTATCACAATTTTATTCACAACCTAGAATTATATCATTTGTTTTAGGGTAAAGTTTCCTCACTCTGCCTATTACGTTTTCATTTTATCATGGACATTCACTCACAACCATGCCAAAAAATTAATAGGATAGGCAAGATATATCACAATTGCACAATAGAATAATATATGTCAAGTAAAACATAAATATGCCACTTTGGAAATTCTCCGATTAATTAATCGGGCAGTAAAAATAACATTTTTCACCTCCAATGGATAGAATATTTTCTTAGCTTCACATCAATATAAAGAACGTTAAAATCGGACAAACGAGTAAAAAGTTATGAATTTTAGAAAATGCATTTTTTTTCATTTTGTTCCAGGTCGCGCTAAACGAGCTCCACCTCGCGCTAAGCGCGCTCGTCATTGCCTGGAGAGGTTGCAAATTCTCCAGACCGCGCTAAGCGGGCAACACCGCGCTAAGCGCGCTCTGCGTTATGCAAAAAAATACCCCTTTTGACAGTTGAAAATCCAATCCCCCAACTCATTCTCCACTCCATACCCACATCCAACAGAGGTATATTTTCATGTTTCCATCATAGTTCATCCATCAAACTTCATAAAACATCAAAGTATAATTTCTACACCAAAACCTTAAGAATTTCCGATCAAAACAACCAATCCAAATTTTCATAACAATATCAATAGATGATCCTACACATGTTATAATCATACTACACAATTTATAGCTCATTTTATCCGTTAGATTTCATTGATTTGCAAAATAAGCATTTTCTCACAAAACCTAACTTAAGCTAAAATCATCTCTAACTCTAGAACTCAAAGCTTCTATCTAGAAACCACCTAGTAATCGAAGAGGAGTTTTAAGAAGATGATGGTGATCCATGGCTTCTTCTTCTTCCTTGAGCTTTTCCTCCCTTCCCTTCTCTTCCTCTTCTTTCTTCTCCTTTACTAACTTCTTCTTCTTTCTTTTCTCTTCCAACTGATATCTCACACATGTTACAAATTTATCCTGTCGGATTATATTATATAATATTGGTTTATATATATATATAGTTGGAAAGAGAAAAGAAAGAAGAGGAAGTTAGTAAAGGAGAAGAAAGAAAAGGAAAGAAGAGAAAGAGGAAGAGAAGGAAAGAAAAGCTCAAGGAAGAAGAAGAAGCCATGGATCACCATCATCTTCTTCAAACTCCTCTTCGATTACTAGGTGGGTTCTAGATAGAAGCTTTGAGTTCTAGAGTTAGAAATGATTTTAGCTTAAGTTAGGTTTTGTGCGAAAATTCTAATTTTGCAAATCAATGAAATATAACGGATAAAATGAGCTATAAATTGTGTAGTATGCTTATAACATGTGTGAGATCATCTATTGATATTGTTATGAAGTTTTGAATTGGTTTTTTTGATTGGAATTTCTTAGGGTTTTGGTGTAGAAATTATACTTTGATGTTTTATGAAGTTTGATGGGTGAACTATGATGGAAACATGAAAATATACCTCTGTTGGATGTGGGTATGGAGTGGAGAATGAGTTGGGGGATTGGTTTTTCTGTTGTCAAAAGGGGTATTTTTCTGCATAACGCAGAGCGTGCTTAGTGCGGTGTTGCCCGCTTAGCATGGTCTGGAGAATTTGCAACCTCTCCAGGCAGTGAGGAGCGCGCTTAGCGCGGAGTGGAGCCCGCTTAGCGCGACCTGGAACAAAATGGAAAAATGTATTTTCTAAAATTCATAACTTTCGACTCGTTGGTCCGATTTTAACGTTCTTTATATCGATGTGAAGCTAAGAAAATATTCTATCCATTGGAGGTGAAAAATGTTATTTTTACTGCCCGATTAAATAATCGGAGAATTTCCAAAGTGGTATATTTATGTTTTACTTGACATATATTATTCTATTGTGCAATTGTGATATATCTTGCCTATCCTATTAATTGTGTAATGCCCTGTATAATATTTATCTAGAAAAATACCATACTAGTGTTTTTAGTTGGTACTGACACATCAAAAGTTCCTAATGGCATAATTCACACACTTGTCCATTACTAAAACATAAATACAACATATGACACAAGTCATGGAAACTAGCCCAAAAATAAAAAGTCTAAGAATAATATACAATTTCCTCAATTATACAAAAAAATACTACACAACAGAAATAAGCTCAACTAAGCTTCTCTTGAAACATCCCAGCATAGCTCCACTTGTAAATCAAACCTACAAACCACACCTGAAATAAAGCAACTATAGTGGGGTGAGATACATCAAATCTCAGTGAGTTCCCTATCTTATAGATTCTCTCGGCTTTACAAGGTTCTAGCGAAATCCTAACTCAAGTCAAAGGGGAAGGGAATTGACTTTGAGTACACAACTCACAATCTCACACTATTTGGGAACATGTAATGAGTCTGTTAACTCAAAAATATGTCCTGAGCCTGTTAACTCAGGAATCTCACTAATCGATAACCGGTACCAAGGCATCCCTCTATTCCCGTCCGCTTCTACATTTAAGAGTCGACCCGAGTCATGGATCCTTGTAGTTACTTGGCATACAAAATGGATTCGGGAACACCGGCCTGTTAACCGTGAACCGTCACTTCTCATGGCCTGTTGACCATCGCAAGTCTCCACCCATAGCATAGGCTCCATTCGTACTAAACACGGGAATCAAACCTGCCAAGTTATTGTGCCTGCACTTCAGAGGAGCTCGAGACTCATGAAGGCCTCTCAAGGGCAACTCAAAAGAAATAGTTACAATTACGTGATCATATACACAACGTGATTGCATTCGACAATCACAAGGCCATATTAGCCTTTAGGCCTTTAATGCCTTTAGGACTCTTTTGCCTTTAACAATTAAACATAACAATTACACATGTACCATAATAGTGTTTCACTCATTTCTATACCATTTGTTTTGGAGTAAGGTTTCCTCACTCTTTCTATTTCATATTTTAAGCATGCATATCCTCTTGATAATGTTTAATAATGATATTAGGCAAAGCGTATTACAATTGCACATTTGAATTACATATAATAATTTCCATCACAAGTTAAACAAAAGCATATAACAATTGTATAATATAATCACACATAATGATTTATCACATAAAACATCCCTTTCGGGTTCCCTCCGATTCATTCAATCGAGTATCGAAAACAATACTTTTCACTTTCATCCCGTAGGATATTTCCACAGCTTTACATCGGTTGTAATCATGCCTCGATCAGATTTACGATCTAAAACATATGGATTTCAACATATCACATAACATTATTTTCATTCATTTTCCCACTAAATAATTAATCCCACGTCATACTTAATGGTATAAAGAACGCTTAAATCGGACACCCGAGTCAAAAGATATGAATTTTTGAAAATATTATTTTTTTCTCTTTTGTTCCAGGTCGCGCTAAGCGGGCCCCACCCCGCGCTAAGCGCGCTCCTCATTGCCTGGAGAGGTTGCAAATTCTCCAGACCGCGCTAAGCGCGCTCTGCGTTATGCAGAAAAAATTTCCTTTGCAACAGCAACTCTCCATCCACAATTTCACCCTCAAAACCCTACCCAATCAGCAAATAAAAATATTTGATCAGGATTCTACCATGGGTTATTCCACAACTTCACAAACATACTTTCCTACAACATTTCATAATTTCTACACCAAACTCAAACATTTCAATTCAATCACAACATCATAACAATTATCAACAAATGATTCTACACACATATTGATCATACCACACGATTTATAACACATTTCAACCGTTAGATTCTTCGATATTGCCAAAAACCCATTTTTCCCCAAAACCCAACCTAACTCTAAACTCAAGAAACTCTACACTTAAAGCATCTATCTAAAACCCACCTGATAATCGAAGAGGAGGTTAAAGAAGATGATGAATCGATGAAGATGATCCATGAGCTTTTCTTCTTCTTCCATGGCTTTTTTCCTCTTTTTCTCTTTTTCTCCTCTTTCTCTTCTTCTATTCCTTTTCTTTTCTTACCAACTTCTTCTTTCTCTTTCTTTCTCTTATACAAATATATATAATACTATTATTATATAATATAATCCAATAGAGTAAAATATCTCCAATTGATATTTTGTCATCTCAAACCAATTGATCAATTATTAGAGTTATCTTGAAATACTCTCTCGTACTAATAAATACCAATTTGTCTCTTTCATAAAATAATTGATCTCTTCAAAGTTCATTAGTTGCTCTACTAATCCCAATTTATAATACTTAAAGTATTCAGAGGATTCCATTAATCCAACTTACTAAAGATAGAGCACACCAAAGCTCATCTAATATCCAATTGAGCATTTAAATAATATGGGGTATTACAAGTTGTTTGGCATGGTTGTGAGAGAATGTCCATGATAAAATGAAAACGTAATAGGAAGAGTGAGGAAACTTTACCCCAAAACAAATGATATAATTTTAGGTTATGAATAGAATTGTGATAGAAACTCTGGATGGCGACGCTCGTGCATTCATTGACGAGTTCGGGCCTGGAGTAGAAAACCTAGATGACAAGGCTCGGGCACCTGATGTAGGAAGATGCATCCGTGACGAGATTGGTCTAGGAAAGAGTGAACACTAGTATGGAACATGTGTTTTAACCATTGTGGTTTTGTGAAAAGGCAAGAGGCCTTAAGGCATTATGGCCTTGTGATTGTCGAATACAATCACATTTGTGTGTGTGATCACGTAATCGTAACCGGTTATTTTGTGAGTGCGTTTCATGGGTCTCGAGCTCCTCTGAAACATGTGCACAACTACTTGGCAGGTTTGATTCCCGCGTGCAGTACGAATGGCGCTCTGGGAGCGTATGCTTCTGAGGGTATAAGGCCCGTGTAAAGTGATGGTTCATAATGGTTAATGGCCCGTAGAACCCGAATCCATTCGTATGTCAAGTAGGTTACAGGGATCCATGACTCGGGTCGACTTCTAGACGTAGAAGCAGACGGGAAAAGGGGATGCCATGGTGTGGTTATCAATTAGTGATATTTTGAATTGATGAACTCATGACATGTTTCCATATAGTGTGAGATTGTGAGATTGTGTACTCGAGGTCATTTTCCCTTCCCCTTGACTTGAGTTAGGATTGATAGAACCTTGTAAAGCCGAGAGAATCTATAAGATAGGGAACTCACTGAGATTTGATGTATCTCACCCCACTATAGTTGCTATATTTCAGGTGTGGTCTGCAGGTTTGATTTACAAGTGGAGCGATGCTTGGATGTTTCAAGAGAAGCTTGGCTTTAGTATTTTCCGCTGTGTATCATTTCGTTGTATACAATTGAGGATATTGTATATTATTCTTAGATTTTATTTTTTAGGCTAGTTTGCATGTCTTGTGCCATGGATTGTGTTTATGTTTTAGGAATGGGCAAGCACGTGAATTACGCCATTAGGCACTTATGATAGTGTCAGTACCAAATAAAATGCTTGTATTGTATTATTCTAGATATATATTATACAGGGCGTTACAGTAGGTTTCTCGTCACTTAATCAAAACACAAGCCAACATGTATTGTCTTATAACACTAGGATTTCTACGTCACGTCCTTCTAAAGATATTAGGAATATGCAGGTAAGATAGGTTTAAAAATAATAAATTTTATCTATTCTGTTTTATATGTATAAAAGTGAGAATAGTAAGGGAACTATGTAAATATATATTTGAATACTATGTTATGTATGAACTAATACATATGATGTTTTGTAGGATGATACTTGACATGGTGAAAATTTGGACATTCAATTTACAAATGTCGTGAGGAATTGATATTGAAAACATATTTCGCACAATTGGAAAAGTCAGTGAAGTTAGAAGATATTGGCATTTGTGAAGGGTTTTTAAATTTTGGTTAAATTATTGGTTTGTTGCATTTTGGATTTTATTTCTCGTTAAAGAAATTTTACTGCCGCTTTTGTAGGGTTGAGTTAGACCAAACTCTAATTCTATCAGTTTCATTTGGTTAGGTTTAATTCGTGTATTTAATTTCTTTTAAACTTAAATATTTGTTGTAAATTTAGTAAATTATTATGTTTAAGTATATTTTTTTAGCTAAATAATGTAGTCTCTTATGTCCCATGATGTATCTTTTCTATAAGTATCGGGAAAAATTCACATCTCACATTGGTTAAAGATGAAGTCCACAAAAAGTTTATATAAAGTAACAATGCTCTCTTTAAAAGTCAATTTTGGAGGTATGAGTTAGAGAAAACACAAATTTTATCATAATATCAGAGTCTTATTTAAGATTAAATGTGACCCCCACAATTTAATTATGCGCTGCAGATGTCCAGACCTAGGTGTAAATATATGTGTTAAGAGTTTTATATCGAACAATATATGAAATAAACATGTGTATATAAATGGAAGGGAGGCATCACCTTACAAGCAAGTTTTTTATGGTTAAATTAGACCAAAACTCTAATTCTAAGACAGTATCTCAAGCCTATCGATTTGGACTACTGATTGTTTATATTTACAGACCAAACCTAATAGTATTGGAGGTGAGGGGGTGTATTGAAAAAAATATTTATTATTTTATATTCTAACTTTGAACTATTTCTTTTGTCTAGTATCTATTTTCACTATACTTTCATTTTTTTTTTTATTTTTTAAAAACTATGTTAAAATTTTTAGATTTTTTTAATCAACCAACATACTTTACTTTTTTCGTCCTCTACTAGTTATTACAGCTCCTTCAATATTTTGGTTTTAAAATTTATACTTCAATAAAAAGTAATGTTTTAAGTAGTATTATTTACTTTAACCAGTTGTAAAATTAGTCAAAATATAGTTATTTACTTCAATACTTCAAAAATCGATATTAGCTAAACATTTAACAATTTTAAATAATTTACTAGTGTTCTTGTAAGAAAATATTATTGACTCATCCGTGTATCAATTTCATAAAAAAGATAATAAAGTTCTTTATTATTAAGGACGTCAATTTTCTATTTATATTTAAAATTCATGTCTTTCATAAAGTACATAAAAAATGCAAGTCATAAGACTTATATATGCTTCTATTATTTTATAAAGTCACATACTTGTATTTATTTACAATTATACAAACATAATTTGCAAAATTCACTTTATAGTATTTATAAATATGATTATTTTATGTTATTAATTTATTATAATAACATGCTAGTATTAAGTTTTTATATCTATGGTGCGTTAGTAATGAAAAACATTAAATAGTTACATATACAAAGTATTTTTCGCATATAAACATGATCAAAATTTTGGAAAGTTTTTATATATTTTGAATTTATTGTGACGTCATTACAATTGTCTATTTTTAAAATCATAATAATTTATAGTCAAAATGTATAAATTATTTTCCCATTTTATATTAATATCACTTTAGTATTTTCCATTTTTTCTAATTTTCTATCTTTAATTTAAAAAAATATTAATTGGAAAATTCATATAATTCTTATTTGTAAGAAAAAAATAATTAATGCGTGTTGCCCCATTTTGTTCGGTTCTCCTTGTTTTTCCCCTTTTCTCTCTTATATATGAGATAAAAAAAGACAACCACATCATTACTAGGGATTAATCTTCTATCACTTCTCTTTAGCAAAATCACGTGGGTAGGTTATTCTTACCTTGTCACCCTCAAGTCGGTAGGTTATTCTGTCTTGTAATTTCACTTGTTTAATTTTACAAAAATTTTAATTTTTATGTATTTCAATGTTTGTATGTATTTCTCTAGTTTATTATTCAAAAAATTTAATTGTTACACATTTCACTGTTCACGCATATTTCACTTGTTTACTTTTCAAAATTTTTAATTCTACATTCAATTTTCACATGTTTTAATTTGGTGTTGTAACTATTTTCTTTTGGTGCATTTTGTATGGATTTGTTGAATATTTTTATTCCTTGATGTGTGCAAACTCTTGATTTTTGCAATTTAAAAATGTATTTAGAATTTTATTAATAGTTATGGACTTCAAACATCTAACGTTGGAATGATATTATCAAATTAAACAGTTTTTATTCGCTTCAATGATAATTTTCTAATTGCTTAAATGTTTTTTCTCATATGTTCTAGAGATAATTGATGCTAAGGTTCCGAAATTAAAGTAAGAACCATAAATAACTTATTTCAATTTTTTTTATTAAATATAAGTGTGATCAGTAATAAATTTATACAATTTTATTTTTCTTTTCTTTTTGTACATGACATTTTCTTATAATTTATTGGTAATGTAGAGTCTTTTTTGTTTAATGCAAGATCTAGTTAACTATATCTTATTTAAAATCTAAATTAAGTTTTTTTGTAAATATAAATCACTTTTTTTAAAATTAAACATTAATGTCGTATGAATATATATATATATATATATATATATATATATATATATATATATATATATATATATATATATATTTGACAAAGACATGGGCTCAAGATTTTTTTAGTATAAATTGATTATAAGAGTCACTAATCTTTTATTATTTTATTTCCTTTGTTTTTAATGAATTTCTCCTAAAATAATAGTTGACTCGTATAAACCAATTTACAAACATTTACTAAAGATTTATTTAGTTGTATATATGACTAACTACTTCATGAAAGATATTATATAACATAAACTCTTACTTTATTCTTATATTCTTTAAATTACGTTGCATAAATTAAAGGGTCATTAACTTTTCATTTAATTAATCTTAAATAAATTTTATTTAGTAAAACAAACAATTTATAACTTCTAATAGATTTTTGTTTGAAAAAATAAAAAATACTAATAATTACAAAAGAAGTAGATAATTTAACTAATCTTCCGTTAATATTTATTATTTATGATTGTCCGCTACTTATTATCTCTTTGTTGTTGCTTTTTTCATTGTTGGATCAGGAAATAGATCATCACAAAAACACGTGGAATCAAGAAACATGTAGTAGTTTTGAGATAAATAAAATTTCTCCAAAATTTGAAGTGGATGATGAGGTATTTTTAGATTATTCAGATATTATGAGGCCGACTTTACCTGAAATTCCACTTCCGGATCCATTAATGGTCATTGGTAAATTTGCTCCAGTAAAGCTTAAACCAGTAGAGCTTTAATTCTATCAAGAGTAGAGAGGAGCAGATTGGTTATACTCGGCCCAATAGAAGATACATGGTAGAGTTTTCTGAATTCATTAATGCTATGGGTCTGGTGGATCTACCTTTAAGTGGTGGTTTCAGATTTTCTTGGTTCAAGTCCAAAGATTCAGTTTGTAGTCGCCTTGATCGGTTCCTTGTTCCGCCTACTATTTTTAATAATTGGAACATGGTTACTCAACGAATTGGAGAGAGAGAGATATATCAGATCACAGGCCGGTTTGGATTGTAGTTAAGAATTTGAATTGGGGTCCCAAGCCGTTTAAGGTTTTGTCGTGTTGGTTCGACCATTCTGATTTCTTAGTTTTCATTAAGAAAGAGTGGGATGAGTATAAGATAACAGGAAAAGCTTCGTATATTTTGGCAGAAAAGACGAAACATTTGAGGACCAGAATTCGTTGGTGGAATTCAAATGTGTTTGGCTGGATTGATCTTAATATCCAAAAGGAAGTAGGGGTTGTCAATGAAATGGAAGAGTTGTTGGTTCACAAAGTAGGTAATATCTCTAGAGAGGATCTTATGAGAAGGAATGATGCAGAAGATAATTTTTGGAAATCTATCAGAATTAAAGAGAGTATTTTGAAGCAGAAATCGAGAACCAAGTGGATAGCTGATGGAGATGTTAATACCAAGTTTTTTCATAATGTCTTGAGGCAGAGGATTAATTTGAATACCATTAATGGAGTTATGATTAATGGTAGATTGGAGGAGGATGTGCAGAAGGTAAAGAAACATGTCAAGTCTCATTTTGCTAGCAGATTTGGTAGGGCAGATAGAGCATTTCCTTCTATTGGAGGATCAGGTTTCAAATCTTTATCACTGTCAGACAGTCAAGAATTAGAAGCTGATGTAAAAGTTCAGGAAATAAAGGAAGTTGTCTTTGGTTTTTCTGGGGACCGTAGCCCTGGGCCGGATGGATTCAGTTTTGAATTCTTGAAAAGATGTTGGGATATTATAGGGCCAGAGTTCTCTAATTGTGTGTTGGAGTTTTTTGAGGGTGAACAACTTCATAAAACCTTTGCGTCGTCGTTTGTGGTTTTAATCCCAAAGTCTGAAAATCCTGAAGATCTGGATGGATATAGGCCAATTTCTTGGGTTACCTCAGTCTATAAGGTTATTTCTAAAATTCTTGCAAATAGGCTTAAGAAGAAAATTGGTGGTATTGTTTCAAATACACAAACAGCGTTTTTGGAAGGAAGAGACATTTTAGATGGGGTATTGGTTTTAAATGAGATCTTGGATTTTGCTAAGAGATCTAAAAAGGAGTTGATGATTTTCAAAGTGGATTTTGCTAAAGCATATGACTATGTACATTGGAATTATCTTTGAGAAGTGATGAAACATATGGGATTTGGCTCTAGGTGGATGAGATGGATGGACCTTGGAGTTTTTAATAGCTTTTTTTTGGTTCTAGTCAATGGGAGCCCATCTCAAGATTTTAGAGTGACAAGGGGTCTCAAGCAAGGAGACCCTTTAGCTCCTTTCCTCTTCTGTATGCCTGCAGAGGGGCTGGAAATCATTATGAAGCGAGCAGTTGCGAGTGGTCTTTTCTCAGAATTTAAGGTCAATTCTGAGATTGGTTTTCACATGCTGCAATTTGCTGATGATTCGGTCTTAATTGGCGACGGTTCGTGGAAGAATATCACAACGTTCAAAGCCATTTTGAAAGCTTTTCAGCTCACTTCAGGTTTGGGCATTAATTTTAGTAAGAGTGCGTTGATTTGTGTTGGGTTGGATGAATTCAAGATCAGATCTGCAGAGATATTTCTATCTTGTAAAGTTTCTCCTTCTCAATTTTCGTTTCTTGGGATATTAGTTGGAGGTAATCATAGGTTAATCTCGTTTTGGAAACCGGTGATAGATATTATGCGTGCTAGATTGAATACTTGGAGGAGTCGGTTCTTATCAATGGGTGGTCGAGTTACTCTAATTAATTCTGTCTTAAGTAATTTGCCAATCCATTACATGTCTTTTTATAGAATGCCACTTAAGGTGGTTAGAACTCTCAAGTCTATTCAAAGATCATTTTTGTGGAATGGGGTAGAGAATAAAAAAGGGATTTCTTGGATAAGTTGGCAAATTGTTTGTAAGAGTAGAGACTTGGGTGGTTTAGGTGTGAAAGATTTAAAGTTATTCAATTTGGCTTTGTTTCTTAAGTGGGCTTGGAGGATTTTAGAGAATAAGCTCACAATTTGGAAGGATTTTATTAACTATAGATATCCTCTTTGCTGTTATGATTTTTTTAACAGAGAGGTCTCAAGTTTGCAGGTGACTCCATCTCTGTGGTTTTTAGATCTTTTGCAGTCCTTGAATGTAGTGGGAGAAGGTAGGATGGTTGACTTAATCGTCTACGAGATTGGAGAAGGGATTAGAGTGGATTTTTGGAGGTCGAAGTGGGCTTTGGATGAGCCATTTTGCAGAAGATTTCCAGCGCTATATGCTTTAATAGAACCAGAATTTAGCTCAGTCAATAATAATGGTTATTGGGAGGGAGAGATTTGGAAATGGGATATCAAAGTGGTTGTAGCAGAAATTCAGGAGATGGCGCGGGCTCAGCTGGAGTTATTGTATTCGATATTGGCTTCCATTTCCATTATCAAGAATGCCAAGGATTCAATTAAGTGGTTGCTGGAGGATAACTATACTTATTATGTTTCATCTATGTATGTCTTTTTGCAGGAAATTATGGAAGATAATTCAATACAGCTAGGAGATGAAACGAAAGCGGCATTGAAGTTAATTTGGCTAGCGCAAGTACCGTTTAAGGTGAAAGTGTTTGGTTGGAGGATGCTCCATAGGCGAATTCCAACGAGAGATAATTTGTTTCGGAGAGGAATTGTTTCTAATAGTTATGAGATGTCATGCCCTTTTTTCTTTCTCGACATGGAGTCGGCTGAACATATACTATTTCTATGTGGTAAATCTATTATGGTGTGGAATTTTGCTTGTAAATGGTTGGGGATACCGTGTATATTAGTAGGAAATATGGTTACTCATTTAACATGTTGGATACAGGGTTGTGTCGATAGAGGGGTGGTGGTTAGAATAGCAGTAGGGTTATGGTTATCGATTTCTTGGATCCTGTGGTTATGTCGTAACAATATTATGTTTAGGGAGGAATTGTCGGATTTTGATACGATTTCAAATCGTATTTTAATTTATACTTGGTGGTGGATAGGTATGAGTTATAAAAGCTCTTATTTTGTACTAGATATCTCTTTATGGATCTTCATCGGAGCTTTATAGAAGGAAAGCATAAAAATCGACAAACTAGAAAGAACCAATTTTAATAAAGTTATCCTCCCACCAAAACTAAGAAACCAGTTATTCCAACAAGAGATCCTCCTTTTCATTTTTATCACCAAATCCTACGACAAAGAGGAACTATTAGAATTGGAGCCAATAGGAATACCAAGGAAAATGAATGGATGCTCCTCCCTCCTACAAGAAAGGAAGAAAGTGGCCAAATCCATGAAACGATCACTAATATTAATTCCAATGAGTTTGCTCTTGTGAAAGTTAATAACCAAGTCGGAGACTATTTCAAAACCCCTTAACACCGCTTTGATTACCCACACTTGCTTCCAACTTCCTTCCCCTATAAGTAAAGTATCATCCGCGAATTAAAGAATATCAATAAAACACCTCTTTAAGTTAAAACCTTCGAACTCCTCATTCTCCACTGACTTTGAAACAATACCCCTCAACCCTTCCGCCACTATCACAGAAAGAAAAGGACAAAGAGGATCTCCTTGTCTCAAACCTCTCTCCACCACAAACTCCTTAGTAGGACTACCATTAACCAATACCGACATTTTACTATTAAATACTAAAGTTTCCATCCACTTCATCCACATTTCCCCAAAGCCCATTTTCCTTAACATGAATCTAAGAAAATTCCAACTAACCTTATCGTAAGCCTTCTCGAAGTCAACTTTGAAGAGCAAACAACTTCTTCCCTCCTTTTTAGCAAAATACACCAATTCATTAGCCACCACAACTCCATTTAACAATTGTCTTCCCGGAACAAGAGCACTTTGAGAATCTGAGATAATCGAATTCAACACCACTTTAAGTCTAGCCGCCAAGAGCTTAGATAAAGCTTTATACACACAACCCACAAGACAAATAGGCCTACAATCATCCAAACATAACGGGTTAAATGACTTAGAAAACATAGCTCCGGAATGAAAATTAAGGAAACAACAAATAAACTCCTTCTTCATGAAATTCCAACATTCTTTAATAAAAAAGAAAGAATATCCATCGGGGCCCGGACTTTTAGATCCCTCACAACTCCAAATCGCATCCCTAATCTCTTATTTCGAAAAAGGGCCTTTAAGAAGAGATTGATCCATGCCACTAATGCTCTTAAACACGGTCTCTCAACATCCGGCTCAATAAACTTAGCCGCAAAGTGACTCCTAACCTCCTCCTTAACCTCCTCCACTTTGTCCACAACTCCTTTTTCCATGATAATGGAACCTAAGCAATTGCGCCTCCTCTTTTCCTTCATAACTCTATGAAAAAATTTACTATTGGTATCACCATCACTTAACCACTTAGGTCTCGACTTTTGTATGATCATGTTTTCGTTAATCCTAAGAGTAAGCCAAAACTTCCCACTCGCCAACATCTTCTTAGCCACCAACTCCTTCTCACCCTCCACATCCCCGAAGTCCACTTCTGTGTCATCTACAACGTTCAACTCCCTCACCCCTCCTCCATCTCAAAATTGACCCTTCCAAAAACATTTGAGTTCAACCACTTAAGCGTTTCTTTTAAAATGCGCAACTTCTCCTTGAGAACAAAATCTTTCCTTCCCTCCACAACAAGGTTCTTCCAAGCATTTTCAACAAAAGGATAAAAACGCCTATCGGAGAACCACTCATTATTCACCTTAAAAGGTTTCGGACCCCAATCTGCTTTGTCCACCACCAACCAAATCGGACAATGATCCGAAATATCCCTCGATCCAATCAATTGCCCCTGTCACACCCTGTATAATATATATCTAGAATAATACAATACAAGCATTTTATTTGGTACTGACACCATCATAAGTGCCTAATGGCGTAATTCACATGCTTGCCCATTCCTAAAACATAAACACAATCTATGGCACAAGACATGGAAACTAGCCAAAAATAAAATCTAAGAATAATATACAATATCCTTAATTGTATACAACGAAAAGATACACAGCGGAAAATACTAAAGCCAAGCGTCTCTTGAAACATCCAAGCATCGCTCCACTTGTAAATCAAACCTGCAAACCACACCTGAAATAAAGCAACTATAGTGGGGTGAGACACATCAAATCTCAGTGAGTTCCCTATCTTATAGATTATCTCGGCTTTACGAGGTTCTACCCATCCTAACTCAAGTCAAGGGGAAGGGAAAATGACCTTGAGTACACAATCTCACAAACTCACACTATATGAAAACATGTCATGAGTTCATCAACTCAAAATATCACTAATCGATAACCACACCAAGGCATCTCCTTTTCCCTTCCGCTTCTACGTCTAGAAGTCGACCCGAGTCATGGATCCCTGTAACCTACTTGACATACGGATGGATTCGGGTTGTACGGGCCTTTTACCGTTATGAACCGTCACTTTACACGAGCCTTATACCATTAGAAGCATACGCTCCCAGAGCACCATTCGTACTGCACGCGGGAATCAAACCTACAAAGTAGTTGTGCATATGTTTCAAAGGAGCTCGAGACCCATGAAACACACTCACGAAATAACCGGCTACGATTACGTGATCACACACACAAACGTGATTGTATTCGACAATCACAAGGCCACAATGCCTTAAGGCCTCTTGCCTTTTCACAAAAATCACAATGGTTAAAACACATGTTCCATACTAGTGTTCACTCTTTCCTAGACCAATCTCGTCACGGATGCATCTTCCTACATCAGGTGCCGGAGCCTTGTCATCTAGGTTTTCTACTCCATGCCCGAACTCGTCAATAAATGCACGAGCATCGCCATCCAGAGTTTCTATCACAATTTTATTCACAACCTAGAATTATATCATTTGTTTTAAGGTAAAGTTTCCTCACTCTGCCTATTACGTTTTCATTTTATCATGGACATTCACTCACAACCATGCCAAAAAATTAATAGGATAGGCAAGATATATCACAATTGCACAATAGAATAATATATGTCAAGTAAAACATAAATATGCCACTTTGGAAATTCTCCGATTAATTAATCGGGCAGTAAAAATAACATTTTTCACCTCCAATGGATAGAATATTTTCTTAGCTTCACATCAATATAAAGAACGTTAAAATCGGACAAACGAGTAAAAAGTTATGAATTTTAGAAAATGCATTTTTTTTCATTTTGTTCCAGGTCGCGCTAAACGAGCTCCACCCCCGCGCTAAGCGCGCTCGTCATTGCCTGGAGAGGTTGCAAATTCTCCTGACCGCGCTAAGCGGGCAACACCGCGCTAAGCGCGCTCTGCGTTATGCAAAAAAATACCCCTTTTGACAGTTGAAAATCCAATCCCCCAACTCATTCTCCACTCCATACCCACATCCAACAGAGGTATATTTTCATGTTTCCATCATAGTTCATCCATCAAACTTCATAAAACATCAAAGTATAATTTCTACACCAAAACCTTAAGAATTTCCAATCAAAACAACCAATCCAAATTTTCATAACAATATCAATAGATGATCCTACACATGTTATAATCATACTACACAATTTATAGCTCATTTTATCCGTTAGATTTCATTGATTTGCAAAATAAGCATTTTCTCACAAAACCTAACTTAAGCTAAAATCATCTCTAACTCTAGAACTCAAAGCTTCTATCTAGAACCCACCTAGTAATCGAAGAGGAGTTTTAAGAAGATGATGGTGATCCATGGCTTCTTCTTCTTCCTTGAGCTTTTCCTCCCTTCCCTTCTCTTCCTCTTCTTTCTTCTCCTTTACTAACTTCTTCTTCTTTCTTTTCTCTTCCAACTGATATCTCACACATGTTACAAATTTATCCTGTCGGATTATATTATATAATATTGGTTTATATATATATAGTTGGAAAGAGAAAAGAAAGAAGAGGAAGTTAGTAAAGGAGAAGAAAGAAAAGGAAAGAAGAGAAAGAGGAAGAGAAGGAAAGAAAAGCTCAAGGAAGAAGAAGAAGCCATGGATCACCATCATATTCTTCAAACTCCTCTTCGATTACTAGGTGGGTTCTAGATAGAAGCTTTGAGTTCTAGAGTTAGAAATGATTTTAGCTTAAGTTAGGTTTTGTGCGAAAATTCTAATTTTGCAAATCAATGAAATATAACGGATAAAATGAGCTATAAATTGTGTAGTATGCTTATAACATGTGTGAGATCATCTATTGATATTGTTATGAAGTTTTGAATTGGTTTTTTTGATTGGAATTTCTTAGGGTTTTGGTGTAGAAATTATACTTTGATGTTTTATGAAGTTTGATGGGTGAACTATGATGGAAACATGAAAATATACCTCTGTTGGATGTGGGTATGGAGTGGAGAATGAGTTGGGGGATTGGTTTTTCTGTTGTCAAAAGGGGTATTTTTCTGCATAACACAGAGCGTGCTTAGTGCGGTGTTGCCCGCTTAGCACGGTCTGGAGAATTTGCAACCTCTCCAAGCAGTGAGGAGCGCGCTTAGCGCGGAGTGGAGCTCGCTTAGCGCGACCTGGAACAAAATGGAAAAATGTATTTTCTAAAATTCATAACTTTCGACTCGTTGGTCCGATTTTAACGTTCTTTATATCGATGTGAAGCTAAGAAAATATTCTATCCATTGGAGGTGAAAAATGTTATTTTTACTGCCCGATTAAATAATCGGAGAATTTCCAAAGTGGTATATTTATGTTTTACTTGACATATATTATTCTATTGTGCAATTGTGATATATCTTGCCTATCCTATTAATTGTGTAATGCCCTGTATAATATTTATCTAGAAAAATACCATACTAGTGTTTTTAGTTGGTACTGACACATCAAAAGTGCCTAATGGCATAATTTACACACTTGTCCATTACTAAAACATAAATACAACATATGACACAAGTCATGGAAACTAGCCCAAAAATAAAAAGTCTAAGAATAATATACAATTTCCTCAATTATACAAAAAAATACTACACAACAGAAATAAGCTCAACTAAGCTTCACTTGAAACATCCCAGCATAGCTCCACTTGTAAATCAAACCTACAAACCACACCTGAAATAAAGCAACTATAGTGGGGTGAGATACATCAAATCTCAGTGAGTTCCCTATCTTATAGATTCTCTCGGCTTTACAAGGTTCTAGCGAAATCCTAACTCAAGTCAAAGGGGAAGGGAATTGACTTTGAGTACACAACTCACAATCTCACACTATTTGGGAACATGTAATGAGTCTGTTAACTCAAAAATATGTCCTGAGCCTGTTAACTCAGGAATCTCACTAATCGATAACCGGTACCAAGGCATCCCTCTATTCCCGTCCGCTTCTACATTTAGGAGTCGACCCGAGTCATGGATCCTTGTAGTTACTTGGCATACAAAATGGATTCGGGAACACCGGCCTGTTAACCGTGAACCGTCACTTCTCATGGCCTGTTGACCATCGCAAGTCTCCACCCATAGCATAGGCTCCATTCGTACTAAACACGGGAATCAAACCTGCCAAGTTATTGTGCCTGCACTTCAGAGGAGCTCGAGACTCATGAAGGCCTCTCAAGGGCAACTCAAAAGAAATAGTTACAATTACGTGATCATATACACAACGTGATTGCATTCGACAATCACAAGGCCATATTAGCCTTTAGGCCTTTAATGCCTTTAGGACTCTTTTGCCTTTAACAATTAAACATAACAATTACACATGTACCATAATAGTGTTTCACTCATTTCTATACCATTTGTTTTGGAGTAAGGTTTCCTCACTCTTTCTATTTCATATTTTAAGCATGCATATCCTCTTGATAATGTTTAATAATGATATTAGGCAAAGCGTATTACAATTGCACATTTGAATTACATATAATAATTTCCATCACAAGTTAAACAAAAGCATATAACAATTGTATAATATAATCACACATAATGATTTATCACATAAAACATCCCTTTCGGGTTCCCTCCGATTCATTCAATCGAGTATCGAAAACAATACTTTTCACTTTCATCCCGTAGGATATTTCCACAGCTTTACATCGGTTGTAATCATGCCTCGATCGGATTTACGATCTAAAACATATGGATTTCAACATATCACATAACATTATTTTCATTCATTTTCCCACTAAATAATTAATCCCACGTCATACTTAACGGTATAAAGAACGCTTAAATCGGACACCCGAGTCAAAAGATATGAATTTTTGAAAATATTATTTTTTTCTCTTTTGTTCCAAGTCGCGCTAAGCGGGCCCCACCCCGCGCTAAGCGCGCTCCTCACTGCCTGGAGAGGTTGCAAATTCTCCAGACCGCGCTAAGCGCGCTCTGCGTTATGCAGAAAAAATTTCCTTTGCAACAGCAACTCTCCATCCACAATTTTACCCTCAAAACCCTACCCAATCAGCAAATAAAAATATTTGATCAGGATTCTACCATGGGTTATTCCACAACTTCACAAACATACTTTCCTACAACCTTTCATAATTTCTACACCAAACTCAAACATTTCAATTCAATCACAACATCATAACAATTATCAACAAATGATTCCACACACATATTGATCATACCACACGATTTATAACACATTTCAACCGTTAGATTCTTCGATATTGCCAAAAACCCATTTTTCCCCAAAACCCAACCTAACTCTAAACTCAAGAAACTCTACACTTAAAGCATCTATCTAAAACCCACCTGATAATCGAAGAGGAGGTTGAAGAAGATGATGAATCGATGAAGATGATCCATAAGCTTTTCTTCTTCTTCCATGGCTTTTTTCCTCTTTTCCTCTTTTTCTCCTCTTTCTCTTCTTCTATTCCTTTTCTTTTCTTACCAACTTCTTCTTTCTCTTTCTTTCTCTTATACAAATATATATAATACTATTATTATATAATATAATCCAATAGAGTAAAATATCTCCAATTGATATTTTGTCATCTCAAACCAATTGATCAATTATTAGAGTTATCTTGAAATACTCTCTCGTACTAATAAATACCAATTTGTCTCTTTCATAAAATAATTGATCTCTTCAAAGTTCATTAGTTGCTCTACTAATCCCAATTTATAATACTTAAAGTATTCAGAGGATTCCATTAATCCAACTTACTAAAGATAGAGCACACCAAAGCTCATCTAATATCCAATTGAGCATTTAAATAATATGGGGTATTACAAGTTGTTTGGCATGGTTGTGAGAGAATGTCCATGATAAAATGAAAACGTAATAGGAAGAGTGAGGAAACTTTACCCCAAAACAAATGATATAATTTTAGGTTATGAATAGAATTGTGATAGAAACTCTGGATGGCAACGCTCGTGCATTCATTGACGAGTTCGGGCCTGGAGTAGAAAACCTAGATGACAAGGCTCGGGCACCTGATGTAGGAAGATGCATCCGTGACGAGATTGGTCTAGGAAAGAGTGAACACTAGTATGGAACATGTGTTTTAACCATTGTGGTTTTGTGAAAAGGCAAGAGGCCTTAAGGCATTATGGCCTTGTGATTGTCGAATACAATCACATTTGTGTGTGTGATCACGTAATCGTAACCGGTTATTTTGTGAGTGCGTTTCATGGGTCTCGAGCTCCTCTGAAACATGTGCACAACTACTTGGCAGGTTTGATTCCCGCGTGCAGTACGAATGGCGCTCTGGGAGCGTATGCTTCTGAGGGTATAAGGCCCGTGTAAAGTGACGGTTCATAATGGTTAATGGCCCGTAGAACCCGAATCCATTCGTATGTCAAGTAGGTTACAGGGATCCATGACTCGGGTCGACTTCTAGACGTAGAAGCAGACGGGAAAAGGGGATGCCATGGTGTGGTTATCAATTAGTGATATTTTGAATTGATGAACTCATGACATGTTTCCATATAGTGTGAGATTGTGAGATTGTGTACTCGAGGTCATTTTCCCTTCCCCTTGACTTGAGTTAGGATTGATAGAACCTTGTAAAGCCGAGAGAATCTATAAGATAGGGAACTCACTGAGATTTGATGTATCTCACCCCACTATAGTTGCTATATTTCAGGTGTGGTCTGCAGGTTTGATTTACAAGTGGAGCGATGCTTGGATGTTTCAAGAGAAGCTTGGCTTTAGTATTTTCCGCTGTGTATCATTTCGTTGTATACAATTGAGGATATTGTATATTATTCTTAGATTTTATTTTTTAGGCTAGTTTGCATGTCTTGTGCCATGGATTGTGTTTATGTTTTAGGAATGGGCAAGCACGTGAATTACGCCATTAGGCACTTATGATAGTGTCAGTACCAAATAAAATGCTTGTATTGTATTATTCTAGATATATATTATACAGGGCGTTACAGTAGGTTTCTCGTCACTTAATCAAAACACAAGCCAACATGTATTGTCTTATAACACTAGGATTTCTACATCACGTCCTTCTAAAGATATTAGGAATATGCAGGTAAGATAGGTTTAAAAATAATAAATTTTATCTATTTTGTTTTATATGTATAAAAGTGAGAATAGTAAGGGAACTATGTAAATATATATTTGAATACTATGTTATGTATTAACTAATACAAAGGATGTTTTGTAAGACGATACTTGACATGGTGAAAAATTGGACATTCAAATTACAAATACCGTGAGGCATTTATATTGAAAACATATTTCGCACAATTGGAAAAGTCAGTGAAGTTAGAAGATATTGGCATTTTTGAAGAGTTTTAAAATTTTGGTGAAATTATTTGTTTGCTGCATTTTGGATTTTATTTCTCGTTAAAGAAATTTGACTGCCGATTTTGTAGGGTTGAGTTAGGCCAAACTCTAATTCTATCAGTTTCATTTGGTTAGGTTTAATTCGTGTATTTAATTTCTTTTAAACTTAAATATTTGTTGTAAATTTAGTAAATTATTATGTTTAAGTATATTTTTTTAGCTAAATAATGTAGTCTCTTATGTCCCATGATGTATCTTGTCTATAAGTATCGGGAAAAATTCACACACATTGGTTAAAGATGGAGTCCACAAAGAGTTTATATAAAGTAACAATGCTCTGTTTAAAAGTCAATTTTCGAAGTATGAGTAAGAGAAAACGCAAATTTTATCATAATATCAGAGTCTAATTTAAGATTAAATGCGACACCGACAATTTAATTATGCGCTGCAGATGTCCAGACTTAGGTGTAAATATATGTGTTAAGAGTTTTATTTGGAACAATATATGACATAAACATGTGTATATAAATGGAAGGGAGGCATCACCTTACTAGCCAGTTTTTTATGGTTAAATTAGACCAAAACCCTAATTCTAACATAGTATCTCAAGCCTATCGATTTGGACTAATGATTGTTTATATTTACAAACCAAGCCTAATAGTATTGGAGGTGAGGGGGTGTATTGAAAAAAACCTTTATTATTTTATATTCTAACTTTGAACTATTTCTTTTGTCTAGTATCTATTTTCACTATACTTTCATTCTTTTTTTATTTTTTCAAAACTATGTTAAAATTTTAAATATACTTTACTTTTTTCGTCCTCTTCAAGCTGTTACACCTCCTTCAATATTTTGTTTTTAAAATTTGTACTTCAATAAAAAGTAATGTTTTAAGTAGTATTATTTACTTTAACCAGTTATAAAATTAGTCAAAATACAGTTATTTACTTCAATACTTCAAAAATCGATATTAGCTAAATATTTAACAAATTTTAAAGAATTTACTAGTGTTCTTGTGCGAAAATATTATTGACTCATCCGTGTATCAATTTCATAAAAAAGATAAATATTTAAAGTAGGACGTCAATTTTCTATTTATATTTAAAATTCATGTTTTTCATAAAATACAAAAAAAAAAAGCACGTCACAAGACTTATATATGCTTCTATTATTTTACAAAGTCACATACTTGTATTTATTTACAATTATACAAACATAATTTGCAAAAATCACTTTATAGAATTTATAAATATGATTATTTTATGTTATTAATTTATTATAATAACATGCTAGTATTATGTTTTTATATCTATGGTGCGTTAGTAATGAAAAATATTAAAGAGTTACAAATACAAAGTATTTTTAGCATATAAACATGATCAGAATTTTGGAAAGTTTTTATATATTTTGAATTTATTTTGTCATTACAATTGTCTATTTTTTAAATCATAATAATTTATAGTCAAAATGTATAAATTATTTTCCATTTTAATATTAATATCACTTTAGTATTTTCCATTTTTTCTAATTTTCTATGTTAAATTAAAAAAAATATTAAATGGAAAATTCATATAATTCTTATTTGTAAGTAAAAATAATAAATGCGTGTTGACCCATTTTGTTCGGTTCTCCTTGTTTTCCCCCTTTTCTCTCTTATATATATGAGATAAAAAAAGACAACCACATCATTACTAGAGATTAATCTTCTATCACTTCTCTTTAGCAAAATCACGTGGGTAGGTTATTCGTACCCTGTCACCCTCAAGTCGGTAGGTTATTCTGTCTTATAATTTCACTTGTTTAATTTTCAAATTATTTAATTTTTATGTATGTAATTGTTTGTATGTATTTCTCTAGTTTATTATTCAAAAATTTTAATCGTTACATATTTCACTGCCCGCGCATATTTCACTAGTTTACTTTTCAAAAATTTTAATTCTACATTCAATTTTCATATATTTTAGTTTTGTGTCGTAACTATTTTCTTTTTGTGCATTTTGTATGGATTTGTTGAATATTTTTATTTCTTGATGTGTGCAAACTCTTGATTTTTGCAATTTAAAAATGTATTTAGAATTTTATAAATAGTTATGGCCTTCAAACATCTAGCGTTGGAATGATTTTATTAAATTAAACAGTTTTTATTTGCTTCAATGATAATTTTCTAATTTCTTAAATGTTTTTTCTCATATGTTCTAGAGATAATTGATGCTAAGGTAAAGTATGAACCATAAATAACTTATTTCAATTTTTTTATTAAATATAAGTGTGATCAGTAATACATTTAGACAATTTTATTTTTCTTTTCTTTTTGACATTTTCTTATAATTTTTTGGTAATGTAGAGTCTTTTTTGTTTAATGCAAGATCTAGTTAACTATATCTTATTTAAAATCTAAGTTAATTTTTTTTTGTAAATATAAATCACTTTTTTAAAAATTAAACATTAAAGTCGTATATATTTATATATATTACAAAGACATGGGCTCAAGATTTCTTTAGTATAAATTGATTATAAGAGTGACTAATCTTTTATTAGTTTATTTCCTTTGTTTTTAATGAATTTCTCCTAAAATAATAGTTGACTCGTACAAACCAATTTACAAACATTTACTAAAGATTTATTTAGTTGTATATATGACTAACTACTTCATGAAAGATATTATATAACATAAACTCTTACTGTATTCTTATATTCTTTAAATTACGTTGCATAAATTAAAGGGTCATTAACTTTTCATCTAATTAATCTTAAATAAATTTAATTTAGTAAAACGAACAATTTATAACTTCTAATAGATTTTTGTTTGAAAAAATAAAAAATACTAATAATTACAATAGAGGTAGATAATTTAACTAATATTCCGTTAATATTTATTATTTATGATTATCCACTACTTATTATCTCTTTGTTGTTGCTTTTTTCATTGTTGGATCAGGAAATGGATCATCACAAAAACACGTGGAATCAAGAAACATGTAGTAGTTTTGATATAAATAAAATTTCTCCAAAATTTGAAGTGGATGATGAGGTATTTTTAGATTATTCAGATATTATGAGGCCGACGTTACCTGAAATTCCACTTCCCGATCCATTAATGGTCATTGGTAAATTTGTTCCAGTAGAGCTTAAACCAGTTAATTCTTTAACTAGGATGCAAATTAATTACGCAAAATCTCTCGACAACGAAAAATGCAGGGAAAAGGATTATAATATTTCAACTCCAAAAGATAATGGAACTCATATAGATCCTTTTTTACCAAAGAAATTTCCATCTCCAGCCATCAGTATAACTCCGCCCACTGATGTAGTACAAACAAAAATATTCTCTACCGACATTACAAGTCTTAAACAATATGCAGGAGTCTTCCAATCAGGTTTGTATTCTTTATTTGTTGTTCAAAATACTAAATTTATATTTTATGAATAATGTGCAATAGCCAACTAAAAGTTCGTAGGTTTCTCGTCACTTAATCAAACCACGAGCCAACATGTATTGTCTTATAACACTAGGAATTCTACATCACATCCTTCTAAAGTTATTAGGAATATGTAGGTAAGATTATTTTAAAAATAATAAATTTTATCTATTTTGTTTTATATGTGTAAAAGTGAGAATAGTAAGGGAACTATATAAATATATATTTGAATACTATGTTGTGTATGAACTAATACATAGAATGTTTTGTAGGATGATATTTGACATGGTGAAAAATTGGACATTCAAATTACAAATGCCTTGAGGAATTGATTTTGAAAACATATTTCACACAGTTGGAAAAGTAGTGAAGTTAGAAGATATCGGCATTTTTGAAGGGTTTTTAAATTTTGGTTAAATTATTTGTTTGTTGCATTTTGGATTTTATTTCTCGTTAAAGAAATTTAACTACCGGTTTTGTAGGGTTGAGTTAGGCTAAACTCTAATTCATCAGTTTCATTTGGTTAGGTTTAATTCGTGTATTTAATTTCTTTTAAACTTAAATATTTTTTGGAAATTAAGTAAATTATTATGTGTAAGTATATTTTTTTAGCTAAATAATGTAGTTTCTTTTGTCCCATGATGTATCTTGTCAATAAGTATTAGGAAAAATTCACATCTCACTTTGGTTAAAGATGGAGTCTACAAAGAGTTTATATAAAGTAACACTGCTGTCTTTAAAAGTTAATTTTGGAGGTATGAGTTAGAGAAAACACAAATTTTATCATAATATCAGAGTCTAATTTAAGATTAAATGCGACACCCACAATTTAATTATGCGTTGCAAATGTCCAGACCTAGGTGTAAATATATGTGTTAAGAGTTTTATATCGAATAATATATGACATAAACATGTGTATATAAATGGAAGGGAGGCATCACCTTACAAGCCAATTTTTTATGGTTAAATTAGACCAAAACTCTGATTCTAACACAGTATCTCAAGCCTATCAATTTGGACTACTGATTGTTTATATTCACAAACTAAGCCTAATATTATTAGAGGTGAGGGGGTATATTGGAAAAAACCTTTATTATTTTATATTCTAACTTTGAACTATTTCTTTTGTCTAGTATCTATTTTCACTATACTTTCATTCTTTTTTTATTTTTTAAAAACTATGTTAAAATTTTAAGATTTTTTTAATCAACCAACGTACTTTACTTTTTTCGTCCTCTTCTAGTTATTACACCTCCTTCAATATTTTGGTTTTAAAATTTGTACTTCAATAAAAAGTAATGTTTTAAGTAGTATTATTTACTAGGTAATCTCTTCGTTTTCCCGAGCGCGGTTTTCGCTATATTGTAATCAGGTTTGAGTATCATTTGTACTCGTATCAATATATATCTCTTGCCTTTTAAAAAAAAAAGTAGTATTATTTACTTTAACCAGTTATAAAATTAGTCAAAATACAGTTATTTACTTCAATACTTCAAAAATCGATATTAGCTAAACACTTAACGACTTTTAATACTTTGCAAGCGTTCTTGTGAGAAAATATTATTGACTCATCAGTGTATCAATTTCATAAAAAAGATAAATATTTAAAGTTCTTTATTGTTAAGGACGCCAATTTTCTATTTATATTAAAAATTCATGTTTTTCATAAAGTACATAAAAAAAGCACGTCACAAGACTTATATATGCTTCTATTATTTTATAAAGTCACATACTTGTATTGATTTACAATAATACAAACATAATTTGCAAAAATCACTTTATAGTATTTATAAATATGATTATTTTATGTTATTAATTTATTATAATAACATGCTAGTATTAAGTTTTTATATCTATGGTGCGTTAGTAATGAAAAATATTAAATAGTTACAAATACAAAGTATTTTTAGCATATAAACATGATCAAAATTTTGGAAAGTTTTTATATATTTTGAATTTATTTTGTCATTACAATTGTCTATTTTTAAAATCATAATAATTTATAGTCAAAATGTATAAATTATTTTTCATTTTAATATTAGTATCACTTTAGTATTTTCCATTTTTTCTAATTTTATATCTTAAATTAAAAAAAAAATTAAATGGAAAATTCCTATAAGTCTTATTTGTAAGAAAAAATAATAACGCGTGTTGACCCATTTTGTTCGGTTCTCCTTGTCTTCCTCCTTTTTTCTCTTATATATATGAGATAAAAAAAAGACAACCACAGCATTACTAGGGATTAATCTTCTATCCCTTCTCTTTAGCAAAATCACGTGGGTAGGTTATTCTTACCCTGTCACCCTAAAGTCGGTAGGTTATTCTGTCTTGTAATTTTACTTGTTTAATTTTCAAAAAATTTTAATTTTTATGTATTTCAATGTTTGTATGTATTTCTCTAGTTTATTATTCAAAAAATTTTAATTGTAACACATTTCACTAGTCACACATATTTCACTTGTTTACTTTTCAAAAATTTTAATTCTACATTCAATTTTCATATGTTTTAGTTTTGTGTCGTAACTATTTTCTTTTTGTGCATTTAGTAAGGATTTGTTGAATATTTTTATTCCTTGATGTGTGCAAACTCTTTATTTTTGCAATATAAAAATGTATTTAGAATTTTAATAATAGTTATGGACTTCAAACATCTAGCGTTGGAATGATTTTATCAAATTAAACAGTTTTTATTCGCTTCAACGATAATTTTCTAATTGCTTAAATGTTTTTTCTCATATGTTCTAGAGATAATTGATGCTAAGGTTCCGAAATTAAAGTAAGAACCATAAATAAATTATTTCAATTTTTTTATTAAATATAAGTGTTTTTTTTAGTAAGCAAGAAATTCATTAAAGCGAGAACAAAGGGTTCTCGAACCCACTTACAAAAAAAAAAACGAGACTTAGCTCGGCAAAAGAAAATTACAACCAATTAGGCCTTAAGATAAATAGTACAAAGGGAGCATACTAAAACCATAAAAGCTATAATTAGAATTGGTAATTTTCTCAATATAAGACCATCTCCAAATAAGCAACTTGACATTCCACACCACATCCATAATATTCCAAACAACAAGCCTAAAAATAATGCTATTTCTCAACAACCATAAAGACCATGATGTCGTCATCCATATTACACCTTCGTTACCACTCTTCACCTTATTTCTTTTACAAAAGGAAAACCACCTTAAGAAACTCTCCTTAATGACTTAAGTTCCATTCTCCTCAAAACCAACCCACTCCGCCACTTCCTTCCAAACCATTCTAGCCACCGGACATTCCAATAAAATATGTTTTAAAGATTCGATTCCGGACAAGCAAAAAGCGCAATTCAAATCACTATTCGGAAAGACACAACCTCTAAAAGAAATAGAATCCTTTGTTGGAAGCCTATCTAAAACACACCTCCAACCAAAAGCTTTTTTTTTTAACAGAACTATCCCCTTCCAAACCAAAGAAAAGACTTCATTGAAATTCTCTCAAGGTCCGAAAAGAGTCCGGAAAAAATAAACAAGAGAGTAGAAAGAACTAACCGAATAAGACTCCAAAGTGTCCACGGACCATCGGACCGAATCCGGCTCCGAAGAAACCGGCCAGAAGTCTTCTAAAACCGACCGCAACTCCAATAATTCGGTGACCGCTCCACCCTCAACGATAGCATTAATGCCGAAATCCCCCCAATACCATCCTTCACTTCTAAAACCACCCATGCCAGGCACTGATACTTCTTTAAGGCAAGGTAAATCATAAAGAAGAGGAAATTTGTCCTTAAAACAAATATCAATACACCAACAAGAATGCCAAAAAGAGGAAGAGTATCCATTTCCAATTTTAAATCTACAATTAGCAATAAATAAATTTTCCAACAAACCTTTGTCCAAGCCGATGACATCCCTCCACCAAAAGGAACAACTTATCTTCTTTTTGATACACTTTCCGGAGTCCACAATTCTCAAGTTGATATCACCGTACCTCTTCTTTAGAAATTTGTACCATAAAACTTTTTTTTTTGAGAGAATCCTCCATCTCCACTTATTAAGGAGAGCCAAATTATAATCTTCCACCCTTCGCAAACCCAAACCCCCTTTTTCAATCGGAAAGCACACCTTATATAATATCCCATATTATTTAAATGCTCAATTGGATATCAGACGAGATCATATGAGTATCTATATGCTCTATCTTTGGTAAATTGGATTAATGGAATCCTCTAAGTACTTTAAGTATTGACATTTGGGATCACTAGAGCAACTAGTGAACTCTGAAGAGATCAAATTGTTTTATTAAAGAGACAGATTAATTATTCGTTCGAGAAAGTAATTTATGGTAACTCTAATCTTCCAACAATTGGGTTGAGACGATAAAATATCAATTGGAGGTATTTTTGCCCTATTGGATTATATTATATTATAAGTTAATATATATATATATATTTTTTGTTAGAAAGAAAGAGAAAGAAGAAGTTAGTAAGAAGAAGAAGAAGAAGAGAAAGGAAGAGAAGAGGGAAAGAGGAAGAAGAGAGAAAAGCAATGGATCATCTTCAATGTTCATCTTCTTCTTCAAACTCCTCTTAGATTATCAGGTGGGTTCTAGTTAGACGCTCTAAGTTATAGAATTAAGGATTTAGAACTTAGGTTAGATTTGAGAGAAAATGATTAAACAGATGAAACAATGAAATCTAACGGATGAAATTCGATATAAATTGTGTAGTGTAGTCGTATTATGCATGTGATCATTTGATAATACTTGCTTTGATGTTTGGGAATGATTTGGATGAGGAAATGATGGATTTGGCCCAAGGGTTTCTGGTTTCTCACTGTTGCGAATTTCTGAACTTTGCATTGTTCGCCTAGCGAACCTGGCGAACTCCAAAGCGAACGGTTGGTTGAGTGTTTGCCTAGCGAACCCTGGAGCGAACGGAAGGAAAATGTTCGCCCAGAGCTCGCTTAGCGAACTTTATACCCTTTTTCTACTGACTTGGTTCGCTGGGTGTTCGCCTAGCGAACACAGTAGCGAACATGGCATATTTATCCATATTGTTTCCTTCATAACTTTTGATCTGTAACTCGGATTGATGCACGGTCGGAAGTGTTGGAAAGCTATTTCAATGCTCTTTATGATAGGGAAATATAAATATATGTTTATGTCATGAATTGATATGGTAGAGTTAAATATTGTGATGAATGTTAGAAGTGTGGTTTATGTTTCCACCGGAAATGCATGAATCGGGAATCCGATTGTTATGGGACTTCAAGCCTTGGAAAGAGAATACAATGTGCTGTTAAATGGTATGTGAGACCATGATTTAACCAAGGATTCTTGGTAGAGGATAGTAGTGGCTTGTATGCCTTAAAAATGTGTGTAAACTACTATGTGGATTATGTTTGATATGTTATGCTATCTTGTGTGTTTTATGATTGATGTTGTAATGTGCTTGTCTAACATTGTTGTTGAATATAATTGAGAAAATGCCATGCTTAAAATGAATTAGAAAGAGTGAGGAAACTTTACCCAAAAACAAATGGCATAGTTAAGATTGTTATAATTCTAGGTTGTGAATAGAATTGTGATAGAAACTCTGGATGCCGATGCTCGTGTATTCGATGTATAAATGTGCATCCTTGACGAGTTTTGGCCTGGAGTAGATAACCTAGATGGCGATGCTCGGGTAGTTGATGTAGAAACGTGCATCCGTGACGAGGATTGGTCTAGGAGAGATTGAAACACTAGTATGAAACATGTGTATTGTTATGTTTTATTGTTAAAGGCATGAGAGGCCTAAATGCTAATGTGGCCTTGTGATTGTCGAATACAATCATGTTTGTGTATTTGATCACGTAACCATTTCCCTTGAGAGGCATTCATGAGTCTCGAGCTCCTCTGAATGCAGGCCGAATTACTTGGCAGGTTTGATTCCCGCGTGTAGTACGAATGGAACCTACGGGTAGAGACTTGTGACGGTGTACGGGCCGTGTGAAGTGACTATTTAAGGTGATAATATGTCCCTTATTTCCGAATCCATTTCGTATGCCAAGTAGATACAAGGATCCAGGACTCGGGTCGACTTCTAGACGTAGAAGCGGACGGGCAAGAGGGATACCTTGGTACGGTTATCGATTAGTGATAAACTTTTGAGTTAACGGACTTAATGACATGTTTCCATATAGTGTGAGATTGTGAGTTTGTGTACTCAAGGTCATTTTCCCTTCCCCTTGACTTGAGTTAGGATTGTTAGAACCTTGTAAAGCCGAGAGAATCCAAAAGATAGGGAATTCACTGAGATTTGATGTATCTCACCCCATTATTGTTGATTATTTTCAGGAGGTATTTGCAGGTTGATTTACAAGTGGAGCTATGCTTGGATGTTTCAAGAGAGGCTTAGCTTTAGTATTTCCGTTCTGTATATGTTGTATACAATTGAGGATATTGTATATTGATCTTAGTTTTTATTGTTTGGGCTAGTTTATATATCTTGTACCATAGATTGTATTATGTTTTTAGAAATGGTAAAGTATGTGAATTATGCCAATAGGCACTTATGATGGTGTCAGTACCAAATAAAACACTTGTATGGTATTATTCTATATATATATTATACAGGGCGTTACACCTTATTCCAACTCACCAATGAATTTTCCTCTCAACCTTCTTCCTTCCCCAGAGGAAATTACTTTGGATACTAGATATCTCTTTATGGATCTTCACCGGAGCTTTATAGTAGGAAAGCATAAAAATCGACAAACTAGAAAGAACTGATTTTAATAAAGTTAACCTCCCACCAAAACTAAGAAATCGGTTATTCCAACAAGAGAGCCTCCTTTTCATTTTTATCACTAAATCCGACCACAAAGAGGAACTAATAGAATTGGAGCTAATAGGAATACCAAGGAAAATGAATGGACACTCCTCCCTCCTACAAGAAAGGAAGAAAGAGGCCAAATCCATGAACCGATCACTAATATTAATTCCAATGAGTTTGCTCTTGTGAAAGTTAATACCCAAGCCGAAGACTATTTCAAAACCTCTTAACACCGCTTTGATTGCCCACACTTGCTTCCAACTTCCTTCCCCTATAAGTAAAGTATCATCTGCGAATTAAAGCATATCAATAAAACACCTCTTTAAGTTAAAACCATCAAACTCCTCATTCTCCACCGACTTTGAAACCATACCCCTCAACCCTTCCGCCACTATCACAAAAAGAAAAGGAGAAAGAGGATCTCCTTGCCTCAAACCTCTCTCCACCACAAACTCCTTAGTAGGAATACCATTAACCAATACCGACATTTTACTATTAAATACTAAAGTTTCCATCCACTTCATCCACACTTCCCCAAAGCCCATTTTCCTTAACATGAATCTAAGAAAATTCCAACTAACCTTATCGTAAGCCTTCTTGAAGTCAACTTTGAAGAGCAAACAACTTTTTCCCTCCTTTTTAGCAAAATCCACCAATTCATTAGCCACCACAACTCCATCTAACAATTGTCTTCCCGGAACAAAAGCACTTTGAGAATTAGAGATAGGCCTATAATCATCCAAACATAACGGGTTAAATGACTTAGGCACTAGAGTCAAGAAAGAGGAAGTAAAAGCTTTAGAAAACATAGCTCCGAAATAAAAACTAAGGAAACCACCAATAATGGCGTTATCATCTTCAATTCCCAGTTCCTTCAAAGAATCTCGATGTTTCGATGGAACTTTATCTAAAGTTTTACGGCATCTCCTGTTACTTCTAATAATATCTGTTTCTGTAATAGACTCGCAGCATAGAAGAGCATTACTAGACTCATAGGATTTGCTTCTGATTGCTTTTCTTCTGGCCGCTGACCTAGCCGGATTCTTATCAGTTTGAACATCTGTTTCCCTCAGGACAGAATGAATGAGGTTCGAGAAAAAGGAGGGAGTGTAGGGTATTTTGATGCAATTGTACACCTCATGAAGAGGTTTCTTCTTCCTGACGTTGCTCCAATTGGAAGGACCAACTAAACCACCTAGAGGGCCTGAGATAGGATTTGGGAGGCCCAAGTCCACAACAAGTTCGCCCTTATTTAAGTTACAATTATCAAACTTCACTAACTGTTCTTGTTCGCATCCAACGGGGATTTCGGAAACCGTGACTTTGGATTGAATGGTTTCCTTGGCAACACCATTACTAACTAGCTTTAAAGACCCTACTCTGTTCTCCGTACTAGATGAGCAAGCCACTGAGTGAAAATCGCCAAAGACGCTATCTTCTGACCCAATCGAGGTTGCACGAGTCTTAAAGCTATCACCAACCAAGGAAAGTCTTTCAGAGGCAGCATCGTGAATCGGACTAGAAATGCACCTTTTAGAAACGTGTCCCTTGGGACTAGTTTCTCTCTCCACATGCTTGTCTTTCGAACCACTAGAATCCTCACTCTCGGCCTCTCCACCTGAATCCCACGCGCCTTCATCTTCTGAGGAATACAATGACTGAACTTCGTCTGAGTCTATCAATTCGTCCACTTCCTCACCACAAGAGCAAGTTCTTCCACTGCTAAAATCTTCAGTAACTGATAAAGTGTATTTAATGTTATGAACTTCCACCCTGATCTTCATGTTAATAATCACCTCTAAATTGGTTTTGATTAGTAATATTGTTGCGTCTAGTTTCGACTTGCTTCTAGTATTCTCATCACATTAGAAGTAAGTACCCAACGAGGAGGCAACAAGACTAAAATTCGTCTCACTCCAAGCAAAGCAAGGTAATCCATAGCAGTTAATCCACACAAATCTGTCAGTGTCAATCTCCTCAGGAGACCACACTCGAATATCTCTGAACCAAACAGCCAACCACTCCTTAGCTTCATTAACAAAAACATCCATGTCTCCCCCTGAAGTATCTTCCAAAAGGCACTTAGAGGCACCTAGAGGCGTAACCTTGATATTGAAGTGGCCTTCTTCGTTGAAATTTATTTGAATGTTGAAAGCATTACCATCTTCCATCACCACCCCAACTCTCATACGATTCAGATTCTCCAAGTTGATGCTATCTTCCTCCAAGGAGATACACTTATCACTATCCTTCTCAACCCTTATACCAAGTCGATCTGAATTACTTACCACTCATAGGATCTCTCCAGAATGGAGGGACTCCCGATTCTAGCAGGTATCAAAGGGGCCTCATTCTGCTTTGAATGGAACTTACTAGGAACTTTCGAATAGGAATCCATATTAAATCTCGGAATGTTAACGAAAATCTTCTTACCTTCAATCACTATACTATCAAGATTACAAGCTAGATTGCGAGAATCATGAACTTTCCTGAATTTCGCGAAACCGAAACGTCTTCCACGTTTGTTCCTTCTTGCTGAAATGAAAACTTCAGAAATTACTCTATGAACCTTGAAAATCTCGAACAAATCTTTGGCGTTCATGCTCTCCGGAAATTCTGTAACATAGAACGAAGTCGTACTTGCTCCAAAGGGAGCTCATTTACCTCTATTTTCCTTCCACATAGAAAACCCTCCTTTGTTGCTTTGCTTCTTCCTAATGACCTTCTCCCAACTCATCTCTTCGCATGCAAAAAGAACTAACAACTACTTCCTACACCTTCAGTTCGGACACAAGCAATCCCACTCGAAATGAGAACTAAAATGATACCAAGGCCCATAAGCTCGAAAGCTAGGAATTTAAGCCGAAGATATCACAATAGGCACACTTGACCAGGACCACCGCCGACGAGCAAAAAACGGAAGGAATTACTAAAATAATAGTTGACTCGTTAAAACCAATTTACAAACATTTACTAAAGATTTATTTAGTTGTATATATGACTAACTACTCCATGAAAGATATTATATAACATAACTTCTTACTGTATTCTTATATTCTTTAAATTACGTTGCATAAATTAAAGGGTCATTAACTTTTCATCTAATTAATCTTAAATAAATTTTATTTAGTAAAACGAACAATTTATAACTTCTAATAGATTTTTGTTTGAAAAAATAAAAAATACTAAGAATTACAATAAAGGTAGATAATTTAACTAATCTTCCGTTAATATTTATTATTTATGATTGTCCACTACTTATTATCTCTTTGTTGTTGCTTTTTTCATTGTTGGATCAGGAAATGGATCATCACAAAAACACGTGGAATCAAGAAACATGTAGTAGTTTTGAGATAAATAAAATTTCTCCAAAATTTGAAGTGGATGACGAGGCATTTTTAGATTATTCAGATATTATGAGGCCGACGTTACCTGAAATTCCACTTCCCGATCCATTAATGGTCATTGGTAAATTTGTTCCAGTAGAGCTTAATCCAGTTAATTCTTTAACTATAGGATGCAAATTAATTACGCAAAATCTCTCGACAAAGAAAAATGCAGGGAAAAGGATTATAATATTTCAACTCCAAAAGATAATGGAACTCATATAGACCCTTTTTTACCAAAGAAATTTCCATCTCCAGCCACCAGTATAACTCCGCCCACTGATGTAGTAAAAACAAAAACATTCTCTACCGATATTACAAGTCCTAAACAATATGCAGGAGTCTTCTAATCAGGTGTGTGTTCTTTATTTCTTGTTCAAAATACTAAAATTATATTTTATGAATAATGTGCAATAGCCAACTAAAAGTTCGTAGGTTTCTCGTCACTTAATCAAACCACGAGCCAACATGTATTGTCTTATAACACTAGGAATTCTACATCACATCCTTCTAAAGTTATTAGGAATATGCAGGTAAGATTGGTTTAAAAATAATAAATTTTATCTATTTTGTTTTATATGTGTAAAAGTGAGAATAGTAAGGGAACTATGTAAATATATATTTGAATACTATGTTGTGTATGAACTAATACATTGGATGTTTTGTAGGATGATATTTGACATGGTGAAAAATTGGACATTCAAATTATAAATGCCGTGAGGAATTGATATTGAAAACATATTTGGCACAATTGGAAAAGTCAGTGAAGTTAGAAGATATTGGCATTTTTGAAGGGTTTTTAAATTTTGGTTAAATTATTTGTTTGTTGCATTTTAGATTTTATTTCTCGTTAAAGAAATTTGTCTGCCGGTTTTGTAGGATTGAGTTTGGCCAAACTCTAATTCTATCAGTTTCATATTTAATTTCTTTTAAACTTAAATATTTGTTGGAAATTAAGTAAATTATTATGTTTAAGTAAATTTTTTTAGCTAAATAATGTAGTCTCTTATGTCCCATGATATATCTTGTCTATAAGTATCGGGAAAAATTGACATCTCACATTGGTTAAAGATGGAGTCCACAAAGAGTTTATATAAAGTAACACTGCTCTCTTTAAAAGTCAATTTTGGAGGTATGAGTTAGAGAAAACACAAATTTTATCATAATATCAGAGTCTAATTTAAGATTAAATGCGACACCCACAATTTAATTATACGCTGCAGATGTCCAGACCTAGGTATAAATATATGTGTTAAGAGTTTTATATCGAATAATATATGACATAAACATGTGTATATAAATGGAAGGGAGGCATCACCTTACAAGCCAGTTTTTTATGATTAAATTAGACCAAAACTCTAATTCTAACACAGTATCTTAAACCTATCGATTTGGACTACTGATTATTTATATTTACAGACCAAGCCTAATAGTATTGGAGGTGAGGGGGTGTATTGAAAAAAACCTTTATTATTTTATATTCTAACTTTGAACTATTTCTTTTGTCTAGTATCTATTTTCACTATACTTTCATTCTTTTTTTATTTTTTAAAAACTATGTTAAAATTTTAAGATTTTTTTAATCAACCAACATACTTTATTTTTTTCGTCCTCTTCTAGTTATTACACCTCCTTCAATATTTTGGTTTTAAAATTTGTACTTCAATAAAAAGTAATGTTTTAAGTAGTATTATTTACTTTAACCAGTTATAAAATTAGACAAAATACAGTTATTTACTTCAATACTTCAAAAATCGATATTAGCTAAACATTTAACAATTTTAAATAATTTACTAGTGTTTTTGAGAGAAAATATTATTGACTCATCAGTGTATCAATTTCATAAAAAATATTTAAAGTTCTTTATTACTAAGGACCTCAATTTTCTATTTATATTTAAAATTCACGTCTTTCATAAAGTACATAAAAAAAGCACGTCACAAGACTTATATATGCTTCTATTATATTATAAAGTCACATACTTGTATTTATTTACATTTATACAAACATAATTTGCAAAAATCACTTTGTACTATTTATAAATATGATTATTTTATGCTATTAATTTATTATAATAACATGCTACTATTAAGTTTTTATATCTATGGTGCGTTAGTAATGAAAAATATTAAATAGTTACAAATACAAAGTATTTTTATCATATAAATATGATCAAAATTTTGGAAAGTTTTTATATATTTTGAATTTATTTTGTCATTACAATTGACTATTTTTAAAATCATAATAATTTATAGTCAAAATGTATAAATTATTTTCCATTTTAATATTAATATTACTTTAGTATTTTCCATTTTTTCTAATTTTCTATCTTAAATTAAAAAAAATATTAAATGGAAAATTCATATAAATCTTATTTGTAAGAAAAAATAATAAATGCGTGTTGACCCATTTTGTTCAGTTCTCCTTGTCTTCTCCCTTTTCTCTCTTATATATATGAGATAAAAAAAGACAACCACATCATTACTAGGGATTAATTTTCTATCACTTCTCTTTAGCAAAATCACGTGGGTAGGTTATTCTTACCCTGTCACCCTCAAGTCGGTAGGTTATTCTGTCTTGTAATTTCACTTGTTTAATTTTCAAAATTTTTTAATTTTTATGTATTTCAATGTTTGTATGAATTTCTCTAGTTTATTATTCAAAAATTTTAATTGTTACACATTTCATTGGTCACGCATATTTCACTTGTTTACTTTTCAAAAGTTTTAATTCTACATTCAATTTTCATATGTTTTAGTTTTGTGTCGTAACTATTTTCTTTTTGTGCATTTTGTATGGATTTGTTGAATATTTTTATTCTTTGATGTGTGCAAACTCTTGATTTTTGCAATTTAAAAATGTATTTAGAATTTTATTAATAGTTATGGACTTCAAACATCTAGCGTTGGAATGATTTTATCAACACTACTAAAAAAAAACAAATTTAGAGAGGGTATAAATTCGTCACAAATATATAATAATTCCCTCACAATTCAATTTAGTGACGGATTTTGTGACGACCCAAAATTCGTAACCAATTTCAATGTCGCAAAATATTAGTGAGGGAATTTCTAACCCGTCACAAATTGCGTCGGAATAAGGGTGTCACAAAATATATATCCCTCACTAATATTGAAAAAAAAAACATCAATTATTCTTAAAATTCCGTCACTAATTAATGACAAATTTAAATTCCCTCACAAAATAGTGACATATTTCAAATTTCCTCACAAAATAGTGACATATTTCAATTTCCATTACTAATATCATTATAAATAATCAAATTAATATTTTAAAAATAGAAATTGAATATGAAACCAATTTTTATTTGAATCTATAATTATCACATATATTCATCGTCAAATTACAAACAAATCATCACTATTGTTATTGAAATTAAGTTCACAAGCAAATTCTCAAATATATATATATATATATATATATATATATATATATATATATATATATATATATATATATACTAAATAGGTACATTAAGAGGTGAATAAGGCCTGGAAGATAGATCCTAAAAAAAACTATCCATTAATCAAAATAATTGCTCCAAAAAAAAATAGTTATCTGAAGTCAAACACATGTCTTCCATGACTTTTTTTTTTTATAAGCAATTCATTAATAGGAGATTAATGGAATCTCAAACCAAAACACGCTCCTCTCAACACAAGGAGACTAATTACAAATAGTCGAATGGGAACTTATGTCATTCGTAAAGCCTACACTTCCTACTATCATCTTGACCTAAGATCAACCAATTCCACGAGACTATTTTGACATCGCTAACAATGTCGTCTACACTATACAAGGCATCATTGAACAAAATGTTGTTTCTAGATCTCCAAAGGATCCAACAAGTAATAAATCAAATGGCGTTTACCTTGCCCGATTTACTACGACCTTTGAGTTTTGCATTCCAATCCTGCAAATGGAGCCGACACGAAACATGACTTAAGTGACTTTCCATCCATCAAATGTACAAATTTTCTCTTTTGTACACCATGTCTTCCATGGCTAAAAGTGATTTTTCATCCATCAAAGACACCAATCTTCTCATTTGTATATCATCTATATACACATAAAAATAACACAAAATAAAGTTAATACAGAAATATAAGGGTTCAATTTGGCGGTTAGTTTGTTAGAGAAAGAAAGGTAAAGAAACAATACATGGGTGAAAGAGAAAGAAAGAAAAAAACTTCAATTGACTTTATTATACAAATTAGAATAAATACTACAAAGTCAAAAAAAGGAAATGATAATAGATGATAAATGTATTATTAACTTACTGTAATAGAGGAAAAGAAAAGACCATGAAACTCATCAAGAAAATATGCTATGTGCCCTGTTATTTTATGATTTGAAATTAATGTAAATCGTTGCTACTCATGTATAAACAAGTAGCTAATTCACTTGCTTTGACATTAAAAAGATATAAGTTCTAATATTCTAATTCTTTCCAAAACCATATGACATAATTAGACCACCTAACTTATCAATAATATACCAATATGTGATGTGTGTGCATAGACAAAAACTACACATTATCTTCAGGTTAAAGCTTCAGGTAAACATGTATCTATAATAAAAATAAGACAATATCATCTATCTATATCTTATTTAATGTTATAAATAAAAAGTAAGCACAAGTGAGTTAGGATGAATTACACCATATCTGAAAATTATCAAATGCTTACCAGAGAAAGGACGAAATCGTCAAATTCCATATTATATTACACGACCCATCTTCAACTCCTAACAAAACTATTGACAGTGAGTACTCACTACAATTTAAAAAGATGTATGGTACAACTACAACATTTCACTTCCTTCATTTATAGGTAAAAGTTAAAATGATTGATAAAAAACAAAGTTCATAAATAAAAGTTTATTATGAACCGTATGTTATATGAATCAAAGAATTATATGTCCATCCGCAATTATAAGCATGACATGGTATTGGACATCATTTTGTTCAACAATAATCATGAATATCTCAATAATAGGGGTAAACCAAGTTGGTCATGTTTTATGAATGCAGCGGGTTATAATAAGTGAACAAATGAAGGTAACACTTGTAAGGAATTGGAGAGCTCTCATAACTTAATGTTTGTTTTTTATGATAATCAAACTCTAGTCTTGATATCTTATTAGTACTCCAGCATGATTAAGCAAACCAATATTATAAACTAGATATTGTAATGTATCTACTTCAAATTCAAACAAACAAGTACACAATAAATAACTGAGTTTTGGCATAGCAGTAAAAGATGCAACTCAATTATTAAACAAATCTATGAATCATAATCTAGGCAAACTATCCTCGCTACTTAATGAATTTAATCTAGCCAAGAACACCGAGAATAACTCTTCGTTCATGATAAGACCCTTCTGCAAAATAAGGTATAATCTTTGGCTTATGATCAAATAAACTCTTCAAAAATTCTTTATGGGCCCGTGATTAACTAATGATTCTAGCTTGGTAATACCTACCTAATTATCATTGTCTTATGTAACCATTATAATAGGAACAAAACTAAACCCACATTTCAATTATTTTCAAATAATGTAAATACAACAGTGACATTTATGACCAATGGCTCTTCTACTAATATCAACTTTGGTTTTCTATGGCAACCACGATCAAATAATGTATACCTTTAGACAAGATCAAAGTAAATAAAATCAAAACAGACCATTATTTTCAAAATGCTCTCAACTACATTTTTCATGATGTTGATTGATCCTAAGACAATAAAATAACAAACTGAGTAATGATAATCAAGCAAGATTGCATAAAGCACAATTCATATTTAAGAGACTATAGAAAGACAAATCCATTCTAATAAACCAAAGTAAAACTTCAAAATAATATGTGATCTATTGGGTACAAAAGTCATATTATATATCACTTGATGGATGAACTTCATAACTTAATGTATATATATAAAACAGAGTAAGTCGGGTTCTCTTTTCCGACATATATTACAAATAAAATAATCAAACTTAATATAATAATACAAATCTCATAGGAAAAGAGTTGTAATTTTTAAATGAAATGTATTAATTAGAAGAAACAAAGTGAATAAATACTTCAATAATAATGTTATAGTATTAAAATAATCAATTGAAGATATAGAGAAAGCAAGAAATAAACTACCAATCACAAAACAAAAAAATGGCGCTCTTCATAAATTAAGGAAGATGAGGAATGAGCAAATGGAGAGTATGATTCAACTACTAAAACAAATCGTTGGTGTTAAATGAGATTCAAATGAAACAATACCTGAAACCTAAACAACAGGTTGAATCAAGGTAGTGCCTTGATTTTATTTCCCCAGAGTGTTTAAACCCTAAATTAAGAAATCAAAAGAAATAAATTATCAAAAATTCACAAATAAAAGATAAAAAATATTCCAACTCAAAGAAGAAGAAAAGAATGAATTAATATGCATAAGGGAAAGAAAGCAAACCATATCGATCTAGATATAAGATTGGAGATAGAAAGTTAGTAAATCACAAGAGAAACAGAATGCGGAAGCTATTGTTAAAAGACGAAGATGAATGACGGAGACATGCATGTGAGCGGCGCGCCATTGACGGAAAGGGCGTGCAATGGGTGGAGGGTTTCATGCGAAAGGGGTTATGAGAGGTAAAAAGGGCTTAATGAAATTTTAATTTTAATAAAATTAAATCTGAAATTGAGTTTCATATTGGGGGGGAGATCGTGCGAGGGAACTAAATATTTGGGAGGGAATTCAAAAATTTTCTTTTCTGAAAATATTTTTTTATTTTTATATCTCAAATTTTAAATACAATATAAACTATTATATACATTTTTTTGTTAATATTTAATTCTTAAAAGTAATATTTTAGTCAAATTAATAAACTAATATTTATTGAACATAGATTCTAAAATTAATTTTAATCAAATTTAAATATCTATATATTTAAATGTATTTTTATCTTTGCAAATTATTTTACTATTACTTTTAACAAAAGTTTAAGCTACAAAAGTTTAAGATGAAATTTTTGCTTTTATCATTTATGAGGAATTATTTGTGACGGAATATTTTTGCCACAAATTTCGTCACTATCGTTCACCAATTTAAATTTTATTATATATATCGTTTTCCCTCACAAAATCCATCGTATTTAATGAGGGAATTAGTTCCCTCACAAATTTTCGTCACTAAATTGTATTTTTTTAGTAGTGCAAATAAAATAGTTTTTATTCGCTTCAATGATAATTTTCTAATTGCTTAAATGTTTTTTCTCATATGTTCTAGAGATAATTGATGTTAAGGTTCCGAAATTAAAGTAAGAACCATAAATAACTTATTTCAATTTTTTTATTAAATATAAGTGTTTTTTTAGTAAGCAAGAAATTCATTAAAGCGAGAACAAAGGGTTCTCGAACCCACTTACAAAAAAAAAATGAGACTTAGCTCGGCAAAAGAAATTTACAACTAATTAGGCCTTAAGACAAATAGTACAAAGGGAGCATACTAAAATCATAAAAGCTATAATTGGAATTGGTAATTTTCCTAATATAAGACCGTCTCCAAATAAGCAACTTGACATTCCACACCACATCCATAATATTTCAAACAACATTCCTAAAAATAATGTCATTTCTCAACAACCATAAAGACTATGATGTCGCCATCCATATTACACCTTCGTTACCACTCTTCACCTTATTCCTTTTACAAAAGGAAAACCACCTTAAGAAACTCTCCTTAATGACATAAGTTCCAACCTCCTCAAAACCAACCCACTCCGCCACTTCCTTCCAAACCATTCTAGCCACCGGACATTCCAACAAAATATGTTTTAAAGATTCGATTCCGGACAAGCAAAAAGCGCAATTCAAATCACTATTCAGAAACACTCAACCTCTAAAAGAAAGATAATCCTTTGTTGGAAGCCTATCTAAAAAAACCTCCAACCAAAAGCTTTTATTTTCAACGGAACTATCCCCTTCTAAACCAAAGAAAAGACTTCATCGAAATTCTCCCTAGGTCCGAAAGGAGTCCGAAAAAAATTAACAACAGAGTAGAAAGAACTAACCGAATAAGACTCCAAAGTATCCACGGACCACCGGACTGAATACGGCTCCGAAGAAACCGGCCGGAAGTCTTGTAAAACCGACTGCAACTCCAATAATTCGGTGACCGCTCCACCCTCAACGATAGCACTAATGCCAAAATCCCCCCAATACCATCATTCACTTCTAAAACCACCCATGCCAGCCACTGATACTTCTTTAAGGCAAGATAAATCATAAAGAAGTGGAAATTTTCCCTTAAAACAAATATTAATACACCAACAAGAATGCCAAAAAGAGGAAGAGTATCCATTTCCAATTTTAAATCTACAATTAGAAATAAATAAATTTTCCGACAAACCTTTGTCCAAGCTGATGATATCCCTCCACCAAAAGGAACAACTTATCTTCTTTTTGATGCACTTTCCGGAGTCCACAATCCTCAAGTTGATATCATCGTACCTCTCCTTTAGAAATTTGTACCATAAAGCTTTTTTTTCTGAGAGAATCCTCCATCTCCACTTATTAAGGAGAGCTATATTAAAATCTTTCACCCTTCGCAAACCCAAACCCCATTTTTCAATCGGAAAGCACACCTTATTCCAACTCACCCAATAAATTTTCCTCTCACCCTCCTTCCTTCCCTAAAGCAAATTACTTTAGATACTAGATATCTCTTTATGGATCTTCATCGGAGCTTTATAGAAGGAAAGCATAAAAATCGACAAACTAGAAAGAACCAATTTTAATAAAGTTATCCTCCCACCAAAACTAAGAAACCAGTTATTCCAACAAGAGATCCTCCTTTTCATTTTTATCACCAAATCCTACGATAAAGAGGAACTATTAGAATTGGAGCCAATAGGAATACCAAGGAAAATGAATGGATGCTCCTCCCTCCTACAAGAAAGGAAGAAAGTGGTCAAATCCATGAAACGATCACTAATATTAATTCCAATGAGTTTGCTCTTGTGCAAGTTAATAACCAAGTCGGAGACTATTTCAAAACCTCTTAACACCGCTTTGATTACCCACACTTGCTTCCAACTTCCTTCCCCTATAAGTAAAGTATCATCCGCGAATTAAAGAATATCAATAAAACACCTCTTTAAGTTAAAACCTTCGAACTCCTCATTCTCCACCGACTTTGTAACCATACCCCTCAACCCTTCAGCCACTATCACAAAAAGAAAAGGACAAAGAGGATCTCCTTGTCTTAAACCTCTCTCCACCACAAACTCCTTAGTAGGACTACCATTAACCAATACCGACATTTTACTATTAAATACTAAAGTTTCCATCCACTTCATCCACATTTCCCCAAAGCCCATTTTCCTTAACATGAATCTAAGAAAATTCCAACTAACCTTATCGTAAGCCTTCTCGAAGTCAACTTTGAAGAGCAAACAACTTCTTCCCTCCTTTTTAGCAAAATACACCAATTCATTAGCCACCACAACTCCATTTAACAATTGTCTTCCCGGAACAAGAGCACTTTGAGAATCCGAGATAATCGAATTCAACACCACTTTAAGTCTAGCCGCCAAGAGCTTAGATAAAGCTTTATACACACAACCCACAAGACAAATAGGCCTACAATCATCCAAACATAACGGGTTAAATGACTTAGAAAACATAGCTCCGGAATGAAAATTAAGGAAACAACAAATAAACTCCTTCTTCATGAAATTCCAACACTCTTTAATAAAAAAGAAAGAATATCCATCGGGGCCCGGACTTTTAGATCCCTCACAACTCCAAATCGCATCCCTAATCTCTTATTCCGAAAAAGGGCCTTTAAGAAGAGATTGATCCATGCCACTAATGCTCTTAAACACGGTCTCTCAACATCCGGCTCAATAAACTTAGCCGTAAAGTGACTCCTAACCTCCTCCTTAACCTCCTCCACTTTGTCCACAACTCCATTTTCCGTGATAATGGAACCTAAGCAATTGCACCTCCTCTTTTCCTTCATAACTCTATGAAAAAATTTACTATTGGTATCACCATCACTTAACCATTTAGGTCTCGACTTTTGTATGATCATGTTTTCGTTAATCTTAAGGGTAAGCCAAAACTTCCCACTCGCCAACATCTTCTTAGCCACCAACTCCTTCTCACCCTCCACATCCCCGAAGTCCACTTCTGTGTCATCTACAACGTTCAACTCCCTCACCCCTCCTCCATGTCCAAATTGACCCTTCCAAAAACATTTGAGTTCCACCACTTAAGCCTTTCTTTTAAAATGCGTAACTTCTCCTTGAGAACAAAATCTTTCCTTCCCTCCACAACAAGGTTCTTCCAAGCATTTTCAACAAAAGGATAAAAACGCCTATCGGAGAACCACTCATTATTCACCTTAAAAGGTTTCGGACCCCAATCCGCTTTGTCCACCACCAACCAAATCGGACAATGATCCGAAATATCCCTCGATCCAATCAATTGCCCCTGTCACACCCTGTATAATATATATCTAGAATAATACAATACAAGCATTTTATTTGGTACTGACACCATCATAAGTGCCTAATGGCGTAATTCACATGCTTGCCCATTCCTAAAACATAAACACAAACTATGGCACAAGACATGGAAACTAGCCAAAAATAAAATCTAAGAATAATATACAATATCCTCAATTATATACAACGAAAAGATACACAGCGGAAAATACTAAAGCCAAGCGTCTCTTGAAACATCCAAGCATCGCTCCACTTGTAAATCAAACCTGCAAACCACACCTGAAATAAAGCAACTATAGTGGGGTGAGACACATCAAATCTCAGTGAGTTCCCTATCTTATAGATTCTCTCGGCTTTACGAGATTCTACCCATCCTAACTCAAATCAAGGGGAAGGGAAAATGACCTTGAGTACACAATCTCACAAACTCACACTATATGAAAACATGTCATGAGTTCATCAACTCAAAATATTACTAATCGATAACCACACCAAGGCATCCCCTTTTCCAGTCCGCTTCTACGTCTAGAAGTCGACCCGAGTCATGGATCCTTGTAACCTACTTGACATACGAATGGATTCGGGTTGTACGGTCCTTTTACCGTTATGAACCGTCACTTTACACGAGCCTTATACTGTTAGAAGCACACGCTCCCAGAGCACCATTCGTACTGCACACGGGAATCAAACCTACAAAGTAGTTGTGCATATGTTTCAAAGGAGCTCGAGACCCATGAAACGCACTCACGAAATAACCGGTTACGATTACGTGATCACACACACAAACGTGATTGTATTCGACAATCACAAGGCCACAATGCCTTAAGGCCTCTTGCCTTTTCACAAAAATCACAATGGTTAAAACACATGTTCCATACTAGTGTTCACTCTTTCCTAGACCAATCTCGTCACGGATGCATCTTCCTACATCAGGTGCCCGAGCCTTGTCATCTAGGTTTTCTACTCCATGCCCGAACTCGTCAATAAATGCATAAGCATCGCCATCCAGAGTTTCTATCACAATTCTATTCACAACCTAGAATTATATCGTTTGTTTTGGGGTAAAGTTTCCTCACTCTGCCTATTATGTTTTCATTTTATCATGGACATTCACTCACAACCATGCCCAACAATTAATAGGATAGGTAAGATATATCACAATTGCACAATAGAATAATATATGTCAAGTAAAACATAAATATACCACTTTGGAAATTCTCCGATTAATTAATCGGGCAGTAAAAATAACATTTTTCACCTCCAATGGATAGAATATTTTCTTAGCTTCACATCAATATAAAGAACGTTAAAATCGGACAAACGAGTCAAAAGTTATGAATTTTAGAAAATACATTTTTTTTCATTTTGTTCCAGGTCGCGCTAAACGAGCTCCACCCCGCGCTAAACGCGCTCGTCATTGCCTGGAGAGGTTGCAAATTCTCCAGACCGCGTTAAGCGGGCAACACCGCGCTAAGCGCGCTCTGTGTTATGCAAAAAAATACCCCTTTTGACAGTAGAAAATCCAATCCCCCAACTCATTCTCCACTCCATACCAACATCCAACAGAGGTATATTTTCATGTTTCCATCATAGTTCATCCATCAAACTTCATAAAACATCAAAGTATAATTTCTACACCAAAACCCTAAGAATTTCCAATCAAAACAACCAATCCAAAACTTCATAACAATATCAATAGATGATCCTACACATGTTATAATCATACTACACAATTTATAGCTCATTTTATCCGTTAGATTTCATTGATTTGCAAAATAAGCATTTTCTCACAAAACCTAACTTAAGCTAGAATCATCTCTAACTCTAGAACTCAAAGCTTCTATCTAGAACCCACCTAGTAATCGAAGAGGAGTTTTAAGAAGATGATGGTGATCCATGGCTTCTTCTTCTTCCTTGAGCTTTTCCTCCCTTCCCTTCTCTTCCTCTTCTTTCTTCTCCTTTACTAACTTCTTCTTCTTTCTTTTCTCTTCCAACTGATATCTCACACATGTTACAAATTTATCCTGTCGGATTATATTATATAATATTGGTTTATATATAAATTATTTCAATTTTTTTATTAAATATAAGTGTTTTTTTTAGTAAGCAAGAAATTCGTTAAAGCGAGAACAAAGGGTTCTCGAACCCACTTACAAAAAAAAACCGAGACTTAGCTCGGCAAAAGAAAATTACAACCAATTAGGCCTTAAGATAAATAGTACAAAGGGAGCATACTAAAACCATAAAAGCTATAATTAGAATTGGTAATTTTCTCAATATAAGACCATCTCCAAATAAGCAACTTGACATTCCACACCACATCCATAATATTCCAAACAACAAGCCTAAAAATAATGCTATTTCTCAACAACCATAAAGATCATGATGTCGTCATCCATATTACACCTTCGTTACCATTCTTCACCTTACTTCTTTTACAAAAGGAAAACCATCTTAAGAAACTCTCCTTAATGACATAAGTTCCAACCTCCTCAAAACCAACCCACTCCACCACTTCCTTCCAAACCATTCTAGCCACCGGACATTCCAATAAAATATGTTTTAAAGATTCGATTCCGGACAAGCAAAAAGCGTAATTCAAATCACTATTCGGAAAGACACAACCTCTAAAAGAAATAGAATCCTTTGTTGGAAGCCTATCTAAAACACACCTCCAACCAAAAGCTTTTATTTTTAACAGAACTATCCCCTTCCAAACCAAAGAAAATACTTCATCGAAATTCTCTCAAGGTCCGAAAAGAGTCCAGAAAAAATAAACAAGAGAGTAGAAAGAACTATCCGAATAAGACTCCAAAGTGTCCACGGACCACCGGACCGAATCCGGCTCCGAAGAAACCGGCCGGAAGTCTTCTAAAACCGACCGTAACTCCAATAATTCGGTGACCGCTCCACCCTCAACGATAGCATTAATGCCGAAATCCCCCCAATACCATCCTTCACTTCTAAAACCACCCATGCCAGGCACTGATACTTCTTTAAGGCAAGATAAATCATAAAGAAGAGGAAATTTGTCCTTAAAACAAATATCAATACACCAACAAGAATGCCAAAAAGAGGAAGAGTATCCATTTCCAATTTTAAATCTACAATTAGCAATAAATAAATTTTCCGACAAACCTTTGTCCAAGCCGATGACATCCCTCCACCAAAAGGAACAACTTATCTTCTTTTTTATACACTTTCCGGAGTCCACAATCCTCAAGTTGATATCACCGTACATCTTCTTTAGAAATTTGTACCATAAAGCTTTTTTTTTTCGAGAGAATCCTCCATCTCCACTTATTAAGGAGAGCCAAATTATAATCTTCCACCCTTCGCAAACCCAAACCCCCTTTTTCAATCGGAAAGCACACCTTATATAATATCCCATATTATTTAAATTCTCAATTGGATATCAGATGAGATCATATGAGTATCTATATGCTCTATCTTTGGTAAATTGGATTAATGGAATCCTCTAAGTACTTTAAGTATTGACATTTGGGATCAATAGAGCAACTAGTGAACTCTGAAGAGATCAAATTGTTTTATTAAAGAGACAGATTAATTATTCGTTCGAGAAAGTAATTTATGGTAACTCTAATCTTCGATCAATTGGGTTGAGACGATAAAATATCAATTGGAGGTATTTTTGCCCTGTTGGATTATATTATATTATAAGTTAATATATATATATATATATTTTGTTAGAAAGAAAGAGAAAGAAGAAGTTAGTAAGAAGAAGAAGAAGAAGAGAAAGGAAGAGAAGAGGGAAAGAGGACGAAGAGAGAAAAGCAATGGATCATCTTCAATGTTCATCTTCTTCTTCAAACTACTCTTAGATTATCAGGTGGGTTCTAGTTAGACGCTCTAAGTTATAGAATTAAGGATTTAGAACTTAGGTTAGATTTGAGAGAAAATGATTAAACAGATGAAACAATGAAATCTAACGGATGAAATTCGATATAAATTATGTAGTGTAGTCGTATTATGCATGTGATCATTTGATAATACTTGCTTTGATGTTTGGGAATGATTTGGATGAGGAAATGATGGATTTGGCCTAAGGGTTTCTGGTTTCTCACTGTTGCGAATTTCTGAACTTTGCATTGTTCGCCTAGCGAACCTGGCGAACTCCAAAGCGAACGGTTGGTTGAGTGTTTGCCTAGCGAACCCTGGAGCGAACGGAAGGAAAATATTCACCCAGAGCTCGCTTAGCAAACTTTATACCCTTTTTCTACTGACGTGGTTCGTTGGGTGTTCGCCTAGCGAACACAGTAGCGAACATGGCATATTTATCCATATTGTTTCCTTCATAACTTTTGATCTGTAACTCGGATTGATGCACGGTCGGAAGCGTTGGAAAGCTATTTCAATGCTCTTTATGATAGTGAAATATAAATATATGTTTATGTCATGAATTTATATGGTAGAGTTAAATATTGTGATGAATGTTAGAAGTGTGGTTTATGTTTCCACCGGAAATGCATGAATCGGGAATCCGATTGTTATGGGACTTCAAGCCTTGGAAAGAGAATACAATGTGCTGTTAAATGGTATGTGAGACCATGATTTAACCAAGGATGCTTGGTAGAGGATAGTAGTGGCTTGTATGCCTTAAAAATGTGTGTAAACTACTATGTGGATTATGTTTGATATGTTATGCTATCTTGTGTGTTTTATGATTGATGTTGTAATGTGCTTGTCTAATATTGTTGTTGAATATAATTGAGAAAATGCCATGCTTAAAATGAATTAGAAAGAGTGAGGAAACTTTACCCCAAAACAAATGGCATAGTTAAGATTGTTATAATTCTAGGTTGTGAATAGAATTGTGATAGAAACTCTGGATGCCGATGCTCGTGTATTCGATGTATAGATGTGCATCCTTGACGAGTTTTGGCCTGGAGTAGATAACCTAGATGGCGATGCTCGGGTAGTTGATGTAGAAACGTGCATCTGTGACGAGTATTGGTCTAGGAGAGATTGAAACACTAGTATGAAACATGTGTATTGTTATGTTTTATTGTTAAAGGCATGAGAGGCCTAAATGCTAATGTGGCCTTGTGATTGTCGAATACAATCATGTTTGTGTATTTGATCACGTAATCGTAACTATTTCCCTTGAGAGGCATTCATGAGTCTCGAGCTCCTCTGAATGCAGGGCGAATTACTTGGCAGGTTTGATTCCCGCGTGTAGTACGAATGGAACCTACGGGTAGAGACTTGTGACGGTGTACGGGCCGTGTGAAGTGACTATTTAAGGTGATAATATGTCCCTTATTTCCGAATCCATTTCGTATGCCAAGTAGATACAAGGATCCAGGACTCGGGTCGACTTCTAGACGTAGAAGCGGACGGGCAAGAGGGATACCTTGGTACGGTTATCTATTAGTGATAAACTTTTGAGTTAACGGACTTAATGACATGTTTCCATATAGTGTGAGATTGTGAGTTTGTGTACTCAAGGTCATTTTCCCTTCCCCTTGACTTGAGTTAGGATTGTTAGAACCTTGTAAAGCCGAGAGAATCCAAAAGATAAGGAATTCACTGAGATTTGATGTATCTCACCCCATTATTGTTGATTATTTTCAGGAGGTATTTGCAGGTTGATTTACAAGTGGAGCTATGCTTGGATGTTTCAAGAGAGGCTTGGCTTTAGTATTTCCGTTGTGTATATGTTGTATACAATTGAGGATATTGTATATTGATCTTAGTTTTTATTGTTTGGGCTAGTTTCTATATCTTGTACCATAGATTGTATTATGTTTTTAGAAATGGTAAAGTATGTGAATTATGCCAATAGGCACTTATGATGATGTCAGTACCAAATAAAACACTTGTATGGTATTATTCTATATATATATTATACAGGGCGTTACACCTTATTCCAACTCACCAATGAATTTTCCTCTCACCCTCCTTCCTTCCCCAGAGGAAATAACTTTGGATACTAGATATCTCTTTATGGATCTTCACCGGAGCTTTATAGTAGGAAAGCATAAAAATCGACAAACTAGAAAGAACTGATTTTAATAAAGTTAACCTCCCACCAAAACTAAGAAACCGGTTATTCCAACAAGAGAGCCTCCTTTTCATTTTTATCACTAAATCCGACCACAAAGAGGAACTAATAGAATTGGAGCCAATAGGAATACCAAGGAAAATGAATGGACACTCCTCCCTCCTACAAGAAAGGAAGAAAGAGGCCAAATCCATGAACCGATCACTAATATTAATTCCAATGAGTTTGCTCTTGTGAAAGTTAATACCCAAGCCGAAGACTATTTCAAAACCTCTTAACACCGCTTTGATTGCCCACACTTGCTTCCAACTTCCTTCCCCTATAAGTAAAGTATCATCTGCGAATTAAAGCATATCAATAAAACACCTCTTTAAGTTAAAACCATCAAACTCCTCATTCTCCACCGACTTTGAAACCATACCCCTCAACCCTTCTGCCACTATCACAAAAAGAAAAGGAGAAAGAGGATCTCCTTGCCTCAAACCTCTCTCCACCACAAACTCCTTAGTAGGAATACCATTAACCAATACCGACATTTTACTATTAAATACTAAAGTTTCCATCCACTTCATCCACACTTCCCCAAAGCCCATTTTCCTTAACATGAATCTAAGAAAATTCCAACTAACCTTATCGTAAGCCTTCTTGAAGTCAACTTTGAAGAGCAAACAACTTTTTCCCTCCTTTTTAGCAAAATCCACCAATTCATTAGCCACCACAACTCCATCTAACAATTGTCTCCCCGGAACAAAAGCACTTTGAGAATTGGAGATAATCAAATTCAACACCACTTTAAGTCTAGCCGCCAAGAGCTTAGATAAAGCTTTATACACACAACCCACAAGACAAATAGGCCTATTATCATCCAAACATAACGGGTTAAATGACTTAGGCACTAGTGTCAAGAAAGAGGAAGTAAAAGCTTTAGAAAACATAGCTCCGGAATAAAAACTAAGGAAACCACCAATAAACTCCTCCTTCATGAAATTCCAACACTTTTTAATAAAAAAGAAAGAATATCCATCGGGGCCCGGGCTTTTAGATCCCTCACAACTCCAAATCACATCCCTAATCTCTTCTTCCAAAAAAGGGCCTTCAAGAAGAGATCGATCCATGCCACTAATGCTCTTAAACACAAGACCACCAAGAACGGGTCTCTCAACATCCAGCTCAATAAACTTAGCCGCAAAGTGACTCCTAACCTCCTCCTTAACCTCCTCCACTTTGTCCACAACTCCATCGTCCGTGACAATGGAACCTAAGAAATTGCGCCTCCTCCTTTCTTTCATAACTCTATGACAAAATTACTATTGGTATCACCATCACTTAACCACTTAAGTCTCGACTTTTGTATGATCATGTTTTCCTTAATCCTAAGATTAAGCCAAAACTTCCCACTCGCCAACATCTTCTTAGCCACCAACTGCTTCTCACCCTCCACACCCCCGAAGTCCACTTCCGTGTCATCTACAACGTTCAACTCCCTCACCCCCTCCTCCATCTCCAAATTGACCCTTCCAAAAACATTTGAGTTCCACCACTTAAGCCTTTCTTTTAAAATGCGCAACTTCTCCTTGAGAACAAAATCTTTCCTTCCCTCCACAACAAGGTTCTTCCAAGCATTTTCAACAAAAGGATAAAAACGCCTATCTGAGAACCACTCATTATTCACCTTAAAAGGTTTCGGACCCCAATCCGCTTTGTCCACCACCAACCAAATCGAAAAATGATCTGAAATATCCCTCGATCCAATCAATTTCCCCACTACTCCCCAGCTATCAATAAGGCCATTTGAAACCAAAAAGCGGTCAATCCTACTTTTAGCCTTACCATCCCCCAAGTGTGATCAATAATACATTTATACAATTTTATTTTTCTTTTCTTTTTGTACATGACATTCTCTTATAATTTATTGGTAATGTAGAGTCTTTTTTGTTTAATGCAAGATCTAGTTAGCTATATCTTATTTAAAATCTAAATTATTTTTTTTTTGTAAATATAAATCACTTTTTTTAAAATTAAACATTAAAGTCGTATGAATTTATATATATTACAAAGACATGGGCTCAAGATTTCTTTAGTATAAATTGATTATAAGAGTCACTAATCTTTTATTATTTTATTTCCTTTGTTTTTATGAATTTCTCCTAAAATAATAGTTGACTCGTATAAACCAATTTACAAACATTTACTAAAGATTTATTTCGTTGCATATATGACTAACTACTTCATGAAAGATATTATATAACATAAACTCTTACTATATTCTTATATTCTTTAAATTACGTTGCATAAATTAAAGGGTCATTAACTTTTCATCTAATTAATCTAAAATAAATATTATTTAGTAAAACGAACAATTTATAACTTCTAATACATTTTTGTTTGAAAAAATAAAAAATACTAATAATTACAATAGAAGTAGATAATTTAACTAATCGTCCGTTAATATTTATTATTTATGATTGTCCACTACTTATTATCTCTTTGTTGTTTCTTTTTTCATTGTTTGATCAGTAACTGAATCATCACAAAAACACGTGGAATCAAGAAACATGTAGTAGTTTTGAGATAAATAAAATTTCTCCAAAATTTGAAGTGGATGATGAGGTATTTTTAGATTATTCAGATATTATGAGGCCGGCGTTACCTGAAATTCCACTTACCGATCCATTAATGGACATTGATAAATTTGTTCTAGTAGAGCTTAAACCAGTTAATTCTTTAACTAGGATGCAAATTAATTACGCAAAATCTCTCGACAAAGAAAAATGCAGGGAAAGGGATTATAATATTTCAACTCCAAAGGATAATGGAACTCATATAGACCCTTTTTTACTAAAGAAATTTCCATCTCCAGCCATCAGTATAACTCCGGCCACTGATGTAGTAATAACAAAAAAATTCTCTACCAACATTACAAGTCCTAAACAATATGCAGGAGGCTTCCAATCAGGTGTGTGTTCTTTATTTCTTGTTCAAAATACTAAAATTATATTTTATGAATAATGTGCAATAGCAAAGTAAAAGTTCGTAGGTTTCTCGTCACTTAATCAAAACACGAGCCAACATGTAATGTCTTATAACATTAGGAATTCTACATCACGTCCTTCTAAAGTTATTAGGAATATGCAGATAAGATAGTTTTAAAAATAATAAATTTTATCTATTCTGTTTTATATGTGTAAAAGTGAGAATAGTAAGGGAATTATGTAAATATATATTTGAATACTATGTTATGTATGAACTAATACATATGATGTTTTGTAGGGTGATACTTGACATGGTGAAAATTTGGACATTCAATTTACAAATGTCGTGAGGAATTGATATTGAAAACATATTTCGCACAATTGGAAAAGTCAGTGAAGTTAGAAGATATTGGCATTTGTGAAGGGTTTTTAAATTTTGGTTAAATTATTTGTTTGTTGCATTTTGGATTTTATTTCTCGTTAAAGAAATTTTACTGCCGCTTTTGTAGGGTTGAGTTAGACCAAACTCTAATTCTATCAATTTCATTTGGTTAGGTTTAATTCGTGTATTTAATTTCTTTTAAACTTAAATATTTGTTGGAAATTAAGTAAATTATTATGTTTAAGTAAATTTTTTTAGCTAAATAATGTAGTCTCTTATGTCCCATGATGTATCTTTTCTATAAGTATCGGGAAAAATTCACATCTCACATTGGTTAAAGATGGAGTCCACAAAAAGTTTATATAAAGTAACAATGCTCTCTTTAAAAGTCAATTTTGGAGGTATGAGTTAGAAAAAACACAAATTTTATCATAATATCAGAGTCTTATTTAAGATTAAATGTGACCCCCACAATTTAATTATGCGCTGCAGATGTCCAGACCTAGGTGTAAATATATGTGTTAAGAGTTTTATATCGAACAATATATGAAATAAACATGTGTATATAAATGGAAGGGAGGCATCACCTTACAAGCAAGTTTTTTATGGTTAAATTAGACCAAAACTCTAATTCTAACACAGTATCTCAAGCCTATCGATTTGGACTACTGATTGTTTATATTTACAGACCAAACCTAATAGTATTGGAGGTGAGGGGGTGTATTGAAAAAAATATTTATTATTTTATATTCTAACTTTGAACTATTTCTTTTGTCTAGTATCTATTTTCACTATACTTTCATTTTTTTTTTATTTTTTAAAAACTATGTTAAAATTTTAAGATTTTTTTAATCAACCAACATACTTTACTTTTTTCGTCCTCTACTAGTTATTACAGCTCCTTCAATATTTTGGTTTTAAAATTTATACTTCAATAAAAAGTAATGTTTTAAGTAGTATTATTTACTTTAACCAGTTGTAAAATTAGTCAAAATATAGTTATTTACTTCAATACTTCAAAAATCGATATTAGCTAAACATTTAACAATTTTAAATAATTTACTAGTGTTCTTGTAAGAAAATATTATTGACTCATCCGTGTATCAATTTCATAAAAAAGATAATAAAGTTCTTTATTATTAAGGACGTCAATTTTCTATTTATATTTAAAATTCATGTCTTTCATAAAGTACATAAAAAATGCAAGTCATAAGACTTATATATGCTTCTATTATTTTATAAAGTCACATACTTGTATTTATTTACAATTATACAAACATAATTTGCAAAAATCACTTTATAGTATTTATAAATATGATTATTTTATGTTATTAATTTATTATAATAACATGCTAGTATTAAGTTTTTATATCTATGGTGCGTTAGTAATGAAAAATATTAAATAGTTACATATACAAAGTATTTTTCGCATATAAACATGATCAAAATTTTGGAAAGTTTTTATATATTTTGAATTTATTGTGACGTCATTACAATTGTCTATTTTTAAAATCATAATAATTTATAGTCAAAATGTATAAATTATTTTCCCTTTTAATATTAATATCACTTTAGTATTTTCCATTTTTTCTAATTTTCTATCTTAAATTAAAAAAAAATATTAATTGGAAAATTCATATAATTCTTATTTGTAAGAAAAAAATAATTAATGCGTGTTGCCCCATTTTGTTCGGTTCTCCTTGTTTTTCCCCTTTTCTCTCTTATATATGAGATAAAAAAAGACAACCACATCATTACTAGGGATTAATCTTCTATCACTTCTCTTTAGCAAAATCACGTGGGTAGGTTATTCTTACCTTGTCACCCTCAAGTCGGTAGGTTATTCTGTCTTGTAATTTCACTTGTTTAATTTTACAAAAATTTTAATTTTTATGTATTTCAATGTTTGTATGTATTTCTCTAGTTTATTATTCAAAAAATTTAATTGTTACACATTTCACTGTTCACACATATTTCACTTGTTTACTTTTCAAAATTTTTAATTCTACATTCAATTTTCACATGTTTTAATTTGGTGTTGTAACTATTTTCTTTTGGTGCATTTTGTATGGATTTGTTGAATATTTTTATTCCTTGATGTGTGCAAACTCTTGATTTTTGCAATTTAAAAATGTATTTAGAATTTTATTAATAGTTATGGACTTCAAACATCTAACGTTGGAATGATATTATCAAATTAAACAGTTTTTATTCGCTTCAATGATAATTTTCTAATTGCTTAAATGTTTTTTCTCATATGTTCTAGAGATAATTGATGCTAAGGTTCCGAAATTAAAGTAAGAACCATAAATAACTTATTTCAATTTTTTTTATTAAATATAAGTGTGATCAGTAATAAATTTATACAATTTTATTTTTCTTTTCTTTTTGTACATGACATTTTCTTATAATTTATTGGTAATGTAGAGTCTTTTTTGTTTAATGCAAGATCTAGTTAACTATATCTTATTTAAAATCTAAATTAAGTTTTTTTGTAAATATAAATCACTTTTTTTAAAATTAAACATTAATGTCGTATGAATATATATATATATATTTGACAAAGACATGGGCTCAAGATTTTTTTAGTATAAATTGATTATAAGAGTCACTAATCTTTTATTATTTTATTTCCTTTGTTTTTAATGAATTTCTCCTAAAATAATAGTTGACTCGTATAAACCAATTTACAAACATTTACTAAAGATTTATTTAGTTGTATATATGACTAACTACTTCATGAAAGATATTATATAACATAAACTCTTACTTTATTCTTATATTCTTTAAATTACGTTGCATAAATTAAAGGGTCATTAACTTTTCATTTAATTAATCTTAAATAAATTTTATTTAGTAAAACAAACAATTTATAACGTCTAATAGATTTTTGTTTGAAAAAATAAAAAATACTAATAATTACAAAAGAAGTAGATAATTTAACTAATCTTCCGTTAATATTTATTATTTATGATTGTCCGCTACTTATTATCTCTTTGTTGTTGCTTTTTTCATTGTTGGATCAGGAAATAGATCATCACAAAAACACGTGGAATCAAGAAACATGTAGTAGTTTTGAGATTAATAAAATTTCTCCAAAATTTGAAGTGGATGATGAGGTATTTTTAGATTATTCAGATATTATGAGGCCGACTTTACCTGAAATTCCACTTCCGGATCCATTAATGGTCATTGGTAAATTTTCTCCAGTAAAGCTTAAACCAGTAGAGCTTTAATTCTATCAAGAGTAGAGAGGAGCAGATTGGTTATACTCGGCCCAATAGAAGATACATGGTAGAGTTTTCTGAATTCATTAATGCTATGGGTCTGGTGGATCTACCTTTAAGTGGTGGTTTCAGATTTTCTTGGTTCAAGTCCAAAGATTCAGTTTGTAGTCGCCTTGATCGGTTCCTTGTTCCGCCTACTATTTTTAATAATTGGAACATGGTTACTCAACGAATTGGAGAGAGAGAGATATATCAGATCACAGGCCGGTTTGGATTGTAGTTAAGAATTTGAATTGGGGTCCCAAGCCGTTTAAGGTTTTGTCGTGTTGGTTCGACCATTCTGATTTCTTAGTTTTCATTAAGAAAGAGTGGGATGAGTATAAGATAACAGGAAAAGCTTCGTATATTTTGGCAGAAAAGATGAAACATTTGAGGACCAGAATTCGTTGGTGGAATTCAAATGTGTTTGGCTGGATTGATCTTAATATCCAAAAGGAAGTAGGGGTTGTCAATGAAATGGAAGAGTTGTTGGTTCAAAAAGTAGGTAATATCTCTAGAGAGGATCTTATGAGAAGGAATGATGCAGAAGATAATTTTTGGAAATCTATCAGAATTAAAGAGAGTATTTTGAAGCAGAAATCGAGAACCAAGTGGATAGCTGATGGAGATGTTAATACCAAGTTTTTTCATAATGTCTTGAGGCAGAGGATTAATTTGAATACCATTAATGGAGTTATGATTAATGGTAGATTGGAGGAGGATGTGCAGAAGGTAAAGAAACATGTCAAGTCTCATTTTGCTAGCAGATTTGGTAGGGCAGATAGAGCATTTCCTTCTATTGGAGGATCAGGTTTCAAATCTTTATCACTGTCAGACAGTCAAGAATTAGAAGCTGATGTAAAAGTTCAGGAAATAAAGGAAGTTGTCTTTGGTTTTTCTGGGGACCGTAGCCCTGGGCCGGATGGATTCAGTTTTGAATTCTTGAAAAGATGTTGGGATATTATAGGGCCAGAGTTCTCTAATTGTGTGTTGGAGTTTTTTGAGGGTGAACAACTTCATAAAACCTTTGCGTCGTCGTTTGTGGTTTTAATCCCAAAGTCTGAAAATCCTGAAGATCTGGATGGATATAGGCCAATTTCTTTGGTTACCTCAGTCTATAAGGTTATTTCTAAAATTCTTGCAAATAGGCTTAAGAAGAAAATTGGTGGTATTGTTTCAAATACACAAACAGCGTTTTTGGAAGGAAGAGACATTTTAGATGGGGTATTGGTTTTAAATGAGATCCTGGATTTTGCTAAGAGATCTAAAAAGGAGTTGATGATTTTCAAAGTGGATTTTGCTAAAGCGTATGACTATGTACATTGGAATTATCTTTGAGAAGTGATGAAACATATGGGATTTGGCTCTAGGTGGATGAGATGGATGGACCTTGGAGTTTTTAATAGCTTTTCTTCGGTTCTAGTCAATGGGAGCCCATCTCAAGATTTTAGAGTGACGAGGGGTCTCAAGCAAGGAGACCCTTTAGCTCCTTTCCTCTTCTGTATGCCTGCAGAGGGGCTGGAAATCATTATGAAGCGAGCTGTTGCGAGTGGTCTTTTCTCAGAATTTAAGGTCAATTCTGAGATTGGTTTTCACATGCTGCAATTTGCTGATGATTCGGTCTTAATTGGCGACGGTTCGTGGAAGAATATCACAACGTTCAAAGCCATTTTGAAAGCTTTTCAGCTCACTTCAGGTTTGGGCATTAATTTTAGTAAGAGTGCGTTGATTTGTGTTGGGTTGGATGAATTCAAGATCAGATCTGCAGAGATATTTCTATCTTGTAAAGTTTCTCCTTCTCAATTTTCGTTTCTTGGGATACTAGTTGGAGGTAATCATAGGTTAATCTCGTTTTGGAAACCGGTGATAGATATTATGCGTGCTAGATTGAATACTTGGAGGAGTCGGTTCTTATCAATGGGTGGTCGAGTTACTCTAATTAATTCTGTCTTAAGTAATTTGCCAATCCATTACATGTCTTTTTATAGAATGCCACTTAAGGTGGTTAGAACTCTCAAGTCTATTCAAAGATCATTTTTGTGGAATGGGGTAGAGAATAAAAAAGGGATTTCTTGGATAAGTTGGCAAATTGTTTGTAAGAGTAGAGACTTGGGTGGTTTAGGTGTGAAAGATTTAAAGTTATTCAATTTGGCTTTGTTTCTTAAGTGGGCTTGGAGGATTTTAGAGAATAAGCTCACAATTTGGAAGGATTTTATTAACTATAGATATCCTCTTTGCTGTTATGATTTTTTTAACAGAGAGGTCTCAAGTTTGCAGGTGACTCCATCTCTGTGGTTTTTAGATCTTTTGCAGTCCTTGAATGTAGTGGGAGAAGGTAGGATGGTTGACTTAATCGTCTACGAGATTGGAGAAGGGATTAGAGTGGATTTTTGGAGGTCGAAGTGGGCTTTGGATGAGCCATTTTGCAGAAGATTTCCAGCACTATATGCTTTAATAGAACCAGAATTTAGCTCAGTCAATAATAATGGTTATTGGGAGGGAGAGATTTGGAAATGGGATATCAAAGTGGTTGTAGCAGAAATTCAGGAGATGGCGCGGGCTCAGCTGGAGTTATTGTATTCGATATTGGCTTCCATTTCCATTATCAAGAATTCCAAGGATTCAATTAAGTGGTTGCTGGAGGATAACTATACTTATTATGTTTCATCTATGTATGTCTTTTTGCAGGAAATTATGGAAGATAATTCAATACAGCTAGGAGATGAAACGAAAGCGGCATTGAAGTTAATTTGGCTAGCGCAAGTACCGTTTAAGGTGAAAGTGTTTGGTTGGAGGATGCTCCATAGGCGAATTCCAACGAGAGATAATTTGTTTCGGAGAGGAATTGTTTCTAATAGTTATGAGATGTCATGCCCTTTTTGCTTTCTCGACATGGAGTCGGCTGAACATATACTATTTCTATGTGGTAAATCTATTATGGTGTGGAATTTTGCTTGTAAATGGTTGGGGATACCGTGTATATTAGTAGGAAATATGGTCACTCATTTAACATGTTGGATACAGGGTTGTGTCGATAGAGGGGTGGTGGTTAGAATAGCAGTAGGGTTATGGTTATCGATTTCTTGGATCCTGTGGTTATGTCGTAACAATATTATTTTTAGGGAGGAATTGTCGGATTTTGATACGATTTCAAATCGTATTTTAATTTATACTTGGTGGTGGATAGGTATGAGTTATAAAAGCTCTTATTTTGTACTAGATATCTCTTTATGGATCTTCATCGGAGCTTTATAGTAGGAAAGCATAAAAATCGACAAACTAGAAAGAACTGATTTTAATAAAGTTAACCTCCCACCAAAACTAAGAAACCGGTTATTCCAACAAGAGAGCCTCCTTTTCATTTTTATCACTAAATCCGACCACAAAGAGGAACTAATAGAATTGGAGCCAATAGGAATACCAAGGAAAATGAATGGACACTCCTCCCTCCTACAAGAAAGGAAGAAAGAGGCCAAATCCATGAACCGATCACTAATATTAATTCCAATGAGTTTGCTCTTGTGAAAGTTAATACCCAAGCCGAAGACTATTTCAAAACCTCTTAACACCGCTTTGATTGCCCACACTTGCTTCCAACTTCCTTCCCCTATAAGTAAAGTATCATCTGCGAATTAAAGCATATCAATAAAACACCTCTTTAAGTTAAAACCATCAAACTCCTCATTCTCCACCGACTTTGAAACCATACCCCTCAACCCTTCTGCCACTATCACAAAAAGAAAAGGAGAAAGAGGATCTCCTTGCCTCAAACCTCTCTCCACCACAAACTCCTTAGTAGGAATACCATTAACCAATACCGACATTTTACTATTAAATACTAAAGTTTCCATCCACTTCATCCACACTTCCCCAAAGCCCATTTTCCTTAACATGAATCTAAGAAAATTCCAACTAACCTTATCGTAAGCCTTCTTGAAGTCAACTTTGAAGAGCAAACAACTTTTTCCCTCCTTTTTAGCAAAATCCACCAATTCATTAGCCACCACAACTCCATCTAACAATTGTCTCCCCGGAACAAAAGCACTTTGAGAATTGGAGATAATCAAATTCAACACCACTTTAAGTCTAGCCGCCAAGAGCTTAGATAAAGCTTTATACACACAACCCACAAGACAAATAGGCCTATTATCATCCAAACATAACGGGTTAAATGACTTAGGCACTAGTGTCAAGAAAGAGGAAGTAAAAGCTTTAGAAAACATAGCTCCGGAATAAAAACTAAGGAAACCACCAATAAACTCCTCCTTCATGAAATTCCAACACTTTTTAATAAAAAAGAAAGAATATCCATCGGGGCCCGGGCTTTTAGATCCCTCACAACTCCAAATCACATCCCTAATCTCTTCTTCCAAAAAAGGGCCTTCAAGAAGAGATCGATCCATGCCACTAATGCTCTTAAACACAAGACCACCAAGAACGGGTCTCTCAACATCCAGCTCAATAAACTTAGCCGCAAAGTGACTCCTAACCTCCTCCTTAACCTCCTCCACTTTGTCCACAACTCCATCGTCCGTGACAATGGAACCTAAGAAATTGCGCCTCCTCCTTTCTTTCATAACTCTATGACAAAATTACTATTGGTATCACCATCACTTAACCACTTAAGTCTCGACTTTTGTATGATCATGTTTTCCTTAATCCTAAGATTAAGCCAAAACTTCCCACTCGCCAACATCTTCTTAGCCACCAACTGCTTCTCACCCTCCACACCCCCGAAGTCCACTTCCGTGTCATCTACAACGTTCAACTCCCTCACCCCCTCCTCCATCTCCAAATTGACCCTTCCAAAAACATTTGAGTTCCACCACTTAAGCCTTTCTTTTAAAATGCGCAACTTCTCCTTGAGAACAAAATCTTTCCTTCCCTCCACAACAAGGTTCTTCCAAGCATTTTCAACAAAAGGATAAAAACGCCTATCTGAGAACCACTCATTATTCACCTTAAAAGGTTTCGGACCCCAATCCGCTTTGTCCACCACCAACCAAATCGAAAAATGATCTGAAATATCCCTCGATCCAATCAATTTCCCCACTACTCCCCAGCTATCAATAAGGCCATTTGAAACCAAAAAGCGGTCAATCCTACTTTTAGCCTTACCATCCCCCAAGTGTGATCAATAATACATTTATACAATTTTATTTTTCTTTTCTTTTTGTACATGACATTCTCTTATAATTTATTGGTAATGTAGAGTCTTTTTTGTTTAATGCAAGATCTAGTTAGCTATATCTTATTTAAAATCTAAATTATTTTTTTTTTGTAAATATAAATCACTTTTTTTAAAATTAAACATTAAAGTCGTATGAATTTATATATATTACAAAGACATGGGCTCAAGATTTCTTTAGTATAAATTGATTATAAGAGTCACTAATCTTTTATTATTTTATTTCCTTTGTTTTTATGAATTTCTCCTAAAATAATAGTTGACTCGTATAAACCAATTTACAAACATTTACTAAAGATTTATTTCGTTGCATATATGACTAACTACTTCATGAAAGATATTATATAACATAAACTCTTACTATATTCTTATATTCTTTAAATTACGTTGCATAAATTAAAGGGTCATTAACTTTTCATCTAATTAATCTAAAATAAATATTATTTAGTAAAACGAACAATTTATAACTTCTAATACATTTTTGTTTGAAAAAATAAAAAATACTAATAATTACAATAGAAGTAGATAATTTAACTAATCGTCCGTTAATATTTATTATTTATGATTGTCCACTACTTATTATCTCTTTGTTGTTTCTTTTTTCATTGTTTGATCAGTAACTGAATCATCACAAAAACACGTGGAATCAAGAAACATGTAGTAGTTTTGAGATAAATAAAATTTCTCCAAAATTTGAAGTGGATGATGAGGTATTTTTAGATTATTCAGATATTATGAGGCCGGCGTTACCTGAAATTCCACTTACCGATCCATTAATGGACATTGATAAATTTGTTCTAGTAGAGCTTAAACCAGTTAATTCTTTAACTAGGATGCAAATTAATTACGCAAAATCTCTCGACAAAGAAAAATGCAGGGAAAGGGATTATAATATTTCAACTCCAAAGGATAATGGAACTCATATAGACCCTTTTTTACTAAAGAAATTTCCATCTCCAGCCATCAGTATAACTCCGGCCACTGATGTAGTAATAACAAAAAAATTCTCTACCAACATTACAAGTCCTAAACAATATGCAGGAGGCTTCCAATCAGGTGTGTGTTCTTTATTTCTTGTTCAAAATACTAAAATTATATTTTATGAATAATGTGCAATAGCAAAGTAAAAGTTCGTAGGTTTCTCGTCACTTAATCAAAACACGAGCCAACATGTAATGTCTTATAACATTAGGAATTCTACATCACGTCCTTCTAAAGTTATTAGGAATATGCAGATAAGATAGTTTTAAAAATAATAAATTTTATCTATTCTGTTTTATATGTGTAAAAGTGAGAATAGTAAGGGAATTATGTAAATATATATTTGAATACTATGTTATGTATGAACTAATACATATGATGTTTTGTAGGGTGATACTTGACATGGTGAAAATTTGGACATTCAATTTACAAATGTCGTGAGGAATTGATATTGAAAACATATTTCGCACAATTGGAAAAGTCAGTGAAGTTAGAAGATATTGGCATTTGTGAAGGGTTTTTAAATTTTGGTTAAATTATTTGTTTGTTGCATTTTGGATTTTATTTCTCGTTAAAGAAATTTTACTGCCGCTTTTGTAGGGTTGAGTTAGACCAAACTCTAATTCTATCAGTTTCATTTGGTTAGGTTTAATTCGTGTATTTAATTTCTTTTAAACTTAAATATTTGTTGGAAATTAAGTAAATTATTATGTTTAAGTAAATTTTTTTAGCTAAATAATGTAGTCTCTTATGTCCCATGATGTATCTTTTCTATAAGTATCGGGAAAAATTCACATCTCACATTGGTTAAAGATGGAGTCCACAAAAAGTTTATATAAAGTAACAATGCTCTCTTTAAAAGTCAATTTTGGAGGTATGAGTTAGAAAAAACACAAATTTTATCATAATATCAGAGTCTTATTTAAGATTAAATGTGACCCCCACAATTTAATTATGCGCTGCAGATGTCCAGACCTAGGTGTAAATATATGTGTTAAGAGTTTTATATCGAACAATATATGAAATAAACATGTGTATATAAATGGAAGGGAGGCATCACCTTACAAGCAAGTTTTTTATGGTTAAATTAGACCAAAACTCTAATTCTAACACAGTATCTCAAGCCTATCGATTTGGACTACTGATTGTTTATATTTACAGACCAAACCTAATAGTATTGGAGGTGAGGGGGTGTATTGAAAAAAATATTTATTATTTTATATTCTAACTTTGAACTATTTCTTTTGTCTAGTATCTATTTTCACTATACTTTCATTTTTTTTTTATTTTTTAAAAACTATGTTAAAATTTTAAGATTTTTTTAATCAACCAACATACTTTACTTTTTTCGTCCTCTACTAGTTATTACAGCTCCTTCAATATTTTGGTTTTAAAATTTATACTTCAATAAAAAGTAATGTTTTAAGTAGTATTATTTACTTTAACCAGTTGTAAAATTAGTCAAAATATAGTTATTTACTTCAATACTTCAAAAATCGATATTAGCTAAACATTTAACAATTTTAAATAATTTACTAGTGTTCTTGTAAGAAAATATTATTGACTCATCCGTGTATCAATTTCATAAAAAAGATAATAAAGTTCTTTATTATTAAGGACGTCAATTTTCTATTTATATTTAAAATTCATGTCTTTCATAAAGTACATAAAAAATGCAAGTCATAAGACTTATATATGCTTCTATTATTTTATAAAGTCACATACTTGTATTTATTTACAATTATACAAACATAATTTGCAAAAATCACTTTATAGTATTTTTAAATATGATTATTTTATGTTATTAATTTATTATAATAACATGCTAGTATTAAGTTTTTATATCTATGGTGCGTTAGTAATGAAAAATATTAAATAGTTACATATACAAAGTATTTTTCGCATATAAACATGATCAAAATTTTGGAAAGTTTTTATATATTTTGAATTTATTGTGACGTCATTACAATTGTCTATTTTTAAAATCATAATAATTTATAGTCAAAATGTATAAATTATTTTCCCTTTTAATATTAATATCACTTTAGTATTTTCCATTTTTTCTAATTTTCTATCTTAAATTAAAAAAAAATATTAATTGGAAAATTCATATAATTCTTATTTGTAAGAAAAAAATAATTAATGCGTGTTGCCCCATTTTGTTCGGTTCTCCTTGTTTTTCCCCTTTTCTCTCTTATATATGAGATAAAAAAAGACAACCACATCATTACTAGGGATTAATCTTCTATCACTTCTCTTTAGCAAAATCACGTGGGTAGGTTATTCTTACCTTGTCACCCTCAAGTCGGTAGGTTATTCTGTCTTGTAATTTCACTTGTTTAATTTTACAAAAATTTTAATTTTTATGTATTTCAATGTTTGTATGTATTTCTCTAGTTTATTATTCAAAAAATTTAATTGTTACACATTTCACTGTTCACGCATATTTCACTTGTTTACTTTTCAAAATTTTTAATTCTACATTCAATTTTCACATGTTTTAATTTGGTGTTGTAACTATTTTCTTTTGGTGCATTTTGTATGGATTTGTTGAATATTTTTATTCCTTGATGTGTGCAAACTCTTGATTTTTGCAATTTAAAAATGTATTTAGAATTTTATTAATAGTTATGGACTTCAAACATCTAACGTTGGAATGATATTATCAAATTAAACAGTTTTTATTCGCTTCAATGATAATTTTCTAATTGCTTAAATGTTTTTTCTCATATGTTCTAGAGATAATTGATGCTAAGGTTCCGAAATTAAAGTAAGAACCATAAATAACTTATTTCAATTTTTTTTATTAAATATAAGTGTGATCAGTAATAAATTTATACAATTTTATTTTTCTTTTCTTTTTGTACATGACATTTTCTTATAATTTATTGGTAATGTAGAGTCTTTTTTGTTTAATGCAAGATCTAGTTAACTATATCTTATTTAAAATCTAAATTAAGTTTTTTTGTAAATATAAATCACTTTTTTTAAAATTAAACATTAATGTCGTATGAATATATATATATATATATTTGACAAAGACATGGGCTCAAGATTTTTTTAGTATAAATTGATTATAAGAGTCACTAATCTTTTATTATTTTATTTCCTTTGTTTTTAATGAATTTCTCCTAAAATAATAGTTGACTCGTATAAACCAATTTACAAACATTTACTAAAGATTTATTTAGTTGTATATATGACTAACTACTTCATGAAAGATATTATATAACATAAACTCTTACTTTATTCTTATATTCTTTAAATTACGTTGCATAAATTAAAGGGTCATTAACTTTTCATTTAATTAATCTTAAATAAATTTTATTTAGTAAAACAAACAATTTATAACGTCTAATAGATTTTTGTTTGAAAAAATAAAAAATACTAATAATTACAAAAGAAGTAGATAATTTAACTAATCTTCCGTTAATATTTATTATTTATGATTGTCCGCTACTTATTATCTCTTTGTTGTTGCTTTTTTCATTGTTGGATCAGGAAATAGATCATCACAAAAACACGTGGAATCAAGAAACATGTAGTAGTTTTGAGATTAATAAAATTTCTCCAAAATTTGAAGTGGATGATGAGGTATTTTTAGATTATTCAGATATTATGAGGCCGACTTTACCTGAAATTCCACTTCCGGAGCCATTAATGGTCATTGGTAAATTTGCTCCAGTAAAGCTTAAACCAGTAGAGCTTTAATTCTATCAAGAGTAGAGAGGAGCAGATTGGTTATACTCGGCCCAATAGAAGATACATGGTAGAGTTTTCTGAATTCATTAATGCTATGGGTCTGGTGGATCTACCTTTAAGTGGTGGTTTCAGATTTTCTTGGTTCAAGTCCAAAGATTCAGTTTGTAGTCGCCTTGATCGGTTCCTTGTTCCGCCTACTATTTTTAATAATTGGAACATGGTTACTCAACGAATTGGAGAGAGAGAGATATATCAGATCACAGGCCGGTTTGGATTGTAGTTAAGAATTTGAATTGGGGTCCCAAGCCGTTTAAGGTTTTGTCGTGTTGGTTCGACCATTCTGATTTCTTAGTTTTCATTAAGAAAGAGTGGGATGAGTATAAGATAACAGGAAAAGCTTCGTATATTTTGGCAGAAAAGATGAAACATTTGAGGACCAGAATTCGTTGGTGGAATTCAAATGTGTTTGGCTGGATTGATCTTAATATCCAAAAGGAAGTAGGGGTTGTCAATGAAATGGAAGAGTTGTTGGTTCAAAAAGTAGGTAATATCTCTAGAGAGGATCTTATGAGAAGGAATGATGCAGAAGATAATTTTTGGAAATCTATCAGAATTAAAGAGAGTATTTTGAAGCAGAAATCGAGAACCAAGTGGATAGCTGATGGAGATGTTAATACCAAGTTTTTTCATAATGTCTTGAGGCAGAGGATTAATTTGAATACCATTAATGGAGTTATGATTAATGGTAGATTGGAGGAGGATGTGCAGAAGGTAAAGAAACATGTCAAGTCTCATTTTGCTAGCAGATTTGGTAGGGCAGATAGAGCATTTCCTTCTATTGGAGGATCAGGTTTCAAATCTTTATCACTGTCAGACAGTCAAGAATTAGAAGCTGATGTAAAAGTTCAGGAAATAAAGGAAGTTGTCTTTGGTTTTTCTGGGGACCGTAGCCCTGGGCCGGATGGATTCAGTTTTGAATTCTTGAAAAGATGTTGGGATATTATAGGGCCAGAGTTCTCTAATTGTGCGTTGGAGTTTTTTGAGGGTGAACAACTTCATAAAACCTTTGCGTCGTCGTTTGTGGTTTTAATCCCAAAGTCTGAAAATCCTGAAGATCTGGATGGATATAGGCCAATTTCTTTGGTTACCTCAGTCTATAAGGTTATTTCTAAAATTCTTGCAAATAGGCTTAAGAAGAAAATTGGTGGTATTGTTTCAAATACACAAACAGCGTTTTTGGAAGGAAGAGACATTTTAGATGGGGTATTGGTTTTAAATGAGATCCTGGATTTTGCTAAGAGATCTAAAAAGGAGTTGATGATTTTCAAAGTGGATTTTGCTAAAGCGTATGACTATGTACATTGGAATTATCTTTGAGAAGTGATGAAACATATGGGATTTGGCTCTAGGTGGATGAGATGGATGGACCTTGGAGTTTTTAATAGCTTTTCTTCGGTTCTAGTCAATGGGAGCCCATCTCAAGATTTTAGAGTGACGAGGGGTCTCAAGCAAGGAGACCCTTTAGCTCCTTTCCTCTTCTGTATGCCTGCAGAGGGGCTGGAAATCATTATGAAGCGAGCTGTTGCGAGTGGTCTTTTCTCAGAATTTAAGGTCAATTCTGAGATTGGTTTTCACATGCTGCAATTTGCTGATGATTCGGTCTTAATTGGCGACGGTTCGTGGAAGAATATCACAACGTTCAAAGCCATTTTGAAAGCTTTTCAGCTCACTTCAGGTTTGGGCATTAATTTTAGTAAGAGTGCGTTGATTTGTGTTGGGTTGGATGAATTCAAGATCAGATCTGCAGAGATATTTCTATCTTGTAAAGTTTCTCCTTCTCAATTTTCGTTTCTTGGGATACTAGTTGGAGGTAATCATAGGTTAATCTCGTTTTGGAAACCGGTGATAGATATTATGCGTGCTAGATTGAATACTTGGAGGAGTCGGTTCTTATCAATGGGTGGTCGAGTTACTCTAATTAATTCTGTCTTAAGTAATTTGCCAATCCATTACATGTCTTTTTATAGAATGCCACTTAAGGTGGTTAGAACTCTCAAGTCTATTCAAAGATCATTTTTGTGGAATGGGGTAGAGAATAAAAAAGGGATTTCTTGGATAAGTTGGCAAATTGTTTGTAAGAGTAGAGACTTGGGTGGTTTAGGTGTGAAAGATTTAAAGTTATTCAATTTGGCTTTGTTTCTTAAGTGGGCTTGGAGGATTTTAGAGAATAAGCTCACAATTTGGAAGGATTTTATTAACTATAGATATCCTCTTTGCTGTTATGATTTTTTTAACAGAGAGGTCTCAAGTTTGCAGGTGACTCCATCTCTGTGGTTTTTAGATCTTTTGCAGTCCTTGAATGTAGTGGGAGAAGGTAGGATGGTTGACTTAATCGTCTACGAGATTGGAGAAGGGATTAGAGTGGATTTTTGGAGGTCGAAGTGGGCTTTGGATGAGCCATTTTGCAGAAGATTTCCAGCGCTATATGCTTTAATAGAACCAGAATTTAGCTCTGTCAATAATAATGGTTATTGGGAGGGAGAGATTTGGAAATGGGATATCAAAGTGGTTGTAGCAGAAATTCAGGAGATGGCGCGGGCTCAGCTGGAGTTATTGTATTCGATATTGGCTTCCATTTCCATTATCAAGAATGCCAAGGATTCAATTAAGTGGTTGCTGGAGGATAACTATACTTATTATGTTTCATCTATGTATGTCTTTTTGCAGGAAATTATGGAAGATAATTCAATACAGCTAGGAGATGAAACGAAAGCGGCATTGAAGTTAATTTGGCTAGCGCAAGTACCGTTTAAGGTGAAAGTGTTTGGTTGGAGGATGCTCCATAGGCGAATTCCAACGAGAGATAATTTGTTTCGGAGAGGAATTGTTTCTAATAGTTATGAGATGTCATGCCCTTTTTGCTTTCTCGACATGGAGTCGGCTGAACATATACTATTTCTATGTGGTAAATCTATTATGGTGTGGAATTTTGCTTGTAAATGGTTGGGGATACCGTGTATATTAGTAGGAAATATGGTCACTCATTTAACATGTTGGATACAGGGTTGTGTCGATAGAGGGGTGGTGGTTAGAATAGCAGTAGGGTTATGGTTATCGATTTCTTGGATCCTGTGGTTATGTCGTAACAATATTATTTTTAGGGAGGAATTGTCGGATTTTGATACGATTTCAAATCGTATTTTAATTTATACTTGGTGGTGGATAGGTATGAGTTATAAAAGCTCTTATTTTGTACTAGATATCTCTTTATGGATCTTCATCGGAGCTTTATAGAAGGAAAGCATAAAAATCGACAAACTAGAAAGAACCAATTTTAATAAAGTTATCCTCCCACCAAAACTAAGAAACCAGTTATTCCAACAAGAGATCCTCCTTTTCATTTTTATCACCAAATCCTACGACAAAGAGGAACTATTAGAATTGGAGCCAATAGGAATACCAAGGAAAATGAATGGATGCTCCTCCCTCCTACAAGAAAGGAAGAAAGTGGCCAAATCCATGAAACGATCACTAATATTAATTCCAATGAGTTTGCTCTTGTGAAAGTTAATAACCAAGTCGGAGACTATTTCAAAACTCCTTAACACCGCTTTGATTACCCACACTTGCTTCCAACTTCCTTCCCCTATAAGTAAAGTATCATCCGCGAATTAAAGAATATCAATAAAACACCTCTTTAAGTTAAAACCTTCGAACTCCTCATTCTCCACCGACTTTGAAACAATACCCCTCAACCCTTCCGCCACTATCACAGAAAGAAAAGGACAAAGAGGATCTCCTTGTCTCAAACCTCTCTCCACCACAAACTCCTTAGTAGGACTACCATTAACCAATACCGACATTTTACTATTAAATACTAAAGTTTCCATCCACTTCATCCACATTTCCCCAAAGCCCATTTTCCTTAACATGAATCTAAGAAAATTCCAACTAACCTTATCGTAAGCCTTCTCGAAGTCAACTTTGAAGAGCAAACAACTTCTTCCCTCCTTTTTAGCAAAATACACCAATTCATTAGCCACCACAACTCCATTTAACAATTGTCTTCCCGGAACAAGAGCACTTTGAGAATTTGAGATAATCGAATTCAACACCACTTTAAGTCTAGCCGCCAAGAGCTTAGATAAAGCTTTATACACACAACCCACAAGACAAATAGGCCTACAATCATCCAAACATAACGGGTTAAATGACTTAGAAAACATAGCTCCGGAATGAAAATTAAGGAAACAACAAATAAACTCCTTCTTCATGAAATTCCAACACTCTTTAATAAAAAAGAAAGAATATCCATCGGGGCCCGGACTTTTAGATCCCTCACAACTCCAAATCGCATCCCTAATCTCTTATTTCGAAAAAGGGCCTTTAAGAAGAGATTGATCCATGCCACTAATGCTCTTAAACACGGTCTCTCAACATCCGGCTCAATAAACTTAGCCGCAAAGTGACTCCTAACCTCCTCCTTAACCTCCTCCACTTTGTCCACAACTCCTTTTTCCGTGATAATGGAACCTAAGCAATTGCGCCTCCTCTTTTCCTTCATAACTCTATGAAAAAATTTACTATTGGTATCACCATCACTTAACCACTTAGGTCTCGACTTTTGTATGATCATGTTTTCGTTAATCCTAAGAGTAAGCCAAAACTTCCCACTCGCCAACATCTTCTTAGCCACCAACTCCTTCTCACCCTCCACATCCCCGAAGTCCACTTCTGTGTCATCTACAACGTTCAACTCCCTCACCCCTCCTCCATCTCCAAATTGACCCTTCCAAAAACATTTGAGTTCCACCACTTAAGCCTTTCTTTTAAAATGCGCAACTTCTCCTTGAGAACAAAATCTTTCCTTCCCTCCACAACAAGGTTCTTCCAAGCATTTTCAACAAAAGGATAAAAACGCCTATCGGAGAACCACTCATTATTCACCTTAAAAGGTTTCGGACCCCAATCCGCTTTGTCCACCACCAACCAAATCGGACAATGATCCGAAATATCCCTCGATCCAATCAATTTCCCCTGTCACACCCTGTATAATATATATCTAGAATAATACAATACAAGCATTTTATTTGGTACTGACACCATCATAAGTGCCTAATGGCGTAATTCACATGCTTGCCCATTCCTAAAACATAAACACAATCTATGGCACAAGACATGGAAACTAGCCAAAAATAAAATCTAAGAATAATATACAATATCCTTAATTGTATACAACGAAAAGATACACAGCGGAAAATACTAAAGCCAAGCGTCTCTTGAAACATCCAAGCATCGCTCCACTTGTAAATCAAACCTGCAAACCACACCTGAAATAAAGCAACTATAGTGGGGTGAGACACATCAAATCTCAGTGAGTTCCCTATCTTATAGATTATCTCGGCTTTACGAGGTTCTACCCATCCTAACTCAAGTCAAGGGGAAGGGAAAATGACCTTGAGTACACAATCTCACAAACTCACACTATATGAAAACATGTCATGAGTTCATCAACTCAAAATATCACTAATCGATAACCACACCAAGGCATCCCCTTTTCCCGTCCGCTTCTACGTCTAGAAGTCGACCCGAGTCATGGATCCCTGTAACCTACTTGACATACGGATGGATTCGGGTTGTACGGGCCTTTTACCGTTATGAACCGTCACTTTACACGAGCCTTATACCATTAGAAGCATACGCTCCCAGAGCACCATTCGTACTGCACGCGGGAATCAAACCTACAAAGTAGTTGTGCATATGTTTCAAAGGAGCTCGAGACCCATGAAACACACTCACGAAATAACCGGCTACGATTACGTGATCACACACACAAACGTGATTGTATTCGACAATCACAAGGCCACAATGCCTTAAGGCCTCTTGCCTTTTCACAAAAATCACAATGGTTAAAACACATGTTCCATACTAGTCTTCACTCTTTCCTAGACCAATCTCGTCACGGATGCATCTTCCTACATCAGGTGTCGGAGCCTTGTCATCTAGGTTTTCTACTCCATGCCCGAACTCGTCAATAAATGCACGAGCATCGCCATCCAGAGTTTCTATCACAATTTTATTCACAACCTAGAATTATATCATTTGTTTTAGGGTAAAGTTTCCTCACTCTGCCTATTACATTTTCATTTTATCATGGACATTCACTCACAACCATGCCAAAAAATTAATAGGATAGGCAAGATATATCACAATTGCACAATAGAATAATATATGTCAAGTAAAACATAAATATGCCACTTTGGAAATTCTCCGATTAATTAATCGGGCAGTAAAAATAACATTTTTCACCTCCAATGGATAGAATATTTTCTTAGCTTCACATCAATATAAAGAACGTTAAAATCGGACAAACGAGTAAAAAGTTATGAATTTTAGAAAATGCATTTTTTTTCATTTTGTTCCAGGTCGCGCTAAACGAGCTCCACCCCGCGCTAAGCGCGCTCGTCATTGCCTGGAGAGGTTGCAAATTCTCCAGACCGCGCTAAGCGGGCAACACCGCGCTAAGCGCGCTCTGCGTTATGCAAAAAAATACCCCTTTTGACAGTTGAAAATCCAATCCCCCAACTCATTCTCCACTCCATACCCACATCCAACAGAGGTATATTTTCATGTTTCCATCATAGTTCATCCATCAAACTTCATAAAACATCAAAGTATAATTTCTACACCAAAACCTTAAGAATTTCCAATCAAAACAACCAATCCAAATTTTCATAACAATATCAATAGATGATCCTACACATGTTATAATCATACTACACAATTTATAGCTCATTTTATCCGTTAGATTTCATTGATTTGCAAAATAAGCATTTTCTCACAAAACCTAACTTAAGCTAAAATCATCTCTAACTCTAGAACTCAAAGCTTCTATCTAGAACCCACCTAGTAATCGAAGAGGAGTTTTAAGAAGATGATGGTGATCCATGGCTTCTTCTTCTTCCTTGAGCTTTTCCTCCCTTCCCTTCTCTTCCTCTTCTTTCTTCTCCTTTACTAACTTCTTCTTCTTTCTTTTCTCTTCCAACTGATATCTCACACATGTTACAAATTTATCCTGTCGGATTATATTATATAATATTGGTTTATATATATATATAGTTGGAAAGAGAAAAGAAAGAAGAGGAAGTTAGTAAAGGAGAAGAAAGAAAAGGAAAGAAGAGAAAGAGGAAGAGAAGGAAAGAAAAGCTCAAGGAAGAAGAAGAAGCCATGGATCACCATCATCTTCTTCAAACTCCACTTCGATTACTAGGTGGGTTCTAGATAGAAGCTTTGAGTTCTAGAGTTAGAAATGATTTTAGCTTAAGTTAGGTTTTGTGCGAAAATTCTTATTTTGCAAATCAATGAAATATAACGGATAAAATGAGCTATAAATTGTGTAGTATGCTTATAACATGTGTGAGATCATCTATTGATATTGTTATGAAGTTTTGAATTGGTTTTTTTGATTGGAATTTCTTAGGGTTTTGGTGTAGAAATTATACTTTGATGTTTTATGAAGTTTGATGGGTGAACTATGATGGAAACATGAAAATATACCTCTGTTGGATGTGGGTATGGAGTGGAGAATGAGTTGGGGGATTGGTTTTTCTGTTGTCAAAAGGGGTATTTTTCTGCATAACGCAGAGCGTGCTTAGTGCGGTGTTGCCCGCTTAGCACGGTCTGGAGAATTTGCAACCTCTCCAGGCAGGGAGGAGCGCGCTTAGCGCGGAGTGGAGCCCGCTTAGCGCGACCTGGAACAAAATGGAAAAATGTATTTTCTAAAATTCATAACTTTCGACTCGTTGGTCCGATTTTAACGTTCTTTATATCGATGTGAAGCTAAGAAAATATTCTATCCATTGGAGGTGAAAAATGTTATTTTTACTGCCCGATTAAATAATCGGAGAATTTCCAAAGTGGTATATTTATGTTTTACTTGACATATATTATTCTATTATGCAATTGTGATATATCTTGCCTATCTTATTAATTATGTAATGCCCTGTATAATATTTATCTAGAAAAATACCATACTAGTGTTTTTAGTTGGTACTGACACATCAAAAGTGCCTAATGGCATAATTCACACACTTGTCCATTACTAAAACATAAATACAACATATGACACAAGTCATGGAAACTAGCCCAAAAATAAAAAGTCTAAGAATAATATACAATTTCCTCAATTATACAAAAAAATACTACACAACAGAAATAAGCTCAACTAAGCTTCTCTTGAAACATCCCAGCATAGCTCCACTTGTAAATCAAACCTGCAAACCACACCTGAAATAAAGCAACTATAGTGGGGTGAGATACATCAAATCTCAGTGAGTTCCCTATCTTATAGATTCTCTCGGCTTTACAAGGTTCTAGCGAAATCCTAACTCAAGTCAAAGGGGAAGGGAATTGACTTTGAGTACATAACTCACAATCTCACACTATTTGGGAACATGTAATGAGTCTGTTAACTCAAAAATATGTCCTGAGCCTGTTAACTCAAGAATCTCACTAATCGATAACCGGTACCAAGGCATCCCTCTATTCCCGTCCGCTTCTACATTTAGGAGTCGACCCGAGTCATGGATCCTTGTAGTTACTTGGCATACAAAATGGATTCGGGAACACCGGCCTGTTAACCGTGAACCGTCACTTCTCATGGCCTGTTGACCATCGCAAGTCTCCACCCATAGCATAGGCTCCATTCGTACTAAACACGGGAATCAAACCTGCCAAGTTATTGTGCCTGCACTTCAGAGGAGCTCGAGACTCATGAAGGCCTCTCAAGGGCAACTCAAAAGAGATAGTTACAATTACGTGATCATATACACAACGTGATTGCATTCGACAATCACAAGGCCATATTAGCCTTTAGGCCTTTAATGCCTTTAGGACTCTTTTGCCTTTAACAATTAAACATAACAATTACACATGTACCATAATAGTGTTTCACTCATTTCTATACCATTTGTTTTGGAGTAAGGTTTCCTCACTCTTTCTATTTCATATTTTAAGCATGCATATCCTCTTGATAATGTTTAATAATGATATTAGGCAAAGCGTATTACAATTGCACATTTGAATTACATATAATAATTTCCATCACAAGTTAAACAAAAGCATATAACAATTGTATAATATAATCACACATAATGATTTATCACATAAAACATCCCTTTCGGGTTCCCTCTGATTCATTCAATCGAGTATCGAAAACAATACTTTTCACTTTCATCCCGTAGGATATTTCCACAGCTTTACATCGGTTGTAATCATGCCTCGATCGGATTTACGATCTAAAACATATGGATTTCAACATATCACATAACATTATTTTCATTCATTTTCCCACTAAATAATTAATCCCACGTCATACTTAACGGTATAAAGAACGCTTAAATCGGACACCCGAGTCAAAAGATATGAATTTTTGAAAATATTATTTTTTTCTCTTTTGTTCCAGGTCGCGCTAAGCGGGTCCCACCCCGCGCTAAGCGCGCTCCTCACTGCCTGGAGAGGTTGCAAATTCTCCAGACCGCGCTAAGCGCGCTCTGCGTTATGCAGAAAAAATTTCACCCTCAAAACCCTACCCAATCAGCAAATAAAAATATTTGATCAGGATTCTACCATGGGTTATTCCACAACTTCACAAACATACTTTCCTACAACATTTCATAATTTCTACACCAAACTCAAACATTTCAATTCAATCACAACATCATAACAATTATCAACAAATGATTCCACACACATATTGATCATACCACACGATTTATAACACATTTCAACCGTTAGATTCTTCGATATTGCCAAAAACCCATTTTTCCCCAAAACCCAACCTGTCTCTAAACTCAAGAAACTCTACACTTAAAGCATCTATCTAAAACCCACCTGATAATCGAAGAGGAGGTTGAAGAAGATGATGAATCGATGAAGATGATCCATGAGCTTTTCTTCTTCTTCCATGGCTTTTTTCCTCTTTTCCTCTTTTTCTCCTCTTTCTCTTCTTCTATTCCTTTTCTTTTCTTACCAACTTCTTCTTTCTCTTTCTTTCTCTTATACAAATATATATAATACTATTATTATATAATATAATCCAATAGAGTAAAATATCTCCAATTGATATTTTGTCATCTCAAACCAATTGATCAATTATTAGAGTTATCTTGAAATACTCTCTCGTACTAATAAATACCAATTTGTCTCTTTCATAAAATAATTGATCTCTTCAAAGTTCATTAGTTGCTCTACTAATCCCAATTTATAATACTTAAAGTATTCAGAGGATTCCATTAATCCAACTTACTAAAGATAGAGCACACCAAAGCTCATCTAATATCCAATTGAGCATTTAAATAATATGGGGTATTACAAGTTGTTTGGCATGGTTGTGAGAGAATGTCCATGATAAAATGAAAACGTAATAGGAAGAGTGAGGAAACTTTACCCCAAAACAAATGATATAATTTTAGGTTATGAATAGAATTGTGATAGAAACTCTGGATGGCGACGCTCGTGCATTCATTGACGAGTTCGGGCCTGGAGTAGAAAACCTAGATGACAAGGCTCGGGCACCTGATGTAGGAAGATGCATCCGTGACGAGATTGGTCTAGGAAAGAGTGAACACTAGTATGGAACATGTGTTTTAACCATTGTGGTTTTGTGAAAAGGCAAGAGGCCTTAAGGCATTATGGCCTTGTGATTGTCGAATACAATCACATTTGTGTGTGTGATCACGTAATCGTAACCGGTTATTTTGTGAGTGCGTTTCATGGGTCTCGAGCTCCTCTGAAACATGTGCACAACTACTTGGCAGGTTTGATTCCCGCGTGCAGTACGAATGGCGCTCTAGGAGCGTATGCTTCTGAGGGTATAAGGCCCGTGTAAAGTGACGGTTCATAATGGTTAATGGCCCGTAGAACCCGAATCCATTCGTATGTCAAGTAGGTTATAGGGATCCATGACTCGGGTCGACTTCTAGACGTAGAAGCAGACGGGAAAAGGGGATGCCATGGTGTGGTTATCAATTAGTGATATTTTGAATTGATGAACTCATGACATGTTTCCATATAGTGTGAGATTGTGAGATTGTGTACTCGAGGTCATTTTCCCTTCCCCTTGACTTGAGTTAGGATTGATAGAACCTTGTAAAGCCGAGAGAATCTATAAGATAGGGAACTCACTGAGATTTGATGTATCTCACCCCAATATAGTTGCTATATTTCAGGTGTGGTCTGCAGGTTTGATTTACAAGTGGAGCGATGCTTGGATGTTTCAAGAGAAGCTTGGCTTTAGTATTTTCCGCTGTGTATCATTTCGTTGTATACAATTGAGGATATTGTATATTATTCTTAGATTTTATTTTTTAGGCTAGTTTGCATGTCTTGTGCCATGGATTGTGTTTATGTTTTAGGAATGGGCAAGCACGTGAATTACGCCATTAGGCACTTATGATAGTGTCAGTACCAAATAAAATGCTTGTATTGTATTATTCTAGATATATATTATACAGGGCGTTACAGTAGGTTTCTCGTCACTTAATCAAAACACAAGCCAACATGTATTGTCTTATAACACTAGGATTTCTACATCACGTCCTTCTAAAGATATTAGGAATATGCAGGTAAGATAGGTTTAAAAATAATAAATTTTATCTATTTTGTTTTATATGTATAAAAGTGAGAATAGTAAGGGAACTATGTAAATATATATTTGAATACTATGTTATGTATTAACTAATACAAAGGATGTTTTGTAAGACGATACTTGACATGGTGAAAAATTGGACATTCAAATTACAAATACCGTGAGGCATTTATATTGAAAACATATTTCGCACAATTGGAAAAGTCAGTGAAGTTAGAAGATATTGGCATTTTTGAAGAGTTTTAAAATTTTGGTGAAATTATTTGTTTGCTGCATTTTGGATTTTATTTCTCCTTAAAGAAATTTGACTGCCGATTTTGTAGGGTTGAGTTAGGCCAAACTCTAATTCTATCAGTTTCATTTGGTTAGGTTTAATTCGTGTATTTAATTTCTTTTAAACTTAAATATTTGTTGTAAATTTAGTAAATTATTATGTTTAAGTATATTTTTTTAGCTAAATAATGTAGTCTCTTATGTCCCATGATGTATCTTGTCTATAAGTATCGGGAAAAATTCACACACATTGGTTAAAGATGGAGTCCACAAAGAGTTTATATAAAGTAACAATGCTCTGTTTAAAAGTCAATTTTCGAAGTATGAGTAAGAGAAAACGCAAATTTTATCATAATATCAGAGTCTAATTTAAGATTAAATGCGACACCGACAATTTAATTATGCGCTGCAGATGTCCAGACTTAGGTGTAAATATATGTGTTAAGAGTTTTATTTGGAACAATATATGACATAAACATGTGTATATAAATGGAAGGGAGGCATCACCTTACTAGCCAGTTTTTTATGGTTAAATTAGACCAAAACCCTAATTCTAACATAGTATCTCAAGCCTATCGATTTGGACTAATGATTGTTTATATTTACAAACCAAGCCTAATAGTATTGGAGGTGAGGGGGTGTATTGAAAAAAACCTTTATTATTTTATATTCTAACTTTGAACTATTTCTTTTGTCTAGTATCTATTTTCACTATACTTTCATTCTTTTTTTATTTTTTCAAAACTATGTTAAAATTTTAAATATACTTTACTTTTTTCGTCCTCTTCAAGCTGTTACACCTCCTTCAATATTTTGTTTTTAAAATTTGTACTTCAATAAAAAGTAATGTTTTAAGTAGTATTATTTACTTTAACCAGTTATAAAATTAGTCAAAATACAGTTATTTACTTCAATACTTCAAAAATCGATATTAGCTAAATATTTAACAAATTTTAAAGAATTTACTAGTGTTCTTGTGCGAAAATATTATTGACTCATCCGTGTATCAATTTCATAAAAAAGATAAATATTTAAAGTAGGACGTCAATTTTCTATTTATATTTAAAATTCATGTTTTTCATAAAATACATAAAAAAAAAGCACGTCACAAGACTTATATATGCTTCTATTATTTTACAAAGTCACATACTTGTATTTATTTACAATTATACAAACATAATTTGCAAAAATCACTTTATAGAATTTATAAATATGATTATTTTATGTTATTAATTTATTATAATAACATGCTAGTATTATGTTTTTATATCTATGGTGCGTTAGTAATGAAAAATATTAAAGAGTTACAAATACAAAGTATTTTTAGCATATAAACATGATCAGAATTTTGGAAAGTTTTTATATATTTTGAATTTATTTTGTCATTAGAATTGTCTATTTTTTAAATCATAATAATTTATAGTCAAAATGTATAAATTATTTTCCATTTTAATATTAATATCACTTTAGTATTTTCCATTTTTTCTAATTTTCTATGTTAAATTAAAAAAAATATTAAATGGAAAATTCATATAATTCTTATTTGTAAGTAAAAATAATAAATGCGTGTTGACCCATTTTGTTCGGTTCTCCTTGTTTTCCCCCTTTTCTCTCTTATATATATGAGATAAAAAAAGACAACCACATCATTACTAGAGATTAATTTTCTATCACTTCTCTTTAGCAAAATCACGTGGGTAGGTTATTCGTACCCTGTCACCCTCAAGTCGGTAGGTTATTCTGTCTTATAATTTCACTTGTTTAATTTTCAAATTTTTTAATTTTTATGTATGTAATTGTTTGTATGTATTTCTCTAGTTTATTATTCAAAAATTTTAATCGTTACATATTTCACTGCCAGCGCATATTTCACTAGTTTACTTTTCAAAAATTTTAATTCTACATTCAATTTTCATATATTTTAGTTTTGTGTCGTAACTATTTTCCTTTTGTGCATTTTGTATGGATTTGTTGAATATTTTTATTTCTTGATGTGTGCAAACTCTTGATTTTTGCAATTTAAAAATGTATTTAGAATTTTATAAATAGTTATGGCCTTCAAAAATCTAGCGTTGGAATGATTTTATTAAATTAAACAGTTTTTATTTGCTTCAATGATAATTTTCTAATTTCTTAAATGTTTTTTCTCATATGTTCTAGAGATAATTGATGCTAAGGTAAAGTATGAACCATAAATAACTTATTTCAATTTTTTTATTAAATATAAGTGTGATCAGTAATACATTTAGACAATTTTATTTTTCTTTTCTTTTTGACATTTTCTTATAATTTTTTGGTAATGTAGAGTCTTTTTTGTTTAATGCAAGATCTAGTTAACTATATCTTATTTAAAATCTAAGTTAATTTTTTTTTGTAAATATAAATCACTTTTTTAAAAATTGAACATTAAAGTCGTATATATTTATATATATTACAAAGACATGGGCTCAAGATTTCTTTAGTATAAATTGATTATAAGAGTGACTAATCTTTTATTAGTTTATTTCCTTTGTTTTTAATGAATTTCTCCTAAAATAATAGTTGACTCGTACAAACCAATTTACAAACATTTACTAAAGATTTATTTAGTTGTATATATGACTAACTACTTCATGAAAGATATTATATAACATAAACTCTTACTGTATTCTTATATTCTTTAAATTACGTTGCATAAATTAAAGGGTCATTAACTTTTCATCTAATTAATCTTAAATAAATTTAATTTAGTAAAACGAACAATTTATAACTTCTAATAGATTTTTGTTTGAAAAAATAAAAAATACTAATAATTACAATAGAGGTAGATAATTTAACTAATATTCCGTTAATATTTATTATTTATGATTGTCCACTACTTATTATCTCTTTGTTGTTGCTTTTTTCATTGTTGGATCAGGAAATGGATCATCACAAAAACACGTGGAATCAAGAAACATGTAGTAGTTTTGATATAAATAAAATTTCTCCAAAATTTGAAGTGGATGATGAGGTATTTTTAGATTATTCAGATATTATGAGGCCGACGTTACCTGAAATTCCACTTCCCGATCCATTAATGGTCATTGGTAAATTTGTTCCAGTAGAGCTTAAACCAGTTAATTCTTTAACTAGGATGCAAATTAATTACGCAAAATCTCTCGACAACGAAAAATGCAGGGAAAAGGATTATAATATTTCAACTCCAAAAGATAATGGAACTCATATAGATCCTTTTTTACCAAAGAAATTTCCATCTCCAGCCATCAGTATAACTCCGCCCACTGATGTAGTACAAACAAAAATATTCTCTACCGACATTACAAGTCTTAAACAATATGCAGGAGTCTTCCAATCAGGTTTGTATTCTTTATTTGTTGTTCAAAATACTAAATTTATATTTTATGAATAATGTGCAATAGCCAACTAAAAGTTCGTAGGTTTCTCGTCACTTAATCAAACCACGAGCCAACATGTATTGTCTTATAACACTAGGAATTCTACATCACATCCTTTTAAAGTTATTAGGAATATGTAGGTAAGATTATTTTAAAAATAATAAATTTTATCTATTTTGTTTTATATGTGTAAAAGTGAGAATAGTAAGGGAACTATATAAATATATATTTGAATACTATGTTGTGTATGAACTAATACATAGAATGTTTTGTAGGATGATATTTGACATGGTGAAAAATTGGACATTCAAATTACAAATGCCTTGAGGAATTGATTTTGAAAACATATTTCACACAGTTGGAAAAGTAGTGAAGTTAGAAGATATTGGCATTTTTGAAGGGTTTTTAAATTTTGGTTAAATTATTTGTTTGTTGCATTTTGGATTTTATTTCTCGTTAAAGAAATTTAACTACCGGTTTTGTAGGGTTGAGTTAGGCTAAACTCTAATTCATCAGTTTCATTTGGTTAGGTTTAATTCGTGTATTTAATTTCTTTTAAACTTAAATATTTGTTGGAAATTAAGTAAATTATTATGTGTAAGTATATTTTTTTAGCTAAATAATGTAGTTTCTTTTGTCCCATGATATATCTTGTCAATAAGTATTAGGAAAAATTCACATCTCACTTTGGTTAAAGATGGAGTCTACAAAGAGTTTATATAAAGTAACACTGCTGTCTTTAAAAGTTAATTTTGGAGGTATGAGTTAGAGAAAACACAAATTTTATCATAATATCAGAGTCTAATTTAAGATTAAATGCGACACCCACAATTTAATTATGCGTTGCAAATGTCCAGACCTAGGTGTAAATATATGTGTTAAGAGTTTTATATCGAATAATATATGACATAAACATGTGTATATAAATGGAAGGGAGGCATCACCTTACAAGCCAATTTTTTATGGTTAAATTAGACCAAAACTCTGATTCTAACACAGTATCTCAAGCCTATCAATTTGGACTACTGATTGTTTATATTCACAAACTAAGCCTAATAGTATTAGAGGTGAGGGAGTATATTGGAAAAAACCTTTATTATTTTATATTCTAACTTTGAACTATTTCTTTTGTCTAGTATCTATTTTCACTATACTTTCATTCTTTTTTTATTTTTTAAAAACTATGTTAAAATTTTAAGATTTTTTTAATCAACCAACGTACTTTACTTTTTTCGTCCTCTTCTAGTTATTACACCTCCTTCAATATTTTGGTTTTAAAATTTGTACTTCAATAAAAAGTAATGTTTTAAGTAGTATTATTTACTAGGTAATCTCTTCGTTTTCCCGAGCGCGGTTTTCGCTATATTGTAATCAGGTTTGAGTATCATTTGTACTCGTATCAATATATATCTCTTGCCTTTTAAAAAAAAAAGTAGTATTATTTACTTTAACCAGTTATAAAATTAGTCAAAATACAGTTATTTACTTCAATACTTCAAAAATCGATATTAGCTAAACACTTAACGACTTTTAATACTTTGCAAGCGTTCTTGTGAGAAAATATTATTGACTCATCAGTGTATCGATTTCATAAAAAAGATAAATATTTAAAGTTCTTTATTGTTAAGGACGCCAATTTTCTATTTATATTAAAAATTCATGTTTTTCATAAAGTACATAAAAAAAGCACGTCACAAGACTTATATATGCTTCTATTATTTTATAAAGTCACATACTTGTATTGATTTACAATAATACAAACATAATTTGCAAAAATCACTTTATAGTATTTATAAATATGCTTATTTTATGTTATTAATTTATTATAATAACATGCTAGTATTAAGTTTTTATATCTATGGTGCGTTAGTAATGAAAAATATTAAATAGTTACAAATACAAAGTATTTTTAGCATATAAACATGATCAAAATTTTGGAAAGTTTTTATATATTTTGAATTTATTTTGTCATTACAATTGTCTATTTTTAAAATCATAATAATTTATAGTCAAAATGTATAAATTATATTTCATTTTAATATTAGTATCACTTTAGTATTTTCCATTTTTTCTAATTTTATATCTTAAATTAAAAAAAAAATAAATGGAAAATTCCTATAAGTCTTATTTGTAAGAAAAAATAATAACGCGTGTTGACCCATTTTGTTCGGTTCTCCTTGTCTTCCTCCTTTTTTCTCTTATATATATGAGATAAAAAAAAAGACAACCACATCATTACTAGGGATTAATCTTCTATCCCTTCTCTTTAGCAAAATCACGTGGGTAGGTTATTCTTACCCTGTCACCCTAAAGTCGGTAGGTTATTCTGTCTTGTAATTTTACTTGTTTAATTTTCAAAAATTTTTAATTTTTATGTATTTCAATGTTTGTATGTATTTCTCTAGTTTATTATTCAAAAAATTTTAATTGTTACACATTTCACTAGTCACACATATTTCACTTGTTTACTTTTCAAAAATTTTAATTCTACATTCAATTTTCATATGTTTTAGTTTTGTGTCGTAACTATTTTCTTTTTGTGCATTTAGTAAGGATTTGTTGAATATTTTTATTCCTTGATGTGTGCAAACTCTTTATTTTTGCAATATAAAAAGGTATTTAGAATTTTAATAATAGTTATGGACTTCAAACATCTAGCGTTGGAATGATTTTATCAAATTAAACAGTTTTTATTCGCTTCAATGATAATTTTCTAATTGCTTAAATGTTTTTTCTCATATGTTCTAGAGATAATTGATGCTAAGGTTCCGAAATTAAAGTAAGAACCATAAATAAATTATTTCAATTTTTTTATTAAATATAAGTGTTTTTTTTAGTAAGCAAGAAATTCATTAAAGCGAGAACAAAGGGTTCTCGAACCCACTTACAAAAAAAAAACGAGACTTAGCTCGGCAAAAGAAAATTACAACCAATTAGGCCTTAAGATAAATAGTACAAAGGGAGCATACTAAAACCATAAAAGCTATAATTAGAATTGGTAATTTTCTCAATATAAGACCATCTCCAAATAAGCAACTTGACATTCCACACCACATCCATAATATTCCAAACAACAAGCCTAAAAATAATGCTATTTCTCAACAACCATAAAGACCATGATGTCGTCATCCATATTACACCTTCGTTACCACTCTTCACCTTATTTCTTTTACAAAAGGAAAACCACCTTAAGAAACTCTCCTTAATGACTTAAGTTCCAACCTCCTCAAAACCAACCCACTCCGCCACTTCCTTCCAAACCATTCTAGCCACCAGACATTCCAATAAAATATGTTTTAAAGATTCGATTCCGGACAAGCAAAAAAGCGCAATTCAAATCACTATTCGGAAAGACACAACCTCTAAAAGAAATAGAATCCTTTGTTGGAAGCCTATCTAAAACACACCTCCAACCAAAAGCTTTTTTTTTTAACAGAACTATCCCCTTCCAAACCAAAGAAAAGACTTCATCGAAATTCTCTCAAGGTCCGAAAAGAGTCCGAAAAAAATAAACAAGAGAGTAGAAAGAACTAACCGAATAAGACTCCAAAGTGTCCACGGACCATCGGACCGAATCCGGCTCCGAAGAAACCGGCCAGAAGTCTTCTAAAACCGACCGCAACTCCAATAATTCGGTGACCGCTCCACCCTCAACGATAGCATTAATGCCGAAATCCCCCCAATACCATCCTTCACTTCTAAAACCACCCATGCCAGGCACTGATACTTCTTTAAGGCAAGATAAATCATAAAGAAGAGGAAATTTGTCCTTAAAACAAATATCAATACACCAACAAGAATGCCAAAAAGAGGAAGAGTATCCATTTCCAATTTTAAATCTACAATTAGCAATAAATAAATTTTCCAACAAACCTTTGTCCAAGCCGATGACATCCCTCCACCAAAAGGAACAACTTATCTTCTTTTTGATACACTTTCCAGAGTCCACAATCCTCAAGTTGATATCACCGTACCTCTTCTTTAGAAATTTGTACCATAAAACTTTTTTTTTTGAGAGAATCCTCCATCTCCACTTATTAAGGAGAGCCAAATTATAATCTTCCACCCTTCGCAAACCCAAACCCCCTTTTTCAATCGGAAAGCACACCTTATATAATATCCCATATTATTTAAATGCTCAATTGGATATCAGACGAGATCATATGAGTATCTATATGCTCTATCTTTGGTAAATTGGATTAATGGAATCCTCTAAGTACTTTAAGTATTGACATTTGGGATCAATAGAGCAACTAGTGAACTCTGAAGAGATCAAATTGTTTTATTAAAGAGACAGATTAATTATTCGTTCGAGAAAGTAATTTATGGTAACTCTAATCTTCCAACAATTGGGTTGAGACGATAAAATATCAATTGGAGGTATTTTTGCCCTGTTGGATTATATTATATTATAAGTTAATATATATATATATTTTGTTAGAAAGAAAGAGAAAGAAGAAGTTAGTAAGAAGAAGAAGAAGAAGAGAAAGGAAGAGAAGAGGGAAAGAGGAAGAAGAGAGAAAAGCAATGGATCATCTTTAATGTTCATCTTCTTCTTCAAACTCCTCTTAGATTATCAGGTGGGTTCTAGTTAGACGCTCTAAGTTATAGAATTAAGGATTTAGAACTTAGGTTAGATTTGAGAGAAAATGATTAAACAGATGAAACAATGAAATCTAACGGATGAAATTCGATATAAATTGTGTAGTGTAGTCGTATTATGCATGTGATCATTTGATAATACTTGCTTTGATGTTTGGGAATGATTTGGATGAGGAAATGATGGATTTGGCCCAAGGGTTTCTGGTTTCTCACTGTTGCGAATTTCTGAACTTTGCATTGTTCGCCTAGCGAACCTGGCGAACTCCAAAGCGAACGGTTGGTTGAGTGTTTGCCTAGCGAACCCTGGAGCGAACGGAAGGAAAATGTTCGCCTAGAGCTCGCTTAGCGAACTTTATACCCTTTTTCTACTGACTTGGTTCGCTGGGTGTTCGCCTAGCGAACACAGTAGCGAACATGGCATATTTATCCATATTGTTTCCTTCATAACTTTTGATCTGTAACTCGGATTGATGCACGGTCGGAAGTGTTGGAAAGCTATTTCAATGCTCTTTATGATAGGGAAATATAAATATATGTTTATGTCATGAATTGATATGGTAGAGTTAAATATTGTGATGAATGTTAGAAGTGTGGTTTATGTTTCCACCGGAAATGCATGAATCGGGAATCCGATTGTTATGGGACTTCAAGCCTTGGAAAGAGAATACAATGTGCTGTTAAATGGTATGTGAGACCATGATTTAACCAAGGATTCTTGGTAGAGGATAGTAGTGGCTTGTATGCCTTAAAAATGTGTGTAAACTACTATGTGGATTATGTTTGATATGTTATGCTATCTTGTGTGTTTTATGATTGATGTTGTAATGTGCTTGTCTAACATTGTTGTTGAATATAATTGAGAAAATGCCATGCTTAAAATGAATTAGAAAGAGTGAGGAAACTTTACCCAAAAACAAATGGCATAGTTAAGATTGTTATAATTCTAGGTTGTGAATAGAATTGTGATAGAAACTCTGGATGCCGATGCTCGTGTATTCGATGTATAGATGTGCATCCTTGACGAGTTTTGGCCTGGAGTAGATAACCTAGATGGCGATGCTCGGGTAGTTGATGTAGAAACGTGCATCCGTGACGAGTATTGGTCTAGGAGAGATTGAAACACTAGTATGAAACATGTGTATTGTTATGTTTTATTGTTAAAGGCATGAGAGGCCTAAATGCTAATGTGGCCTTGTGATTGTCGAATACAATCATGTTTGTGTATTTGATCACGTAACCATTTCCCTTGAGAGGCATTCATGAGTCTCGAGCTCCTCTGAATGCAGGCCGAATTACTTGGCAGGTTTGATTCCCGCGTGTAGTACGAATGGAACCTACGGGTAGAGACTTGTGACGGTGTACGGGCCGTGTGAAGTGACTATTTAAGGTGATAATATGTCCCTTATTTCCGAATCCATTTCGTATGCCAAGTAGATACAAGGATCCAGGACTCGGGTCGACTTCTAGACGTAGAAGCGGACGGGCAAAAGGGATACCTTGGTAAGGTTATCGATTAGTGATAAACTTTTGAGTTAACGGACTTAATGACATGTTTCCATATAGTGTGAGATTGTGAGTTTGTGTACTCAAGGTCATTTTCCCTTCCCCTTGACTTGAGTTAGGATTGTTAGAACCTTGTAAAGCCGAGAGAATCCAAAAGATAGGGAATTCACTGAGATTTGATGTATCTCACCCCATTATTGTTGATTATTTTCAGGAGGTATTTGCAGGTTGATTTACAAGTGGAGCTATGCTTGGATGTTTCAAGAGAGGCTTGGCTTTAGTATTTCCGTTGTGTATATGTTGTATACAATTGAGGATATTGTATATTGATCTTAGTTTTTATTGTTTGGGCTAGTTTCTATATCTTGTACCATAGATTGTATTATGTTTTTAGAAATGGTAAAGTATGTGAATTATGCCAATAGGCACTTATGATGGTGTCAGTACCAAATAAAACACTTGTATGGTATTATTCTATATATATATTATACAGGGCGTTACACCTTATTCCAACTCACCAATGAATTTTCCTCTCACCCTCCTTCCTTCCCCAGAGGAAATTACTTTGGATACTAGATATCTCTTTATGGATCTTCACCGGAGCTTTATAGTAGGAAAGCATAAAAATCGACAAACTAGAAAGAACTGATTTTAATAAAGTTAACCTCCCACCAAAACCAAGAAACCGGTTATTCCAACAAGAGAGCCTCCTTTTCATTTTTATCACTAAATCCGACCACAACGAGGAACTAATAAAATTAGAGCCAATAGGAATACCAAGGAAAATGAATGGACACTCCTCCCTCCTACAAGAAAGGAAGAAAGAGGCCAAATCCATGAACCGATCACTAATATTAATTCCAATGAGTTTGCTCTTGTGAAAGTTAATACCCAAGCCGGAGACTATTTCAAAACCTCTTAACACCGCTTTGATTGCCCACACTTGCTTCCAACTTCCTTCCCCTATAAGTAAAGTATCATCTGCGAATTAAAGCATATCAATAAAACACCTCTTTAAGTTAAAACCATCAAACTCCTCATTCTCCACCGACGTTGAAACCATACCCCTCAACCCTTCTGCCACTATCACAAAAAGAAAAGGAGAAAGAGGATCTCCTTGCCTCAAACCTCTCTCCACCACAAACTCCTTAGTAGGAATACCATTAACCAATACCGACATTTTACTATTAAATACTAAAGTTTCCATCCACTTCATCCACACTTCCCCAAAGCCCATTTTCCTTAACATGAATCTAAGAAAATTCCAACTAACCTTATCGTAAGCCTTCTTGAAGTCAACTTTGAAGAGCAAACAACTTTTTCCCTCCTTTTTAGCAAAATCCACCAATTCATTAGCCACCACAACTCCATCTAACAATTGTCTTCCCGGAACAAAAGCACTTTGAGAATTGGAGATAATCAAATTCAACACCACTTTAAGTCTAGCCGCCAAGAGCTTAGATAAAGCTTTATACACACAACCCACAAGACAAATAGGCCTATAATCATCCAAACATAACGGGTTAAATGACTTAGGCACTAGTGTCAAGAAAGAGGAAGTAAAAGCTTTAGAAAACATAGCTCCGGAATAAAAACTAAGGAAACCACCAATAAACTCCTCCTTCATGAAATTCCAACACTTTTTAATAAAAAAGAAAGAATATCCATCGGGGCCCGGCCTTTTAGATCCCTCACAACTCCAAATCACATCCCTAATCTCTTCTTCCAAAAAAGGGCCTTCAAGAAGAGATCGATCCATGCCACTAATGCTCTTAAACACAAGACCACCAAGAACGGGTCTCTCAACATCCAACTCAATAAACTTAGCCGCAAAGTGACTCCTAACCTCCTCCTTAACCTCCTCCACTTTGTCCACAACTCCATCGTCCGTGACAATGGAACCTAAGAAATTGCGCCTCCTCCTTTCTTTCATAACTCTATGACAAAATTACTATTGGTATCACCATCACTTAACCACTTAAGTCTCGACTTTTGTATGATCATGTTTTCCTTAATCCTAAGATTAAGCCAAAACTTCCCACTCGCCAACATCTTCTTAGCCACCAACTGCTTCTCACCCTCCACACCCCCGAAGTCCACTTCCGTGTCATCTACAACGTTCAACTCCCTCACCCCCTCCTCCATCTCCAAATTGACCCTTCCAAAAACATTTGAGTTCCACCACTTAAGCCTTTCTTTTAAAATGCGCAACTTCTCCTTGAGAACAAAATCTTTCCTTCCCTCCACAACAAGGTTCTTCCAAGCATTTTCAACAAAAGGATAAAAACGCCTATCGGAGAACCACTCATTATTCACCTTAAAAGGTTTCGGACCCCAATCCGCTTTGTCCACCACCAACCAAATCGAAAAATGATCTGAAATATCCCTCGATCCAATCAATTTCCCCACTACTCCCCAGCTATCAATAAGGCCATTTGAAACCAAAAAGCGGTCAATCCTACTTTTAGCCTTACCATCCCCCAAGTGTGATCAATAATACATTTATACAATTTTATTTTTCTTTTCTTTTTGTACATGACATTCTCTTATAATTTATTGGTAATGTAGAGTCTTTTTTGTTTAATGCAAGATCTAGTTAGCTATATCTTATTTAAAATCTAAATTATTTTTTTTTTGTAAATATAAATCACTTTTTTAAAATTAAACATTAAAGTCGTATGAATTTATATATATTACAAAGACATGGGCTCAAGATTTCTTTAGTATAAATTGATTATAAGAGTCACTAATCTTTTATTATTTTATTTCCTTTGTTTTTATGAATTTCTCCTAAAATAATAGTTGACTCGTATAAACCAATTTACAAACATTTACTAAAGATTTATTTAGTTGCATATATGACTAACTACTTCATGAAAGATATTATATAACATAAACTCTTACTATATTCTTATATTCTTTAAATTACGTTGCATAAATTAAAGGGTCATTAACTTTTCATCTAATTAATCTAAAATAAATATTATTTAGTAAAACGAACAATTTATAACTTCTAATACATTTTTGTTTGAAAAAATAAAAAATACTAATAATTACAATAGAAGTAGATAATTTAACTAATCGTCCGTTAATATTTATTATTTATGATTGTCCACAACTTATTATCTCTTTGTTGTTTCTTTTTTCATTGTTTGATCAGTAACTGAATCATCACAAAAACACGTGGAATCAAGAAACATGTAGTAGTTTTGAGATAAATAAAATTTCTCCAAAATTTGAAGTGGATGATGAGGTATTTTTAGATTATTCAGATATTATGCGGCCGGCGTTACCTGAAATTCCACTTACCGATCCATTAATGGACATTGATAAATTTGTTCTAGTAGAGCTTAAACCAGTTAATTCTTTAACTAGGATGCAAATTAATTACGCAAAATCTCTCGACAAAGAAAAATGCAGGGAAAGGGATTATAATATTTCAACTCCAAAGGATAATGGAACTCATATAGACCCTTTTTTACTAAAGAAATTTCCATCTCCAGCCATCAGTATAACTCCGGCCACTGATGTAGTAATAACAAAAAAATTCTCTACCAACATTACAAGTCCTAAACAATATGCAGGAGGCTTCCAATCAGGTGTGTGTTCTTTATTTCTTGTTCAAAATACTAAAATTATATTTTATGAATAATATGCAATAGCAAAGTAAAAGTTCGTAGGTTTCTCGTCACTTAATCAAAACACGAGCCAACATGTAATGTCTTATAACATTAGGAATTCTCCATCACGTCCTTCTAAAGTTATTAGGAATATGCAGATAAGATAGTTTTAAAAATAATAAATTTTATCTATTCTGTTTTATATGTGTAAAAGTGAGAATAGTAAGGGAATTATGTAAATATATATTTGAATACTATGTTATGTATGAACTAATACATATGATGTTTTGTAGGATGATACTTGACATGGTGAAAATTTGGACATTCAATTTACAAATGTCGTGAGGAATTGATATTGAAAACATATTTCGCACAATTGGAAAAGTCAGTGAAGTTAGAAGATATTGGCATTTGTGAAGGGATTTTAAATTTTGGTTAAATTATTTGTTTGTTGCATTTTGGATTTTATTTCTCGTTAAAGAAATTTTACTGCCGCTTTTGTAGGGTTGAGTTAGACCAAACTCTAATTCTATCAGTTTCATTTGGTTAGGTTTAATTCTTGTATTTAATTTCTTTTAAACTTAAATATTTGTTGGAAATTAAGTAAATTATTATGTTTAAGTAAATTTTTTTAGCTAAATAATGTAGTCTCTTATGTCCCATGATGTATCTTTTCTGTAAGTATCGGGAAAAATTCACATCTCACATTGGTTAAAGATGGAGTCCACAAAAAGTTTATATAAAGTAACAATGCTCTCTTTAAAAGTCAATTTTGGAGGTATGAGTTAGAGAAAACACAAATTTTATCATAATATCAGAGTCTTATTTAAGATTAAATGTGACCCCCACAATTTAATTATGCGCTGCAGATGTCCAGACCTAGGTGTAAATATATGTGTTAAGAGTTTTATATCGAACAATATATGAAATAAACATGTGTATATAAATGGAAGGGAGGCATCACCTTACAAGCAAGTTTTTTATGGTTAAATTAGACCAAAACTCTAATTCTAACACAGTATCTCAAGCCTATCGATTTGGACTACTGATTGTTTATATTTACAGACCAAACCTAATAGTATTGGAGGTGAGGGGGTGTATTGAAAAAAATATTTATTATTTTATATTCTAACTTTGAACTATTTCTTTTGTCTAGTATCTATTTTCACTATACTTTCATTTTTTTTTTTTTTTTAAAAACTATGTTAAAATTTTAAGATTTTTTTAATCAACCAACATACTTTACTTTTTTCGTCCTCTACTAGTTATTACAGCTCCTTCAATATTTTGGTTTTAAAATTTATACTTCACTAAAAAATAATGTTTTAAGTAGTATTATTTACTTTAACCAGTTGTAAAATTAGTCAAAATATAGTTATTTACTTCAATACTTCAAAAATCGATATTAGCTAAACATTTAACAATTTTAAATAATTTACTAGTGTTCTTGTAAGAAAATATTATTGACTCATCCGTGTATCAATTTCATAAAAAAGATAATAAAGTTCTTTATTATTAAGGACGTCAATTTTCTATTTATATTTAAAATTCATGTCTTTCATAAAGTACATAAAAAATGCAAGTCATAAGACTTATATATGCTTCTATTATTTTATAAAGTCACATACTTGTATTTATTTACAATTATACAAACATAATTTGCAAAAATCACTTTATAGTATTTATAAATATGATTATTTTATGTTATTAATTTATTATAATAACATGCTAGTATTAAGTTTTTATATCTATGGTGCGTTAGTAATGAAAAATATTAAATAGTTACATATACAAAGTATTTTTCGCATATAAACATGATCAAAATTTTGGAAAGTTTTTATATATTTTGAATTTATTGTGACGTCATTAAAATTGTCTATTTTTAAAATCATAATAATTTATAGTCAAAATGTATAAATTATTTTCCCTTTTAATATTAATATCACTTTAGTATTTTCCATTTTTTCTAATTTTCTATCTTAAATTAAAAAAAATATTAATTGGAAAATTCATATAATTCTTATTTGTAAGAAAAAAATAATTAATGCGTGTTGCCCCATTTTGTTCGGTTCTCCTTGTTTTTCCCCTTTTCTCTCTTATATATGAGATAAAAAAAGACAACCACATCATTACTAGGGATTAATCTTCTATCACTTCTCTTTAGCAAAATCACGTGGGTAGGTTATTCTTACCTTGTCACCCTCAAGTCGGTAGGTTATTCTGTCTTGTAATTTCACTTGTTTAATTTTACAAAAATTTTAATTTTTATGTATTTCAATGTTTGTATGTATTTCTCTAGTTTATTATTCAAAAAATTTAATTGTTACACATTTCACTGTTCACGCATATTTCACTTGTTTACTTTTCAAAATTTTTAATTCTACATTCAATTTTCACATGTTTTAATTTGGTGTTGTAACTATTTTCTTTTGGTGCATTTTGTATGGATTTGTTGAATATTTTTATTCCTTGATGTGTGCAAACTCTTGATTTTTGCAATTTAAAAATGTATTTAGAATTTTATTAATAGTTATGGACTTCAAACATCTAACGTTGGAATGATATTATCAAATTAAACAGTTTTTATTCGCTTCAATGATAATTTTCTAATTGCTTAAATGTTTTTTCTCATATGTTCTAGAGATAATTGATGCTAAGGTTCCGAAATTAAAGTAAGAACCATAAATAACTTATTTCAATTTTTTTTATTAAATATAAGTGTGATCAGTATTAAATTTATACAATTTTATTTTTCTTTTCTTTTTGTACATGACATTTTCTTATAATTTATTGGTAATGTAGAGTCTTTTTTGTTTAATGCAAGATCTAGTTAACTATATCTTATTTAAAATCTAAATTAAGTTTTTTTGTAAATATAAATCACTTTTTTTAAAATTAAACATTAATGTCGTATGAATATATATATATATATATATATATATATATATATATATATATATATATATATATATATTTGACAAAGACATGGGCTCAAGATTTTTTTAGTATAAATTGATTATAAGAGTCACTAATCTTTTATTATTTTATTTCCTTTGTTTTTAATGAATTTCTCCTAAAATAATAGTTGACTCGTATAAACCAATTTACAAACATTTACTAAAGATTTATTTAGTTGTATATATGACTAACTACTTCATGAAAGATATTATATAACATAAACTCTTACTTTATTCTTATATTCTTTAAATTACGTTGCATAAATTAAAGGGTCATTAACTTTTCATTTAATTAATCTTAAATAAATTTTATTTAGTAAAACAATCAATTTATAACTTCTAATAGATTTTTGTTTGAAAAAATAAAAAATACTAATAATTACAAAAGAAGTAGATAATTTAACTAATCTTCCGTTAATATTTATTATTTATGATTGTCCGCTACTTATTATCTCTTTGTTGTTGCTTTTTTCATTGTTGGATCAGGAAATAGATCATCACAAAAACACGTGGAATCAAGAAACATGTAGTAGTTTTGAGATAAATAAAATTTCTCCAAAATTTGAAGTGGATGATGAGGTATTTTTAGATTATTCAGATATTATGAGGCCGACTTTACCTGAAATTCCACTTCCGGATCCATTAATGGTCATTGGTAAATTTGCTCCAGTAAAGCTTAAACCAGTAGAGCTTTAATTCTATCAAGAGTAGAGAGGAGCAGATTGGTTATACTCGGCCCAATAGAAGATACATGGTAGAGTTTTCTGAATTCATTAATGCTATGGGTCTGGTGGATCTACCTTTAAGTGGTGGTTTCAGATTTTCTTGGTTCAAGTCCAAAGATTCAGTTTGTAGTCGCCTTGATCGGTTCCTTGTTCCGCCTACTATTTTTAATAATTGGAACATGGTTACTCAACGAATTGGAGAGAGAGAGATATATCAGATCACAGGCCGGTTTGGATTGTAGTTAAGAATTTGAATTGGGGTCCCAAGCCGTTTAAGGTTTTGTCGTGTTGGTTCGACCATTCTGATTTCTTAGTTTTCATTAAGAAAGAGTGGGATGAGTATAAGATAACAGGAAAAGCTTCGTATATTTTGGCAGAAAAGATGAAACATTTGAGGACCAGAATTCGTTGGTGGAATTCAAATGTGTTTGGCTGGATTGATCTTAATATCCAAAAGGAAGTAGGGGTTGTCAATGAAATGGAAGAGTTGTTGGTTCAAAAAGTAGGTAATATCTCTAGAGAGGATCTTATGAGAAGGAATGATGCAGAAGATAATTTTTGGAAATCTATCAGAATTAAAGAGAGTATTTTGAAGCAGAAATCGAGAACCAAGTGGATAGCTGATGGAGATGTTAATACCAAGTTTTTTCATAATGTCTTGAGGCAGAGGATTAATTTGAATACCATTAATGGAGTTATGATTAATGGTAGATTGGAGGAGGATGTGCAGAAGGTAAAGAAACATGTCAAGTCTCATTTTGCTAGCAGATTTGGTAGGGCAGATAGAGCATTTCCTTCTATTGGAGGACCAGGTTTCAAATCTTTATCACTGTCAGACAGTCAAGAATTAGAAGCTGATGTAAAAGTTCAGGAAATAAAGGAAGTTGTCTTTGGTTTTTCTGGGGACCGTAGCCCTGGGCCGGATGGATTCAGTTTTGAATTCTTGAAAAGATGTTGGGATATTATAGGGCCAGAGTTCTCTAATTGTGTGTTGGAATTTTTTGAGGGTGAACAACTTCATAAAACCTTTGCGTCGTCGTTTGTGGTTTTAATCCCAAAGTTTGAAAATCCTGAAGATCTGGATGGATATAGGCCAATTTCTTTGGTGACCTTAGTCTATAAGGTTATTTCTAAAATTCTTGCAAATAGGCTTAAGAAGAAAATTGGTGGTATTGTTTCAAATACACAAACAGCGTTTTTGGAAGGAAGAGACATTTTAGATGGGGTATTGGTTTTAAATGAGATCCTGGATTTTGCTAAGAGATCTAAAAAGGAGTTGATGATTTTCAAAGTGGATTTTGCTAAAGCGTATGACTATGTACATTGGAATTATCTTTGAGAAGTGATGAAACATATGGGATTTGGCTCTAGGTGGATGAGATGGATGGACCTTGGAGTTTTTAATAGCTTTTCTTCGGTTCTAGTCAATGGGAGCCCATCTCAAGATTTTAGAGTGACGAGGGGTCTCAAGCAAGGAGACCCTTTAGCTCATTTCCTCTTCTGTATGCCTGTAGAGGGGCTGGAAATCATTATGAAGCGAGCAGTTGCGAGTGGTCTTTTCTCAGAATTTAAGGTCAATTCTGAGATTGGTTTTCACATGCTGCAATTTGCTGATGATTCGGTCTTAATTGGCGACGGTTCGTGGAAGAATATCACAACGTTCAAAGCCATTTTGAAAGCTTTTCAGCTCACTTCAGGTTTGGGCATTAATTTTAGTAAGAGTGCGTTGATTTGTGTTGGGTTGGATGAATTCAAGATCAGATCTGCAGAGATATTTCTATCTTGTAAAGTTTCTCCTTCTCAATTTTCGTTTCTTGGGATATTAGTTGGAGGTAATCATAGGTTAATCTCGTTTTGGAAACCGGTGATAGATATTATGCGTGCTAGATTGAATACTTGGAGGAGTCGGTTCTTATCAATGGGTGGTCGAGTTACTCTAATTAATTCTGTCTTAAGTAATTTGCCAATCCATTACATGTCTTTTTATAGAATGCCACTTAAGGTGGTTAGAACTCTCAAGTCTATTCAAAGATCATTTTTGTGGAATGGGGTAGAGAATAAAAAAGGGATTTCTTGGATAAGTTGGCAAATTATTTGTAAGAGTAGAGACTTGGGTGGTTTAGGTGTGAAAGATTTAAAGTTATTCAATTTGGCTTTGTTTCTTAAGTGGGCTTGGAGGATTTTAGAGAATAAGCTCACAATTTGGAAGGATTTTATTAACTATAGATATCCTCTTTGCTGTTATGATTTTTTTAACAGAGAGGTCTCAAGTTTGCAGGTGACTCCATCTCTGTGGTTTTTAGATCTTTTGCAGTCCTTGAATGTAGTGGGAGAAGGTAAGATGGTTGACTTAATCGTCTACGAGATTGGAGAAGGGATTAGAGTGGATTTTTGGAGGTCGAAGTGGGCTTTGGATGAGCCATTTTGCAGAAGATTTCCAGCGCTATATGCTTTAATAGAACCAGAATTTAGCTCAGTCAATAATAATGGTTATTGGGAGGGAGAGATTTGGAAATGGGATATCAAAGTGGTTGTAGCAGAAATTCAGGAGATGGCGCGGGCTCAGCTGGAGTTATTGTATTCGATATTGGCTTCCATTTCCGTTATCAAGAATGCCAAGGATTCAATTAAGTGGTTGCTGGAGGATAACTATACTTATTATGTTTCATCTATGTATGTCTTTTTGCAGGAAATTATGGAAGATAATTCAATACAGCTAGGAGATGAAACGAAAGCGGCATTGAAGTTAATTTGGCTAGCGCAAGTACCGTTTAAGGTGAAAGTGTTTGGTTGGAGGATGCTCCATAGGCGAATTCCAACGAGAGATAATTTGTTTCGGAGAGGAATTGTTTCTAATAGTTATGAGATGTCATGCCCTTTTTTCTTTCTCGACATGGAGTCGGCTGAACATATACTATTTTTATGTGGTAAATCTATTATGGTGTGGAATTTTGCTTGTAAATGGTTGGGGATACCGTGTATATTAGTAGGAAATATGGTCACTCATTTAACATGTTGGATACAGGGTTGTGTCGATAGAGGGGTGGTGGTTAGAATAGCAGTAGGGTTATGGTTATCGATTTCTTGGATCCTGTGGTTATGTCGTAACAATATTATTTTTAGGGAGGAATTGTCGGATTTTGATACGATTTCAAATCGTATTTTAATTTATACTTGGTGGTGGATAGGTATGAGTTATAAAAGCTCTTATTTTGTACTAGATATCTCTTTATGGATCTTCATCGGAGCTTTATAGAAGGAAAGCATAAAAATCGACAAACTAGAAAGAACCAATTTTAATAAAGTTATCCTCCCACCAAAACTAAGAAACCAGTTATTCCAACAAGAGATCCTCCTTTTCATTTTTATCACCAAATCCTACGACAAAGAGGAACTATTAGAATTGGAGCCAATAGGAATACCAAGGAAAATGAATGGATGCTCCTCCCTCCTACAAGAAAGGAAGAAAGTGGCCAAATCCATGAAACGATCACTAATATTAATTCCAATGAGTTTGCTCTTGTGAAAGTTAACAACCAAGTCGGAGACTATTTCAAAACCCCTTAACACCGCTTTGATTACCCACACTTGCTTCCAACTTCCTTCCCCTATAAGTAAAGTATCATCCGCGAATTAAAGAATATCAATAAAACACCTCTTTAAGTTAAAACCTTCGAACTCCTCATTCTCCACCGACTTTGAAACAATACCCCTCAACCCTTCCGCCACTATCACAGAAAGAAAATGACAAAGAGGATCTCCTTGTCTCAAACCTCTCTCCACCACAAACTCCTTAGTAGGACTACCATTAACCAATACCGACATTTTACTATTAAATACTAAAGTTTCCATCCACTTCATCCACATTTCCCCAAAGCCCATTTTCCTTAACATGAATCTAAGAAAATTCCAACTAACCTTATCGTAAGCCTTCTCGAAGTCAACTTTGAAGAGCAAACAACTTCTTCCCTCCTTTTTAGCAAAATACACCAATTCATTAGCCACCACAACTCCATTTAACAATTGTCTTCCCGGAACAAGAGCACTTTGAGAATCTGAGATAATCGAATTCAACACCACTTTAAGTCTAGCCGCCAAGAGCTTAGATAAAGCTTTATACACACAACCCACAAGACAAATAGGCCTACAATCATCCAAACATAACGGGTTAAATGACTTATAAAACATAGCTCCGGAATGAAAATTAAGGAAACAATAAATAAACTCCTTTTTCATGAAATTCCAACACTCTTTAATAAAAAAGAAAGAATATCCATCGGGGCCCGGACTTTTAGATCCCTCACAACTCCAAATCGCATCCCTAATCTCTTATTCCGAAAAAGGGCCTTTAAGAAGAGATTGATCCATGCCACTAATGCTCTTAAACACGGTCTCTCAACATCCGGCTCAATAAACTTAGCCGCAAAGTGACTCCTAACCTCCTCCTTAACCTCCTCCACTTTGTCCACAACTCTTTTTTCCGTGATAATGGAACCTAAGCAATTGCGCCTCCTCTTTTCCTTCATAACTCTATGAAAAAATTTACTATTGGTATCACCATCACTTAACCACTTAGGTCTCGACTTTTGTATGATCATGTTTTCGTTAATCCTAAGAGTAAGCCAAAACTTCCCACTCGCCAACATCTTCTTAGCCACCAACTCCTTCTCACCCTCCACATCCCCGAAGTCTACTTCTGTGTCATCTACAACGTTCAACTCCCTCACCCCTCCTCCATCTCCAAATTGACCCTTCCAAAAACATTTGAGTTCCACCACTTAAGCCTTTCTTTTAAAATGCGCAACTTCTCCTTGAGAACAAAATCTTTCCTTCCCTCCACAACAAGGTTCTTCCAAGCATTTTCAACAAAAGGATAAAAACGCCTATCGGAGAACCACTCATTATTCACCTTAAAAGGTTTCGGACCCCAATCCGCTTTGTCCACCACCAACCAAATCGGACAATGATCCGAAATATCCCTCGATCCAATCAATTGCCCCTGTCACACCCTGTATAATATATATCTAGAATAATACAATACAAGCATTTTATTTGGTACTGACACCATCATAAGTGCCTAATGGCGTAATTCACATGCTTGCCCATTCCTAAAACATAAACACAATCTATGGCACAAGACATGGAAACTAGCCAAAAATAAAATCTAAGAATAATATACAATATCCTTAATTGTATACAACGAAAAGATACACAGCGGAAAATACTAAAGCCAAGCGTCTCTTGAAACATCCAAGCATCGCTCCACTTGTAAATCAAACCTGCAAACTACACCTGAAATAAAGCAACTATAGTGGGGTGAGACACATCAAATCTCAGTGAGTTCCCTATCTTATAGATTATCTCGGCTTTACGAGGTTCTACCCATCCTAACTCAAGTCAAGGGGAAGGGAAAATGACCTTGAGTACACAATCTCACAAACTCACACTATATGAAAACATGTCATGAGTTCATCAACTCAAAATATCACTAATCGATAACCACACCAAGGCATCCCCTTTTCCCTTCCGCTTCTACGTCTAGAAGTCGACCCGAGTCATGGATCCCTGTAACCTACTTGACATACGGATGGATTCGGGTTGTACGGGCCTTTTACCGTTATGAACCGTCACTTTACACGAGCCTTATACCATTAGAAGCATACGCTCCCAGAGCACCATTCGTACTGCACGCGGGAATCAAACCTACAAAGTAGTTGTGCATATGTTTCAAAGGAGCTCGAGACCCATGAAACACACTCACGAAATAACCGGCTACGATTACGTGATCACACACACAAACGTGATTGTATTCGACAATCACAAGGCCACAATGCCTTAAGGCCTCTTGCCTTTTCACAAAAATCACAATGGTTAAAACACATGTTCCATACTAGTCTTCACTCTTTCCTATACCAATATCGTCACGGATGCATCTTCCTACATCAGGTGCCGGAGCCTTGTCATCTAGGTTTTCTACTCCATGCCCGAACTCGTCAATAAATGCACGAGCATCGCCATCCAGAGTTTCTATCACAATTTTATTCACAACCTAGAATTATATCATTTGTTTTAGGGTAAAGTTTCCTCACTCTGCCTATTACGTTTTCATTTTATCATGGACATTCACTCACAACCATGCCAAAAAATTAATAGGATAGGCAAGATATATCACAATTGCACAATAGAATAATATATGTCAAGTAAAACATAAATATGCCACTTTGGAAATTCTCCGATTAATTAATCGGGCAGTAAAAATAACATTTTTCACCTCCAATGGATAGAATATTTTCTTAGCTTCACATCAATATAAAGAACGTTAAAATCGGACAAACGAGTAAAAAGTTATGAATTTTAGAAAATGCATTTTTTTTCATTTTGTTCCAGGTCGCGCTAAACGAGCTCCACCCCGCGCTAAGCGCGCTCGTCATTGCCTGGAGAGGTTGCAAATTCTCCAGACCGCGCTAAGCGGGCAACACCGCGCTAAGCGCGCTCTGCGTTATGCAAAAAAATACCCCTTTTGACAGTTGAAAATCCAATCCCCCAACTCATTCTCCACTCCATACCCACATCCAACAGAGGTATATTTTCATGTTTCCATCATAGTTCATCCATCAAACTTCATAAAACATCAAAGTATAATTTCTACACCAAAACCTTAAGAATTTCCAATCAAAACAACCAATCCAAATTTTCATAACAATATCAATAGATGATCCTACACATGTTATAATCATACTACACAATTTATAGCTCATTTTATCCGTTAGATTTCATTGATTTGCAAAATAAGCATTTTCTCACAAAACCTAACTTAAGCTAAAATCATCTCTAACTCTAGAACTCAAAGCTTCTATCTAGAACCCACCTAGTAATCGAAGAGGAGTTTTAAGAAGATGATGGTGATCCATGGCTTCTTCTTCTTCCTTGAGCTTTTCCTCCCTTCCCTTCTCTTCCTCTTCTTTCTTCTCCTTTACTAACTTCTTCTTCTTTCTTTTCTCTTCCAACTGATATCTCACACATGTTACAAATTTATCCTGTCGGATTATATTATATAATATTGGTTTATATATATATATAGTTGGAAAGAGAAAAGAAAGAAGAGGAAGTTAGTAAAGGAGAAGAAAGAAAAGGAAAGAAGAGAAAGAGGAAGAGAAGGAAAGAAAAGCTCAAGGAAGAAGAAGAAGCCATGGATCACCATCATTTTCTTCAAACTCCTCTTCGATTACTAGGTGGGTTCTAGATAGAAGCTTTGAGTTCTAGAGTTAGAAATGATTTTAGCTTAAGTTAGGTTTTGTGCGAAAATTCTTATTTTGCAAATCAATGAAATATAACGGATAAAATGAGCTATAAATTGTGTAGTATGCTTATAACATGTCTGAGATCATCTATTGATATTGTTATGAAGTTTTGAATTGGTTTTTTTGATTGGAATTTCTTAGGGTTTTGGTGTAGAAATTATACTTTGATGTTTTATGAAGTTTGATGGGTGAACTATGATGGAAACATGAAAATATACCTCTGTTGGATGTGGGTATGGAGTGGAGAATGAGTTGGGGGATTGGTTTTTCTGTTGTCAAAAGGGGTATTTTTCTGCATAACGCAGAGCGTGCTTAGTGCGGTGTTGCCCGCTTAGCACGGTCTGGAGAATTTGCAACCTCTCCAGGCAGTGAGGAGCGCGCTTAGCGCGGAGTGGAGCCCGCTTAGCGCGACCTGGAACAAAATGGAAAAATGTATTTTCTAAAATTCATAACTTTCGACTCGTTGGTCCGATTTTAACGTTCTTTATATCGATGTGAAGCTAAGAAAATATTCTATCCATTGGAGGTGAAAAATGTTATTTTTACTGCCCGATTAAATAATCGGAGAATTTCCAAAGTGGTATATTTATGTTTTACTTGACATATATTATTCTATTGTGCAATTGTGATATATCTTGCCTATCCTATTAATTGTGTAATGCCCTGTATAATATTTATCTAGAAAAATACCATACTAGTGTTTTTAGTTGGTACTGACACATCAAAAGTGCCTAATGGCATAATTCACACACTTGTCCATTACTAAAACATAAATACAACATATGACACAAGTCATGGAAACTAGCCCAAAAATAAAAAGTCTAAGAATAATATACAATTTCCTCAATTATACAAAAAAATACTACACAACAGAAATAAGCTCAACTAAGCTTCTCTTGAAACATCCCAGCATAGCTCCACTTGTAAATCAAACCTACAAACCACACCTGAAATAAAGCAACTATAGTGGGGTGATATACATCAAATCTCAATGAGTTCCCTATCTTATAGATTCTCTCGGCTTTACAAGGTTCTAGCGAAATCCTAACTCAAGTCAAAGGGGAAGGGAATTGACTTTGAGTACACAACTCACAATCTCACACTATTTGGGAACATGTAATGAGTCTGTTAACTCAAAAATATGTCCTGAGCCTGTTAACTCAGGAATCTCACTAATCAATAACCGGTACCAAGGCATCCCTCTATTCCCGTCCGCTTCTACATTTAGGAGTCGACCCGAGTCATGGATCCTTGTAGTTACTTGGCATACAAAATGGATTCGGGAACACCGGCCTGTTAACCGTGAACCGTCACTTCTCATGGCCTGTTGACCATCGCAAGTCTCCACCCATAGTATAGGCTTCATTCGTACTAAACACGGGAATCAAACCTGCCAAGTTATTGTGCCTGCACTTCAGAGGAGCTCGAGACTCATGAAGGCCTCTCAAGGGCAACTCAAAAGAAATAGTTACAATTACGTGATCATATACACAACGTGATTGCATTCGACAATCACAAGGCCATATTAGCCTTTAGGCCTTTAATGCCTTTAGGACTCTTTTGCCTTTAACAATTAAACATAACAATTACACATGTACCATAATAGTGTTTCACTCATTTCTATACCATTTGTTTTGGAGTAAGGTTTCCTCACTCTTTCTATTTCATATTTTAAGCATGCATATCCTCTTGATAATGTTTAATAATGATATTAGGCAAAGCGTATTACAATTGCACATTTGAATTACATATAATAATTTCCATCACAAGTTAAACAAAAGCATATAACAATTGTATAATATAATCACACATAATGATTTATCACATAAAACATCCCTTTCGGGTTCCCTCCGATTCATTCAATCGAGTATCGAAAACAATACTTTTCACTTTCATCCCGTAGGATATTTCCACAGCTTTACATCGGTTGTAATCATGCCTCGATCGGATTTACGATCTAAAACATATGGATTTCAACATATCACATAACATTATTTTCATTCATTTTCCCACTAAATAATTAATCCCACGTCATACTTAACGGTATAAAGAACGCTTAAATCGGACACCCGAGTCAAAAGATATGAATTTTTGAAAATATTATTTTTTTCTCTTTTCTTCCAGGTCGCGCTAAGCGGGCCCCACCCCGCGCTAAGCGCGCTCCTCACTGCCTGGAGAGGTTGCAAATTCTCCAGACCGCGCTAAGCGCGCTCTGCGTTATGCAGAAAAAATTTCCTTTGCAACAGCAACTCTCCATCCACAATTTCACCCTCAAAACCCTACCCAATCAGCAAATAAAAATATTTGATCAGGATTCTACCATGGGTTATTCCACAACTTCACAAACATACTTTCCTACAACATTTCATAATTTCTACACCAAACTCAAACATTTCAATTCAATCACAACATCATAACAATTATCAACAAATGATTCCACACACATATTGATCATACCACACGATTTATAACACATTTCAACCGTTAGATTCTTCGATATTGCCAAAAACCCATTTTTCCCCAAAACCCAACCTAACTCTAAACTCAAGAAACTCTACACTTAAAGCATCTATCTAAAACCCACCTGATAATCGAAGAGGAGGTTGAAGAAGATGATGAATCGATGAAGATGATCCATGAGCTTTTCTTCTTCTTCCATGGCTTTTTTCCTCTTTTCCTCTTTTTCTCCTCTTTCTCTTCTTCTATTCCTTTTCTTTTCTTACCAACTTCTTCTTTCTCTTTCTTTCTCTTATACAAATATATATAATACTATTATTATATAATATAATCCAATAGAGTAAAATATCTCCAATTGATATTTTGTCATCTCAAACCAATTGATCAATTATTAGAGTTATCTTGAAATACTCTCTCGTACTAATAAATACCAATTTGTCTCTTTCATAAAATAATTGATCTCTTCAAAGTTCATTAGTTGCTCTACTAATCCCAATTTATAATACTTAAAGTATTCAGAGGATTCCATTAATCCAACTTACTAAAGATAGAGCACACCAAAGCTCATCTAATATCCAATTGAGCATTTAAATAATATGGGGTATTACAAGTTGTTTGGCATGGTTGTGAGAGAATGTCCATGATAAAATGAAAACGTAATAGGAAGAGTGAGGAAACTTTACCCCAAAACAAATGATATAATTTTAGGTTATGAATAGAATTGTGATAGAAACTCTGGATGGCGACGCTCGTGCATTCATTGACGAGTTCGGGCCTGGAGTAGAAAACCTAGATGACAAGGCTCGGGCACCTGATGTAGGAAGATGCATCCGTGACGAGATTGGTCTAGGAAAGAGTGAACACTAGTATGGAACATGTGTTTTAACCATTGTGGTTTTGTGAAAAGGCAAGAGGCCTTAAGGCATTATGGCCTTGTGATTGTCGAATACAATCACATTTGTGTGTGTGATCACGTAATCGTAACCGGTTATTTTGTGAGTGCGTTTCATGGGTCTCGAGCTCCTCTGAAACATGTGCACAACTACTTGGCAGGTTTGATTCCCGCGTGTAGTACGAATGGCGCTCTGGGAGCGTATGCTTCTGAGGGTATAAGGCCCGTGTAAAGTGACGGTTCATAATGGTTAATGGCCCGTAGAACCCGAATCCATTCGTATGTCAAGTAGGTTACAGGGATCCATGACTCGGGTCGACTTCTAGACGTAGAAGCAGACGGGAAAAGGGGATGCCATGGTGTGGTTATCAATTAGTGATATTTTGAATTGATGAACTCATGACATGTTTCCATATAGTGTGAGATTGTGAGATTGTGTACTCGAGGTCATTTTCCCTTCCCCTTGACTTGAGTTAGGATTGATAGAACCTTGTAAAGCCGAGAGAATCTATAAGACAGGGAACTCACTGAGATTTGATGTATCTCACCCCACTATAGTTGCTATATTTCAGGTGTGGTCTGCAGGTTTGATTTACAAGTGGAGCGATGCTTGGATGTTTCAAGAGAAGCTTGGCTTTAGTATTTTCCGCTGTGTATCATTTCGTTGTATACAATTGAGGATATTGTATATTATTCTTAGATTTTATTTTTTAGGCTAGTTTGCATGTCTTGTGCCATGGATTGTGTTTATGTTTTAGGAATGGGCAAGCACGTGAATTACGCCATTAGGCACTTATGATAGTGTCAGTACCAAATAAAATGCTTGTATTGTATTATTCTAGATATATATTATACAGGGCGTTACAGTAGGTTTCTCGTCACTTAATCAAAACACAAGCCAACATGTATTGTCTTATAACACTAGGATTTCTACATCACGTCCTTCTAAAGATATTAGGAATATGCAGGTAAGATAGGTTTAAAAATAATAAATTTTATCTATTTTGTTTTATATGTATCAAAGTGAGAATAGTAAGGGAACTATGTAAATATATATTTGAATACTATGTTATGTATTAACTAATACAAAGGATGTTTTGTAAGACCCTACTTGACATGGTGAAAAATTGGACATTCAAATTACAAATACCGTGAGGCATTTATATTGAAAACATATTTCGCACAATTGGAAAAGTCAGTGAAGTTAGAAGATATTGGCATTTTTGAAGAGTTTTAAAATTTTGGTGAAATTATTCGTTTGTTGCATTTTGGATTTTATTTCTCGTTAAAGAAATTTGACTGCCGATTTTGTAGGGTTGAGTTAGGCCAAACTCTAATTCTATCAGTTTCATTTGGTTAGGTTTAATTCGTGTATTTAATTTCTTTTAAACTTAAATATTTGTTGTAAATTTAGTAAATTATTATGTTTAAGTATATTTTTTTAGCTAAATAATGTAGTCTCTTATGTCCCATGATGTATCTTGTCTATAAGTATCGGGAAAAATTCACACACATTGGTTAAAGATGGAGTCCACAAAGAGTTTATATAAAGTAACAATGCTCTATTTAAAAGTCAATTTTCGAAGTATGAGTAAGAGAAAACGCAAATTTTATCATAATATCAGAGTCTAATTTAAGATTAAATGCGACACCGATAATTTAATTATGCGCTGCAGATGTCCAGACTTAGGTGTAAATATATGTGTTAAGAGTTTTATTTGGAACAATATATGACATAAACATGTGTATATAAATGGAAGGGAGGCATCACTTTACTAGCCAGTTTTTTATGGTTAAATTAGACCAAAACCCTAATTCTAACATAGTATCTCAAGCCTATCGATTTGGACTAATGATTGTTTATATTTACAAACCAAGCCTAATAGTATTGGAGGTGAGGGGGTGTATTGAAAAAAACCTTTATTATTTTATATTCTAACTTTGAACTATTTCTTTTGTCTAATATCTATTTTCACTATACTTTCATTCTTTTTTTATTTTTTCAAAACTATGTTAAAATTTTAAATATACTTTACTTTTTTCGTCCTCTTCAAGCTGTTACACCTCCTTCAATATTTTGTTTTTAAAATTTGTACTTCAATAAAAAGTAATGTTTTAAGTAGTATTATTTACTTTAACCAGTTATAAAATTAGTCAAAATACAGTTATTTACTTCAATACTTCAAAAATCGATATTAGCTAAATATTTAACAAATTTTAAAGAATTTACTAGTGGTCTTGTGCGAAAATATTATTGACTCATCCGTGTATCAATTTCCTAAAAAAGATAAATATTTAAAGTAGGACGTCAATTTTCTATTTATATTTAAAATTCATGTTTTTCATAAAATACATAAAAAAAAAGCACGTCACAAGACTTATATATGCTTCTATTATTTTACAAAGTCACATACTTGTATTTATTTACAATTATACAAACATAATTTGCAAAAATCACTTTATAGAATTTATAAATATGATTATTTTATGTTATTAATTTATTATAATAACATGCTAGTATTATGTTTTTATATCTATGGTGCGTTAGTAATGAAAAATATTAAAGAGTTACAAATACAAAGTATTTTTAGCATATAAACATGATCAGAATTTTGGAAAGTTTTTATATATTTTGAATTTATTTTGTCATTACAATTGTCTATTTTTTAAATCATAATAATTTATAGTCAAAATGTATAAATTATTTTCCATTTTAATATTAATATCACTTTAGTATTTTCCATTTTTTCTAATTTTCTATGTTAAATTAAAAAAAATATTAAATTGAAAATTCATATAATTCTTATTTGTAAGTAAAAATAATAAATGCGTGTTGACCCATTTTGTTCGGTTCCCCTTGTTTTCCCCCTTTTCTCTCTTATATATATGAGATAAAAAAAGACAACCACATCATTACTAGAGATTAATCTTCTATCACTTCTCTTTAGCAAAATCACGTGGGTAGGTTATTCGTACCCTGTCACCCTCAAGTCGGTAGGTTATTCTGTCTTATAATTTCACTTGTTTAATTTTCAAATTTTTTAATTTTTATGTATGTAATTGTTTGTATGTATTTCTCTAGTTTATTATTCAAAAATTTTAATCGTTACATATTTCACTGCCCGCGCATATTTCACTAGTTTACTTTTCAAAAATTTTAATTCTACATTCAATTTTCATATATTTTAGTTTTGTGTCGTAACTATTTTCTTTTTGTGCACTTTGTATGGATTTGTTGAATATTTTTATTTCTTGATGTGTGCAAACTCTTGATTTTTGCAATTTAAAAATGTATTTAGAATTTTATAAATAGTTATGGCCTTCAAACATCTAGCGTTGGAATGATTTTATTAAATTAAACAGTTTTTATTTGCTTCAATGATAATTTTCTAATTTCTTAAATGTTTTTTCTCATATGTTCTAGAGATAATTGATGCTAAGGTAAAGTATGAACCATAAATAACTTATTTCAATTTTTTTATTAAATATAAGTGTGATCAGTATTACATTTAGACAATTTTATTTTTCTTTTCTTTTTGACATTTTCTTATAATTTTTTGGTAATGTAGAGTCTTTTTTGTTTAATGCAAGATCTAGTTAACTATATCTTATTTAAAATCTAAGTTAATTTTTTTTTGTAAATATAAATCACTTTTTTAAAAATTAAACATTAAAGTCGTATATATTTATATATATTACAAAGACATGGCCTCAAGATTTCTTTAGTATAAATTGATTATAAGAGTGACTAATCTTTTATTAGTTTATTTCCTTTGTTTTTAATGAATTTCTCCTAAAATAATAGTTGACTCGTACAAACCAATTTACAAACATTTACTAAAGATTTATTTAGTTGTATATATGACTAACTACTTCATGAAAGATATTATATAACATAAACTCTTACTGTATTCTTATATTCTTTAAATTACGTTGCATAAATTAAAGGGTCATTAACTTTTCATCTAATTAATCTTAAATAAATTTTATTTAGTAAAACGAACAATTTATAACTTCTAATAGATTTTTGTTTGAAAAAATAAAAAATACTAATAATTACAATAGAGGTAGATAATTTAACTAATATTCCGTTAATATTTATTATTTATGATTGTCCACTACTTATTATCTCTTTGTTGTTGCTTTTTTCATTGTTGGATCAGGAAATGGATCATCACAAAAACACGTGGAATCAAGAAACATGTAGTAGTTTTGATATAAATAAAATTTCTCCAAAATTTGAAGTGGATGATGAGGTATTTTTAGATTATTCAGATATTATGAGGCCGACGTTACCTGAAATTCCACTTCCCGATCCATTAATGGTCATTGGTAAATTTGTTCCAGTAGAGCTTAAACCAGTTAATTCTTTAACTAGGATGCAAATTAATTACGCAAAATCTCTCGACAACAAAAAATGCAGGGAAAAGGATTATAATATTTCAACTCCAAAAGATAATGGAACTCATATAGATCCTTTTTTACCAAAGAAATTTCCATCTCCAGCCATCAGTATAACTCCGCCCACTGATGTAGTACAAACAAAAATATTCTCTACCGACATTACAAGTCTTAAACAATATGCAGGAGTCTTCCAATCAGGTTTGTATTCTTTATTTGTTGTTCAAAATACTAAATTTATATTTTATGAATAATGTGCAATAGCCAACTAAAAGTTCGTAGGTTTCTCGTCACTTAATCAAACCACGAGCCAACATGTATTGTCTTATAACACTAGGAATTCTACATCACATCCTTCTAAAGTTATTAGGAATATGTAGGTAAGATTATTTTAAAAATAATAAATTTTATCTATTTTGTTTTATATGTGTAAAAGTGAGAATAGTAAGGGAACTATATAAATATATATTTGAATACTATGTTGTGTATGAACTAATACATAGAATGTTTTGTAGGATGATATTTGACATGGTGAAAAATTGGACATTCAAATTACAAATGCCTTGAGGAATTGATTTTGAAAACATATTTCACACAGTTGGAAAAGTAGTGAAGTTAGAAGATATTGGCATTTTTGAAGGGTTTTTAAATTTTGGTTAAATTATTTGTTTGTTGCATTTTAGATTTTATTTCTCGTTAAAGAAATTTGTCTGCCGGTTTTGTAGGATTGAGTTTGGCCAAACTCTAATTCTATCAGTTTCATATTTAATTTCTTTTAAACTTAAATATTTGTTGGAAATTAAGTAAATTATTATGTTTAAGTAAATTTTTTTAGCTAAATAATGTAGTCTCTTATGTCCCATGATATATCTTGTCTATAAGTATCGGAAAAAATTCACATCTCACATTGGTTAAAGATGGAGTCCACAAAGAGATTATATAAAGTAACACTGCTCTCTTTAAAAGTCAATTTTGGAGGTATGAGTTAGAGAAAACACAAATTTTATCATAATATCAGAGTCTAATTTAAGATTAAATGCGACACCCACAATTTAATTATACGCTGCAGATGTCCAGACCTAGGTATAAATATATGTGTTAAGAGTTTTATATCGAATAATATATGACATAAACATGTGTATATAAATGGAAGGGAGGCATCACCTTACAAGCCAGTTTTTTAAGATTAAATTAGACCAAAACTCTAATTCTAACACAGTATCTTAAACCTATCGATTTGGACTACTGATTATATATATTTACAGACCAAGCCTAATAGTATTGGAGGTGAGGGGGTGTATTGAAAAAAACCTTTATTATTTTATATTCTCACTTTGAACTATTTCTTTTGTCTAGTATCTATTTTCACTATACTTTCATTCTTTTTTTATTTTTTAAAAACTATGTTAAAATTTTAAGATTTTTTTAATCAACCAACATACTTTATTTTTTTCGTCCTCTTCTAGTTATTACACCTCCTTCAATATTTTGGTTTTAAAATTTGTACTTCAATAAAAAGTAATGTTTTAAGTAGTATTATTTACTTTAACCAGTTATAAAATTAGACAAAATACAGTTATTTACTTCAATACTTCAAAAATCGATATTAGCTAAACATTTAACAATTTTAAATAATTTACTAGTGTTTTTGAGAGAAAATATTATTGACTCATCAGTGTATCAATTTCATAAAAAATATTTAAAGTTCTTTATTACTAAGGACCTCAATTTTCTATTTATATTTAAAATTCACGTCTTTCATAAAGTACATAAAAAAAGCACGTCACAAGACTTATATATGCTTCTATTATATTATAAAGTCACATACTTGTATTTATTTACATTTATACAAACATAATTTGCAAAAATCACTTTGTACTATTTATAAACATGCTACTATTAAGTTTTTATATCTATGGTGCGTTAGTAATGAAAAATATTAAATAGTTACAAATACAAAGTATTTTTATCATATAAATATGATCAAAATTTTGGAAAGTTTTTATATATTTTGAATTTATTTTGTCATTACAATTGACTATTTTTAAAATCATAATAATTTATAGTCAAAATGTATAAATTATTTTCCATTTTAATATTAATATTACTTTAGTATTATCCATTTTTTCTAATTTTGTATCTTAAATTAAAAAAAATATTAAATGGAAAATTCATATAAATCTTATTTGTAAGAAAAAATAATAAATGCGTGTTGACCCATTTTGTTCGGTTCTCCTTGTCTTCTCCCTTTTCTCTCTTATATATATGAGATAAAAAAAGACAACCACATCATTACTAGCGATTAATTTTCTATCACTTCTCTTTAGCAAAATCACGTGGGTAGGTTTTTCTTACCCTGTCACCCTCAAGTCGGTAGGTTATTCTGTCTTGTAATTTCACTTGTTTAATTTTCAAAATTTTTTAATTTTTATGTATTTCAATGTTTGTATGAATTTCTCTAGTTTATTATTCAAAAATTTTAATTGTTACACATTTCATTGGTCACGCATATTTCACTTGTTTACTTTTCAAAAGTTTTAATTCTACATTCAATTTTCATATGTTTTAGTTTTGTGTCGTAACTATTTTCTTTTTGTGCATTTTGTATGGATTTGTTGAATATTTTTATTCTTTGATGTGTGCAAACTCTTGATTTTTGCAATTTAAAAATGTATTTAGAATTTTATTAATAGTTATGGACTTCAAACATCTAGCGTTGGAATGATTTTATCAACACTACTAAAAAAAACAAATTTAGAGAGGGTATAAATTCGTCACAAATATATAATAATTCCCTCACAATTCAATTTAGTGACGGATTTTGTGACGACCCAAAATTCGTAACCAATTTCAATGTCGCAAAATATTAGTGAGGGAATTTCTAACCCGTCACAAATTGCGTCGGAATAAGGGTGTCACAAAATATATATCCCTCACTAATATTGAAAAAAAAAACATCAATTATTCTTAAAATTCCGTCACTAATTAATGACAAATTTAAATTCCCTCACAAAATAGTGACATATTTCAAATTTCCTCACAAAATAGTGACATATTTCAATTTCCATTACTAATATCATTATAAATAATCAAATTAATATTTTAAAAATAGAAATTGAATATGAAACCAATTTTTATTTGAATCTATAATTATCACATATATTCATCGTCAAATTACAAACAAATCATCACTATTGTTATTGAAATTAAGTTCACAAGCAAATTCTCAAATATATATATATATATATATATATATATATATACTTAATAGGTACATTAAGAGGTGAATAAGGCCTGGAAGATAGATCCTAAAAAAAACTATCCATTAATCAAAATAATTGCTCCAAAAAAAAATAGTTATCTGAAGTCAAACACATGTCTTCTATGACTTTTTTTTTTTGATAAGCAATTCATTAATAGGAGATTAATGGAATCTCAAACCAAAACACGCTCCTCTCAACACAAGGAGACTAATTACAAATAGTCGAATGGGAACTTATGCCATTCGTAAAGCCTACACTTCCTATTATCATCTTGACCTAAGATCAACCAATTCCACGAGACTATTTTGACATCGCTAACAATGTCGTCTACACTATACAAGGCATCATTGAACAAAATGTTGTTTCTAGATCTCCAAAGGATCCAACAAGTAATAAATCAAATGGCGTTTACCTTGCCCGATTTACTACGACCTTTGAGTTTTGCATTCCAATCCTGCAAATGGAGCCGACACGAAACATGACTTAAGTGACTTTCCATCCATCAAATGTACAAATTTTCTCTTTTGTACACCATGTCTTCCATGGCTAAAAGTGATTTTTCATCCATCAAAGACACCAATCTTCTCATTTGTATATCATCTATATACACATAAAAATAACACAAAATAAAGTTAATACAGAAATATAAGGGTTCAATTTGGCGGTTAGTTTGTTAGAGAAAGAAAGGTAAAGAAACAATACATGGGTGAAAGAGAAAGAAAGAAAAAAACTTCAATTGACTTTATTATACAAATTAGAATAAATACTACAAAGTCAAAAAAAGGAAATGATAATAGATGATAAATGTATTATTAACTTACTGTAATAGAGGAAAAGAAAAGACCATGAAACTCATCAAGAAAATATGCTATGTGCCCTGTTATTTTATGATTTGAAATTAATGTAAATCGTTGCTACTCATGTATAAACAAGTAGCTAATTCACTTGCTTTGACATTAAAAAGATATAAGTTCTAATATTCTAATTCTTTCCAAAACCATATGACATAATTAGACCACCTAACTTATCAATAATATACCAATATGTGATGTGTGTGCATAGACAAAAACTACACATTATCTTCAGGTTAAAGCTTCAGGTAAACATGTATCTATAATAAAAATAAGACAATATCATCTATCTATATCTTATTTAATGTTATAAATAAAAAGTAAGCACAAGTGAGTTAGGATGAATTACACCATATCTGAAAATTATCAAATGCTTACCAGAGAAAGGACGAAATCGTCAAATTCCATATTATATTACACGACCCATCTTCAACTCCTAACAAAACTATTGACAGTGAGTACTCACTACAATTTAAAAAGATGTATGGTACAACTACAACATTTCACTTCCTTCATTTATAGGTAAAAGTTAAAATGATTGATAAAAAACAAAGTTCATAAATAAAAGTTTATTATGAACCGTATGTTATATGAATCAAAGAATTATATGTCCATCCGCAATTATAAGCATGACATGGTATTGGACATCATTTTGTTCAACAATAATCATGAATATCTCAATAATAGGGGTAAACCAAGTTGGTCATGTTTTATGAATGCAGCGGGTTATAATAAGTGAACAAATGAAGGTAACACTTGTAAGGAATTGGAGAGCTCTCATAACTTAATGTTTGTTTTTTATGATAATCAAACTCTAGTCTTGATATCTTATTAGTACTCCAGCATGATTAAGCAAACCAATATTATAAACTAGATATTGTAATGTATCTACTTCAAATTCAAACAAATAAGTACACAATAAATAACTGAGTTTTGGCATAGCAGTAAAAGATGCAACTCAATTATTAAACAAATCTATGAATCATAATCTAGGCAAACTATCCTCGCTACTTAATGAATTTAATCTAGCCAAGAACACCGAGAATAACTCTTCGTTCATGATAAGACCCTTCTGCAAAATAAGGTATAATCTTTGGCTTATGATCAAATAAACTCTTCAAAAATTCTTTATGGGCCCGTGATTAACTAATGATTCTAGCTTGGTAATACCTACCTAATTATCATTGTCTTATGTAACCATTATAATAGGAACAAAACTAAACCCACATTTCAATTATTTTCAAATAATGTAAATACAACAGTGACATTTATGACCAATGGCTCTTCTACTAATATCAACTTTGGTTTTCTATGGCAACCACGATCAAATAATGTATACCTTTAGACAAGATCAAAGTAAATAAAATCAAAACAGACCATTATTTTCAAAATGCTCTCAACTACATTTTTCATGATGTTGATTGATCCTAAGACAATAAAATAACAAACTGAGTAATGATAATCAAGCAAGATTGCATAAAGCACAATTCATATTTAAGAGACTATAGAAAGACAAATCCATTCTAATAAACCAAAGTAAAACTTCAAAATAATATGTGATCTATTGGGTACAAAAGTCATATTATATATCACTTGATGGATGAACTTCATAACTTAATGTATATATATAAAACACAGAGTAAGTCGGGTTCTCTTTTCCGACATATATTACAAATAAAATAATCAAACTTAATATAATAATACAAATCTCACAGGAAAAGAGTTGTAATTTTTAAATGAAATGTATTAATTAGAAGAAACAAAGTGAATAAATACTTCAATAATAATGTTATAGTATTAAAATAATCAATTGAAGATATAGAGAAAGCAAGAAATAAACTACCAATCACAAAACAAAAAAATGGCGCTCTTCATAAATTAAGGAAGATGAGGAATGAGCAAATGGAGAGTATGATTCAACTACTAAAACAAATCGTTGGTGTTAAATGAGATTCAAATGAAACAATACCTGAAACCTAAACAACAGGTTGAATCAAGGTAGTGCCTTGATTTTATTTCCCCAGAGTGTTTAAACCCTAAATTAAGAAATCAAAAGAAACAAATTATCAAAAATTCACAAATAAAAGATAAAAAATATTCCAACTCAAAGAAGAAGAAAAGAATGAATTAATATGCATAAGGGAAAGAAAGCAAACCATATCGATCTAGATATAAGATTGGAGATAGAAAGTTAGTAAATCACAAGAGAAACAGAATGCGGAAGCTATTGTTAAAAGACGAAGATGAATGACGGAGACATGCATGTGAGCGGCGCGCCATTGACGGAAAGGGAGTGCAATGGGTGGAGGGTTTCATGCGAAAGGGGTTATGAGAGGTAAAAAGGGCTTAATGAAATTTTAATTTTAATAAAATTAAATCTGAAATTGAGTTTCATATTGGGGGGGAGATCGTGCGAGGGAACTAAATATTTGGGAGGGAATTCAAAAATTTTCTTTTCTGAAAATATTTTTTTATTTTTATATCTCAAATTTTAAATACAATATAAACTATTATATACATTTTTTTGTTAATATTTAATTCTTAAAAGTAATATTTCAGTCAAATTAATAAACTAATATTTATTGAACATAGATTTTAAAATTAATTTTAATCAAATTTAAATATCTATATATTTAAATGTATTTTTATCTTTGCAAATTATTTTACTATTACTTTTAACAAAAGTTTAAGCTACAAAAGTTTAAGATGAAATTTTTGCTTTTATCATTTATGAGGAATTATTTGTGACGGAATATTTTTGCCACAAATTTCGTCACTATCGTTCACCAATTTAAATTTTATTATATATATCGTTTTCCCTCACAAAATCCATCGTATTTAATGAGGGAATTAGTTCCCTCACAAATTTTCGTCACTAAATTGTATTTTTTTAGTAGTGCAAATAAAATAGTTTTTATTCGCTTCAATGATAATTTTCTAATTGCTTAAATGTTTTTTCTCATATGTTCTAGAGATAATTGATGTTAAGGTTCCGAAATTAAAGTAAGAACCATAAATAACTTATTTCAATTTTTTTATTAAATATAAGTGTTTTTTTTAGTAAGCAAGAAATTCATTAAAGCGAGAACAAAGGGTTCTCGAACCCACTTACAAAAAAAAAATGAGACTTAGCTCGGCAAAAGAAATTTACAACTAATTAGGCCTTAAGACAAATAGTACAAAGGGAGCATACTAAAATCATAAAAGCTATAATTGGAATTGGTAATTTTCCTAATATAAGACCGTCTCCAAATAAGCAACTTGACATTCCACACCACATCCATAATATTTCAAACAACATTCCTAAAAATAATGTCATTTCTCAACAACCATAAAGACTATGATGTCGCCATCCATATTACACCTTCGTTACCACTCTTCACCTTATTCCTTTTACAAAAGGAAAACCACCTTAAGAAACTCTCCTTAATGACATAAGTTCCAACCTCCTCAAAACCAACCCACTCCGCCACTTCCTTCCAAACCATTCTAGCCACCGGACATTCCAACAAAATATGTTTTAAAGATTCGATTCCGGACAAGCAAAAAGCGCAATTCAAATCACTATTCAGAAACACTCAACCTCTAAAAGAAAGATAATCCTTTGTTGGAAGCCTATCTAAAAAAACCTCCAACCAAAAGCTTTTATTTTCAACGGAACTATCCCCTTCCAAACCAAAGAAAAGACTTCATCGAAATTCTCCCTAGGTCCGAAAGGAGTCCGAAAAAAATTAACAACAGAGTAGAAAGAACTAACCGAATAAGACTCCAAAGTATCCACGGACCACCGGACTGAATACGGCTCCGAAGAAACCGGCCGGAAGTCTTGTAAAACCGACTGCAACTCCAATAATTCGGTGACCGCTCCACCCTCAACGATAGCACTAATGCCAAAATCCCCCCAATACCATCATTCACTTCTAAAACCACCCATGCCAGCCACTGATACTTCTTTAAGGCAAGATAAATCATAAAGAAGTGGAAATTTTCCCTTAAAACGAATATTAATACACCAACAAGAATGCCAAAAAGAGGAAGAGTATCCATTTCCAATTTTAAATCTACAATTAGAAATAAATAAATTTTCCGACAAACCTTTGTCCAAGCTGATGATATCCCTCCACCAAAAGGAACAACTTATCTTCTTTTTGATGCACTTTCCGGAGTCCACAATCCTCAAGTTGATATCATCGTACCTCTCCTTTAGAAATTTGTACCACAAAGCTTTTTTTTCTGAGAGAATCCTCCATCTCCACTTATTAAGGAGAGCTATATTAAAATCTTTCACCCTTCGCAAACCCAAACCCCATTTTTCAATCAGAAAGCACACCTTATTCCAACTCACCCAATAAATTTTCCTCTCACCCTCCTTCCTTCCCTAAAGCAAATTACTTTAGATACTAGATATCTCTTTATGGATCTTCATCGGAGCTTTATAGAAGGAAAGCATAAAAATCGACAAACTAGAAAGAACCAATTTTAATAAAGTTATCCTCCCACCAAAACTAAGAAACCAGTTATTCCAACAAGAGATCCTCCTTTTCATTTTTATCACCAAATCCTACGACAAAGAGGAACTATTAGAATTGGAGCCAATAGGAATACCAAGGAAAATGAATGGATGCTCCTCCCTCCTACAAGAAAGGAAGAAAGTGGCCAAATCCATGAAACGATCACTAATATTAATTCCAAAGAGTTTGCTCTTGTGAAAGTTAATAACCAAGTCGGAGACTATTTCAAAACCTCTTAACACCGCTTTGATTACCCACACTTGCTTCCAACTTCCTTCCCCTATAAGTAAAGTATCATCCGCGAATTAAAGAATATCAATAAAACACCTCTTTAAGTTAAAACCTTCGAACTCCTCATTCTCCACCGACTTTGTAACCATACCCCTCAACCCTTCCGCCACTATCTCCTTGTCTCAAACCTCTCTCCACCACAAACTCCTTAGTAGGACTACCATTAACCAATACCGACATTTTACTATTAAATACTAAAGTTTCCATCCACTTCATCCACATTTCCCCAAAGCCCATTTTCCTTAACATGAATCTAAGAAAATTCCAACTAACCTTATCGTAAGCCTTCTCGAAGTCAACTTTGAAGAGCAAATAACTTCTTCCCTCCTTTTTAGCAAAATACACCAATTCATTAGCCACCACAACTCCATTTAACAATTGTCTTCCCGGAACAAGAGCACTTTGAGAATCCGAGATAATCGAATTCAACACCACTTTAAGTCTAGCCGCCAAGAGCTTAGATAAAGCTTTATACACACAACCCACAAGACAAATAGGCCTACAATCATCCAAACATAACGGGTTAAATGACTTAGAAAACATAGCTCCGGAATGAAAATTAAGGAAACAACAAATAAACTCCTTCTTCATGAAATTCCAACACTCTTTAATAAAAAAGAAAGAATATCCATCGGGGCCCGGACTTTTAGATCCCTCACAACTCCAAATCGCATCCCTAATCTCTTATTCCGAAAAAGGGCCTTTAAGAAGAGATTGATCCATGCCACTAATGCTCTTAAACACGGTCTCTCAACATCCGGCTCAATAAACTTAGCCGTAAAGTGACTCCTAACCTCCTCCTTAACCTCCTCCACTTTGTCCACAACTCCATTTTCCGTGATAATGGAACCTAAGCAATTGCGCCTCCTCTTTTCCTTCATAACTCTATGAAAAAATTTACTATTGGTATCACCATCACTTAACCACTTAGGTCTCGACTTTTGTATGATCATGTTTTCGTTAATCTTAAGAGTAAGCCAAAACTTCCCACTCGCCAACATCTTCTTAGCCACCAACTCCTTCTCACCCTCCACATCCCCGAAGTCCACTTCTGTGTCATCTACAACGTTCAACTCCCTCACCCCTCCTCCATGTCCAAATTGACCCTTCCAAAAACATTTGAGTTCCACCACTTAAGCCTTTCTTTTAAAATGCGCAACTTCTCCTTGAGAACAAAATCTTTCCTTCTCTCCACAACAAGGTTCTTCCAAGCATTTTCAACAAAAGGATAAAAACGCCTATCGGAGAACCACTCATTATTCACCTTAAAAGGTTTCGGACCCCAATCCGCTTTGTCCACCACCAACCAAATCGGACAATGATCCGAAATATCCCTCGATCCAATCAATTGCCCCTGTCACACCCTGTATAATATATATCTAGAATAATACAATACAAGCATTTTATTTGGTACTGACACCATCATAAGTGCCTAATGGCGTAATTCACATGCTTGCCCATTCCTAAAACATAAACACAAACTATGGCACAAGACATGGAAACTAGCCAAAAATAAAATCTAAGAATAATATACAATATCCTCAATTATATACAACGAAAAGATACACAGCGGAAAATACTAAAGCCAAGCGTCTCTTGAAACATCCAAGCATCGCTCCACTTGTAAATCAAACATGCAAACCACACCTGAAATAAAGCAACTATAGTGGGGTGAGACACATCAAATCTCAGTGAGTTCCCTATCTTATAGATTCTCTCGGCTTTACGAGATTCTACCCATCCTAACTCAAGTCAAGGGGAAGGGAAAATGACCTTGAGTACACAATCTCACAACCTCACACTATATGAAAACATGTCATGAGTTCATCAAATCAAAATATTACTAATCGATAACCACACCAAGGCATCCCCTTTTCCAGTCCGCTTCTACGTCTAGAAGTCGACCCGAGTCATGAATCCTTGTAACCTACTTGACATACGAATGGATTCGGGTTGTACGGTCCTTTTACCGTTATGAACCGTCACTTTACACGAGCCTTATACCGTTAGAAGCACACGCTCCCAGAGCACCATTCGTACTGCACGCGGGAATCAAACCTACAAAGTAGTTGTGCATATGTTTCAAAGGAGCTCGAGACCCATGAAACGCACTCACGAAATAACCGGTTACGATTACGTGATCACACACACAAACGTGATTGTATTCGACAATCACAAGGCCACAATGCCTTAAGGCCTCTTGCCTTTTCACAAAAATCACAATGGTTAAACCACATGTTCCATACTAGTGTTCACTCTTTCCTAGACCAATCTCGTCACGGATGCATCTTCCTATATCAGGTGCCCGAGCCTTGTCATCTAGGTTTTCTACTCCATGCCCGAACTCGTCAATAAATGCATGAGCATCGCCATCCAGAGTTTCTATCACAATTCTATTCACAACCTAGAATTATATCGTTTGTTTTGGGGTAAAGTTTCCTCACTCTGCCTATTACGTTTTCATTTTATCATGGACATTCACTCACAACCATGCCCAACAATTAATAGGATAGGTAAGATATATCACAATTGCACAATAGAATAATATATGTCAAGTAAAACATAAATATGCCACTTTGGAAATTCTCCGATTAATTAATCGGGCAGTAAAAATAACATTTTTCACCTCCAATGGATAGAATATTTTCTTAGCTTCACATCAATATAAAGAACGTTAAAATCGGACAAACGAGTCAAAAGTTATGAATTTTAGAAAATACATTTTTTTTCATTTTGTTCCAGGTCGCGCTAAACGAGCTCCACCCCGCGCTAAACGCGCTCGTCATTGCCTGGAGAGGTTGCAAATTCTCCAGACCGCGTTAAGCGGGCAACACCGCGCTAAGCGCGCTCTGTGTTATGCAAAAAAATACCCCTTTTGACAGTAGAAAATCCAATCCCCCAACTCATTCTCCACTCCATACCCACATCCAACAGAGGTATATTTTCATGTTTCCATCATAGTTCATCCATCAAACTTCATAAAACATCAAAGTATAATTTCTACACCAAAACCCTAGGAATTTCCAATCAAAACAACCAATCCAAAACTTCATAACAATATCAATAGATGATCCTACACATGTTATAATCATACTACACAATTTATAGCTCATTTTATCCGTTAGATTTCATTGATTTGCAAAATAAGCATTTTCTCACAAAACCTAACTTAAGCTAGAATCATCTCTAACTCTAGAACTCAAAGCTTCTATCTAGAACCCACCTAGTAATCGAAGAGGAGTTTTAAGAAGATGATGGTGATCCATGGCTTCTTCTTCTTCCTTGAGCTTTTCCTCCCTTCCCTTCTCTTCCTCTTCTTTCTTCTCCTTTACTAACTTCTTCTTCTTTCTTTTCTCTTCCAACTGATATCTCACACATGTTACAAATTTATCCTGTCGGATTATATTATATAATATTGGTTTATATATATATATAGTTGGAAAGAGAAAAGAAAGAAGAGGAAGTTAGTAAAGGAGAAGAAAGAAAAGGAAAGAAGAGAAAGAGGAAGAGAAGGAAAGAAAAGCTCAAGGAAGAAGAAGAAGCCATGGATCACCATCATCTTCTTCAAACTCTTCTTCGATTACTAGGTGGGTTCTAGATAGAAGCTTTGAGTTCTAGAGTTAGAAATGATTTTAGCTTAAGTTAGGTTTTGTGCGAAAATTCTTATTTTGCAAATCAATGAAATATAACGGATTAAATGAGATATAAATTGTGTAGTATGCTTATAACATGTGTGAGATCATCTATTGATATTGTTATGAAGTTTTGAATTGGTTTTTTTGATTGGAATTTCTTAGGGTTTTGGTGTAGAAATTATACTTTGATGTTTTATGAAGTTTGATGGGTGAACTATGATGGAAACATGAAAATATACCTCTGTTGGATGTGGGTATGGAGTGGAGAATGAGTTGGGGGATTGGTTTTTCTGTTGTCAAAAGGGGTATTTTTCTGCATAACGCAGAGCGTGCTTAGTGCGGTGTTGCCCGCTTAGCGCGGTCTGGAGAATTTGCAACCTCTCCAGGCAGTGAGGAGCGCGCTTAGCGCGGAGTGGAGCCCGCTTAGCGCGACCTGGAACAAAATGGAAAAATGTATTTCCTAAAATTCATAACTTTCGACTCGTTGGTCCGATTTTAACGTTCTTTATATCGATGTGAAGCTAAGAAAATATTCTATCCATTGGAGGTGAAAAATGTTATTTTTACTGCCCGATTAAATAATCGGAGAATTTCCAAAGTGGTATATTTATGTTTTACTTGACATATATTATTCTATTGTTCAATTGTGATATATCTTGCCTATCCTATTAAGTGTGTAATGCCCTGTATAATATTTATCTAGAATAATACCATACTAGTGTTTTTAGTTGGTACTGACACATCAAAAGTGCCTAATGGCATAATTCACATACTTGTCCATTACTAAAACATAAATACAACATATGACACAAGTCATGAAAACTAGCCCAAAAATAAAAAGTCTAAGAATAATATTCAATTTCCTCAATTATACAAGAAAATACTACACAACAGAAATAAGCTCAACTAAGCTTCTCTTGAAACATCCCAGCATAGCTCCACTTGTAAATCAAACCTGCAAACCACACCTGAAATAAAGCAACTATAGTGGGGTGAGATACATCAAATCTCAGTGAGTTCCCTATCTTATAGATTCTCTCGGCTTTACAAGGTTCTAGCAAAATCCTAACTCAAGTCAAAGGGGAAGGGAATTGACTTTGAGTACACAACTCACAATCTCACACTATTTGGGAACATGTCATGAGTCTGTTAACTTAAAAATATGTCCTGAGCCTGTTAACTCAAGAATCTCACTAATCGATAACTGGTACCAAGGCATCCCTCTATTCCCGTCCGCTTCTACATTTAGGAGTCGACTCGAGTCATGGATCCTTGTAGTTACTTGGCATACAAAATGGATTCGGGAACACCGGCCTGTTAACCGTGAACCGTCACTTCTCATGGCCTGTTGACCATCGCAAGTCTCCACCCATAGCATAGGCTCCATTCGTACTAAACACGGGAATCAAACCTACCAAGTAATTGTGCCTGCACTTCAGAGGAGCTCGAGACTCATGAAGGCCTCTCAAGGGCAACTCAAAAGAAATAGTTACAATTACGTGATCATATACACAACGTGATTGCATTCGACAATCACAAGGCCATATTAGCCTTTAGGCCTTTAATGCCTTTAGGCCTCTTTTTCCTTTAGCAATAAAACCTAACAATTACACATGTACCATAATAGTGTTTCACTCATTTCTATACCATTTGTTTTGGAGTAAGGTTTCCTCACTCTTTCTATTTCATATTTTAAGCATGCATATCCTCTTGATAATGTTTAACAATGATATTAGGCAAAGCGTATTACAATTGCACATTTGAATTACATATAACAATTTCCATCACAAGTTAAACAAAAGCATATAACAATTGTATAATATAATCACACATAATGATTTATCACATAAAACATCCCTTTCGGGTTCCCTCCGATTCATTTAATCGAGTATCGAAAACAATACTTTTCACTTTCATCCCGTAGGATATTTCCACTGCTTTACATCGGTTGTAATCATGCCTCGATCGGATTTATGATCTAAAACATATGGATTTCAACATATCACATAACATTATTTTCATTCATTTTCCCACTAAATAATTAATCCCACGTCATTCTTAACGGTATAAAGAACGCTTAAATCGGACACCCGAGTCAAAAGATATGAATTTTTGAAAATATTATTTTTTTTCTCTTTTGTTCCAGGTCGCGCTAAGCGGGCCCCACCCCGCGCTAAGCGCGCTCCTCACTGCCTGGAGAGGTTGCAAATTCTCCAGACCGCGCTAAGCGCGCTCTGCGTTATGCAGAAAAAATTTCCTTTGCAACAACAACTCTCCATCCACAATTTCACCCTCAAAACCCTACCCAATCAGCAAATAAAAATATTTGATCAGGATTCTATCATGGGTTATTCCACAACTTCACAAACATACTTTCCTACAACATTTCATTATTTCTACACCAAACTCAAACATTTCAATTCAATCACAACATCATAACAATTATCAACCAATGATTCCACACACATATTGATCATACCACACGATTTATAACACATTTCAACCGTTAGATTCTTCGATATTGCCAAAAACCCATTTTTCCCCAAAACCCAACCTAACTCTAAACTCAAGAAACTCTACACTTAAAGCATCTATCTAAAACCCACCTGATATTCGAAGAGGAGGTTGAAGAAGATGATGAATCGATGAAGATGATCCATGAGCTTTTCTTCTTCTTCCATGGCTTTTTTCCTCTTTTCCTCTTTTTCTCCTCTTTCTCTTCTTCTATTCCTTTTCTTTTCTTACCAACTTCTTCTTTCTATTTCTTTCTCTTATACAAATATATATAATACTATTATTATATAATATAATCCAATAGAGTAAAATATCTCCAATTGATATTTTGTCATCTCAAACCAATTGATCAATTATTAGAGTTATCTTGAAATACTCTCTCGTACTAATAAATACCAATTTGTCTCTTTCATAAAATAATTGATCTCTTCAAAGTTCATTAGTTGCTCTAGTAATCCCAATTTATAATACTTAAAGTATTCAGAGGATTCCATTAATCCAACTTACTAAAGATAGAGCACACCAAAGCTCATCTAATATCCAATTGAGCATTTAAATAATATGGGGTATTACAAATTGTTTGGCATGGTTGTGAGAGAATGTCCATGATAAAATGAAAACGTAATAGGAAGAGTGAGGAAAATTTACCCCAAAACAAATTATATAATTTTAGGTTATGAATAGAATTGTGATAGAAACTCTGGATGGCGACGCTCGTGCATTCATTGACGAGTTCGGGCCTGGAGTAGAAAACCTAGATGACAAGGCTCGGGCACCTGATGTAGGAAGATGCATCCGTGACGAGATTGGTCTAGGAAAAAGTGAACACTAGTATGGAACATGTGTTTTAACCATTGTGGTTTTGTGAAAAGGCAAGAGGCCTTAAGGCATTGTGGCCTTGTGATTGTCGAATACAATCACATTTGTGTGTGTGATCACGTAATCGTAACCGGTTATTTTGTGAGTGCGTTTCATGGGTCTCGAGCTCCTCTGAAACATGTGCACAACTACTTGGCAGGTTTGATTCCCGCGTGCAATACGAATGGCGCTCTGGGAGCGTATGCTTCTGAGGGTATAAGGCCCGTGTAAAGTGACGGTTCATAACGGTTAATGGCCCGTAGAACCCGAATCCATTCGTATGTCAAGTAGGTTACAGGGATCCATGACTCGGGTCGACTCCTAGACGTAGAAGCGGACGGGAAAAGGGGATGCCATGGTGTGGTTATCAATTATTGATATTTTGAATTGATGAACTCATGACATGTTTCCATATAGTGTGAGATTGTGAGATTGAGTACTCGAGGTCATTTTCCCTTCCCCTTGACTTGAGTTAGGATTGATAGAACCTTGTAAAGCCGAGAGAATCTATAAGATAGGGAACTCACTGAGATTTGATGTATCTCACCCCACTATAGTTGCTATATTTCAGGTGTGGTCTGCAGGTTTGATTTACAAGTGGAGTGATGCTTGGATGTTTCAAGAGAAGCTTGGCTTTAGTATTTTCCTGTGTGTATCATTTCGTTGTATACAATTGAGGATATTGTATATTATTCTTAGATTTTATTTTTTAGGCTAGTTTGCATGTCTTGTGCCATGGATTGTGTTTATGTTTTAGGAATGGGCAAGCACGTGAATTACGCCATTAGGCACTTATGATGGTGTCAGTACCAAATAAAATGCTTGTATTGTATTATTCTAGATATATATTATACAGGGCGTTACAGTAGGTTTTTCGTCACTTAATCAAAACACAAGCCAACATGTATTGTCTTATAACACTAGGAATTCTACATCACGTCCTTCTAAAGATATTAGGAATATGCAGGTAAGATATGTAACAATTTAAGTCGGTAGGTTATTCTGTCTTGTAATTTTACTTGTTTAATTTTCAAAAATTTTTAATTTTTATGTATTTCAATGTTTGTATGTATTTCTCTAGTTTATTATTCAAAAAATTTTAATTGTTACACATTTCACTAGTCACACATATTTCACTTGTTTACTTTTCAAAAATTTTAATTCTACATTCAATTTTCATATGTTTTAGTTTTGTGTCGTAACTATATTCTTTTTGTGCATTTAGTAAGGATTTGTTGAATATTTTTATTCCTTGATGTGTGAAAACTCTTCATTTTTGCAATATAAAAATGTATTTAGAATTTTAATAATAGTTATGGACTTCAAACATCTAGCGTTGGAATGATTTTATCAAATTAAACAGTTTTTATTCGCTTCAATGATAATTTTCTAATTGCTTAAATGTTTTTTCTCATATGTTCTAGAGATAATTGATGCTAAGGTTCCGAAATTAAAGTAAGAACCATAAATAAATTATTTCAATTTTTTTATTAAATATAAGTGTTTTTTTTAGTAAGCAAGAAATTCATTAAAGCGAGAACAAAGGGTTCTCGAACCCACTTACAAAAAAAAAAACGAGACTTAGCTCGGCAAAAGAAAATTACAACCAATTAGGCCTTAAGATAAATAGTACAAAGGGAGCATACTAAAACCATAAAAGCTATAATTAGAATTTGTAATTTTCTCAATATAAGACCATCTCCAAATAAGCAACTTGACATTCCACACCACATCCATAATATTCCAAACAACAAGCCTAAAAATAATGCTATTTCTCAACAACCATAAAGACCATGATGTCGTCATCCATATTACACCTTCGTTACCACTCTTCACCTTATTTCTTTTACAAAAGGAAAACCACCTTAAGAAACTCTCCTTAATGACTTAAGTTCCAACCTCCTCAAAACCAACCCACTCCGCCACTTCCTTCCAAACCATTCTAGCCACCAGACATTCCAATAAAATATGTTTTAAAGATCCGATTCCGGACAAGCAAAAAGCGCAATTCAAATCACTATTCGGAAAGACACAACCTCTAAAAGAAATAGAATCCTTTGTTGGAAGCCTATCTAAAACACACCTCCAACCAAAAGCTTTTTTTTTTTAACAGAACTATCCCCTTCCAAACCAAAGAAAAGACTTCATCGAAATTCTCTCAAGGTCCGAAAAGAGTCCGGAAAAAATAAACAAGAGAGTAGAAAGAACTAACCGAATAAGACTCCAAAGTGTCCACGGACCATCGGACCGAATCCGGCTCCGAAGAAACCGGCCAGAAGTCTTCTAAAACCGACCGCAACTCCAATAATTCGGTGACCGCTCCACCCTCAACGATAGCATTAATGCTGAAATCCCCCCAATACCATCCTTCACTTCTAAAACCACCCATGCCAGGCACTGATACTTCTTTAAGGCAAGAAAAATCATAAAGAAGAGGAAATTTGTCCTTAAAACAAATATCAATACACCAACAAGAATGCCAAAAAGAGGAAGAGTATCCATTTCCAATTTTAAATCTACAATTAGCAATAAATAAATTTTCCAACAAACCTTTGTCCAAGCCGATGACATCCCTCCACCAAAAGGAACAACTTATCTTCTTTTTGATACACTTTCCGGAGTCCACAATCCTCAAGTTGATATCACCGTACCTCTTCTTTAGAAATTTGTACCATAAAACTTTTTTTTTTGAGAGAATCCTCCATCTCCACTTATTAAGGAGAGCCAAATTATAATCTTCCACCCTTCGCAAACCCAAACCCCCTTTTTCAATCGGAAAGCACACCTTATATAATATCCCATATTATTTAAATGCTCAATTGGATATCAGACGAGATCATATGAGTATCTATATGCTCTATCTTTGGTAAATTGGATTAATGGAATCCTCTAAGTACTTTAAGTATTGACATTTGGGATCAATAGAGCAACTAGTGAACTCTGAAGAGATCAAATTGTTTTATTAAAGAGACAGATTAATTATTCGTTCGAGAAAGTAATTTATGGTAACTCTAATCTTCCAACAATTGGGTTGAGACGATAAAATATCAATTGGAGGTATTTTTGCCCTGTTGGATTATATTATATTATAAGTTAATATATATATATATATTTTGTTAGAAAGAAAGAGAAAGAAGAAGTTAGTAAGAAGAAGAAGAAGAAGAGAAAGGAAGAGAAGAGGGAAAGAGGAAGAAGAGAGAAAAGCAATGGATCATCTTCAATGTTCATCTTCTTCTTCAAACTCCTCTTAGATTATCAGGTGGGTTCTAGTTAGACGCTCTAAGTTATAGAATTAAGGATTTAGAACTTAGGTTAGATTTGAGAGAAAATGATTAAACAGATGAAACAATGAAATCTAACGGATGAAATTCGATATAAATTGTGTAGTGTAGTCGTATTATGCATGTGATCATTTGATAATACTTGCTTTGATGTTTGGGAATGATTTGGATGAGGAAATGATGGATTTGGCCCAAGGGTTTCTGGTTTCTCACTGTTGCGAATTTCTGAACTTTGCATTGTTCGCCTAGCGAACCTGGCGAACTCCAAAGCGAACGGTTGGTTGAGTGTTTGCCTAGCGAACCCTGGAGCGAACGGAAGGAAAATGTTCGCCCAGAGCTCGCTTTGCGAACTTTATACCCTTTTTCTACTGACTTGGTTCGCTGGGTGTTCGCCTAGCGAACACACTAGCGAACATGGCATATTTATCCATATTGTTTCCTTCATAACTTTTGATCTGTAACTCGGATTGATGCACGGTCGGAAGTGTTGGAAAGCTATTTCAATGCTCTTTATGATAGGGAAATATAAATATATGTTTATGTCATGAATTGATATGGTAGAGTTAAATATTGTGATGAATGTTAGAAGTGTGGTTTATGTTTCCACCGGAAATGCATGAATCGGGAATCCGATTGTTATGGGACTTCCAGCCTTGGAAAGAGAATACAATGTGCTGTTAAATGGTATGTGAGACCATGATTTAACCAAGGATTCTTGGTAGAGGATAGTAGTGGCTTGTATGCCTTAAAAATGTGTGTAAACTACTATGTGGATTATGTTTGATATGTTATGCTATCTTGTGTGTTTTATGATTGATGTTGTAATGTGCTTGTCTAACATTGTTGTTGAATATAATTGAGAAAATGCCATGCTTAAAATGAATTAGAAAGAGTGAGGAAATTTTACCCAAAAACAAATGGCATAGTTAAGATTGTTATAATTCTAGGTTGTGAATAGAATTGTGATAGAAACTCTGGATGCCGATGCTCGTGTATTTGATGTATAGATGTGCATCCTTGACGAGTTTTGGCCTGGAGTAGATAACCTAGATGGTGATGCTCGGGTAGTTGATGTAGAAACGTGCATCCGTGACGAGTATTGGTCTAGGAGAGATTGAAACACTAGTATGAAACATGTGTATTGTTATGTTTTATTGTTAAAGGCATGAGAGGCCTAAATGCTAATGTGGCCTTGTGATTGTCGAATACAATCATGTTTGTGTATTTGATCACGTAACCATTTCCCTTGAGAGGCATTCATGAGTCTCGAGCTCCTCTGAATGCAGGCCGAATTACTTGGCAGGTTTGATTCCCGCGTGTAGTACGAATGGAACCTACGGGTAGAGACTTGTGACGGTGTACGGGCCGTGTGAAGTGACTATTTAAGGTGATAATATGTCCCTTATTTCCGAATCCATTTCGTATGCCAAGTAGATACAAGGATCCAGGACTCGGGTCGACTTTTAGACGTAGAAGCGGACGGGCAAGAGGGATACCTTGGTACGGTTATCGATTAGTGATAAACTTTTGAGTTAACGGACTTAATGACATGTTTCCATATAGTGTGAGATTGTGAGTTTGTGTACTCAAGGTCATTTTCCCTTCCCCTTGACTTGAATTAGGATTGTTAGAACCTTGTAAAGCCGAGAGAATCCAAAAGATAGGGAATTCACTGAGATTTGATGTATCTCACCCCATTATTGTTGATTATTTTCAGGAGGTATTTGCAGGTTGATTTACAAGTGGAGCTATGCTTGGATGTTTCAAGAGAGGCTTGGCTTTAGTATTTCCGTTATGTATATGTTGTATACAATTGAGGATATTGTATATTGATCTTAGTTTTTATTGTTTGGGCTAGTTTATATATCTTGTACCATAGATTGTATTATGTTTTTAGAAATGGTAAAGTATGTGAATTATGCCAATAGGCACTTATGATGGTGTCAGTACCAAATAAAACACTTGTATGGTATTATTCTATATATATATTATACAGGGCGTTACACCTTATTCCAACTCACCAATGAATTTTCCTCTCACCCTTCTTCCTTCCCCAGAGGAAATTACTTTGGATACTAGATATCTCTTTATGGATCTTCACCGGAGCTTTATAGTAGGAAAGCATAAAAATCGACAAACTAGAAAGAACAGATTTTAATAAAGTTAACCTCCCACCAAAACTAAGAAACCGGTTATTCCAACAAGAGAGCCTCCTTTTCATTTTTATCACTAAATCCGACCACAAAGAGGAACTAATAGAATTGGAGCTAATAGGAATACCAAGGAAAATGAATGGACACTCCTCCCTCCTACAAGAAAGGAAGAAAGAGGCCAAATCAATGAACCGATCACTAATATTAATTCCAATGAGTTTGCTCTTGTGAAAGTTAATACCCAAGCCGAAGACTATTTCAAAACCTCTTAACACCGCTTTGATTGCCCACACTTGCTTCCAACTTCCTTCCCCTATAAGTAAAGTATCATCTGCGAATTAAAGCATATCAATAAAACACCTCTTTAAGTTAAAACCATCAAACTCCTCATTCTCCACCGACTTTGAAACCATACCCCTCAACCCTTCCGCCACTATCACAAAAAGAAAAGGAGAAAGAGGATCTCCTTGCCTCAAACCTCTCTCCACCACAAACTCCTTAGTAGGAATACCATTAACCAATACCGACATTTTACTATTAAATACTAAAGTTTCCATCCACTTCATCCACACTTCCCCAAAGCCCATTTTCCTTAACATGAATCTAAGAAAATTCCAACTAACCTTATCGTAAGCCTTCTTGAAGTCAACTTTGAAGAGCAAACAACTTTTTCCCTCCTTTTTAGCAAAATCCACCAATTCATTAGCCACCACAACTCCATCTAACAATTGTCTTCCCGGAACAAAAGCACTTTGAGAATTGGAGATAGGCCTATAATCATCCAAACATAACGGGTTAAATGACTTAGGCACTAGAATCAAGAAAGAGGAAGTAAAAGCTTTAGAAAACATAGCTCCGAAATAAAAACTAAGGAAACCACCAATAATGGCGTTATCATCTTCAATTCCCAGTTCCTTCAAAGAATCTCGATGTTTCGATGGAACTTTATCTAAAGTTTTACGGCATCTCCTGTTACTTCTAATAATATCTGTTTCTGTAATAGACTCGCAGCATAGAAGAGCATTACTAGACTCATAGGATTTGCTTCTGATTGCTTTTCTTCTGGCCGCTGACCTAGCCGGATTCTTATCAGTTTGAACATCTGTTTCCCTCAGGGCAGAATGAATGAGGTTTGAGAAAAAGGAGGGAGTGTAGGGTATTTTGATGCAATTGTACACCTCATGAAGAGGTTTCTTCTTCCTGACGTTGCTCCAATTGGAAGGACCAACTAAACCACCTAGAGGGCCTGAGATAGGATTTGGGAGGCCCAAGTCCACAACAAGTTCGCCCTTATTTAAGTTACAATTATCAAACTTCACTAACTGTTCTTGTTCGCATCCAACGGGGATTTCGGAAACCGTGACTTTGGATTGAATGGTTTCCTTGGCAACACCATTACTAACTAGCTTTAAAGACCCTACTTTGTTCTCCGTACTAGATGAGCAAGCCACTGAGTGAAAATCGCCAAAGACGCTATCTTCTGACCCAACCGAGGTTGCACGAGTCTCAAAGCTATCACCAACCAAGGAAAGTCTTTCAGAGGCAGCATCGTGAATCAGACTAGAAATGCACCTTTTAGAAACGTGTCCCTTGGGACTAGTTTCTCTCTCCACATGCTTGTCTTTTGAACCACTAGAATCCTCACTCTCGGCCTCTCCACCTGAATCCCACGCGCCTTCATCTTCTGAGGAATACAATGACTGAACTTCGTCTGAGTCTATCAATTCGTCCACTTCCTCACCACAAGAGCAAGTTCTTCCACTGCTAAAATCTTCAGTAACTGATAAAGTGTATTTAATGTTATGAACTTCCACCCTGATCTTCATGTTAATAATCACCTATAAATTGGTTTTGATTAGTAATATTGTTGCGTCTAGTTTCGACTTGCTTCTAGTATTCTCATCACATTAGAAGTAAGTACCCAACGAGGAGGCAACAAGACTAAAATTCGTCTCACTCCAAGCAAAGCAAGGTAATCCATAGCAGTTAATCCACACAAATCTGTCAGTGTCAATCTCCTCAGGAGACCACACTCGAATATCTCTGAACCAAACAGCCAACCACTCCTTAGCTTCATTAACAAAAACATCCATGTCTCCCCCTGAAGTATCTTCCAAAAGGCACTTAGAGGCACCTAGAGGTGTAACCTTGATATTGAAGTGGCCTTCTTCGTTGAAATTTATTTGAATGTTGAAAGCATTACCATCTTCCATCACCACCCCAACTCTCATACGATTCAGATTCTCCAAGTTGATGCTATCTTCCTCCAAGGAGATACACTTATCACTATCCTTCTCAACCCTTATACCAAGTCGATCTGAATTACTCACCACTCATAGGATCTCTCGAGAATGGAGGGACTCCCGATTCTAGCAGGTATCAAAGGGGCCTCATTCTGCTTCGAATGGAACTTACTAGGAACTTTCGAATAGGAATCCATATTAAATCTCGGAATGTTAACGAAAATCTTCTTACCTTCAATCACTATACTATCAAGATTACAAGCTAGATTGCGAGAATCATGAACTTTCCTGAATTTCGCGAAACCGAAACGTCTTCCACGTTTGTTCCTTCTTGCTGAAATGAAAACTTCAGAAATTACTCTATGAACCTTGAAAATCTCGAACAAATCTTTGGCGTTCATGCTCTCCGGAAATTCTGTAACATAGAACGAAGTCGTACTTGCTCCAAAGGGAGCTCCTTTACCTCTATTTTCCTTCCACATAGAAAACCCTCCTTTGTTGCTTTGCTTCTTCCTAATGACCTTCTCCCAACTCATCTCTTCGCATGCAAAAAGAACTAACAACTACTTCCTACACCTTCAGTTCGGACACAAGCAATCCCACTCGAAATGAGAACTAAAATGATACCAAGGCCCATAAGCTCGAAAGCTAGGAATTTAAGCCGAAGATATCACAATAGGCACACTTGACCAGGACCACCGCCGACGAGCATAAAACGGAAGGAATTACTAAAATAATAGTTGACTCGTTAAAACCAATTTACAGACATTTACTAAAGATTTATTTAGTTGTATATATGACTAACTAATCCATGAAAGATATTATATAACATAACTTCTTACTGTATTCTTATATTCTTTAAATTACGTTGCATAAATTAAAGGGTCATTAACTTTTCATCTAATTAATCTTAAATAAATTTTATTTAGTAAAACGAACAATTTATAACTTCTAATAGATTTTTGTTTGAAAAAATAAAAAATACTAAGAATTACAATAAAGGTAGATAATTTAACTAATCTTCCGTTAATATTTATTATTTATGATTGTCCACTACTTATTATCTCTTTGTTGTTGCTTTTTTCATTGTTGGATCAGGAAATGGATCATCACAAAAACACGTGGAATCAAGAAACATGTAGTAGTTTTGAGATAAATAAAATTTCTCCAAAATTTGAAGTGGATGACGAGGCATTTTTAGATTATTCAGATATTATGAGGCCGACGTTACCTGAAATTCCACTTCCCGATCCATTAATGGTCATTGGTAAATTTGTTCCAGTAGAGCTTAATCCAGTTAATTCTTTAACTAGGATGCAAATTAATTACGCAAAATCTCTCGACAAAGAAAAATGCAGGGAAAAGGATTATAATATTTCAACTCCAAAAGATAATGGAACTCATATAGACCCTTTTTTACCAAAGAAATTTCCATCTCCAGCCACCAGTATAACTCCGCCCACTGATGTAGTAAAAACAAAAACATTCTCTACCGATATTACAAGTCCTAAACAATATGCAGGAGTCTTCTAATCAGGTGTGTGTTCTTTATTTCTTGTTCAAAATACTAAAATTATATTTTATGAATAATGTGCAATAGCCAACTAAAAGTTCGTAGGTTTCTCGTCACTTAATCAAACCACGAGCCAACATGTATTGTCTTATAACACTAGGAATTCTACATCACATCCTTCTAAAGTTATTAGGAATATGCAGGTAAGATTGGTTTAAAAATAATAAATTTTATCTATTTTGTTTTATATGTGTAAAAGTGAGAATAGTAAGGGAACTATGTAAATATATATTTGAATACTATGTTGTGTATGAACTAATACATTGGATGTTTTGTAGGATGATATTTGACATGGTGAAAAATTGGACATTCAAATTATAAATGCCGTGAGGAATTGATATTGAAAACATATTTGGCACAATTGGAAAAGTCAGTGAAGTTAGAAGATATTGGCATTTTTGAAGGGTTTTTAAATTTTGGTTAAATTATTTGTTTGTTGCATTTTAGATTTTATATCTCGTTAAAGAAATTTGTCTGCCGGTTTTGTAGGATTGAGTTTGGCCAAACTCTAATTCTATCAGTTTCATATTTAATTTCTTTTAAACTTAAATATTTGTTGGAAATTAAGTAAATTATTATGTTTAAGTAAATTTTTTTAGCTAAATAATGTAGTCTCTTATGTCCCATGATATATCTTGTCTATAAGTATCGGGAAAAATTCACATCTCACATTGGTTAAAGATGGAGTCCACAAAGAGTTTATATAAAGTAACACTGCTCTCTTTAAAAGTCAATTTTGGAGGTATGAGTTAGAGAAAACACAAATTTTATCATAATATCAGAGTCTAATTTAAGATTAAATGCGACACCCACAATTTAATTATACGCTGCAGATGTCCAGACCTAGGTATAAATATATGTGTTAAGAGTTTTATATCGAATAATATATGACATAAACATGTGTATATAAATGGAAGGGAGGCATCACCTTACAAGCCAGTTTTTTATGATTAAATTAGACCAAAACTCTAATTCTAACACAGTATCTTAAACCTATCGATTTGGACTACTGATTATTTATATTTACAGACCAAGCCTAATAGTATTGGAGGTGAGGGGGTGTATTGAAAAAAACCTTTATTATTTTATATTCTAACTTTGAACTATTTCTTTTGTCTAGTATCTATTTTCACTATACTTTCATTCTTTTTTTATTTTTTAAAAACTATGTTAAAATTTTAAGATTTTTTTAATCAACCAACATACTTTATTTTTTTCGTCCTCTTCTAGTTATTACACCTCCTTCAATATTTTGGTTTAAAAATTTGTACTTCAATAAAAAGTAATATTTTAAGTAGTATTATTTACTTTAACCAGTTATAAAATTAGACAAAATACAGTTATTTACTTCAATACTTCAAAAATCGATATTAGCTAAACATTTAACAATTTTAAATAATTTACTAGTGTTTTTGAGAGAAAATATTATTGACTCATCAGTGTATCAATTTCATAAAAAATATTTAAAGTTCTTTATTACTAAGGACCTCAATTTTCTATTTATATTTAAAATTCACGTCTTTCATAAAGTACATAAAAAAAGCACGTCACAAGACTTATATATGCTTCTATTATATTATAAAGTCACATACTTGTATTTATTTACATTTATACAAACATAATTTGCAAAAATCACTTTGTACTATTTATAAATATGATTATTTTATGCTATTAATTTATTATAATAACATGCTACTATTAAGTTTTTATATCTATGGTGCGTTAGTAATGAAAAATATTAAATAGTTACAAATACAAAGTATTTTTATCATATAAATATGATCAAAATTTTGGAAAGTTTTTATATATTTTGAATTTATTTTGTCATTACAATTGACTATTTTTAAAATCATAATAATTTATAGTCAAAATGTATAAATTATTTTCCATTTTAATATTAATATTACTTTAGTATTTTCCATTTTTTCTAATTTTCTATCTTAAATTAAAAAAAATATTAAATGGAAAATTCATATAAATCTTATTTGTAAGAAAAAATAATAAATGCGTGTTAACCCATTTTGTTCGGTTCTCCTTGTCTTCTCCCTTTTCTCTCTTATATATATGAGATAAAAAAAGACAACCACATCATTACTAGGGATTAATTTTCTATCACTTCTCTTTAGCAAAATGACGTGGGTAGGTTATTCTTACCCTGTCACCCTCAAGTCGGTAGGTTATTCTGTCTTGTAATTTCACTTGTTTAATTTTCAAAATTTTTTAATTTTTATGTATTTCAATGTTTGTATGAATTTCTCTAGTTTATTATTCAAAAATTTTAATTGTTACACCTTTCATTGGTCACGCATATTTCACTTGTTTACTTTTCAAAAGTTTTATTTCTACATTCAATTTTCATATGTTTTAGTTTTGTGTCGTAACTATTTTCTTTTTGTGCATTTTGTATGGATTTGTTGAATATTTTTATTCTTTGATGTGTGCAAACTCTTGATTTTTGCAATTTAAAAATGTATTTAGAATTTTATTAATAGTTATGGACTTCAAACATCTAGCGTTGGAATGATTTTATCAACACTACTAAAAAAAACAAATTTAGAGAGGGTATAAATTCGTCACAAATATATAATAATTCCCTCACAATTCAATTTAGTAACGGATTTTGTGACAACCCAAAATTCGTAACCAATTTCAATGTCGCAAAATATTAGTGAGGGAATTTCTAACCCGTCACAAATTGCGTCGGAATAAGGGTGTCACAAAATATATATCCCTCACTAATATTGAAAAAAAAACATCAATTATTCTTAAAATTCCGTCACTAATTAATGACAAATTTAAATTCCCTCACAAAATAGTGACATATTTCAAATTTCCCCACAAAATAGTGACATATTTCAATTTCCATTACTAATATCATTATAAATAATCAAATTAATATTTTAAAAATAGAAATTGAATATGAAACCAATTTTTATTTGAATCTATAATTATCACATATATTCATCGTCAAATTACAAACAAATCATCACTATTGTTATTGAAATTAAGTTCACAAGCAAATTCTCAAATATATATATATATATATATATATATATATATATATATATATATATATATATATATATATATATATATATATATATATATATATATATATACTAAATAGGTACATTAAGAGGTGAATAAGGCCTGGAAGATAGATCCTAAAAAAAACTATCCATTAATCAAAATAATTGCTCCAAAAAAAAATAGTTATCTGAAGTCAAACACATGTCTTCCATGACTTTTTTTTTTTTATAAGCAATTCATTAATAGGAGATTAATGGAATCTCAAACCAAAACACGCTCCTCTCAACACAAGGAGACTAATTACAAATAGTCGAATGGGAACTTATGTCATTCGTAAAGCCTACACTTCCTACTATCATCTTGACCTAAGATCAACCAATTCCACGAGACTATTTTGACATCGCTAACAATGTCGTCTACACTATACAAGGCATCATTGAACAAAATGTTGTTTCTAGATCTCCAAAGGATCCAACAAGTAATAAATCAAATGGCGTTTACCTTGCCCGATTTACTACGACCTTTGAGTTTTGCATTCCAATCCTGCAAATGGAGCCGACACGAAACATGACTTAAGTGACTTTCCATCCATCAAATGTACAAATTTTCTCTTTTGTACACCATGTCTTCCATGGCTAAAAGTGATTTTTCATCCATCAAAGACACCAATCTTCTCATTTGTATATCATCTATATACACATAAAAATAACACAAAATAAAGTTAATACAGAAATATAAGGGTTCAATTTGGCGGTTAGTTTGTTAGAGAAAGAAAGGTAAAGAAACAATACATGGGTGAAAGAGAAAGAAAGAAAAAAACTTCAATTGACTTTATTATACAAATTAGAATAAATACTACAAAGTCAAAAAAAGGAAATGATAATAGATGATAAATGTATTATTAACTTACTGTAATAGAGGAAAAGAAAAGACCATGAAACTCATCAAGAAAATATGCTATGTGCCCTGTTATTTTATGATTTGAAATTAATGTAAATCGTTGCTACTCATGTATAAACAAGTAGCTAATTCACTTGCTTTGACATTAAAAAGATATAAGTTCTAATATTCTAATTCTTTCCAAAACCATATGACATAATTAGACCACCTAACTTATCAATAATATACCAATATGTGATGTGTGTGCATAGACAAAAACTACACATTATCTTCAGGTTAAAGCTTCAGGTAAACATGTATCTATAATAAAAATAAGACAATATCATCTATCTATATCTTATTTAATGTTATAAATAAAAAGTAAGCACAAGTGAGTTAGGATGAATTACACCATATCTGAAAATTATCAAATGCTTACCAGAGAAAGGACGAAATCGTCAAATTCCATATTATATTACACGACCCATCTTCAACTCCTAACAAAACTATTGACAGTGAGTACTCACTACAATTTAAAAAGATGTATGGTACAACTACAACATTTCACTTCCTTCATTTATAGGTAAAAGTTAAAATGATTGATAAAAAACAAAGTTCATAAATAAAAGTTTATTATGAACCGTATGTTATATGAATCAAAGAATTATATGTCCATCCGCAATTATAAGCATGACATGGTATTGGACATCATTTTGTTCAACAATAATCATGAATATCTCAATAATAGGGGTAAACCAAGTTGGTCATGTTTTATGAATGCAGCGGGTTATAATAAGTGAACAAATGAAGGTAACACTTGTAAGGAATTGGAGAGCTCTCATAACTTAATGTTTGTTTTTTATGATAATCAAACTCTAGTCTTGATATCTTATTAGTACTCCAGCATGATTAAGCAAACCAATATTATAAACTAGATATTGTAATGTATCTACTTCAAATTCAAACAAATAAGTACACAATAAATAACTGAGTTTTGGCATAGCAGTAAAAGATGCAACTCAATTATTAAACAAATCTATGAATCATAATCTAGGCAAACTATCCTCGCTACTTAATGAATTTAATCTAGCCAAGAACACCGAGAATAACTCTTCGTTCATGATAAGACCCTTCTGCAAAATAAGGTATAATCTTTGGCTTATGATCAAATAAACTCTTCAAAAATTCTTTATGGGCCCGTGATTAACTAATGATTCTAGCTTGGTAATACCTACCTAATTATCATTGTCTTATGTAACCATTATAATAGGAACAAAACTAAACCCACATTTCAATTATTTTCAAATAATGTAAATACAACAGTGACATTTATGACCAATGGCTCTTCTACTAATATCAACTTTGGTTTTCTATGGCAACCACGATCAAATAATGTATACCTTTAGACAAGATCAAAGTAAATAAAATCAAAACAGACCATTATTTTCAAAATGCTCTCAACTACATTTTTCATGATGTTGATTGATCCTAAGACAATAAAATAACAAACTGAGTAATGATAATCAAGCAAGATTGCATAAAGCACAATTCATATTTAAGAGACTATAGAAAGACAAATCCATTCTAATAAACCAAAGTAAAACTTCAAAATAATGTGATCTATTGGGTACAAAAGTCATATTATATATCACTTGATGGATGAACTTCATAACTTAATGTATATATATAAAACACAGAGTAAGTCGGGTTCTCTTTTCCGACATATATTACAAATAAAATAATCAAACTTAATATAATAATACAAATCTCATAGGAAAAGAGTTGTAATTTTTAAATGAAATGTATTAATTAGAAGAAACAAAGTGAATAAATACTTCAATAATAATGTTATAGTATTAAAATAATCAATTGAAGATATAGAGAAAGCAAGAAATAAACTACCAATCACAAAACAAAAAAATGGCGCTCTTCATAAATTAAGGAAGATGAGGAATGAGCAAATGGAGAGTATGATTCAACTACTAAAACAAATCGTTGGTGTTAAATGAGATTCAAATGAAACAATACCTGAAACCTAAACAACAGGTTGAATCAAGGTAGTGCCTTGATTTTATTTCCCCAGAGTGTTTAAACCCTAAATTAAGAAATCAAAAGAAACAAATTATCAAAAATTCACAAATAAAAGATAAAAAATATTCCAACTCAAAGAAGAAGAAAAGAATGAATTAATATGCATAAGGGAAAGAAAGCAAACCATATCGATCTAGATATAAGATTGGAGATAGAAAGTTAGTAAATCACAAGAGAAACAGAATGCGGAAGCTATTGTTAAAAGACGAAGATGAATGACGGAGACATGCATGTGAACGGCGCGCCATTGCCGGAAAGGGAGTGCAATGGGTGGAGGGTTTCATGCGAAAGGGGTTATGAGAGGTAAAAAGGGCTTAATGAAATTTTAATTTTAATAAAATTAAATCTGAAATTGAGTTTCATATTGGGGGGGAGATCGTGCGAGGGAACTAAATATTTGGGAGGGAATTCAAAAATTTTCTTTTCTGAAAATATTTTTTTATTTTTATATCTCAAATTTTAAATACAATATAAACTATTATATACATTTTTTTGTTAATATTTAATTCTTAAAAGTAATATTTTAGTCAAATTAATAAACTAATATTTATTGAACATAGATTCTAAAATTAATTTTAATCAAATTTAAATATCTATATATTTAAATGTATTTTTATCTTTGCAAATTATTTTACTATTACTTTTAACAAAAGTTTAAGCTACAAAAGTTTAAGATGAAATTTTTGCTTTTATCATTTATGAGGAATTATTTGTGACGGAATATTTTTGCCACAAATTTCGTCACTATCGTTCACCAATTTAAATTTTATTATATATATCGTTTTCCCTCACAAAATCCATCGTATTTAATGAGGGAATTAGTTCCCTCACAAATTTTCGTCACTAAATTGTATTTTTTTAGTAGTGCAAATAAAATAGTTTTTATTCGCTTCAATGATAATTTTCTTATTGCTTAAATGTTTTTTCTCATATGTTCTAGAGATAATTGATGTTAAGGTTCCGAAATTAAAGTAAGAACCATAAATAACTTATTTCAATTTTTTTTATTAAATATAAGTGTTTTTTTTAGTAAGCAAGAAATTCATTAAAGCGAGAACAAAGGGTTCTCGAACCCACTTACAAAAAAAAAATGAGACTTAGCTCGGCAAAAGAAATTTACAACTAATTAGGCCTTAAGACAAATAGTACAAAGGGAGCATAATAAAATCATAAAAGCTATAATTGGAATTGGTAATTTTCCTAATATAAGACCGTCTCCAAATAATCAACTTGACATTCCACACCACATCCATAATATTTCAAACAACATTCCTAAAAATAATTTCATTTCTCAACAACCATAAAGACTATGATGTCGCCATCCATATTACACCTTCGTTACCACTCTTCACCTTATTCCTTTTACAAAAGGAAAACCACCTTAAGAAACTCTCCTTAATGACATAAGTTCCAACCTCCTCAAAACCAACCCACTCCGCCACTTCCTTCCAAACCATTCTAGCCACCGGACATTCCAACAAAATATGTTTTAAAGATTCGATTCCGGACAAGCAAAAAGCGCAATTCAAATCACTATTCAGAAACACTCAACCTCTAAAAGAAAGATAATCCTTTGTTGGAAGCCTATCTAAAAAAACCTCCAACCAAAAGCTTTTATTTTCAACGGAACTATCCCCTTCCAAACCAAAGAAAAGACTTCATCGAAATTCTCCCTAGGTCCGAAAGGAGTCCGAAAAAAATTAACAACAGAGTAGAAAGAACTAACCGAATAAGACTCCAAAGTATCCACGGACCACCGGACTGAATACGGCTCCGAAGAAACCGGCCGGAAGTCTTGTAAAACCGACTGCAACTCCAATAATTCGGTGACCGCTCCACCCTCAACGATAGCACTAATGCCAAAATCCCCCCAATACCATCATTCACTTCTAAAACCACCCATGCCAGCCACTGATACTTCTTTAAGGCAAGATAAATCATAAAGAAGTGGAAATTTTCCCTTAAAACAAATATTAATACACCAACAAGAATGCCAAAAATAGGAAGAGTATCCATTTCCAATTTTAAATCTACAATTAGAAATAAATAAATTTTCCGACAAACCTTTGTCCAAGCTGATGATATCCCTCCACCAAAAGGAACAACTTATCTTCTTTTTGATGCACTTTCCGGAGTCCACAATCCTCAAGTTGATATCATCGTACCTCTCCTTTAGAAATTTGTACCATAAAACTTTTTTTTCTGAGAGAATCCTCCATCTCCACTTATTAAGGAGAGCTATATTAAAATCTTTCACCCTTCGCAAACCCAAACCCCATTTTTCAATCGGAAAGCACACCTTATTCCAACTCACCCAATAAATTTTCCTCTCACCCTCCTTCCTTCCCTAAAGCAAATTACTTTAGATACTAGATATCTCTTTATGGATCTTCATCGGAGCTTTATAGAAGGAAAGCATAAAAATCGACAAACTAGAAAGAACCAATTTTAATAAAGTTATCCTCCCACCAAAACTAAGAAACCAGTTATTCCAACAAGAGATCCTCCTTTTCATTTTTATCACCAAATCCTACGATAAAGAGGAACTATTAGAATTGGAGCCAATAGGAATACCAAGGAAAATGAATGGATGCTCCTCCCTCCTACAAGAAAGGAAGAAAGTGGCCAAATCCATGAAACGATCACTAATATTAATTCCAATGAGTTTGCTCTTGTGAAAGTTAATAACCAAGTCGGAGACTATTTCAAAACCTCTTAACACCGCTTTGATTACCCACACTTGCTTCCAACTTCCTTCCCCTATAAGTAAAGTATCATCCGCGAATTAAAGAATATCAATAAAACACCTCTTTAAGTTAAAACCTTCGAACTCCTCATTCTCCACCGACTTTGTAACCATACCCCTCAACCCTTCCGCCACTATCACAAAAAGAAAAGGACAAAGAGGATCTCCTTGTCTCAAACCTCTCTCCACCACAAACTCCTTAGTAGGACTACCATTAACCAATACCGACATTTTACTATTAAATACTAAAGTTTCCATCCACTTCATCCACATTTCCCCAAAGCCCATTTTCCTTAACATGAATCTAAGAAAATTCCAACTAACCTTATCGTAAGCCTTCTCGAAGTCAACTTTGAAGAGCAAACAACTTCTTCCCTCCTTTTTAGCAAAATACACCAATTCATTAGCCACCACAACTCCATTTAACAATTGTCTTCCCGGAACAAGAGCACTTTGAGAATCCGAGATAATCGAATTCAACACCACTTTAAGTCTAGCCGCCAAGAGCTTAGATAAAGCTTTATACACACAACCCACAAGACAAATAGGCCTACAATCATCCAAACATAACGGGTTAAATGACTTAGAAAACATAGCTCCGGAATGAAAATTAAGGAAACAACAAATAAACTCCTTCTTCATGAAATTCCAACACTCTTTAATAAAAAAGAAAGAATATCCATCGGGGCCCGGACTTTTAGATCCCTCACAACTCCAAATCGCATCCCTAATCTCTTATTCCGAAAAAGGGCCTTTAAGAAGAGATTGATCCATGCCACTAATGCTCTTAAACACGGTCTCTCAACATCCGGCTCAATAAACTTAGCCGTAAAGTGACTCCTAACCTCCTCCTTAACCTCCTCCACTTTGTCTACAACTCCATTTTCCGTGATAATGGAACCTAAGCAATTGCGCCTCCTCTTTTCCTTCATAACTCTATGAAAAAATTTACTATTGGTATCACCATCACTTAACCACTTAGGTCTCGACTTTTGTATGATCATGTTTTCGTTAATCTTAAGAGTAAGCCAAAACTTCCCACTCGCCAACATCTTCTTAGCCACCAACTCCTTCTCACCCTCCACATCCCCGAAGTCCACTTCTGTGTCATCTACAACGTTCAACTCCCTCACCCCTCCTCCATGTCCAAATTGACCCTTCCAAAAACATTTGAGTTCCACCACTTAAGCCTTTCTTTTAAAATGCGCAACTTCTCCTTGAGAACAAAATCTTTCCTTCCCTCCACAACAAGGTTCTTCCAAGCATTTTCAACAAAAGGATAAAAACGCCTATCGGAGAACCACTCATTATTCACCTTAAAAGGTTTCGGACCCCAATCCGCTTTGTCCACCACCAACCAAATCGGACAATGATCCGAAATATCCCTCGATCCAATCAATTGCCCCTGTCACACCCTGTATAATATATATCTAGAATAATACAATACAAGCATTTTATTTGGTACTGACACCATCATAAGTGCCTAATGGCGTAATTCACATGCTTGCCCATTCCTAAAACATAAACACAAACTATGGCACAAGACATGGAAACTAGCCAAAAATAAAATCTAAGAATAATATACAATATCCTCAATTATATACAACGAAAAGATACACAGCGGAAAATACTAAAGCCAAGCGTCTCTTGAAACATCCAAGCATCGCTCCACTTATAAATCAAACCTGCAAACCACACCTGAAATAAAGCAACTATAGTGGGGTGAGACACATCAAATCTCAGTGAGTTCCCTATCTTATAGATTCTCTCGGCTTTACGAGATTCTACCCATCCTAACTCAAGTCAAGGGGAAGGGAAAATGACCTTGAGTACACAATCTCACAAACTCACACTATATGAAAACATGTCATGAGTTCATCAACTCAAAATATTACTAATCGATAACCACACCAAGGCATCCCCTTTTCCAGTCCGCTTCTACGTCTAGAAGTCGACCCGAGTCATGGATCCTTGTAACCTACTTGACATACGAATGGATTTGGGTTGTACGGTCCTTTTACCGTTATGAACCGTCACTTTACACGAGCCTTATACCGTTAGAAGCACACGCTCCCAGAGCACCATTCGTACTGCACGCGGGAATCAAACCTACAAAGTAGTTGTGCATATGTTTCAAAGGAGCTCGAGACCCATGAAACGCACTCACGAAATAACCGGTTACGATTACGTGATCACACACACAAACGTGATTGTATTCGACAATCACAAGGCCACAATGCCTTAAGGCCTCTTGCCTTTTCACAAAAATCACAATGGTTAAAACACATGTTCCATACTAGTGTTCACTCTTTCCTAGACCAATCTCGTCACGGATGCATCTTCCTACATCAGGTGCCCGAGCCTTGTCATCTAGGTTTTCTACTCCATGCCCGAACTCGTCAATAAATGCATGAGCATCGCCATCCAGAGTTTCTATCACAATTCTATTCACAACCTAGAATTATATCGTTTGTTTTGGGGTAAAGTTTCCTCACTCTGCCTATTACGTTTTCATTTTATCATGGACATTCACTCACAACCATGCCCAACAATTAATAGGATAGGTAAGATATATCACAATTGCACAATAGAATAATATATGTCAAGTAAAACATAAATATGCCACTTTGGAAATTCTCCGATTAATTAATCGGCCAGTAAAAATAACATTTTTCACCTCCAATGGATAGAATATTTTCTTAGCTTCACATCAATATAAAGAACGTTAAAATCGGACAAACGAGTCAAAAGTTATGAATTTTAGAAAATACATTTTTTTTCATTTTGTTCCAGGTCGCGCTAAACGAGCTCCACCCCGCGCTAAACGCGCTCGTCATTGCCTGGAGAGGTTGCAAATTCTCCAGACCGCGTTAAGCGGGCAACACCGCGCTAAGCGCGCTCTGTGTTATGCAAAAAAATACCCCTTTTGACAGTAGAAAATCCAATCCCCCAACTCATTCTCCACTCCATACCCACATCCAACAGAGGTATATTTTCATGTTTCCATCATAGTTCATCCATCAAACTTCATAAAACATCAAAGTATAATTTCTACACCAAAACCCTAAGAATTTCCAATCAAAACAACCAATCCAAAACTTCATAACAATATCAATAGATGATCCTACACATGTTATAATCATACTACACAATTTATAGCTCATTTTATCCGTTAGATTTCATTGATTTGCAAAATAAGCATTTTCTCACAAAAACTAACTTAAGCTAGAATCATCTCTAACTCTAGAACTCAAAGCTTCTATCTAGAACCCACCTAGTAATCGAAGAGGAGTTTTAAGAAGATGATGGTGATCCATGGCTTCTTCTTCTTCCTTGAGCTTTTCCTCCCTTCCCTTCTCTTCCTCTTCTTTCTTCTCCTTTACTAACTTCTTCTTCTTTCTTTTCTCTTCCAACTGATATCTCACACATGTTACAAATTTATCCTGTCGGATTATATTATATAATATTGGTTTATATATATATATATAGTTGGAAAGAGAAAAGAAAGAAGAGGAAGTTAGTAAAGGAGAAGAAAGAAAAGGAAAGAAGAGAAAGAGGAAGAGAAGGAAAGAAAAGCTCAAGGAAGAAGAAGAAGCCATGGATCACCATCATCTTCTTCAAACTCCTCTTCGATTACTAGGTGGGTTCTAGATAGAAGCTTTGAGTTCTAGAGTTAGAAATGATTTTAGCTTAAGTTAGGTTTTGTGCGAAAATTCTTATTTTGCAAATCAATGAAATATAACGGATTAAATGAGCTATAAATTGTGTAGTATGCTTATAACATGTGTGAGATCATCTATTGATATTGTTATGAAGTTTTGAATTGGTTTTTTTGATTGGAATTTCTTAGGGTTTTGGTGTAGAAATTATACTTTGATGTTTTATGAAGTTTGATGGGTGAACTATGATGGAAACATGAAAATATACCTCTGTTGGATGTGGGTATGGAGTGGAGAATGAGTTGGGGGATTGGTTTTTCTGTTGTCAAAAGGGGTATTTTTCTGCATAACGCAGAGCGTGCTTAGTGCGGTGTTGCCCGCTTAGCGCGGTCTGGAGAATTTGCAACCTCTCCAGGCAGTGAGGAGTGCGCTTAGAGCGGAGTGGAGCCCGCTTAGCGCGACCTGGAACAAAATGGAAAAATGTATTTTCTAAAATTCATAACTTTCGACTCGTTGGTCCGATTTTAACGTTCTTTATATCGATGTGAAGCTAAGAAAATATTCTATCCATTGGAGGTGAAAAATGTTATTTTTACTGCCCGATTAAATAATCGGAGAATTTCCAAAGTGGTATATTTATGTTTTACTTGACATATATTATTCTATTGTGCAATTGTGATATATCTTGCCTATCCTATTAATTGTGTAATGCCCTGTATAATATTTATCTAGAATAATACCATACTAGTGTTTTTAGTTGGTAATGACACATCAAAAGTGCCTAATGGCATAATTCACATACTTGTCCATTACTAAAACATAAATACAACATATGACACAAGTCATGAAAACTAGCCCAAAAATAAAAAGTCTAAGAATAATATTCAATTTCCTCAATTATACAAGAAAATACTACACAACAGAAATAAGCTCAACTAAGCTTCTCTTGAAACATCCCAGCATAGCTCCACTTGTAAATCAAACCTGCAAACCACACCTGAAATAAAGCAACTATAGTGGGGTGAGATACATCAAATCTCAGTGAGTTCCCTATCTTATAGATTCTCTCGGCTTTACAAGGTTCTAGCAAAATCCTAACTCAAGTCAAAGGGGAAGGGAATTGACTTTGAGTACACAACTCACAATCTCACACTATTTGGGAACATGTCATGAGTCTGTTAACTTAAAAATATGTCCTGAGCCTGTTAACTCAAGAATCTCACTAATCGATAACCGGTACCAAGGCATCCCTCTATTCCCGTCCGCTTCTACATTTAGGAGTCGACCCGAGTCATGGATCCTTGTAGTTACTTGGCATACAAAATGGATTCGGGAACACCGGCCTGTTAACCGTGAACCGTCACTTCTCATGGCCTGTTGACCATCGCAAGTCTCCACCCATAGCATAGGCTCCATTCGTACTAAACACGGGAATCAAACCTGCCAAGTAATTGTGCCTGCACTTCAGAGGAGCTCGAGACTCATGAAGGCCTCTCAAGGGCAACTCAAAAGAAATAGTTACAATTACGTGATCATATACACAACGTGATTGCATTCGACAATCACAAGGCCATATTAGCCTTTAGGCCTCTTTTGCCTTTAGCAATAAAACCTAACAATTACACATGTACCATAATAGTGTTTCACTCATTTCTATACCATTTGTTTTGGAGTAAGGTTTCCTCACTCTTTCTATTTCATATTTTAAGCATGCATATCCTCTTGATAATGTTTAACAATGATATTAGGCAAAGCGTATTACAATTGCACATTTGAATTACATATAACAATTTCCATCACAAGTTAAACAAAAGCATATAACAATTGTATAATATAATCACACATAATGATTTATCACATAAAACATCCCTTTCGGGTTCCCTCCGATTCATTTAATCGAGTATCGAAAACAATACTTTTCACTTTCATCCCGTAGGATATTTCCACAGCTTTACATCGGTTGTAATCATGCCTCGATCGGATTTATGATCTAAAACATATGGATTTCAACATATCACATAACATTATTTTCATTCATTTTCCCACTAAATAATTAATCCCACGTCATACTTAACGGTATAAAGAACGCTTAAATCGGACACCCGAGTCAAAAGATATGAATTTTTGAAAATATTATTTTTTTCTCTTTTGTTCCAGGTCGCGCTAAGCGGGCCCCACCCCGCGCTAAGCGCGCTCCTCACTGCCTGGAGAGGTTGCAAATTCTCCAGACCGCGCTAAGCGCGCTCTGCGTTATGCAGAAAAAATTTCCTTTGCAACAGCAACTCTCCATCCACAATTTCACCCTCAAAACCCTACCCAATCAGCAAATAAAAATATTTGATCAGGATTCTATCATGGGTTATTCGACAACTTCACAAACATACTTTCCTACAACATTTCATTATTTCTACACCAAACTCAAACATTTCAATTCAATCACAACATCATAACAATTATCAACCAATGATTCCACACACATATTGATCATACCACACGATTTATAACACATTTCAACCGTTAGATTCTTCGATATTGCCAAAAACCCATTTTTCCCCAAAACCCAACCTAACTATAAACTCAAGAAACTCTACACTTAAAGCATCTATCTAAAACCCACCTGATAATCGAAGAGGAGGTTGAAGAAGATGATGAATCAATGAAGATGATCCATGAGCTTTTCTTCTTCTTCCATGGCTTTTTTCCTCTTTTCCTCTTTTTCTCCTCTTTCCCTTCTTCTATTCCTTTTCTTTTCTTACCAACTTCTTCTTTCTCTTTCTTTCTCTTATACAAATATATATAATACTATTATTATATAATATAATCCAATAGAGTAAAATATCTCCAATTGATATTTTGTCATCTCAAACCAATTGATCAATTATTAGAGTTATCTTGAAATACTCTCTCGTACTAATAAATACTAATTTGTCTCTTTCATAAAATAATTGATCTCTTCAAAGTTCATTAGTTGCTCTACTAATCCCAATTTATAATACTTAAAGTATTCAGAGGATTCCATTAATCCAACTTACTAAAGATAGAGCACACCAAAGCTCATCTAATATCTAATTGAGCATTTAAATAATATGGGGTATTACAAATTGTTTGGCATGGTTGTGAGAGAATGTCCATGATAAAATGAAAACGTAATAGGAAGAGTGAGGAAAATTTACCCCAAAACAAATTATATAATTTTAGGTTATGAATAGAATTGTGATAGAAACTCTGGATGGCGACGCTCGTGCATTCATTGACGAGTTCGGGCCTGGAGTAGAAAACCTAGATGACAAGGCTCGGGCACCTGATGTAGGAAGATGCATCCGTGACGAGATTGGTCTAGGAAAGAGTGAACACTAGTATGGAACATGTGTTTTAACCATTGTGGTTTTGTGAAAAGGCAAGAGGCCTTAAGGCATTGTGGCCTTGTGATTGTCGAATACAATCACATTTGTGTGTGTGATCACGTAATCGTAACCGGTTATTTTGTGAGTGCGTTTCATGGGTCTCGAGCTCCTCTGAAACATGTGCACAACTACTTGGCAGGTTTGATTCCCGAGTGCAGTACGAATGGCGCTCTGGGAGCGTATGCTTCTGAGGGTATAAGGCCCGTGTAAAGTGACGGTTCATAACGGTTAATGGCCCGTAGAACCCGAATCCATTCGTATGTCAAGTAGGTTACAGGGATCCATGACTCGGGTCGACTCCTAGACGTAGAAGCGGACGGGAAAAGGGGATGCCATGGTGTGGTTATCAATTATTGATATTTTGAATTGATGAACTCATGACATGTTTCCATATAGTGTGAGATTGTGAGATTGTGTACTCGAGGTCATTTTCCCTTCCCCTTGACTTGAGTTAGGATTGATAGAACCTTGTAAAGCCGAGAGAATCTATAAGATAGGGAACTCACTGAGATTTGATGTATCTCACCCCACTATAGTTGCTATATTTCAGGTGTGGTCTGCAGGTTTGATTTACAAGTGGAGCGATGCTTGGATGTTTCAAGAGAAGCTTGGCTTTAGTATTTTCCGTTGTGTATCATTTCGTTGTATACAATTGAGGATATTGTATATTATACTTAGATTTTATTTTTTGGGCTAGTTTGCATGTCTTGTGCCATGGATTGTGTTTATGTTTTAGGAATGGGCAAGCACGTGAATTATGCCATTAGGCACTTATGATGGTGTCAGTACCAAATAAAATGCTTGTATTGTATTATTCTAGATATATATTATACAGGGCGTTACAGTAGGTTTTTCGTCACTTAATCAAAACACAAGCCAACATGTATTGTCTTATAACACTAGGAATTCTACATCATGTCCTTCTAAAGATATTAGGAATATGCAGGTAAGATAGGTTTAAAAATAATAAATTTTATCTATTTTGTTTTATATGTATAAAAGTGAGAATAGTAAGGGAACTATGTAAATATATATTTGAATACTATGTTATGTATTAACTAATACATAGGATGTTTTGTAAGACGATACTTGACATGGTGAAAAATTGGACATTCAAATTACAAATACCGTGAGGAATTGATATTGAAAACATATTTCGCACAATTGGAAAAGTCAGTGAAGTTAGAAGATATTGGCATTTTTGAAGAGTTTTAAAATTTTGGTGAAATTATTTGTTTGTTGCATTTTGGATTTTATTTCTCGTTAAAGAAATTTGACTGCCGATTTTGTAGGGTTGAGTTAGGCCAAACTCTAATTCTATCAGTTTCATTTGGTTAGGTTTAATTCGTGTATTTAATTTCTTTTAAACTTAAATATTTGTTGTAAATTAAGTAAATTATTATGTTTAAGTATATTTTTTTAGCTAAATAATGTAGTCTCTTATGTCCCATGATGTATCTTGTCTATAAGTATCGGGAAAAATTCACACACATTGGTTAAAGATGGAGTCCACAAAGAGTTTATATAAAGTAACAATGCTCTATTTAAAAGTCAATTTTCGAAGTATGAGTAAGAGAAAACGCAAATTTTATCATAATATCAGAGTCTAATTTAAGATTAAATGCGACACCGACAATTTAATTATGCGCTGCAAATGTCCAGACTTAGGTGTAAATATATGTGTTAAGAGTTTTATATGGAACAATATATGACATAAACATGTGTATATAAATGGAAGGGAGGCATCACCTTACTAGCCAGTTTTTTATGGTTAAATTAGACCAAAACCCTAATTCTAACATAGTATCTCAAGTCTATCGATTTGGACTAATGATTGTTTATATTTACAAACCAAGCCCAATAGTATTGGAGGTGAGGGGGTGTATTGAAAAAAACCTTTATTATTTTATATTCTAACTTTGAACTATTTCTTTTGTCTAGTATCTATTTTCAGTATACTTTCATTCTTTTTTTTATTTTTTCAAAACTATGTTAAAATTTTAAATATACTTTACTTTTTTCGTCCTCTTCAAGTTGTTACACCTCCTTCAATAAAAAGTAATGTTTTAAGTAGTATTATTTACTTTAACCAGTTATAAAATTAGTCAAAATACAGTTATTTACTTCAATACTTCAAAAATCGATATTAGCTAAATATTTAACAAATTTTAAATAATTTACTAGTGTTCTTGTGCGAATATATTATTGACTCATCCGTGTATCAATTTCATAAAAAAGATAAATATTTAAAGTTCTTTATTATTAAGGACGTCAATTTTCTATTTATATTTAAAATTCATGTTTTTCATAAAATACATAAAAAAAAAGCACGTCACAAGACTTATATATGCTTCTATTATTTTATAAAGTCACATACTTGTATTTATTTACAATTATACAAACATAATTTGCAAAAATCACTTTATAGTATTTATAAATATGATTATTTTATGTTATTAATTTATTATAATAACATGCTAGTATTATGTTTTTATATCTATGGTGCGTTAGTAATGAAAAATAATAAATAGTTACAAATACAAAGTATTTTTAGCATATAAACATTATCAGAATTTTGGAAAGTTTTTATATATTTTGAATTTATTTTGTCATTACAATTGTCTATTTTTTAAATCATAATAATTTATAGTCAAAATGTATAAATTATTTTCCATTTTAATATTAATATCACTTTAGTATTTTCCATTTTTTCTAATTTTCTATGTTAAATTAAAAAAAATATTAAATGGAAAATTCATATAATTCTTATTTGTAAGAAAAAATAATAAATGCGTGTTGACCTATTTTATTCGGTTCTCCTTGTTTTCCCCCTTTTCTCTCTTATATATATGAGATAAAAAAAAGACAACCACATCATTACTAGAGATTAATCTTCTATCACTTCTCTTTAGCAAAATCACGTGGGTAGGTTATTCGTACCCTGTCACCCTCAAGTCGGTAGGTTATTCTGTCTTGTAATTTCACTTGTTTAATTTTCAAATTTTTTAATTTTTATGTATTTAATTGTTTGTATGTATTTCTCTAGTTTATTATTCAAAAATTTTAATCGTTACATATATCACTGCCCGCGCATATTTCACTTGTTTACTTTTCAAAAATTTTAATTCTACTTTCAATTTTCATATGTTTTAGTTTTGTGTCATAACTATTTTCTTTTTGTGCATTTTGTATGGATTTGTTGAATATTTTTATTCCTTGATGTGTGCAAACTCTTGATTTTTGCAATTTAAAAATGTATTTAGAATTTTATAAATAGTTATGGCCTTCAAACATCTAGCTTTGGAATGATTTTATCAAATTAAACAGTTTTTATTTGCTTCAATGATAATTTTCTAATTTCTTAAATGTTTTTTCTCATATGTTCTAGAGATAATTGATGCTAAGGTAAAGTATGAACCATAAATAACTTATTTCAATTTTTTTATTAAATATAAGTGTGATCAGTAATACATTTAGACAATTTTATTTTTCTTTTCTTTTTGACATTTTCTTATAATTTTTTGGTAATGTAGAGTCTTTTTTGTTTAATGCAAGATCTAGTTAACTATATCTTATTTAAAATCTAATTTAATTTTTTTTGTTAATATAAATCACTTTTTTAAAAATTAAACATTAAAGTCGTATATATTTATATATATTACAAAGACATGGGCTCAAGATTTCGTTAGTATAAATTGATTATAAGAGTGACTAATCTTTTATTAGTTTATTTCCTTTGTTTTTAATGAATTTCTCCTAAAATAATAGTTGACTCGTACAAACCAATTTACAAACATTTACTAAAGATTTATTTAGTTGTATATATGACTAACTACTTCATGAAAGATATTATATAACATAAACTCTTACTGTATTCTTATATTCTTTAAATTACGTTGCATAAATTAAAGGGTCATTAACTTTTCATCTAATTAATCTTAAATAAATTTAATTTAGTAAAACGAACAATTTATAACTTCTAATAGATTTTTGTTTGAAAAAATAAAAAATACTTATAATTACAATAGAGGTAGATAATTTAACTAATCTTCCGTTAATATTTATTATTTATGATTGTCCACTACTTATTATCTCTTTGTTGTTGCTTTTTTCATTGTTGGATCAGGAAATGGATCATCACAAAAACACGTGGAATCAAGAAACATGTAGTAGTTTTGATATAAATAAAATTTCTCCAAACTTTGAAGTGGATGATGAGGTATTTTTAGATTATTCAGATATTAAGAGGCCGACATTACCTGAAATTCCACTTCCCGATCCATTAATGGTCATTGGTAAATTTGTTCCAGTAGAGCTTAAACCAGTTAATTCTTTAACTAGGATGCAAATTAATTACGCAAAATCTCTCGACAACGAAAAATGCAGGGAAAAGGATTATAATATTTCAATTCCAAAAGATAATGGAACTCATATAGATCCTTTTTTACCAAAGAAATTTCCATCTCCAGCCATCAGTATAACTCCGCCCACTGATGTAGTATAAACAAAAATATTCTCTACCGACATTACAAGTCCTAAACAATATGCAGGAGTCTTCCAATCAGGTGTGTATTCTTTATTTGTTGTTCAAAATACTAAATTTATATTTTATGAATAATGTGCAATAGCCAACTAAAAGTTCGTAGGTTTCTCGTCACTTAATCAAACCACGAGCCAACATGTATTGTCTTATAACACTAGGAATTCTACATCACATCCTTCTAAAGTTATTAGGAATATGTAGGTAAGATTGGTTTAAAAATAATAAATTTTATCTATTTTGTTTTATATGTGTAAAAGTGAGAATAGTAAGGGAACTATATAAATATATATTTGAATACTATGTTGTGTATGAACTAATACATAGAATGTTTTGTAGGATGATACTTGACATGGTGAAAAATTGGACATTCAAATTACAAATGCCTTGAGGAATTGATTTTGAAAACATATTTCGCACAATTGGAAAAGTAGTGAAGTTAGAAGATATTGGCATTTTTGAAGGGTTTTTAAATTTTGGTTAAATTATTTGTTTGTTGCATTTTGGATTTTATTTCTCGTTAAGGAAATTTAACTACCGGTTTTGTAGGGTTGAGTTAGGCTAAACTCTAATTCATCAGTTTCATTTGGTTAGGTTTAATTCGTGTATTTAATTTCTTTTAAACTTAAATATTTGTTGGAAATTAAGTAAATTATTATGTGTAAGTATATTTTTTTAGCTAAATAATGTAGTTTCTTTTGTCCCATGATGTATCTTGTCAATAAGTATTAGGAAAAATTCACATCTCACTTTGGTTAAAGATGGAGTCTACAAAGGGTTTATATAAAGTAACACTGTTGTCTTTAAAAGTTAATTTTGGAGGTATGAGTTAGAGAAAACACAAATTTTATCATAATATCAGAGTCTAATTTAAGATTAAATGCGACACCCACAATTTAATTATGCGTTGCAAATGTCCAGACCTAAGTGTAAATATATGTGTTAAGAGTTTTATATCAAATAATATATGACATAAACATGTGTATATAAATGGAAGGGAGGCATCACCTTACAAGCCAATTTTTTATGGTTAAATTAGACCAAAACTCTGATTCTAACACAGTATCTCAAGCCTATCAATTTGGACTACTGATTGTTTATATTCACAAACTAAGCCTAATAGTATTAGAGGTGAGGGTGTATATTGGAAAAAACCTTTATTATTTTATATTCTAACTTTGAACTATTTCTTTCGTCTAGTATCTATTTTCACTATACTTTCATTCTTTTTTTATTTTTTAAAAACTATGTTAAAATTTTAAGATTTTTTTAATCAACCAACGTACTTTACTTTTTTCGTCCTCTTCTAGTTATTACACCTCCTTCAATATTTTGGTTTTAAAATTTGTACTTCAATAAAAAGTAATGTTTTAAGTAGTATTATTTACTAGGTAATCTTTTCGTTTTCCCGAGCGCGGTTTTCGATATATTGTAATCAGGTTTGAGTATCATTTGTACTCGTATCAATATATATCTCTTGCCTTTTAAAAAAAAAAGTAGTATTATTTACTTTACCCAATTATAAAATTAGTCAAAATACAGTTATTTACTTCAATACTTCAAAAATCGATATTAGCTAAACACTTAACGACTTTTAATACTTTGCAAGCGTTCTTGTGAGAAAATATTATTGACTCATCGGTGTATCAATTTCATAAAAAAGATAAATATTTAAAGTTCTTTATTGTTAAGGACGCCAATTTTCTATTTATATTAAAAATTCATGTTTTTCATAAAGTACATAAAAAAAGCACGTCACAAGACTTATATATGCTTCTATTATTTTATAAAGTCACATACTTGTATTGATTTACAATAATACAAACATAATTTGCAAAAATCACTTTATAGTATTTATAAATATGATTAGTTTATGTTATTAATTTATTATAATAACATGCTAGTATTAAGTTTTTATATCTATGGTGCGTTAGTAATGAAAAATATTAAATAGTTACAAATACAAAGTATTTTTAACATATAAACATGATCAAAATTTTGGAAAGTTTTTATATATTTTGAAATTATTTTGTCATTACAATTGTCTATTTTTAAAATCATAATAATTTATAGTCAAAATGTATAAATTATTTTTCATTTTAATATTAGTATCACTTTAGTATTTTCCATTTTTTCTAATTTTATATCTTAAATTAAAAAAAAAATTAAATGGAAAACTCCTATAAGTCTTATTTGCAAGAAAAAATAATAACGCGTGTTGACCCATTTTGTTCGGTTCTCCTTGTCTTCCCCCTTTTTTCTCTTATATATATGAGATAAAAAAAAGACAACCACATTATTGCTAGGGATTAATCTTCTATCCCTTCTCTTTAGCAAAATCACGTGGGTAGGTTATTCTTACCCTGTCACCCTAAAGTCGGTAGGTTATTCTGTCTTGTAATTTTACTTGTTTAATTTTCAAAAATTTTTAATTTTTATGTATTTCAATGTTTGTATGTATTTCTCTAGTTTATTATTCAAAAAATTTTAATTGTTACACATTTCACTAGTCACACATATTTCACTTGTTTACTTTTCAAAAATTTTAATTCTACATTCAATTTTCATATGTTTTAGTTTTGTGTCGTAACTATTTTCTTTTTGTGCATTTAGTAAGGATTTGTTGAATATTTTTATTCCTTGATGTGTGCAAACTCTTTATTTTTGCAATATAAAAATGTATTTAGAATTTTATTAATAGTTATGGACTTCAAACATCTAGCGTTGGAATGATTTTATCAAATTAAACAGTTTTTATTCGCTTCAATGATAATTTTCTAATTGCTTAAATGTTTTTTCTCATATGTTCTAGAGATAATTGATGCTAAGGTTCCGAAATTAAAGTAAGAACCATAAATAAATTATTTCAATTTTTTTATTAAATATAAGTGTTTTTTTTAGTAAGCAAGAAATTCATTAAAGCGAGAACAAAGGGTTCTCGAACCCACTTACAAAAAAAAAAACGAGACTTAGCTCGGCAAAAGAAAATTACAACCAATTAGGCCTTAAGATAAATAGTACAAAGGGAGCATACTAAAACCATAAAAGCTATAATTAGAATTGGTAATTTTCTCAATATAAGACCATCTCCAAATAAGCAACTTGACATTCCACACCACATCCATAATATTCCAAACAACAAGCCTAAAAATAATGCTATTTCTCAACAACCATAAAGACCATGATGTCGTCATCCATATTACACCTTCGTTACCACTCTTCACCTTATTTCTTTTACAAAAGGAAAACCACCTTAAGAAACTCTCCTTAATGACTTAAGTTCCAACCTCCTCAAAACCAACCCACTCCGCCACTTCCTTCCAAACCATTCTAGCCACCGGACATTCCAATAAAATATGTTTTAAAGATTCGATTCCGGACAAGCAAAAAGCGCAATTCAAATCACTATTCCGGAAGACACAACCTCTAAAAGAAATAGAATCCTTTGTTGGAAGCCTATCTAAAACACACCTCCAACCAAAAGATTTTATTTTTAATAGAACTATCCCCTTCCAAACCAAAGAAAAGACTTCATCGAAATTCTCTCAAGGTCCGAAAAGAGTCCGGAAAAAATAAACAAGAGAGTAGAAAAAACTAACCGAATAAGACTCCAAAGTGTCCACGGACCACCGGACCGAATCTGGCTCCGAAGAAACCGGCCGGAAGTCTTCTAAAACCGACCGCAACTCTAATAATTCGGTGACCGCTCCACCCTCAACGATAGCATTAATGCCGAAATCCCCCCAATACCATCCTTCACTTCTAAAACCACCCATGCCAGGCACTGATACTTCTTTAAGGCAAGATAAATCATAAAGAAGAGGAAATTTGTCCTTAAAACAAATATCAATACACCAACAAGAATGCCAAAAAGAGGAAGAGTATTCATTTCCAATTTTAAATCTACAATTAGCAATAAATAAATTTTCCGACAAACCTTTGTCCAAGCCGATGACATCCCTCCACCAAAAGGAACAACTTATCTTCTTTTTGATACACTTTCCGGAGTCGACAATCCTCAAGTTGATATCACCGTACCTCTTCTTTAGAAATTTGTACCATAAAGCTTTTTTTTTCGAGAGAATCCTTCATCTCCACTTATTAAGGAGAGCCAAATTATAATCTTCCACCCTTCGCAAACCCAAACCCCCTTTTTCAATCGGAAAGCACACCTTATATAATATCCCATATTATTTAAATGCTTAATTGGATATCAGATGAGATCATATGAGTATCTATATGCTCTATCTTTGGTAAATTGGATTAATGGAATCCTCTAAGTACTTTAAGTATTGACATTTGGGATCAATAGAGCAACTAGTGAACTCTGAAGAGATCAAATTGTTTTATTAAAGAGACATATTAATTATTCGTTCGAGAAAGTAATTTATGTTAACTCTAATCTTCGATCAATTGGGTTGAGACGATAAAATATCAATTGGAGGTATTTTTGCCCTGTTGGATTATATTATATTATAAGTTAATATATAAATATTTTGGTAGAAAGAAAGAGAAAGAAGAAGTTAGTAAGAAGAAGAAGAAGAAGAGAAAGGAAGAGAAGAGGGAAAGAAGAAGAAGAGAGAAAAGCAATGAATCATCTTCAATGTTCATCTTCTTCTTCAAACCCCTCTTAGATTATCAGGTGGGTTCTAGTTAGACGCTCTAAGTTATAGAATTAAGGATTTAGAACTTAGGTTAGATTTGAGAGAAAATGATTAAACAGATGAAACAATGAAATCTAACGGATGAAATTCGATATAAATTGTGTAGTGTAGTTGTATTATGCATGTGATCATTTGATAATACTTGCTTTGATGTTTGGGAATGATTTGGATGAGGAAATGATGGATTTGGCCCAAGGGTTTCTGGTTTCTCACTGTTGTGAATTTCTGAACTTTGCATTGTTCGCCTAGCGAACCTGGCGAACTCCAAAGCGAACGGTTGGTTGAGTGTTTTCCTAGCGAACCCTCGAGCAAACGGAAGGAAAATGTTCGCCCAGAGCTCGCTTAGCGAACTTTATACCCTTTTTCTACTGACTTGGTTCGCTGGGTGTTCGCCTAGCGAACACAGTAGCGAACATGGCATATTTATCCATATTGTTTCCTTCATAACTTTTGATCTGTAACTCGGATTGATGCACGGTCGGAAGCGTTGGAAAGCTATTTCAATGCTCTTTATGATAGTGAAATATAAATATATGTTTATGTCATGAATTGATATGGTAGAGTTAAATATTGTGATGAATGTTGGAAGTGTGGTTTATGTTTCCATCGAAAATGCATGAATCGGGAATCCGATTGTTATGGGACTTCAAGCCTTGGAAAGAGAATACAATGTGCTGTTAAATGGTATGTGAGACCATGATTTAACCAAGGATGCTTGGTAGAGGATAGTAGTGGCTTGTATGCCTTAAAATGTGTGTAAACTACTATGTGGATTATGTTTGATATGTTATGCTATCTTGTGTGTTTTATGATTGATGTTGTAATGTGCTTGTCTAATATTGTTGTTGAATATAATTGAGAAAATGCCATGCTTAAAATGAATTAGAAAGAGTGAGGAAACTTTACCCCAAAACAAATGGCATAGTTAAGATTGTTATAATTCTAGGTTGTGAATAGAATTGTGATAGAAACTCTGGATGCTGATGCTCGTGTATTTGATGTATAGATGTGCATCCTTGACGAGTTTTGGCCTGGAGTAGATAACCTAGATGGCGATGCTTGGGTAGTTGATGTAGAAACGTGCATCCGTGACGAGTATTGGTCTAGGAGAGATTGAAACACTAGTATGAAACATGTGTATTGTTATGTTTTATTGTTAAAGGCATGAGAGGCCTAAATGCTAATGTGGCCTTGTGATTGTCGAATACAATCATGTTTGTGTATTTGATCACGTAATCGTAACTATTGCCCTTGAGAGGCATTCATGAGTCTCGAGCTCCTCTGAATGCAGGCCGAATTACTTGGCAGGTTTGATTCCCGCGTGTAGTACGAATGGAACCTACGGGTAGAGACTTGTGACGGTGTACGGGCCGTGTGAAGTGACTATTTAAGGTGATAATATGTCCCTTATTTCCGAATCCATTTCGTATGCCAAATAGATACAAGGATCCAGGACTCGGGTCGACTTCTAGACGTAGAAGCGGACGGGCAAGAGGGATACCTTGGTACGGTTATCGATTAGTGATAAAATTTTGAGTTAACGGACTTAATGACATGTTTCCATATAGTGTGAGATTGTGAGTTTGTGTACTCAAGGTCATTTTCCCTTCCCCTTGACTTGAGTTAGGATTGTTAGAACCTTGTAAAGCCGAGAGAATCTAAAAGATACGGAATTCACTGAGATTTGATGTATCTCACCCCATTATTGTTGATTATTTTCAGGAGGTATTTGCAGGTTGATTTACAAGTGGAGCTATGCTTGGATGTTTCAAGAGAGACTTGGCTTTAGTATTTCCGTTGTGTATATGTTGTATACAATTGAGGATATTGTATATTGATCTTAGTTTTTATTGTTTGGGCTAGTTTCTATATCTTGTACCATAGATTGTATTATGTTTTTAGAAATGGTAAAGTATGTGAATTATGCCAATAGGAACTTATGATGGTGTCAGTACCAAATAAAACACTTGTATGGTATTATTCTATATATATATATATTATACAGGGCGTTACACCTTATTCCAACTCACCAATGAATTTTCCTCTCACCCTCCTTCCTTCCCCAGAGGAAATTACTTTGGATACTAGATATCTCTTTATGGATCTTCACCGGAGCTTTATAGTAGGAAAGCATAAAAATCGACAAACTAGAAAGAACTGATTTTAATAAAGTTAACCTCCCACCAAAACTAAGAAACCGGTTATTCCAACAAGAGTGCCTCCTTTTCATTTTTATCACTAAATCTGACCACAAAGATGAACTAATAGAATTGGAGCCAATAGGAATACCAAGGAAAATGAATGGACACTCCTCCCTCCTACAAGAAAGGAAGAAAGAGGCCAAATCCATGAACCGATCACTAATATTAATTCCAATGAGTTTGCTCTTGTGAAAGTTAATACCCAAGCCGAAGACTATTTCAAAACCTCTTAACACCGCTTTGATTGCCCACACTTGCTTCCAACTTCCTTCCCCTATAAGTAAAGTATCATCTGCGAATTAAAGCATATCAATAAAACACCTCTTTAAGTTAAAACCATCAAACTCCTCATTCTCCACCGACTTTGAAACCATACCCCTAAACCCTTCCGACACTATCACAAAAAGAAAAGGAGAAAGAGGATCTCCTTGCCTCAAACCTCTCTCCACCACAAACTCCTTAGTAGGAATACCATTAACCAATACCGACATTTTACTATTAAATACTAAAGTTTCCATCCACTTCATCCACACTTCCCCAAAGCCCATTTTCCTTAACATGAATCTAAGAAAATTCCAACTAACCTTATCGTAAGCCTTCTCGAAGTCAACTTTGAAGAGCAAACAACTTATTCCCTCCTTTTTAGCAAAATCCACCAATTCATTAGCCACCACAACTCCATCTAACAATTGTCTTCCCGGAACAAAAGCACTTTGAGAATCAGAGATAATCGAATTCAACACCACTTTAAGTCTAGCCGCCAAGAACTTAGATAAAGCTTTATACACACAACCCACAAGACAAATAGGCCTACAATCATCCAAACATAACGGGTTAAATGACTTAGAAAACATAGCTCCGGAATGAAAATTAAGGAAACAACAAATAAACTCCTTCTTCATGAAATTCCAACACTCTTTAATAAAAAGGAAAGAATATCCATCGGGGCCCGGACTTTTAGATCCCTCACAACTCCAAATCGCATCCCTAATCTCTTATTCCGAAAAAGGGCCTTTAAGAAGAGATTGATCCATGCCACTAATGCTCTTAAACACGGTCTCTCAACATCCGGCTCAATAAACTTAGCCGCAAAGTGACTCCTAACCTCCTCCTTAACCTCCTCCACTTTGTCCACAACTCCTTTTTTCCGTGATAATGGAACCTAAGCAATTGCGCCTCCTCTTTTCCTTCATAACTCTATGAAAAAATTTACTATTGGTATCACCATCACTTAACCACTTAGGTCTCAACTTTTGTATGATCATGTTTTCGTTAATCCTAAGAGTAAGCCAAAACTTCCCACTCGCCAACATCTTCTTAGCCACCAACTCCTTCTCACCCTCCACATCCCCGAAGTCCACTTCTGTGTCATCTACAACGTTCAACTCCCTCACCCCTCCTCCATCTCCAAATTGACCCTTCCAAAAACATTTGAGTTCCACCACTTAAGCCTTTCTTTTAAAATGCGCAACTTCTCCTTGAGAACAAAATCTTTCCTTCCCTCTACAACAAGGTTCTTCCAAGCATTTTCAACAAAAGGATAAAAACGCCTATCGGAGAACCACTCATTATTCACCTTAAAAGGTTTCGGACCCCAATCCGCTTTGTCCACCACCAACCAAATCGGACAATGATCCGAAATATCCCTCGATCCAATCAATTTCCCCTGTCACACCCTGTACAATATATATCTAGAATAATACAATACAAGCATTTTATTTGGTACTGACACCATCATAAGTGCCTAATGGCGTAATTCACATGCTTGCCCATTCCTAAAACATAAACACAATCTATGGCACAAGACATGGAAACTAGCCAAAAATAAAATCTAAGAATAATATAAATATCCTCAATTGTATACAACGAAAAGATACACAGCGGAAAATACTAAAGCCAAGCGTCTCTTGAAACATCCAAGCATCGCTCCACTTGTAAATCAAACCTGCAAACCACACCTGAAATAAAGCAACTATAGTGGGGTGAGACACATCAAATCTCAGTGAGTTCCCTATCTTATAGATTCTATCGGCTTTACGAGGTTCTACCCATCCTAACTCAAGTCAAAGGGAAGGGAAAATGACCTTGAGTACACAATCTCACAAACTCACACTATATGAAAACATGTCATGAGTTCATCAACTCAAAATATCACTAATCGATAACCACACCAAGGCATCCCCTTTTCCCGTCCGCTTCTATGTCTAGAAGTCGACCTGAGTCATGGATCCCTGTAACCTACTTGACATACGAATGGATTCGGGTTGTACGGGCCTTTTACCGTTATGAACCGTCACTTTACACGAGCCTTATACCGTTAGAAGCATACGCTCCCAGAGCACCATTCGTACTACACGCGGGAATCAAACCTGCAAAGTAGTTGTGCATATGTTTCAAAGGAGCTCGAGACCCATGAAACACACTCACGAAATGACCGGTTACGATTACGTGATCACACACACAAACGTGATTGTATTCGACAATCACAAGGCCACAATGCCTTAAGGCCTCTTGCCTTTTCACAAAAATCACAATGGTTAAAACACATGTTCCATACTAGTGTTCACTCTTTCCTAGACCAATCTCATCACGGATGCATCTTCCTATATCAGGTGCCCGAGCCTTGTCATCTAGGTTTTCTACTCCATGCCCGAACTCGTCAATAAATGCACGAGCATCGCCATCCAGAGTTTCTATCACAATTCTATTCACAACCTAGAATTATATCATTTGTTTTGGGGTAAAGTTTCCTCACTCTGCCTATTACGTTTTCATTTTATCATGGACATTCACTCACAACCATGCCCAACAATTAATAGGATAGGCAAGATATATCACAATTGCACAATAGAATAATATATGTCAAGTAAAACATAAATATGCCACTTTGGAAATTCTCCGATTAATTAATCGGGCAGTAAAAATAACATTTTTCACCTCCAATGGATAGAATATTTTCTTAGCTTCACATCAATATAAAGAACGTTAAAATCGGACAAACGAGTCAAAAGTTATGAATTTTAGAAAATACATTTTTTTTTCCTTTTGTTCCAGGTCGCGCTAAACGAGCTCCACCCCGCGCAAAGCGCGCTCGTCATTGCCTGGAGAGGTTGCAAATTCTCCAGACCACGCTAAGCGGGCAACACCGCGCTAAGCGCGCTCTGCGTTATGCAAAAAAATACCCCTTTTGACAGTAGAAAATCCAATCCCCCAACTCATTCTCCACTCCATACCCACATCCAACAGAGGTATATTTTCATGTTTCCATCATAGTTCATCCATCAAACTTCATAAAACATCAAAGTATAATTTCTACACCAAAACCCTAAGAATTTCCAATCAAAACAACCATTCCAAATTTTCATAACAATATCAATAGATGATCCTACACATGTTATAATCATACTACACAATTTATAGCTCATTTTATCCGTTAGATTTCATTGATTTGCAAAATAAGCATTTTCTCACAAAACTTAACTTAAGCTAAAATCATCTCTAACTCTAGAACTCAAAGCTTCTATCTAGAACCCACCTAGTAATCGAAGAGGAGTTTTAAGAAGATGATGGTGATCCATGGCTTCTTCTTCTTCCTTGAGCTTTTCCTCCCTTCCCTTCTCTTCCTCTTTTTTCTTCTCCTTTACTAACTTCTTCTTCTTTCTTTTCTCTTCCAACTGATATCTCACACATGTTACAAATTTATCTTGTCGGATTATATTATATAATATTGGTTTATATATATATATATATATATATATATATATAGTTGGAAAGAGAAAAGAAAAAAGAGGAAGTTAGTAAAGGAGAAGAAAGAAAAGGAAAGAAGAGAAAGAGGAAGAGAAGGAAAGAAAAGCTCAAGGAAGAAGAAGAAGCCATGGATCACCATCATCTTCTTCAAACTCCTCTTCGATTACTAGGTGGGTTCTAGATAGAAGCTTTGAGTTCTAGAGTTAGAAATGATTTTAGCTTAAGTTAGGTTTTGTGCGAAAATTCTTATTTTGCAAATCAATGAAATATAACGGATAAAATGAGCTATAAATTGTGTAGTATGCTTATAACATGTGTGAGATCATCTATTGATATTGTTATGAAGTTTTGAATTGGTTTTTTTGATTGGAATTTCTTAGGGTTTTGGTGTAGAAATTATACTTTGATGTTTTATGAAGTTTGATGGGTGAACTATGATGGAAACATGAAAATATACCTCTGTTGGATGTGGGTATGGAGTGGAGAATGAGTTGGGGGATTGGTTTTTCTGTTGTCAAAAGGGGTATTTTTCTGCATAACGCAGAGCGTGCTTAGTGCGGTGTTGCCCGCTTAGCGCGGTCTGGAGAATTTGCAACCTCTCCAGGCAGTGAGGAGCGCGCTTAGCGCGGAGTGGAGCCCGCTTAGCGCGACCTGGAACAAAATGGAAAAATGTATTTTCTAAAATTCATAACTTTCGACTCGTTGGTCCGATTTTAACGTTCTTTATATCGATGTGAAGCTAAGAAAATATTCTATCCATTGGAGGTGAAAAATGTTATTTTTACTGCCCGATTAAATAATCGGAGAATTTCCAAAGTGGTATATTTATGTTTTACTTGACATATATTATTCTATTGTGCAATTGTGATATATCTTGCCTATCCTATTAATTGTGTAATGCCCTGTATAATATTTATCTAGAATAATACCATACTAGTGTTTTTAGTTGGTACTGACACATCAAAAGTGCCTAATGGCATAATTCAGATACTTGTCCATTACTAAAACATAAATACAACATATGACACAAGTCATGGAAACTAGCCCAAAAATAAAAAGTCTAAGAATAATATACAATTTCCTCAATTATACAAGAAAATACTACACAACAGAAATAAGCTCAACTAAGCTTCTCTTGAAACATCCCATCATAGCTCCACTTGTAAATCAAACCTGCAAACCACACCTGAAATAAAGCAACTATAGTGGGGTGAGATACATCAAATCTCAGTGAGTTCTCTATCTTATAGATTCTCTCGGCTTTACAAGGTTCTAGCGAAATCCTAACTCAAGTCAAAGGGGAAGGGAATTGACTTTGAGTACACAACTCACAATCTCACACTATTTGGGAACATGTCATGAGTCTGTTAACTCAAAAATATGTCCTGAGCCTGTTAACTCAAGATTCTCACTAATCGATAACCGGTACCAAGGCATCCCTCTATTCCCGTCCGTTTCTACATTTAGGAGTCGACCCGAGTAATGGATCCTTGTAGTTACTTGGCATACAAAATGGATCCGGGAACACCGGCCTGTTAGCCGTGAACCGTCACTTCTCATGGCTTGTTGACCATCGCAAGTCTCCACCCATAACATAGGCTCCATTCGTACTAAACACGGGAATCAAACCTGCCAAGTAATTGTGCCTGCACTTCAGAGGAGCTCGAGACACATGAAGGCCTCTCAAGGGCAACTTAAAAGAAATAGTTACAATTACGTGATCATATACACAACGTGATTGCATTCGACAATCACAAGGCCATATTAGCCTTTAGGCCTCTTTTGCCTTTAACAATAAAACATAATAATTACACATGTACCATAATAGTGTTTCACTCATTTCTATACCATTTGTTTTGGAGTAAGGTTTCCTCACTCTTTCTATTTCATATTTTAAGCATGCATATCCTCTTGATAATGTCTAACAATGATATTAGGCAAAGCGTATTACAATTGCACATTTGAATTACATATAATAATTTCCATCACAAGTTAAACAAAAGCATATAACAATTGTATAATATAATCACACATAATGATTTATCACATAAAACATCCCTTTCGGGTTCCCTCCGATTCATTTAATCGAGTATCGAAAACAATACTTTTCACTTTCATCCCGTAGGATATTTCCACAGCTTTACATCGGTTGTAATCATGCCTCGATTGGATTTACGATCTAAAACATATGGATTTCAACATATCACATAACATTATTTTCATTCATTTTCCCACTAAATAATTAATCCCACGTCATACTTAACGGTATAAAGAACGCTTAAATCGGACACCCGAGTCAAAAGATATGAATTTTTGAAAATATTATTTTTTTCTCTTTTGTTCCATGTCGCGCTAAGCGGGCCCCACCCCGCGCTAAGCGCGCTCCTCACTGCCTGGAGAGGTTGCAAATTCTCCAGACCGCGCTAAGCGCGCTCTGCGTTATGCAGAAAAAATTTCCTTTGCAACAGCAACTCTCCATCCACAATTTCACCCTCAAAACCCTACCCAATCAGCAAATAAAAATATTTGATCAGGATTCTACCATGGGTTATTCCACAACTTCACAAACATACTTTCCTACAACATTTCATAATTTCTACACCAAACTCAAACATTTCAATTCAATCACAACATCATAACAATTATCAACCAATGATTCCACACACATATTGATCATACCACACGATTTATAACACATTTCAACCGTTAGATTCTTCGATATTGCCAAAAACCCATTTTTCCCCAAAACCCAACCTAACTCTAAACTCAAGAAACTCTACACTTAAAGCATCTATCTAAAACCCACCTGATAATCGAAGAGGAGGTTGAAGAAGATGATGAATTGATGAAGATGATCCATGAGCTTTTCTTCTTCTTCCATGGCTTTTTTCCTCTTTTCCTCTTTTTCTCCTCTTTCTCTTCTTCCATTCCTTTTCTTTTCTTACCAACTTCTTCTTTCTCTTTCTTTCTCTTATACAAATATATATAATACTATTATTATATAATATAATCCAATAGAGTAAAATATCTCCAATTGATATTTTGTCATCTCAAACCAATTGATCAATTATTAGAGTTATCTTGAAATACTCTCTCGTACTAATAAATACCAATTTGTCTCTTTCATAAAATAATTGATCTCTTCAAAGTTCATTAGTTGCTCTACTAATCCCAATTTATAATACTTAAAGTATTCAGAGGATTCCATTAATCCAACTTACTAAAGATAGAGCACACCAAAGCTCATATAATATCCAATTGAGCATTTAAATAATATGGGGTATTACAAGTTGTTTGGCATGGTTGTGAGAGAATGTCCATGATAAAATGAAAACGTAATAGGAAGAGTGAGGAAACTTTACCCCAAAACAAATGATATAATTTTAGGTTATGAATAGAATTATGATAGAAACTCTGGATGGCGACGCTCGTGCATTCATTGAGGAGTTCGGGCCTGGAGTAGAAAACCTAGATGACAAGGCTCGGGCACCTGATGTAGGAAGATGCATCCGTGACGAGATTGGTCTAGGAAAGAGTGAACACTAGTATGGAACATGTGTTTTAACCTTTGTGGTTTTGTGAAAAGGAAAGAGGCCTTAAGGCATTGTGGCCTTGTGATTGTCGAATACAATCACATTTGTGTGTGTGATCACGTAATCGTAACCGGTTATTTTGTGAGTGCGTTTCATGGGTCTCGAGCTCCTCTGAAACATGTGCACAACTACTTGGCAGGTTTGATTCCCGCGTGCAGTACGAATGGCGCTCTGGGAGCGTATGCTTCTGAGGGTATAAGGCCCGTGTAAAGTGACGGTTCATAATGGTTAATGGCCCGTAGAACCCGAATCCATTCGTATGTCAAGTAGGTTACAAGGATCCATGACTCGGGTCGACTTCTAGACGTAGAAGCGGACGGGAAAAGGGGATGCCATGGTGTGGTTATCAATTAGTGATATTTTGAATTGATGAACTCATGACATGTTTCCATGTAGTGTGAGATTGTGAGATTGTGTACTCGAGGTCATTTTCCCTTCCCCTTGACTTGAGTTAGGATTGATAGAACCTTGTAAAGCCGATAGAATCTATAAGATAGGGAACTCACTGAGATTTGATGTATCTCACCCCACTATAGTTGCTATATTTCAGGTGTGGTCTACAGGTTTGATTTACAAGTGGAGCGATGCTTGGATGTTTCAAGAGAAGCTTGGCTTTAGTATTTTCCGCTGTGTATCATTTCGTTGTATACAATTGAGGATATTGTATATTATTCTTAGATTTTATTTTTTAGGCTAGTTTGCATGTCTTGTGCCATGGATTGTGTTTATGTTTTAGGAATGGGCAAGCACGTGAATTACGCCATTAGGCACTTATGATAGTGTCAGTACCAAATAAAATGCTTGTATTGTATTATTCTAGATATATATTATACAGGGCATTACAGTAGGTTTCTCGTCACTTAATCAAAACACAAGCCAACATGTATTGTCTTATAACACTAGGAATTCTACATCACGTCCTTCTAAAGATATTAGGAATATGCAGGTAAGATAGGTTTAAAAATAATAAATTTTATCTATTTTGTTTTATATGTATAAAAGTGAGAATAGTAAGGGAACTATGTAAATATATATTTGAATACTATGTTATGTATTAACTAATACATAGGATGTTTTGTAAGACGATACTTGACATGGTGAAAAATTGGACATTCACATTACAAATACCGTGAGGCATTTATATTGAAAACATATTTCGCACAATTGGAAAAGTCAGTGAAGTTAGAAGATATTAGCATTTTTTAAGAGTTTTAAAATTTTGGTGAAATTATTTGTTTGTTGCATTTTGGATTTTATTTCTCGTTAAAGAAATTTGACTGCCGATTTTGTAGGGTTGAGTTAGGCCAAACTCTAATTCTATCAGTTTCTTTGGTTAGGTTTAATTCGTGTATTTAATTTCTTTTAAACTTAAATATTTGTTGTAAATTTAGTAAATTATTATGTTTAAGTATATTTTTTTAGCTAAATAATGTAGTCTCTTATGTCCCATGATGTATCTTGTCTATAAGTATCGGGAAAAATTCACACACATTGGTTAAAGATGGAGTCCACAAAGAGTTTATATAAAGTAACAATGCTCTATTTAAATGTCAATTTTCGAAGTATGAGTAAGAGAAAACGCAAATTTTATCATAATATCAGAGTCTAATTTAAGATTAAATGCGACACCGACAATTTAATTATGCGCTGCAGATGTCCAGACTTAGGTGTAAATATATGTGTTAAGAGTTTTATATGGAACAATATATGACATAAACATGTTTTTATAAATGGAAGGGAGGCATCACCTTACTAGCCAATTTTTTATGGTTAAATTAGACCAAAACCCTAATTCTAACATAGTATCTCAAGCCTATCGATTTGGACTAATGATTGTTTATATTTACAAACCAAGCCTAATAGTATTGGAGGTGAGAGGGTGTATTGAAAAAAACCTTTATTATTTTATATTCTAACTTTGAACTATTTCTTTTGTCTAGTATCTATTTTCACTATACTTTCATTCTTTTTTTATTTTTTCAAAACTATGTTAAAATTTTAAATATACTTTACGTTTTTTCGTCCTCTTCAAGTTGTTACACCTCCTTCAATATTTTGTTTTTAAAATTTGTACTTCAATAAAAAGTAATGTTTTAAGTAGTATTATTTACTTTAACCAGTTATAAAATTAGTCAAAATACAGTTATTTACTTCAATACTTCAAAAATCGATATTAGCTAAATATTTAACAAATTTTAAATAATTTACTAGTGTTCTTGTGCGAAAATATTATTGACTCATCCGTGTATCAATTTCATAAAAAAGATAAATATTTAAAGCTCTTTATTATTAAGGACGTCAATTTTCTATTTATATTTAAAATTCATGTTTTTCATAAAATACATAAAAAAAAAAGCACGTCACAAGACTTATATATGCTTCTATTATTTTATAAAGTCACATACTTGTATTTATTTACAATTATACAAACATAATTTTCAAAAATCACTTTATAGTATTTATAAATATGGTTATTTTATGTTATTAATTTATTATAATAACATGCTAGTATTATGTTTTTATATCTATGGTGCGTTAGTAATGAAAAATATTAAATAGTTACAAATACAAAGTATTTTTAGCATATAAACATGATCCGAATTTTGGAAAGTTTTTATATATTTTTAATTTATTTTGTCATTACAATTGTCTATTTTTTAAATCATAATAATTTATAGTCAAAATGTATAAATTATTTTCCATTTTAATATTAATATCACTTTAGTATTTTCCATTTTTTTCTAATTTTCTATGTTAAATTAAAAAAAATATTAAATGGAAAATTCATATAATTCTTATTTGTAAGAAAAAATAATAAATGCGTGTTGACCCATTTTGTTCGGTTCTCCTTGTTTTCCCCCTTTTCTCTCTTATATATATGAGATAAAAAAAGACAACCACATCATTACTAGAGATTAATCTTCTATCACTTCTCTTTAGAAAAATCACGTGGGTAGGTTATTCGTACCTGTCACCCTCAAGTCGGTAGGTTATTCTGTCTTGTAATTTCACTTGTTTAATTTTCAAATTTTTTAATTTTTATGTATTTAATTGTTTGTATGTATTTCTCTAGTTTATTATTCAAAAATTTTAATCGTTACATATTTCACTGCCCGCGCATATTTCACTTGTTTACTTTTCAAAAATTTTAATTCTACATTCAATTTTCATATGTTTTAGTTTTGTGTCGTAACTATTTTCTTTTTGTGCATTTTGTATGGATTTGTTGAATATTTTTATTTCTTGATGTGTGCAAACTCTTGATTTTTGAAATTTAAAAATGTATTTAGAATTTTATAAATAGTTATGGCCTTCAAACATATAGCGTTGGAATGATTTTATCAAATTAAACAGTTTTTATTTGCTTCAATGATAATTTTCTAATTTCTTAAATGTTTTTTCTCATATGTTCTAGAGATAATTGATGCTAAGGTAAAGTATGAACCATAAATAACTTATTTCAATTTTTTTATTAAATATAAGTGTGATCAGTAATACATTTAGACAATTTTATTTTTCTTTTCTTTTTGACATTTTCTTATAATTTTTTGGTAATGTAGAGTCTTTTTTGTTTAATGCAAGATCTAGTTAACTATATCTTATTTAAAATCTAAGTTAATTTTTTTTGTAAATATAAATCACTTTTTTAAAAATTAAACATTAAAGTCGTATATATTTATATATATTACAAAGACATGGGCTCAAGATTTCTTTAGTATAAATTGATTATAAGAGTGACTAATCTTTTATTAGTTTATTTCCTTTGTTTTTAATGAATTTCTCCTAAAATAATAGTTGACTCGTACAAACCAATTTACAAACATTTACTAAAGATTTATTTAGTTGTATATATGCCTAACTACTTCATGAAAGATATTATATAACATAAACTCTTACTGTATTCTTATATTCTTTAAATTACGTTGCATAAATTAAAGGGTCATTAACTTTTCATCTAATTAATCTTAAATAAATTTAATTTAGTAAAACGAACAATTTATAACTTCTAATAGATTTTTGTTTGAAAAAATAAAAAATACTAATAATTACAATAGAGATAGATAATTTAACTAATCTTCCGTTAATATTTATTATTTATGATTGTCCACTACTTATTATCTCTTTGTTGTTGCTTTTTTCATTGTTGGATCAGGAAATGGATCATCACAAAAACACGTGGAATCAAGAAACATGTAGTAGTTTTGATATAAATAAAATTTCTCCAAAATTTGAAGTGGATGATGAGGTATTTTTAGATTATTCAGATATTATGAGGCCGACGTTACCTGAAATTCCACTTCCCGATCCATTAATGGTCATTGGTAAATTTGTTCCAGTAGTGCTTAAACCAGTTAATTCTTTAACTAGGATGCAAATTAATTACGCAAAATCTCTCGACAGAGAAAAATGCAGGGAAAAGGATTATAATATTTCAACTCCAAAAGATAATGGAACTCATATAGACCCTTTTTTACCAAAGAAATTTCCATCTCCAGCCATCAGTATAACTCCGCCCACTGATGTAGTACAAACAAAAATATTCTCTACCGACATTACAAGTCCTAAACAATATGCAGGAGTCTTCCAATCAGGTGTGTATTCTTTATTTGTTGTTCAAAATACTAAATTTATATTTTATGAATAATGTGCAATAGCCAACTAAAAGTTCGTAGGTTTCTCGTCACTTAATCAAACCACGAGCCAACATGTATTGTCTTATAACACTAGGAATTCTACATCACATCCTTCTAAAGTTATTAGGAATATGTAGGTAAGATTGGTTTAAAAATAATAAATTTTATCTATTTTGTTTTATATGTGTAAAAGTGAGAATAGTAAGGGAACTATATAAATATATATTTGAATACTATGTTGTGTATGAACTAATACATAGAATGTTTTGTAGGATGATACTTGCCATGGTGAAAAATTGGACATTCAAATTACAAATGCCTTGAGGAATTGATTTTGAAAACATATTTCGCACAATTGGAAAAGTAGTGAAGTTAGAAGATATTGGCATTTTTGAAGGGTTTTTAAATTTTGGTTAAATTATTTGTTTGTTGCATTTTGGATTTTATTTCTCGTTAAAGAAATTTAACTACCGGTTTTGTAGGGTTGAGTTAGGCTAAACTCTAATTCATCAGTTTCATTTGGTTAGGTTTAATTCGTGTATTTAATTTCTTTTAAACTTAAATATTTGTTGGAAATTAAGTAAATTATTATGTGTAAGTATATTTTTTTAGCTAAATAATGTAGTTTCTTTTGTCCCATGATGTATCTTGTAAATAAGTATTAGGAAAAATTCACATCTCACTTTGGTTAAAGATGGAGTCTACAAAGAGTTTATATAAAGTAACACTGCTGTCTTTAAAAGTTAATTTTGGAGGTATGAGTTAGAGAAAATACAAATTTTATCATAATATCAGAGTCTAATTTAAGATTAAATGCGACACCCACAATTTAATTATGCGTTGCAAATGTCCAGACCTAGGTGTAAATATATGTGTTAAGAGTTTTATATCGAATAATATATGACATAAACATGTGTATATAAATGGAAGGGAGGCATCACCTTACAAGCCAATTTTTTATGGTTAAATTAGACCAAAACTCTGATTCTAACACAGTATCTCAAGCCTATCAATTTGGACTAATGATTGTTTATATTCACAAACTAAGCCTAATAGTATTAGAGGTGAGGGGGTATATTGGAAAAAACCTTTATTATTTTATATTCTAACTTTGAACTATTTCGTTTGTCTAGTATCTATTTTCACTATACTTTCATTCTTTTTTTATTTTTTAAAAACTATGTTAAAATTTTAAGATTTTTTTAATCAACCAACGTACTTTACTTTTTGCGTCCTCTTCTAGTTATTACACCTCCTTCAATATTTTGGTTTTAAAATTTGTACTTCAATAAAAAGTAATGTTTTAAGTAGTATTATTTACTAGGTAATCTCTTCGTTTTCCCGAGCGCGGTTTTCGCTATATTGTAATCAGGTTTGAGTATCATTTGTACTCGTATCAATATATATCTCTGGCCTTTTAAAAAAAAAAAGTAGTATTATTTACTTTAACCAGTTATAAAATTAGTCAAAATACAGTTATTTACTTCAATACTTCAAAAATCGATATTAGCTAAACACTTAACGACTTTTAATACATTGCAAGCGTTCTTGTGAGAAAATATTATTGACTCATCAGTGTATCAATTTCATAAAAAAGATAAATATTTAAAGTTCTTTATTGTTAAGGACGCCAATTTTCTATTTATATTAAAAATTCATGTTTTACATAAAGTACATAAAAAATGCACGTCACAAGACTTATATATGCTTCTATTATTTTATAAAGTCACATACTTGTATTGATTTACAATAATACAAACATAATTTGCAAAAATCACTTTATAGTATTTATAAATATGATTATTTTATGTTATTAATTTATTATAATAACATGCTAGTATTAAGTTTTTATATCTATGGTGCGTTAGTAATGAAAAATATTAAATAGTTACAAATACAAAGTATTTTTAGCATATAAACATGATCAAAATTTTGGAAAGTTTTTATATATTTTGAATTTATTTTGTCATTACAATTGTCTATTTTTAAAATCATAATAATTTATAGTCAAAATGTATAAATTAATTTTCATTTTAATATTAGTATCACTTTAGTATTTTCCATTTTTTCTAATTTTATATCTTAAATTAAAAAAAAAATTAAATGGAAAATTCCTATAAGTCTTATTTGTAAGAAAAAATAATAACGCGTGTTAACCCATTTTGTTCGGTTCTCCTTGTCTTCCCCCTTTTTTCTCTTATATATATGAGAAAAAAAAAAGACAACCACATCATTACTAGGGATTAATCTTCTATCCCTTCTCTTTAGCAAAATCACGTGGGTAGGTTATTCTTACCCTGTCACCCTAAAGTCGGAAGCTTATTCTGTCTTGTAATTTTACTTGTTTAATTTTCAAAAAATTTTAATTTTTATGTATTTCAATGTTTGTATGTATTTCTCTAGTTTATTATTCAAAAAATTTTAATTGTTACACATTTCACTAGTCACACATATTTCACTTGTTTACTTTTCAAAAATTTTAATTCTACATTCAATTTTCATATGTTTTAGTTTTGTGTCGTAACTATTTTCTTTTTGTGCATTTAGTAAGGATTTGTTGAATATTTTTATTCCTTGATGTGTGCAAACTCTTTATTTTTGCAATATAAAAATGTATTTAGAATTTTATTAATAGTTATGGACTTCAAACATCTAGCGTTAGAATGATTTTATCAAATTAAACAGTTTTTATTCGCTTCAATGATAATTTTCTAATTGCTTAAATGTTTTTCTCATATGTTCTAGAGATAATTGATGCTAAGGTTCCGAAATTAAAGTAAGAACCAGAAATAAATTATTTCAATTTTTTTTATTAAATATAAGTGTTTTTTTTAGTAAGCAAGAAATTCATTAAAGCGAGAACAAAGGGTTCTCGAACCCACTTACAAAAAAATAACGAGACTTAGCTCGGCAAAAGAAAATTACAACCAATTAGGCCTTAAGATAAATAGTACAAAGGGAGCATACTAAAACCATAAAAGCTATAATTAGAATTGGTAATTTTCTCAATATAAGACCATCTCCAAATAAGCAACTTGACATTCCACACCACATCCATAAAATTCCAAACAACAAGCCTAAAAATAATGCTATTTCTCAACAACCATAAAGACCATGATGTCGTCATCCATATTACACCTTCGTTACCACTCTTCACCTTATTTCTTTTACAAAAGGAAAACCACCTTAAGAAACTCTCCTTAATGACTTAAGTTCCAACCTCCTCAAAACCAACCCACTCCGCCACTTCCTTCCAAACCATTCTAGCCACCGGACATTCCAATAAAATATGTTTTAAAGATTCGATTCCGGACAAGCAAAAAGCGCAATTCAAATCACTATTCGGAAATACACAACCTCTAAAAGAAATAGAATCCTTTGTTGGAAGCCTATCTAAAACACACCTCCAACCAAAAGCTTTTATTTTTAACAGAACTATCCCATTCCAAACCAAAGAAAAGACTTCATCGAAATTCTCTCAAGGTCCGAAAAGAGTCCGGAAAAAATAAACAAGAGAGTAGAAAGAACTAACCGAATAAGACTCCAAAGTGTCCACGGACCACCGGACCGAATCCGGCTCCGAAGAAACCGGCCGGAAGTCTTCTAAAACCGACCGCAACTCCAATAATTCGGTGACCGCTCCACCCTCAACGATAGCATTAATGCCGAAATCCCCCCAATGCCATCCTTCACTTCTAAAACCACCCATGCCAGGCACTGATACTTATTTAAGGCAAGATAAATCATAAAGAAGAGGAAATTTGTCCTTAAAATAAATATCAATACACCAACAAGAATGCCAAAAAGAGGAAGAGTATCCATTTCCAATTTTAAATCTACAATTAGCAATAAATAAATTTTCCGACAAACCTTTGTCCAAGCCGATGACATCCCTCCACCAAAAGGAACAACTTATCTTCTTTTTGATACACTTTCCGGAGTCCACAATCCTCAAGTTGATATCACCGTACCTCTTCTTTAGAAATTTGTACCATAAAGCTTTTTTTTCCGAGAGAATCCTCCATCTCCACTTATTAAGGAGAGCCAAATTATAATCGTCCACCCTTCGCAAACCCAAACCCCCTTTTTCAATCGGAAAGCACACCTTATATAATATCCCATATTATTTAAATGCTCAATTGGATATCAGACGAGATCATATGAGTATCTATATGCTCTATCTTTGGTAAATTGGATTAATGGAATCCTCTAATTACTTTAAGTATTGACATTTGGGATCAATAGAGCAACTAGTGAACTCTGAAGAGATCAAATTGTTTTATTAAAGAGACAGATTAATTATTCGTTCGAGAAAGTAATTTATGGTAACTCTAATCTTCGATCAATTGGGTTGAGACGATAAAATATCAATTGGAGGTATTTTTGCCCTGTTGGATTATATTATATTATAAGTTAATATATATATATATATATATATATATATATATATATATATATATATATATATATTTTGTTAGAAAGAAAGAGAAAGAAGAAGTTAGTAAGAAGAAGAAGAAGAAGAGAAAGGAAGAGAAGAGGGAAAGAGGAAGAAGAGAGAAAAGCAATGGATCATCTTCAATGTTCATCTTCTTCTTCAAACTCCTCTTAGATTATCAGGTGGGTTCTAGTTAGACACTCTAAGTTATAGAATTAAGGATTTAGAACTTAGGTTAGATTTGAGAGAAAATGATTAAACAGATGAAACAATGAAATCTAACGGATGAAATTCGATATAAATTGTGTAGTGTAGTCGTATTATGCATGTGATCATTTGATAATACTTGCTTTGATGTTTGGGAATGATTTGGATGAGGAAATGACGGATTTGGCCCAAGGGTTTCTGGTTTCTCACTGTTGCGAATTTCTAAACTTTGCATTGTTCGCCTAGCGAACCTGGCGAACTCCAAAGCGAACGGTTGGTTGAGTGTTTGCCTAGCGAACCCTGGAGCGAACGGAAGGAAAATGTTCGCCCAGAGCTCGCTTAGCGAACTTTATACCCTTTTTCTACTGACTTGGTTCGCTGGGTGTTCGCCTAGCGAACACAGTAGCGAACATGGCATATTTATCCATATTGTTTCCTTCATAACTTTTGATCTGTAACTCGGATTGATGCACGGTCGGAAGCGTTGGAAAGCTATTTCAATGCTCTTTATGATAGGGAAATATAAATATATGTTTATTTCATGAATTGATATGGTAGAGTTAAATATTGTGATGAATGTTTGAAGTGTGGTTTATGTTTCCACCGGAAATGCATGAATCGGGAATCCGATTTTTATGGGACTTCAAGCCTTGGAAAGAGAATACAATGTGATGTTAAATGGTATGTGAGACCATGATTTAACCAAGGATGCTTGGTATAGGATAGTAGTGGCTTGTATGCCTTAAAAATGTGTGTAAACTACTATGTGGATTATGTTTGATATGTTATGCTATCTTGTGTGTTTTATGATTGATGTTGTAATGTGCTTGTCAAACATTGTTGTTGAATATAATTGAGAAAATGCCATGCTTAAAATGAATTAGAAAGAGTGAGGAAACTTTACCCCAAAACAAATGGCATAGTTAAGATTGTTATAATTCTAGGTTGTGAATAGAATTGTGATAGAAACTCTGGATGTCGATGCTCGTGTATTCGATGTATAGATGTGCATCCTTGACGAGTTTTGGCCTGGAGTAGATAACCTAGATGGTGATGCTCGGGTAGTTGATGTAGAAACGTGCATCCGTGATGAGTATTGGTCTAGGAGAGATTGAAACACTAGTATGAAACATGTGTGTTGTTATGTTTTATTGTTAAAGGCATGAGAGGCCTAAATGCTAATGTGGCCTTGTGATTGTCGAATACAATCATGTTTGTGTATTTGATCACGTAATTGTAATCATTGCCCTTGAGAGGCATTCATGAGTCTCGAGCTCCTCTGAATGCAGACCGAATTACTTGGTAGGTTTGATTCCCGCGTTTAGTATGAATGGAACCTACAGGTAGAGACTTGTGACGGTGTACGGGCCGTGTGAAGTGACTATTTAAGGTGATAATATGTCCCTTATTTCCGAATCCATTTCGTATGCCAAGTAGATACAAGGATCCAGGACTCGGGTCGACTTCTAGACGTAGAAGCGGACGGGCAACAGGGATACCTTGGTACGGTTATCGATTAGTGATAAACTTTTGAGTTAACGGACTTAATGACATGTTTCCATATAGTGTGAGATTGTGAGTTTGTGTACTCAAGGTCATTTTCCCTTCCCCTTGACTTGAGTTAGGATTGTTAGAACCTTGTAAAGCCGAGAGAATCCAAAAGATAGGGAATTCACTGAGATTTGATGTATCTCACCCCATTATTGTTGATTATTTTCAGGAGGTATTTGCAGGTTGATTTACAAGTGGAGCTATGCTTGGATGTTTCAAGAGAGGCTTGGCTTTAGTATTTCCGTTGTGTATATGTTGTATACAATTGAGGATATTGTATATTGATCTTAGTTTTTATTGTTTGAGCTAGTTTCTATATCTTGTACCATAGATTGTATTATGTTTTTAGAAATGGTAAAGTATGTGAATTATGCCAATAGGCACTTATGATGGTGTCAGTACCAAATAAAACACTTGTATGGTATTATTCTATATATATATTATACAGGGCGTTACACCTTATTCCAACTCACCAATGAATTTTCCTCTCACCCTCCTTCCTTCCCCAGAGGAAATTACTTTGGATACTAGATATCTCTTTATGGATCTTCACCGGAGCTTTATAGTAGGAAAGCATAAAAATCGACAAACTAGAAAGAACTGATTTTAATAAAGTTAACCTCCCACCAAAACTAAGAAACCGGTTATTCCAACAAGAGAGCCTCCTTTTCATTTTTATCACTAAATCCGACCACAAAGAGGAACTAATAGAATTGGAGCCAATAGGAATACCAAGGAAAATGAATGGACACTCCTCCCTCCTACAAGAAAGGAAGAAAGAGGCCAAATCCATGAACCGATCACTAATATTAATTCCAATGAGTTTGCTCTTGTTAAAGTTAATACCCAAGCCGAAGACTATTTCAAAACCTCTTAACACCGCTTTGATTGCCCACACTTGCTTCCAACTTCCTTCCCCTATAAGTAAAGTATCATCTGCGAATTAAAGCATATCAATAAAACACCTCTTTAAGTTAAAACCATCAAACTCCTCATTCTCCACCGACTTTGAAACCATACCCCTCAACCCTTCCGCCACTATCACAAAAAGAAAAGGAGAAAGAGGATCTCCTTGCCTCAAACCTCTCTCCACCACAAACTCCTTAGTAGGAATACCATTAACCAATACCGACATTTTACTATTAAATACTAAAGTTTCCATCCACTTCATCCACACTTCCCCAAAGCCCATTTTCCTTAACATGAATCTAAGAAAATTCCAACTAACCTTATCGTAAGCCTTCTTGAAGTCAACTTTGAAGAGCAAACAACTTTTTCCTTCCTTTTTAGCCAAATCCACCAATTCATTAGCCACCACAACTCCATCTAACAATTGTCTTCCCGGAACAAAAGCACTTTGAGAATCGGAGATAATCGAATTCAACACCACTTTAAGTCTAGCCGCCAAGAGCTTAGATAAAGCTTTATACACACAACCCACAAGACAAATAGGCCTATAATCATCCAAACATAACGGGTTAAATGACTTAGGCACTAGAGTCAAGAAAGAGGAAGTAAAAGCTTTAGAAAACATAGCACCGAAATAAAAACTAAGGAAACCACCAATAAACTCCTCCTTCATGAAATTCTAACACTTTTTAATAAAAAAGAAAGAATATCCATCGGGGCCCGGGCTTTTAGATCCCTCACAACTCCAAATCGCATCCCTAATCTCTTCTTCCAAAAAAGGGCCTTCAAGAAGAGATCGATCCTTACCACTAATGCTCTTAAACACAAGACCACCAAGAACGGGTCTCTCAACATCCAGCTCAATAAACTTAGCCGCAAAGTGACTCCTAACCTCCTCCTTAACCTCCTCCACTTTGTCCACAACTCCATTGTCCGTGACAATGGAACCTAAGAAATTGCGCCTCCTCCTTTCTTTCATAACTTTATGACAAAATTACTATTGGTATCACCATCACTTAACCACTTAAGTCTCGACTTTTGTATGATCATGTTTTCCTTAATCCTAAGATTAAGCCAAAACTTCCCACTCGCCAACATCTTCTTAGCCACCAACTGCTTCTCACCCTCCACATCCCCGAAGTCCACTTCCGTGTCATCTACAACATTCAACTCCCTCACCCCCTCCTCCATCTCCAAATTGACCCTTCCAAAAACATTTGAGTTGCACCACTTAAGCCTTTCTTTTAAAATGCGCAACTTCTCCTTGAGAACAAAATCTTTCCTTCCCTCCACAACAAGGTTCTTCCAAGCATTTTCAACAAAAGGATAAAAACGCCTATCGGAGAACCACTCATTATTCACCTTAAAAGGTTTCGGACCCCAATCCACTTTGTCCACCACCAACCAAATCGAAAAATGATTTGAAATATCCCTCGATCCAATCAATTTCCCCACTACTCCCCAGCTATCAATAAGGCCATTTGAAACCAAAAAGCGGTCAATCCTACTTTTAGCCTTACCATCCCCCAAGTGTGATCAGTAATACATTTATACAATTTTATTTTTCTTTTCTTTTTGTACATGACATTTTCTTATAATTTATTGGTAATGTAGAGTCTTTTTTGTTTAATGCAAGATCTAGTTAGCTATATCTTATTTAAAATCTAAATTTTTTTTTTTGTAAATATAAATCACTTTTTTTAAAATTAAACATTAAAGTCGTATGAATTTATATATATTACAAAGACATGGGCTCAAGATTTCTTTAGTATAAATTGATTATAAGAGTGACTATTCTTTTATTAGTTTATTTCCTTTGTTTTTAATGAATTTCTCCTAAAATAATAGTTGACTCGTACAAACCAATTTACAAACATTTACTTAAGATTTATTTAGTTGTATATATGACTAACTACTTCATGAAAGATATTATATAACATAAACTCTTATTGTATTCTTATATTCTTTAAATTACGTTGCATAAATTAAAGGGTCATTAACTTTTCATCTAATTAATCTTAAATAAATATTATATAGTAAAACGAACAATTTATAACTTCTAATACATTTTTGTTTGAAAAAATAAAAAATACTAATAATTACAATAGAAGTAGATAATTTAACTAATCGTCCGTTAATATTTATTATTTATGATTGTCCACTACTTATTATCTCTTTGTTGTTTCTTTTTTCATTGTTTGATCAGTAACTGAATCATCACAAAAACACGTGGAATCAAGAAACATGTAGTAGTTTTGGATAATGAGGTATTTTTAGATTATTCAGATATTATGAGGCCGGCGTTACCTGAAATTCCACTTACCGATCCATTAATGGACATTGGTAAATTTGTTTTAGTAGAGCTTAAACCAGTTAATTCTTTAACTAGGATGCAAATTAATTATGCAAAATCTCTCGACAAAGAAAAATGCAGGGAAAGGGATTATAATATTTCAACTCCAAAGGATAATGGAACTCATATAGACCCTTTTTTACTAAAGAAATTTCCATCTCCAGCCATCAGTATAACTCCGGCCACTGATGTAGTAATAACAAAAAAATTCTCCACCAACATTACAAGTCCTAAACAATATGCAGGAGGCTTCTAATCAGGTGTGTGTTCTTTATTTCTTGTTCAAAATACTAAAATTATATTTTATGAATAATGTGCAATAGCAAAGTAAAAGTTCGTAGGTTTCTCGTCACTTAATCAAAACACGACCCAACATGTAATGTCTTATAACATTAGGAATTCTACATCACGTCCTTCTAAAGTTATTAGGAATATGCAGATAAGATAGTTTTAAAAATAATAAATTTTATCTATTCTGTTTTATATGTGTAAAAGTGAGAATAGTAAAGGAATTATGTAAATATATATTTGAATACTATGTTATGTATGAACTAATACATATGATGTTTTGTAGGATGATACTTGACATGGGGAAAATTTGGACATTCAAATTACAAATGTCGTGAGTAATTGATATTGAAAACATATTTCGCACAATTGGAAAAGTCAGTGAAGTTAGAAGATATTGGCATTTGTGAAGGGTTTTTAAATTTTGGTTAAATTATTTGTTTGTTGCATTTTGGATTTTATTTCTCGTTAAAGAAATTTTACTGCCGCTTTTGTAGGGTTGAGTTAGACCAAACTCTAATTCTATCAGTTTCATTTGGTTAGGTTTAATTCGTGTATTTAATTTCTTTTAAACTTAAATATTTGTTGGAAATTAAGTAAATTATTATGTTTAAGTAAAGTTTTTTAGCTAAATAATGTAGTCTCTTATGTCCCATGATGTATCTTTTCTATAAGTATCGGGAAAAATTCACATCTCACATTGGTTAAAGATGGAGTCCACAAAAAGTTTATATAAAGTAACAATGCTCTCTTTAAAAGTCAATTTTGGAGGTATGAGTTAGAGAAAACACAAATTTTATCATAATATCAGAGTCTTATTTAAGATTAAATGTGACACCCACAATTTAATTATGCGCTGTAGATATCCATACCTAGGTGTAAATATATGTGTTAAGAGTTTTATATCGAACAATATATGAAATAAACATGTGTATATAAATGGAAGGGAGGCATCACCTTACAAGCAAGTTTTTTATGGTTAAATTAGACCAAAACGCTAATTCTAACACAGTATCTCAAGCCTATCGATTTGGACTACTAATTGTTTATATTTACAGACCAAACCTAATAGTATTGGAGGTGAGGGGGTGTATTGAAAAAAATATTTATTATTTTATATTCTAACTTTGAACTATTTCTTTTGTCTAGTATCTATTTTCACTATACTTTCATTCTTTTTTTATTTTTTAAAAACTATGTTAAAATTTTAAATATACTTTACTTTTTTCGTCCTCTTCAAGTTGTTACACCGCCTTCAATATTTTGTTTTTAAAATTTGTACTTCAATAAAAAGTAATGTTTTAAGTAGTATTATTTACTTTAACCAGTTATAAAATTAGTCACAATACAGTTATTTACTTCAATACTTCATAAATCGATATTAGCTAAATATTTAACAAATTTTAAATAATTTACTAGTGTTCTTGTGCGAAAATATTATTGACTCATCCGTGTATCAATTTCATAAAAAAGATAAATATTTATAGTTGTTTATTATTAAAGACGTCAATTTTCTATTTATATTTAAAATTCATGTTTTTCATAAAATACATAAAAAAAAAGCACGTCACAAGACTTATAAATGCTTCTATTATTTTATAAAGTCACATACTTGTATTTATTTCCAATTATACAAACATAATTTGCAAAAATCACTTTATAGTATTTATAAATATGATTATTTTATGTTATTAATTTATTATAATAACATGCTAGTATTATGTTTTTATATCTATGGTGCGTTAGTAATGAAAAATATTAAATAGTTACAAATACAAAGTATTTTTAGCATATAAACATGATCAGAATTTTGGAAAGTTTTTATATATTTTGAATTTATTTTGTCATTACAATTATCTATTTTTTAAATCATAATAATTTATAGTCAAAATGTATAAATTATTTTCCATTTTAATATTAATATCACTTTAGTATTTTCCATTTTTTCTAATTTTCTATGTTAAATTAAAAAAAATATTAAATGGAAAATTCATATAATTCTTATTTGTAAGAAAAAATAATAAATGCGTGTTGACCCATTTTGTTCGGTTCTCCTTGTTTTCCCCCTTTTCTCTCTTATATATATGAGATAAAAAAAGACAACCACATCATTACTAGAGATTAATCTTCTATCACTTCTCTTTAGCAAAATCACGTGGGTAGGTTATTCGTACCCTGTCACCCTCAAGTCGGTAGGTTATTCTGTCTTGTAATTTCACTTGTTTAATTTTCAAATATTTTAATTTTTATGTATTTAATTGTTTGTATGTATTTCTCTAGTTTATTATTCAAAAATTTTAATCGTTACATATTTCACTGCCCGCGCATATTTCACTTGTTTACTTTTCAAAAATTTTAATTCTACATTCAATTTTCATATGTTTTAGTTTTGTGTCGTAACTATTTTCTTTTTGTGCATTTTGTATGGATTTGTTGAATATTTTTATTTCTTGATGTGTGCAAACTCTTGATTTTTGCAATTTAAAAATGTATTTAGAATTTTATAAATAGTTATTGTAAAGACCCATATAATAATACATGCATCAAATCATATATTATACATGAGTTTCACTTTTGGTACTGAAACATAATAAGTTCCTAGTTAACACATTATATATATAAATGCCTCTAATACAAAACACCTAAAAGTCTAAGGCATTACATATACAAGATGTTCCAAAATGATAAAAACTAAGAACTAGATCAATACAATGATCTCAAAACATAACGCCATAGCGGAAGCCATGCCATCACAAAACCACGATCCGTAAGGAAAGTCAAGTAACCCTGTCCTTACCCTTCGCCAAACCTGCAGAACCTGTGATGTAAACAACAACAGTGGGGTGAGATACATCAAATCTCAGTGAGTTCCCTATCTTAAAGTCCTCTCGGCTTTACAAGGTTCTAACAAAGTCCTAACTCATGTCCAAGGGGAAAGGGGAAAGACCATGAGTACACACACACAAGTAACCGCCACGGTGAGCCTGTAAACTCACACTAGTACCGGAGTACCTCTTGAGCCTGTAAACTCAAGGATTCACAAAGTACCGAAGTACGTTCTGAGTCCGTACACTCAAGAACTCACATATCAATAACCAATACCAAGGTATCCCTTTTTCCCGTACCCTTCTACGTCTAGAAGGCGATCCGAGTCATGGATCCTTGTAGCTACTTGGCATACGATTGGATTCGGGATCACGGGCCGTACACCGTGATCCGTCACTTCTCACGGACCGTACGCCGTCTCAAGTCTCTTTACCCGTAGGCTCCAACCGTACTTAACACGGGACTCAAACCTGCCAAGTAGTTGTGTATAACGTTCAGAGGAGGTGCTCGAGTCTCATGAACTACACCGCACAACTGTGGTTATTGATAAACAGAAATGCACACGTCTCGGCCTTCATGCACGAGCGTTGCAACACATGGAACAATCACACTTCCGACACAGTTTTGGTAATAATTCTCACCCTGCCTAGTCCATATTTTAACATGCATATATTGTCAATAATAATTTTACACAATTAACAGATAAAAGCCGATAAAATGACACAATTTCAGAAATCCCGACTTTATTAAATCGGCCAACGATTTTAAAACCATTTTAATAAGAAAGTACATTTTATTATCTTTCCAACGATATCAAAATTGTTCCAATCCGAGTTACGTACAAAAAGTTACGGTATTGTAAACAATCGATCGGAAAATAAATCACAACAGCAGGATTCTGTAACTCTCCTGGCCGTACGCGTATTGGCACTCCCCGTACGCGTATTGCCCAAATTCTCGCCCAGCCATACGCGTATTGCCCCAAGCGATACGCGTATTGCCCAAAATCTCCGGCCATCCATACGCGTATTTCCCTTGCCGTACGCGTATTGACAAGCTCCATACGCGTATTGACATGCTCCATACGCGTATGGGCAGAGAAAAAATGCAGAAGTTCCTGCAGAATTTTTCTGCTACGGATTGATCCAAAATCAACCCCAAATCCCATTTTCATCAATCAAAATGCATCAAAACATGTTATAACATCACAACCAGTATAACATATAATCAAACATTGCATTTATCAGTTAGATTCACGAATTTTGTGCAAAAAGATTCAATTTCCACAATTTCAACCTAACTCTAAACTCAACAAAACTCTAATCTAAAGAGTCTAACTAGAACCCACCTGGATTACTAGACGAGGAGGTTGATACTGAGACGATTAGACGAAGAACAGATGAATTGATGATGATTCTTGAGCTTTTGGAAATTTTCTCTCCTTTCCTTCTTCCACTTTTCCTTTCTCCTCCTTTTCCTTTGTTTTTCCTTCTTCCTATCTTTCTCTTAAGCTTTGTTTGGTTTTCCAAGGAAAATGAAAAGAAAATAGATAGTATAGAAACTATCATTTTTAGTAACACTACTAAATGTCCAAAATTAGCTCAAATACATCAAATTATAAAAACTCAACGTTAAATACTATTAATTTAATCGACTCTGAGTTCGTCAGTTTACTCCAATTATTTTATCAAATAATTACTCAGAGTATTCCGGAACCCAGTTGATCATAATAATATTAACTCGAGCGTTTATAAATTTACGGGGTATTACAGTTATGGCCTTCAAACATCTAGCGTTGGAATGATTTTATCAAATTAAACAGTTTTTATTTGCTTCAATGATAATTTTCTAATTTCTTAAATGTTTTTTCTCATATGTTCTAGAGATAATTGATGCTAAGGTAAAGTATGAACCATAAATAACTTATTTCAATTTTTTTATTAAATATAAGTGTGATCAGGAATACATTTAGACAATTTTATTTTTCTTTTCTTTTTGACATTTTCTTATAATTTTTTGGTAATGTAGAGTCTTTTTTGTTTAATGCAAGATCTAGTTAACTATATCTTATTTAAAATCTAAGTTATTTTTTTTTGTAAATATAAATCACTTTTTTAAAAATTAAACATTAAAGTCGTATATATTTATATATATTACAAAGACATGGGCTCAAGATTTCTTTAGTATAAATTGATTATAAGAGTGACTATTCTTTTATTAGTTTATTTCCTTTGTTTTTAATGAATTTCACCTAAAATAATAGTTGACTCGTACAAACCAATTTACAAACATTTACTTAAGATTTATTTAGTTGTATATATGACTAACTACTTCATGAAAGATATTATATAACATAAACTCTTATTGTATTCTTATATTCTTTAAATTACGTTGCATAAATTAAAGGGTCATTAAATTTTCATCTAATTAATCTTAAATAAATTTAATTTAGTAAAACGAACAATTTATAACTTCTAATAGATTTTTGTTTGAAAAAATAAAAAATACTAATAATTACAATAGAAGTAGATAATTTAACTAATCTTCCGTTAATATTTATTATTTATGATTGTCCACTACTTATTATCTCTTTGTTGTTGCTTTTTTCATTGTTGGATCAGGAAATGGATCATCACAAAAACACGTGGAATCAAGAAACATGTAGTAGTTTTGATATAAATAAAATTTCTCCAAAATTTGAAGTGGATGATGAGGTATTTTTAGATTATTCAGATATTATGAGGTCGACGTTACCTGAAATTCCACTTCCCGATCCATGAATGGTCATTGGTAAATTTTTTCCAGTAGAGCTTAAACCAGTTAATTCTTTAACTAGGATGCAAATTAATTACGCAAAATCTCTCGACAAAGAAAAATGCAGGGAAAGGGATTATAATATTTCAACTCCAAAGGATAATGGAACTCATATAGACCCTTTTTTACTAAAGAAATTTCCATCTCCAGCCATCAGTATAACTCCGGCCACTGATGTAGTAATAACAAAAAAATTCTCTACCAACATTACAAGTCCTAAACAATATGCAGGAGGCTTCTAATCAGGTGTGTGTTCTTTATTTCTTGTTCAAAATACTAAAATTATATTTTATGAATAATGTGCAATAGCAAAGTAAAAGTTCGTAGGTTTCTCGTCACTTAATCAAAACACGAGCCAACATGTAATGTCTTATAACATTAGGAATTCTACATCACGTCCTTCTAAAGTTATTAGGAATATGCAGATAAGATAGTTTTAAAAATAATAAATTTTATCTATTCTGTTTTATATGTGTAAAAGTGAGAATAGTAAAGGAATTATGTAAATATATATTTGAATACTATGTTATGTATGAACTAATACATATGATGTTTTGTAGGATGATACTTGACATGGTGAAAATTTGGACATTCAAATTACAAATGTCGTGAGTAATTGATATTGAAAACATATTTCGCACAATTGGAAAAGTCAGTGAAGTTAGAAGATATTGGCATTTGTGAAGGGTTTTTAAATTTTGGTTAAATTATTTGTTTGTTGCATTTTGGATTTTATTTCTCGTTAAAGAAATTTTACTGCCGCTTTTGTAGGGTTGAGTTAGACCAAACTCTAATTCTATCAGTTTCATTTGGTTAGGTTTAATTCGTGTATTTAATTTCTTTTAAACTTAAATATTTGTTGGAAATTAAGTAAATTATTATGTTTAAGTAAAGTTTTTTAGCTAAATAATGTAGTCTCTTATGTCCCATGATGTATCTTTTCTATAAGTATCGGGAAAAATTCACATCTCACATTGGTTAAAGATGGAGTCCACAAAAAGTTTATATAAAGTAACAATGCTCTCTTTAAAAGTCAATTTTGGAGGTATGAGTTAGAGAAAACACAAATTTTATCATAATATCAGAGTCTTATTTAAGATTAAATGTGACACCCACAATTTAATTATGCGCTGCAGATATCCATACCTAGGTGTAAATATATGTGTTAAGAGTTTTATATCGAACAATATATGAAATAAACATGTGTATATAAATGGAAGGGAGGCATCACCTTACAAGCAAGTTTTTTATGGTTAAATTAGACCAAAACGCTAATTCTAACACAGTATCTCAAGCCTATCGATTTGGACTACTAATTGTTTATATTTACAGACCAAACCTAATAGTATTGGAGGTGAGGGGGTGTATTGAAAAAAATATTTATTATTTTATATTCTAACTTTGAACTATTTCTTTTGTCTAGTATCTATTTTCACTATACTTTCATTCTTTTTTTATTTTTTAAAAACTATGTTAAAATTTTAAATATACTTTACTTTTTTCGTCCTCTTCAAGTTGTTACACCTCCTTCAATATTTTGTTTTTAAAATTTGTACTTCAATAAAAAGTAATGTTTTAAGTAGTATTATTTACTTTAACCAGTTATAAAATTAGTCACAATACAGTTATTTACTTCAATACTTCATAAATCGATATTAGCTAAATATTTAACAAATTTTAAATAATTTACTAGTGTTCTTGTGCGAAAATATTATTGACTCATCCGTGTATCAATTTCATAAAAAAGATAAATATTTATAGTTGTTTATTATTAAAGACGTCAATTTTCTATTTATATTTAAAATTCATGTTTTTCATAAAATACATAAAAAAAAAGCACGTCACAAGACTTATATATGCTTCTATTATTTTATAAAGTCACATACTTGTATTTATTTCCAATTATACAAACATAATTTGCAAAAATCACTTTATAGTATTTATAAATATGATTATTTTATGTTATTAATTTATTATAATAACATGCTAGTATTATGTTTTTATATCTATGGTGCGTTAGTAATGAAAAATATTAAATAGTTACAAATACAAAGTATTTTTAGCATATAAACATGATCAGAATTTTGGAAAGTTTTTATATATTTTGAATTTATTTTGTCATTACAATTGTCTATTTTTTAAATCATAATAATTTATAGTCAAAATGTATAAATTATTTTCCATTTTAATATTAATATCACTTTAGTATTTTCCATTTTTTCTAATTTTCTATGTTAAATTAAAAAAAATATTAAATGGAAAATTCATATAATTCTTATTTGTAAGAAAAAATAATAAATGCGTGTTGACCCATTTTGTTCGGTTCTCCTTGTTTTCCCCCTTTTCTCTCTTATATATATGAGATAAAAAAAGACAACCACATCATTACTAGAGATTAATCTTCTATCACTTCTCTTTAGCAAAATCACGTGGGTAGGTTATTCGTACCCTGTCACCCTCAAGTCGGTAGGTTATTCTGTCTTGTAATTTCACTTGTTTAATTTTCAAATATTTTAATTTTTATGTATTTAATTGTTTGTATGTATTTCTCTAGTTTATTATTCAAAAATTTTAATCGTTACATATTTCACTGCCCGCGCATATTTCACTTGTTTACTTTTCAAAAATTTTAATTCTACATTCAATTTTCATATGTTTTAGTTTTGTGTCGTAACTATTTTCTTTTTGTGCATTTTGTATGGATTTGTTGAATATTTTTATTTCTTGATGTGTGCAAACTCTTGATTTTTGCAATTTAAAAATGTATTTAGAATTTTATAAATAGTTATGGCCTTCAAACATCTAGCGTTGGAATGATTTTATCAAATTAAACAGTTTTTATTTGCTTCAATGATAATTTTCTAATTTCTTAAATGTTTTTTCTCATATGTTCTAGAGATAATTGATGCTAAGGTAAAGTATGAACCATAAATAACTTATTTCAATTTTTTTATTAAATATAAGTGTGATCAGGAATACATTTAGACAATTTTATTTTTCTTTTCTTTTTGACATTTTCTTATAATTTTTTGGTAATGTAGAGTCTTTTTTGTTTAATGCAAGATCTAGTTAACTATATCTTATTTAAAATCTAAGTTATTTTTTTTTTGTAAATATAAATCACTTTTTTAAAAATTAAACATTAAAGTCGTATATATTTATATATATTACAAAGACATGGGCTCAAGATTTCTTTAGTATAAATTGATTATAAGAGTGACTATTCTTTTATTAGTTTATTTCCTTTGTTTTTAATGAATTTCTCCTAAAATAATAGTTGACTCGTACAAACCAATTTACAAACATTTACTTAAGATTTATTTAGTTGTATATATGACTAACTACTTCATGAAAGATATTATATAACATAAACTCTTATTGTATTCTTATATTCTTTAAATTAGGTTGCATAAATTAAAGGGTCATTAACTTTTCATCTAATTAATCTTAAATAAATATTATATAGTAAAACGAACAATTTATAACTTCTAATACATTTTTGTTTGAAAAAATAAAAAATACTAATAATTACAATAGAAGTAGATAATTTAACTAATCGTCCGTTAATATTTATTATTTATGATTGTCCACTACTTATTATCTCTTTGTTGTTTCTTTTTTCATTGTTTGATCAGTAACTGAATCATCACAAAAACACGTGGAATCAAGAAACATGTAGTAGTTTTGAGATAAATAAAATTTCTCCAAAATTTGAAGTGGATAATGAGGTATTTTTAGATTATTCAGATATTATGAGGCCGGCGTTACCTGAAATTCCACTTACCGATCCATTAATGGACATTGGTAAATTTGTTTTAGTAGAGCTTAAACCAGTTAATTCTTTAACTAGGATGCAAATTAATTATGCAAAATCTCTCGACAAAGAAAAATGCAGGGAAAGGGATTATAATATTTCAACTCCAAAGGATAATGGAACTCATATAGACCCTTTTTTACTAAAGAAATTTCCATCTCCAGCCATCAGTATAACTCCGGCCACTGATGTAGTAATAACAAAAAAATTCTCTACCAACATTACAAGTCCTAAACAATATGCAGGAGGCTTCTAATCAGGTGTGTGTTCTTTATTTCTTGTTCAAAATACTAAAATTATATTTTATAAATAATGTGCAATAGCAAAGTAAAAGTTCGTAGGTTTCTCGTCACTTAATCAAAACACGAGCCAACATGTAATGTCTTATAACATTAGGAATTCTACATCACGTCCTTCTAAAGTTATTAGGAATATGCAGATAAGATAGTTTTAAAAATAATAAATTTTATCTATTCTGTTTTATATGTGTAAAAGTGAGAATAGTAAAGGAATTATGTAAATATATATTTGAATACTATGTTATGTATGAACTAATACATATGATGTTTTGTAGGATGATACTTGACATGGTGAAAATTTGGACATTCAAATTACAAATGTCGTGAGTAATTGATATTGAAAACATATTTCGCACAATTGGAAAAGTCAGTGAAGTTAGAAGATATTGGCATTTGTGAAGGGTTTTTAAATTTTGGTTAAATTATTTGTTTGTTGCATTTTGGATTTTATTTCTCGTTAAAGAAATTTTACTGCCGCTTTTGTAGGGTTGAGTTAGACCAAACTCTAATTCTATCAGTTTCATTTGGTTAGGTTTAATTCGTGTATTTAATTTCTTTTAAACTTAAATATTTGTTGGAAATTAAGTAAATTATTATGTTTAAGTAAAGTTTTTTAGCTAAATAATGTAGTCTCTTATGTCCCATGATGTATCTTTTCTATAAGTATCGGGAAAAATTCACATCTCACATTGGTTAAAGATGGAGTCCACAAAAAGTTTATATAAAGTAACAATGCTCTCTTTAAAAGTCAATTTTGGAGGTATGAGTTAGAGAAAACACAAATTTTATCATAATATCAGAGTCTTATTTAAGATTAAATGTGACACCCACAATTTAATTATGCGCTGCAGATATCCATACCTAGGTGTAAATATATGTGTTAAGAGTTTTATATCGAACAATATATGAAATAAACATGTGTATATAAATGGAAGGGAGGCATCACCTTACAAGCAAGTTTTTTATGGTTAAATTAGACCAAAACGCTAATTCTACCACAGTATCTCAAGCCTATCGATTTGGACTACTAATTGTTTATATTTACAGACCAAACCTAATAGTATTGGAGGTGAGGGGGTGTATTGAAAAAAATATTTATTATTTTATATTCTAACTTTGAACTATTTCTTTTGTCTAGTATCTATTTTCACTATACTTTCATTCTTTTTTTATTTTTTAAAAACTATGTTAAAATTTTAAATATACTTTACTTTTTTCGTCCTCTTCAAGTTGTTACACCTCCTTCAATATTTTGTTTTTAAAATTTGTACTTCAATAAAAAGTAATGTTTTAAGTAGTATTATTTACTTTAACCAGTTATAAAATTAGTCACAATACAGTTATTTACTTCAATACTCATAAATCGATATTAGCTAAATATTTAACAAATTTTAAATAATTTACTAGTGTTCTTGTGCGAAAATATTATTGACTCATCCGTGTATCAATTTCATAAAAAAGATAAATATTTATAGCTGTTTATTATTAAAGACGTCAATTTTCTATTTATATTTAAAATTCATGTTTTTCATAAAATACATAAAAAAAAAAGCACGTCACAAGACTTATATATGCTTCTATTATTTTATAAAGTCACATACTTGTATTTATTTCCAATTATACAAACATAATTTGCAAAAATCACTTTATAGTATTTATAAATATGATTATTTTATGTTATTAATTTATTATAATAACATGCTAGTATTATGTTTTTATATCTATGGTGCGTTAGTAATGAAAAATATTAAATAGTTACAAATACAAAGTATTTTTAGCATATAAACATGATCAGAATTTTGGAAAGTTTTTATATATTTTGAATTTATTTTGTCATTACAATTGTCTATTTTTTAAATCATAATAATTTATAGTCAAAATGTATAAATTATTTTCCATTTTAATATTAATATCACTTTAGTATTTTCCATTTTTTCTAATTTTCTATGTTAAATTAAAAAAAATATTAAATGGAAAATTCATATAATTCTTATTTGTAAGAAAAAATAATAAATGCGTGTTGACCCATTTTGTTCGGTTCTCCTTGTTTTCCCCCTTTTCTCTCTTATATATATGAGATAAAAAAAGACAACCACATCATTACTAGAGATTAATCTTCTATCACTTCTCTTTAGCAAAATCACGTGGGTAGGTTATTCGTACCCTGTCACCCTCAAGTCGGTAGGTTATTCTGTCTTGTAATTTCACTTGTTTAATTTTCAAATATTTTAATTTTTATGTATTTAATTGTTTGTATGTATTTCTCTAGTTTATTATTCAAAAATTTTAATCGTTACATATTTCACTGCCCGCGCATATTTCACTTGTTTACTTTTCAAAAATTTTAATTCTACATTCAATTTTCATATGTTTTAGTTTTGTGTCGTAACTATTTTCTTTTTGTGCATTTTGTATGGATTTGTTGAATATTTTTATTTCTTGATGTGTGCAAACTCTTGATTTTTGCAATTTAAAAATGTATTTAGAATTTTATAAATAGTTATGGCCTTCAAACATCTAGCGTTGGAATGATTTTATCAAATTAAACAGTTTTTATTTGCTTCAATGATAATTTTCTAATTTCTTAAATGTTTTTTTTCATATGTTCTAGAGATAATTGATGCTAAGGTAAAGTATGAACCATAAATAACTTATTTCAATTTTTTTATTAAATATAAGTGTGATCAGGAATACATTTAGACAATTTTATTTTTCTTTTCTTTTTGACATTTTCTTATAATTTTTTGGTAATGTAGAGTCTTTTTTGTTTAATGCAAGATCTAGTTAACTATATCTTATTTAAAATCTAAGTTATTTATTTTTGTAAATATAAATCACTTTTTTAAAAATTAAACATTAAAGTCGTATATATTTATATATATTACAAATACATGGGCTCAAGATTTCTTTAGTATAAATTGATTATAAGAGTGACTATTCTTTTATTAGTTTATTTCCTTTGTTTTTAATGAATTTCTCCTAAAATAATAATAGTTGACTCGTACAAACCAATTTACAAACATTTACTTAAGATTTATTTAGTTGTATATATGACTAACTACTTCATGAAAGATATTATATAACATAAACTCGTATTGTATTCTTATATTCTTTAAATTAGGTTGCATAAATTAAAGGGTCATTAACTTTTCATCTAATTAATCTTAAATAAATATTATATAGTAAAACGAACAATTTATAACTTCTAATACATTTTTGTTTGAAAAAATAAAAAATACTAATAATTACAATAGAAGTAGATAATTTAACTAATCGTCCGTTAATATTTATTATTTATGATTGTCCACTACTTATTATCTCTTTGTTGTTTCTTTTTTCATTGTTTGATCAGTAACTGAATCATCACAAAAACACGTGGAATCAAGAAACATGTAGTAGTTTTGAGATAAATAAAATTTCTCCAAAATTTGAAGTGGATAATGAGGTATTTTTAGATTATTCAGATATTATGAGGCCGGCGTTACCTGAAATTCCACTTACCGATCCATTAATGGACATTGGTAAATTTGTTTTAGTAGAGCTTAAACCAGTTAATTCTTTAACTAGGATGCAAATTAATTACGCAAAATCTCTCGACAAAGAAAAATGCAGGGAAAAGTATTATAATATTTCAACTCCAAAGGATAATGGAACTCATATAGACCCTTTTTTACCAAAGAAATTTCCATCTCCAGCCATCAGTATAACTCCGCCCATTGATGTAGTACAAACAAAAATATTCTCTACCGACATTACAAGTCCTAAACAATATGCAGGAGTCTTCCAATCAGGTGTGTATTCTTTATTTGTTGTTCAAAATACTAAATTTATATTTTATGAATGATGTGCAATAGCCAACTAAAAGTTCGTAGGTTTCTCGTCACTTAATCAAACCACGAGCCAACATGTATTGTCTTATAACACTAGGAATTCTACATCACATCCTTCTAAAGTTATTAGGAATATGTAGGTAAGATTGGTTTAAAAATAATAAATTTTATCTATTTTGTTTTATATGTGTAAAAGTGAGAATAGTAAGGGAACTATATAAATATATATTTGAATACTATGTTGTGTATGAACTAATACATAGAATGTTTTGTAGGATGATACTTGACATGGTGAAAAATTGGACATTCAAATTACAAATGCCTTGAGGAATTGATTTTGAAAACATATTTCGCACAATTGGAAAAGTAGTGAAGTTACAAGATATTGGCATTTTTGAAGGGTTTTTAAATTTTGGTTAAATTATTTGTTTGTTGCAATTTGGATTTTATTTCTCGTTAAAGAAATTTAACTACCGGTTTTGTAGGGTTGAGTTAGGCTAAACTCTAATTCATCAGTTTCATTTTGTTAGGTTTAATTCGTGTATTTAATTTCTTTTAAACTTAAATATTTGTTGGAAATTAAGTAAATTATTATGTGTAAGTATATCTTTTTAGCTAAATAATGTAGTTTCTTTTGTCCCATGATGTATCTTGTCAATAAGTATTAGGAAAAATTCACATCTCACTTTGGTTAAAGATGGAGTCTACAAAGAGTTTATATAAAGTAACACTGCTGTCTTTAAAAGTTAATTTTGGAGGTATGAGCTAGAGAAAACACAAATTTTATCATAATATCAGAGTCTAATTTAAGATTAAATGCGACACCCACAATTTAATTATGCGTTGCAAATGTCCAGACCTAGGTGTAAATATATGTGTTAAGAGTTTTATATCGAATAATATATGACATAAACATGTGTATATAAATGGAAGGGAGGCATCACCTTACAAGCCAATTTTTTATGGTTAAATTAGACCAAAACTCTGATTCTAACACAGTATCACAAGCCTATCAATTTGGACTACTGATTGTTTATATTCACAAACTAAGCCTAATAGTATTAGAGGTGAGGGGGTATATTGAAAAAAACCTTTATTATTTTATATTCTAACTTTGAACTATTTCTTTTGTCTAGTATCTATTTTCACTATACTTTCATTCTTTTTTTATTTTTTAAAAACTATGTTAAAATTTTAAGATTTTTTTAATCAACCAACGTACTTTACTTTTTTCGTCCTCTTCTAGTTATTACACCTCCTTCAATATTTTGGTTTTAAAATTGTATTTCAATAAAAAGTAATGTTTTAAGTAGTATTATTTACTAGGTAATCTCTTCGTTTTCCCGAGCGCGGTTTTCGCTATATTGTAATCAGGTTTGAGTATCATTTGTACTCGTATCAATATATATCTCTTGCCTTTTAAAAAAAAAAGTAGTATTATTTACTTTAACCAGTTATAAAATTAGTCAAAATACAGTTATTTACTTCAATACTTCAAAAATCGATATTAGCTAAACACTTAACGACTTTTAATACTTTGCTAGCGTTCTTGTGAGAAAATATTATTGACTCATCAGTGTATCAATTTCATAAAAAAGATAAATATTTAAAGTTCTTTATTGTTAAGGACGCCAATTTTCTATTTATATTAAAAATTCATGTTTTTCATAAAGTACATAAAAAAAGCACGTCACAAGACTTATATATGCTTCTATTATTTTATAAAGTCACATACTTGTATTGATTTACAATAATACAAACATAATTTGCAAAAATCACTTTATAGTATTTATAAATATGATTATTTTATGTTATTAATTTATTATAATAACATGCTAGTATTAAGTTTTTATATCTATGGTGCGTTAGTAATGAAAAATATTAAATAGTTACAAATACAAAGTATTTTTAGCATATAAACATGATCAAAATTTTGGAAAGTTTTTATATATTTTGAATTTATTTTGTCATTACAATTGTCTATTTTTAAAATCATAATAATTTATAGTCAAAATGTATAAAATATTTTTCATTTTAATATTAGTATCACTTTAGTATTTTCCATTTTTTCTAATTTTATATCTTAAATTAAAAAAAAAAATTAAATGGAAAATTCCTATAAGTCTTATTTGTAAGAAAAAATAATAACGCGTGTTGACCCATTTTGTTCGGTTCTCCTTGTCTTCCCCCTTTTTTCTCTTATATATATGAGATAAAAAAAAGACAACCACATCATTACTAGGGATTAATCTTCTATCCCTTCTCTTTAGCAAAATCACGTGGGTAGGTTATTCTTACCCTGTCACCCTAAAGTCGGTAGGTTATTCTGTCTTGTAATTTTACTTGTTTAATTTTCAAAAAATTTTAATGTTTATGTATTTCAATGTTTGTATGTATTTCTCTAGTTTATTATTCAAAAAATATTAATTGTTACAAATTTCACTAGTCACACATATTTCACTTGTTTACTTTTCAAAAATTTTAATTCTACATTCAATTTTCATATGTTTTAGTTTTGTGTCGTAACTATTTTCTTTTTGTGCATTTAGTAAGGATTTGTTGAATATTTTTATTCCTTGATGTGTGCAAACTCTTTATTTTTGCAATATAAAAATGTATTTAGAATTTTATTAATAGTTATGGACTTCAAACATCTAGCGTTGGAATGATTTTATCAAATTAAACAGTTTTTATTCGCTTTAATGATAATTTTCTAATTGCTTAAATTTTTTTTCTCATATGTTCTAGAGATAATTGATGCTAAGGTTCCGAAATTAAAGTAAGAACCATAAATAAATTTTTTCAATTTTTTTATTAAATATAAGTGTTTTTTTTTAGTAAGCAAGAAATTCATTAAAGCGAGAACAAAGGGTTCTCGAACACACTTACAAAAAAAAACGAGACTTAGCTCGGCAAAAGAAAATTACAACCAATTAGGCGTTAAGATAAATAGTACAAAGGGAGCATACTAAAACCATAAAAGCTATAATTTGAATTGGTAATTTTCTCAATATAAGACCATCTCCAAATAAGCAACTTGACATTCCACACCACATCCATAATATTCCAAACAACAAGCCTAAAAATAATGCTATTTCTCAACAACCATAAAGACCATGATGTCGTCATCCATATTACACCTTTGTTACCACTCTTCACCTTATTTCTTTTACAAAAGGAAACCCACCTTAAGAAACTCTCCTTAATGACTTAAGTTCCAACCTCCTCAAAACCAACCCACTCCGCCACTTCCTTCCAAACCATTCTAGCCACCGGACATTCCAATAAAATATGTTTTAAAGATTCGATTCCGGACAAGCAAAAAGCGCAATTCAAATCACTATTCGGAAATACACAACCTCTAAAAGAAATAGAATCCTTTGTTGGAAGCCTATCTAAAACACACCTCCAACCAAAAGCTTTTATTTTTAACAGAACTATCCCCTTCCAAACCAAAGAAAAGACTTCATCGAAATTCTCTCAAGGTCCGAAAAGAGTCCAGAAAAAATAAACAAGAGAGTAGAAAGAACTAACCGAATAAGACTCCAAAGTGTCCACGGACCACCGGACCGAATCCGGCTTCGAAGAAACCGGCCGGAAGTCTTCTAAAACCGACCGCAACTCCAATAATTCGGTGACCGCTCCACCCTCAACGATAGCATTAATGCCGAAATCCCCCCAATACCATCCTTCACTTCTAAAACCACCCATGTCAGGCACTGATACTTCTTTAAGGCAAGATAAATCATAAAGAAGAGGAAATTTGTCCTTAAAATAAATATCAATACACCAACAAGAATGCCAAAAAGAGGAAGAGTATCCATTTCCAATTTTAAATCTACAATTAGCAATAAATAAATTTTCCGACAAACCTTTGTCCAAGCCGATGACATCCCTCCACCAAAAGGAACAACTTATCTTCTTTTTTATACACTTTCCGGAGTCCACAATCCTCAAGTTGATATCACCGTACCTCTTCTTTAGAAATTTGTACCATAAAGCTTTTTTTTTTCGAGAGAATCCTCCATCTCCACTTATTAAGGAGAGCCAAATTATAATCTTCCACCCTTCGCAAACCCAAACCCCCTTTTTCAATCGGAAAGCACACCTTATATAATATCCCATATTATTTAAATGCTCAATTGGATATCAGACGAGATCATATGAGTATCTATATGCTCTATCTTTGGTAAATTGGATTAATGGAATCCTCTAAGTACTTTAAGTATTGACATTTGGGATCAATAGAGCAACTAGTGAACTCTGAAGAGATCATATTGTTTTATTAAAGAGACAGATTAATTATTCGTTCGAGAAAGTAATTTATGGTAACTCTAATCTTCGATCAATTGGGTTGAGACGATAAAATATCAATTGGAGGTATTTTTGCCCTGTTGGATTATATTATATTATAAGTTAATATATATATATATTTTGTTAGAAAGAAAGAGAAAGAAGAAGTTAGTAAGAAGAAGAAGAAGAAGAGAAAGGAAGAGAAGAGGGAAAGAGGAAGAAGAGAGAAAAGCAATGGATCATCTTCAATGTTCATCTTCTTCTTCAAACTCCTCTTAGATTATCAGGTGGGTTCTAGTTAGATGCTCTAAGTTATAGAATTAAGGATTTAGAACTTAGGTTAGATTTGAGAGAAAATGATTAAACAGATGAAACAATGAAATCTAACGGATGAAATTCGATATAAATTGTGTAGTGTAGTCATATTATGCATGTGATCATTTGATAATACTTGCTTTGATGTTTGGGAATGATTTGGATGAGGAAATGATGGATTTGGCCCAAGGGTTTCTGGTTTCTCACTGTTGCGAATTTCTGAACTTTGCATTGTTCGCCTAGCGAACCTGGCGAACTCCAAAGCGAACGGTTGGTTGAGTGTTTGCCTAGCGAACCCTGGAGCGAACGGAAGGAAAATGTTCGCCCAGAGCTCGCTTAGCGAACTTTATACCCTTTTTCTACTGACTTGGTTCGCTGGGTGTTCGCCTAGCGAACACAGTAGCGAACATGGCATATTTATCCATATTGTTTCCTTCATAACTTTTGATCTGTAACTCGGATTGATGCACAGTCGGAAGCGTTGGAAAGCTATTTCAATGCTCTTTATGATAGGGAAATATAAATATATGTTTATGTCATGAATTGATATGGTAGAGTTAAATATTGTGATGAATGTTAGAAGTGTGGTTTATGTTTCCACCGGAAATGCATGAATCGGGAATCCGATTGTTATGGGACTTCAAGCCTTGGAAAGAGAATACAATGTGCTGTTAAATGGTATGTGAGACCATGATTTAACCAAGGATGCTTGGTAGAGGATATTAGTGGCTTGTATGCCTTAAAAATGTGTGTAAACTACTATATGGATTATGTTTGATATGTTATGCTATCTTGTGTGTTTTATGATTGATGTTGTAATGTGCTTGTGTAACATTGTTGTTAAATATAATTGAGAAAATGCCATGCTTAAAATGAATTAGAAAGAGTGACGAAACTTTACCCCAAAACAAATGGCATAGTTAAGATTGTTATAATTCTAGGTTGTGAATAAAATTGTGATAGAAACTCTGGATGCCGATGCTCGTGTATTCGATGTATAGATTTGCATCCTTGACGAGTTTTGGCCTGAAGTAGATAACCTAGATGGCGATGCTCGGGTAGTTGATGTAGAAACGTGCATCCGTGACGAGTATTGGTCTAGGAGGGATTGAAACACTAGTATGAAACATGTGTATTGTTATGTTTTATTGTTAAAGGCATGAGAGGCCTAAATGCTAATGTGGCCATGTGATTGTCGAATACAATCATGTTTGTGTATTTGATTACGTAATCGTAACCATTGCCCTTGAGAGGCATTCATGAGTCTCGAGCTCCTCTGAATGCAGGCCGAATTACTTGGCAGGTTTGATTCCCGCGTGCAGTACGAATGGAACCTACGGGTAGAGACTTGTGACGGTGTACGGGCCGTGTGAAGTGACTATTTAAGGTGATAATATGCCCCTTATTTCCGAATCCATTTCGTATGCCAAGTAGATACAAGGATCCAGGACTCGGGTCGACTTCTAGACGTAGAAGCGGACGGGCAAGAGGGATACCTTGGTACGGTTATCGATTAGTGATAAACTTTTGAGTTAACGGACTTAATGACATGTTTCCATATAGTGTGAGATTGTGAGTTTGTGTACTCAAGGTCATTTTCCCTTCCCCTTGACTTGAGTTAGGATTGTTAGAACCTTGTAAAGCCGAGAGAATCCAAAAGATAGGGAATTCACTGAGATTTGATGTATCTCACCCCATTATTGATGATTATTTTCAGGTTGATTTACAAGTGGAGCTATGCTTGGATGTTTCAAGAGAGGCTTGACTTTAGTATTTCCGTTGTGTATATGTTGTATACAATTGAGGATATTGTATATTGATCTTAGTTTTTATTGTTTGGGCTAGTTTCTATATCTTGTACCATAGATTTTATTATGTTTTTAGAAATGGTAAAGTATGTGAATTATGCCAATAGGCACTTATGATGGTGTCAGTACCAAATAAAACACTTGTATGGTATTATTCTATATATATATTATACAAGGCGTTACACCTTATTCCAACTCACCAATGAATTTTCCTCTCACCCTCCTTCCTTCCCCAGAGGAAATTACTTTGGATACTAGATATCTCTTTATGGATCTTCACCGGAGCTTTATAGTAGGAAAGCATAAAAATCGACAAACTAGAAAGAACTGATTTTAATAAAGTTAACCTCCCACCAAAACTAAGAAACCGGTTATTCCAACAAGAGAGCCTCCTTTTCATTTTTATCACTAAATCCGACCACAAAGAGGAACTAATAGAATTGGAGCCAATAGGAATACCAAGGAAAATGAATGGACACTCCTCCCTCCTACAAGAAAGGAAGAAAGAGGCCAAATCCATGAACCGATCACTATTATTAATTCCAATGAGTTTTCTCTTGTTAAAGTTAATACCCAAGCCGAAGACTATTTCAAAACCTCTTAACACCGCTTTGATTGCCCACACTTGCTTCCAACTTCCTTCCCCTATAAGTAAAGTATCATCTGCGAATTAAAGCATATCAATAAAACACCTCTTTAAGTTAAAACCATCAAACTCCTCATTCTCCACCGACTTTGAAACCATACCCCTCAACCCTTCCGCCACTATCACAAAAAGAAAAGGAGAAAGAGGATCTCCTTGCCTCAAACCTCTCTCCACCACAAACTCCTTAGTAGGAATACCATTAACCAATACCGACATTTTACTATTAAATACTAAAGTTTCCATCCACTTCATCCACACTTCCCCAAAGCCCATTTTCCTTAACATGAATCTAAGAAAATTCCAACTAACCTTATCGTAAGCCTTCTTGAAGTCAACTTTGAAGAGCAAACAACTTTTTCCCTCCTTTTTAGCAAAATCCACCAATTCATTAGCCACCACAACTCCATCTAACAATTGTCTTCCCGGAACAAAAGCACTTTAAGAATCGGAGATAATCGAATTCAACACCACTTTAAGTCTAGCCGCCAAGAGCTTAGATAAAGCTTTATACACACAACCCACAAGACAAATAGGCCTATAATCATCCAAACATAACGGTTTAAATGACTTAGGCACTAGAGTCAAGAAAGAGGAAGTAAAAGCTTTAGAAAACATAGCTCCGAAATAAAAACTAAGGAAACCACCAATAAACTCATCCTTCATGAAATTCCAACACTCTTTAATAAAAAAGAAAGAATATCCATCGGGGCCCGGGCTTTTAGATCCCTCACAACTCCAAATCGCATCCCTAATCTCTTCTTCCAAAAAAGGGCCTTCAAGAAGAGATCGATCCATGCCACTAATGTTCTTAAACACAAGACCACCAAGAACGGGTCTCTCAACATCCAGCTCAATAAACTTAGCCGCAAAGTGACTCCTAACCTCCTCCTTAACCTCCTCCACTTTGTCCACAACTCCATTGTCCGTGACAATGGAACCTAAGAAATTGCGCCTCCTCCTTTCTTTCATAACTCTATGACAAAATTACTATTGGTATCACCATCACTTAACCACTTAAGTCTCGACTTTTGTATGATCATGTTTTCCTTAATCCTAAGATTAAGCCAAAACATCCCACTCGCCAACATCTTCTTAGCCACCAACTGCTTCTCACCCTCCACATCCCCGAAGTCCACTTCCGTGTCATCTACAACGTTCAACTCCCTCATCCCCTCCTCCATCTCCAAATTGACCCTTCCAAAAACATTTGAGTTCCACCACTTAAGCCTTTCTTTTAAAATGCGCAACTTCTCCTTGAGAACAAAATCTTTCCTTCCCTCCACAACAAGGTTCTTCCAAGCATTTTCAACAAAAGGATAAAAACGCCTATCGGAGAACCACTCATTATTCACCTTAAAAGGTTTCGGACCCCAATCCGCTTTGTCCACCACCAACCAAATCGAAAAATGATCTGAAATATCCCTCGATCCAATCAATTTCCCCACTACTCCCCAGCTATCAATAAGGCCATTTGAAACCAAAAAGCGATCAATCCTACTTTTAGCCTTACCATCCCCCAAGTGTGATCAGTAATACATTTATACAATTTTATTTTTCTTTTCTTTTTGTACATGACATTTTCTTATAATTTATTGGTAATGTAGAGTCTTTTTTGTTTAATGCAAGATCTAGTTAGCCATATCTTATTTAAAATCTAATTTTTTTTTTTGTAAATATAAATCACTTTTTTTAAAATTAAACATTAAAATCGTATGAATTTATATATATTACAAAGACATGGGCTCAAGATTTCTTTAGTATAAATTGATTATAAGAGTCACTAATCTTTTATTATTTTATTTCCTTTTTTTTATGAATTTCTCCTAAAATAATAGTTGACTCGTATAAACCAATTTACAAACATTTACTAAAGATTTATTTAGTTGCATATATGACTAACTACTTCATGAAAGATATTATATAACATAAACTCTTACTATATTCTTATATTCTTTAAATTACGTTGCATAAATTAAAGGGTCATTAACTTTTCATCTAATTAATCTTAAATAAATATTATTTAGTAAAACGAACAATTTATAACTTCTAATACATTTTTGTTTGAAAAAATAAAAAATACTAATAATTACAATAGAAGTAGATAATTTAACTAATCGTCCGTTAATATTTATTATTTATGATTGTCCACTACTTATTCTCTCTTTGTTGTTTCTTTTTTCATTGTTTGATCAGTAACTGAATCATCACAAAAACACGTGGAATCAAGAAACATGTAGTAGTTTTGAGATAAATAAAATTTCTCCAAAATTTGAAGTGGATGATGAGGTATTTTTAGATTATTCAGATATTATGAGGCCGACGTTACCTGAAATTCCATTTACCGATCCATTAATGGACATTGGTAAATTTGTTCTAGTAGAGCTTAAACCAGTTAATTCTTTAACTAGGATGCAAATTAATTACGCAAAATCTCTCGACAAAGAAAAATGCAGGGAAAGGGATTATAATATTTCAACTCCAAAGGATAATGGAACTCATATAGACCCTTTTTTACTAAAGAAATTTCCATCTCCAGCCATTAGTATAACTCCGGCCACTGATGTAGTAATAACAAAAAAATTCTCTACCAACATTACAAGTCCTAAACAATATGCAGGAGGCTTCCAATCAGTTGTGTGTTCTTTATTTCTTGTTCAAAATACTAAAATTATATTTTATGAATAATGTGCAATAGCAAAGTAAAAGTTCGTAGGTTTCTCGTCACTTAATCAAAACGCGAGCCAACATGTAATCTCTTATAACATTAGGAATTCTACATCACGTCCTTCTAAAGTTATTAGGAATATGCAGATAAGATAGTTTTAAAAATAATAAATTTTATCTATTCTGTTTTATATGTGTAAAAGTGAAAATAGTAAGGGAATTATGTAAATATATATTTGAATACTATGTTATGTATGAACTAATACATATGATGTTTTGTAGGATGATACTTGACATGGTGAAAATTTGGACATTCAAATTACAAATGTCGTGAGGAATTGATATTGAAAACATATTTCGCACAATTGGAAAAGTCAGTGAAGTTAGAAGATATTGGCATTTGTGAAGGGTTTTTAAATTTTGGGTAAATTATTTGTTTGTTGCATTTTGGATTTTATTTCTCGTTAAAGAAATTTTACTGCCGCTTTTGTAGGGTTGAGTTAGACCAAACTCTAATTCTATCAGTTTCATTTGGTTAGGTTTAATTTGTGTATTTAATTTCTTTTAAACTTAAATATTTGTTGGAAATTAAGTAAATTATTATGTTTAAGTAAATTTTTTTAGCTAAATAATGTAGTCTCTTATGTCCCATGATGTATCTTTTCTATAAGTATCGGGAAAAATTCACATCTCACATTGATTAAAGATGGAGTCCACAAAAAGTTTATATAAAGTAACAATGCTCTCTTTAAAAGTCAATTTTGGAGGTATGAGTTAGAGAAAACACAAATTTTATCATAATATCAGAGTCTTATTTAAGATTAAATGTGACACCCACAATTTAATTATGCGTTGCAGATGTCCAGACCTAGGTGTAAATATATGTGTTAAGAGTTTTATATCGAACAATATATGAAATAAACATGTGTATATAAATGGAAGGGAGGCATCACCTTACAAGCATGTTTTTTATGGTTAAATTAGACCAAAACTCTAATTCTAACACAGTATCTCAAGCCTATCGATTTGGACTACTGATTGTTTATATTTACAGACCAAACCTAATAGTATTGGAGGTGAGGGGATGTATTGAAAAAAATATTTATTATTTTATATTCTAACTTTGAACTATTTCTTTTGTCTATACTTTCATTCTTTTTTTATTTTTTAAAAACTATGTTAAAATTTTAAGATTTTTTTAATCAACCAACATACTTTACTTTTTTCGTCCTCTACTAGTTATTACAGCTCCTTCAATATTTTGGTTTTAAAATTTATACTTCAATAAAAAGTAATGTTTTAAGTAGTATTATTTACTTTAACCAGTTGTAAAATTAGTCAAAATATAGTTATTTACTTCAATACTTCAAAAATCGATATTAGCTAAACATTTAACAATTTTAAATAATTTACTAGTGTTCTTGTGAGAAAATATTATTGACTCATCCGTGTATCAATTTCATAAAAAAGATAATAAAGTTCTTTATTATTAAGGACGTCAATTTTCTATTTATATTTAAAATTCATGTCTTTCATAAAGTACATAAAAAATGCAAGTCATAAGACTTATATATGCTTGTATTTATTTACAATTATACAAACATAATTTGCAAAAATCACTTTATAGCATTTATAAATATGATTATTTTATGTTATTAATTTATTATAATAACATGCTAGTATTAAGTTTTTATATCTATGGTGCGTTAGTAATGAAAAATAATAAATAGTTACATATACAAAGTATTTTTCGCATATAAACATGATCAAAATTTTGGAAAGTTTTTATATATTTTGAATTTATTGTGTCATTACAATTGTCTATTTTTAAAATCATAATAATTTATAGTCAAAATGTATAAATTATTTTCCCTTTTAATATTAATATCACTTTAGTATTTTCCATTTTTTCTACTTTTCTATCTTAAATTAAAAAAAAAATATTAATTGGAAAATCCATATAATTCTTATTTGTACGAAAAAATAATAAATGCGTGTTGCCCCATTTTGTTCGGCTCTCCCCTTTTCTCTCTTATATATGAGATAAAAAAAGACAACCACATCATTATTAGGGATTAATCTTCTATCACTTCTCTTTAGCAAAATCACGTGGGTAGGTTATTCTTACCTTGTCACCCTCAAATCGGTAGGTTATTCTGTCTTGTAATTTCACTTGTTTAATTTTACAAAAATTTTAATTTTTATGTATTTCAATGTTTGTATGTATTTCTCTAGTTTATTATTCAAAAAATTTAATTGTTACACATTTCATTGTTCACGCATATTTCACTTGTGTACTTTTCAAAATTTTTAATTCTACATTCAATTTTCACATGTTTTAATTTGGTGTCGTAACTATTTTCTTTTGGTGCATTTTGTATGGATTTGTTGAATATTTTTATTCCTTGATGTGTGCAAACTCTTGATTTTTGCAATTTAAAAATGTATTTAGAATTTTATTAATAGTTATGGACTTCAAACATCTAACGTTGGAATGATATTATCAAATTAAACAGTTTTTATTCGCTTCAATGATAATTTTCTAATTGCTTAAATGTTTTTTCTCGTATGTTCTAGAGATAATTGATGCTAAGGTTCCGAAATTAAAGTAAGAACCATAAATAACTTATTTCAATTTTTTTTATTAAATATAAGTGTGATCAGTAATAAATTTATACAATTTTATTTTTCTTTTCTTTTTGTACATGACATTTTCTTATAATTTATTGGTAATGTAGAGTCTTTTTTGTTAAATGCAAGATCTAGTTAACTATATCTTATTTAAAATCTAAAATAAGTTTTTTTGTAAATATAAATCACTTTTTTTAAAATTAAACATTAATGTCGTATGAATACATATATATATATATATATATTTGACAAAGACATGGGCTCAAGATTTCTTTAGTATAAATTGATTATAAGAGTCACTAATCTTTTTTTATTTTATTTCTTTTGTTTTTAATGAATTTCTCCTAAAATAATAGTTGACTCGTATAAACCAATTTACAAACATTTACTAAAGATTTATTTAGTTGTATATATGACTAACTACTTCATGAAAGATATTATATAACATAAACTCTTACTTTATTCTTATATTCTTTAAATTACGTTGCATAAATTAAAGGGTCATTAACTTTTCATTTAAATAATCTTAAATAAATTTTATTTAGCAAAACGAACAATTTATAACTTCTAATAGATTTTTGTTTGAAAAAATAAAAAATACTAATAATTACAAAAGAAGTAGATAATTTAACTAATCTTCCGTTAATATTTATTATTTATGATTGTCCGCTACTTATTATCTCTTTGTTGTTGCTTTTTTCATTGTTGGATCTGGAAATGGATCATCACAAAAACACGTGGAATCAAGAAACATGTAGTAGTTTTGAGATAAATAAAATTTCTCCAAAATTTGAAGTGGATGATGAGGTATTTTTAGATTATTCAGATATTATAAGGCCGACGTTACCTGAAATTCCACTTCCGGATCCATTAATGGTCATTGGTAAATTTGTTCCAGTAGAGCTTAAATCAGTAGAGCTTTAATTCTATCAAGAGTAGAGAGGAGCAGATTGGTTATACTCGGCCCAATAGAAGATACATGGTAGAGTTTTCTGAATTCATTAATGCTATGGGTCTGGTGGATCTACCTTTAAGTGGTGGTTTCAGATTTTCTTGGTTCAAGTCCAAAGATTCGGTTTGTAGTCGCCTTGATCGGTTCCTTGTTTCGCCTACTATTTTTAATAATTGGAACATGGTTACTCAACGAATTGGAGAGAGAGATATATCAGATCACAGGCCGGTTTGGATTGTAGTTATGAATTTGAATTGGGGTCCCAAGCCGTTTAAGGTTTTGTCGTGTTGGTTCGACCATTCTGATTTCTTAGTTTTCATTAAGAAAGAGTGGGATGAGTATAAGATAACAGGAAAAGCTTCGTATATTTTGGCAGAAAAGATGAAACATTTGAGGACCAGAATTCGTTGGTGGAATTCAAATGTGTTTGGCTGGATTGATCTTAATATCCAAAAGGAAGTAGGGGTTGTCAATGAAATGGAAGAGTTGTTGGTTCAAAAAGTAGGTAATATCTCTAGAGAGGATCTTATGAGAAGGAATGATGCAGAAGATAATTTTTGGAAATCTATCAGAATTAAAGAGAGTATTTTGAAGCAGAAATCGAGAACCAAGTGGATAGCTGATGGAGATGTTAATACCAAGTTTTTTCATAATGTCTTGAGGCCGAAGATTAATTTGAATACCATTAATGGAGTTATGATTAATGGTAGATTTGAGGAGGATGTGCAGAAGGTAAAGAAACATGTCAAGTCTCATTTTGCTAGCAGATTTGGTAGGGCAGATAGAGCATTTCCTTCTATTGGAGGATCAGGTTTCAAATCTTTATCACTGTCAGACAGTCAAGAATTAGAAGCTGATGTAAAAGTTCAGGAAATCAAGGAAGTTGTCATTGGTTTTTCTGGGGACCGTAGCCCTGGGCCGGATGGATTCAGTTTTGAATTCTTGAAAAGATGTTGAGATATTATAGGGCCAGAGTTCTCTAATTGTGTGTTGGAGTTTTTTTAGGGTGAACAACTTTATAAAACCTTTGCGTCGTCGTTTGTGGTTTTAATCCCAAAGTCTGAAAATCCTGAAGATCTGGATGGATATAGACCAATTTCTTTGGTTACCTCAGTCTATAAGGTTATTTCTAAAATTCTTGCAAATAGGCTTAAGAAGAAAATTGGTGGTATTGTTTCAAATACACAAATAGCGTTTTTGGAAGGAAGAAACATTTTAGATGGGGTATTGGTTTAAAATGAGATCCTGGATTTTGCTAAGAGATCTAAAAAGGAGTTGATGATTTTCAAAGTGAATTTTGCTAAAGCGTATGACTGTGTACATTGGAATTATCTTCGAGAAGTGATGAAACATATGGGATTTGGCTCTAGGTGGATGAGATGGATGGACCTTGGAGTTTTTAATAGCTTTTCTTCGGTTCTAGTCAATGGGAGCCCATCTCAAGATTTTAGAGTGACGAGGGGTCTCAAGCAAGGAGACCCTTTAGCTTCTTTCCTCTTCTGTCTGGCTGCAGAGGGGCTGGAAATCATTATGAAGCGAGCAGTTGCGAGTGGTCTTTTCTCAGAATTTAAGGTCAATTCTGAGATTGGTTTTCACATGCTGCAATTTGCTGATGATTCGGTCTTAATTGGCGATGGTTCGTGGAAGAATATCACAGCGTTCAAAGCCATTTTGAAAGCTTTTCAGCTCACTTCAGGTTTGGACATTAATTTTAGTAAGAGTGCGTTGATTTGTGTTGGGTTAGATGAATTCAAGATCAGATCTGCAGAGATATGTCTATCTTGTAAAGTTTCTCCTTCTCAATTTTCGTTTCTTGGGATATTAGTTGGAGGTAATCATAGGTTAATCTCGTTTTGGAAACCGGTGATAGATATTATGCGTGCTAGATTGAATACTTGGAGGAGTCGGTTCTTATCAATGGGTGGTCGAGTTACTCTAATTAATTCTGTCTTAAGTAATTTGCCAATCCATTACATGTCTTTTTATAGAATGCCACTTAAGGTGGTTAGAACTCTCAAGTCTATTCAAAGATCATTTTTGTGGAATGGGGTAGAGAATAAAAAAGGGATTTCTTGGATAAGTTGGCAAATTGTTTGTAAGAGTAGAGACTTGGGTGGTTTAGGTGTATAAGATTTAAAGTTATTCAATTTGGCTTTGTTTCTTAAGTGGGCTTGGAGGATTTTAGAGAATAAGCTCACAATTTGGAAGGATTTTATTAACTATAGATATCCTCTTTGCTGTTATGACTTTTTTAACAAATAGGTCTCAAGTTTGCAGGTGACTCCATCTCTGTGGTTTTTAGATCTTTTGCAGTCCTTGAATGTAGTGGGAGAAGGTAGGATGGTTGATTTAATCGTCTACGAGATTGGAGAAGGGATTATAGTGGATTTTTGGAGGTCGAAGTGGGTTTTGGATGAGCCATTTTGCAGAAGATTTCCAGCGCTATATGCTTTAATAGAACCAGAATTTAGCTCAGTCAATAATAATGGTTATTGGGAGGGAGAGATTTGGAAATGGGATATCAAAGTGGTTGTAGCAGAAATTCAGGAGATGGTGCGGGCTCAGCTGGAGGAATTGTATTCGATACTGGCTTCCATTTCCATTATCAAGAATGCCAAGGATTCAATTAAGTGGTTGCTGGAGGATAACTATACTTATTCTGTTTCATCTATGTATGTCTTTTTGCAGGAAATTATGGAAGATAATTCAATACAGCTAGGAGATGAAACGAAAGCGGCATTGAAGTTAATTTGGCTAGCGCAAGTACCGTTTAAGGTGAAAGTGTTTGGTTGGAGGATGCTCCATAGGCGAATTCCAACGAGAGATAATTTGTTTCTGAGAGGAATTGTTTCTAATAGTTATGAGATGTCATGCCCTTTTTGCTTTCTCGACATGGAGTCGGCTGAACATATACTATTTCTATGTGGTAAATCTATTATGGTGTGGAATTTTGCTTGTAAATGGTTGGGGATACCGGGTATATTAGTAGGAAATATGGTCACTCATTTAACATGTTGGATACAGGGTTGTGTCGATAGAGGGGTGGTGGTTAGAATAGCAGTAGGGTTATGGTTATCGATTTCTTGGATCCTGTGGTTATGTCGTAACAATATTATTTTTAGGGAGGAATTGTGGGATTTTGATACGATTTCAAATCGTATTTTAATTTATACTTGGTGGTGGATAGGTAGGAGTTTTAAAAGCTCTTATTTTGTAATTATTTCACTTGGGTTAATTCACCGAGTGATTTTTGTAGCCGGTGATATTTAAGCAGGCTTAAGTTGTATACGGGTTGGAGTACCCCTTTGTACTCCAGTTTATACGAATTTTTAGCTTATTAAAAAAAAAACCAGTTAATTCTTTAACTAGGATGCAAATTAATTACGCAAAATCTCTCGACAAAGAAAAATGCAGGGAAAAGAATCATAATATTTCAACTCTAAAAGATATTTGAACTCATATAGACCCTTTTTTACTAAAGAAATTTCTATCTCCAGCCATCAGTATAACTCCGCCCACTGATGTAGTAAAAACAAAAATATTCTCTACCAACATTACAAGTCCTAAACAATATGCAGGAGTCTTCCAATCAGGTGTGTGTTCTTCATTTCTTATTCAAAATAATAAAATTATATTTTATGAATAATGTGCAATAGCCAACTAAAAGTTCGTAGGTTTCTCGTCACTTAATCAAAACACGAGCCAATATGTATTGTCTTATAACACTAGGAATTCTACATCACGTCCTTCTAAAGTTATTAGGAATATGCAGGTAAGATAGGTTTAAAAATAATAAATTTTATCTATTTTGTTTTATATGTGTTTAAGTGAGAATAGTAAGGGAACTATGTAAATATATATTTGAATACTATGTTATGTATGAACTAATACATATGATGTTTTGTAGGAGGATACTTGACATGGTGAAAAATTGGACATTCAAATTACAAATGCCGTGAGGAATTGATATTGAAAATATATTTCGTACAATTGGAAAAGTCACTGAAGTTAGAAGATATTGGCATTTTTTAAGGGTTTTAAAATTTTGGTTAAATTATTTGTTTGTTGCATTTTCGATTTTATTTATCGTTAAAGAAATTTGACTGCGGGTTTTGTAGGGTTGAGTTAGGCCAAACTACTTGGCAGGTTTGATTCCCGCGTGCAGTACGAATGGAACTCTGGGAGCGTATGCTTCTGAGGGTATAAGGCCCGTGTAAAGTGACGGTTCATAATGGTTAATGGCCCGTAGAACCCGAATCCATTCGTATGTCAAGTAGGTTACAGGGATCCATGACTCGGGTCGACTTCTAGACGTAGAAGCGGACGGGAAAAGGGGATGCCACGGTGTGGTTATCAATTAGTGATATTTTGAATTGATGAACTCATGACATGTTTCCATATAGTGTGAGATTGTGAGATTGTGTACTCGAAGTCATTTTCCCTTCCCCTTGACTTGAGTTAGGATTGATAGAACCTTGTAAAGCCGAGAGAATCTATAAGATAGGGAACTCACTGAGATTTGATGTATCTCACCCCACTATAGTTGCTATATTTCAGGTGTGGTCTGCAGGTTTGATTTACAAGTGGAGCGATGCTTGGATGTTTCAAGAGAAGCTTGGCTTTAGTATTTTCCGCTGTGTATCATTTCGTTGTATACAATTGAGGATATTGTATATTATTCTTAAATTTTATTTTTTAGGCTAGTTTGCATGTCTTGTGCCATGGATTGTGTTTATGTTTTAGGAATGGGCAAGCACGTGAATTACGCCATTAGGCACTTATGATAGTGTCAGTACCAAATAAAATGCTTGTATTGTATTATTCTAGATATATATTATACAGGGCGTTACAGTAGGTTTCTCGTCACTTAATCAAAACACAAGCCAACATGTATTGTCTTATAACACTAGGAATTCTACATCACGTCCTTCTAAAGATATTAGGAATATGCAGGTAAGATAGGTTTAAAAATAATAAATTTTATCTATTTTGTTTTATATGTATAAAAGAGAGAATAGTAAGGGAACTATGTAAATATATATTTGAATACTATGTTATGTATTAACTAATACATAGGATGTTTTGTAAGACGATACTTGACATGGTGAAAAATTGGACATTCACATTACAAATACCGTGAGGCATTTATATTGAAAACATATTTCGCACAATTGGAAAAGTCAGTGAAGTTAGAAGATATTGGCATTTTTTAAGAGTTTTAAAATTTTGGTGAAATTATTTGTTTGTTGCATTTTGGATTTTATTTCTCGTTAAAGAAATTTGACTGCCGATTTTGTAGGGTTGAGTTAGGCCAAACTCTAATTCTATCAGTTTCATTTGGTTAGGTTTAATTCGTGTATTTAATTTCTTTTAAACTTAAATATTTGTTGTAAATTTAGTAAATTATTATGTTTAAGTATATTTTTTTAGCTAAATCATGTAGTCTCTTATGTCCCATGATGTATCTTGTCTATAAGTATCGGGAAAAATTCACACACATTGGTTAAAGATGGAGTCCACAAAGAGTTTATATAAAGTAACAATGCTCTATTTAAAAGTCAATTTTCGAAGTATGAGTAAGAGAAAACGCAAATTTTATCATAATATCAGAGTATAATTTAAGATTAAATGCGACACCGACAATTTAATTATGCGCTGCAGATGTCCAGACTTAGGTGTAAATATATGTGTTAAGAGTTTTATATGGAACAATATATGACATAAACATGTGTATATAAATGGAAGGGAGGCATCACCTTACTAGCCAGTTTTTTATGGTTAAATTAGACCAAAACCCTAATTCTAACATAGTATCTCAAGCCTATCGATTTGGACTAATGATTGTTTATATTTACAAACCAAGCCTAATAGTATTGGAGGTGAGAGGGTGTATTGAAAAAAACCTTTATTATTTTATATTCTAACTTTGAACTATTTCTTTTGTCTAGTATCTATTTTCACTATACTTTCATACTTTTTTTATTTTTTCAAAACTATGTTAAAATTTTAAATATACTTTACTTTTTTTCGTCCTCTTCAAGTTGTTACACCTCCTTCAATATTTTGTTTTTAAAATTTGTACTTCAATAAAAAGTAATGTTTTAAGTAGTATTATTTACTTTAACCAGTTATAAAATTAGTCAAAATACAGTTATTTACTTCAATACTTCAAAAATCGATATTAGCTAAATATTTAACAAATTTTAAATAATTTACTAGTGTTCTTGTGCGAAAATATTATTGACTCATCCGTGTATCAATTTCATAAAAAAGATAAATATTTAAAGTTCTTTATTATTAAGGACGTCAATTTTCGATTTATATTTTAAATTCATGTTTTTCATAAAATACATAAAAAAAAAAGCACGTCACAAGACTTATATATGCTTCTATTATTTTATAAAGTCACATACTTGTATTTATTTACAATTATACAAACATAATTTTCAAAAATCACTTTATAGTATTTATAAATATGATTATTTTATGTTATTAATTTATTATAATAACATGCTAGTATTATGTTTTTATATCTATGGTGCGTTAGTAATGAAAAATATTAAATAGTTACAAATACAAAGTATTTTTAGCATATAAACATGATCAGAATTTTGGAAAGTTTTTATATATTTTTAATTTATTTTGTCATTACAATTGTCTATTTTTTAAATCATAATAATTTATAGTCAAAATGTATAAATTATTTTCCATTTTAATATTAATATCACTTTAGTATTTTCCATTTTTTCTAATTTTCTATGTTAAATTAAAAAAAATATTAAATAAAAAATTCATATAATTCTTATTTGTAAGAAAAAATAATAAATGCGTGTTGACCCATTTTGTTCGGTTCTCCTTGTTTTCCCCCTTTTCTCTCTTATATATATGAGATAAAAAAAGACAACCACATCATTACTAGAGATTAATCTTCTATCACTTCTCTTTAGCAAAATCACATGGGTAGGTTATTCGTACCTGTCACCCTCAAGTCGGTAGGTTATTCTGTCTTGTAATTTCACTTGTTTAATTTTCAAATTTTTTAATTTTTATGTATTTAATTGTTTGTATGTATTTCTCTAGTTTATTATTCAAAAATTTTAATCGTTACATATTTCACTGCCCGCGCATATTTCACTTGTTTACTTTTGAAAAATTTTAATTCTACATTCAATTTTCATATGTTTTAGTTTTGTGTCGTAACTATTTTCTTTTTGTGCATTTTGTATGGATTTGTTGAATATTTTTATTTCTTGATGTGTGGAAACTCTTGATTTTTGCAATTTAAAAATGTATTTAGAATTTTATAAATAGTTATGGCCTTCAAACATATAGCGTTGGAATGATTTTATCAAATTAAACAGTTTTTATTTGCTTCAATGATAATTTTCTAATTTCTTAAATGTTTTTTCTCATATGTTCTAGAGATAATTGATGCTAAGGTAAAGTATGAACCATAAATAACTTATTTCAATTTTTTTATTAAATATAAGTGTGATCAGTAATACATTTAGACAATTTTATTTTTCTTTTCTTTTTGACATTTTCTTATAATTTTTTGGTAATGTAGAGTCTTTTTTGTTTAATGCAAGATCTAGTTAACTATATCTTATTTAAAATCTAAGTTAATTTTTTTTGTAAATATAAATCACTTTTTTAAAAATTAAACATTAAAGTCGTATATATTTATATATATTACAAAGACATGGGTTCAAGATTTCTTTAGTATAAATTGATTATAAGAGTAACTAATCTTTTATTAGTTTATTTCCTTTGTTTTTAATGAATTTCTCCTAAAATAATAGTTGACTCGTACAAACCAATTTACAAACATTTACTAAAGATTTATTTAGTTGTATATATGCCTAACTACTTCATGAAAGATATTATATAACATAAACTCTTACTGTATTCTTATATTCTTTAAATTACGTTGCATAAATTAAAGGGTCATTAACTTTTCATCTAATTAATCTTAAATAAATTTAATTTAGTAAAACGAACAATTTATAACTTCTAATAGATTTATGTTTGAAAAAATAAAAAATACTAATAATTACAATAGAGATAGATAATTTAACTAATCTTCCGTTAATATTTATTATTTATGATTGTCCACTACTTATTATCTCTTTGTTGTTGCTTTTTTCATTGTTGGATCAGGAAATGGATCATCAAAAAAACACGTGGAATCAAGAAACATGTAGTAGTTTTGATATAAATAAAATTTCTCCAAAATTCGAAGTGGATGATGAGGTATTTTTAGATTATTCAGATATTATGAGGCCGACGTTACCTGAAATTCCACTTCCCGATCCATTAATGGTCATTGGTAAATTTGTTCCAGTAGAGCTTAAACCAGTTAATTCTTTAACTAGGATGCAAATTAATTACGCAAAATCTCTCGACAACGAAAAATGCAGGGAAAAGTATTATAATATTTCAACTCCAAAAGATAATGGAACTCATATAGGCCCTTTTTTACCAAAGAAATTTCCATCTCCAGCCATCAGTATAACTCCGCCCACTGATGTAGTACAAACAAAAATATTCTCTACCGACATTACAAGTCCTAAACAATATGCAGGAGTCTTCCAATCAGGTGTGTATTCTTTATTTGTTGTTCAAAATACTAAATTTATATTTTATGAATGATGTGCAATAGCCAACTAAAAGTTCGTAGGTTTCTCGTCACTTAATCAAACCACGAGCCAACATGTATTGTCTTATAACACTAGGAATTCTACATCACATCCTTCTAAAGTTATTAGGAATATGTAGGTAAGATTGGTTTAAAAATATTAAATTTTATCTATTTTGTTTTATATGTGTAAAAGTGAGAATAGTAAGGGAACTATATAAATATATATTTGAATACTATGCTGTGTATGAACTAATACATAGAATGTTTTGTAGGATGATACTTGACATGGTGAAAAATTGGACATTCAAATTACAAATGCCTTGAGGAATTGATTTTGAAAACATATTTCGCACAATTGGAAAAGTAGTGAAGTTAGAAGATATTGGCATTTTTGAAGGGTTTTTAAATTTTGGTTAAATTATTTGTCTGTTGCATTTTGGATTTTATTTCTCGTTAAAGAAATTTAACTACCGGTTTTGTAGGGTTGAGTTAAGCTAAACTCTAATTCATCAGTTTCATTTTGTTAGGTTTAATTCGTGTATTTAATTTCTTTTAAACTTAAATATTTGTTGGAAATTGAGTAAATTATTATGTGTAAGTATATCTTTTTAGCTAAATAATGTAGTTTCTTTTGTCCCATGATGTATCTTGTCAATAAGTATTAGGAAAAATTCACATCTCACTTTGGTTAAAGATGGAGTCTACAAAGAGTTTATATAAAGTAACACTGCTGTCTTTAAAAGTTAATTTTGGAGGTATGAGTTAGAGAAAACACAAATTTTATCATAATATCAGAGTCTAATTTAAGATTAAATGTGACACCCACAATTTAATTATGCGCTGCAGATGTCCATACCTAGGTGTAAATATATGTGTTAAGAGTTTTATATCGAATAATATATGACATAAACATGTGTATATAAATGGAAGGGAGGCATCACCTTACAAGCCAATTTTTTATGGTTAAATTAGACCAAAACTCTTATTCTAACACAGTATCTCAAGCCTATCAATTTGGACTACTGATTGTTTATATTCACAAACTAAGCCTAATAGTATTAGAGGTGAGGGGGTATATTGGAAAAAACCTTTATTATTTTATATTCTAACTTTGAACTATTTCTTTTGTCTAGTATCTATTTTCACTATACTGTCATTCTTTTTTTATTTTTTAAAAACTATGTTAAAATTTTAAGATTTTTTTAATCAACCAACGTACTTTACTTTTTGCGTCCTCTTCTAGTTATTACACCTCCTTCAATATTTTGGTTTTAAAATTTGTACTTCAATAAAAAGTAATGTTTTAAGTAGTATTATTTACTAGGTAATCTCTTCGTTTTCCCGAGCGCGGTTTTCGCTATATTGTAATCAGGTTTGAGTATCATTTGTACTCGTATCAATATATATCTCTTGGCTTTTAAAAAAAAAAAGTAGTATTATTTACTTTAACCAGTTATATAATTAGTCAAAATACAGTTATTTACTTCAATACTTCAAAAATCGATATTAGCTAAACACTTAACGACTTTTAATACTTTGCAAGCGTTCTTGTGAGAAAATATTATTGACTCATCAGTGTATCAATTTTATAAAAAAGATAAATATTTAAAGTTCTTTATTGTTAAGGACGCCAATTTTCTATTTATATTAAAAATTCATGTTTTTCATAAAGTACATAAAAAATGCACGTCACAAGACTTATATATGCTTCTATTATTTTATAAAGTCACATACTTGTATTGATTTACAATAATACAAACATAATTTGCAAAAATCACTTTATAGTATTTATAAATATGATTATTTTATGTTATTAATTTATTATAATAACATGCTAGTATTAAGTTTTTATATCTATGGTGCGTTAGTAATGAAAAATATTAAATAGTTACAAATACAAAGTATTTTTAGCATATAAACATGATCAAAATTTTGGAAAGTTTTTATATATTTTGAATTTATTTTGTCATTACAATTGTCTATTTTTAAAATCATAATAATTTATAGTCAAAATGTATAAATTATTTTTCATTTTAATATTAGTATCACTTTAGTATTTTCCATTTTTTCTAATTTTATATCTTAAATTAAAAAAAAAAATTAAATGGAAAATTCCTATAAGTCTTATTTGTAAGAAAAAATAATAACGCGTGTTAACCCATTTTGTTCGGTTCTCCTTGTCTTCCCCCTTTTTTCTCTTATATATATGAGATAAAAAAAAGACAACCACATCATTACTAGGGATTAATCTTCTATCCCTTCTCTTTAGCAAAATCACGTGGGTAGGTTATTCTTACCCTGTCACCCTAAAGTCGGTAGGTTATTCTGTCTTGTAATTTTACTTGTTTAATTTTCAAAAAATTTTAATTTTTATGTATTTCAATGTTTGTATGTATTTCTCTAGTTTATTATTCAAAAAATTTTAATTGTTACACATTTCACTAGTCACACATATTTCACTTGTTTACTTTTCAAAAATTTTAATTCTACATTCAATTTTCATATGTTTTAGTTTTGTGTCGTAACTATTTTCTTTTTGTGCATTTAGTAAGGATTTGTTGAATATTTTTATTCCTTGATGTGTGCAAACTCTTTATTTTTGCAATATAAAAATGTATTTAGAATTTTATTAATAGTTATGGACTTCAAACATCTAGCGTTAGAATGATTTTATCAAATTAAACAGTTTTTATTCGCTTCAATGATAATTTTCTAATTGCTTAAATGTTTTTCTCATATGTTCTAGAGATAATTGATGCTAAGGTTCCGAAATTAAAGTAAGAACCATAAATAAATTATTTCAATTTTTTTTATTAAATATAAGTGTTTTTTTTAGTAAGCAAGAAATTCATTAAAGCGAGAACAAAGGGTTCTCGAACCCACTTACAAAAAAAAAACGAGACTTAGCTCGGCAAAAGAAAATTACAACCAATTAGGCCTTAAGATAAATAGTACTATACTAAAACCATAAAAGCTATAATTAGAATTGGTAATTTTCTCAATATAAGACCATCTCCAAATAAGCAACTTGACATTCCACACCACATCCATAATATTCCAAACAACAAGCCTAAAAATAATGCTATTTCTCAACAACCATAAAGACCATGATGTCGTCATCCATATTACACCTTCGTTACCACTCTTCACCTTATTTCTTTTACAAAAGGAAAACCACCTTAAGAAACTCTCCTTAATGACTTAAGTTCCAACCTCCTCAAAACCAACCCACTCCGCCACTTCCTTCCAAACCATTCTAGCCACCGGACATTCCAATAAAATATGTTTTAAAGATTCGATTCCGGACAAGCAAAAAGCGCAATTCAAATCACTATTCGGAAATACACAACCTCTAAAAGAAATAGAATCCTTTATTGGAAGCCTATCTAAAACACACCTCCAACCAAAAGCTTTTATTTTTAACAGAACTATCCCCTTCCAAACCAAAGAAAAGACTTCATCGAAATTCTCTCAAGGTCCGAAAAGAGTCCGGAAAAAATAAACAAGAGAGTAGAAAGAACTAACCGAATAAGACTCCAAAGTGTCCACGGACCACCGGACCGAATCCGGCTCCGAAGAAACCGGCCGGAAGTCTTCTAAAACCGACCGCAACTCCAATAATTCGGTGACCGCTCCACCCTCAACGATAGCATTAATGCCGAAATCCCCCCAATACCATCCTTCACTTCTAAAACCACCCATGCCAGGCACTGATACTTCTTTAAGGCAAGATAAATCATAAAGAAGAGGAAATTTGTCCTTAAAATAAATATCAATACACCAACAAGAATGCCAAAAAGAGGAAGAGTATCCATTTCCAATTTTAAATCTACAATTAGCAATAAATAAATTTTCCGACAAACCTTTGTCCAAGCCGATGACATCCCTCCACCAAAAAGAACAACTTATCTTCTTTTTGATACACTTTCCGGAGTCCACAATCCTCAAGTTGATATCACCGTACCTCTTCTTTAGAAATTTGTACCATAAAGCTTTTTTTTCCGAGAGAATTCTCCATCTCCACTTATTAAGGAGAGCCAAATTATAATCTTCCACCCTTCGCAAACCCAAACCCCCTTTTTCAATCGGAAAACACACCTTATATAATATCCCATATTATTTAAATGCTCAATTGGATATCAGACGAGATCATATGAGTATCTATATGCTCTATCTTTGGTAAATTGGATTAATGGAATCCTCTAAGTACTTTAAGTATTGACATTTGGGATCAATAGAGCAACTAGTGAACTCTGAAGAGATCAAATTGTTTTATTAAAGAGACAGATTAATTATTCGTTCGAGAAAGTAATTTATGGTAACTCTAATCTTCGATCAATTGGGTTGAGACGATAAAATATCAATTGGAGGTATTTTTGCCCTGTTGGATTATATTATATTATAAGTTAATATATATATATATTTTGTTAGAAAGAAAGAGAAAGAAGAAGTTAGTAAGAAGAAGAAGAAGAAGAGAAAGGAAGAGAAGAGGGAAAGAGGAAGAAGAGAGAAAAGCAATGGATCATCTTCAATGTTCATCTTCTTCTTCAAACTCCTCTTAGATTATCAGGTGGGTTCTAGTTAGACGCTCTAAGTTATAGAATTAAGGATTTAGAACTTAGGTTAGATTTGAGAGAAAATGATAAAACAGATGAAACAATGAAATCTAACGGATGAAATTCGATATAAATTGTGTAGTGTAGTCGTATTATGCATGTGATCATTTGATAATACTTTCTTTGATGTTTGGGAATGATTTGGATGAGGAAATGATGGATTTGGCCCAAGGGTTTCTGGTTTCTCACTGTTGCGAATTTCTGAACTTTGCATTGTTCGCCTAGCGAACCTGGCGAACTCCAAAGCGAACGGTTGGTTGAGTGTTTGCCTAGCGAACCCTGGAGCAAACGGAAGGAAAATGTTCGCCCAGAGCTCGCTTAGCGAACTTTATACCCTTTTTCTACTGACTTGGTTCGCTGGGTGTTCGCCTAGCGAACACAGTAGCGAACATGGCATATTTATCCATATTGTTTCCTTCATAACTTTTGATCTGTAACTCGGATTGATTCACGGTCGGAAGTGTTGGAAAGCTATTTCAATGCTCTTTATGATAGGGAAATATAAATATATGTTTATTTCATGAATTGATATGGTAGAGTTAAATATTGTGATGAATGTTAGAAGTGTGGTTTATGTTTCCACCGGAAATGCATGAATCGGGAATCCGATTGTTATGGGACTTCAAGCCTTGGAAAGAGAATACAATGTGCTGTTAAATGGTATGTGAGACCATGATTTAACCAAGGATGCTTGGTAGAGGATAGTAGTGGCTTGTATGCCTTAAAAATGTGTGTAAACTACTATGTGGATTATGTTTGATATGTTATGCTATCTTGTGTGTTTTATGATTGATGTTGTAATGTGCTTGTCTAACATTGTTGTTGAATATAATTGAGAAAATTCCATGCTTAAAATGAATTAGAAAGAGTGAGGAAACTTTACCCCAAAACAAATGGCATAGTTAAGATTGTTATAATTCTAGGTTGTGAATAGAATTGTGATAGAAACTCTGGATGCCGATGCTCGTGTATTCGATGTATAGATGTGCATCCTTGATGAGTTTTGGCCTGGAGTAGATAACCTAGATGGCGATGCTCGGGTAGTTGATGTAGAAACGTGCATCCGTGACGAGTATTGGTCTAGGAGAGATTGAAACACTAGTATGAAACATGTGTATTGTTATGTTTTATTGTTAAAGGCATGAGAGGCCTAAATGCTAATGTGGCCTTGTGATTGTCGAATACAATCATGTTTGTGTATTTGATCACGTAATTGTAACCATTGCCCTTGAGAGGCATTCATGAGTCTCGAGCTCCTCTGAATGCAGGCCGAATTACTTGGCAGGTTTGATTCCCGCGTTTAGTATGAATGGAACCTACAGGTAGAGACTTGTGACGGTGTACGGGCCGTGTGAAGTGACTATTTAAGGTGATAATATGTCCCTTATTTCCGAATCCATTTCGTATGCCAAGTAGATACAAGGATCCAGGACTCGGGTCGACTTCTAGACGTAGAAGCGGATGGGCAAGAGGGATACCTTGGTACGGTTATCGATTAGTGATAAACTTTTGAGTTAACGGACTTAATGACATGTTTCCATATAGTGTGAGATTGTGAGTTTGTGTACTCAAGGTCATTTTCCCTTCCCCTTGACTTGAGTTAGGATTGTTAGAACCTTGTAAAGCCGAGAGAATCCAAAAGATAGGGAATTCACTGAGATTTGATGTATCTCACCCCATTATTGTTGATTATTTTCAGGAGGTATTTGCAGGTTGATTTACAAGTGGAGCTATGCTTGGATGTTTCAAGAGAGGCTTGGCTTTAGTATTTCCGTTGTGTATATGTTGTATACAATTGAGGATATTGTATATTGATCTTAGTTTTTATTGTTTGAGCTAGTTTCTATATCTTGTACCATAGATTGTATTATGTTTTTAGAAATGGTAAAGTATGTGAATTATGCCAATAGGCACTTATGATGGTGTCAGTACCAAATAAACCACTTGTATGGTATTATTCTATATATATATTATACAGGGCGTTACACCTTATTCCAACTCACCAATGAATTTTCCTCTCACCCTCCTTCCTTCCCCAGAGGAAATTACATTGGATACTAGATATCTCTTTATGGATCTTCACCGGAGCTTTATAGTAGGAAAGCATAAAAATCGACAAACTAGAAAGAACTGATTTTAATAAAGTTAACCCCCCACCAAAACTAAGAAACCGGTTATTCCAACAAGAGAGCCTCCTTTTCATTTTTATCACTAAATCCGACCACAAAGAGGAACTAATAGAATTGGAGCCAATAGGAATACCAAGGAAAATGAATGGACACTCCTCCCTCCTACAAGAAAGGAAGAAAGAGGCCAAATCCATGAACCGATCACTAATATTAATTCCAATGAGTTTGCTCTTGTTAAAGTTAATACCCAAGCCGAAGACTATTTCAAAACCTCTTAACACCGCTTTGATTGCCCACACTTGCTTCCAACTTCCTTCCCCTATAAGTAAAGTATCATCTGCGAATTAAAGCATATCAATAAAACACCTCTTTAAGTTAAAATCATCAAACTCCTCATTCTCCACCGACTTTGAAACCATACCCCTCAACCCTTCCGCCACTATCACAAAAAGAAAAGGAGAAAGAGGATCTCCTTGCCTCAAACCTCTCTCCACCACAAACTCCTTAGTAGGAATACCATTAACCAATACCGACATTTTACTATTAAATACTAAAGTTTCCATCCACTTCATCCACACTTCCCCAAAGCCCATTTTCCTTAACATGAATCTAATAAAATTCCAACTAACCTTATCGTAAGCCTTCTTGAAGTCAACTTTGAAGAGCAAACAACTTTTTCCTTCCTTTTTAGCAAAATCCACCAATTCATTAGCCACCACAACTCCATCTAACAATTGTCTTTCCGGAACAAAAGCACTTTGAGAATCGGAGATAATCGAATTCAACACCACTTTAAGTCTAGCCGCCAAGAGCTTAGATAAAGCTTTATACACACAACCCACAAGATAAATAGGCCTATAATCATCCAAACATAACGGGTTAAATGACTTAGGCACTAGAGTCAAGAAAGAGGAAGTAAAAGCTTTAGAAAACATAGCACCGAAATAAAAACTAAGGAAACCACCAATAAACTCCTCCTTCATGAAATTCCAACACTTTTTAATAAAAAAGAAAGAATATCCATCGGGGCCTGGGCTTTTAGATCCCTCATAACTCCAAATCGCATCCCTAATCTCTTCTTCCAAAAAAGGGCCTTCAAGAAGAGATCGATCCTTGCCACTAATGCTCTTAAACACAAGACCACCAAGAACGGGTCTCTCAACATCCAGCTCAATAAACTTAGCCGCAAAGTGACTCCTAACCTCCTCCTTAACCTCCTCCACTTTGTCCACAACTCCATTGTCCGTGACAATGGAACCTAAGAAATTGCGCCTCCTCCTTTCTTTCATAACTCTATGACAAAATTACTATTGGTATCACCATCACTTAACCACTTAAGTCTCGACTTTTGTATGATCATGTTTTCCTTAATCCTAAGATTAAGCCAAAACTTCCCACTCGCCAACATCTTCTTAGCCACCAACTGCTTCTCACCCTCCACATCCCCGAAGTCCACTTCCGTGTCATCTACAACGTTCAACTCCCTCACCCCCTCCTCCATCTCCAAATTGACCCTTCCAAAAACATTTGAGTTCCACCACTTAAGCCTTTCTTTTAAAATGCGCAACTTCTCCTTGAGAACAAAATCTTTCCTTCCCTCCACAACAAGGTTCTTCCAAGCATTTTGAACAAAAGGATAAAAACGCCTATCGGAGAACCACTCATTATTCACCTTAAAAGGTTTCGGACCCCAATCCACTTTGTCCACCACCAACCAAATCGAAAAATGATCTGAAATATCCCTCGATCCAATCAATTTCCCCACTACTCCCCAGCTATCAATAAGGCCATTTGAAACCAAAAAGCGGTCAATCCTACTTTTAGCCTTACCATCCCCCAAGTGTGATTAGTAATACATTTATACAATTTTATTTTTCTTTTCTTTTTGTACATGACATTTTCTTATAATTTATTGGTAATGTAGAGTCTTTTTTGTTTAATGCAAGATCTAGTTAGCTATATCTTATTTAAAATCTAAATTTTTTTTTTTGTAAATATAAATCACTTTTTTTAAAATTAAACATTAAAGTCGTATGAATTTATATATATTACAAAGACATGGGCTCAAGATTTCTTTAGTATAAATTGATTATAAGAGTCACTAATCTTTTATTATTTTATTTCCTTTGTTTTTATGAATTTCTCCTAAAATAATAGCTGACTCGTATAAACCAATTTACAAACATTTACTAAAGATTTATTTAGTTGAATATATGACTAACTACTTCATGAAAGATATTATATAACATAAACTCTTACTATATTCTTATATTCTTTAAATTACGTTGCATAAATTAAAGGGTCATTAACTTTTCATCTAATTAATCTTAAATAAATATTATTTAGTAAAACGAACAATTTATAACTTCTAATACATTTTTGTTTGAAAAAATAAAAAATACTAATAATTACAATAGAAGTAGATAATTTAACTAATCGTCCGTTAATATTTATTATTTATGATTGTCCACTACTTATTATCTCTTTGTTGTTTCTTTTTTCATTGTTTGATCAGTAACTGAATCATCACAAAAATACGTGGAATCAAGAAACATGTAGTAGTTTTGAGATAAATAAAATTTCTCCAAAATTTGAAGTGGATGATGAGGTATTTTTAGATTATTCAGATATTATGAGGCCGGCGTTACCTGAAATTCCACTTACCGATCCATTAATGGACATTGGTAAATTTGTTTTAGTAGAGCTTAAACCAGTTAATTCTTTAACTAGGATGCAAATTAATTACGCAAAATCTCTCGACAAAGAAAAATGCTGGGAAAGGGATTATAATATTTCAACTCCAAAGGATAATGGAACTCATATATACCCTTTTTTACTAAAGAAATTTCCATCTCCAGCCATCAGTATAACTCCGGCCACTGATGTAGTAATAACAAAAATATTCTCTACCAACATTACAAGTCCTAAACAATATGCAGGAGGCTTCTAATCAGGTGTGTGTTCTTTATTTCTTGTTCAAAATACTAAAATTATATTTTATGAATAATGTGCAATAGCAAAGTAAAAGTTCGTAGGTTTCTCGTCACTTAATCAAAACACGAGCCAACATGTAATGTCTTATAACATTAGGAATTCTACATCACGTCCTTCTAAAGTTATTAGGAATATGCAGATAAGATTGTTTTAAAAATAATAAATTTTATCTATTCTGTTTTATATGTGTAAAAGTGAGAATAGTAAGGGAATTATGTAAATATATATTTGAATACTATGTTATGTATGAACTAATACATATGATGTTTTGTAGGATGATACTTGACATGGTGAAAATTTGGACATTCAAATTACAAATGTCGTGAGTAATTGATATTGAAAACATATTTCGCACAATTGGAAAAGTCAGTGAAGTTAGAAGATATTGGCATTTGTGAAGGGTTTTTAAATTTTGGTTAAATTATTTGTTTGTTGCATTTTGGATTTTATTTCTCGTTAAAGAAATTTTACTGCCGCTTTTGTAGGGTTGAGTTAGACCAAACTCTAATTCTATCAGTTTCATTTGGTTAGGTTTAATTCGTGTATTTAATTTCTTTTAAACTTAAATATTTGTTGGAAATTAAGTAAATAATTATGTTTAAGTAAATTTTTTTAGCTAAATAATGTAGTCTCTTATGTCCCATGATGTATCTTTTCTATTAGTATCGGGAAAAATTCACATCTCACATTGGTTAAAGATGGAGACCACAAAAAGTTTATATAAAGTAACAATGCTCTTTTTAAAAGTCAATTTTGGAGGTATGAGTTAGAGAAAACACAAATTTTATCATAATATCAGAGTCTTATTTAAGATTAAATGTGACACCCACAATTTAATTATGCGCTGCAGATGTCCATACCTAGGTGTAAATATATGTGTTAAGAGTTTTATATCGAACAATATATGAAATAAACATGTGTATATAAATGGAAGGGAGGCATCACCTTACAAGCAAGTTTTTTATGGTTAAATTAGACCAAAACGCTAATTCTAACACAGTATCTCAAGCCTATTGATTTGGACTACTAATTGTTTATATTTACAGACCAAACCTAATAGTATTGGAGGTGAGGGGGTGTATTGAAAAAAATATTTTTTATTTTATATTCTAACTTTGAACTATTTCTTTTCTCTAGTATCTATTTTCACTATACTTTCATTCTTTTTTTATTTTTTAAAAACTATGTTAAAATTTTAAATATACTTTACTTTTTTCGTCCTCTTCAAGTTGTTACACCTCCTTCAATATTTTGTTTTTAAAATTTGTACTTCAATAAAAAGTAATGTTTTAAGTAGTATTATTTACTTTAACCAGTTATAAAATTAGTCACAATACAGTTATTTACTTCAATACTTCATAAATCGATATTAGCTAAATATTTAACAAATTTTAAATAATTTACTAGTGTTCTTGTGCGAAAATATTATTGACTCATCCGTGTATCAATTTCATAAAAAAGATAAATATTTATAGTTGTTTATTATTAAAGACGTCAATTTTCTATTTATATTTAAAATTCATGTTTTTCATAAAATACACAAAAAAAAAGCACGTCACAAGACTTATATATGCTTCTATTATTTTATAAAGTCACATACTTGTATTTATTTCCAATTATACAAACATAATTTGCAAAAATCACTTTATAGTATTTATAAATATGATTATTTTATGTTATTAATTTATTATAATAACATGCTAGTATTATGTTTTTATATCTATGGTGCGTTAGTAATGAAAAATATTAAATAGTTACAAATACAAAGTATTTTTAGCATATAAACATGATCAGAATTTTGGAAAGTTTTTATATATTTTGAATTTATTTTGTCATTACAATTGTCTATTTTTTAAATCATAATAATTTATAGTCAAAATGTATAAATTATTTTCCATTTTAATATTAATATCACTTTAGTATTTTCCATTTTTTCTAATTTTCTATGTTAATTTAAAAAAAATATTAAATGGAAAATTCGTATAATTCTTATTTGTAAGAAAAAATAATAAATGCGTGTTGACCCATTTTGTTCGGTTCTCCTTGTTTTCCCCCTTTTCTCTCTTATATATATGAGATAAAAAAAGACAACCACATCATTACTAGAGATTAATCTTCTATCACTTCTCTTTAGCAAAATCACATGGGTAGGTTATTCGTACCCTGTCACCCTCAAGTCGGTAGGTTATTCTGTCTTGTAATTTCACTTGTTTAATTTTCAAATATTTTAATTTGTATGTATTTAATTGTTTGTATGTATTTCTCTAGTTTATTATTCAAAAATTTTAATCGTTACATATTTCACTGCCCGCGCATATTTCACTTGTTTACTTTTCAAAAATTTTAATTCTACATTCAATTTTCATATGTTTTAGTTTTGTGTCGTAACTATTTTCTTTTTGTGCATTTTGTATGGATTTGTTGAATATTTTTATTTCTTGATGTGTGCAAACTCTTGATTTTTGCAATTTAAAAATGTATTTAGAATTTTATAAATAGTTATGGCCTTCAAACATCTAGCGTTGGAATGATTTTATCAAATTAAACAGTTTTTATTTGCTTCAATGATAATTTTCTAATTTCTTAAATGTTTTTTCTCATATGTTCTAGAGATAATTGATGCTAAGGTAAAGTATGAACCATAAATAACTTATTTCAATTTTTTTATTAAATATAACTGTGATCAGGAATACATTTAGACAATTTTATTTTTCTTTTCTTTTTGACATTTTCTTATAATTTTTTGGTAATGTAGAGTCTTTTTTGTTTAATGCAAGATCTAGTTAACTATATCTTATTTAAAATCTAAGTTATTTTTTTTTGTAAATATAAATCACTTTTTTAAAAATTAAACATTAAAGTCGTATATATTTATATATATTACAAAGACATGGGCTCAAGATTTCTTTAGTATAAATTGATTATAAGAGTGACTATTCTTTTATTAGTTTATTTCCTTTGTTTTTAATGAATTTCTCCTAAAATAATAGTTGACTCGTACAAACCAATTTACAAACATTTACTTAAGATTTATTTAGTTGTATATATGACTAAATACTTCATGAAAGATATTATATAACATAAACTCTTATTGTATTCTTATATTCTTTAAATTACGTTGCATAAATTAAAGGGTCATTAACTTTTCATCTAATTAATCTTAAATAAATTTAATTTAGTAAAACGAACAATTTATAACTTCTAATAGATTTTTGTTTGAAAAAATAAAAAATACTAATAATTACAATAGAAGTAGATAATTTAACTAATCTTCCGTTAATATTTATTATTTATGATTGTCCACTACTTATTATCTCTTTGTTGTTGCTTTTTTCATTGTTGGATCAGGAAATGGATCATCACAAAAACACGTGGAATCAAGAAACATGTTATAGTTTTGATATAAATAAAATTTCTCCAAAATTTGAAGTGGATGATGAGGTATTTTTAGATTATTCAGATATTATGAGGCCGACGTTACCTGAAATTCCACTTCCCGATCCATTAATGGTCATTGGTAAATTTGTTCCAGTAGAGCTTAAACCAGTTAATTCTTTAACTAGGATGCAAATTAATTACGCAAAATCTCTCGACAACGAAAAATGCAGGGAAAAGTATTATAATATTTCAACTCCAAAAGATAATGGAACTCATATAGACCCTTTTTTACCAAAGAAATTTCCATCTCCAGCCATCAGTATAACTCCGCCCACTGATGTAGTACAAACAAAAATATTCTCTACCGACATTACAAGTCCTAAACAATATGCAGGAGTCTTCCAATCAGGTGTGTATTCTTTATTTGTTGTTCAAAACACTAAATTTATATTTTATGAATGATGTGCAATAACCAACTAAAAGTTCGTAGGTTTCTCGTCACTTAATCAAACCACGAGCCAACATGTATTGTCTTATAACACTAGGAATTCTACATCACATCCTTCTAAAGTTATTAGGAATATGTAGGTAAGATTGGTTTAAAAATAATAAATTTTATCTATTTTGTTTTATATGTGTAAAAGTGAGAATAGTAAGGGAACTATATAAATATATATTTGAATACTATGTTGTGTATGAACTAATACATAGAATGTTTTGTAGGATGATACTTGACATGGTGAAAAATTGGACATTCAAATTTCAAATGCCTTGAGGAATTGATTTTGAAAACATATTTCGCACAATTGGAAAAGTAGTGAAGTTAGAAGATATTGGCATTTTTGAAGGGTTTTTAAATTTTGGTTAAATTATTTGTTTGTTGCATTTTGGATTTTATTTCTCGTTAAAGAAATTTAACTACCGGTTTTGTAGGGTTGAGTTAGGCTAAACTCTAATTCATCAGTTTCATTTTGTTAGGTTTAATTCGTGTATTTAATTTCTTTTAAACTTAAATATTTGTTGGAAATTAAGTAAATTATTATGTGTAAGTATATTTTTTTAGCTAAATAATGTAGTTTCTTTTGTCCCATGATGTATCTTGTTAATAAGTATTAGGAAAAATTCACATCTCACTTTGGTTAAAGATGGAGTCTACAAAGAGTTTATATAAAGTAACACTGTTGTCTTTAAAAGTTAATTTTGGAGGCATGAGCTAGAGAAAACACAAATTTTATCATAATATCAGAGTCTAATTTAAGATTAAATGCGACACCCACAATTTAATTATGCGTTGCAAATGTCCAGACCTAGGTGTAAATATATGTGTTAAGAGTTTTATATCGAATAATATATGACATAAACATGTGTATATAAATGGAAGGGAGGCATCACCTTACAAGCCAATTTTTTATGGTTAAATTAGACCAAAACTCTGATTCTAACACAGTATCACAAGCCTATCAATTTGGACTACTGATTGTTTATATTCACAAACTAAGCCTAATAGTATTAGAGGTGAGGGGGTATATTGAAAAAAAACCTTTATTATTTTATATTCTAACTTTGAACTATTTCTTTTGTCTAGTATCTATTTTCACTATACTTTCATTCTTTTTTTATTTTTTAAAAACTATGTTAAAATTTTAAGATTTTTTTAATCAACCAACGTACTTTACTTTTTTCGTCCTCTTCTAGTTATTACACCTCCTTCAATATTTTGGTTTTAAAATTGTATTTCAATAAAAAGTAATGTTTTAAGTAGTATTATTTACTAGGTAATCTCTTCGTTTTCCCGAGCGCGGTTTTCGCTATATTGTAATCAGGTTTGAGTATCATTTGTACTCGTATCAATATATATCTCTTGCCTTTTAAAAAAAAAAGTAGTATTATTTACTTTAACCAGTTATAAAATTAGTCAAAATACAGTTATTTACTTCAATACTTCAAAAATCGATATTAGCTAAACACTTAACGACTTTTAATACTTTGCAAGCGTTCTTGTGAGAAAATAATATTGACTCATCAGTGTATCAATTTCATAAAAAAGATAAATATTTAAAGTTCTTTATTGTTAAGGACGCCAATTTTCTATTTATATAAAAAATTCATGTTTTTCATAAAGTACATAAAAAAAGCACGTCACAAGACTTATATATGCTTCTATTATTTTATAAAGTCACATACTTGTATTGATTTACAATAATACAAACATAATTTGCAAAAATCACTTTATAGTATTTATAAATATGATTATTTTATGTTATTAATTTATTATAATAACATGCTAGTATTAAGTTTTTATATCTATGGTGCGTTAGTAATGAAAAATATTAAATAGTTACAAATACAAAGTATTTTTAGCATATAAATATGATCAAAATTTTGGAAAGTTTTTATATATTTTGAATTTATTTTGTCATTACAATTGTCTATTTTTAAAATCATAATAATTTATAGTCAAAATGTATAAAATATTTTTCATTTTAATATTAGTATCACTTTAGTATTTTCCATTTTTTCTAATTTTATATCTTAAATTAAAAAAAAAAATTAAATGGAAAATTCCTATAAGTCTTATTTGTAAGAAAAAATAATAACGCGTGTTGACCCATTTTGTTTGGTTCTCCTTGTCTTCCCCCTTTTTTCTCTTATATATATGAGATAAAAATAAGACAACCACATCATTACTAGGGATTAATCTTCTATCCCTTCTCTTTAGCAAAATCACGTGGGTAGGTTATTCTTACCCTGTCACCCTAAAGTCGGTAGGTTATTCTGTCTTGAAATTTTACTTGTTTAATTTTCAAAAAATTTTAATTTTTATGTATTTCAATGTTTGTATGTATTTCTCTAGTTTATTATTCAAAAAATTTTAATTGTTACACATTTCACTAGTCACACATATTTCACTTGTTTACTTTTCAAAAATTTTAATTCTACATTCAATTTTCATATGTTTTAGTTTTGTGTCGTAACTATTTTCTTTTTGTGCATTTAGTAAGGATTTGTTGAATATTTTTATTCCTTGATGTGTGCAAACTCTTTATTTTTGCAATATAAAAATGTATTTAGAATTTTATTAATAGTTATGGACTTCAAACATCTAGCGTTGGAATGATTTTATCAAATTAAACAGTTTTTATTCGCTTCAATGATAATTTTCTAATTGCTTAAATGTTTTTTCTCATATGTTCTAGAGATAATTGATGCTAAGGTTCCGAAATTAAAGTAAGAACCATAAATAAATTATTTCAATTTTTTTATTAAATATAAGTGTTTTTTTTAGTAAGCAAGAAATTCATTAAAGCGAGAACAAAGGGTTCTCGAACCCACTTACAAAAAAAAACGAGACTTAGCTCGGCAAAAGAAAATTACAACCAATTAGACGTTAAGATAAATAGTACAAAGGGAGCATATTAAAACCATAAAAGCTATAATTTGAATTGGTAATTTTCTCAATATAAGACCATCTCCAAATAAGCAACTTGACATTCCACACCACATCCATAATATTCCAAACAACAAGCCTAAAAATAATGCTATTTCTCAACAACCATAAAGACCATGATGTCGTCATCCATATTACACCTTTGTTACCACTCTTCACCTTATTTCTTTTACAAAAGGAAACCACCTTAAGAAACTCTCCTTAATGACTTAAGTTCCAACCTCCTCAAAACCAACCCACTCCGCCACTTCCTTCCAAACCATTCTAGCCACCGGACATTCCAATAAAATATGTTTTAAAGATTCGATTCCGGACAAGCAAAAAGCGCAATTCAAATCACTATTCGGAAATACACAACCTCTAAAAGAAATAGAATCCTTTGTTGGAAGCCTATCTAAAACACACCTCCAACCAAAAGCTTTTATTTTTAACAGAACTATCCCCTTCCAAACCAAAGAAAAGACTTCATCGAAATTCTCTCAAGGTCCGGAAAGAGTCCAGAAAAAATAAACAAGAGAGTAGAAAGAACTAACCGAATAAGACTCCAAAGTGTCCACGGACCACCGGACCGAATCCGGCTCCGAAGAAACCGGCCGGAAGTCTTCTAAAACCGACCGCAACTCCAATAATTCGGTGACCGCTCCACCCTCAACGATAGCATTAATGCCGAAATCCCCCCAATACCATCCTTCACTTCTAAAACCACCCATGTCAGGCACTGATACTTCTTTAAGGCAAGATAAATCATAAAGAAGAGGAAATTTGTCCTTAAAACAAATATCAATACACCAACAAGAATGCCAAAAAGAGGAAGAGTATCCATTTCCAATTTTAAATCTACAATTAGCAATAAATAAATTTTCCGACAAACCTTTGTCCAAGCCGATGACATCCCTCCACCAAAAGGAACAACTTATCTTCTTTTTTATACACTTTCCGGAGTCCACAATCCTCAAGTTGATATCACCGTACCTCTTCTTTAGAAATTTGTACCATAAAGCTTTTTTTTCCGAGAGAATCCTCCATCTCCACTTATTAAGGAGAGCCAAATTATAATCTTCCACCCTTCGCAAACCCAAACCCCCTTTTTCAATCGGAAAGCACACCTTATATAATATCCCATATTATTTAAATGCTCAATTGGATATCAGACGAGATCATATGAGTATCTATATGCTCTATCTTTGGTAAATTGGATTAATGGAATCCTCTAAGTACTTTAAGTATTGACATTTGGGATCAATAGAGCAACTAGTGAACTCTGAAGAGATCAAATTGTTTTATTAAAGAGACAAATTAATTATTCGTTCGAGAAAGTAATTTATGGTAACTCTAATCTTTGATCAATTGTGTTGAGACGATAAAATATCAATTGGAGGTATTTTTGCCCTGTTGGATTATATTATATTATAAGTTAATATATATATATATTTTGTTAGAAAGAAAGAGAAAGAAGAAGTTAGTAAGAAGAAGAAGAAGAAGAGAAAGGAAGAGAAGAGGGAAAGAGGAAGAAGAGAGAAAAGCAATGGATCATCTTCAATGTTCATCTTCTTCTTCAAACTCCTCTTAGATTATCAGATGGGTTCTAGTTAGACGCTCTAAGTTATAGAATTAAGGATTTAGAACTTAGGTTAGATTTGAGAGAAAATGATTAAACAGATGAAACAATGAAATCTAACGGATGAAATTCGATATAAATTGTGTAGTGTAGTCGTATTATGCATGTGATCATTTGATAATACTTGCTTTGATGTTTGGGAATGATTTGGATGAGGAAATGATGGATTTGGCCCAAGGGTTTCTGGTTTCTCACTGTTGCGAATTTCTGAACTTTGCATTGTTCGCCTAGCGAACCTGGCGAACTCCAAAGCGAACGGTTGGTTGAGTGTTTGCCTAGCGAACCCTGGAGCGAACGGAAGGAAAATGTTCGCCCAGAGCTCGCTTAGCGAACTTTATACCCTTTTTCTACTGACTTGGTTCGCTGGGTGTTCGCCTAGCGAACACAGTAGCGAACATGGCATATTTATCCATATTGTTTCCTTCATAACTTTTGATCTGTAACTCGGATTGATGCACGGTCGGAAGCGTTGGAAAGCTATTTCAATGCTCTTTATGATAGGGAAATATAAATATATGTTTATGTCATGAATTGATTTGGTAGAGTTAAATATTGTGATGAATGTTAGAAGTGTGGTTTATGTTTCCACCGGAAATGCATGAATCGGGAATCCGATTGTTATGGGACATCAAGCCTTGGAAAGAGAATACAATGTGCTGTTAAATGGTATGTGAGACCATGATTTAACCAAGGATGCTTGGTAGAGGATAGTAGTGGCTTGTATGCCTTAAAAATGTGTGTAAACTACTATGTGGATTATGTTTGATATGTTATGCTATCTTGTGTGTTTTATGATTGATGTTGTAATGTGCTTGTCTAACATTGTTGTTGAATATAATTGAGAAAATGCCATGCTTAAAATGAATTAGAAAGAGTGACGAAACATTACCCTAAAACAAATGGCATAGTTAAGATTGTTATAATTCTAGGTTGTGAATAGAATTGTGATAGAAACTCTGGACGCCGATGCTCGTGTATTCGATGTATAGATGTGCATCCTTGACGAGTTTTGGCCTGGAGTAGATAACCTAGATGGCGATGCTCGGGTAGTTGATGTAGAAACGTGCATCCGTGACGAGTATTGGTCTAGGAGAGATTGAAACACTAGTATGAAACATGTGTATTGTTATGTTTTATTGTTAAAGGCATGAGAGGCCTAAATGCTAATGTGGCCTTGTGATTGTCGAATATAATCATGTTTGTGTATTTGATTACCTAATCGTAACCATTGCCCTTGAGAGGCATTCATGAGTCTCGAGCTCCTCTGAATGCAGGCCGAATTACTTGGCAGGTTTGATTCCCGCGTGTAGTACGAATGGAACCTACGGGTAGAGACTTGTGACGGTGTATGGGCCGTGTGAAGTGACTATTTAAGGTGATAATATGCCCCTTATTTCCGAATCCATTTCGTATGCCAAGTAGATACAAGGATCCAGGACTCGGGTCGACTTCTAGATGTAGAAGCGGACGGGCAAGAGGGATACCTTGGTACGGTTATCGATTAGTGATAAACTTTTGAGTTAACGGACTTAATGACATGTTTCCATATAGTGTGAGATTGTGAGTTTGTGTACTCAAGGTCATTTTCCCTTCCCCTTGACTTGAGTTAGGATTGTTAGAACCTTGTAAAGCCCGAGAGAATCCAAAAGATAGGGAATTCACTGAGATTTGATGTATCTCACCCCATTATTGTTGATTATTTTCAGGTTGATTTACAAGTGGAGCTATGCTTGGATGTTTCAAGAGAGGCTTGACTTTAGTATTTCCGTTGTGTATATGTTGTATACAATTGAGGATATTGTATATTGATCTTAGTTTTTATTGTTTGGGCTAGTTTCTATATCTTGTACCATAGATTTTATTATGTTTTTAGAAATGGTAAAGTATGTGAATTATGCCAATAGGCACTTATGATGGTGTCAGTACCAAATAAAACACTTGTATGGTATTATTCTATATATATATTATACAAGGCGTTACACCTTATTCCAACTCACCAATGAATTTTCCTCTCACCCTCCTTCCTTCCCCAGAGGAAATTACTTTGGATACTAGATATCTCTTTATGGATCTTCACCGGAGCTTTATAGTAGGAAAGCATAAAAATCGACAAACTAGAAAGAACTGATTTTAATAAAGTTAACCTCCCACCAAAACTAAGAAACCGGTTATTCCAACAAGAGAGCCTCCTTTTCATTTTTATCACTAAATCCGACCACAAAGAGGAACTAATAGAATTGGAGCCAATAGGAATACCAAGGAAAATGAATGGACACTCCTCCCTCCTACAAGAAAGGAAGAAAGAGGCCAAATCCATGAACCGATCACTATTATTAATTCCAATGAGTTTGCTCTTGTTAAAGTTAATACCCAAGCCGAAGACTATTTCAAAACCTCTTAACACCGCTTTGATTGCCCACACTTGCTTCCAACTTCCTTCCCCTATAAGTAAAGTATCATCTGCGAATTAAAGCATATCAATAAAACACCTCTTTAAGTTAAAACCATCAAACTCCTCATTCTCCACCGACTTTGAAACCATACCCCTCAACCCTTCCGCCACTATCACAAAAAGAAAAGGAGAAAGAGGATCTCCTTGCCTCAAACCTCTCTCCACCACAAACTCCTTAGTAGGAATACCATTAACCATTACCGACATTTTACTATTAAATACTAAAGTTTCCATCCACTTCATCCACACTTCCCCAAAGCCCATTTTCCTTAACATGAATCTAAGAAAATTCCAACTAACCTTATCGTAAGCCTTCTTGAAGTCAACTTTGAAGAGCAAACAACTTTTTCCCTCCTTTTTAGCAAAATCCACCAATTCATTAGCCACCACAACTCCATCTAACAATTGTCTTCCCGGAACAAAAGCACTTTAAGAATCGGAGATAATCGAATTCAACACCACTTTAAGTCTAGTCGCCAAGAGCTTAGATAAAGCTTTATACACACAACCCACAAGACAAATAGGCCTATAATCATCCAAACATAACGGGTTAAATGACTTAGGCACTAGAGTCAAGAAAGAGGAAGTAAAAGCTTTAGAAAACATAGCTCCGAAATAAAAACTAAGGAAACCACCAATAAACTCATCCTTCATGAAATTCCAACACTTTTTAATAAAAAAGAAAGAATATCCATCGGGGCCCGGACTTTTAGATCCCTCACAACTCCAAATCGCATCCCTAATCTCTTCTTCCAAAAAAGGGCCTTCAAGAAGAGATCGATCCATGCCACTAATGTTCTTAAACACAAGACCACCAAGAACGGGTCTCTCAACATCCAGCTCAATAAACTTAGCCGCAAAGTGACTCCTAACCTCCTCCTTAACTTCCTCCACTTTCTCCACAACTCCATTGTCCGTGACAATGGAACCTAAGAAATTGCGCCTCCTCCTTTCTTTCATAACTCTATGACAAAATTACTATTGGTATCACCATCACTTAACCACTTAAGTCTCGACTTTTGTATGATCATGTTTTCCTTAATCCTAAGATTAAGCCAAAACTTCCCACTCGCCAACATCTTCTTAGCCACCAACTGCTTCTCACCCTCCACATCCCCGAAGTCCACTTCCGTGTCATCTACAACGTTCAACTCCCTCATCCCCTCCTCCATCTCCAAATTGACCCTTCCAAAAACATTTGAGTTCCACCACTTAAGCCTTTCTTTTAAAATGCGCAACTTCTCCTTGAGAACAAAATCTTTCCTTCCCTCCACAACAAGGTTCTTCCAAGCATTTTCAACAAAAGGATAAAAACGCCTATCGGAGAACCACTCATTATTCACCTTAAAAGGTTTCGGACCCCAATCCGCTTTGTCCACCACCAACCAAATCGAAAAATGATCTGAAATATCCCTCGATCCAATCAATTTCCCCACTACTCCCCAGCTATCAATAAGGCCATTTGAAACCAAAAAGCGGTCAATCCTACTTTTAGCCTTACCATCCCCCAAGTGTGATCAGTAATACATTTATACAATTTTATTTTTCTTTTCTTTTTGTACATGACATTTTCTTATAATTTATTGGTAATGTAGAGTCTTTTTTGTTTAATGCAAGATCTAGTTAGCTATATCTTATTTAAAATCTAATTTTTTTTTTTGTAAATATAAATCACTTTTTTTAAAATTAAACATTAAAATCGTATGAATTTATATATATTACAAAGACATGGGCTCAAGATTTCTTTAGTATAAATTGATTATAAGAGTCACTAATCTTTTATTATTTTATTTCCTTTGTTTTTATGAATTTCTCCTAAAATAATAGTTGACTCGTATAAACCAATTTACAAACATTTACTAAAGATTTATTTAGTTGAATATATGACTAACTACTTCATGAAAGATATTATATAACATAAACTCTTACTATATTCTTATATTCTTTAAATTACGTTGCATAAATTAAAGGGTCATTAACTTTTCATCTAATTAATCTTAAATAAATATTATTTAGTAAAACGAACAATTTATAACTTCTAATACATTTTTGTTTGAAAAAATAAAAAATACTAATAATTACAATAGAAGTAGATAATTTAACTAATCATCCGTTAATATTTATTATTTATGATTGTCCACTACTTATTATCTCTTTGTTGTTTCTTTTTTCATTGTTTGATCAGTAACTGAATCACCACAAAAACACGTGGAATCAAGAAACATGTAGTAGTTTTGAGATAAATAAAATTTCTCCAAAATTTGAAGTGGATGATGAGGTATTTTTAGATTATTCAGATATTATGAGGCCGACGTTACCTGAAATTCCACTTACCGATCCATTAATGGACATTGGTAAATTTGTTCTAGTAGAGCTTAAACCAGTTAATTCTTTAACTAGGATGCAAATTAATTACGCAAAATCTCTCGACAAAGAAAAATGCAGGGAAAGGGATTATAATATTTCAACTCCAAAGGATAATGGAACTCATATAGACCCTTTTTTACTAAAGAAATTTCCATCTCCAGCCATCAGTATAACTCCGGCCACTGATGTAGTAATAACAAAAAAATTCTCTACCAACATTACAAGTCCTAAACAATATGCAGGAGGCTTCCAATCAGGTGTGTGTTCTTTATTTCTTGTTCAAAATACTAAAATTATATTTTATGAATAATGTGCAATAGCAAAGTAAAAGTTCGTAGGTTTCTCGTCACTTAATCAAAACGCGAGCCAACATGTAATCTCTTATAACATTAGGAATTCTACATCACGTCCTTCTAAAGTTATTAGGAATATGCAGATAAGATAGTTTTAAAAATAATAAATTTTATCTATTCTGTTTTATATGTGTAAAAGTGAGAATAGTAAGGGAATTATGTAAATATATATTTGAATACTATGTTATGTATGAACTAATACATATGATGTTTTGTAGGATGATACTTGACATGGTGAAAATTTGGACATTCAAATTACAAATGTCGTGAGGAATTGATATTGAAAACATATTTCGCACAATTGGAAAAGTCAGTGAAGTTAGAAGATATTGGCATTTGTGAAGGGTGTTTAAATTTTGGTTAAATTATTTGTTTGTTGCATTTTGGATTTTATTTCTCGTTAAAGAAATTTTACTGCCGCTTTTGTAGGGTTGAGTTAGGCCAAACTCTAATTCTATCAGTTTCATTTGGTTAGGTTTAATTCGTGTATTTAATTTCTTTTAAACTTAAATATTTGTTGGAAATTAAGTAAATTATTATGTTTAAGTAAATTTTTTTAGCTAAATAATGTAGTCTCTTATGTCCCATGATGTATCTTTTCTATAAGTATCGGGAAAAATTCACATCTCACATTGGTTAAAGATGGAGTCCACAAAAAGTTTATATAAAGTAACAATGCTCTCTTTAAAAGTCAATTTTGGAGGTATGAGTTAGAGAAAACACAAATTTTATCATAATATCAGAGTCTTATTTAAGATTAAATGTGACACCCACAATTTAATTATGCGCTGCAGATGTCCAGACCTAGGTGTAAATATATGTGTTAAGAGTTTTATATCGAACAATATATGAAATAAACATGTGTATATAAATGGAAGGGAGGCATCACCTTACAAGCATGTTTTTTATGGTTAAATTAGACCAAAACTCTAATTCTAACACAGTATCTCAAGCCTATCGATTTGGACTACTGATTGTTTATATTTACAGACCAAACCTAATAGTATTGGAGGTGAGGGGGTGTATTGAAAAAAATATTTATTATTTTATATTCTAACTTTGAACTATTTCTTTTGTCTAGTATCTATTTTCACTATACTTTCATTCTTTTTTTATTTTTTAAAAACTATGTTAAAATTTTAAGATTTTTTTAATCAACCAACATACTTTACTTTTTTCGTCCTCTACTAGTTATTACAGCTCCTTCAACATTTTGGTTTTAAAATTTATACTTCAATAAAAAGTAATGTTTTAAGTAGTATTATTTACTTTAACCAGTTGTAAAATTAGTCAAAATATAGTTATTTACTTCAATACTTCAAAAATCGATATTAGCTAAACATTTAACAATTTTAAATAATTTACTAGTGTTCTTGTGAGAAAATATTATTGACTCATCCGTGTATCAATTTCATAAAAAAGACAATAAAGTTCTTTATTATTAAGGACGTCAATTTTCTATTTATATTTAAAATTCATGTCTTTCTTAAAGTACATAAAAAATGCAAGTCATAACACTTATATATGCTTCTATTATTTTATAAAGTCACATACTTGTATTTATTTACAATTATACAAACATAATTTGCAAAAATCACTTTATAGTATTTATAAATATGATTATTTTATGTTATTAATTTATTATAATAACATGCTAGTATTAAGTTTTTATATCTATGGTGCGTTAGTAATGAAAAATATTAAATAGTTACATATACAAAGTATTTTTCGCATATAAACATGATCAAAATTTGGAAAGTTTTTATATATTTTGAATTTATTGTGTCATTACAATTGTCTATTTTTAAAATCATAATTTTCCCTTTTAATATTAATATCACTTTAGTATTTTCCATTTTTTCTAATTTTCTATCTTAAATTAAAAAAAATATTAATTGAAAAATTCATATAATTCTTATTTGTAAGAAAAAATAATAAATGCGTGTTGCCCCATTTTGTTCGGTTCTCCTTGTTTTTCCCCTTTTCTCTCTTATATATGAGATAAAAAAAGACAACCACATCATTACTAGGGATTAATCTTCTATCACTTCTCTTTAGCAAAATCACGTGGGTAGGTTATTCTTACCTTGTCACCCTCAAGTCGGTAGGTTATTCTGTCTTGTAATTTCACTTGTTTAATTTTACAAAAATTTTAATTTTTATGTATTTCAATGTTTGTATGTATTTCTCTAGTTTATTATTCAAAAAATTTAATTGTTACACATTTCATTGTTCACGCATATTTCACTTGTGTACTTTTCAAAATTTTTAATTCTACATTCAATATTCACATGTTTTAATTTGGTGTCGTAACTATTTTCTTTTGGTGCATTATGTATGGATTTGTTGAATATTTTTATTCCTTGATGTGTGCAAACTCTTGATTTTTGCAATTTAAAAATGTATTTAGAATTTTATTAATAGTTATGGACTTCAAACATCTAACGTTGGAATGATATTATCAAATTAAACAGTTTTTATTCGCTTCAATGATAATTTTCTAATTGCTTAAATGTTTTTTCTCGTATGTTCTAGAGATAATTGATGCTAAGGTTCCGAAATTAAAGTAAGAACCATAAATAACTTATTTCAATTTTTTGTATTAAATATAAGTGTGATCAGTAATAAATTTATACAATTTTATTTTTCTTTTCTTTTTGTACATGACATTTTCTTATAATTTATTGGTAATGTAGAGTCTTTTTTGTTTAATGCAAGATCTAGTTAACTATATCTTATTTAAAATCTAAATTAAGTTTTTTTGTAAATATAAATCACTCTTTTTAAAATTAAACATTAATGTCGTATGAATATATATATATATATATATATATATATATATATATATATATATATATATATATATATATATTTGACAAAGACATGGGCTCAAGATTTCTTTAGTATAAATTGATTATAAGAGTCACTAATCTTTTATTATTTTATTTCTTTTGTTTTTAATGAATTTCTCCTAAAATAATAGTTGACTCGTATAAACCAATTTACAAACATTTACTAAAGATTTATTTAGTTGTATATATGACTAACTACTTCATGAAAGATATTATATAACATAAACTCTTACTTTATTCTTATATTCTTTAAATTACGTTGCATAAATTAAAGGGTCATTAACTTTTCATTTAATTAATCTTAAATAAATTTTATTTAGCAAAACGAACAATTTATAACTTCTAATAGATTTTTGTTTGAAAAAATAAAAAATACTAATAATTACAAAAGAAGTAGATAATTTAACTAATCTTCCGTTAATATTTATTATTTATGATTGTCCGCTACTTATTATCTCTTTGTTGTTGCTTTTTTCATTGTTGGATCAGGAAATGGATCATCACAAAAACACGTGGAATCAAGAAACATGTAGTAGTTTTGAGATAAATAAAATTTCTCCAAAATTTGAAGTGGATGATGAGGTATTTTTAGATTATTCAGATATTATGAGGCCGACGTTACCTGAAATTCCACTTCCGGATCCATTAATGGTCATTGGTAAATTTGTTCCAGTAGAGCTTAAATCAGTAGAGCTTTAATTCTATCAAGAGTAGAGAGGAGCAGATTGGTTATACTCGGCCCAATAGAAGATACGTGGTAGAGTTTTCTGAATTCATTAATGTTATGGGTCTGGTGGATCTACCTTTAAGTGGTGGTTTCAGATTTTCTTGGTTCAAGTCCAAAGATTCGGTTTGTAGTCGCCTTGATCGGTTCCTTGTTTCGCCTACTATTTTTAATAATTGGAACATGGTTACTCAACGAATTGGAGAGAGAGATATATCAGATCACAGGCCGGTTTGGATTGTAGTTAAGAATTTGAATTGGGGTCCCAAGCCGTTTAAGGTTTTGTCGTGTTGGTTCGACCATTCTGATTTCTTAGTTTTCATTAAGAAAGAGTGGGATGAGTATAAGATAACAGGAAAAGCTTCGTATATTTTGGCAGAAAAGATGAAACATTTGAGGACCAGAATTCGTTGGTGGAATTCAAATGTGTTTGGCTGGATTGATCTTAATATCCAAAAGGAAGTAGGGGTTGTCAATGAAATGGAAGAGTTGTTGGTTCAAAAAGTAGGTAATATCTCTAGAGAGGATCTTATGAGAAGGAATGATGCAGAAGATAATTTTTGGAAATCTATCAGAATTAAAGAGAGTATTTTGAAGCAGAAATCGAGAACCAAGTGGATAGCTGATGGAGATGTTAATACCAAGTTTTTTCATAATGTCTGAGGCAGAGGATTAATTTGAATACCATTAATGGAGTTATGATTAATGGTAGATTGGAGGAGGATGTGCAGAAGGTAAAGAAACATGTCAAGTCTCATTTTGCTAGCAGATTTGGTAGGGCAGATAGAGCATTTCCTTCTATTGGAGGATCAGGTTTCAAATCTTTATCACTGTCAGACAGTCAAGAATTAGAAGCTGATGTAAAAGTTCAGGAAATCAAGGAAGTTGTCTTTGGTTTTTCTGGGGACCGTAGCCCTGGGCCGGATGGATTCAGTTTTGAATTCTTGAAAAGATGTTGAGATATTATAGGGCCAGAGTTCTCTAATTGTGTGTTGGAGTTTTTTGAGGGTTAACAACTTCATAAAACCTTTGCGTCGTCGTTTGTGGTTTTAATCCCAAAGTCTGAAAATCCTGAAGATCTGGATGGATATAGGCCAATTTCTTTGGTTACCTCAGTCTATAAGGTTATTTCTAAAATTCTTGCAAATAGGCTTAAGAAGAAAATTGGTGGTATTGTTTCAAATACACAAATAGCGTTTTTGGAAGGAAGAAACATTTTAGATGGGGTATTGGTTTAAAATGAGATCCTGGATTTTGCTAAGAGATCTAAAAAGGAGTTGATGATTTTCAAAGTGGATTTTGCTAAAGCGTATGACTGTGTACATTGGAATTATCTTCGAGAAGTGATGAAACATATGGGATTTGGCACTAGGTGGATGAGATGGATGGACCTTGGAGTTTTTAATAGCTTTTCTTCGGTTCTAGTCAATGGGAGCCCATCTCAAGATTTTAGAGTGACGAGGGGTCTCAAGTAAGGAGACCCTTTAGCTTCTTTCCTCTTCTGTCTGGCTGCAGAGGGGCTAGAAATCATTATGAAGCGAGCAGTTGCGAGTGGTCTTTTCTCAGAATTTAAGGTCAATTCTGAGATTGGTTTTCACATGCTGCAATTTGCTGATGATTCGGTCTTAATTGGCGACGGTTCGTGGAAGAATATCACAGCGTTCAAAGCCATTTTGAAAGCTTTTCAGCTCACTTCAGGTTTGGACATTAATTTTAGTAAGAGTGCGTTGATTTGTGTTGGGTTAGATGAATTCAAGATCAGATCTGCAGAGATATGTCTATCTTGTAAAGTTTCTCCTTCTCAATTTTCGTTTCTTGGGATATTAGTTGGAGGTAATCATAGGTTAATCTCGTTTTGGAAACCGGTGATAGATATTATGCGTGCTAGATTGAATACTTGGAGGAGTCGGTTCTTATCAATGGGTGGTTGAGTTACTCTAATTAATTCTGTCTTAAGTAATTTGCCAATCCATTACATGTCTTTTTATAGAATGCCACTTAAGGTGGTTAGAACTCTCAAGTCTATTCAAAGATCATTTTTGTGGAATGGGGTAGAGAATAAAAAAGGGATTTCTTGGATAAGTTGGCAAATTGTTTGTAAGAGTAGAGACTTGGGTGGTTTAGGTGTATAAGATTTAAAGTTATTCAATTTGGCTTTGTTTCTTAAGTGGGCTTGGAGGATTTTAGAGAATAAGCTCACAATTTGGAAGGATTTTATTAACTATAAATATCCTCTTTGCTGTTATGATTTTTTTAACAAAGAGGTCTCAAGTTTGTAGGTGACTCCATCTTTGTGGTTTTTAGATCTTTTGTAGTCCTTGAATGTAGTGGGAGAAGGTAGGATGGTTGATTTAATCGTCTACGAGATTGGAGAAGGGATTATAGTGGATTTTTGGAGGTCGAAGTGGGCTTTGGATGAGCCATTTTGCAGAAGATTTCCAGCGCTATATGCTTTAATAGAACCAGAATTTAGCTCAGTCAATAATAATGGTTATTGGGAGGGAGAGATTTGGAAATGGGATATCAAAGTGGTTGTAGCAGAAATTCAGGAGATGGTGCGGACTCAGCTGGAGGAATTGTATTCGATATTGGCTTCCATTTCCATTATCAAGAATTCCAAGGATTCAATTAAGTGGTTGCTGGAGGATAACTATACTTATTCTGTTTCATCTATGTATGTCTTTTTGCAGGAAATTATGGAAGATAATTCAATATAGCTAGGAGATGAAACGAAAGCGGCATTGAAGTTAATTTGGCTAGCGCAAGTACCGTTTAAGGTGAAAGTGTTTGGTTGGAGGATGCTCCATAGGCGAATTCCAATGAGAGATAATTTGTTTCTGAGAGGAATTGTTTCTAATAGTTATGAGATGTCATGCCCTTTTTGCTTTCTCGACATGGAGTCGGCTGAACATATACTATTTCTATGTGGTAAATCTATTATGGTGTGGAATTTTGCTTGTAAATGGTTGGGGATACCGTGTATATTAGTAGGAAATATGGTCACTCATTTAACATGTTGGATACAGGGTTGTGTCGATAGAGGGGTGGTGGTTAGAATAGCAGTAGGGTTATGGTTATCTATTTCTTGGATCCTGTGGTTATGTCGTAACAATATTATTTTTAGGGAGGAATTGTGGGATTTTGATACGATTTCAAATCGTATTTTAATTTATACTTGGTGGTGGATAGGTAGGAGTTATAAAAGCTCTTATTTTGTAATTATTTCACTTGGGTTAATTCACCGAGTGATTTTTGTAGCCGGTGATATTTAAGCAGGCTTAAGTTGTATACGGGTTGGAGTACCCCTTTGTACTCCAGTTTATACGAATTTTTAGCTTATTAAAAAAAAAACCAGTTAATTCTTTAACTAGGATGCAAATTAATTACGCAAAATCTCTCGACAAAGAAAAATGCAGGGAAAAGAATCATAATATTTCAACTCTAAAAGATATTTGAACTCATATAGACCCTTTTTTACTAAAGAAATTTCTATCTCCAGCCATCAGTATAACTCCGCCCACTGATGTAGTAAAAACAAAAATATTCTCTACCGACATTACAAGTCCTAAACAATATGCAGGAGTCTTCCAATCAGGTGTGTGTTCTTCATTTCTTATTCAAAATAATAAAATTATATTTTATGAATAATGTGCAATAGCCAACTAAAAGTTCGTAGGTTTCTCGTCACTTAATCAAAACACGAGCCAATATGTATTGTCTTATAACACTAGGAATTCTACATCACGTCCTTCTAAAGTTATTAGGAATATGCAGGTAAGATAGGTTTAAAAATAATAAATTTTATCTATTTTGTTTTATATGTGTTTAAGTGAGAATAGTAAGGGAACTATGTAAATATATATTTGAATACTATGTTATGTATGAACTAATACATATGATGTTTTGTAGGAGGATACTTGACATGGTGAAAAATTGGACATTCAAATTACAAATGCCGTGAGGAATTGATATTGAAAATATATTTCGTACAATTGGAAAAGTCACTGAAGTTAGAAGATATTGGCATTTTTTAAGGGTTTTAAAATTTTGGTTAAATTATTTGTTTGTTGCATTTTGGATTTTATTTATCGTTAAAGAAATTTGACTGCCGGTTTTGTAGGGTTGAGTTAGGCCAAACTCTAATTCTTTCAGTTTCATTTGGTTAGGTTTAATTCGTGTATTTAATTTCTTTTAAACTTAAATATTTGTTGGAAATTAAGTAAATTATTATGTTTAAGTAAATTTTTTTAGCTAAATAATGTAATCTCTTATGTCCCATGATGTTTCTTGTCTATAACTATCGGGAAAAATTCACATCTCACATTGGTTAAAGATGGAGGCCACAAAGAGTTTATACAAAGTAACACTGCTCTCTTTAAAAGTCAATTTTGGAGGTATGAGTTAGAGAAAACACAAATTTTATCATAATATCAGAGTCTAATTTAAGATTAAATACGACACCCACAATTTAATTATGCGTTGTAGATGTCCAGACCTAGGTTTAAATGTATGTGTTAAGAGTTTTATATCGAATAATATATGACATAAACATGTGCATATAAATGGAAGGGATGCATCTCCGTACAAGCCAGTTTTTTATGGTTAAATTAGACCAAAACTCTAATTCTAACACAGTATCTCAAACCTATCGATTTGGACTACTCATTGTTTATATTTACAGACCAAGGCTAATAGTATTGGAGGTGAGGGGGTGTATTGAAAAAAACCTTTATTATTTTTATTCTAACTTTGACCTATTTCTTTTGTCTAATATCTATTTTCACTATACTTTCATTCTTTTTTTATTTTTTAAAAACTATGTTAAAATTTTAAGATTTTTTTAATCAACCGACATACTTTACTTTTTTTCATCCTCTTCTAGTTATTACAGCTCCTTCAATATTTTGGTTTTAAAATTTGTACTTCAATAAAAAGTAATGTTTTAAGTAGTATTATTTACTTTAACCAGTTGTAAAATTAGTCAAAATATAGTTATTTACTTCAATACTTCAAAAATCGATATTAGCTAAACATTTAACAATTTAGTTTCGAGTTCTTTAAAAAATGTTGGCACATAGTTAGTCACGATTTTGTCCAGTGTATATTGGAATTCTTTGAAGGAGAAAGTCAACACAAAGTCCTGGCATCCTGTTTTCTTGTTCTCATTCCTAAAAACGGAAGCCCTCGAAACCTCGATGATTATAGGCTCATCTCCTTGATTGGCTCGGTGTACAAAGTGATAGCCAAGATCCTAGCTAACAGACTCAGGAAGAAAATAGGGAGTATAATTTCGCAAACTCAGATGGCCTTCATTAGTGGGCAAAACTTACTTGACGGGGTGGTGACTTTGAATGAGGTAATAGATTATGCTAAACGAGCTAAGCAAGAATTAATAATGTTGAAGGTCGACTTTAGCAAAGCATATGACTGTGTCGACTAGGATTATTTGCGTGAGGTAATGACATTCATGGGATTCGGAGACAATTGGTTAAGGTGGTTGGACAACGGGGTGTTCAATAGTTTCACATCAGTCTTGGTGAATGGGAGCCCTTCCAAAGACTTTAGAGTTACAAGAGGACTCAAACAAGGTGATCCTTTAGCTCCTCTATTATTTACCATTGCTGCTGAAGGGTTGGCAGTCCTTATAAAAAGAGCTGTAGACAGAGGTAATTTCTCAGGCTTCAAAATGGATTCGAATACCTCCTTCGATCTCTTACAATACGCAGACGATTCAGTAATACTGGGAGATGGTTCAATGAGCAATATAATGGCAATTAAAGCAATACTGAAAGGTTTCCGCCTCGTGTTTGGCCTAGAGATCAACTTCAGCAAAAGTTCGTTATTTGGCATTGGAGTAGAAGACTTAGTTCTCGAGGCTGCCGGTAATTTTATCTCTTGTAAATTATCAGCAGGTCCATTTAAGTTCCCTGGCATTCCAATAGGAGGTAATCATAGGTTGGTTGCATTTTGGAAACCTTTGATAAATACAGTTCGAGCAAGGCTAAATTCGTGGAAAGGCAGATTCCTCTCTATGGGAGGCAGAGTTACATTGATTAACTCGGTGTTGGCGAACATCCCAATTCATTATATGTCGTTCTACAGAGTTCCATCTAAAGTTATTAAGGTTCTAAAGTTTATTCAACAACGGTTCTTATGGCAAGGTTCGGTGAAGAAAAAAGGTATTGCTTGGGTCCGGTGGGAATTAGTTTGTAATCCGGTTGAAGATGGTGGGCTTGGAGTAAAAAATATCAGATTGTTCAATGCAGCTCTTATGTTCAAATGGATATGGAAGATTCTGTCTCAAGAGGATAGGTTATGGAGAGGTCTAATTCATAGCAGGTACCCTAATTATTTACATGAATTGCATAGCTCTGTCTTACTCAAAAACCGAGTGCCTTCGTCAATGTGGTGGAGAGACCTGGTACAAATTTCCTCTTCCTGTGGCATTAATCTTGAAGAGGGTCTGATTTCGCACAAACTCGGTAATGGTGAGTCTATTCCCTTTTGGACTTCTCATTGGACAGCGGGCAGTACTTTGGCGTTTGCATTTCCAGATTTGTGGCAATTAGCAGAAAATAAAAACAGCATAGTTATGGATAATGGGTTTTGGGAAGAAGGTACATGGTATTGGAATATCAAATTTTCACAACAACCACTGCAGCAAGACATCACGGTTCAATATGATAAATTGCTCCAAGTTTTGCAGGATTACAGGTTGGCTGATGATGTGCAGGATTCCGTCGTCTGGGTACATGGACATAGTCCAGTTTTTTCTGTGTCGTCTTTGTATCATCTTTTGCAGGGTAAGGAGAACAGCTTAGTACCGGCCATAGCAGAGGATGTTAAATCAGCGTTGAGGTTAAATTGGTTGGCCATTGCCCCACTCAAACTGAAAGTTTTTGGCTGGAGATTGATCCTTAACAGAATACCTACCCACGATAACTTGGTTCGAAGAGGAATAATTACTAATGCCAATGAAAAGGTTTGTCCATTCTGTTTTTTAATGGATGAAAACGCTGAGCATCTTTTCTTCCAATGTTCCAAGTCCAATCATGTTTGGAAATTTATATTTCGTTGGTTAAAAGTTGAGGAATTTTGGGTTGGAGACATTTCGAATCATATACTATGTTGGATAAATGGGTGTTTACAAAATTTTCTTGAAGTAGGAACGGCTATGGGATTTTGGTTATTAGTGTGTTGGGTTATATGGTCGTTTAGGAACAATATTATGTTTAGAGACGAGTTTTGGGATGTAGATACGATTACCAATCGTATAGTTATGTATTCTTGGTGGTGGATTGGAAAAAAACACAAGAATGCACTAAACTGTAATTATTAGTCTTGGGTAAATGCCCCTTTAGAATTTTGTAGGCCTTGAATTTTACCGATTAGGCCTGTTTTGTACATGGGATTGGATCTCCCCTTAAAATTCGCTAATTAATATACTACTAATCTTGCTTATTAAAAAAAAAAAAAACAATTTTAAATAATTTACTAGTGTTCTTGTGAGAAAATATTATTGACACATCAGTGTATCAATTTCATAAAAAAGATAATAAAGTTCTTTATTATTAAGGACGTCAATTTTCTATTTATATTTAAAATTCATGTCTTTCATAAAGTACATAAAAAAAGCAAGTCATAAGACTTATATATGCTTCTATTATTTTATAAAGTCACATACTTGTATTTATTTACAATTATACAAACATAATTTGCAAAAATCACTTTATAGTATTTATAAATATGATTATTTTATGTTATTAATTTATTATAATAACATGCTAGTATTAAGTTTTTATATCTATGGTGCGTTAGTAATGAAAAATATTAAATAGTTACATATACAAAGTATTTTTCGCATATAAACATGATCAAAATTTTGGGAAGTTTTTATATATTTTGAATTTATTGTGTCATTACAATTGTCTATTTTTAAAATCATAATAATTTATAGTCAAAATGTATAAATTATTTTCCCTTTTAATATTAATATCACTTTAGTATTTTCCATTTTTTCTAATTTTCTATCTTAAATTAGAAAAAATATTAAATGGAAAATTCATATAATTCTTATTTGTAAGAAAAAATAATAAATGCGTGTTGCCCCATTTTGTTCGGTTCTCCTTGTTTTTCCCCTTTTCTCTCTTATATATGAGATAAAAAGAGACAACCACATCATTACTAGAGATTAATCTTCTATCACTTCTCTTTAGCAAAATCACGTGGGTAGGTTATTCTTACCTTATCACCCTCAAGTCGGTAGGTTATTCTGTCTTGTAATTTCACTTGTTTAATTTTACAAAAATTTTAATTTTTATGTATTTCAATGTTTGTATGTAGTTCTCTAGTTTATTATTAAAAAAATTTAATTGTTACACATTTCACTGTTCACGCATATTTCACTTGTTTACTTTTCAAAATTTTTAATTCTACATTCAATTTTCACATGTTTTAATTTGGTGTCGTAACTATTTTCTTTTGGTGCATTTTGTATGGATTTGTTGAATATTTTTATTCCTTGATGTGTGCAAACTCTTGATTTTTGCAATTTAAAAATGTATTTAGAATTTTATTAATAGTTATGGACTTCAAACATCTAACGTTGGAATGATTTTATCAAATTAAACAGTTTTTATTCGCTTCAATGATAATTTTCTAATTGCTTAAATGTTTTTTTCTCATATCTTCTAGAGATAATTGATGCTAAGGTTCCGAAATTAAAGTAAGAACCATAAATAACTTATTTCAATTTTTTTTATAAAATATAAGTGTGATCAGTAATAAATTTATACAATTTTATTTTTCTTTTCTTTTTGTACATGACATTTTCTTATAATTTATTGGTAATGTAGAGTCTTTTTTGTTTAATGCAAGATCTAGTTAACTATATCTTATTTAAAATCTAAATTAAGTTTTTTTTTGTAAATATAAATCACTTTTTTTAAAATTAAACATTAATGTCGTATGAATATATATATATATATATATATATATATATATATATATATATATATATATATATATATATATATATATATATATATATTTGACAAAGACATGGGCTCAAGATTTATTTTGTATAAATTGATTATAAGAGTCACTAATCTTTTATTATTTTATTTCCTTTGTTTTTAATGAATTTCTCCTAAAATAATAGTTGACTCGTATAAACCAATTTACTAACATTTACTAAAGATTTATTTAGTTGTATATATTTAGTTGTATATATGACTAACTACTTAATGAAAGATATTATATAACATAAACTCTTAATTTATTCTTATATTCTTTAAATTACGTTGCATAAATTAAAGGGTCATTAACTTTTCATTTAATTAATCTTAAATAAATTTTATTTAGTAAAACGAACAATTTATAACTTCTAATAGATTTTTGTTTGAAAAAATAAAAAATACTAATAATTACAAAAGAAGTAGATAATTTAACTAATCTTCCGTTAATATTTATTATTTATGATTGTCCGCTACTTATTATCTCTTTGTTGTTGCTTTTTTCATTGTTGGATCAGGAAATGGATCATCACAAAAACACGTGGAATCAAGAAACATGTAGTAGTTTTGAGATAAATAAAATTTCTCCAAAATTTGAAGTGGATGATGAGGTATTTTTAGATTATTCAGATATTATGAGGCCGACGTTACCTGAAATTCCACTTCCGGATCCATTAATGGTCATTGGTAAATTTGTTCCAGTAGAGCTTAAACCAGTTAATTCTTTAACTAGGATGCAAATTAATTACGCAAAATCTCTCGACAAAGAAAAATGCAGGGAAAAGAATTATAATATTTCAACTCCAAAAGATATTTGAACTCATATAGACCCTTTTTTACTAAAGAAATTTCTATCTCCAGCCATCAGTATAACTCCGCCCACTGATGTAGTAAAAACAAAAATATTCTCTACCGACATTACAAGTCCTAAACAATATGCAGGAGTCTTCCAATCAAGTGTGTGTTCTTCATTTCTTGTTCAAAATAATAAAATTATATTTTATGAATAATGTGCAATAGTCAACTAAAAGTTCGTAGGTTTCTCGTCACTTAATCAAAACACGAGCCAATATGTATTGTCTTATAACACTAGGAATTCTACATCATGTCCTTCTAAAGTTATTAGGAATATGCAGGTAAGATAGGTTTAAAAATAATAAATTTTATCTATTTTGTTTTATATGTGTTTAAGTGAGAATAGTAAGGGAACTATGTAAATATATATTTGAATACTATGTTATGTATGAACTAATACATATGATGTTTTGTAGGAGGATACTTGACATGGTGAAAAATTGGACATTCAAATTACAAATGCCGTGAGGAATTGATATTAAAAATATATTTCGTACAATTGGAAAAGTCACTGAAGTTAGAAGATATTGGCATTTTTTAAGGGTTTTAAAATTTTGGTTAAATTATTTGTTTGTTGCATTTTGGATTTTATTTATCGTTAAAGAAATTTGACTGCCGGTTTTGTAGGGTTGAGTTAGGCTAAACTCTAATTCTATCAGTTTCATTTGGTTAGGTTTAATTTGTGTATTTAATTTCTTTTAAACTTAAATATTTGTTGGAAATTAAGTAAATTATTATGTTTAAGTAAATTTTTTTAGCTAAATAATGTAATCTCTTATGTCCCATGATGTTTCTTGTCTATAAGTATCGCGAAAAATTCACATCTCACATTGGTTAAAGATGGAGGCCACAAAGAGTTTATACAAAGTAACACTGCTCTCGTTAAAAGTCAATTTTGGAGGTATGAGTTAGAGAAAACACAAATTTTATCATAATATTAGAGTCTAATTTAAGATTAAATACGACACCCATAATTTAATTATGCGTTGTAGATGTTCAGACCTCGGTTTAAATGTATGTGTTAAGAGTTTTATATCGAATAATATATGACATAAACATGTGCATATAAATGGAAGGGATGCATCTCCGTACAAGCCAGTTTTTTATGGTTAAATTAGACCAAAACTCTAATTCTAACACAGTATCTCAAACCTATCGATTTGGACTACGCATTGTTTATATTTACAGACCAAGGCTAATAGTATTGGAGGTGAGGGGGTGTATTGAAAAAAACCTTTATTATTTTTATTCTAACTTTGACCTATTTCTTTTGTGTAATATCTATTTTCACTATACTTTCATTCTTTTTTTATTTTTTAAAAACTATGATAAAATTTTAAGATTTTTTTAATCAACCAACATACTTTACTTTTTTTGTCCACTTCTAGTTATTACAGCTCCTTCAATATTTTGGTTTTAAAATTTGTACTTCAATAAAAAGTAATGTTTTAAGTAGTATTATTTACTTTAACCAGTTGTAAAATTAGTCAAAATATAGTTATTTACTTCAATACTTCAAAAATCGATATTAGCTAAACATTTAACAATTTTAAATAATTTACTAGTGTTCTTGTGAGAAAATATTATTGACTCATCAGTGTATCAATTTCATAAAAAAGATAATAAAGTTCTTTATTATTAAGGACGTCAATTTTCTATTTATATTTTAAATTCATGTCTTTCATAAAGTACATAAAAAAAGCAAGTCATAAGACTTATATATGCTTCTATTATTTTATAAAGTCACATACTTGTATTTATTTACAATTATACAAACATAATTTGCAAAAATCACTTTATAGTAAGTATAAATATGATTATTTTATGTTATTAATTTATTATAATAACATGCTAGTATTAAGTTTTTATATCTATGGTGCGTTAGTAATGAAAAATATTAAATAGTTACATATACAAACTATTTTTGGCATATAAACATGATCAAAATTTTGGAAAGTTTTTATATATTTTGAATTTATTGTGTCATTACAATTGTCTATTTTTAAAATCATAATAATTTATAGTCAAAATGTATAAATTATTTTCCCTTTTAATATTAATATCACTTTAATATTTTCCATTTTTTCTAAATTTCTATCTTAAATTAAAAAAAATATTAAATGGAAAATTCATATAATTCTTATTTGTAAGAAAAAATAATAAATGCGTGTTGCCCCATTTTGTTCGGTCCTCCGTGTTTTTCCCCTTTTCTCTCTTATATATGAGATAAAAAAAGACAACCACATCATTACTAGGGATTAATCTTCTATCACTTCTCTGTAACAAAATCACGTGGGTAGGTTATTCTTACTTTGTCACCCTCAAGTTGGTAGGTTATTCTGTCTTGTAATTTCACTTGTTTAATTTTACAAAAATTTTAATTTTTATGTATTTCAATGTTTGTATGTATTTCTCTAGTTTATTATTCAAAAAAATTAATTGTTACACATTTCACTGTTCACGCATATTTCACTTGTTTACTTTTCAAAACTTTTAATTCTACATTCAATTTTCACATGTTTTAATTTGGTGTCGTAACTATTTTCTTTTGGTGCATTTTGTATGGATTTGTTGAATATTTTTATTCCTTGATGTGTGCAAACTCTTGATTTTTGCAATTTAAAAATGTATTTAGAATTTTATTAATAGTTATGGACTTCAAACATCTAACGTTGGAATGACTTTATCAAATTAAACAGTTTTTATTCGCTTCAATGATAATTTTCTAATTGCTTAAATGTTTTTTCTCATATGCTCTAGAGATAATTGATGCTAAGGTTCCGAAATTAAAGTAATAACCATAAATAGCTTATTTCAATTTTTTTTTATTAAATATAAGTGTGATCAGTAATAAATTTATACAATTTTATTTTTCTTTTCGTTTTGTACATGACATTTTCTTATAATTTATTGGTAATGTAGAGTCTTTTTTGTTTAATGCAAGATCTAGTTAACTATATCTTATTTAAAATCTAAATTAAGTTTTATTGTAAATATAAATCACTTTTTTTAAAATTAAACATTAAAGTCGTATGAATATATATATATATATATATATATATATATATATATATATATATATATATATATATATATATGACAAAGACATGGGCTCAAGATTTCTTTAGTATAAATTGATTATAAGAGTCACTAATCTTTTATTATTTTATTTCCTTTGTTTTTAATGAATTTCTCCTAAAATAATAGTTGACTCGTATATATGACTAACTACTTCATTTTTTTTTTGTAAGCAAGTTATATTGAAGAGAGAACTATGGGTTCTCAAAACCTGTTACAAAAGGGAAACGAGAATACAATAGACAAAAACTCGACCCCGAAAAAATCGAAAATTGGGAACCAATTGATATACGATAAAAAATACAACGGATCTTTACAAAATTCGTAGAAGTTACAATTGGAATTCCCAATTTTCCCAACAATGGACCATCTCCAAACCGAGACTTTAATGTCCCAAACCACATCAAAGACATTCCAACCTTGATTCTAAAAAATAATCCTATTTCTAATAGACCAAATGTTCCAACAAATAGCCAACCAGAAGATACCCGCTTTCCGACGGTTCACTTTGTGAAATTTACAAAAATCAACCCATCTCAAAAAGCTATCCGAAAAAGACAACGAATCTTTCAGAAAATCCTCTTCCAAACCAATCCACTCCCTAATATCCCTCCAAACTAATTTCACTACAATACACGATAAGAATGTATGTGCCAACGTTTCCTCCTCCGCCGCACAAAAAACACAAAGCGAAGAAATATCATGAGAAATAATTCCAAAAAGCTTTAACTTATCTCTTGACGGAAGCCTCTTCTTACATAGCCTCCAACCAAACGCTTTTATTCTAGCCGGCACGTCCATTTTCCACAGAAATTTCCACGGCATGGCAGCACCAAGAAGAGAGTCTGTATCAGAATGGACATCACTGGAGGCAGCGCATGCAAGCCTGACCGTAGCAGCAAGAACAGATCTGGATCTGTACTGAGAGATGATTTCCGCGCCTCCTGCCACTGTGTAACCGGCAGCAGGATCTGGGCTCCAAACAATCTTGTCCGAAATGGAAGAAGAAGATGGTCTGTTGCCTTGAATAAGGCCGAGCAAAACCTGCAAATCAGAATTAAAAATAAAATTTACATGGTTAGCCTTCACTCCCAAATCACCCCATTTCCATTCTCCTCCTTCCCATCCTCCCATACAAGCCACCGAAACATCTTTCAATTCGGTTATCTCAAAAAGATTAGGAAACCGATCCTTCAAGGCGATATTTTCCAACCAAACGGAATGCCAAAAAGAAGTTGTAAATCCATTACCCATAATGAACTTAGAGTTCTTCACTAGAATATCTTCCCCATACTTGTTTTCCACCGTAACCAAATCCCTCCACCATTCCGAAAGTTTAGATCTATTGAGAACTCTACCTTTAACCAAGCACAAAGAAACATCGTCATAACGAGCTTTCAAGACACGATACCAAAGCATATCCGACCGATTAATAATTCTCCACTTCCACTTAAGTAGAAGAGAGAGATTGAATTCATCAATCCTTCTAATGCCCAATCCTCCTTTGGAAATATGAAGACACACTTCCTTCCACCCCACCCAATGAATACTCTTTTTTTCCTCTAAACCTCCCCACAAAAAATTACTTTGTAATCGAGTGATCTCCTTGACAACCTTCACCGACATCTTGTAAAAAGAAAGCCAAAAAATGGAAAGGGTACTTAACACCGATTTAAGAAGAGTAATTCTACCACCGAAACTAAGAAACCAACCCTTCCAACTCGATAACCGAGACCTAATCTTATTCACTAACGGAGACCACGAGGAAATCCTTCTCGGGTTAATTCCAATAGGAATACCGAGAAAGCAAAATTTATTATCCTCCAACCTACAAGAGAGAAGAGAAGTCGCCGCTTCCATGAAACCACTATTAGTATTAATGCCAATAAGCTTACTTTTGTGGAAGTTAATCCCCAATCCCGAAATCCACTCAAAACACCTTAACACCGCCTTGAAATCCCATATTTAATTCCAACTACTCTCACCAACGAGTAACGTATCATCCGCAAATTGGAGGATCTCCACTTTACAATCCCTTTTAAAATACGCTCCTTCGTAAACACCTATTTCCACCGCCTTGTTAACCAATCTCGTTAACCCTTCCACCACGATAACAAAAAGGAAAGGGGAAAGAGGATCCCCTTGCCTTAAACCCCGCTCCACCACAAACTCCTTAGTCGGGCTCCCGTTTACTAGAACCGACATATGGCTAGTAAAAACCAACAACTCCATCCATTTCATCCATCTACACCCAAACCCCATACTCCCCATCATTCTTCTAAGAAAGTTCCAATTAACCTTATCGTAAGCTTTTTCAAAATCCACTTTAAATAAAATACAACTCTTCCCTTCCCTTTTATAAAAATCGACCAACTCATTCGCTATCAATACCCCATCAAGAAGGTGTCTTCCCGGAATGAACACCGTTTGGAAAGAAGAAATCAAGGAACCAAGGACCAATTTCGATCTCCCCGCCAAGAGTTTAGAAGCCACCTTATATATACTTCCTACCAAGCAAGTCGGTCTATAATCATCAAGGTCCAAGGGATTCGATTTTTTCGGAACTAAGGTCAAAAAAGAAGAAGTAATTCCTTTTGACAAGAAGTCACCCGAGTACAATCCTTCAAAGAATCTAACGAAATCCTCCTTCAAAAAGAACCAACATTTCCGAAAGAATAGAAGAGTATAACCATCGGGACCCGGACTCTTCGATTCATCGGGACCCTTTTCATCTAATTAATCTTAAATAAATTTTATTTAGTAAAACGAACAATTTATAACTTCTAATAGATTTTTGTTTGAAAAAATAAAAAATACTAATAATTACAATAGAAGTAGATTTTTTTTTAATAATTAAATTAAATTAAAGGATACAAGGAGGTATCCAAACTCAAGAACACAAAACACCACCACTCAATTCCAAACTACATGAAATCAAGAGGGGCTTTACTCCAATCATAATAATTACAAGAAAGAGTTTTCTTAGATCTCTTTCCAACCCAACCCCAAGAAAAATACAAGATTTTATCAAATACATCATCTACATCCCACAGGCCTTCTTTGAACATTATATTATTTCTAACATTCCACAAGACCCACCCAATGATTAGCCACAAACCCACAGCATTCCTACTGCTCAAACCCACCTCCAGACATGCGATCCGCCACTTTGAAAATTGGTCATTTACATCCTCAAAGGAAAAGACTTTAATACCTAGCCACCTACTGATGTCCATCCAGATTTCCACAGTTTTACGACATTGGAACAGGAGATGTAACGCTGATTCATCCTCAGTGAAACAAAAAGGGCAGTAAAGATCATGAGAATTTGAAATAATACCGCAGATTTGAAGATTGTCGCGAGTTGCTAACCGATTACAAAACAATCTCCAACCAAAACACATTGTTTTTAACGGAGCCACTGCTGTCCATAACAACTTGAAATTGAGCATTTCCTCCCTCACCATATCCACCTCATCCAATTGAACTCTTAAAATAATATAACATGCCTTAACCGAGTATCCTCTATCCACATCCCCATCCCACAAAATTACATCTTTGCTGTCCCTGCTTATCGAAGTATCATCCACCAAAGCCAACAATAAATCATATTCATATTGTAAGGATTGTGATAGCCCTTCACCACCCAATTTTATATCCCAACTCCAAGTATCTCCTAACCAAGCTCCATTGTCCACAACCTTACTATAAGGATCAACAGCCTTAATACATAATTCAGGAAACATGACAGACAGTTTGGACTGTCCACACCATTTTAATTCCCAAAACCAAAGATTCTCCCCATTTCCCACTCTATTCGTTATTAAACTATCGAACCTGACTATGCCAAACCGTTTTGAGATTGCAAATAAGTCCTACCACCATAATGAGGGCAGGACCTTGTATCTTGGTAACTCACCACTTAACAACCAATTCCTATACCCCCCCCCCAATACATGCCTTTCAAAATTTCAGACCAGAAGTAGTTATTTGGATTCACAAATTTCCATATCCATTTAGCTAACAGAGCTAAATTGAAGCACCTTATGTCAATAATACCCAAACCCCACACTCCTTGTCTCTACAAACCTGATTCCAACTGATCCAAGATATCCCCTTCTTATTAACTGACCCGTTCCAAAGAAACCGACACTGCAACGTAGTAATTATCCTAGCCACTCTACTAGGCATTTTAAAAAATGACATGAAATGAATAGGCAGACTAGTCAGAACAGATTTAATTAAAGTGACCCTACCACCCATTGATAAAAATCTACCTTTCCATGAAGCTAATCTCACTTTCACCTTATCAATGACAGGTTTCCAGAATGAAACAAGTTTATGATTCCCACCAATACACACACCAAGAAATGAGAAAGGACAGACCTGAACTTTACACGCCAGAAAATTCTCTGCAGCCTTAATGAAATCCTCCTCCAAACCAAAGTCGTATAAGCTGCTCTTCGTGAAATTAATTTCCAGTCCAGAAATAATTTGAAAACCTTTCAAAATAACTTTTAACGCCCATAAATTGCTCCAAGAACCATCCCCTACAATTATTGTGTCGTCTGCACACTGAAGCAAATGAAAAGAAGCTTCCTGGTTTATAGAGAATCCATTATAGAACTGCCCTCTTATAGCTCTTCTCATTAGAACCTCCAAGCCTTCTGCAGCAATGGTGAATAAGTACGGCGATAACGGATCCCCCTGTCTCAATCCTCGAGTGACTTTAAAATCTCTATTAGAACTTCCATTGACTAAAACTGATAAGTAATTATTGAACACACATCCCTCCATCCACTGCATCCACTTATCCCCGAACCCCATAATCCTCATGACTTCTCGCAAATACGTCCATTCAACACAATCATAAGCCTTTGCGAAATCAACCTTAAAAATCAATCCTTTTCTGTTACCTCTTTTTGCAAAATCCACAATTTCATTTAGAACTAGTACTCCATCTAACAGATTCCTACCAGCTATAAAAGATGTCTGGGACTTTGAAATTATCCCATCCAAAACACTATGCAGCCTACTTGCCAGCATCTTAGCAACAATTTTATAAACACTGCCTAATAAACATATTGGTCTATAATCATCCAAATTACCCGGAGCCTCCTTTTTTGAAACCAGCACAAGGAATGAGGAAGAGAAAACCTTAGCAAGATTTCCTGTCTCCAAGAATTCTTGAATACAAGAAATAACATCCACACCGACACTGTCCCAACAATGTTGAAAGAATGCCAAATTGAATCCATCTGGACCAGGAGTTTTGTCTCCTTTGCACAAGAATACTGCTTCTTTGATATCATCATCATTGAAAGGAGCTTTAATTGAAATTCTATCTTCTTCTGAAAAAATATGAAACTGGCCCCTGCCAATGCTAGGTAGTGGTTTGTTTGTTGTCCTAAACCTGTCTTCAAAATGCCTTGAAACTTCCTCTTTGACTCCCTCAACATCCTCAATAATCTTATCATCGACAGTAACAGATGAGATGTTATTAATGATATTTCGATGCTTGATCATAGCGTGAAAGAATTTAGTATTTTGATCCCCGTCTTCAACCCACTTAGCTCTCAATTTCTACTGCATAAAACTTTCTTTGATCCTGAGGAACTTCCACATTTCATCTTCTGCATTCTTACGTATTTTAAGATCCACAGAGCTCCCCACAATAGAAGTAGATAATTTAACTAATCTTCTGTTAATATTTATTATTTATGATTGTCCACTACTTATTATCTCTTTGTTGTTTTTTTTTCATTGTTGGATCAGAAAAAGGATCATCACAAAAACACGTGGAATCAAGAAACATGTAGTAGTTTTGAGATAAATAAAATTTTTCCACACCGCTTCCTTTACCTCCTCTTCCAAAATCGGGGTTTCAAGAAACTCACAATCCTCCTGACTAATCCGATTAAAGAACTCCTCTTCCATAGTAGGCCTCTCAAAATCCTCTTCGAAATTTTTTTTAGAGAAGTGCTCCAAAACCGCCGCCTTCACGGAGCTAACCGAGTCAAGAATACCATTACACGAAACAATGGACCCAATGTGGTTACGGGTCCTCCTCTCCTTCATCACCCTATGGAAGAGCCGGGTGTTATTGTCCCCATCATTACTCCACTTCAATCTAGCCTTTTGAATCAACATATTTTCCTTAATCTTCAAATTAAGCCAAAACCGACTATTCGCTTCCTTCCTCTTTAGGACCAACTCCTCCACCTCATTTTCACTTGCTAAAGCAAGAAGATCATCCGCCTCATTAAAATCATTCACCCCTTCCTCCACTTCCAAGTCAATTCTCCAAAAAACCTCCAAATTCCAAACTCTTAGTATCCCTTTCAATAATCTCAACTTCTCCTTTAACACAAAATTGCTTCTACCAACCACCTCCAACTTCTTCCATTCTTTCTCAACAAAAGGAACAAATTCTTTATTCGAAAACCATTCGTTATTAAATTTGAACGGTTTCGGTCCCCAATTAGACCCGTCCACCACCAACCAAATAGGGCAATGATCTGAGATATCTCTCTTCCCGATCAATTGACCAACCACCCCCCATCTATCTATAATGACATTCGAGACAAGAAATCGATTAATCCTACTCATCGTCTTCCCATCCCCTCCATACCAACTATACTTTTTACCTTTGCAAGAAACGTCAATCAACAAGCTCTTATCAATAAAAATTCCAAAATCTTTCATCTCGGAACCCCTATTCCAATCCTCCCTTCCCTTTCTTTCACTCCTATCTTTCACCGCATTAAAATCACCCCCTAAAATCCACTCCCCTTCATGAAACTTCCCTAGAAGAACCAACAACTTTCTCCAAAGAGCTTTCTTTTAGACTAACTCACACGAAGAGTACACATTAACGATATAATATAAATGACCCCGCCACCTCACCTTGAATCCCAAGAATCCTTCATCCCTAAAGCTATTAAGAACCTCCACTTCCCCTTCCCTCCACAAAATGAGCAAACCTCCCGAAGCTCCTACCGAAGCCGAAAAAGAAAATCCAATTTTCTCGTTACTCCAAAAACTTTTGGCCAAAACCTCACTAATACACTGAAATTTAGTTTCTTGCACAAGAAACAAATCCGCTTCCCCATTTTAATCATATTACTAATTCTTCTTCTTTTAGCTAGAAAGCCACCCCCTCTAATATTAAAGGAACCGATAATCATCTTGTAATTTTATCAAGCTCCCTCTTGTTCAAAATTCTTCCTTTATTTACTTCTTCCAAATCCATAATTCTCTTCATATAATCAACACCAGAGTCTTTAATTTTTACTCCAAGACAGTTAATAACTTCCCACAACTTCTCCCCCGCATTTTTATGAAGATTCTCCCACGCCTTCCCATTATTCCTCCCAATAGCCGACTCCTCCGATTGTTCCCCGTACACTTTCGACCCTTCTTCAAACCCCTTAGGAATAACCCCCTGGTCCGCGACAGCAGCAGCCAAAAGATCGACTTGTTCCCTCATGACAGAAAACTTATTTTTCTTTCCACTAAGACCTTTCTTACTAGCTCTCCCTCCCTTATGTCTTAAACCCTTACCTCCTTCCTCCATTATATATTTAAACTTCATACGATTCGGTTGCCTCCGGAATTTCCTACAAGAGTCCGAAACCATCACCCCTGTCCCTTTATTCTGCAGAGAATAACAAACCTTAGTGTCGTTAGAAACAGAGTGAAACTTACTGCCTTCGATTACTTCCTCCCACGATTCCATCGGCTGAAAACCTTCCCTCAGAACCTCCACTGCCTTGCCAAACACCCCCTTATTAACCTCCTCCGTTGCGGTATTAAACTCCTCTGATCCTACTGTTCTCTGTTCTTCAACACTGTGAAAAACCTGCTCCTTATTAACCATATTTCCACCATCTGATATCGACTGATGTCTAACTGAACCTACCGCGACTGCCTCCGATTCCGAACTGATCTCCTCAAAAAAATCATCCGCCCCTTTAACATTAGAACTGTAACCAGACACAGATAAATCCTCTTCCGAGGCCGACTCCGACGCAGCACATCTCTGAGCAGAAGCATCCTTAAAGGTCCTCTTCATATCATAAATGTCTTCTTCCAAAAATAACACGTAAACTTTACCGTCAATGTTTACCTTGACCTTCTCACTAACTTTACTCCCTAGAGACATTCTGATCATCACTTTCCCTACATCGCCTCCCCCCTTCTTCATCGTATTCTCATCTGCGCATACAAAGTTACCTATCGAATTAGCCAAAACAGTGAAGAACTGAATATCCCAAGCATGGCACAACACACCATACACCCTAATCCACAGAACTCTCTCCTCTGTAACCGAATCCTCCTTCCAAGGCTTTATGTCAGAAAACCATTGTTCCCACCACCCTCTCCCATTAACAATCAGATCATTAATAAAACCCTCCTCAACCTCCTCTAACAGACAGAGTGAACCACCGAACGGAGTTATTTTTATCAAGAAAATACCTTCTATCTCAAAATAGGTTTGAATATTGTAAGTAGAACCTGGTGAAATAGCTTTGCCGACAAAAGCCTTCTTAAGTCTCCTTAGTAGTTCCGCATCCGAATTGTAGTTGACATTGACATTGACTGCATCCCGATCCTTCGACTGATTTGAGGACACCACAGCTGCAAAGGAACTTCTCCCCACAAACGCACCTCCCTCATACCTTCTAATCTTCTCCCCTGTTGTTGAATGCGGAATAGGGCAAGCAAGCAAAAATATTTATTTTCGGAAGAATTCCCTCCGGGATTTATGTCGTGTCCACAGAGATCGGTTCGAGGGAAAGAATGTCGTTCGACAATCTCTCGCGTTTATAAGTTTGGTTTTAAATCGTTTAAAGCAATAAAACAGAAAAGTAAATATTAAAACATAAAAAGAAATTCATTTTTCAGAGACACACTTATCAGGCAATGCATACAATCAACTCCTCACAAACTTAAACTTACCGACCAGTCATACTCTTCCTACAATACTCATCAATATCACCCAACATCGCTCACAACACAGGTTATGTCTAACGTAAATTTGAGAAACCAACCGTGTTACCATCGCCGATGCTCTCGCACGCTAGCTCAAGGCACGGAGGCATTAAGATTCGACGCCTATTGAAGATTATTAGCTCCTAAATTTATCTCTAGAGTCTAAAAACTAACAGACAATCATCCCTAATCGAAGTTTACGAAGGTTATGTCTAACGCAACCCAAACCCCGCGCATAAAGCAAAAATCAGAGACAATCACCAATAAAGATTTGTAAAGCAAGTTTTATACAACGCCATGGGCGACAAATATACATGAGTTTGCAGCAAATACATATACACAACCCAACCATAAAGAAAAACACAAAGAAGAAAAGAAATGAACCAAACATCTCGCGGATTGTCGGAGCCGTTCGACGATCAATCCACCCCGGTTCATCCGTATGCATGCTCCATGGTTGTTTTCTAAGCAAAGCAATGAAAAATGATGTTTGATGGAAATGGGATCAAGAAACCCCAAAACCATCCCTAAAAAAGTAACTGAATTGAACTATATACATTGTAAATTCTACACTGTTCGCAGTGCGAACGATCATTCGCAGTGTGAATGACTCAAAAAATGGCACTTTAAGTGCCTCTGATTACCAAACCGCCTTTGCTTTCCTTCGTTGGTTCGCAGTGAACGAACAATTCGCAGTGCGAATGCTCGCTGACTGGTTCGCAGTGCGAACCTTGGCTTATTTCTCCTTTGTAACTCACTGCCAGTCTTCGCTGGGACCTTCGCTGGACCTTCGCAATGCGAACACTCGCTGCCGGTTCGCAGTGCGAACAAGACAGAAAACCAGTCCTTATTTCGGCCACAACTTCTTCACCGAAACTCCGATTTACGCACGGTCGGAAGCGTTGGAAAGCTTATTCAATGCTCTTAAAGAATATGGTAAGATAGCCTTTATTGAATACCTACAAAAAAATGAGATAAAATCAATTAAACTGACGTAATATTTACACGTTACACGATATATACACTAAAACGTAAAGTAAACGTATTTATAAACAAAGTGGGGGTTTATTTGAACCAATTTTAACACAATGTAATGATAAGTGCAACAAAACTTATATACAAAAATAGGTACATTTTGCACTTATCAAACTCTCCCCAACTTACATAATTGTTTGTCCACAAACAAGAATCAAACAAACTTGAAAATGCACAAGCAATATCCAAAGAATGACGAATCAACAGGTTTTGAAAAACGGAAACGAATTAATGGTTCAAATGAAAACGGTACACACAAAAAGTAAATACTTACCACTAAACTACGACGACAACATAGTCACGAAACAAAAGCAAAGTACAAAAATCATGCCAAAAATTCTAAAACAACACAAGTTCCAAAGTGAATCACACCTAGTAAAAACAATCATCGGTAGATGAAAAACACACAATAAGGTACTTTACACTCACACAACACTCATGCAAACAAAAGACTAAATTATGCATACATCCACAAATTCACATTGAAAATACAAAGGCATGAATCACAAGGACTTTCAAGGTTGTAGCGTGGTCGGGTAAACAAACAAGGGGCAATTTCTAAAGGTAATTGAAACAAAAACTTGCCTGAACCTAAGGGAGTGAAAACTCACAAAGATTCACACACAAAATTTCAACCAACTTCTTCCAAAATCCCAAGTGTTACACAACACACAATACTTATTTAGCACAATTATTGAAACTCTTTTTGTTTCCTTTTTCAAGGGTTTTTTTTTCTTCTTTTCTTTGTCATATTTCTCTCTTTTTTCTTTTCTTTTTCAATCCTCATAGAATCCAACCAATGAGTATACAATCATCCTCTCCCCAACTTGAATTCAACCACACCATTATGTGAATACTCCCTACTTTCTAAGGCAAGGAAAAAATCCATACAACAACACAAAGTTGAGGTCCAAGAAAAAACAAAATCCATTCAAAAATAAGTGAACTAAATACTCATAGACAAGCATTAAGTTCAAATAAAAACATGGATCAAAAAGCTCAAAGGGGTTACGAATTCTCACACACTCACAAGGTGAATTGACTATTTGGCTAAGGTGGTTGTACTCAAAATGAAACAATTGCCTTGATCCTTTTCATGAATTCATATAAACAACACAAACAATAGATTCAACATAATAAAATCCAGTTAGAACAAGAATGTTGGTTCTCCGCGCATATATGAACAATGGAATGCCACCTCACAAAAAGGTTGGGAACTAAAGTGATTCACAATAGAACAAGTATACAAAAGAATGGATGGCATGGAAGTTTGTAAAATGCCTAAGTATCATGAATATTCTAAAGTATAGAAAGCGATAAATACATACCTCAGACGTGTACAAAACTTACAAAAATCATTACCATGCATTCGCAAGTTGAAATGAACCAACTTGGAAAATCACAAAAGCATCCTCAAGTAAGTCAATCAAAATCTGTGAGCAAACAACAACCAAAAACATTCAAAAAGAAAAACTATAAAACATGCTTGTTTTACGTCGTAAGCTCGACGCCTTTACGGTGCTTAATTAGAAACTTCCTCTCTTCATGCCGTGGTGATGTCTCACCGCGCAACCAAAAGCAAGCGTCCTAACCAAACACTTGAACAAACGTCAAAATGTACAAGTATCAACATAAACAAGTGAAAATATACAACATGTACGATATCTACAAAACTCAAAATCAAAGAATCTATCGCAATGCGATTCAATATCAAAACCGATCCCCGGCAACGACACCATTTTGTTGGATGCAGAATAGCTGCAAGCAAGCAAAAATATTTATTTTCGGAAGAATTCCCTCCGGGATTTATGTCGTGTCCACAGAGATCGGTTCGAGGGAAAGAATGTTGTTCGACAATCTCTCGCGTTTATGAGTTTGGTTTTAAATCGTTTAAAGCAATAAAACAGAAAAGTAAACATTAAAACATAAAAAGAAATTCATTTTTCAGAGACACACTTATCAGGCAATGCATACAATCGCTCCTCACAAACTTAAACTTACCGACCAGTCATACTCTTCCTACAATACTCATCAATATCACCCAACATCGCTCACAACACAGGTTATGTCTAACGTAAAGTTGAGAAACCAACCGTGTTACCATCGCCGATGCTCTCGCACGCTAGCTCAAGGCGCGGAGGCATTAAGATTCGACGCCTATTGAAGATTATTAGCTCCTAAATCTATCTCTAGAGTCTAGAAACTAACAGACAATCATTCCAAATCAAAGTTTACGAAGGTTATGTCTAACGCAACCCAAACCCCGCGCATAAAGCAAAAATCAGAGATAATCACCAATAAAGATTTGTAAAGCAAGTTTTATACAACGCCATGGGCGATAAATATACATGAGTTTGCAGTAAATACATATACACAACCCAACCATAAAGAAAAACACAAAGAAGAAAAGAAATGAACCAAACATCTCGCGGATTGTCGGAGCCGTTCGACGATCAATCCACCCCGGTTCATCCGTATGCATGCTCCATAGTTGTTTTCTAAGCAAAGCAATGAAAAATGAAGTTTGATGGAAATGGGATCAAGAAAACCCAAAACCATCCCTAAAAAAGTAACTGAATTGAACTATATACATTGTAAATTCTGCACTGTTCGCAGTGCGAACGATCATTCGCAGTGCGAATGACTCAAAAAATGGCACTTTAAGTGCCTCTGATTACCAAACCGCCTTTGCTTTCCTTCGTTGGTTCGCAGTGTGAATGCTCGCTGACTGGTTCGCAGTGCGAACCTTGGCTTATTTCTCCTTTGTAACTCACTGCCAGCCTTCGCTGGGACCTTCGCAATGCGAACACTCGCTGCCAGTTCGCAGTGCGAACAAGACAGAAAACCAGTCCTTATTTCGGCCACAACTTCTTCACCGAAACTCCGATTTACGCACGGTCGAAAGCGTTGGAAAGCTTATTTAATGCTCTTCAAGAATATGGCAAGATAGCCTTTATTGAATACCTACAAAAAATGAGATAAAATCAATTAAACTGACGTAATATTTACACGTTACACGATATATACACTAAAACGTAAAGTAAACGTATTTATAAACAAAGTGGGGGTTTATTTGAACCAATTTTAACACAAAGTAATGATAAGTGCAACAAAACGTATATACAAAAATAGGTACATTTTGCACTTATCACCTGTCTCAGCATGTCTACCCCGATTCTTCAATACATCAAAAGAATACTCCTTCTTTTTCGCTTCACCCCTCACAAACCTCGGTAGATTCGCGTGAATCTTTCGACCGTCAATCAAAATGTTATCCAATTTCACCGCTAATAACCTCTCATCTTCTACATCGAGAAATCTCGCAAACCTGAATCGTTTTCTGAACTTATTCCTCTTAGGAGGAACCACAACCTCAAACACTTCACCAACACAACCGAAAAGTTCAAAGATGTCCTTAGCTTTTGAGAAATCCGGAATTTCCAAGAAATACACAGACGAAATCTTGCTAACTTCACCCGCTAAACCAACATTACCTCTTGCGAACACATCCCATCTCAGAGCGCCTCCCCTGTTACCCTTCCTCCTCACCTCCGTCCACCCGTTCTTCCCAACCATAAGCGCCCCACCTAAAACTCAAACAGCAGGAAACGAAACCGCCACACCGATCAGAACCCTTAGCAAACTAAATCACCCCACACCAAAACCAAGGCCCCTAACCCTAAGGTTAGGAATTTAAGCCAAAAATCTTAGCATGTGTGACTAACTCATGATTATTGAGAATTTTGCCGCCTTTTAACCACGGAACCACCACCGAGAAATCCCCAGAAGCTACCCACCGGAAAGAAAAGCCCCTTTCTAGAGATGGAAAGGTCTTTCTCTCTCTACTTTAAACTTTTCTTATTATTTATGACTAACTACTTCATGAAAGATATTATATAACATAAACTCTTACTTTATTCTTATATTCTTTAAATTACGTTGCATAAATTAAAGGGTCATTAACTTTTCAATTAATTAATCATAAATAAATTTTATTTAGTAAAACGAACAATTTATAACTTCTAATAGATTTTTGTTTGAAAAAATAAAAAATACTAATAATTACAAAAGAAGTAGATAATTTAACTAATCTTCCGTTAATATTTATTATTTATGATTGTCCGCTATTTATTATCTCTTTGTTGTTGCTTTTTTCATTGTTGGATCAGGAAATGGATCATCACAAAAACACGTGGAATCAAGAAACATGTAGTAGTTTTGAGATAAATAAAATTTCTCCAAAATTTGAAGTGGATGATGAGGTATTTTTAGATTATTCAGATATACTGAGGCCGACGTTACCTGAAATTCCACTTCCCGATCCATTAATGGTCATTGATAAATTTGTTCCAGTAGAGCTTAAACCAGTTAATTCTTTAACTATGATGCAAATTAATTACGCAAAATCTCTCGACAAAGAAAAATGCAGGGAAAAGAATTATAATATTTCAACTCCAAAAGATATTTGAACTCATATAGACCCTTTTTTACTAAAGAAATTTCCATCTCCAGCCATCAGTATAACTCCGCCCACTGAAGTAGTAAAAACAAAAATATTCTCTACCGACATTACAAGTCCTAAACAATAAGCAGGAGTCTTCCAATCAGGTGTGTGTTCTTTATTTCTTGTTCAAAATAATAAAATAATATTTTATGAATAATGTGCTATAGCCAACTAAAAGTTCGTAGGTTTCTCGTCACTTAATCAAAACACGAGCCAATATGTATTGTCTTACAACACTAGGAATTCTACATCACGTCCTTCTAAAGTTATTAGGAATATGCAGGTAAGATAGGTTTAAAAATAATAAATTTTATCTATTTTGTTTTATATGTGTTTAAGTGAGAATAGTAAGGGAACTATGTAAATATATATCTGAATACTATGTTATGTATGAACTAATGCATAGGATGTTTTGTAGGAGGATACTTGACATGGTCAAAAATTAGACATTCAAATTACAAATGCCGTGAGGAATTGATATTGAAAATATATTTCGTACAATTGGAGAAGTCACTGAAGTTAGAAGATATTGGCATTTTTTAAGGGTTTTAAAATTTTGGTTAAATTATTTGTTTGTTGCATTTTGGATTTTATTTATCGTTAAAGAAATTTGACTGCCGGTTTTGTAGGGTTGAGTTAGGCCAAACTCTAATTCTATCAGTTTCATTTGGTTAGGTTTAATTCGTGTATTTAATTTCTTTTAAACTTAAATATTTGTTGGAAATTAAGTAAATTATTATGTTTAAGTAAAATTTTTTAGCTAAATAATGTAGTCTCTTATGTCCCATGATGTTTCTTGTCTATAAGTATCGGGAAAAATTCACATCTCACATTGGTTAAAGATGGAGGCTACAAAGAGTTTATACAAAGTAACACTGCTCTCTTTAAAAGTCAATTTTGGAGGTATGAGTTAGAGAAAACACAAATTTTATCATAATATCAGAGTCTAATTTAAGATTAAATACGACACCCACAATTTAATTATGCGTTGTAGATGTCCAGACCTAGGTTTAAATGTATATGTTAAGAGTTTTATATCGAACTATATATGACATAAACATGTGCATATAAATGGAAGGGATGCATCTCCTTACAAGCCAGTTTTTTATGGTTAAATTAGACCAAAACTCTAATTCTAACACAGTATCTCAAACCTATCGATTTGGACTACTCATTGTTTATATTTACAGACCAAGGCTAATAGTATTGGAAGTGAGGGGGTGTATTGAAAAAAAACCCTTATTATTTTTATTCTAACTTTGACCTATTTCTTTTGTCTAATATCTATTTTCACTATACTTTCATTCTTTTTTTATTTTTTAAAAACAATGTTAAAATTTTAAGATTTTTTTAATCAACCAACATACTTTACTTTTTTCGTCCTCTTCTAGTTATTACACCTCCTTCAATATTTTTGTTTTAAAATTTGTACTTCAATTAAAATTAATGTTTTAAGTAGTATTATTTACTTTAACCAGTTATAAAATTAGTACAAATACAGTTATTTACTTCAATACTTCAAAAATCAATATTAGCTAAACATTTAACAATTTTTAATAATTTACTAGTGTTCTTGTGAGAAAATATGATTGTAATGCCCTGCATAATAGATATCTAGAATAATACACTACAAGCATTTTATTTGGTACTGACACCATCATAAGTGCCTAATGGCGTAATTCACATACTTGACCATTTCTAATACATAAACACAATCTATGGCACAAGACATGGAAACTAGCCAAAATAAAAATATAAGAATAATATACAATATCCTCAATTGTATACAACAAAATAATACACAACGGAAATACTAAAGCCAAGGTTCTCTTGAAACATCCAAGCATCGCTCCACTTATAAAACTAACCTGCAAACCACACCTGAAATATAGCAACTATAGTGTGGTGAGATACATTAAATCTCAGTGAATTCCCTATCTTATAGATTCTCTCGGCTTTACAGGGTTCTAGCCAAATCTTAACTCAAGTCAAGGGGATGGGAAATGACGTTGAGTACACAATCTCACAATCTCACACTATATGGAAACATGTCATGAGTTCACCAACTCACAATATCACTAATCGATAACCGTACCAAGGCATCCCTCTTGCTCGTCCGCTTCTACGTCTAGAAGTCGACCCGAGTCCTGGATCCTTGTAGTTACTTGGCATACAAAATGGATTCGGAATTAAGGGACGCATTATCTCTCATGCCATCACAAGTCTCTACCCGTAGGTCCCATTGGTACTATAACATTGGGAATCAAACCTGCCAAGTAATTCAGCCTGCACTTCAGAGGAGCTCGAGACTCATGAAGGCCTCTCAAGGGCAACTCAAAAGAAAATCGTTACGATTACATGATCATATACATAAACGTGATTATATTGATAATCACCAGGCCACATTAGCCTTTAGGCCTCTCATGCCTTTAGCAATAAAACATAACAATTACACATGTTCCATACTAGTGTTCCACTCATTTTATACCATTTGGTAATTGACACACGCCTCAACCTCTCATCCACGAGCGTTGTCATTAAGTTTTCTACTCTAGGCCAGAACTAGTCCATGAATGCACGAGCGTCGCCATCCAGAGTTTTCACAATTCTATTCACAACCTAGAATTATAACAATCTTAACTATGCCATTTGTTTTGGGGTAAAGTTTCCTCACTCTACCTATTCCATATTTTAACATGCATATCCTCTCATTCATTTTAACAACAATATTAGATAGATATGGCATAACACAAATATTACAAGTAAATAAATAAAATCATACATCCCATAAAACATCACTTTCGGGTTCCCTCCGATTCATTTAATCGGGTATCGAAACCAATATTTCTCGCTCTTATCCCGTAGGATATTTTCACAGCTTTCCGACGGCTATCGTTATGCCTCAACCGGATTACGATTCAAAAGATATGGAATTTCAACATAACACCTAAACATTATTATCATTCTAATGCCACTAATTAATTAATACCACCTCATACTCAATATTTTCCAAGGTATAAAGAACGCTTAAATCGGACACCCGAGTCAAAAGATATGAACTTTAGAAAATATTTGCATTTTTTTTATTCCAGGTCGTTCTAAGAGGGCCCCACCCCTCGCTAAGCGCGCTAGTCACTGCCTGGAAGGGTTGCAAATTCTCCAGACCGCGCTAAGCGCGCGTCTGCGCGCACTGCGATTTTTAGAAAAATAAATCTTTTGACAGCAGAATTTCTAACCCCCAATTCACCCTCAATCCATACCCAAACAACCAACAGAGGTATAGTATCATATTTCTATCATGGGTTATCCCACAAACCTCACAAGCATAAATTTCAACCTCAAAAACCTAGTTTTCACACAAAACCCCAACATTTCCAAACTCACTCCAAATCAATATCAAACATCATAATCATTATCAATAGATGTTTCTACATGTATAATAATCATGTTACACGATTTATATCACATTTCAACCGTTAGATTCCATTGATTAGCAATTTAAGCATTTTCTCTCAATTTAACCTAAGTTCCAAAACAACTTATTTCGATAAACTTAAAGTGTCTAACTAGAACCCACCTGATAATCGGAGAGGAGTTTGAAGAAGGTGATGATGATCTAAGCTTTTTTCCAAGCTTTTCCTTCTTCTCCCCTGGTTTTCTTCTTCTCTTCCCTTTCTCCTTCTTTCTCTTCTTACTATCTTTTTCTTCTTTTCTCTTTCCAAATATATACATATATATAAACCAATATTATATAATATAATCCAACAGGGTAAAATGTCTCCAATTGATATTTTGTCATCTCAACCCAATTGATCAATTATTAGAGTTACCTTAAAATACTCCCTTAACTAATAAATATCACTCTGTCTTTTTAATAAAATAATTGATCTCTTCTGATATCCAATTGAGCACTTAATTAATACGGGGTATTACACTCTCCTCCCCTTAAATTGAAATTCGCCCCCAAATTTCCTCTATTCGACAATAACCACAACTTGCACCATTGTCTTAGTTCCACACTTAACTTCACTTTCGTTAACCTTTTTGTTACCAATTCTAACTTGATTTCATAGACCAAAAATCCGTATTTTCACAATTCATTAAACTTCGTGACTTTAGTTATACTCTTATTCCAATATTGGGTTAACCTTGAACTTTACTTTATCCATACCTCATCTGTTGTTACATACTAAAATACTTGGTTGCATTCTACCTTCAGCAAGAATGTACCATTATATACTCCTCAACTGAGTCATAACAAAACTGTAATACCTTATCTCAAATTAGGACAACAACATCCAACACGTCTTCATGAGGTATTTCGGTGCTTCCTTAACTTCACGCAATCAACGACGATTTATATTCTCATAAATCCTTCAACGTCCAAAACCACTTCACAATTATTCAAACGACTCCTTACCAGTTCCTTCTGGTCTGATGCTAAACATTGTAATCATTACATCTGATAATTCATTTCTTTCGTATCACACCAAAGGTTAACATACTTAAAACAAAATCTCCTTATTTCCATACTTACAAGGAATAATCCTTCTAACTTCTTATTATTCTGGTATAACTCTTTCCTCTATCATCTTCCACTGTGCAATCCAAAATTCTAACAATGGAATACCACAATTCTCAAGCATTACCAAGTAGCCAACAGTACCAGAAACTTACTGGCGTCTTATGGTATAACAATTTCGTTGCCAACACACGATATGCAAACATTGGTCCAATTCTCTCCAACGATAGGTGCAGGAATTACACTGTCACAATCATAAGGTAACCAACTCCAAAATCATTCTAAACTCGAATCAATACTTCTCAAAATAACTTAACATCCTCCGGTTATGGTTTCCACATTCCAAATCGATTATCCTTACGACTTTCCGACTTACTCAAGATTCCTTGCTGATTTGAGATCTCAACCACATACCAACGTAACACCAACATAGAACTACAATCATAAGCGAATAACCACTTATCAAAACTTAAACCATTCAGAGCGGAATTGTGAGTTTCCACACTACTCACCAATTCACATACAACACTCTACCTACACCCACGCTTACGAAGGCCATGCCACGTTTCTCAATTGAATCCACGTCTCTCGGATGTTTTGTTTCACATACAATCCAATTTACATGCTTAATTCCGGAACTTCCAATTCTTACTCATACTTGGAAAGATAACTCTCAAATTTCCTCCTCTAGGTAAAACACAACTGTACACAACTGGTACCACTCTCAGGGAGTCTAAATACAATACCATGAACCCACAGAAGTTAACGATTACTAACTCCGACCACTTCGTGAGTATTCTCTAACTTCGTCCTGAAGACTCACAAAGGCAAAACACCTAAGACCTTCTCATATTCAACATAGTTTACAAGATCACTTCCTCGAAGACAATTCCCTTGTCATCCAAACAGATGATCAACTAGGCAACACATTTCCAAAAGTTACGATTCCAAAAACGCAAATCTATCTTTCACTTACTTGAAATCTTGTTTTCTATCCACACAACACCCTCCAATCGGAGCAACATAAGGTAACAAAACGCAGATGATGGTTCTTAAGGGATTTCACAAGTTATATGCATGTTAATCGATTACCCGTCTGAGCTAGTCGGTTAACTTCTCAAAATTCAACATAAAACACCCTTCATGCACGTGTTAATCGGTTAACCACGCTGTGTTAAACTGTTAACACTGCTGCCAAATCAAAACTAGTTTCTTCTTAATTCAAAGCTATCCCCACTTAAACCATCAATCCGATTTGTTCTATCTTGGAATATCATTCTCAACTCGCGGCTTCGTAACTTGTATAACCTTCACCAACCATGATCAAATCCAAGTAATACATAACCAAGTTAAAACATGCGGATGACACACTCCAACCAAGTGACAAGGAAAAATTCCAAATTCTGACGCGGTCACCCTACAAAACTTCAGGGGGATAGTTCATTTTTCTGCCCAACTAAATGCACTAGCAGGAAGCTAAAAGATGATGACATTCTAATGCTTAAGACATAACTCATACTTGATTTGTCCACAAGCAAAACCAAACACGCAACCATTAACGGTATCACAAAGTGGCAGATACAACTTGTCGGCGTACAACCTTATTCTCTCACTTAAGTTTCCTTCGAGAGAACTAGTACAACAACGTTCTTAGTTCAAAAAAAGGTAGATCCTGAATATTCTGATTATTCACAAATACAGAAGTTCTCTACACTTAAAAATAGATCGGGGTAATGCACCCTCTTGAAAAATTTTTCCATCACTTCGCACACATTAACCGAGATTTCTTGCCCTTCACTATCCATGGCACACCACGCTTACACAAAATTCACTTAACGAAAGATTCGCAACCCACCATTCTCATCAACTACTTACAAAACCCTCCCAGTATAAACCGTTCCATGATTTACACTTAGTCCGTAACAATCTTGATTTGCTTCTCGTTGTTTACCGCAATCTTACTTCTTAGAACACAATGCTCACTGTTCCACAAGGTACGTCCCTTCACAATTGTCTCAAGAATAAGAATCTATCGCGTACACTTGTGACCACGGTGCTACTACTACCCTTGTTCTTAATACCAAGGTGTAACTTTCTCATTTCACATCATACTACTAGGGTTCTCACGGGCGAACCATCCTTGATTACACTTCCTTAACTCAAGCCTCAACAACTACTCAATAGCTCTATCGCAACTTCGTCCAAAAATACATTCCGTTATCACTTCCCCATAACATACCGTTTCCCACACCGCGTTTACTTTGCTCTCCATTGTAATCCTCTCAGGTCCTAATATAAACCCATCTTACAAAAACTTTCCTTGAATCCAAGGTACTTACTCTGTTTCTTAATACAAACTTCTTCCGGTCCGTAACACTACACTTTCTGTTACTAAATGAAGCTCATTCTTTCTCCAACACCATACCTTATATTGTTCCTTGGGTAATTTAACAATTCCAAATTGGTCTCTTACTGAATACAAAATCTTGATTTAATATCTTAAACTTAATCTCTCTTCATATCTGAAGACACAAAATTTATCTCCTACTCTTCGTCTGGCACATACTTATTTCACTTGAAGCATGTAACCACATCCTTGTGTTCCTCCACACACTTCTCTTCTACTTTAGGTTCCCATCGAAGCCGAGCTTCCTTAAGGTACTCTCGTCCATTCAAGATACCATAGCGACCTTAGAAACTGAAGCACCAAAATTTATCTCACCTCCAGACCTTACGTCACACATTCCACAAAACAACTTTCTTTTTCCACGGAATGAGATTACTTGAAATCCTTATCCGTATTAGTGGTCAATCCAGCTCTACTAGCGATTTTTACATATTCCCCAATACCTTAACCAATCGTCTGGTAGCGATCCTTAACTTTCAGACTCCATCCTTTCCCAAGGATTGCTTAACAACACAACACTCTTAAATTCCATGTTACCCAAGCACAACTTCTACAAATACCTCACTGAGCTGACCAAAACTCCACAATACTAACTCTTGGCTTGAGCCTACCCTCACAGCACAAGTTCTGACAATACTACGGAATCCTTGTGGTCGCTCAACCATGATTCTACCTATCACATACATAGTATTAGGTTGATAAGGCCCAACACTACATAGTATGATATTAAGTTTCATGATGGCAAGACACACTTAAGAGGCGGGAATAGATTTACTTATGATGTTTCAAGGCTAGATCGAGAATACGACCAGCTCTGATACCAAGTGTAATGCCCTGTATAATATATATCTAGAATAATACAATACAAGCATTTTATTTGGTACTGACACCATCATAAGTGTCTAATGGCGTAATTCACATACTTGACCATTTCTAATACATAAACACAATTTATGGCACAAGACATGGAAACTAGCCAAAATAAAAATCTAAGAATAATATACAATATCCTCAATTGTATACAACAAAATAATAAACAGCGGAAATACTAAAGCCAATCTTCTCTTAAAACATTCAAGCATCGCTCCACTTGTAAAACAAACCTGCAAACCACACCTGAAATATAGCAACTATAGTGGGGTGAGATACATCAAATCTCAGTGAGTTCCCTATCTTATAGATTCTCTCGGCTTTACAGGGTTCTAGCCAAATCCTAACTCAAGTCAAGGGGAAGGGAAATGACGTTGGGTACACAATCTCACACTATATGGAAACATGTCATGAGTTCACCAACTTACAATATCACTAATCGATAACCGTACCAAGGCATCCCTCTTGCTCGTCCGCTTCTACGTCTAGAAGTCGACCTGAGTCCTGGATCCTTGTAGTTACTTGGCATACGAAATGGATTCGGAATTAAGGGACGCATTATCTCCTTAATTCATCACTTCACATGGCCTCTCATGCCATCACAAGTCTCTACCCATAGGTCCCATTCGTTCTATAACATTGGGAATCAAACCTGCCAAGTAATTCAGCCTTCACTTCAGAGGAGCTCGAGACTCATGAAGGCCTCTCAAGGGCAACTCAAAAGAAAATGGTTACGATTACATGATCATATACATAAACGTGATTATATTGATAATCACCAGGCCACATTAGCCTTTAGGCCTCTCATGCCTTTAGCAATAAAACATAACAATTACACATGTTCCATACTAGTGTTTCACTCATTCTATACCATTCGGTAATGGACACACGCCTCGGCCTCTCATGCACGAGCGTTGTCATTAAGTTATCTACTCTAGGCCATAACTCGCCAATGAATGCACGAGCTTCGCCATCCAGAGTTTTCACAATTCTATTCACAACCTATAATTATAACCATCTTAACTACGCCATTTGTTTTGGGGTAAAGTTTTCTCACTCTACCTATTCCATATTTTAACATGCATATCCTCTCATTCATTTTAACAACAATATTAGATAGATATGGCATAACACAAATATTACAAGTAAATACATAAAATCACACATCCCATAAAACATCACTTTCGGGTTCCCTCCGATTCATTTAATCGGGTATCGAAACCATTATTTCTCGCTCTTATCCCGTAGGATATTTTCATAGCTTTCCGATGGCTATCGTTATACCTCAACCGGATTACGATTCAAATGATATGGAATTTCAACATAACACCTAAACATTATTATCATTCAAATGCCACTAATTAATTAATACCACCTCATACTCAATATTTTCCAACGATATAAAAAACGCTTAAATCGGACACCCGAGTCAAAAGATATGAACTTTAGAAAATATTTGCATTTATTTTGTTCCAGGTCGTGCTATGAGGGCCCCACCCCGCGCTAAGCGCGCTAGTCACTGCCTGGAAGGGTTGTAAATTCTCCACCGCGCTAAGCGCGCGTCTGCGCGCTAAGCGCGCACTGCGATTTTCAGAAAAATAAATCTTTTGACAGCAGTTTTTCCAACCCCCAATTCACCCTCAATCCATACCCAAACAACCAACAGAGGTATAGTATCATATTTCTATCATGGGTTATCCCACAAACCTCACAAGCATAAATTTCAACATCAAAAACCTAGTTTTCACACAAAACCCCAACATTTCCAAACTCACTCCAAATCAATATCAAACATCATAATCATTATCAATAGATGTTTCTACATGTATAATAATCATGCTACACGATTTATATCACATTTCAACCGTTAGATTCCATTGATTAGCAATTTAATCATTTTCTCTCAATTTAACCTAAGTTCCAAAACAACTTATTTCTAGAACTTAAAGTGTCTAACTAGAACCCACCTAATAATCGGAGAGGGGTTTGAAGAAGATGATGATGATCTAAGCTTCTTTCCAAGCTTTTTCTTCTTCTCCCATGGTTTTCTTCTTCTCTTCTCTTTCTCCTTCTTTCTCTTCTTACTATCTTTTTCTTCTTTTCTCTTTCCAAATATATACATATATATATAAACCAATATTATATAATATAATCCAACCGGGTAAAATATCTCCAATTGATATTTTGTCATCTCAACCCAATTGATCAATTATTAGAGTTACCTTAAAATACTCTCTTAACTAATAAATATCACTATGTCCTTTTAATAAAATAATTGATCTCTTCTGATATCCAATTGAGCATTTAATTAATACGAGTTATTACAATTATTGACTCATCAGTGTATCAATTTCATAAAAAAAGATAAATATTTAAAGTTCTTTATTATGAAGGACATCAATTTTCTATTTATATTTAAAATTCATGTCTTTCATAAAGTACATAAAAAAAGCACGTCACAAAGACTTATATTTGCTTCTATTATTTTATAAAGTCACATACTTGTATTTATTTACAATTATACAAACATAATTTGCAAAAATCACTTTATAGTATTTATAAATATGATTATTTTATGTTATTAATTTATTATAATAACATGCTAGTATTAAGTTTTTATATCTATGGTGCGTTAGTAATGAAAAATATTAAATAGTTACAAATACAAAGTATTTTTAGCATATAAACATGATCAAAATTTTGGAAAGTTTTTATAAATTTTGAATTTATTTTGTCATTACAATTGTCTATTTTTAAAATCATAATTATTTATAGTTAACATGTATAAATTATTTTCCATTTTAATATTAATATCACTTTAGTATTTTCCATTTTTTCTAATTTTCTATCTTAAATTAAAAAAAAATAAATGGAAAATTCATATAATTCTAATTTGTAAGAAAAAATAATAAATGCGTGTTGACCCGTTTTGTTCGGTTCTCCTTGTTTTCCCCCTTTTCTCTCTTATATATATGAGATAAAAAAAGACAACCACATCATTACTAGGGATTAATCTCCTGTCACTTCTCTTTAGCAAAATCACGTGGGTAGGTTATTCTTACCCTGTCACCCTCAAGTCGGTAGGTTATTCTGTCTTGTAATTTCACTTGTTTAATTTTCAAACTTCTGTAATTTTTATGTATTTCAATGTTTGTATGTATTTCTCTAGTAAATTATTCAAAAATTTTAATTGTTACACATTTCACTGGTCACACATATTTCACTTGTTTAGTTTTCAAAAGTTTTAATTCTACATTCAATTTTCATATGTTTTAATTTTGTGTCGTAACTATTTTCTTTTTGTGTATTTTGTATTGATTTGTTAAATATTTTTATTTCGTGATGTGGCAAACTCTTGATTTTTTCAATTTAAAAATGTATTTAGAATTTTATTAATAGTTATAAACTTCAAACATCTAGCGTTGGAATGATTTTATCAAATTAAACAGTTTTTATTTGCTTCAATGATAATTTTCTAATTGCTTAAATGTTTTTTCTCATATGTTCTAGAGATAATTAATGCTAAGGTTCCGAAATTAAAGTAAGAACCATAAATAACTTATTTCAATTTTTGTATTAAATGTAAGTGTGATCAGTAATACATTTATACAATTTTATTTTTCATTTCTTTTTGTACATGACATTTTCTTATAATTTATTGGTAATGTCGAGTCTTTTTTGTTTAATGCAAGATCTAGTTAACTATATCTCATTTAAAATCTAAATTAATTTTTTTTGTAAATATAAATCACTTTTTTTTTTAAATTAAACATTAAAGTCGTATGAATTTATATATATTACAAAGACATGGGCTCAAGATTTCTTTCGTATAAATTGATGATAAGAGTCACTAATCTTTTATTATTTTATTTCCTTTGTTTTTAATGAATTTCTCCTAAAATAACAGTTGACTCGTATAAACCAATTTACAAACATTTACTAAAGATTTATTTAGTTGTATATATAACATAAACTCTTACTGTATTTTTATATTCTTTAAATTTCGTTGCATAAATTAAAGGGTCATTAACTTTTCATCTAATTAATCTTAAATAAATTTTATTTAGTAAAACGAACAATTTATAACTTCTAATAGATTTTTGTTTGAAAAAATAAAAAATACTAATAATTACAATAGAAGTAGATTTTTTTTTAATAATCAAATTAAATTAAAGGATACAAGGAGGTATCCACACTCAAGAACACAAAACACCACCACTCAATTCCAAACTACATGAAATCAAGAGGGGCTTTACTCCAATCATAATAATTACAACAAAGAGTTTTCTTAGATCTCTTTCCAACCCAACCCCAAGAAAAATACAAGATTTTATCAAATACATCATCTACATCCCACAGGCCTTCTTTGAACATTATATTATTTCTAACATTCCACAAGACCCACCCAATGATTAGCCACAAACCCACAGCATTCCTACTGCTCAAACCCACCTCCAGACATGCGATCCGCCACTTTGAAAATTGGTCATTTACATCCTCAAAGGAAAAAACTTTAATACCTAGCCACCTACTGATGTTCATCCAGATTTCCACAGTTTTACGACATTGGAACAGGAGATGTAACGCTGATTCATCCTCAGTGAAACAAAAAGGGCAGCAAAGATCATGAGAATTTGAAATAATACCGCGCATTTGAAGATTGTCGCGAGTTGCTAACCGATTACAAAACAATCTCCAACCAAAACACATTGTTTTTAACGGAGCCACTGCTGTCCATAACAGCTTGAAATTGAGCATTTCCTCCCTCACCATATCCACCTCATCCAATTGACCTCTTAAAATAATATAACGTGCCTTAACCGAGTATCCTCTATCCACATCCCCATTCCACAAAATTACATCTTTGCTGTCCCTGCTTATCGAAGTATCATCCACCAAAGCCAACAATAAATCATATTCATATTGTAAGGATTGTGATAGCCCTTCACCACCCAATTTTATATCCCAACTCCAAGTATCTCCTAACCAAGCTCCATTGTCCACAACCTTACTATAAGGATCAACAACCTTAATACATAATTCAGGAAACATGACAGACAATTTGGACTGTCCACACCATTTTAATTCCCAAAACCAAATATTCTCCCCATTTCCCACTCTATTCGTTATTAAACTATCGAACCTGACTATGCCAAACCGTTTTGAGATTGCAAATAAGTCCTTCCACCATAATGAGGGCAGGACCTTGTATCTTGGTAACTCGCCACTTAACAACCAATTCCTATACCCCCCCCATACATGCCTTTCAAAATTTCAGACCAGAAGTAGTTATTTGGATTCACACATTTCCATATCCATTTAGCTAACAGAGCTAAATTGAAGCACCTTATGTCAATAATACCCAAACCCCACACTCCTTGTCTCTACAAACCTGATTCCAACTGATCCAAGATATCCCCTTCTTATTAACTGACCCGTTCCAAAGAAACCGACACTGCAACGTAGTAATTATCCTAGCCACTCTACTAGGCATTTTAAAAAATGACATGAAATGAATAGGCAGACTAGTCAGAACAGATTTAATTAAAGTGACCCTACCACCCATTGATAAAAATCTACCTTTCCATGAAGCTAATCTCACTTTCACCTTATCAATGACAGGTTTCCAGAATGAAACAAGTTTATGATTCCCACCAATACACACACCAAGAAATGAGAAAGGACAGACCTGCACTTTACACGCCAGAAAATTCTCTGCAGCCTTAATGAAATCCTCCTCCAAACCAAAGCCGTATAAGCTGCTCTTCGTGAAATTAATTTCCAGTCCAGAAATAATTTGAAAACCTTTCAAAATAACTTTTAACGCCCATAAATTGCTCCAAGAACCATCCCCTACAATTATTGTGTCGTCTGCATACTGAAGCAAATGAAAAGAAGCTTCCTGGTTTATAGAGAATCCATTATAGAACTGCCCTCTTATAGCTCTTCTCATTAGAACCTCCAAGCCTTCTGCAGCAATGGTGAATAAGTACGGCGATAACGGATCCCCCTGTCTCAATCCTCGAGTGACTTTAAAATCTCTATTAGAACTTCCATTGACTAAAACCGATAAGTAATTATTGAACACACTTCCCTCCATCCACTGCATCCACTTATCCCCGAACCCCATAATCCTCATGACTTCTCGCAAATATGTCCATTCAACACAATCATAAGCCTTTGCAAAATCAACCTTAAAAATCAATCCTTTTCTGTTACCTCTTTTTGCAAAATCCACAATTTCATTTAGAACTAGTACTCCATCTAACAGATTCCTACCAGCTATAAAAGATGTCTGGGACTTTGAAATTATCCCATCCAAAACACTATGCAGCCTACTTGCCAGCATCTTAGCAACAATTTTATAAACACTGCCTAATATACATATTGGTCTATAATCATCCAAATTACCTGGAGCCTCCTTTTTTGAAACCGGCATAAGGAATGAGGAAGAGAAAACCTTAGCAAGATTTCCTGTCTCCAAGAATTCTTGAATACAAGAAATAACATCCACACCGACACTGTCCCAACAATGTTGAAAGAATGCCAAATTGAATCCATCTGGACCAGGAGTTTTGTCTCCTTTGCACAAGAATACTGCTTCTTTGATATCATCATCATTGAAAGGAGCTTTAATTGAAATTCTATCTTCTTCTGACAAAATATGAAACTGGCCCCTACCAATGCTAGGTAGTGGTTTGTTTGTTGTCCTAAACCTGTCTTCAAAATGCCTTGAAACTTCCTCTTTGACTCCCTCAACATCCTCAATAATCTTATCATCGACAGTAACAGATGAGATGTTATTAATGATATTTCGATGCTTGATCATAGCGTGAAAGAATTTAGTATTTTGATCCCCGTCTTCAACCCACTTAGCTCTCAATTTCTACTGCATAAAACTTTCTTTGATCCTGAGGAACTTCCACATTTCATCTTCTGCATTCTTACGTATTTTAAGATCCACAGAGCTCCCCACAATAGAAGTAAATAATTTAACTAATCTTCCGTTAATATTTATTATTTATGATTGTCCACTACTTATTATCTCTTTGTTGTTTTTTTTCATTGTTGGATCAGAAAAAGGATCATCACAAAAACACGTGGAATCAAGAAACATGTAGTAGTTTTGAGATAAATAAAATTTTTCCAAAATTTGAAGTGGATGATGGGGTATTTTTAGATTATTCAGATATTATGAGGCCGACGTTACCTGAAATTCCACTTCTCGGTCCATTAATGGTCTTGGTAAATTTACTCCAGTAGAGCTTAAACCAGTTAATTCTTTAACTAGGATGCAAATTAATTACGCAAAATCTATAGACAAAGAAAAATGCAGGGAAACGGATTATAATATTTCAACTCTAAAAGATAATGGAACTCATATAGACCCTTTTTTACCAAAGAAATTTTCATCTCCAGGCATCAGTATAACTCCGCCCACTGATATTTTAAAAAATAAAAATATTCTCTACCGACATTACAAGTCCTAAACAATATGCAGGAGTCTTCCAATCAGGTGTGTGTTCTTTATTTCTTGTTCAAAATACTAAAATTATGTTTTATGAATAATGTGCAATAGTAAAATAAAAGTTCGTAGGTTTCTCGTCACTTAATCAAAACACGAGCCAACATGTATTGTCTTATAACACTAGGAATTCTACATCACGTCCTTCTAAAGTTATTAGGAATATGCAGGTAAGATAGGTTTAAAAATAATAAATTTTACTTATTTTGTTTTATATGTGTAAAAGTAAGAATAGTAAGGGAACTATGTAAATATATATTTAAATACTATGTTATGTATGAACTCATACATAGGATGTTTTGTATGATGATACTTGACATGGTGAAACATTGGACATTCAAATTACAAATGCCGTGAGGAATTGATATTGAAAACATATTTCGCACAATTGAAAAAGTCGGTGATGTTTGAAGATATTGGCATTTTTGAAGGGTTTTTAAATTTTGGTTAAATTATTTGTTTGTTGCATTTTGGATTTTATTTCTCGTTAAAGAAATTTGACTGCCGGTTTTGTAGGGTTGAGTTAGGCCAAACTCTAATTTTATCAGTTTCATTTGGTAAGTTTTAATTCGTGTATTTAATTTCTTTTAAATTTAAAAATTTGTTGGAAATTAAGTAAATTATTATGTTTAAGTAATTTTTTTTAGCTAAATAATGTAGTCTCTTATGTCCTATGATGTATCTTGTCTATAAGTATATGGAAAAATCCACATCTCACATTGGTCAAAGATGGAGTCCACAAAGAGTTTATATAAAGTAACACTGCACTCTTTAAAAGTCAATTTTGGAGGTATGAGTTATAGAAAACACAAATTTTATCATAATATCAGAGTCTAATTTAAGATTAAATGTGACACCCACAATTTAATTATGCGCTGCAGATGTCCAGAGCTAGGTGTAAATATATGTGTTAAGAGTTTTATATCGAACAATATATGACATAAACATGTGTATATGAATGGAAGGGAGGCATTACCTTACAAGCCAGTTTTTTATGGTTAAATTAGACCAAAACTCTAATTCTAAAAGAGTATCTCAAGCCTATCGATTTGGACTACTGATTGTTTATATTTACAGACCAAGCCTAATAGTATTGGAGGTGATTGGTTGTATTGAAAAAAGTATTTATTATTTTATATTCTAACTTTGAACTATTTCTTTTGTCTAGTTTCTATTTGCACTATACTTTCATTCTTTTTTTTTTTTTTTTTTAAAAACTATGTTAAAATCTTAAGATTTTTTTAATCAACCAACATACTTTACATTTTTCATCTTCTTCTAGTTATTACACGTCCTTCAATATTTTGGTTTTAAAATTTGTACTTCAATAAAAAGTACAACGCCCATATATAAATACATACATCAAAGCATATATTATACATGAATACCACGTTTGGTACTGAAATATATAAGTGCCTAGTAAACACATTGTAATATACATGCCTAGAAAAAAAAACACCTAATACAAATACTATGGCATAATACATATACAAGATGTTCAAAAGACAAATACTAAGAACAAGATCGACAACGATCTCAAAAACTCCACAACGGAAGCCTTGCCATCCCAAAAAGCTAAGATAGTAAGGAAAGTCAAATAACCTTATCCTTACCCTCCGTCGAACCTGTAGTACCTGTAATATAATCAACAACGTGGGGTGAGATACATCAAATCTCAGTGAGTTCCCTATCTTATAGGTCCTCTCGGCTTTACAAGGTTCGATCACACCTAACTCAAGTAAAAAGGGAAGGGAAGTGACCCTGAGTACTCACACAAACTATATGGATCCATGTTCATGAGTCTGTTAACTCATAAATTATCATTAATCAATAACCTTACCTAGGTATCCCCTTTTCCCGTCCGCTTCCACGTCTAGAAGTCGACCCGAGTCATGGATCCTTGTAACCTACTTGACATACGAATGTATTCGGGTTCTATGGGCCATTAACCGTTATGAACCGTCACTTTATACGGGCCATTAACTGTCACAAGCATACGCTCCCTGAGCGCTATTCGTACTGCACGCGGGAATCAAACCTGCCAAGTAGTCATGCATACGTTTCAGAGGAGCTCGAGACTCATGAAACTGCAACTCAAGATAACCGGTTACGATTACGTGATCTCACACACAAATGTGATTGTATTCGACAATCACAAGGCCACATTCGCCTTAAGACCTCTTTTGTCTTTTCAAAATATAAACACCATAAAACATGATCCATACTAGTGTAATTATTTCCATACTATTTGGTAATAGACGCACGCCTCGGCCTCTCATGCACGAGCGTCGTCGTTACATTATTCCACAATATCCTAGCCGTTACTAGGTTCCAATATAATTCATGGTAATATTCCTTACTTTACCTATTCCATTTTCATTTTAACATACATACTCACTCACAATCATGTTTAATCAGCAAACAAGGTATATTATCATTGTACAATAGAATCTCATATAAAAATTCATTATAATTACCCCACTTTCAGGTTTCCTCCGATTATTCAATCGGGCAACAAAACCGATATTTTTCACCTTCATCAGATAGATTATTTTCACAGCTTTCTATCGGTATCAAGAACACTTAAATCGGATAAGCGGATCACAAGTTACGGAAGTAAAAAGGAAAGGGGAACATTTGAAAAAGTCCCAGGAGTGCCCGGCGCTACACTTTTTTCGCCCGGTGGCGGCCCCTCGCCTCTACTTCGCCCAGCGAAGCAGGGGCGTAAATCCCCTAACCAAAACTCAAAATATACAAAATCGTTCTCTATTGCGCCTCTTGACCATCGTCCGGCGGAGCAGAAGCGTACGCTTTGCGTCGCTCGGCGCTCCACGCACCACCCGGCGCTCTGCACCAGAAGAAGAATTTCTGCTGCGTTTTTACACGGTTTCAAGGGTTTCAAACCCAACTTTTCGACCCAAAACAATTCCAGCCAGCACAAACAATCATCAACAATGTTCATAAGCATAATGTGATCATACTACCTCATTTATATCGATTTTCAACCGTTAGATTCATGATTTTAGCAAGATTACTCATTTTCTCACAATATCAAACCTAACTCTAAAACTCGAGAAATTCTACAACTAAAGCATCTATCTAGAACCCACCTTGGTTAGAAGATGATGATGAAGAAGATGAGATGATTTGATGAAGAATGGATGATGATCTTGATCTTTCTATCTTCTAGGTTTTTCTTCTCCATTCTTTCCTTTCCTCTTCCTTCTATCTACTTCTTCTTTCTTTCTATTTTCTATCTTTGTTCCAAATGAAGAGAAATGGAAAATGAATGATATAGGGAAACTCAATTAAATAGTAACACTACTAAATATCCAAAAGTCTCTATAACACCAAAAGTTAAAACCTCAGAGTCAGAAAAATATTAATTTGATCTGCTCTGAGCTCATCAGCTTACTCTAATTATTTTATCCAATAAATTCTCAGAGTAAACCGGAACCAAGCTGATCAAGCGAATATTATCCAGAGTAAAATAATTTACGGGGTATTACATCCTCCCCCCCTTAAATAGAAATTCACCCACGAATTTAAAACAAGTACCTGAAAAGATGAGGATAAACTTCTCGCATCTCGGACTCTAGTTCCCAAGTTGCATCACCCGGATGCGTCTCATCCCACTGAACCTTAACAAGGGGAATCTCTTTATTCCTTAACACCTTAGTTTCTCTTTCTGTGATACGACTCGGTTGAGGCTCAAACGTTAAATCTGCTTCTATCTCCACTGTATCTGGGAGAATTGGCTGAAGAGGATCTGGAACAAACTTCTGAAGCTGAGATACATGAAAAACATCGTGCATCTCTGACTGAGAAGGCGGTAAGGCTAATCTATAAGCTACTTCACCAATTCTTTCTAAAATTTGATACGGTCCCACATATCTTGGACTTAACTTCCGCGACTTAAACGGTCCCTTCAACCTCAACCTCGGAGTAACTTTCAAAAACACGTGATCACCTTCTTCAAATTCTAAAGGTCTCCTACGATTATCCGCATAACTTTTCTGACGATCTTGTGCTTGTTTAACTTTATCACGGATCATCCTAATCTTTTCCGTAGTATCTTGGATAATCTCGGGTCCCAAAATTCTATCTTCGCCAACTTCCGCCCAACACAATGGCGTCCTACATTTCCTTCCATATAATGCCTCATAAGGAGTCATACCAATACTTGCATGATAACTGTTGTTATAAGAGAACTCAATCAACAATAAAATTTCTATCTAATTTCTTCCATTTTCAAGTACACAGACTCTTAACATATCCTCCATTGTTTGTATTGTCCGTTCCGTCTGACCATCCGTTTGCGGATGATTCGACGTGCTCAAACAAAACTTCGTTCCCATAGCTTGTTGAAAAGCTCTCCAAAATCTTGATTTAAACTTTGGATCTCTATCCGAAACAATACTAGAGGGAATACCAAGCAACCTAACAATTTCCGAAATGAACAATCTTACGAGATGACTCGCCTTGTAGGTAATCTTTACGGCTAAGAAATGCGCAGATTTCGTCAACCGATCTACAGTCACCCAAATAGAATCATAACCACCTTGGGCACGGGGTAATCCAACTGCAAATTCCATAGAAATACTATCTCACTTCCATACCGAAATTTCTAACGGTTGCAATAAGCCACCCTGTCTTTGGTGTTCAATCTTCACTTGTTGGCATAGCGCATATTCCGATACGTACACCGCAATATCCTTTTTCATACCGGACCACCAATAGTCCCTTTTTAAATCTTGATACATCTTTGAAGAACCAGGATGTATAGTGAAGGCACCCATATGCGCTTCTTCCAAAATCCTTCTTTTCAACACTGTGTCATCCGGTACACAAATCCTTTGGTTAAACAAAATGATTCCGTCGGCAGCTCGCACAAAACCCGGTTGAACTAACACTTCATGTAACTTCTCATCCAGCACTTGTACTTGTTGAATTTCCTCTCTAAGAGTAGAATTGACATTCAAATTTCCCATAATTACACAATTAGAAGTCCAAACAAATTGGAGATTGAGATCTCTAAACTTTTCCAATAAAGTATACTCTAACATCATCAACTCGGCATTATGTAACACTTTCCTGCTTAATGCATCTGCCACTTTATTCGCTTTACTCTGATGGTACTTTAGTTCCAAATCATAATCTTTCAAATACTTCATCCATCTCCTTTGACGCATGTTCAACTCTTTCTGGTCAAAAAGATACCTTAAGCTCTTGTGGTCGCTAAACATCTCAAAACGTACTCCATACAAATAATGACGCCACACTTTCAGTGTAAACACAACTGCCGCCAATTCCAAATCATGCGTTGGATAATTCTCTTCATGAACTTTTAACTGTCGAGAAGCATAAGCCACCACATGACCATCTTGCATTATTTCACCTCATATTCCCATCTTGGATGCATCACAAAATACATCGTACGACTTGCTAGGATCAGGAATAATCAAGACAGGAGCGGTCGTCAATCTTTCCTTCAAACTCATAAAACTTCTTTCAGAAGCCGAATCCCACTCATACGGACAATCCTTCCGAGTAAGTTTCGTCATTGGTAAAGCCAATTGAGAAAAACCTTTGATAAACCTTCTGTAATAACCTGTTAATCCCAAGAAACTTCTGACTTCGGAAACATTCTTTGGTCTCTCCCAATTAATCATTGCTTCAACTTTTGATGGATCTACTGCCACACCTCCCTGAGATATGACATGGCCATGAAAATTATCCTCCGACATCCAAAACTCACACTTTCTTAGCTTAGCAAAAAGTTGTCTCTCTTGTAAGATGGATAAAACGATTCTTAGGTGTTCTCCGTGCTCTTGTAAATCACGAGAATAGATAAGAATGTCATCAATGAAGATCACTACAAACTGGTCTAAGTAAGGTTGAAATATCCGATTCATATAATCCATCAAAACTGCTGGAGCATTCGTCACACCGAAAGGCATTACTAGGAATTCATAATGACCATAACGGGTTCTAAATACAGTCTTTGGTACATCTGAACTCTTCACACGAATCTGATGATAACCCGACCGTAAATCAATCTTCGAGAACACACATGCTCCTTTCAATTGATATAACAGATCGTCTATCCTTGGTAATGGGTATTTAGTCATGATGGTGACCTTATTCAACTGATGGTAATCAATACACAACCGCATTCCACCATCCTTCTTCTTAACCAACAACACTGGAGCTCCCCAGGGCGAAACACTCGGTCGAACAAAATGCTTAGCCATCAATTGTAACGCCCCGGTTTTTTTTTGTTAGATTTATTTAATCGAGTCGATTTAATTATTTTTTGTCTTTATATTATTTTATTCTTGATTATTATGTTTTATCGCATTTTGAGAACGTTTGCGAGAAAATTGAGTGTAGGGGTATTTTGGTCTTTTTGGCTTGGATAGATATTGTTTTTCATTAAAAATAGAAACATAGAGATAAAAATAGAAAGAAAAGAAGAGAAGAGAAAAGGAGAGTGAGAAGAAGAAAAAGAGGAAAACTTGGAGTTTAAGAAATCGTTTCAACCGACACTTCAAAGCACGATTAATTGGGTAAGGGTTTGAAACTCGATTATCTTATCATTGTGTATGAATATGTGCATGTTTTCTTGGATTGTGTGGATTGTTTTCATATCGTTTACATTTAGGTTGAAATGATGAAAATGAATCGGAATCGATGTTTTCGCGGTTGAAATGCGATATAAATAATGTAGAATACTTGTTGTTATGATTGGGGAATGTTTTGGTTGTTATTTTATGGTTTGCTAGTGTTTTGGTGGATGAAATGTTGGTTTTGGGGTGAATAACAGCGCTGCTAGGATTCTGAGTTTTCCAGGGTTCGCCTAGCGAACCTGGGGCGAGTCCTAGCAAACAGCTTTCGAGGGTTCGCCTAGCGAACCCATCAGCGAAGGTTAGCGAATGTTCGCTAGCGACGTTCGCCTAGCGAACTTTGTACTGGTTTTTCTCTGCCACTGTTCGTGGGTGTTCGCCTAGCGAATGTGATGATTTTTTCTATTTTGTTTTCTTCATAACTTTCAAACCGTAAGTCCGTTTTGGCCGCCGTTCGATGCGTTGGAATGCTAATGAGATGTACTTTCTTATAAAAGGGTTTTGGGATTAATGGACGATTTAATTATGTCAGGAATGTGGAAATGTATCGTTTTTCCGACTTTTACCGTCGTAATTGTGTGTGATTGATGTGTTATCATGCAATATCTTTTGATATATATATAATGTATAGCTTGTGTGTTGTTATATGATGTGAATGCATGTAATGAAATGTTGTGATGATGGTTTGTGGCCTTATGGCAAATAAATGCATTGTTTTGGGTTTGATTTCAATGCATGATTATTGATGTTGAGATGGTTCACATGGTTATGTATGTTATGCATTTGATTGTCATGAGTCATTGTATGCCAAACATCATGATATGCATTCTTGTGATGTCGTGTGCCCTAGTGGGTGTGAGCGACGAAATGATTCCAGAGGGAATCTGCTGTAACGGTCGTGTGCCTTATACAAAGAGGACCTAAAGCGACATTATAGACGATCGTGTGCCTTATACAAAGAGGACTTAAAGCGATCGGATCGGGTGCCTTATACAAAGAGGACCTAAAGTGATCCATAAACGTTGTGTGCCTTATATAAAGAGGACCTAAAGCGACGGGGAACATTGTTTGCCCGACGGGTAGTTACACTAAGTAACAAGCGATGATTCCAATAATTCCTGAGTGAATTCATGATGAGATGATGAATGGATGGTACCGCATTTGCATAGAGTCGTTGTGTCGGTCTCTGTGCATTTACATAAGTCATGAATGGATTGATTATGTGTGGGATTTGTGAATGGAATTGATGAGTTGATATATATATATATTGGTGATGAATTTGTCGAGCATGATTGATATGCCTTTGTGATGGATGTGTGAGATATGAATTGTGTTGTTTTGTATTTGATTTATGGTGTAAGTTGCGGTGAGAATGTTTTACATTATGTATTTTGTGATGTTACATAATTGTATGCAACTATATTATAATTGTGTTTCTCACCCTTCTGCTATTTCGAATGCTCTATGAGGCATTGCAGATTAGATGCTGAAGGTCTTTTTGTGAAGATTATGTCTTCATTCTTTTGTCGGTCGACTCTGATATGTAGCACCGGGTAGTAGGGAGATCATTGTGTGACTATGTGACTTTATGTATATATTTTTTTGGATTTTACATGTATGACTCTGTGTATAACAGACAAACTTTTATGTTTATATCTATGAGATTTCAGTTGCAGATTTTCCGCTTTTATTCTGTATCTGAATAGTGGGTGATGGGAACTGAGTTCCTCTGCTTATGTTGCTACCTGATTGTTGCGTATCTATTTGAGCAGGTTATTTTATTTCATCATCGTGATGTGACGCTCCGTCTATGCCATGAATGTTTTAATTCTACTCTAATTATTTGTTATCGCTTTAATTGCTCGGGTTATAGATTGGGGGTGTTACATTAAGTGGTATCAGAGCCAGTTTGTGTCTGTGTCAGTCCGTGTCGGTCGTTTTGACCAAGTTGTTTGGTGTGCGGCAGTTGTGTTCTGGAGAGTTGATTGTTTAACCATAGTTACTGTTATTGGATGAACAGAATATGGCTGGTAGGAATGATGCTGCTCTTGCTGCTGCTATGAAAGCTATGGCTCAGGCTGTGCGGAATGTTCCTAATCCTGGTGGGAATGGTGAGTTCAGGAAGAACAAACCGCCTATCTTCAAAGGAAGACATGATCCTGATGGTGCTCAGATTTGGCTTAAGGAGATTGAAAGAATCTTTCGAGTGATGGACTGTGCTGAGGAACATAAGGTGAGACTGGGTACTCATATGTTGCAGGAGGAGGCTGATGATTGGTGGGTTAGTGCACGTCACGTGTGGGAAGCTACGGGTGAGGTGGTCACTTGGGCTTTGTTTAGCAGTGAGTTTTTGAGGAAGTATTTTCCGGAAGATGTAAGAGGAAAGAAAGAGACAGAGTTCTTGGAGTTGAAACAGGGTAATATGTCTGTTATTGATTACACTGCTAAGTTTGTGGAGCTTGTTCAGTTTTATCCATATTATGCTGAAGCAACTGCGGAGTTTTCCAAATGTGTGAAGTTTGAGAACGGGTTGCGTCCCAAGATCAAGCAGGCAATTGGTTATCAAAGAATCAGGAGGTTTCCAGATTTGGTGGATTATTGTAGGATTTATGAGGAGGATAGCAAAGCTCGTTCTATTCATTATAAGAGTGTGAATGAAAGGAAAGGAAAGCAACCGTTTCGTGGGGGTTCTTATGTGTCACCAGCTGACAAGGGTAAGCAAAGGGCTAATTTTGATAAAAGGACAAGTGGGGGAGGTATGAATAATCCTCTGAGATGTTTTAGGTGTGGCGACTTAGGACATCGTCAGTTTGAATGTAGAAAGGATACGAGGAAGTGTTCCAATTGTGGAGGTTTAGGACATGTCGCAGCTGATTGTAAGAGGAGTGTGGTGAAGTGTTTCAACTGTGGTGAACCCGATCATGTTAGTACGAAGTGTCCGAAACCAAAGCAAGCTCAAGCTGGAGGGAAAATATTTGCATTGGCAGGAACTCAGACTACTAGTGCAGATCGTCTGATCAGAGGTACTTGTTTTATTAATAGTACGCCTTTAGTTGCTATTATTGATACCAGAGCGACTCATTCATTTATTTCGTCTGAGTGTGCGCAGCGTTTGAATCTTTTGTTGTCATCGATGGATGGAGAGATGGTTATCAATACTCTAGCAATGGGGTCGGTGACTACTTCTTTGGTTTGTTTAAGTTGTCCTTTGACCATTTATGGTAAGGATTTTGATATGGATTTGGTGTGTCTGCCGTTGGAGGGTTTAGATGTGGTTCTGGGAATGAATTGGTTGCAGTTCAATCGAGGTCATATCGATTGTTATCATAAGTTGGTAAGATTTCCTTCTCTTGAAGAAGACGAGGAATCGAGTTTCTTATCTACCAAAGAGTTGAAGAAACTTTTGGCGGATGAAGCTCAGTTGTTCGGGTTGTTTGTATAGTTGACCGTGGATACTCAAGTTGTAATTGATGTGTTCCCAGTCGTGTGTGATTTTCCAGAGGTGTTTCTGGAGGATATTTCTGATGTGCTGCCAGAGAGAGAGGTGGAGTTTTCTATAGATCTAGTTCCTGGTACTAGACCTGTATCTATGGCACCATATCGTATGTCGGCATCTGAGTTGGTTAAGTTGAAGAAGCAGTTGAATGAATTGTTAGAGAAGAGGTTTGTGAGGCCGAGTGTATCGCCTTGGGGTGCTCCAGTTTTATTGGTGAACAAGAAAGATGGAAGTATGCGATTGTGTATTGATTATCGCCAGCTGAATAAGGTGACGATTAAGAATAAGTATCCTCTTCCGAGAATTGATGATCTGATGGACCAGTTGGTAGGTGCGTGTGTGTTTAGTAAAATTGATTTGAGGTCAGGTTATCATCAGATTAGAGTGAAAGAGGAAGATATTTAGAAGACGGCTTTTAGGACACAATACGGACATTATGAATATTCTGTGATGCTGTTCGGGGTTTCTAATGCGTCGGGAGTGTTTATGGAGTATATGAACCGTATTTTCCACGAGCAATTGGATCAATTTTTGGTTGTGTTTATCGATGACATCTTGATTTATTCTAAGTCTCGGGAGGAACACGCGGAGCATTTGCGTATTGTATTGCAAATTTTGAAGGAAAAGAAACTTTATGCCAAGTTGTCCAAGTGTGAGTTCTGGTTGTCAGAAGTGAGTTTTCTTGGGCATGTGATTTCAGGTAATGGTATTATTGTGGATCCATCTAAAGTAGATGCAGTTCTACAATGGGAGGCTCCTAGATCAGTTACTGAAATTAGAAGCTTTTTGGGTTTAGCTGGATATTATCGAAGATTCATTGAAGGCTTTTCCAAGTTAGCACTTCCTTTGACCCAGCTGACTTGTAAAGGTAAAGCGTTTATTTGGGATATTCAGTGTGAGGAAAGTTTTAGTGAGCTGAAGAGAAGATTGACTACAGCTCCGATTTTGATCTTACCGAATCCTAGTGAACCGTTTGTGGTGTATTGCGATGCGTCTTTGATTGGGTTAGGTGGAGTGTTGATGCAAGAAGGTAAGGTTGTGGCTTATGCTTCGAGGCAGTTGAGGGTTCATGAGAAAAACTACCCTACGCATGATTTGGAATTAGCGGCAGTGGTTTTTGTGTTGAAAATTTGGAGACATTATCTCTACGGTGCAAGATTCGAAGTCTTTAGTGATCATAAGAGTTTGAGATACTTGTTTGATCAGAAAGAGTTGAATATGAGGCAATGGAGATGGTTGGAATTTTTGAAGGACTGCGATTTTAGCTTGAATTACCATCCTGGTAAAGCTAATGTGGTAGCCGATGCGTTAAGCCGGAAATCTTTGCATATGTCTGCTTTGATGGTTAAAGAGTGGGAACTTTTGGAAGAATTTAGAGATTTGAGTTTGGTGTGTGAATTGACAACTGATGGCGTGAGGCTTGGTATGTTAAAGGTTACTAATGATTTTCTGTTGACCATTAGCGAGAAATAGAAGCTGGATGTGAAATTTGTTGATTTGATGACGGTTGGAGATAAAGGTGTGGATGGTGACTTTAAAGTGGATGATCAGGGTGTTTTGAGATTCCGTGGTAGAATTTGTATTCCTGATGATTCGGAATTGAAAAAGATGATTTTAGAGGAAGGGCACCGGAGTAGTTTGAGTATACATCCGGGAGCTAATAAGATGTATGAAGATTTGAAGAAGATCTTTTGGTGGTCCGGATTGAGGAGGGATGTGGCTCAGTTTGTTTATGCGTGTTTGACGTCTTAGAAGTTAAAGGTAGAACATCAGAAGCCTAGTGGATTTTTGCAGCCGTTGGATATTACCGAGTGGAAATGGGACAACATTTCTATGGATTTTGTGACATGATTGCCGAATACACAGTGGGGACATAATGCCATTTGGGTGATTGTGGATAGGCTGACTAAATCGGCACATTTCATTTCGATTGACATCAGTTTTTCTCTGGAGAAGTTGGGTGAAATTTATATCCGTGTGATTGTGAAGCTACATGGTGTTTCGTTGTGTATTGTTTCAGATCGAGATCCGAGGTTTACTTCCAGATTTTGGGAAAGTTTGCAAAAGGCGTTAGGTTCCAAGTTGAGATTGAGTTCGGCTTATCATCCGCAGACGGATGGTCAGACCGAGAGAACTATCCAGTCGTTGGAAGATTTGCTGAGAGCTTGTGTTCTTGAGCAAGGTGGTGCTTGGGATAATTATCTTTCGTTGGTTGAATTCATGTATAACAACAGTTTCCATTCGAGTATTAGAATGGCACCTTTTAAAGCGTTGTATGGAAGGAGATGTCGAACACCTTTGTGTTGGCATGAATCTGGTGAGAGTTTGGTGGTTGGACCGGAGTTAATTCAACAAACTACGGAAAAGGTGAAACTTATTCGTGAGAAGATGGAGGCTTCTCAGAGTAGGCAGAAGAGTTATCATGATCGAAGGAGGAAAGATCTTGAGTTTCAAGAAGGCGATCATGTATTTTTGAGAGTTACACCGGTGACGGATGTTGGTCGTGCATTGAAGTCGAAGAAGCTTACTTCTCGGTTTATTGGTCCTTATCAGATATCTGCGAGAGTGGGTGTTGTGGCTTATCAGGTGGCGTTGCCACCGAATCTTTCGAATTCGCATGATGTGTTCCATGTTTCACAGCTTCGGGAGTATGTTCCGGATCCGTCGCATGTGATTCCAATGGATGAGGTTGAGGTAAGGGAGAACCTTACGGTTGAGGCATTACCGATGAGGGTTTTGGATCGCGAGTTGAAGCGGTTTAGAGGCAAGGATATTGCGCTTGTGAAAGTAGCGTGGGGAGGCGCTGCTGAGGGCAATTTGACTTGGGAGTTGGAGAGTCGGATGTGGGAATCGTATCCGGAGTTGTTCGTCTCAGGTAATATTTTCGAGGACGAAAATTTCTAAGTGGGGGAGAGTTGTAACGCCCCGGTTTTTTTGTTAGATTTATTTAATCGAGTCGATTTAATTATTTTTTGTCTTTATATTATTTTATTCTTGGTTATTATGTTTTATCGCGTTTTGAGAACGTTTGCGAGAAAATTGAGTGTAGGGGTATTTTGGTCTTTTTGGCTTAGATAGATATTGTTTTTCATTAAAAATTGAAACATAGAGATAAAAATAGAAAGAAAAGAAGAGAAGAGAAAAGGAGAGTGAGAAGAAGAAAAAGAGGAAAACTTGGAGTTTAAGAAATCGTTTTAATCGACCCTTCAAAGCACGATTAATCGGGTAAGGGTGTGAAACTCGATTATCTTATCATTGTGTATGAATATGTGCATGTTTTCTTGGATTGTGTGGATTGTTTTCATATAGTTTACATTTAGGTTGAAATGATGAAAATGAATCGGAATCGATGTTTTCGCGGTTGAAATGCGATATAAATGTTGTAGAATACTTACTGTTATGATTGGGGAATGTTTTGGTTGTTATGTTATGGTTTGATAGTGTTTTGGTGGATGAAATGTTAGTTTTGGGGTGAATAACAGCGCTGCTAGGATTATGAGTTTTCCAGGGATCGCCTAGCGAATAGCTTTCGAGGGTTCGCCTAGCGAACCCCTCAGCGAAGGTCAGCGAATGTTCGCTAGCGATGTTCGCCTAGCGAACTTTGTACTGGTTTTTCTCTGCCACTGTTCGCTGGTGTTCGCCTAGTGAATGCTGGAGCGAATGTGATGATTTTTTCTATTTTGTTTTCTTCATAACTTTCAAACCGTAAGTCCGTTTTGACCACCGTTCGATGCGTTGGAAAGCTAATGAGATGTACTTTCTTATAAAAGGGTTTTGGGATTAGTGGCCAATTTAATTATATCGGGAATGTGGAAACGTATCATTTTGTCGACTTTTACCGTCGTAATTGTGTGCGATTGATGTGTTATCATGCAATATCTTTTGATATATATAACGTATAGCTTGTGTGCTGTTATATGATGTGAATGCATGTAATGAAATGTTGTGATGATGGTTTGTGGCCTTATGGCAAATAAATGCATTGTTTTGGGTTTGATTTCAATGCATGATTATTGATGTTAAGATGGTTCACATGGTTATGTATGTTATGCATTTGATTGTCATGAGTCATTGTATGCCAAACATCATGATATGCATTCTTGTGATGTCGTGTGCCCTAGTGGGTGTGAGCGACGAAACGATTCCAGAGGGAATCTGCTGTAACGGTCATGTGCCTTATACAAAGAGGACCTAAAGCGACGTTATAGACGATCGTGTGCCTTATACAAAGAGGACCTAAAGCGATCAAATTGTGTGCCTTATACAAAGAGGACCTAAAGCGATCCAGGAACGCCGTGTGCCTTATACAAAGAGGACCTAAAGCGTCGGGGAACATCGTTTACCCGACGGGGAGTTACACTAAGTAACAAGCGATGATTCCAATAATTCCTGAGTGAATTAATGATGAGATGATGGATGGATGGTACCGCATTTGCATAGAGTCGTTGTGTCGATCTATGTGCATTTACATAAGTCATGAATGGATTGATTATGTGTGGGATTTGTGAATGGAATTGATGAGTTGATATATATATATTGGTGATGAATTTTTTGAGCATGATTGATATGCCTTTGTGATGGATGTGTGAGATATGAATTGTGTTGTTTTGCATTTGATTTTTGGTGTAAGTTGCAGGGACAATGTTTTACATTGTGTATTTTGTGATGTTACATAATTGTATGCAACTATATTATAATTGTGTTTCGCACCCTTCTGCTGTTTTGAATGCTCTATGAGGCATTGCAAATTAGATGCTGGAGGTCTTTTTGTGAAGATTGTGTCTTCATTCTTTTGTCGGTCGGCTCTGATATGTAGCACCGGGTAGTCGGGGAGATCCTTGTGTGACTATGTGACTTTATGTATATATCTTTTTGGATTTTACATGTATGACTCTGTGTATAATAGAAAAACTTTTATGTTTATATCTATGAGATTTCAGTTGCAGATTTTCTGCTTTTATTCTGTATCTGAATAGTGGGTGATAGGAACTGAGTTCCTCTGCTTATGTTGCTACCTGATTGTTGCATATCTATTTGAGCAGGTTATTTTATTTCATCATCGTGATGTGACGCTCCGTCTATGCCATGAATGTTTTAATTCTACTTTGATTATTTGTTATCGGTTTAATTGCTCGGGTTATAGATTAAGGGTGTTACATCAATCCCTCCAATTGATCCTTTAATTCATTTAACTCAAGTGGTGCCATCTGATACGGAGAAATAAATATTGGAGTCGTTCCTGGTATCAGGTCAATAGAGAATTCCACTTCCCTCTTCGGAGGAAGAGAAGTGATATCCTCAGGGAAAACTTTGGAAAACTCACAGACTACCGAAATACTCAAAACCTGAAGGTTATTACTCTCTTCCTTAGTGAGAACCAAAATAACAGATTTTTCCTTCTCAAACAAGAAATTTATCATTCCAACCATACCTTCTAAAATAGTAGTTAACACATCCTTTGAAGTAGCCTCAAAGGATGGAATAATGATTAGCTTTTCCTCACAACCGATAAATACCAAATTAGCATAAAGCCATTCCATTCCCAACACAACATCCACTTTCTTAAGCGACAAACATATCAGATCAATCTGAAAAACTCTTCCATCCATAGATAAAACACAATTTTCACACATTAAAGGTGTTTCAACTATCTCATCCATGGCAGTAGTAACCACCATGGGTGGAGACAACGGAATAGCTTGCAACCTAAGTCGCTTCACACATTTCATCGATACAAATGAGTGTGTTGCTCCACAATCAAATAATACAAAACAAGGATGTCCATTTACGAAACACGTACCAGCAATCAAAGAGTTGTCACCCTTTTCTTTCTTCGCATCCAAAGTATAAACTCGGCCGGTATTCCTCCCTTGTGGTGGATTCTTATTCTGAGGACAATTTCTCGCCAAATGGCCCACTTTCTGACACTGATAACATCTTACACCTTCGATACCACACCTTCCATGATGATTCCTACCACAAGTGCGACACACAAGGGGTGCGCCGGTCCTAGAACTCTGAACTTGCTTCCCTATGAAAGCTTGTTGTCTCGGTCTAAATTGTTGATTTGATCTCCCTCGACCACTTTGATTCAACCTACTCAATTCTCCTTTCGCTTGCACTTTCTTCAAGTTATGTTCTGCCACGTAACACTGCCTTAACAATTTCGGCATAGCTAGTGAATTCCCTCTGAGACACGCTATGTGAAATTTCAGCCCTCAACCACTACTACAAAAAACCCATTTAACAACGGTTGGAAATGACGTATAGTGAAGCGGGCGAAGGTGTTGTTATGTAGAGTGTTGTTGTATACCCGGTACGTACAATAACGGCCCAATAACCGTTGTAATAAAATGGAAAACGCGCTACCTATATTGACGGTTATTTTAAATACCCGTTGTTGTATGTCTTTTAATAAAATAAAATAAAAATACAGCATTAGAACTACCTATAATGACGGTTATTTTAAAAAACAGTTGTTGTATGTCTTTTAATAAAATAAAATAAAATTGCAGCATTAGAACAAGAACAACAGCAAGAACATCAAGAACAACAATAAGAACAAGAACAACAGTAAGAACATCAAGAACAACAATAAGAACAACAACAACAAAAACAAGAACAAGAACAAGAATAAGAACAAGAACAAGAACAAGAATAAGAACAAGAAGAAGAATAAGAAGAAGAAGAAGAAGAAGAAGAAGAAGAAGAAGAACAACAACAACAACAATAATAACAATAATAACAACAAGAACAACAACATCAACAACAACAACAACAATAATAACAATGATAACAATAATAACAACAAGAACAACAATAATAAAAAAGAACAACAAGAACAACAATAATTAGAAAAGAACACCAACAACTAACATTGCTAACTCGAGTTCTGAAATTTGTTCATAAATTTGGTTTAGTGGAGAAATAGAGTATGTAACTGAAAGATGATGTTTGGAGGTAGAAGATGTAGTTCGTCTAAGTTTTAGGTTTCACGCGGATCACTAATAGTAGTGTCTTGGTCGTTGATAATCACTAAATAGACGACCAAGATTTGTTTAAGGATAGTGAATAAAGTCAATATGCGCGCCACCTATAATGTTGGTAATGAGAATTGAAAAAATAAGTAAAAAACCAAAAATGCTGGTGCTGGGACTTGAACCCATGACAAGACGCTACCTATAATGACGGTTGGTTTAAATTACCCGTGGTGAAAGGTCTGTCATCATTTTGAAAAAATAAGTCAAAAAAGCTACCTATTACAACGATTGGTTTAAATACCCGTTGTGAAAGGGTCTGTCAGCATTTTGAAAAAATAGGAAAAAATGATTAAAATAAATTCAGAAAAATCTAAAAACACGAAATTTAATCTAATTAGGTAAAATAAGAATTTTTAGAATTTTTTTAGAATTTTTTGAGACTATGAAAACAGTAAAAAAGTCATTAAAAATAGAAAAAATATGAATTTGGGGTTTTGAGGGTGAAGTCCCGTACTTTTTCTAGAGTAAGGGACTAATGACCGCACGATTTTTCTGCTTCAGATGCATGAAACAGATCTTAAAAAGGAGACGATTTTTCCTAAAACCGATTTTTTGAAGTGCAAGACCTAAAACTAAATTATTGGCTATAATGACGGTTGAAAACATACTTGTGGTGAAAGGTTGTGGGTATTTTGAAAAAATATGTAAAAAAACCATAAATGTTGGTGCTAGGACTTGAACCCATGACCATGAGCTACCTATAATGACGGTTGAAAACATACCTGTGGTGAAAGGCCTCACATTTCACCACGGTTTGAATATTAACCGTCATTAAAAGACTTTTAACGAGATTAAAAAAAAATACGCATCTATTACAACGATGTATAGGTAATCCGTTGAAAGTCTGACATTGTTGTTTGCGCGTTTTGTAGTAGTGAAACCAAAAAGAAACTGATCAATCTTCCACCTCTCATCCGGAGCATACATATCATGCCTAGAATAAGCAACCATAACCTCAAACCTCTCCGCATAAGCATCCACAGTCAAGTTACCCTGTCTCAACTATTGAAACTCGAATTCCTTCTGAGACCTTAAGGAACTTGGGAAATACTTTTCCATAAAATTAATCTTGAACTGCTCCCATATTATTGGTACCTCTTAAATAGTCATCAAGACTGAAGCACTCTCCCACCACCTCATGGCAGGACCCTTCAACAAGTGAGAAGCGAAAACCACCTTATTTTCCTCACTACACTAGACTATTAAGAAAATTCTCTCCATGCCGGCTATCCATTCGTGAGCCTTTACCGGATCCAACCCTCCCAAAAATTCCGGAGGATTCATACGGATGAAATCCCTAAAGCTTCCACCTGTAGCTTCTGGAACAACCACTGGAGGATGCAGACCCCCAGCCATTTGCTGTACCATTTGTTGCATGAACTGATTCTGTTGTTGTTGCATCTGCTGCAGAAACTGAGGCCAAGGAACATTTTCCACATCGCCTGGCGGATTAGTCCCTACCAGAGTGGTTTTCGGTCTACCACGGTTGTTTCTGCCCCCGTCAGCCATGTTCCTAAATGTCATACAGATAGGATTAAGTTGATCAGGCTCAATACCATAAATATAACACTTAAGACCAATGGCGACACAACGCATATGAAACGGAAAGAAATACTTATACTATTTCATGGCTAGGTCGAGGATACGACCTGCTCTGATACCAACTATAACGCTCATATATAAATACATACATCAAAGCATATATTATACATGAATACCACGTTTGGTACTGAAATATATAAGTCCCTAGTAAACACATTGTAATATACATGCCCAGAAAAGAAAACACCTAATACAAATACTATGGCATAATACATATACAAGATGTTTCAAAGACAAATACTAAGAACTAGATCAACAACAATTTCAAAAACTCCACAAAGGAAGCCTTGCCATCTCAAAAAGCTAAGATAGTAAGGAAAGTTAAACAACCTTATCCTTACCCTTCGTCGAACATGTAGTACCTGTAATATAATCAACAACGTGGGGTGAGATTCATCAAATCTCAGTGAGTTCCCTATCTTATATGTCCTCTCGGCTTTACAAGGCTCTATCACGCCTAACTCAAGTCAAAAGGGAAGGGAAGTGACCTTGAGTACTCACACACACTATATGGATCCATGTTCATGAGTCTGTTAACTCACAAATTATCACTAATCAATAACATTACCAAGGCATCCCCTTTTCCCGTCCGCTTCTACGTCTAGAAGTCGACCCGAGTCATGGATCCTTGTAACATACTTGACATACGAATGGATTCGGGTTCTACGGGCCATTAACCGTTATGAACCGTCACTTCACACGGGCCATTAACCGTCACAAGTATACGCTCCCTGAGCGCCATTTGTACTGCACGAGGGAATCAAACCTGCCATGTAGTCATGCATACGTTTCAGAGGAGCTCGAGACTCATGAAACTGCAACTCAAGATAACCGGTTACGATTACGTGATCTCACACACAAATGTGATTGTATTCGACAATCACAAGGCCACATTCGCCTTAAGACCTCTTTTGACTTTTCACAATATAAACACCATAAAACATGATCCATACTAGTGTAATTATTTCCATACCATTCGGTAATAGACGCACGCCTCGGCCTCTCATGCACGAGCGTCGTCGTTACATTAATCCACAATTTCCTAGCCGTTACTAAGTTCCAACATAATTCATGGTAATATTCCTCACTCTACCTATTCCATTTTTATTTTAACATACATACTCACTCACAATCATGTTTAATCAGCAATAGGATAAACAAGGTATATTATCATTGCACAATAGAATCACATATAAAAATTCATTATAATTACCCAACTTTCGGGTTTCCTCCGATTATTCAATCGGGCAATAAAACTGACATTTTTCACCTTCATCAGATAGATTATTTTCACAGCTTTCTATCGGTATCAGGAACACTTAAATCGGATAAACGGCTCACAAATTACGGAAGTAAAAAGGAAAGGGGAACATTTGAAAAAGTCCCAGGAGTGCCCGGCGCTACACTTTTTTCGCTCGAAGGTGGCCCCTCGCCTCTACTTCGCCCAGCGAAGCAGGAGCGTAAATCCCCCAACCAAAACTCAAAAGATACATAAGCGTTCTCTGTTGTGCCTCTTGACCATCGTACGACGGATCAGAGGCGTACGCTTTGCGTCGTCTGGCACTCTACACCAGAAGCATAATTTCTGCTGCGTTTTTACACGGTTTCAAGGGTTTCAAACCCAACTTTTCAACCCAAAACAATTCCAGCCAGCACAAACAATCATCAACAATGTTCATAAGCATAATGTGATCATACTACCTCATTTATATCGATTTTCAACCGTTAGTTTCATCATTTTAGCAAGATTACTCATTTTCTCACAATATCAAACCTATCTCTAAAACTCGAGAAATTCTACAACTAAAGCATCTATCTAGAACCCACCTTGGTTAAAAGATGATGATGAAGAAGATGAGACGATTTGATGAAGAATGGATGATGATATTGATCTTTCTCTCTTCTAGGTTTTTCTTCTCCTTTCTTTCCTTTCCTCTTCCTTCTTTCTACTTCTTCTTTCTTTCTATTTTCTATCTTTGTTCCAAATGAATAGAAAAAGGGAAAATGAATGATATAGGGAAACTCAATTAAACAGTAACACTACTAAATGTCCAAAAGTCTCTATAACATCAAAAGTTAAAACCTCAGAGTCAGAAAAATATTAATTTGATCTGCTCTGAGCTCATCTGCTTACTCTAATTATTTTATCCAATAAATTCTCAGAGTAAACCGAAACCCAGTTGATCAAACGAATATTATCCAGAGTAAAATAATTTACGGGATATTACAAAAACTAATGTTTTAAGTAGTATTATTTACTTTAACCAGTTATAAAATTAGTCAAAATAGAGTTATTTACTTCAATACTTCAAAAATCGATATTAGCTAAACATTTAACAATCTTAAATAATTTACTAGTGGTCTTGTGAGAAAATATTATTGACTCATCAGTGTATCAATTTCATAAAAAAGATAAATATTTAAAGCTCTATATTATTAAGGACGTCAATTTTCTATTTATATTTAAAATTCATGTCTTTCATAAAGTACATAAAAAAAGCACGTCACAAGACTTATATATGCTTCTATTATTTTATAAAGTCACATACTTGTATTTATTTACAATTATACAAACATAATTTGCAAAAATCACTTTATAATATTTATAAATATGATTATTTTATGTTATTAATTTATTTTAATAACATGCTAGTATTAAGTTTGTATATCTATGGTGCGTTAGTAATGAAAAATATTAAATAGTTATAAATACAAAGTATTTTTAGCATGTAAACATGATCAAAATTTTGGAAAGTTTTTATATATTTTGAATTTATTTTGTCATTACAATTGTCTATTTTTAAAATCATAATAATTTTAGTCAAAATGTATAAATTATTTTCCATTTTAATATTAATATCACTTTAGTATTTTCCATTTTTTCTAATTTTCTATCTTAAATTAAAAAAAAATTAAATGGAAAATTCATATAATTCTTATTTGTAAGAAAAAATAATAAATGCGTGTTGACCCATTTTGTTCGGTTCTCCTTGTCTTCCCCTTTTCTCTCTTATATATATGAGATAAAAAAAGACAACCACATCATTACTAGGGATTAATCTTCTATCACTTCTGATCCGATGTACACGAACCGGTCCACGCGGGCTGGTCGTTATGGAGGGGCCCGGATGGGTGCTGGTCGTAATCGCTGTCCAGTAAGTGATTGAGGAGAGGTGGTGGTGTACCTGCAAGGCACTCCGACGCTCAAGTAAGAAAGGGTCAGAGAAAAGGGGCAAGTACAAAGTATTAGTTCGTAGGGTGAATATTTGATACCTGACCCTCTCAAGTGAGAGGGTTTATATAGGGCTCTAAGTGCGTGGCCAACGATCCTATTTTCGGGGCGAAATAACCGTTTTCCCTAAAGAATCGGTCGCTGCCCAAACTAGCCGTTACGACGGGCAGGGTGTCCAAAACTAGCCGTTATGTCGGACATATGCTTAGTTTCGGGCATCTGCCCATGGCTGTTCGAGGAGCACTGAAGCTGTGTGTGTCGGGCAGAATGTCCGGGGAGGAACGTTATGTTCCTTGCCCGGTAGGAGGGGCAGAAAGGTAACTTTTGCCCCTTCTGTGGATTGGACTTAGGCGATTTGGGCCGCTCTGTAGCAAAGGCTTATTGGGCCAATTCTATCCATTGGTCCAGTCCAGAACAGGAGCCCCCCAAGTCGTTGCTCCCGAGCATGGGAGTGATGACTTAAGGACTCCTCGTTGTCCCGGGGAACTATCATGAAGTCGTCATTGGATACGAGGACGACTGCCTCGAGGTGCTCGTGGTTCTCTATGTCCGCGATATTCGTGGTCGATTCCATATTGTCCGGTATTCGGGGAGGTGACGCGTCAGATGGAATGGGAAACGTTGGGTCGCCACGTGTGCATCGAGACCTGTGTAGCAGTTACCTAGGCAATTATGGCTAGTGGGCCGTCAATATTGCCTACGGGCGCGTGTGTGCACGTGGCCCTTGGTATAAAATGGGGGAAACCGTCCCATTTTCCACTTTTCCTTCTTCTGATTCTTCCTCGTCACTAGTGCGTTTGCCCGTCACCTTCTTCAAGCAGCCGACTGCCGTGCCGACCACCGTGACAAGTTTCGAGCAGCCGTTTTCTTCCACTTTCTTCTAGTAAAATCAAGTAAGTATCCTGATTTTTTGCTTGTTTTGCTTCCTTTTGTTGTTAGTGGTAGATTTCATGCGGCTAGGGTTAGTTCTAGATGGCAAAATAGGTAGATTTCCGGCGAGTGTTGGTGGTGGGCGGAGGTTCTGCCTTTTTTCTGTACCAAATGTCTCGCCGGATTAGGTAGCACGTTTGGTGGTCGTGGTGGCCCACGTGGTGGTTGCGAGTCGTGACCATCGCGTCCTATCATCCGTTGATGGATTTGGCGAGTTTCCCGCTAGGACGTTTCCAGATTCCGGTAGACTTTCGACGAAATCTGGGTACAGGCGCGGGGAGGTTGCTCGTAGGAAGTGGAAGGGTCTCGGGTATCTCCTCGCGGGGATATTTTGTCCTTCTTTGTTTGATGTTAGGGCTTAGGCCGGGGACGTAGTTCCTAGCCTCTCGCGCGCCCTTTCACTTGTCTTAGCGGTGGAAGGGTGGATTTGATTTCCTATCGAATTCACTGTCTTTCTCTGCTTTTTCAGGTGATCATAGTGGCGATGGAGCCCGAGAGGGAGGTTATACCCGTTACGTCCGAGGAGGAAACTGTCTCCGAGGGAAGTAGTAGTGCAACAGCCTCGAGCTCCGCGTCCTCGAGTTCGACGGCCTCGAGTTCCGCAAGCGAAGTCGAGGGGGGAGCTGATGGAGCCGAGGAGGAGGAGGACTTAGACGTCGCTGAGGGAGACGTGATGGAGGAGGACACTGATGGCTTTTGCCCGGAGGAATGGGAGGTGGCGGAACCTTCCGAGCATATGTCCTTGTTTGCCAGGTACACGGGGGATGTCTTCACCGAGGTAGGGCCAGTTGGGGAGTGGAGAGTGCTTCTGCCAAATACGGAAGAGCGGGTCTGGTCGGAATTTGAGGACTGCTTTTCCATGTACGAGTATGCGTTCAAGGAATTGAGGCTGAGGTTGCCTTTCACCGACTTCCAGCGGTCGGTGTTCGACCATCTGAAGTTGGCGCCTTCCCAGCTCCACCCTAATTCGCTGGCCTTCATACGGGCTTTTGAGTTGGTGTGCGAGCACCTTGCTTTGGGGACCACCATCCCTTTGTTCTTTTCTGTTTTCCACCTTCAGCGGCAGCTGACGGGGAAGAGGTACGGATGGGTCTCTTTGAAGCAGCCCAAGAAACTGTTCAAGCCGTTCTCGGAGTCCATCCGGCACTTCAAGGCGCGGTACTTCATTGTTGAGCCGTTGTCCGAGGCTGCTAAGGACAGCACGTACTGCTGGGAGGTGGAATGTGATGAGAACGGGGATGAGTTGATTAACGAGGAAGGGAAATACATTGGGGAGAGAGTGTACAAGTTCCCAATCCGCTGGACGCCCGACCACTTCTCAAAGAAGCCCGGCGCCTACGTCTTTGAACCGAGTGATTTACGCGGGCAAGATGCCGTGTCTTACGCGGCCCTGGTGAAGTGGGTCAACTCCTTTCGGCTCGCGACCTGTTGGTCGAGCAAGAATGATCCTATCCTCGAGGAGGATGGGAGTCAGAGGGTTGAGAGGAGGTTTATCAACGTGAAGGCACTGCTGGAGTGCAAGACTTCTGCGGACGTAACGAAGCTGCTCGGTAGTCATAGTTGTTTATATCTTGTTTGTGCTATTTCCTTTCCTGATGACTGATGTGTTCGTTTTGTTTGTGCAGGTGAGATGCCTCAGGCCCGTGACCGTGTGGTGAGGAACGCCATGGCGAGGGGAAAAGTTGGGCCGACTCCCTCCAAGACCCGGGCTGCTGCTGGTGCTCGTGCGCCTCCTGCTGTTCAAACCGCCCCGGGGACATCCTGTTCTCCCACTCCCTGTCCACGAAATTCTCCGCTGCCTTTGGTCGGGCGACAGAAGCGCCTCCGGACCACAGATACGGTGGATCTGAGGGGGGCAGTTGAGAAGGGGAAGTTCGAACTTCCTCCGTACATCAACGATATGAGGTTCTTCGAGGGTAATGCCTTGGTTATTCCTCGGGCTGAATCTCTTAGCCTGGGGAACATGGATCGCGCGGGCAAAAGGGCGATGGTGGCCAGGGATGCTTCTGCCCTCGTGAGGATGCTCGAGATGGCAGCTGTGTACGCTGAGGGGGACCACGTGCTCGAGGCTGAGCTTACTGCTGCTCGGGCCTCCGAAGCGACGATGAAGGAGGAGGTCCGACGTGCCCGTGAGACGAAGAAGAAAGCCGAGGAAGAGGCGACAACGCTGAGGGAGGAAGTCACCAAGCTAAGGTCGGAGAAGAAGGCGTCCGAGGAGTTGAACGCGGAGTTGATGGTGGCCAATGCCCTGGGTGATGACAAACCAGAGGAGATAAGAGTGTTGAAGACTCGGGCAGAGCTGGTCGCTGGCATTCTGCAGGCTGAGGATGATGGTATTGCTGTGGCCGCAGAGTCTTTTGACAGTGCGGTGGCCCAGTTGCGAGTGGTGAACCCTGGGCTCGAGATTTCGACCGGGGGTACTCACTACCTAGCTCGTGTGGAGGGTGGCCGCATTGTCCTGCCCGAGGGTCTTGTTCTCGATACTCCCGAGGAACATATCGAGGATCAGCCCGTGGAGGAGCCGAGGCCTGAAGCTGCTTCAACCGAGCGTGTGGAAGACTGAAGAGTTTTTGTTGCTTGGCTGTATCTTGTCCGGCCTGCGTGCCGTTGAACTCGTTGTAATCTTATTTTTGTTCTGGGGGCGTGGCCCCCTTTTTAATGTAACAAGCACAATCTTTGGCCCTTGTGGCCTTTTAATTTAATGCCCGGTTAATTTATACAACTTCTGTTTATACTGTTGTACTTTGTTTTAGTTGTGCATGTGTGACTGCCCGTTGGAGGGTGTGTTTGTCAACAAGGCTTATTTTTGACAGATTGCTCGTTGCGTTATGAATTCGCCAGTGCGGGGAACTGGTCGAATGGCCGGGGAAGATCCTGGCGAGGTTGCGGATCTCAGGTCGCGAATGAGGCCTGAGGTCGCGGCGTGAACGTCCCATCGCGAGCTGGGGTTCTGCCAATCATGGTACTTGGGCGAAGGCGGTGCTCGATCCAGGACCGCCGACGAGCCGAGCTCCGGCTCATTTATTTGAGCGGGATTCCACTTTGTACGTATGCGTCGTTTGTACCTGAACGAGCATGATGGGCGTTAGACGGCCTTGTGACGCGAGGAAGCTTCTTGTGCCTTTTAGCTGTAGTATTGCTTAAGTTTTTCAGCGTTCCATGGTCGAGGGAGCGTTTCCCCGCTGTGGTTTTCGAGGAAGTATGCGTCGTTCCCCGTTTTGGCGCGGACTCGGTATGGTCCTTCCCAGTTGGCCGCCAGTTTACCTTCGCGGGAGTCCTTGTGGTTTCTTCGTAGGACAAGGCTGCCCACGTCGAACTCCCGTCGCAAGACTTTGGCGTTGTGCCTGATTGCTATTTTTTGCTTAAGAGATGCCTCGCGGAGGTGCTACTCCCGTTCAGATTTCCTCGACGAGGTCGAGCTCCTCTCTTATTGCTTCGTCGTTCATTTCCTCGTCTAGGGGTGATTCCGTCCTCCTGGACGGTACGTGGATTTCAATGGGTATGACTGCCTCGGTGCCATATGCCAAACGGAAAGGTGTTTCCCCGGTGGTGGACTGGGGAGTGGTGCGGTATGCCCACAGGACACTATGAAGCTCCTCGACCCAGGCTTTCTTTGTTTCGTCCAGTCTTCGCTTGAGGCCGCGCAGTATGACACGATTGGCCGCTTCTGCCTGCCCGTTGGTTTGGGGATACTCTACGGAAGCGAAGTGTTGCCTCGTTAAGAGGTGTGCGACAAAGTCTTGGAATTTTTTGTCTGTGAATTGTGTTCCATTGTCCGTGACAATTGCTTGGGGGATCCCAAACTGGGCAAGGATATTCCTCTTGTAGAAGCGTAGAATGTTGAGCGCTGTTATCTTTGCTAAAGCTTCTGCTTCTATCCACTTTGTGAAGTAATCTACGCCCACTATCAGGTATTTGTTTTGGCTGGACCCCGTCACGAAGGGTCCTAGGATGTCCAGGCCCCACCAGGCGAATGGCCACGGGGAGGTCATGCTTTTTAGTTCGTTTGGCGGAGCTAGGTGCATATCCCCGTGCCGTTGGCATTTGTCGCATTTCTTCACATGCTCCTTGGCGTCTTGTTGCATGGTCGGCCAATAGTACCCTGCTCGGAGGGCCTTACGGGCAAGGGACTTTCCTCTGAGGTGTTGGGCGTTGATGCCTTCATGGATTTCTCGCAATACGTGGGGGAAGACCTCCTCTTCTATGCATTTAAGAAGTGGGATGGAGAAGCCCCGCCGGTAGAGTTTGTTTTCGAGGATAACGTACGAGCAGGCCCTTCGTTTGATGGTGATGGCCTCCTTGGGATCCTCTGGAAGTTCGTCCCTGGTGAGGTAGTTGTAAACGGGCGTCATCCAGCAATCGCTATCCCCGATCGCGTGTACGTGTAGGGTCGAAGATCCCTTAGTGATGCTGGACCGGGGAAGTATCTCTTGGATGACTGACCTGTTTCCGCCTTTCCTCTTGGTGCTTGCCAGTTTTGACAATACGTCTGCTCGTACGTTGTGTTCGCGTGGAACGTGTCTTACTTCCACTGTTTTGAATTTTGACATCTTTTCCCTGACGATGGTGAGGTATTCTGAAAGGCTGTCGTTTTTGGCTTGATACTCCCCGGATACCTGGTTGGCTACGAGCTGCGAGTCCGTGCAGATGATGACTTCCTCGGCCCCCAGGTCTTCGGCTAGGCGTAGTCCGGCGAGGAAGGCTTCGTACTCGGCCTGGTTGTTCGACGTGGGAAAAGACAATGTGAGGGAAGCCTCGACTATGGTTCCTTCGTCGTTTTCCAGAATTACGTCTGCCCCGCTGCCACTAGAGCTGGATGCTCCGTCCACATAGATGGTCCATCTGTTTGCTAGGTGGGGTGAGGGGTTTGAGAAAGTTACCTCTGCTACGAAATTGGCCAGGGCCTGAGCCTTAAGAGCTTTCCTGCTTTCATACTGGATGTCGAATTCGGACAATTCTAATGACCATCTGAGCATTCGCCCGGCTATGTCTGGTCGTCCCAGTAGCTGCTTGATGGGCTGATTGGTCCTTACTACGATCGTGTGGGCCAAGAAGTAGTGTCTTAGCCGTCTGGCAGCGTTGACGAGGGCCAACGCTACCTTCTCTATCTGCTGATATCTCAATTCTGTGTCCTGCAATGCCTTGTTCGTGAAATATACCGGCTTTTGTCCGCTAGGATTTTTGCGGATGAGAACGGCGCTAACGGCCTCGGCGGAGACGGTGAGGTACAGGAACAAGACCTCCCCGGTATCTGGTCGTGACAACACGGGCGGTTCCGATAGAGCTTGCTTCAAGTGGAGGAGGGACGCCTCGCATTCTTCGGTCCATTCAAACGCTGCTTCTTTCCGCAAGAGCTTGAAGAAAGGAAGGGCGTGCTGGGCGGACTTTGCGACGAAGCGGGATAGTGAGGTCAGTACTCCGTTGAGGGATTGGATGTTCTTTTTAGACGTGGGCGTTGGGAACTCGGAGAATGCCCGGCATTTATTGGGGTTAGCCTCTATTCCTCGTTCTGTTAGGTAGAAACCGAGGAACTTACCTGCCCGTACCCCGAACGTGCACTTCTCCGGGTTGAAACGCATTTGGTATTTCCTTGCCTGCTCGAAAATTTTGCGGAGGTGGGCGACATGGTCTAGTTCCTCGTGGGATTTGACGATCATGTCGTCCATGTATACCTCGAGCATATCGCCTATTTGTTCGTGGAAGACTTTGTTCATCATTCGTTGGTATGTAGCGCCGGCGTTCTTCAGTCCGAAGGGCATTACGTTGTAGTAATAGTTGCCCGATTCGGTCATGAAGGCTGTGTAAGTTTTATCGCTCGCGGCCATTGGTATTTGGTTATAGCCCGAGTAGGCGTCGAGGAACGATAAAAGTTTAAAACCGGCCGAATTATCTACGAGTTTGTCTATATTGGGGAGGGGGTAGGCGTCCTTCAGACAGGCCTTATTAACATCAGTATAATCAACGCACATCCTCCATTTGCCATTATTTTTTCATACAAGTACAACATTAGAGAGCCATGTAGTATATTTGGCCTCGGAAATAAACCTAGCTTCTAGAAGGTCTTTGACAGCTTTCTCCGCGGCTTCTGTCTTCTCGGGGGATTGCTTCCTTCTGCGCTGGGCAACAGCCTTGACGGTCGGGTCGATCGTGAGCTGGTGGCAGGCGATGGAGGGGTCCAATCCGGGCATCTTAGCAGCGCTCCACGCGAATAGGTCTGCGTTTTCGCGGAGGCACGCTTTCAGTTGTCTTCTGGGCAGGTCGGGCAGATCTGCTCCGATCTTCACTCCCCGTTGGGGGTCTTCTCCGAACGGAACGATCTCGAAGTTGCCATCTGGGACAGGTCGTAGGAGATGGCCGCTGTTGTCGGACTTACTGCCCGACGGCGTTGGAACCTTGGCGCGATCTTCTTCGCTGAACCGACTGTCTAGATCGATTGATTCGACCTGGGGAAGTGGTCTTGGCTGCTCGGAGCTGCTGGGCAGGGGGGACGACCAGATGCTCTTGGCTTCGCCGAGATGGTGTTAAGTCCCTTTGACGCTGCTTCAAAGCAGCGGCGGGCAGCCTCGATGTCGCCGTGGAGGGTGGCGACCATCCCTTCAGAAGTGTAGTACTTCATTTTGAGATGTACGGTGGAAGGTACTGCAATCAACTCTGCCAGGGTTGGCCTTCCGAAGATGCACTGGTATAGTAACGGGCAATCGATTACCAGAAACTGTGCCTTGATTGCTCGAGTTGTCTTTCCTGAACCGAAGGTTACGATGAGCTCTACGTAACCTCGGGGCTTTTTCACCTCTCCGTTGAACCCTTGCAGGTCAGATCCGACGTATGGAGTGAGGTGAGAGTCGTTCAGCTGCAATGTCTCGAACAGGTGGTTGTACATTATGTCAACCGAACTGCCCTGGTCCACGAGTATCCTTCGGACATCGAAATTCGCCATCCTTGCCCGGATAAGCAGTGGGATGTTCGAATTCGGTGCCCCGCCGAGGAGTTCTTCCTTGTAGAAGGAAATGGGAGCGGACCCTTTGTGCGTGGTGTCCAGCGTAACCCTTGCTCGAGCAAGAATTTCTTCATGGCGTCGGTCGTTGGTACTTGGACAGCCTCCTTGTTGAAGTGCTCGATATAAGCCCGGAGAGGCTCATCTTTGCCTTGTACGACGGCTCCCAGGGACGCCTCGGTCTTGGGGTGGCGTCGTGAAGCAGTTAAGTGACGGGAGAAGATCCTCCCCAGCTGTCTCCATGACGTGATGGATTCCTCGGGCAGCTGCTTGTACCACGTCATTGCTCCTTTACGGAGCGTGGTCGGGAACAGGCGGCACTTGATGGCTCCCCGTACCCCTCTGTAATCCAAGAGAGCGTCGATGTTCTCTATATGCTCGTCCGGGTCGGCGGTTCCATCGTACGTCCATAGCGACGGAGGCTTCTCCAGCCCCTTAGAAAGGCGGGTTGCTAGGATCTCCCGGGACAACGGGCCGCGAGGTTCGTCGTCGCTATCTGAACTTGGCTCTGATGGTGACCATCGTCTGCGCTCGCGGCAACGGTTTCTGCGAGGTGAGGGTGAACGGGTCCGGTCACGAGGTCTGCCCGGCGGGGAGGGCCTATCTTGCCTCGTTCTTTTGCGTCTCGATGGGGATCGATCTCGCGGGGAGATCTGATTGCGCTTGCGAGTGGGTCGTATCTCAGGCTCGTGCCTAACCGCACGGTCTTCTCCGCGCCTAGGTGGCGGGCTTTTGGATCTTCGGGCTTTATTCCGGGGAGGAGAGGATCTTGGGAAAGATGCCTCCTCAAGAGCTCCTATCCTTTCTCCTTGTTGTAGGATGAGGAGGTTGGTGCGGTTAACAGCTTCCAGAAGGGCTGCCACGGCCAAGTCGGCGCTGGGCGGACCGGGAACTGGCCGGTCTTCCGATAGGATCTGCACATCTCCTTTCCCGGTGGGAGGATGAGTTGGAGATGCAGTAGCCCCGTCCCGACGGAAACGGGGGTCAGAAAGTAACGAAGAATGGCCGTCGACGTCCATCTTGTTGACGGGGACGAGAACAGTGGTGTCAGCACCTATCGCGGAATTCTGGGCAGCCATACGTGGGCGGATCAAAGAGAATATGTTTTGATCTTTCGATTTTCGAGGAGGAATGAAAGAAGGGGAGAACAAGAAGTTCACACAGACGGCGCCACTGATCCGATGTACACGAACCGGTCCACGCGGGTTGGTCGTTATGGAGGTGCCCGGATGGGTGCTGGTCGTAATCGCTGTCCGGTAAGTGATTGAGGAGAGGTGGTGGTGTACCTGCAAGGCACTCCGACGCTCAAGTAAGAAAGGGTCAGAGAAAAGGGGCAAGTACAAAGTATTAGTTCGTAGGGTGAATATTTGATACCTGACCCTCTCAAGTGAGAGGGTTTATATAGGGCTCTAAGTGCGTGGCCAACGGTCCTATTTTCGGGGGGAAATAACCGTTTTCCCTAAAGAATCGGTCGCTGCCCAAACTAGCCGTTACGACGGGCAGGGTGTCCAAAACTAGCCGTTATGTCGGGCATATGCTTAGTTTCGGGCATCTGCCCATGGCTGTTCGGGGAGCACTGAAGCTGTGTGTGTCGGGCAGAATGTCCGGGGAGGAACGTTATGTTCCTTGCCCGGTAAGAGGGGCAGAAAGGTAACTTTTGCCCCTTCTGTGGATTGGACTTAGGCGATTTGGGCCGCTCTGTAGCAGAGGCTTATTGGGCCAATTCTATCCATTGGTCCAGTCCAGAACAACTTCTCTTTAGCAAAATCACGTTGGGTAGGTTATTCTTATCCTGTCACCCTCAAGTCGGTAGGTTATTCTGTCTTGTAATTTCATTTGTTTAATTTTCAAAATTTTTTAATTTTTATGTATTTCAATGTTTGTATGTAGTCCTCTAGTTTATTATTCAAAAATTTTAATTGTTACACATTTCACTGGTCACGCATATTTCACTTGTTTACTTTTCAAAAGTTTTAATTCTACATTTAATTTTCATATGTTTTAGTTTTGTGTCGTTACTATTTTCTTTTTGTGCATTTTGTATGGATTTGTTGAATATTTTTATTCCTTGATGTGTGCAAACTCTTGATTTTTGCATTTTAAAAATGTATTTAGAATTTTATTAATAGTTATGGACTTCAAACATCTAGCGTTGGAATGATTTTATCAAAATAAACAGTTTTTATTCGCTTCAATGATAATTTTCTAATTGTTTAAATGTTTTTTCTCATACGTTTTAGAGATAATTGATGCTAAGGTTCCGAAATTAAAGTAAGAACCATAAATAACTTATTTCAATTTTTTTATTAAATATAAGTGTTTTTTTTAGTAAGCAAGAAATTCATTAAAGCGAGAATAAAGGATTTTCGAACCCACTTACAAAAAAAAACGAGACTTAGCTCGGCAAAAGAAAATTACAACCAATTAGGCCTTAAGACAAATGGTACAAAGGGAGCATACTAAAATCATAAAAGCTATAATTGGAATTGGTAATTTTCCCAATATAAGACCATCTCCAAATAAGCAACTTGACATTCCACACCACATCCATAATATTCCAAACAACATTCCTAAAAATAATGCCATTTCTCAACAACCATAAAGACTATGATGTCGCCATCCATAGTACACCTTCGTTACCACTCTTCACCTTATTCCTTTTACAAAAGGAAAACCACCTTAAGAAACTCTCCTTAATGACATAAGTTCCAACCTCCTCATAAGCAACCATAAAATAAGCAGCCATAGCCTGCCTAGAATAAGCAGACATAGCCTCAAACCTCTCTGCATAAGTAACCACAGTCAAGTTACCCTGTCTCAACTGTTGAAACTCGAATTCCTTCTGAGGTCTTAAGGAACTTGGGAAATACTTCTCCATAAAATTAATCTTGAACTGCTCCCATATTTTTGGTACCTCTTGATTAGTCATCAAAGCTGAGGCACTCTCCCACCACCTCATGGCAGGACCCTTCAACAAGTGAGAAGCGAAAACGACTTTATTTTCCTCACTACACTGGACTATTAAGAAAATTCTCTCCATACCGGCTATCCACTCGTGAGCCTTTACCGGATCCAACCCTCCCAGAAATTCCAGAGGATTCATACGGATGAAATCCCTAAAGCTTCCACCTGTAGCTTCTGGAACAACCACTGGAGGATGTAGACCCACAGCCATTTGCTGTACCATTTGTTGCATGAAATAATTCTGTTGTTGTTGCATCTGCTGGAGAAACTGAGGCCATCGAACATTTTCCTCGCCGCCTGGCGGATTAGTCCCTACCGGAGTGGTTTTGGGTCTACCACGATTGTTTCTGCGCCCGTCAGCCATGTTCCTAAATGTCATACAGATAGGATTAAGTTGATCAGGCTCAATACCATAAATATAACACTTAAGACCAATGGCGACACAATATAACGCCTATATAAAATATAATACATCAAACGGTAATATCATACATGGATGCACGTTTTGGTACTGAAATATCATAAGTCCCTAGTTAACACATTATACATATAGATGCCCAAAATACCTAATACAAAAAAAACTATGGCATTATATATACAAGATGTTCCAACACTAAGAACTAGATCAAACAATGATCTCAAAATCTTCACAACGGAAGCCTTGCCACACAAAAGCTACGATCCGTAAGGAAAAGTCAAACAACTTTGTTCTTACCCTTCACCGAACCTGTAGTACCTGTGATGTAAACAACAACATGGGGTGAGATACATCAAATCCTAGTGAGTTCACTATCTTATAAGTCCTCTCGGCTTTACAAGGTTCTAACAAACCTAACTCAAGTCAAAGGGAAGGGAAGTTACTTTGAGTACTCACACACACTATATGGATCCATGTCCGTGAGTCTCGTTAACTCACAATATCACTAATCGATAACCTTACCAAGGCATCCCCTTTTCCCATCCGCTTCTACGTCTAGAAGTCGACCCACGTCATGGATCCTTGTAGTTACTTGGCATACGAATGGATTCGGAATTAAGGGACGCATTATCACCTTAATTCGTCACTTCTCATGGCCTCTCATGCCATCACAAGTCTCTACCCGTGGGTTCCATCGTACTATAACATTGGGAATCAAACTTGCCAAGTAGTAATGCCTGCATTAAGAGGGGCTCGAGACTCATAAATGCCTCTCAAGGGCGATGGTTACGATTACGTGATCATATACACCAATGAGATTGTATTTGACAATCACCCGACCATATTAGCCTTAAGACCTCTTTTGTCTTTCTTCCAACACACACAATTAAACATGATCCATACCAGTGTAATTAATTTCATACCATTTGATACTAGAGGCACGCCCCGGCCTCTCATGCACGAGCGTCGTCGCTATGTTATTCAACATTTTCCTAGTCGTTACTAGGTTCCAACATATTTCAATGGTAATATTCCTCACTCTACCTATTTCACATTTTTTTACATGCATACATTCTCAAACATGCATAACAACAAGAGAAAATAGGTAAAACATAAGTCAATTGCATAATAGAAATCACATAAACAACATATCACAAGTCACCCCAATTCCGGTTGCCTCCGATTTATTTAATCGGGCATCAAAACTAGTCTTTCTTACTTCCAACAGATATAATAATTTCCTAGCTCTCTATCGGTACCTAGAACACTTAAATCGGGTAAACGAGTCAAAAGTTAGGAATTTTAGAAATAATCTTTTTTTCTCTTTCTGCTCTAGGTCGCGCTAAGCGTGTACCCATCCGTGCTAAGTGCGCTGCTCTCTGCCTGGAATGGGTGAAAATATTACATACCGCACTAAGCCGCTCTGCGTTATGCAGAAAAAAAACCCTTTCGCAACAGAGCTTCCAACCTACCATTTTCCACCCTCAAACATACCCAATCAACAATTAAGGGTTTAAGATCATGGGTTCCATCATAGTTTAACCAACAAACATCAAAAAACATAATTTCCAACATTTCCACAAAGTTTCTACACGAAACCCTCAAAATTCCAACCAACATAAACCAATCCAAACTTCATAACAATTATCAATAAGCGATTCTACACACATTTGGGTCATGCTACGCAATTTATATAGATTTCCATCCGTTAAATTCATGATTTTAGCAAAACCCCATTTTTCCTCAAAACCTAACATAACTCTAAAACCTCAAGAAATTCTACCACTAAAGCATCTAACTAGAACCCACCTTGAGTAGATGACGATGATGAAGATTGGAAGATGATTGATGAAGAGGAGATGATGATTCTTGGTCTTGAGTTTCTTGGATTTTCCTTCTTTTCCTTTCTCCCTTTTTCTTTCTTTTGCTCTTCCTTCTCTCTAATTTCTCTCTCAAATGTTACTATGTTTGGAAAATGAGAGGAAAAGGAATGATATAGAAACTATCATTAATTTAGTAATACTACTAAATGTCCAAATTATCTCAATTGCACCAATTAATAAAACCTCAGAGTTAAATAATATTACTCTGATGAATTCTGAGTTCGTCATTTTACTCTAATTATTTTATCCAATAAATTCTCAGACCAAACCGGAACCCAGTTGACCATAATAATATTATCCCGAGTGGAATAATTTACGGGGTATTACATCTCCCCCCCCCCCCCCCCTAAATAGAAATTCGCCCACAAATTTAAAACAATTACCTGAAAATATGAGGATAAACTTCTCGCATCTCAGATTCTAGCTACCAAGTTGCATCACCCGGATGAGTCTCATCCCACTGAACCTTAACAAGAGGAATCTATTTATTCCTTAACACCCTAGTTTCTCTGCCTGTGATACGACTTGGTTGAGGCTCAAACGTTAAATCTGCTTCTATCTCAATCGTATTCGGTAGAATTGGCTGAAGAGGATCTGGGACGAACTTTCGTAGTTGAGATACATGAAAAACATCGTGCATCTCTGATAGAGAAGGCGGTAAGGCTAATCGGTAAGCTACTTCACCAATTCTTTCAAAAATTTGATACGGTCCCACGTATCTTGAACTTAATTTCTGCGACTTAAACGGTCCTTTCAATCTCAATCTCAGAGTAACTTTTAAAAACACGTGATCACCCTCGACAAACTCCAACGGTCTTCTACGGTTATCCGCATAACTTTTCTGACGATCTTGTGCTTGTTTAGCTTTATCACAGATCATCCTAATCTTTTCCGTAGTATCTTGGATAATCTCCAGTCCCAACATTCTATCTTCACCAACTTCTACCCAGCACAATGGTGTCCTACACTTCCTTCCATACAATGCCTCATAAGGTGCCATACCAATACTTGCATGATAACTATTATTATAAGAGAACTCAATCAACGGAAAAAGTTCTATCCAATTTCCTCCACTTTCAAGTACAAAAGCTCTCAACATATCTTCCATTGTTTGTATTGTCCGTTCCATCTGACCATCCGTTTGCGGATGATTCGACGTACTCAAACACAACTTCGTTCCCATAGCTTGTTGAAAAGCTCTCCAAAATCTCGAAGTAAACTTTAGATCTCAATCTGAAACAATACTAGTGGGAATACCATGCAACCTTACAATTTCCGAAATGAACAATCTTGCGAGATGGCTCGCCTTGTAGGTAGTCTTTACGGCCAAGAAATGCGCAGATTTTGTCAAGCAATCTACAATTACCCAAATCAAATCATAACCACCTTGGGTACGGGGTAATCCAACTGCAAAGTCCATAGAAATACTATCCCACTTCCACACCGGAATTTCTAACAGTTGTAGTAAGCCACCCGGTCTTTGGTGTTCAATCTTCACTTGTTGGCATACCGCACATTCCGACACGTATACCGCAATATCCCTTTTCATCCCAGACGACCAATAGTCCCTCTTTAAATCTTGATGCATCTTTGAAGACCCCGGATGTATAGTAAAAGTACCCTTATGCGCTTCTTCCAAAATCCTCCTTTTCAACTCCGTGTTATCCGGAACACAAATCCTTTGGTTAAACAAAATAATTCCGTCGGTAGCTCGCACAAAACCCGGTTGTACTAATAGTTCTTGTAACTTCTCATCTAACCCTTGTCCTTGCTGGATTTCTTCCCTAAGAGTAGAATTCACATTCAAATTTCCCATAATCACACCATTATGAGTCCAAACAAATTGAAGATTTAGATCCCTAAACTTTCCCAATAAGGTATACTCTAACATCATCGACTCGGCATTATGAGACACTTTCCTACTCAATGAATCCGCTACTTTATTCGCTTTACCCGAATGGTATTTTAATTCCAAGTTATAATCTTTCAAATACTCCATCCATCTCCTTTGGCGCATGTTCAATTCTTTCTGATAAAAAAGGTACTTTAAACTCTTGTGATCACTGAACATCTCAAAATGTACCCCATACAAATAATGACGCCAAACCTTCAAAGTAAAGACAACTGCCACCAATTCCAAATCATGTGTTGGATAATTCTCTTCATGAACTTTTAACTGTCGAGAAGCATAAGCCACTACATGACCATCCTGCATTAACACACCTCCTAAACCCATCTTTGATGCATCACAAAATACCTCATACGACTTACTAGGATCGGGAATAATCAAAACGGGAGCGGTCGTCAACCTTTCCTTCAAACTCATAAAACTTCTTTCATAAGCCGAATCCCACTCATACGAACAATCCTTTCGAGTAAGTCTTGTCATTGGTAAGGCCAATTGAGAAAAACCTTTGATAAACCTCCAGTAATAACCTGCCAGTCCCAAGAAACTTCTAACTTTAGAAACATTCTTCGGTCTCTCCCAATTAATCACTGCTTCAACTTTTGATGGATCTACCGCTACACCTCCCTGGGATATGACATGACCAAGAAAATTAACCTCCGACATCCAAAACTCACACTTAGTTAACTTAGCAAAAAGTCGTCTCTCTTGTAAGATGGATAAAACGATTCATAGGTGTTCTCCGTGCTCTTGAAGATCACGAGAATAGATAAGAATGTCGTCAATTAAAATCACCACAAATTGGCCCAAATAAGGTTGAAATATCCGGTTCATATAATCCATGAAAACTGTCGGAGCATTCGTCACACCGAAAGGCATCACCAAAAATTAATAATGGCCATAACGATTTCTAAACGCAGTCTTTGGTACATCCGAACTCTTCACACGAAACTGATGATAACCCGACCATAAATCAATCTTCGAGAACACACAGGCTCCTTTTAATTGATCTAATAGATTGTTTATCCTTGGTAATGGGTATTTATTCTTGATGGTGACCTTATTTAACTGACGGTAATCAATACACAACCGCATTCCACCATCCTTCTTCTTTACCAACAACACTGGAGCTCCCCAGAGCAAAACACTGGGTCGAACGAAATGCTTAGCCAAAAACTCTTCCAACTGATCCTTTAATTCTCTTAACTCAAGTGGTGCCATCCGATACGGAGAAACGGATATTGGAGTCGTTCCCGGTATCAGGTCAATAGGGAATTCCACTTCCCCCTCTGGAGGAAGAGAAGTGACATCCTCGTGAAAAACTTCAGGAAACTCACAAACTACCGGAATACTCAAAACTTAAAGGTTACTATTCTCCTCCTTAGTGAGAATCAAAAGAACAAATTTTTCCTCCTTAAACAAGAAATTTGTCATTCCAACCGTACCTTCTAGAATAGTAGTCAACACATCCTTCGGGGTAGCCTCTACGGATGGAATAATGATTAGCTTTTCTTCACACCCGATAAATACCGAATTAGCTAAAAGCCAATCCATTCCCAAAACAACATCCACTTTCTTAAGCGGTAAACAAAACAGGTCAATCTGGAAAACTCTTCCATCCACAGATAAAACAAAATTTTCACACATTAGAGGTGTTTCAACCATCTCATCCATGGCAGTAGTAACCACCATGGGTGGAGACAACGGAACCGCTTGCAACCTAAGTCGCTTTATACATTGCATCGATATAAAGGAGTCTGTTGCTCCACAATCAAATAAAACGAAACAAGGATTTCCATTCACAAAACACGTACCGGCAATCAAGGAATTGTCACCCTTTGCTTTCCTTGCATCCATTGTGTAGACTTGCCCGATATTCTTTTCTTGCATTTGGTTCCTATTTTGAGGACAATCCCTCGCCAAATGACCCCTTCTATGACTTCGATGACACTCCACTCCTTTGAAATGACATCTACCCCCATGCCTCTTTCCACAAAAATGGCACACAGTAGGTGCACTAGTCTTGGATTTCTGAACCTGCTTTCCCTTAAAAGTTTATTGCCTTTGTCTAATTTGTTGATTCGATCTTCCACAATCACTTTGATTCACCCTACTCAACTCTCCCTCTGCTTGCACCTTCTTTAAGTTGTGCTCTGCCACATAACACTGCTGTAACAATTCAGCATAGTTAGTGAATTCCCTCTGAGACACGCTATGTGAAATTTTAGCCCTCAAACCAAACCGAAATTGATTGATCTTCCACCTCTCATTTGGAGCATACATGGCTTTCCTAGAGTAAGCAGCCATAGTCTCAAACTTTTCCGCATAAGAAGACACGGTCAAGTTGCCTTGTCTCAACTGTTGAAACTCGAATTCCTTCTGAGACCTTAAGGAACTTGGAAAATACTTCTCCATAAAATTTATCTTAAACTGCTCCCATACCTTCGGTACCTCCTAAATTGTCATTAAGGCTGAAGCACTCTCCCACCACCTCATGGAAGGACCCTTTAACAAGTGAGAAGCGAATACCACCTTATTTTCCTCACTGCACTGAACTATCAAGAAAATCCGATCCATACCGGATATCCATTCATGAGCCTTGATCGGATCTAACCCTCCCTGAAACTTCGGAGGATTCATACGAATGAAATCCCTAAAGGTCCCCCTTGCAGCATCGGGAACAACCACTGGAGGATGTAGGCCACCAGCCATTTGCTGTACCATTTGTTGCACAAACTGATTTTGTTGCTGCTGCATCTGTTGCATGAATTGATACAAAGGGGTATTCCCCTCGTCACCTGGTGGATTTCCCCTGCTGGAGTGGTTCTCGGTTTACCACGGTTGTTTCTGCGCCTGTCGGCCATGTTCCTAAATGTCATACATATGGGATTAAGTTTATCAGGCTTATTACCATAAATATAACACGTAAGACCAATGGCAACACAACGCATATGAAACGGAAAGAAATACTTATACTATTTCATGGCTAGGTCGAGGATACGACCTGCTCTGATACCAACTATAACGCCCATATATAATATAATACATCAAAACATTAATATCATACATGGATGCACGTTTTGGTACTGAAATATCATAAGTCCCTAGTTAACACATTATACATATAGATGCCCAAAATACCTAATTCAAAAAAAAACTATGGCATTATATATACAAGATGTTCCAACACTAAGAACTAGATCAAATAATAATCTCAAAATCTTCACAACGGAAGCCTTGCCACACAAAAGCTATGATCCGAAAGGAAAAGTCAAACAACTTTAAGTCCTCTCGGTGTTGTAAACAACAACGTGGGGTGAGATACATCAAATCTCAGTGAGTTCGCTATCTTATAAGTCCTCTCGGCTTTACAAGGTTCTAACAAACCTAACTCAATTTAAATGGAAGGGAAGTGACTTTGAGTACTCACACACACTATATGGATCAATGGTCGTGAGTCTCGTTAACTCATAATATCACTAATCGATAACCTTACCAAGGCATCCCCTTTTCCCGTCCACTTCTACGTCTAGAAGTGGACCCGAGTCATGGATCCTTGTAGTTACTTGGCATACGAATGGATTCGGAATTAAGGGATGCATTATCACCTTAATTAGTCACTTCTCATGGCCTCTCATGCCATCACAAGTCTTTACCCGTGGGGGCCATCGTACTATAACATTGGGAATCAAACCTGCCAAGTAGTAATGCCTGCATTCAGAGGGGCTTGAGACTCATGAATGCCTCTCAAGGGCGATTGTTACGTGATCATAAGATCGGGAACTCACTGAGATTTGATGTATCTCACCCCAATATTGTTGATTATTTTCAGGAGGTATTTGCAGGTTTGGTTTACAAGCGGAGCTATGCTTGGATGTTTCAAGAGAAGCTTAGTTGAGCTCTTTCCGCTATGTATTATTTGTTGTATACAATTGAGGATATTGTATATTGATCTTAGATTTTATTGTTTTGGCTAATTTTCATATCTTGTACCATAGATTGTATTTATGTTTTAGAAATGGTCAAGTATGTGAATTACGCCATTAGGAACTTATGATGGTGTCAGTACCAAATAAAATGCTTGTATTGTACTATTCTAGATATATATATTATACAGGGCATTACAATTGGTATCAGAGCAGGTCATATTCTCGACCTAGCCTTCAAACATCATAAGTAAATCTATTCCTGCCTCTTAAGTGTGTCTTGCCATCATGAAACTTAATATCATATTATCTAGTGTTGGGCCTGATCAACCTAATACTATGTATGTGATAGGTAGAATCATGGTTGAGCGACCACGAGGACATCGTAGTGTTGTCGGAACTTGTGCTGTGAGGGTAGGCTCAAGCCAAGAGTTAGTAGTAAGGAGTTTTGGTCAGCTCAGTTGAGTTTTTAGCAGAAGTTGTGATTTGGGTAACATGGAATTGAAGAGTGGTGTGTTGTTCAAAATAATCCTTTGGATGAGTAGAGTCTGAAAGTTAAGGACCTTTATCGGACGATTGGTTAAGGTATCAAGAAATATGTAAAATTGCTAGTGGGGCTGGATTGACCACTAGTATGGATAAAGATTTCAAGTAATCTCATTCTATGAAAAAGAAAGTTGTGTGGAACGCGTGGCGTAAGGTCCGAAAGTGAGATAAGTTTTAGTGCTTTAGTTCTAAGGTTGTTATGGTATCTTAAATGGACGAGAGTACTTTAAGGAGGGTGTTCGGGACAATATCTTCCGACTGGTTAAAAGTTGAGAGTTAAGGAAGTTCGGCTTTTATGGGAACCTGAAGTAGTAGAGAAGCGTGAGAAGGAACACAAGGATGTGTTACATGCTTCAAGTGAAACAAGTATGCGCCGGGCGTAGGGTATGAGATAAATTGTGTATCTTCGGTTAGGAAGGGAGATCAGGTTCAGGAAAATACTTCAGGATTTCTGTTTTAGGTAAGAGACTAATTTGGGATTGTTAAATTACCTAAGGAACAGTATAAGGTGTTGTGTTGGAGAAAGAATGAGCTTCATTTAGTAACAGAAAGTGTAGTGTTACGAACCAGAAGAAGTTTGTGTTAAGAAACAGAGTAAGTACCTTGGATTCAAGGAAAATTTTGTAAGATGGGTTTATATTTGGACCTGAGAGGATTACAAAGGAGAGCGAAGTAAACGTGGTGTGGAAAACGGTATGTTATGGGGAATTGATAACGAAATGTATTTTTGGACGAATGTGCAATAGAGCCATTGAGTAGTTGTTAAGGCTTAAGTTAAGGAAGTGTAATCAAGGATGGTTCGCCCGTGAGAACCCTAGTGGTATGATGTGAAATGAGAAAGTTACACCTTGGTATTAAGAACAGGTGTAGTAGTAGCACCGTGGTCACAAGTGTACGTGATGGATTATTATTCTTGAGACAAGTGTGAAGGGACGTACCTTGTGAAGCAGTGAGTATTGTATCCTAAGAAGTAAGATTGCGGTAAACAACGAGAAGCAAATCAAGATTGTTACAGACTAAGTGTAAATCATGGAACGGTTTATACCGAGAGGGTTTTGTAAGTAGTTGATGAGAATGGTGGGTTGCGAATCTTTCGTTAAGTAATTTGGTGTAAGTGTGGTGTGCAATGGTTAATGGAGGGTAAGAAATTCTGGTTAGTGTGTACGAAGTGATGGAAAGGTTCTTCAAGAGGATGCATTACCCCGATTTATTTTCAAGTATAAAGAAACTTCTATAATTGTGAGTAATCAGAATATTCGGAATCTACCTTTTGTTGAACTAAGAATGTTATTGTTTTAATTTTTACCAAGGAGTTCAAGTGAGAGAACAAGGTTATATGCTGACATGATATGTCCGTCGCTTTGTGGTACCGTATAATAGTTGTGTGCTGGTTTTGCTTATGGACGAATCAAGCATGAGTTGTGGCTAAAACCTTAGAATGTCGTCATTATTGGTTTTCTGCTAGTGTGGTAGTGTGAGTAGAAAATAAACTATCCCGCTGAAGTTTTGTAGTGTGACCGCATCAGAATTTGGAATTTTGCATTGTCACTTGGTTGAAGTGTGACATCCGCATGTTTTAACTTGGTTCTATATTACCTTGAGTGGATCATGGTTAGTAAATGTAATATAAGTTAAGAATCCGCAAGTGGAGAATGATATTTCAAGTTAGAACAAATCAGATTGGTGGTTTGAGTAGGGATGGCTTTGAATTAAGAAGGAACGGGTTTTCTGTTTCTGCAGCAGTGTTAACCTATTAACACAGTGTGGTTAACCGATTAACATGTGCATGGGAGGTGTTTATGTTGAATTTTGAGGAGTTAACCGATTTACCTCAGACGGTTAATTGATTGACATGTGTGTAAATTGTGAAACCCCTTAGGAACCATCAGCTGTGTTTTGTTGCCATATGTTCTTCCGATTGATAAGTGTTCGGAGAATGGAAAACGGGATTTCAAGTAAATGGAAGAGGATTTTTGTTTTGAAATCGAAACTTCTGAAAGGTGTTGCGTAATTGGTCATTTGATTAGACGACGAGGGAGTTTAACTTTTGGGAGAAGTAATCTTGTGAATTGTGTTGAGTGTGAGAAAGTTGTAAGTGTATTACTACCATTACCGTTGCGAGTCTTAAGTACGAAGTTGGAGAATACTCACGAAGTATTGTTCTTGTAAGGAATATTTAGATGTGTATTAATGGTATCAGTCAAGTAAGAACGGTTGGTTATGGTTGTAATTGTTATCTTCCGTGAGTTCATGGTATTGGATTTAGGCTCCGTGAAAGTAGTACCAATGGTGTGCAGTTGTCTTTACCCAGAGAAGGAAAATTGAAGGTTATCCTCCCAAGTAAGAGTGAGAATTAGGACGTTCCAAAGTTAAGCATGTAACTTGAATTGTATTTGAAATAAAACGATTAAGAGAAGTGGATTCAACTGAGAGGTGTGGTATGGACTTCAAAAGTGTGGGTGTATATGGAGTGTTGTATGTGAATTGGTGAGTAGTATGGAAACTCATAGTTGTTCCTTGAATGGTTTAAGTTTAGGTAAGTGGTGATTCGTATATGATTGTAGTTCTAAGTTGGTGTTACATTGTTATTTGGTTAAGATCTTGAATCAACAAGAAACATTGAATGAGTCAAAACCCCGAAGGAAGAATCGATTTGGAATGTGGTAACCAGAACTGGGGGTTGTTAAACTATTTTGGATATATTATTTCGAGTTTAGAATGGATTTGGAATTGTATATGTTATGGTTGTAGCAGTGTAACTCTTGTATTGTATCGTCTAGAGAGTATTGGACCGATGTTAGGATATTGTGTGTTGGCGAGGAAATTGTTCTACTATAAGACGTCAACAAGTTTCTTGTACCGTTGATTAGTAAGGATCCCAGTGGATAAGTGTGTTTCTCCGTGGACTGTCCGCAACTTGGAAGTGCTTAAGAAATTGTGGTGTTCCACTGTTAGAATTTGGATTGCGCAGTGGAAGGTGATAGATGGAAGAGTTGGTCAGAATAGTAAGGATTTGAAATTGTCGCTTATAAGTATGAAAATAAGAGGATCTTGTTCTAACGTGTGTTACCTTTTGGTGTGATACGAAAGAGATGAATTATCGGGTGTAATGGTTAAATGTTACTATCAGACCAGATGGAACTGGTAAAGAAGTCGTTGACTAGTTATGAAGTGGTTTGAATGTTAAAGGATTTGATGAGTGTTTGTTATCGTAAACTAAGATAAGGCATTTTGGGTTTGTGTTGTGACTCAGTAGAAGAGTATAGAATAGTGTATTTCTGCCGAAGGTAAGATATGACAAAGTCCTATGTATGGAACAACAGAGGAATTATGGAAGGGCATGTTAGAAGTTAATCCAATATTGGAATGAGAGTATGACTGAAGAACCGAAGTTTGATAATTTGTGAAATTAAGGATTTTAGTCTGTGAAGTCAAGCTAGAATTGGAATACGTCAAAAATTTGGACGGACGTAAAGTTAAGTGTGGATCTAAGACAGGGATATAAGTTGCAGTTGTTGTTGAGTAGAGGAAATTCGGGAGCGAATTTCAAGTTAAGGGAGGGAGAGTGTAATACACCGTATTATGTTAATGCTCGATTGGATATTAGGTGAGATCAGATGAGTATTGTAACGCCCCAGTTTTGTTAGATTTATTTAATAGAGTAGATTTAATTAGTTTTGGTTTTATATTATTTTATTATTGACTTTTATTTGAAAAAATGTTATTTTTCACCGTTATTTTGTTTTATCGCGTTTTGAGAGCGTTTGCGAGATATTTGAGCTGAGGGGTAAAATGGTCATTTTGGGTAGTTAGATATTTATATAAATAGAAGTTGAGAGAAAAAGAGAGAAAAGAAAAAGAAGAGAAAGAAAAGAGAGAAAGAAGGAAAAGGAGAAGAAAGAAAGGGAGAAGAGGAAAATCGAGAATTCATTCGTTTCAAGCGCGAATAATCGGGTAAGGGTGAGAAGTTTCAATTATATCGTGCTTGTGTATGTATATGTGTTGTTTGTTGTGAATGTTTTGGTTGTTTTACAATGTTTTCTCTTTTGATAAATTGTGATCAAATCGATAGAAATCGATGTTTCCACGGTTGGAACGCGATATAGATTACGTAGGATAGTCGGGAGATGATGGGAGTTGATCAGGAATACTCGCGGGAATGATCGAGGATGATTTGTATGGTTGGAAATTTTAGGGTTTTGATATTTATTAGAAAGTGGTGAATTTATGTGAAATTGATGTTTTCACGGTTAGAATTTGGAATAAGTTGTGTAGTGTAGTCGGGTAAGGTTTGGGTTTAATAGGGAATGGTTGTTTGCGTGTTTTTCCGCGGTTTCGATCGAGTTCGAATTTAGAATTCAATGATAAAATTATGTTTTAAAAAATGTCAAAAATGGAAAAAAAAAAAGTGTTGGATGGCTTTTAATAGTGAAAATATTGTAGTACGTTGAATTCTGAGATCGCAGCTCTTTACGGAATCGAAAACGGATGTCCGGAAGTCTAAAAATGGTGTTTTTAAGGCTGAAATTCGTAGCAGGTTTCGCGCTCAGCGCGCAGGTCTGGGCGAAAGGGAAAAATTTCAAAACTTCAAAAATTCATAACTTTTGATCCGTAAGTCCGTTTTGGTCCCCGTTCGAATCGTTAGAAAGCTTATGAAATGTTCTTTCTGGTAAAAATGGTTTTGGGATTAGTGGATGATTTATTTAAGTCGTGGTTTTGGAAACGTGTCGTTTTGTCGACTTTTCCCGTCGTATATGTGTGCGATTGTTGTGTTATCATGCTATATGCTTTTAATATGTATCGTATGGCTTGTGTGTTGGTATATGATGTGAATATATATGATAAGTGTTGGTGATGATGGTTTGTGGTGTTATGGAGGAATAAATGTGTGTTTTGGGTTTTGATTTCAATGTGCGATAATGATGTGTTGTGAGTAGCATTTGATATATGAATCCCTTGTGGAAGTGATTGTGATTGCATAATTGTTGTGGTTTGTGGTTTGTAATGAAAATGCATGTGGTATGACTTATATGTCGTTGTGATGATGATTTTTGGCCGAAAGGCAAGAAAATGCTAAGTGTGGTATTTGATGATATATGCATGATTATGGATGTGTATGTGGGTGCAATGTGAATGTCATGAGTCATTGTATGCCAAACATCATAATATGCATTGTTGAAACGTCCTGAGTGGCGGTTTGATTCTAGAGGGAATCTGTTATATCATCGTGTGCCTCGAAAATATGAGGCGATGCCTGAGGACTGAAAGCGATGAATCAGCTATAACATCGTGTGCCTCGAAAATATGAGGCGATGCCTGAGGACCGAAAGCGATGGTTATAGACGATTGTGTGCTCCTTTGGAAACCTAAAACAATCCATAACGTCGCGTGCCTCGAAAATATGAGGCGCTGCCTGAGGACCTAAAGCGACGGGTGAACATCGTAGGCCCGACGGGGAGTTACTTGAGATTCTCAGTAACGAGCGATGGTTCCAATAGTTCCTGAGTGAACTGATGATGAGACATGTGACATTGGAAGTCGGTACCGCATGGCATGTGCATAGAGTCGTTGTGTCGATCTATGTGCATTTGCATAAATCATGAATTAATTGTGCATTGAAATATGATTGTGCATTGATTTGTTATGTGTTGAGATTGTACTAGCATTGGTAATTTGATGTGCATATGTGATACATGCTATGACTTGGTATGCCTTTTGTGCAAATGTGTAATTATGTTGGTATAATTGTTATATGCTATGTGGTTGGATTGTTAGAAATATGTTATACATCTGTGGCTTGCTATATGTTTTGGTTAAGATGCGTGAGGTGAGAATAACTGTGTATGTGATTTTTATGTGTGTTTGCATATTATTATGCAATCTTGATTTAGTTGTTATTTCTCACCCTTCTGCTGGAATATGCTTTTTATGGCATAGTGCAGATTGTCAGCTTTAGAGGCGTGGAGGCAAGTGTACGAGTTAGATCTTCGTTTGCTTTGGTCTTGGTGTCTGCTCTGATACGTAGCACGGGAGTTGGGGAACGATTATATATATGTATACATTTGTTGAATGTATTTGGTAGTACTTTTGTTTATAGTAGAGGTTCTAAAATGATTTATTTTGTAAAACAAGTCGGCTATGGATATTTCCGCTTTATTCCATAATTGACATTTCCGTTATTGTGGAAAAAGTTTCCCCTTTGAGGGTACTCTATTTTATGCTATGTATCAAATTTATGAGCAGGGATGATGTTTTGTTTATTTAAATGTGACATCCTTGTTTCTGTCGAAAAAATAAATTTTTAGTTACTCTGATTTTATTTATGTATTATTTATTTGCGATGGGAATTGGGGTGTTACATTAGTGGTATCAGAGCAGGTTGGTCCGTCCGGCCAAGTTGTTGAGTCTGTTGGTGTGACAGTTGAATATTGTCGTTGTTGTTTGTCCCTTAGTACGTGATATGTGTGGAAGCACTGTCAGTACTTTCTGGTTTCCTAATCCTTTGTCTTCAGGTGTGAGATTGAGATAATTGGGGGAGAAGCTTGTACTTCTCCCAGTTGCTTTGGTTGTGTGATGTTGGTTGCAAGGTTGTAAGTGTTGTTTGGAGAGTGTTGTTCCCGATTCCGGAGGGAACGCGGAGGTAAGGTATGTGTCGACTAAGGATTTGTGCCTTAGGTAGTTTGGTGCACAGGATGTAAGGAATGCTATTATAGTTGGTAAAGACGGTTTATGCCCCATCATGATTGTCGACTGTCTATTGGCAAATTGAGGAACTGATCACCCTTAATCTCTTGTTGATAGCAGACGGAAATTATGTTGGATGGAATAGGCGTGTCTTTCCGGCCTTGATAGTGTGTTCAATGAATTATTTGGAATTGAGAAAGTGATTACGGATTGTTTTGTTGGGTCGATGAAGATTCTTATATCTGAAGGTGAGACGGATTGGAGGTTTTGGTAGGTTGGTCCAGTGGGAAGTCATTGAGAGAGAACGATTGGGTATCGTTAACGGTTGTTCTCAGAAAGAAGAGTGTGAACTCAAATTGGACGAAGGTGAGGATTTGAGGTTTGGATCTGCTAAGTAAGTGGGAGAACTTTTAGGACGTGAAACTAAGATGTTGTTATGTTTGTGATGATAGTTTTCTAGAGAGATTGGAAAAAAGGCTACAGTGATGGGCTGCCAGTTGTGTGTGATTTTCAGATGTATTTCCGGATGGAATATTGGATGTTAGCATTAGAAGTACCTGGACTGATAGAACAGTTGGAAGATTTACTGGAAAGGAAGAATGATTGAGCGGAATAACAAGCATGAGGTGTATAATGGTATTGAGACTTTGGAAAGTGAAACTTAGAGTTCTGGTGAGGTTTGGAGTCTTTGGAGTTTTCGAGCATTAATGGAAATCTTGAGAAAACCCTTATGTGCGGATGCAATATTGATATTAAGAGCTCCTTTTGGTGGGTTGTTGATACTTGTTATGTTGGTTGGAGCTGATTTGAGATGAAAATGGTGAATTTTGGGAAGGACTGTCGAAGGGCTATTTTTCTAAAAATCGCAGTGCCCGCTCAGCGCGCAGATGGCCGCTCAGCGCGGTCTGCAGAATTTTGAACCTCTCCAGGCAGTGAGGAGCGCGCTCAGCGCGGGACAGAGCCCGCTTAGCGCGACTTGGAGCAAAAAAAAAAAAAAAAAATTGAAACTTGAGTTTTTCTTTTTTTCTAAATCCATAACTTTGGATTCGTAACTCGGATTGAGATGTTCTTTCTTATATAAATGGTGTTGAGATTTAGTGGCCGATATGATTGTGTCCTGAATTTGGATAAGTTCGTAGTGGTTTTAATTGAGGATATTCGGATCTGTTATAAACTCAGAGGAAGAACAGGAAGAGTGTTTGGGATTTGAATTACAAGTGTTGAAAAGAGACGAAGTGTTATGCTAAGTTTTTTTCAAGTGATAATTTTGGTTGAAAAGGTTAGTTTTCTTGGATATGTTATTTCCGGTGATGGTATTGTTATGGATCCATCGGAAGTAGATGTAGTTCTTCATGAGAGGCTCCGAAGTCGGTTAAGGTGATTAGAAACTTTTTGGACTTGAGTTGATTATTACCGGAGGTTATGGAAGGTTTTTCCAAGTTAGCATTTTCGTTACTTCGGTTGACTTGCAAAGGGTGAGTCGTTTGTTTTGGATATTGTTGTGAGTAAGTTTTGGTGAGCTGAAGTAGAAATTATCTTCGGCTTCAGTTTTGATTCTGTGTGATCCTAATCAACCATTGATGAGGTATTGTGATGTGTCCTTGATGAGTTTAGTCAGTGGGTTAATGCAAGAGGGTAAAGTCGTAGCTTATGCTTTATGACGATTGAGGATTCATAAGAGGATCTATACTATTCAGGATTTGGAGTTGGTTGCGGTGGTATTGTGTTGGAAAATTTGGAGGTATTATCTTTATGGTTCTGGGTTCGAAGTGTTTAGTAATCACAAGAATATTGAGTACTTGTTTGGTATGAAGGAATAGAGTAGGAGACGGAGAGGATGGTTGGAACTTGTGATGAGTTATGACTTTAGTTGGAATTATCCTGTTGGTAAAGGTAAGGTCTTGCTTGGAAAGTTAAGTCGAAAGTTTTAGTGCATGTCTGTTTGGATGGATGAGAATTATTTGAGCAGTTCAGAGACTCGTATCTGGTGTGAGAGATAATGCAGTAGAGTGTAAGGTTGGGTATATTAAAAGTGAACAGTGGTTTTTGGTGAATATGCGAAAGAGTTAGGCTTTGGACGTGAGATTGGTAGACTTTAGGGTTTTGAGTAATCAGAGTGCGCGGCGGAAGCGTGATGTGACACAATTCGTATATGCGTGTGTGACTTGTAAGAGTTCATAGGTTGAACATTGGGAACAGGTAGGAGTGAAGAGACCATTAGATGTTCCGGAATGGAAGTGCTAGGTGAAAGGTTTGAATATTATTCATGGGCTACTATGTAGATGGATGTTTTGGTTGTATGTTCGATTGGTGAATCGTAGCATTGTTGTAGTATGGTTGTGTGACAAGGATGTTGGTGTTCTAGTTTTGTTGATGTTGTTGAGAACTTGTGGTGTCGTGGAACTTTATGTTCTTGTTTGTGTTGTTGTCTCATTTCCATCGTGTTGGTTCGAGTGCGAGTGGCTAATTCCTTGTGGGGAATTAGGGGAGTGTTACCTATGGTAGGGTAACGATCTTGTTGTGTTTCGGTTCTAAGGTGAACCTGTGTGTTGGTATCGTGGTTTTCCTTGAGTTGTGAGTTGGTCGTCAAGTGCATTGTATGGGCTTTGCATCTTGTCGTTGTAGTTGTGTCATTCGTGGTGTGCCTTTTGTTGGCATGTTGGTTTGTTAGTCGGATGCGAGAGTCGTATCCGGAGTTGTTCGTATCGGTTAGATTTTCGAGGACGAAAATGTCTAAGTGGGGGAGAATTGTAACGCCCCAGTTTTGTTAGATTTATTTAATAGAGTAGATTTAATTGGTTTTGGTTTTATATTATTTTATTATTGACTTTTATTTGACAAAATGTTATTTTTCACCGTTATTTTGTTTTATCGCGTTTTGAGAGCGTTTGCGAGATATTTGAGCTGAGGGGTAAAATGGTCATTTTGGGTAGTTAGATATTTAAATATATAGAAGTTGAGAGAAAAAGAGAGAAAAGAAAAAGAAGAGAAAGAAAAGAGAGAAAGAAGGAAAAGGAGAAGAAAGAAAGGGAGAAGAGGAAAAAGAGGAAAATCGAGAATTCATCCGTTTCAAGCGCGAATAATCGGGTAAGGGTGAGAAGTTTCAATTATATCATGCTTGTGTATGTATATGTGTTGTTTGTTGTGAATGTTTTGGTTGTTTTACAATGTTTTCTCTTTTGATAAATTGTGATCAAATCGATAGAAATCGATGTTTCCACGGTTGGAACGCGATATAGATTGCGTAGGATAGTCGGGAGATGATGGGAGTTGATCGGGAACACTCGCGGGAATGATCGAGGATGATTTGTATGGTTGGAAATTTTAGGGTTTTGATATTTATTAGAAAGTGGTGAATTTATGTGAAATTGATGTTTTCACGGTTAGAATTTGGAATAAGTTGTGTAGTGTAGTCGGGTAAGGTTTGGGTTTAATAGGGAATGGTTGTTTGCGTGTTTTTCCGCGGTTTCGATCGAGTTCGAATTTAGAATTCAATGATAAAATTATGTTTTAAAATATGTCAAAAATGGAAAAAAGTGTTGGATGGCTTTTAATAGTGAAAATATTGTTGTACGTTGAATTCTGAGATCGCAGCTCTTTAAGGAATCGAAAACGGATGTCCGGAAGTCTAAAAATGGTGTTTTTAAGGCTAAAATTCATAGCAGGTTTCGCGCTCAGCGCGCAGGTCGGGCGCTCAGCGCGGAGGTCTGGGCGAAAGGGAAAATTTTCAAAACTTCAAAAATTTATAACTTTTGATCCGTAAGTCCGTTTTGGTCCCCGTTCGAAGTGTTAGAAAGCTTATGAAATGTTCTTTCTGGTAAAAATGGTTTTGGGATTAGTGGATGATTTATTTAAGTCATGGTTTTGGAAACGTGTCGTTTTGTCGACTTTTCCCGTCGTATATGTGTGCGATTGTTGTGTTATCATGCTATATGCTTTTAATATGTATCGTATGGCTTGTGTGTTGGTATATGATGTGAATATATATGATAAGTGTTGGTGATGATGGTTTGTGGTGTTATGGAGGAATAAATGTGTGTTTTGGGTTTTGATTTCAATGTGCGATAATGATGTGTTGTGAGTAGCATTTGATATGTGAATCCCTTGTGGAAGTGATTGTGATTGCATAATTGTTGTGGTTTGTGGTTTGTAATGAAAATGCATGTGGTATGACTTATATGTCGTTGTGATGATGATTTTTGGCCGAAAGGCAAGAAAATGCTAAGTGTGGTATTTGATGATATATGCATGATTATGGATGTGTATGTGGGTGCAATGTGAATGTCATGAGTCATTGTATGCCAAACATCATAATATGCATTGTTGAAACGTCCTGAGTGGCGGTTTGATTCCAGAGGGAATCTGTTATATCATCGTGTGCCTCGAAAATATGAGGCGATGCCTGAGGACTGAAAGCGATGAATCAGCTATAACATCGTGTGCCTCGAAAATATGAGGCGATGCCTGAGGACCGAAAGCGATGGTTATAGACGATTGTGTGCTCCTTTGGAGACCTAAAGCTATCCATAACGTCGTGTGCCTCAAAAATATGAGGCGCTTCCTGAGGACCTAAAGCGACGGGTGAACATCGTAGGCCCGACGGGGAGTTACTTGAGATTCTCAGTAACGAGCGATGGTTCCAATAGTTCCTGAGTGAACTGATGATGAGACATGTGACATTGGAAGTCGGTACCCGCATGGCATGTGCATAGAGTCGTTGTGTCGATCTATGTGCATTTGCATAAATCATGAATTAATTGTGCATGGAAATATGATTGTGCATTGATTTGTTATGTGTTGAGATTGTACTAGCATTGGTAATTTGATGTGCATATGTGATACATGCTATGACTTGGTATGCCTTTTGTGCAAATGTGTAATTATGTTGGTATAATTGTTATATGCTATGTGGTTGGATTGTTAGAAATATGTTATACATCTGTGGCTTGCTATATGTTTTGGTTAAGATGTGTGAGGTGAGAATAACTGTGTATGTGATTTTTATGTGTGTTTGCATATTATTATGCAATCTTGATTTAGTTGTTATTTCTCACCCTTCTGCTGGAATATGCTTTTTATGGCATAGTGCAGATTGTCAGCTTTAGAGGCATGGAGGCAAGTGTACGAGTTAGATCTTCGTTTGCTTTGGTCTTGGTGTCTGCTCTGATACGTAGCACGGGAGTCGGGGAACGATTATATATATGTATACATTTGTTGAATGTATTTGGTAGTACTTTTGTTTATAGTAGAGGTTCTAAAATGATTTATTTTGTAAAACAAGTCGGTTATGGATATTTCCGCTTTATTCCATAATTGACATTTCCTTTATTGTGGAAAAAGTTTCCCCTTTGAGGGTACTCTATTTTATGCTATGTATCAAATTTATGAGCAGGGATGATGTTTTGTTTATTTAAATGTGACATCCTTGTTTCTGTCGAAAAAATAAATTTTTAGTTACTCTGATTTTATTTATGTATTATTTATTCGCGATGGGAATTGGGGTGTTACAAGTATCTATGTACTCTATCTTTGGATAATTGGATTAATGAAATTCTCTAAATACTTTAAGTATTGTTAATTCGGATCAATAGAGCAACTGGAGAACTCTGAAGAGATCAATGATTTTATTAAAGAGACGAATTAATATTTATTAATCCGAGAAAGGATTTTATGGTAACTCTAATAATTGATTAGTTGGTGAGACGACAAAATATCGATTAGAGGTGTTTTACTCTATTGGATTATATTATATAATAAAGTTTATATATATATATATATATATATATATATATATATATATATATATATATATATATATGTTAGAAAGAAAAAGAAAAGAAGAAAAAAGGATAGTAAAGAGAAAGAAGAAAAAAAGCAAGAGAGAAAGAAGAAGAGAAAGAGGGAAAGCTTGAGGAGAAGCTCATGGATCATCATCATCTTCTTCAAACTCCTCTTCGATTATCAGGTGGGTTCTAGATAGAGACTTTAGAGCATAATTTCTTGAGGTTTTAGAGTTAGGTTGGATTTTGGGAAAAATGGGTTTTTTTTGCAAAATCAAAGAATCTAACGGTTGAAGTGTGTTATAAATTGCGTAGCATGATAAAAATATGTGTCGAATCACCTACTGATAATTGTTATGAAGTTTGGATAGGTTTGATTTGGTTGAAAATCTTGGGGTTTTGTGTAGAAGCTATGCATTAATGTTGGATATCATGTTTTATGAAGTTGTTGGATAAACCATGCTAGAACCATGATAATATACCTCTAACGGTTGAAGTGTGTTATAAATTGCGTAGCATGGTCAAAGAGTTTATTTTTCTGCATAACGCAGAGCGCGCTTAGCGTGGTATGCCCGCTTAGCGCTGTCTGGAGAATTTTCACCCCTTCCAGGCAGCGAGGAGCGTGCTTAGCGCGGGTGGGGCCCGTTTAGCGCGACCTGGAACAAAAGAAACTATTCTTCTAAAGCCCATATCCTTTGGATCGTAACTCTGATCGAGGCATGGTAATAGTCGTTGGAAAGCTATGGAAATATCCTATGCTATACAATTGAAAAGTATTGATTTTGATACCCGATTAAATGAATTGGAGGGAACCCGAAAGTGATGATTTATATGATGAATCATTATATGTGATTCTATTATACAATTGTAATATGCTTTTGTATAACTTGTGATGGAATTATTATATGTAATTCAAAATGTTCAATTGTAATATGTTTTGCCTGATATTAATGTTAAACTTGATTGAAAGAATATGCATGTTTAAAATATGAATTAGGAAGAGTGAGGAAACTTTACCCCAAAATAAATGGCATAAGTTTAAGATAGTGGAACCTAGTAATGGCCAGGTAATTGTTGAATAACGTAATGACGACGCTCGTGCAAGAGAGGCTGAGGCGTGTGTCCATTACCGAATGGTATGGAAAGAGTGAAACACTATTATGGAACACGTGTAATTGTTATGTTTTATTGAAAAGGCAAAAGAGGCCTAAAGGCTAATGTGGCCTAGAATTGTTGAATACAATTATGGTTGTATGTGAATCACGAGATCGTAACCATTATCCTATTATGTGCCATTTCATGAGTAACGAGCTCCTCTGTAATGAATGCACGATTTCTTGGTAGGTTTGATTCCCAATGTTATAGTACGAATGAAGCCTACGGGTAAAAAGACTTGTGATGGTGTACGGGTCGTGTGAAGTGACTATTTAAGGTGATAATGTGTCCCTTATTTCCGAATCCATTTCATATACTAAGAAATCTACGAGGGTCCATGACTCGTTCCTACTTCTAGACGTAGAAGAGGTCGGGAGAGTGGGGATGCCTTGACAAGGTTATCGATAAGTGAATATTTTGAGTAACGAGCTCAATAACGTGTTTCCATATAGTGTAAATTTGTGTACTCAAAGTCATCTCCCTTCCCCTTGACTTGAGTTAGGATTTGGCTAGAACCTTGTAAAGCCGAGAGAATCCATAAGATAGGGAACTCACTGAGATTTGATGTATCTCACCCCACTATTGTTGATTATTTTCAGGAGGTATTTGAAGGCTTGGTTTACAAGTGAAGCTATGTTTAGATGTTTCAAGAGAAGCTTAGTTGAGCTCTTCCGCTGTGTATTATTTGTTGTATACAATTGAGGATATTGTATATTGATCTTAGATTTTATTGTTTTGGCTAATTTCTATATCTTGTACCATAGATTGTATTTATATTTTAGAAATGGTCAAGTATGTGAATTACGCCATTAGGCACTTATGATGGTGTCAGTACCAAATAAAATGCTTGTATTGTATTATTCTAGATATATATATTATAAGGGCATTAGACACAAACTCCTTAGTAGGACTACCATTAACCAATACAGACATTTTACTATTAAATACAAAAGTTTCCATCCACTTCATCCACACTTCCCCAAAGCCCATTTTCCTTAACATGAATCTAAGAAAATTCCAACTAACCTTATCGTAAGCCTTCTCGAAGTCAACTTTGAAGAGAAAACAACTTCTTCCCTCCTTTTTAGCAAAATCCACCAATTCATTAGCCACCACAACTCCATCTAACAATTGTCTTCCTGGAACAAAAGCACTTTGAGAATCCGAGATAATCGAATTCAACACCACTTTAAGTCTTGCCGCCAAGAGCTTATATAAAGCTTTATACACACAAGCCATAAGACAAATAGGCCTATAATCATCAAAACATAACGGGTTAGATGATTTAGGCACTAGAGTCAAGAATGAGGAAGTAAAAGCTTTAGAAAACATAGCTCCGGAATGAAAACTAAGGAAACAACCAATAAACTCCTCCTTCATGAAATTCCAACACTTTTTAATAAAAAAGAAAGAATATCCATCGGGGCCCAGACTTTTAGATCCCTCACAACTCCAAATCGCATCCCTAATCTCTTCTTCCGAAAAAGGGCCTTCAAGAAGAGATCGATCCATGCCACTAATGCTCTTAAACACAAGACCACCATGAACGGGTCTCTCAACTTCCAACTCAATAAACTTAGCCGCAAAGTGACTCCTAACCTCCTCCACTTTGTCCACAACTCCATTGTCCGTGACAATGGAACCTAAGAAATTACGCCTCCTTCTTTCCTTCATAACTCTATGAAAAAATTTACTATTGGTATCACCATCACTTAACCACTTAAGTCTCGACTTTTGTATGATCATGTTTTCCTTAATCCTAAGATTAAGCCAAAATTTCCCACTCGCCAACATCTTCTTAGCCACCAACTCCTTCTCACCCTCCACATCCCCAAAGTCCACTTCCGTGTCATCTACAACGTTCAACTCCCTCACCCCCTCCTCCATCTCCAAATTGACCCTTCCAAAAACATTTGAGTTCCACCACTTAAGCCTTTCTTTTAAAATGCGCAATTTCTCCTTGAGAACAAAATCTTTCCTTCCCTTCACAACAAGGTTCTTCCAAGCATTTTCAACAAAAGGATAAAAACACCTATCGGAGAACCACTCATTATTCACCTTAAAAGGTTTCGGACCCTAATCCGCTTTGTCCACCACCAACCAAATCGGACAATGATCTGAAATATCCCTCGATCCAATCAATTCCCCCACTGCTCCCCAGCTATCAATAATGCCATTCGAAACCAAAACGCGGTCAATCCTACTTTTAGCCTTACCATCCCCCCAAGTGTGATCATGAGTAATACATTTATACAATTTTATTTTTCTTTTCTTTTTGTACATGACATTTTCTTATAATTTATTGGTAATGTAGAGTCATTTTTGTTTAATGCAAGATCTAGTTAGATATATCTTATTTAAAATCTAAATTATTTTTTTTTGTAAATATAAATCACTTTTTTTAAAATTAAACATTAAAGTCATATGAATTTATATATATTACAAAGACATGGGCTCAAGATTTCTTTAGTATAAATTGATTATAAGAGTCACTAATTTTGTATTATTTTATTTCCTTTGTTTTTATGAATTTCTCGTAAAATAATAGTTGACTCGTATAAACCAATTTACAAACATTTACTAAAGATTTATTTAGTTGTATATATGACTAACTACTTCATGAAAGATATTATATAACATAAACTCTTACTATATTCTTATATTCTTTAAATTACGTTGCATAAATTAAAGGGTCATTGACTTTTCATCTAATTAGTGTAAAATTAATTTTATTTAGTAAAACGAACAATTTATAACTTCTAATAGATTTTTGTTTGAAAAAATAAAAAATACTAATAATTACAATAGAAGTAGATAATTTGACTAATCTTCCGTTAATATTTATTATTTATGATTGTCCACTACTTATTATCTCTTTGTTGTTGCTATTTTCATTGTTTGATCAGAAAATGGATCATCACAAAAACACGTGAAATCAAGAAACATGTAGTAATTTTGAGATAAATAAAATTTCTCCAAAATTTGAAGTGGATGATGAGGTATTTTTAGATTATTCAGATATTATGAGGCCGACGTTACCTGAAATTCCACTTCCTGATCCATTAATGGTCATTGGTAAATTTGTTCCAGTAGAGCTTAAACCAGTTAATTCTTTAACTAGGATGCAAATTAATTACGCAAAATCTCTCGACAAAGAAAAATGCAGGGAAAAGGATTATAATATTTCAACTCCAAAAGATAATGGAACTCATATAGACCCTTTTTTACTAAAGAAATTTCCATCTCCAGCTATCAGTATAACTCCGTCCACTGATGTAGTAAAAACAAAAATATTCTCTACCAACATTACAAGTCCTAAACAATATGCAAGAGACTTCCAATCAGGTGTGTGTTCTTTATTTCTTGTTCAAAATACTAAAATTATAATTTATGAATAATGTGTGTCGCTCCCGGGATTTTCATCCAGGTACAAACGTGAAAGTGGCGCGGAAGAAAGAAGGAGAGTCGCCAGCCATGCATTTTTATCCCAAAGAAAGGGAAAGGTAATGTTGCACAAACCCGGGAGAAAGGAAGGAACGAGGTCTCACGAACCAAAGAGAAAGGGTAAGGGAGTCAGTTACGTGAAGGGAAGGTTATCACACCATTTCACGGTCCGTCGTACTCGACGGGATCCACGCTTGAAGTACTGCTCAAAGGGTGATAAACTGGAAAAGGAACTGAGAGAGAACGAGAAACAAATGTAGGGAAAATAAAAGAAGTGCTCGAATGGGCCCTACCCCACTGCCTACGTATCTCATTGGGAATATGAGAATTAGAGCGACGTAGTTCCCATGACTAAGGGAAAACTATTTGTGTTTTTATAGTGAAAACGTCAAAGTGCGCGTCCCAGCAGTTAGGTGTTGCAGCTCGATGTATGGAGACTTAGGCGTTACCTGTTTGCGGTAGAACGGACATGACGGATCCTTAAGGAAGGAATGAAGAGATGAGAAGAGAATTCCCGAAGGAAAGACGTTTTTGCTTGTTTGAAGTGTTTTAGAAGTTTTTTATTTGAAGTGTTTTGCATAGGAGAGTGTACCTAAGTCTTTTTCAATGGAATATGCATCTCATGTATCATTCCAAAATGAAATGATGATGAAGTACACTAAGTATGAGGAAGATCCTCAAACTTACTTCCAAAGTTTAAGGCTTAAGTACACTAGCCTATTCCCTTTATTAAATGTTTTTGTTGTTTTTAAATGAAGAAGTGTTTTTTATTTTGTTTGTGAAATCACTTCATGTTAAATAGTTGTACATTATGCTAGAAAACTTACAACACATTCCAAGATGGAATGTATGCAAGCCCCCCATGGAATAAGGCTCATGACACATGAAGATGTTTCAACCTTTATTAGGTGTTTTGGATTTGTTTTGAGATGAGAAAAGAAATACTCAAAAGAAACAAAGGTAAAGACTAAAGGGGACTAAGACTCACCCTAATGTTATCATGCTTGGATGCTCCTAATGGTTTAGTGTGGTTTAGAAACCTAAGTCTAAAAGAAGAGAGAAGAAGAATAAGTTCCAACTTACTTCAAAGATTGAAGTTAAGTTAAGAACTCAAAGGGATTAAAGAAGTTGAACAAAGAAAACATTGAAATGCTTTGCAATCACAAGTTGAAAACTTGAAAAGATAAGAGAAGAGATTGTATGTGGGAGCACACCCACACCCTTGACTTACCATTATCCCCTGAAATGTTAGCAAAACAATTAAATATGAAAGCATAAATGAAAGAAGAAAGACAATTAGGTATCAAACAACCTATAAAAAGAAACTAGGGTTCAAACAAAGCCTAAGTCTAAAGGCAAAGGATCCTAAGTGTCCAAGGACTTCTAAAGTCAGTAGCTATGTCTAATGATGTTCTACTAGGGTTAAGGTACCTCACAAAGTCAAACTAGGTTAAGAAAGATGCCAAAGATTCACACAAGTTCAAGGCATGCATCAAAGATGAAGGATGAAAATGTATGGCATACAAATGTGAATGAATGCATGAAGAAATGTCAAATATCATAAGTGAATGACATATTATAATGCATATGGAAGTATATGGATGATCATACAAAGCATGAGTGCAATGGTACAAGATGAGAAGACAAGATGAAAAGAAGTTCAAACATTGTTCAAGTTCAAAAGATTTGACATACTTGTAATGCAAGTTATGAATGAAGGATGAAACATGAACATGAATAAGAATGGATGCAAGTCATTAATATATGATATGCTTGATCACATTATAATGCAAGAATGGTGTCACAAAGATGCACACAAAACATGTTAAGGCACTTAGGAGAAGATGCACACAATTAGGTTAAACTTAGTTCACATAAGCACCAAACATTTATGAACCAAAAAATGAAGACAAATGACCATTAATCTAATATGGATGACCTATAATATCTAAGAAATGAATTATAAAATGATCACACAAGTCCTAATGCAATGGCACAAGTGCCTCCTAATCAAACAAGGTTTAGAAGTTCAAGAGAAGCATACAATTATGACTTATAACAATCAAACAAAGTAAAAATAGAAATATTCTTAGGAAAATTATAAAATTAAATCACAAAGTATATAAGTCAGAAACAAAACAAGTTTCAAAATCTCATGGCAAAATTCAATAAGAAACATGCTCAAACAAATCACCAAAGTCACATTATGTCAAGAAGAAGGATGCATAAAGAAATGGTTCAAATGCTATGGAAAAATGGCTTTAAGAATCTACCAAAATTATATGAGATTCCTCAACATGTGCAATATGATCATACCAAATTCCATTCAAAAATTCAGAAAGAAACTAGTTCAATTAAAATGAAAATGAACCAAGTATCATGAAGAATGCACTTTAAAAGGAAAATAAAAGAAAATTATGAAAATATGAGTAAAAAGTATTAAACTAAAAATTAAAAATAATGAAAAATTATTTAAATGTGTCAGTATGAGGTATGAATTTATTTGGAATTTTTAGAATTCATTTAGTATTTTTAATAAAAGCAAATGAAACATGTATGAAAATAAAAATAAAATGCAAAAGGAAATAATGCAGAGGTGTCACATTAGTAAAAGCGCAGTTTAAAAATGATTGGGCTTCAAGAGGTGGGGTGCAGAAAGCAATGAATGATCCAGGTCCAAAGGTGCGTGTGTGTATGTGATATATGGTGAGTACTCAGTCAAACCTTGACTTCATAATAACAACATGATGAAGTCAACATAAGATGATCATGAAAGTAAGCAGATCTAACGAATCACACAACACGCGCATCATAACAAACATACACATGCACACATGCAATGGTCAAAGTCAAGAATCTGAGAGAAAGAGAGTCACACGTGAGGCACATGCCTCATTAATGCGTTGGCAGAATGATATCGTTGGATCAAGACTTATCAAACGGCTGTGTTATGCTCTAGTAAAACCTAGGGTTTCATGAACTTAGATCAATCTCACCGGCCGAAGAAGACTCCGGTCGTCTTCTCCGGCCAACCTCCACCGTGGTCAAAGTTGCAGACAACCAGAAATGGACAAAACCTATACTAATCGAATCCTTATGCTACGTAGATTCCAAATCTAGGCTCCAAAATCACATACAATGCCCATACAGAGAGAATCGAAGAGAGAAAGCTTGCCCAAAGCTTCAGATCTAAGCTCCTAAAGAGCCTATCAACTAGCCAGATAACCAATAGCTTCTAGTAAGCTTCAAAATCAGCAAAACAAGCTTAAAATTGACTTAAAATTGCAAGAAAGCTTGAGAATGAAACCTGTTGCTTTGAGGATGCTTTCACCACAAGAAATTCAGAGGAAGCTTTGATGATTCTTTGAGAGTAAGGACTGGCCAAATAAAGGCAAATATAACTCTGAATTGTTTAGAAGCTTTAACTGAAAATGAAGAGGAAGCTTTAGAAGCCACGCAACTACAACACCTTCACTTTTGTGCACTCAAAACCTCCATGGAAGATCAATGGCGAATGCTGAAGATGATTGCAGAGAGTGTTGGTGTGAGAGGAGCTTCAAGAGAGAGAGAATTTCAGTGTGTGTTTGAGATTGAAATGTGATGAATCTAACTCAATTTTCGTCCAAGGGTGGTTAAGAGCTTATATAGGAGTGGTTAAGGTCTAACTACTGTAGTTTATAGTTAGAAGTTGAGTTAAGGAGGTTAGTTAGTGGCTGAGTTAATTTGAAATTGAGATGGAAAGGCTTGTGTGTTGTTTTATCACGTGTGGAGAGAGCTCATGATGATTATGGTGAGGATGATGAAGGATGATGATGTGTATGTATGATGCTGCAGCAAGACTTATAGAACAAGTTTATCATTTTCCTCTTTGGTGTATGGCTCTACGTATGGAGCATGTATGTCTAAGGTATGTTGGTCCAAAAGAAGCAAATGATGGTTGGTGTTTGAAGGCATGCGTGTGAACTGATGTAAACCAAACATCAACAATGCAAAACATCTCATTCTTGGCAGCACAAAACCATGGAAATGTGGAAGTGTGTAGATGAAATTCTCTATGTATGATGGATGAAATGGTGAGTTTTTGATGGCTATGGATTAAAGATACATCATAGAACATGTTTGTTGTTGGAATCAAATTGAATGGAGGCTTGGAAAGTGATGGAAAATGACTTAAAATACAAGGAATCCAAATTGCATCATGGGCGAGGCAAATTGTTGGCAGACCTGGTCATGGACCTATGAAAATTCTGTGTGAAGCTTCCATGTTTGGACCACTATAACTTCTTCATAACTTATTCATATGAGAAAATGTCCAACATCAAAGTTGAAGAAGACATGACAATGAACAACTTTGATGTTCAACAATTTTTCATTTGAAGCCTTATTGATGGAGAAAAATGGCTTGACATTTGGTACACCACCCGTTTGATGAAATTATGGCCTGGAGGCCTGAATTTGCCTTGCCATGAGTTGAGATTTGCCTTGATTTTACCAAACTTTGATTGATCATAACTCCCTCAATTTTGATCCAATTGAATATTTCTTGGTATGGATTTGAAGCTTGGAATGTGATCTTTAACTGGCTCAACTTGGGCCTGAAGTTTGAAGCTTTTATCTTAAAGAAAGAATGCCTTGAAGTGTGGTGCAAAATGGTCCAATATTTCCATTTTTAGAAACCCTAAGTTTCTAAATTTGGCAACTTTGCACAACTCTTGATTTTTTATGAATCTCTTGACATTTCTTGATCAAATTTTGTCCAATGAACATATGTGACTTGAATTTCATGAATTTGATCTTAAAAAGCCAGGAGTTGAATTTTTCCTTTGCACAATTGACTTTTTCCCCAATTTCTTGATTCTCAAGCAATTGATCAATTGAACCTCTTCTGAAATGAGACAAGGGGCAATCTTCCATCCTTAGATACTTGACATCATGTAGAAAACATTGAGATCAAGTTTGAACCAAAATTTTTTATGAGACTGCTTGAACTCAAAACCCTAATTTGGACTGCTTTTGCTAGGAGATGATGAATTGTCCAACTTCCTTATGAATTCCCATCTTCCAATGACTTGTGGGATCAAATGGGATGTCATATGATATAAGAGACCCTTGAGGCTTGTTGGAAGACACTTGGCTCTTGCTCTCTTGCTCTGAATGATCCATACTCTAAAATCAACTGATCACATGCCCTATGCTGACCAAAGATGAATGCTTCATTTTGTATGACTTGAATGTAATGCAATGCAATGAAAGTATATGCTAAATGATATGACAGATGAGAGGGCAAATTTTGGGGTATTACAGCTGCCCATATTCAATCATTGTAGACCTGAATGGATGATAGCGATTGCTTTCAGACTTTCAAGGTATGGAGGGATTGAATACCGAAAATAACCAAAAAATTTGCACTCTGTGGAGAAGAAGAAAATGGATATAAACCCAACCAAATGAACTCTGCTTGGATAAAACTCTGATGATAACCATAAAACTAGAGAGATGTCTTTTGAACGACGCCAGACGACTACTGGCTTGCCATACTGCGGATGGACTTGGAAAACGTCTTTTGTACGACGCCAGACGACTACTGGCTTGCCACACTGCGGGTGGACTTGGAAAACATCTTTCAAACGACGCCAGATGACTACTGGCTTGCCATACTATGAATGGACTTTAATAATTGCTTTTGTACGATGCCAGGCGACTACTGGCTTGCCACACTGCGGATGGACTTTAAGAATGTCTTTTGTACGACGCCAGACGACTACTGGCTTGCCACGCTGCGGGTGGACTTTAACAATGTATTTTGGAACGACGCCAGACGACTACTGGCTTGCCATGCTGCGGGTGGACTTTAACAATGTCTTTTGGAACGACGCCAGACGACTACTGGCTTGCCACGCTGCGGGTGGACTTTAACAATATCTTTTGGAACGACGCCAGATGACTACTGGCTTGCCACACTACGGATGAACTTTAAGAATGTCTTTTGTACGACACCAGATGACTACTGGCTTGCCACACTGCGGGTGGACTTGGAAAACATCTTTCAAACGACGCCAGATGACTACTGGCTTGCCACACTGCGGATGGACTTTAAGAATGTCTTTTGTACGACGCCAGATGACTACTGGCTTGCCACGCTGCGGGTGGAATTTAACAATTTCTTTTAAATGGAGTCAAACGACTACTGACATGCCACACTGCGGGTGGACTTTACCCTGCTTTGCCTCCCTAAGATGGACTTTTTCCAATCTGCGGTTGGACTTTCCTGATTTGCCACCCTAAGATGGACTTTTGCCGATCTGCGGTTGGACTTTGCTTTGTCTTTCGAATAAAAATCGGACAAATGCTGACGGGCCACGCTGCGGGTGGACTTTTGAAAGATGCCTTTTGGATGAAATTAGTTGACTACTAATTGGCCACACTGCGGGTGGACTTTTGCAAAAATTAAACACTGGATTATGCTATGCATACATATCAGACATCCCTGCTGACTCTGCTGAGGAACAATGATCAATGATTTGACCTCAGAAGCTTCTGAAAGGATAATATCTCTGTCGGAGAATGGCTGAACAATCCGTCTACTCCAAGTTTCCATGCTTGCCAAAAATAAATTGGACTTTGAGATATGGGGAAATTATGACTCTGCCAGGAATTATTTCGTCTGTCTGGGGATGAATTCTGATGATAGCAACTCCGCTGGAGGAATGACAACCTTCCCACTTGGCTGGGGAAAGAATGTACTAACACTCTGCTGAGGAAGAGATTCTGTTGATCTGATAAACCTCTGCGGGGAGAAAAAAACAACTCAGCTGGGGAGTATTACTGACAAGATTCAATGCTGAACTCTGTGGGGATACCACTACCAGAGATACGATCTTGCTGAGGATCGGAACTACTCCGTCGGGGGTACGCAAATCCTGGTTGGAAGACATTCCGTTGCAACATGCTGAGAAAGAGTCCCTATAGATCTGTTGGGAAAACACAAAGAAAATCCACGGTAATCTATTGAGGAACAAAAATGTCGAGCTTAGGATAAGTGCCACAATGTCCCACGCTAGGCAAACCTTCCGCTTGACGACTCCACTGGGGATAATGAGTTTACAACAAGCTCTACTGGGGAGAATCGCTTCAAAGCGTCTTGTGCTAGGGATGCCCCTTAAAAGGATTTTACAGAAGACCAAGCATCTTTAAACTCTTAAGCAAATGACGAGACTTGAGCTAAGAATATAATAATTGAGAGGTCACTCTATTGGAGATAATAGATTTGGAACACTTCTTGTCGGAGGGATTTCACGATGCCCCATGCTCGAGAGGGTCACAAACTCACTTTTGCCCCAGATTGCGCGGCTGATCTGAAGAAATCGTCCCAAGAGGATTTTACAGAAGATTTGGCATCTTCAAACTCCTAGACACTCACTGATTCTTGAACATTAACTGTGAGGTCTATGAAGCAACTCTACTGGGGAATTTGCAACCGTTATCGACACAGAAAAGCTTGTACTCGTTGGAAGATCCGAATGTGAGAAACAACTTACTAAGATCCAACGATCCCTTATTAGCTTTGGCTCGTTGATCTCATCTTGCTGTAATAGGCCGCCGATTAAACGGTGGACTCAATCAGTGAAAGTTGTGACAAAGGGGTGACACAGAAGTCCCTTCCTGAATATAATCGCCCCTATATCATGCCTAGGGATAAGTGATCACTTGTCTGGAAGAAAATGGCTCTCACCTTTGAAATCACTTGTACTTGTTACCTGCGAGCAAAAGGATATGCCTGTATGCCCCGTGCTGGATATGACTTATGCAACTGAGAAAATCTAACTCTGAACCACCACTTGTTGGGGAGAAAGGTTTTGATGCATCTCTTGCTGGGAACATGATTAATGAAGCCTGCTGAAAATAGGGGACCACAAATGCCTTGGGTTAGAATGCCCATTTGTTTCAAGCCTTTTGGCTGATTGACTGCATATGCGTGAACAACAGTTTTTTTCTTCACTTGCCCCAGACCAACATGGTCCACCAAAAGAAATTGTCTCAAGAGGATTTTACAGAAGACTTGACATCCAAAACGCCTCAATGTCTTCAAACTCTTGGAGAGATTCGTCGGACCTCGAAGTAACTGCCTCAGACTGTATGGTCTACAAAGGAATTCGCCTCGAGAAGATTCATGAACAATCTCATATCACCGTGAGATATTCTGCCCCAATACTCTGAACCTTGGATAGGCTGACCAGTCGTCTAGATGGACTAACTTCTCATGCTCTTGGGATGACCTGCTCCAGTATGAACCTTGAAGTGGTTTTGCCCCTGACTACTGATCTTCGAAAGAAGACCCCGAATACCTGCCTTTGGAGAGATTTGAATCTCGAAGTAATTGCCCCAGTTTAACTGAACTCTGAAGAGATTGCTCGACGTGATTGGCCCAAATTGGCTACACCTTAAAGAGATGATTCGACGTAATTGCCCCAGATCGGCTACGTCTTAACACAACTTGTTGGGAAAGCTCCTGCTCAACAAAGTTTCCTGAGGAAGTATCACTGGATGTGGCTATCCTTCGGGAGTTTCTGGATTCTCAACTCGGCAAGATTAAGCTTCAGGACTGAATTTCCATATGTAAACTTCTTTTGACGTCAAACAAATGTATGCAAGCAGAAAATGTTTTATTCTGAGAATGAAAATTCTAATGCAACACACATGTTAATCTTGAAGTTTTACTGAAAAGATGTCGCAAACCCTTTGTGAGCGGATCACGGATTAGAATACGACATTAATTTTTGAATGCAAGAATGCAATGCACATGAAACACCAACAAAGATCTTTTAGCACAACTCACAGGATTCAGGAACGCTGTCTCTTGGTAGTATACTTTCGAAATAACCCTGTTTCAATTGAGGACTTCCGGTTTTGTAACGGGGCCTGGTTCACGGTTATTGAAACAAGGGATATAAGGCTCAAAATTTATTAGTGCCCACCCACTCTTCGTGATGTCCTCCAGTCCTACGTTCAGTTAGTTCGGCACTAGCGTTCACCTCTCAAAAGAAACCTTTGTGATGGTTGAGGAACCATTGACTTTTAACAGTTTAAGCACCAATCAGTTTATTGGAGTAACAATCATCCCTTTTCGTCTTTGTATCTGTGTCACACAACTTTGTTCTTTTGCTTGAGGATTTTTATTGGGCAATCCTATTCACATTTCGCTTTCACATTCTTTTGCTTATCCCTAACTTTTGCCTGGACAGATTCTTTTGAATCTTTGATTTCGGAGTCCAGCGGGATGCCCTAACTTTTGCCTAAGTTGCTTGTTTTCAAGTTTCAACTTAGCGGGCTTTTTCATTTCTTTTTTTTTATTCTCCTTTTTTTTTTAACACGTCGTGTGACACCGGCTGTCTTGATTTCTTTGGAAGGGTTGTGACTGTTTCGCTTCTCAGTTGGTGAGGGATAACCATTGTGGTTTCCGCTCTTAGGACCTCTTGATGCGGTAGAGTGAAAAGTAATGGATCCTCAGATGCATACTCCTATTGAGGTTTGAACGCTTGGTCAAACTAACTGACGCCTACCCTGCTCCAGGGTTAAATGTTAGGGTTTTTTTTTACTAAAAGAAACTCCTTCTTTAGGGCTCCTATTTTGGCGAGGGTCTATCTCCTTATATCTTCAGTGTTTGGGATTTGAAACAATGCCTTTACACATCGTCAACAGGGTTTTACCCGAAAGCACACAATTAGAGATTTTTGCGTTTTCAACTCATCATCCTCCTTCAAGAGTTTAAGCACGACAATTGGTATTGCAATGCACATATACAAACTTATGATTGAATACGAATGGATTACTTCAGGAATAACATGCGCGCTTTATTAGGATTAACATAAAAAGAAAAACAGATTTCATGCATGCGTACTAATGTTTTGACAAACATAAAAAGATACACATGAGAATACAGTAAAGAAGCTAAATGATTGTCCTTGTTGAGAAGGCTTGACTCCGTCTAGACTTATTGATTCTGAAGATGTCTTTGCAAACTGGGTGCTCAATCTGATGAAGAAAGTTCAATTTATGGGCCACCCGTCTGGTGTGATAACCTTTGAGTCAATCAAGTCTTGCACCTTATGTCTGAACACTCTGCAATTGTCAATTGTATGTCCAAACGTTCCCGAGTGAAACTCGCACCTGGCATTCATGTTATAATTCGGAGGAAAAGGAAACGGCAGTGGCACTACCTTGCCCACCTGAATCAAAGAGCCTTGGAGAAGGCGAGCAAGAAGTCGGCTTTGAGAAATAGGAACTGGAGCAAACAATCTCTCAGACCTCCTAAGTCCTCGTTGCCTCTGTTGCTGACGGTTTTGCTGCCAATGTTGATTATGGTGCCTAGTCTGCCCCTGTACTTTTCTTTCCACATTTGGCCGAGGAACAAACAAATGTTGCTGACGTGATGACTTTGAAACCTGAAACTGAGGAATACACCTGTGACCTGAGGTAGACCATAGAGAAGGGGAAGGAATACTCACTTCCTTTGCAGCTACTAGCGTAAGATCACCCGATACCTTCAAGCCAGCTGGTCCAAACTCGATTGCTTTGGAGTCAATTAAGTCTTGTACTTGGTGCTGGAATGCTCTACACCCCACAATATCATGGCCTGGTGCCCCTAAGTGAAAATCACAATAAGCCTTGGCATCCCATCCTTTTGGAAGCTTTGCAGGAGGAGTCAACTTCCAGAGCTCAATCAATCTTAACTGAAGCAGTTGCTGAAGTAATTCGGTATGACACATCGGTAGAGGGTCAAAAACCCTTTCTTGCTTCTGTTGATGATGAAGGGATGCAACCGGGAGGGTCCCAGCTGTGATTTGCTGATGCGGTAGTTTCGGAACCCGAGGCTTCTGGATTGAGGAAGGTCCCTGAAAGGAGGGGGGATATCCACCTCTTTAGCAGCAGTTGGAGGAATATCTCTTTGCTTGACAGTGCTGATGGGTGCAAACTCGATTGCCCCTGAATCAATAAGCTCTTGGACCTTATACTTGAGCATCTTACAATTTTCAACATTATGACCAGGTACCCCTGAATGGAATTCACACCTATCATGGACATTGGAACCCATACGAAACTTGGTGTGTGGAGGTCCCGCAGCAATTAACTCAATTAGCTAAAACTTGAGCAAGTGCTGAAGTAACTGAGCGTATGGCATCGGAATCGCATCAAACTTCTTTTCAAGCTTTTCTGGATTAGGATCCTCTTGGAGAATAGGAAATGATTGTCTATAGGAAAATTTTGGTCGCGAAGGAGATTCACGAGGCAATCCATGGTCTAGAGGAGACCCCAAAGAGATAGGAGGAGTGAGAACCTCTGCTGCGGAAGTGGACACCTGATTGTTTTCCTTTCTTAACACTACATTCAGAACTTCCTTAACCTGGCCCATCTGAGTCTTTATCTGGTTGACTTCTTCTCTTAGCAGTTCCTGACCTCGGGACAACGCCTGAATTTCCACCATAAAATGCCCCAGTTGGGCCTTCATCTCAGTCACCTCCGCTCGGAATTGTTCTATATCTAAACCTTGATTGTGGTGAATCGAGTAGTTGGAAGAAGTCATGTTGGCCGTTCTGCAAAGAATACCCAGTCAGAATGATAATCCACACCCTCGGATTCGGGTACCTGTTATGAATGCATGAATGTATGCAAATGCCATATTCAGTTATTTCCAGGGAATATATCTGCTTTGATTCAAATTTTGTATAGAATAATCCACAAGAAAAGGGGAAACTGCTCAGTAGCAAAATTCAGATATAAGATCCTTGGAAATAACAGAACATGTGTGCTGAAATGCTATGATGTTACATGCGTACAGACATGTGATCAGGGTTTCCATAAATATCCTGAATAAAACTGTGCTGAACCGATCTGGCTGAACAATAACTGGTCAAGTATGCAGGATCAAAGGTCCAACAAAAAAACCAGAAAACCAGAAGAACCCCTGTAGGTTGATGGTCATACTTTACATGCATCTGCCCTGTCAGTATAGAACCATGAGCCAAGTGTCTGAATAGAATCATATCAGGCATACCAGACCGAGTACCGGTATAGAACCAAATTCAGAATACCAGAACAAAGTACCATTATCACTGATCATAGGAGAAATATACATATGGTGGGTAGAAGGTCAAGGTTACCTGCAAACCTGTAAACAACCCCCATCTCACAGGTGTGTTCTAAAAGGTAGGATCCTCAGATTCGGATCCCGGAATGAGAAGCAATAGCACATTCAGCCCGTAGGATACAATGCTATTGCCAAACAAAGAGATCGTCATCTGATTCACCACAAAATAAAGGCAATCATATGCAAGTTCCAAAGTGGGCCCTCGGGTGCGAATGGGTTTGCCACAGAATGTGGTCTGCCACTGTCACCACTACAGAGGGATGTTTACACTAAGGTCCTCCATGATCGGTCACCAGATGCACATAACTCTCAAAGTCATACCCTGAATAAGGAAGACCCTCAAAGCAAGATAATCCTAAGAAAGTCGCACTCTAGCTGTGGAACTCACAACTACTCCCGTGGCTAAATACCATGAGAGCCCTGTGACTGTCCACTCTAAATCCTAAAGTACACTCGAGCCTGGGTAATGGGCTCATCTCACAGTAACAATCCCATCCCGCCAAAGGAAACCAGACAGTCCAGAATATATGATGCATGATATAAATAAAATGCAATAAAGGCGGTAAAGTAAAGTGATAAAGCTGTAAATAAAAGCAGTAAAGCTAAACTAAAGCAATCACAAATCGAACACCCAATAAACAAAAACAAAAAAGCGCTAGGAGAGACTTGCATTGGGGAGGGACCAACAATAGATCAACTCTCCCCAGCAGAGTCGCCAACTGTCGCTCCCGGGATTTTCATCCAGGTACAAACGCGAAAGTGGCGCGGAAGAAAGAAAGAGAGTCGCCAGCCAAGCATTTTTATCCCAAAGAAAGGGAAGGGTAATGCTGCACAAACCCAGGAGAAAGGAAAGAACGAGGTCTCGCGAACCAAAGAGAAAGGGTAAGAGAGTCAGTTAGGTGAAGGGAAGGTTATCGCACCCCTTCACGTCCATCGTACTAGACGGGATCCACGCTTGAAGTACTGCTCAAAGGGTGATAAACTGGAAAAGGAACTGAGAGAGAACGAGAAACAAATGTAGGGAAAATAAAAGAAGTGCTCGAATGGGCCCTACCCCACTGCCTACGTATCTCATCGGGAATATGAGAATCAGAGCGACGTAGTTCCCCTGACTAAGGGAAAAATGTTTGTGTTTTTTTAGTGAAAACGTCAAAGTGCGCATCCCAGCAGTTAGGTGTTGCAGCTCGCTGTATGGAGACTTAGGCGTTACCTGTTTGCGGTAGAACGGACATGACGGATCCTTAAGGAAGGAATGAAGAGATGAGAAGAGAATTCCCGAAGGAAAGACGTTTTTGCTTGTTTGAAGTGTTTTAGAAGTTTTTTATTTGAAGTGTTTTGCATAGGAGGGTGTACCTAAGTCTTTTTCAATGGAATATGCATCTCATGCATCATTCCAAAATGAAATGATGATGAAGTACACTAAGTATGAGGAAGATCCTCAAATTTACTTCCAAAGTTAACGGCTTAAGTACACTAGCCTATTCCTTTTATTAAATGTTTTTGTTGTTTTTAAATGAAGAAGTGTTTTTTATTTTGTTTGTGAAATCACTTCATGTTAAAGACTTGTACATCATGCTAGAATACCTACAACACATTCCAAGATGGAATATATGCAAGCCCCCCCATGGAATAAGGCTCATGACACATGAAGATGTTTCAACCTTAATTAGGTGTTTTGGATTTGTTTTGAGATGAGAAAAGAAAGACTCAAAAGAAACAAAGGTAAAGACTAAAGGGGACTAAGACTCACCCTAATATTATCATGCTTGGATGTTCCTAATGGTTTAGTGTGGTTTAGAAACCTAGGTCTAAAAGAAGAGAGAAGAAGAACAAGTTCTAACTTACTTCAAAGATTGAAGTTAAGTTAAGAACTCAAAGGGATTAAAGAAGTTGAACAAAGAAAGCATTGAAATGCTTTGCAATCACAAGTTGAAAACTTGAAAAGATAAGGGAAGAGATTGTATGTGTGAGCACACCCACACACTTGACTTACCATTTGCCCCTGAAAATGTTAGCAAAATAATTGAATATGAAAGCATAAATGAAAGAAGGAAGACAATTTGGCATCAAATAACCTATAAAAAGAAACTAGGGTTCAAACAAAGCCTAAGTCTAAAGGCAAAGGATCCTAAGTGTCCAAGGACTTCTAAAGTCAGTAGTTATGTCTAATGATGTTCTACTAGGGTTAAGTTACCTCACAAAGTCAAACTAGGTTAAGAAAGATGCCAAAGATTCACACAAGTTCAAGGCATGCATCAAAGATGAAGCATGAAAATGTATGGCATACAAATATGAATGAATGCATGAAGAAATGTCAAAGATCAGAAGTGAATGACATATTATAATGCATATGGAAGTATATGGATGATCATACAAAGTATGAGTGCAATGGTACAAGAAGAGAAGACAAGATGAAAAGAAGTTCAAACATTGTTCAAGTTCAAAAGGTTTGACATACTTGTAATGCAAGTTATGAATGAAGGATGAAACATGAACATAAATAAGAATGGATGTAAGTCAGTAATATATGATATGCTTGATCACATTAGAATGCAAGAATGGTGTCACAAAGATGCACACAAAACATGTTAAGGCACGTTGGAGAAGATGCACACAATTAGGTCAAACTTAGTTGACATATGCACTAAACATTTATGAACCAAAACATGAAGACAAATGACCTATAATCTAACATGGATGACCTATAATATCTAGGAAATGACTTATAAAATGATCACACAAGTCCTAATGCAATGGCACAAGTGCCTCCTAATCAAACAAGGTTTAGAAGTTCAAGAGAAGCATACAATTATGAGATGCTTCAAGATGTGCAATATGATCATACCAATTGCCATTCAAAAATTCAGAAACAAACTAGTTCAATTAAAATGAAAATGAACCAAGTATCATGAAGAATGCACTTTAAAAGGAAAATAAAAGAAAATTATGAAAATATGAGTAAAATGTATTAAATTCAGAATTAAAAATAATGGAAAATTATTTAAATATGTCAAGATGAGGTATGAATTTATTTGGAATTTTTAGAATGCATTTAGTATTTTTAATAAAAGCAAATGAAACATGTATGAAAATAAAAATAAAATGCAAAAGGAAATAATGCAGGGGTGTAACATTAGTAAAAGCGCAGTTTAAAAATGATTGGGCTTCAAGAGGTGGGGTGCAGAGGTGCGTGTGTGTATGTGAGATATGGTGAGTACTCAGTCAAACCTTGACTCCATAATAACCACATGATGAAGTCAGCATAAGATGATCATGAATGTAAGCAGATCTAACGAATCACACAACACGCGAATCATAGCAAACATGCACATGCATACATGCAATGGTCAAAGTCAAGAATCTGAGAGAAAGAGAGTCACGCGTGAGGCACATGCCTCATTAATGCGTTGGCATAATGATATGTGTTGGATCAAGACTTATCAAACGACTGTGTTATGTTCTGGTCAAACCTAGGGTTTTATGAACTCAGATCAATCTCACCGGCTGGAGAAGACTCCGGTCGTCTTCTCCGGCCAACCTCCACCGTGGTCAAAGTTGCAGACAATCAGAAATTAACAAAACCTATACTAATCGAATCCTTATGCTACGTATATTCCAAATCTAGGCTCCAAAATCACATACAATGCACATACAGAGAGAATCGAAGAGAGAAAGCTTCCACATCAATTCTTCTTACGGATTTTTTCGACTTACTCAAAATTCCTTGTTGACACGAGGTCTCAACCAAATACCAACGTAAAATCAATATAGAACTACAATCATAATCAAGTCACCACTTATAAACTTAAATTGTCCAAAGCACAATTGTGAGATTCCATATTACTCACCAATTCACGTACAACACTCGACATACACACACTCTTTCGAAGTCCATACTACACTTCTCAGTTGAATCAACTCTTCTCATTCGTTCCTGATCGTACCTGGATCAGACATTTTCTGGTGGCGAACAACGTCGTCTGGACTTCAGCTCCGGTGCGGTTGAAAGACGGCCGGGGAGGGGGGTGTACCTGCAAGGTACTCCGACGCTCAAGTAAGGTAACTGTCAGAGAATAGCAAGTACAGAGATGAGTAAGAAAGTGAGTGTACCCTGACCCTCTCAAGTGAGAGGGTATTTATAGAGAGCCCCCAGCGCGGGGCCAACGGTTACTTGCATTGGGCCAGATTACCACGCCCGATCCAAGTAACTGCCAGGGCTTACGTGGCGTAGTGAAGACCACTACGTGGTCTTTGCCCTGGGATAACCGTTCCTAGATCCCCGGAATTAGGGCAGACCGATTCCATCGGGAGTGGGCGGTTACATGAGAACGTCTCCTCGCGGGGAGGAGTCCTGCATGTCGGGGAGAGACGTGTCCTCGCGGGGAGGACTCTTGTGCGAGAAGGAGGGGGCTCCTTGCAGGGAGGAGCACCTGAGTGTCGAGGAGGACCGCGACCGGGGAGACTTAGTGCCCTGCCCGACACTTTATGCCATGCGTGTGCCCGACAACGTGGAGAAGGGGCAAGTGCCCGACATTGGTCGCGCTAAAAGGCCCTTGTTGGGCCATCCCAGGACGTGTGGGTTGGGCCTGCTCGACTGAGGAGCAGACCCCCGACCCAGTCCAGAACAGTTCCATTTCATAAACGATTCCAAGTTACATACTTAACTTCGTAACGTCCAAGTCTTACTCGTACTTGGAAAGCTAACTTTCAAATCTCATTCTCTTTGAAAAACACCACTGCACACAACTGGTACCACTCTCACGGGGTCTAAATCCAAATCCATGCACTCACGAAAGATAACAATTACTAACTCCAGTCAACCGTTCGTTCCTTAATAACACCATAAATTAAATAACCGAAACGATCCATACAAGATCAACACTTCGAGAAATTTTTCCAACTTCGCCCTCAAGTCCTTCAACAGTAATACACTTAAGACTTTCTCATACTCCACACAATTCACAAGATTATCTCTCCAAAAGTCAAACTTTCTCGTCGTCTAAATAAATGGTCAACTATGCGACACCTTTCCAAAAGTCACGTGTTCAAAACGCAATTCCGTCTTTCATTTACTTATAGTCCTGTTTTCCATACACACAAAACTCTCTACTCGGAGCAACATAAGGTAACAAAACACAGATGATGGTTCCCAAGGAATTTTACAATTTACCCACTTGTTAATCGATTAACCTTCTGAGCTAATCGGTTAACTCCTCAAAAATTCAGCGCAAAGAACCATCCTTGCACGTGTTAATTGGTTAACACTGTTGCAGAATCTGAAAACCAACTCTTATAACTCAAAAGTCATCACCACTCAAACCACCAATTCGATTTATTCTAACTTGAAATATCATTATCAACTTATGGATTCTTAACTTATATAACATTCACCAACCATGGCCAAATCTAGGTAAAACCGACAAAGTCAACACATGCAGATGACACACTCCAACCCAGTGACAAGGTAGAATTCTAAATTCTGACGCGGTCACACGACATATCTTCGGCGGGATAGTTCACTTTTCTACTCAAACAATTTCACTAGCGGGAAACCAATAATGCCGACATTTTGGGGTTTTTAATCACAATTCATACCTGATTCATCCACAACCAAGACTCAACATACAACCTTGTTCTCTCACTTGAACTTCTTGGTGGGACATAAAACAACAACATTCTTAGTCCAACAAAAGGTAGATTCTGAATATTCTGATTATTTACAAATACAGAAGTTTCTCCATACTTGCAAATAAATCGGGGCAATGCATCCTCTTGAAGAACCTTTTCATCCCTTCATACACATTAACCGGGGTTTCTTGTCCTTCACTGTCCATTGGACATCACACTTAGACCAAATTACTTAACAAAAGATTCACAACCAATAATTCTCATCCACTATCTACAAAACCCTTCCGGTATAAATCGTCCACGATTTACACTTAGTCCATAATAAGTCCTGATTTGCTTCCCGTTCTTTTACCACAAACTTGCTTCTTAAATACAACAGTCACTGTTCCACAGAGTACGTCTCATCACCCTTGTCTTAAGAATGAGAATCCATCATGTACAATTGTAACCACGATGCTACTACTACGCTTGTTCTTAATACCAAGGTGTAACTTCCTTATAACATACTGTTAATACCGTTTATTCCACATAATCGAATAAAATCCACCTCATAAACAATATTTTCACTTTTCACAACATAGAACACTTTCATAGCTTCTTATCGATATAAAGAACGCTTAAATCGGACACCCGAGTCAAAAGATATGAATTTTTGAAGAAAAGAAAATTATTGGAAACAACCAGATTCTCCTGGCGGTTAAGAATTTCGCCTGGCGAGTCCCCCCTTTGCCAGCACTTCGCCTGGCGAACATGCGGCGAATCCTCATTTCATAAAACCCCAAAAGTTCCAGTAGCTACACATGTTCTGCTTCTTCATTTTCGCCTGGCGACTAAGTAATTCGCCTGGCAAATTCCTCTTCGCTAGCACTTCGCCTGGCGAACCAGTGACGAGACCCCATTCGCCTGGCGATTTCCTGATTCGCCTGGCGAATCACACCAGAAGCAGAATTTTCTGCTGCGTTTTTCATGGTTCCTACACCTCAAAATCCAACTTTTCCAACCCAAAACATTTTCAAATTCCAACTTGGTCTCTCATCGAATACCGAAAATTCCGATGTAATATCTCGAACTTAATCTCTCTACATAACTGAATGTACTTATTTCACTTGAAGCATGTAAACACATCCTTGTGTTCCTTCTCACACTCCTCTACTACTTTAGATTCTCATAAAAGCCGAACGTCCTTAACTCTCATTTTTTTTGCCAGTTGGAAGACATTATTCTGAACGCATACCTTAAGGTACTCTCGTTCATTCAAGATACCATAGTGACCTTAGAAACTGAGGCACCAATACTTATCTCACTCCCGGATCTTATGTCACACATTCCACAAAACAACTTTTCTTTTTCACGGAATGAGATTACCGAAAATTCTTATTCATACTAGTGGTTAATCCAGCTCCACTAGCGATTTTACATGTCTCTTGATACCTTAACCAATCGTCCAATATAGATCCTTAACTTTCGGACTCCATCCATTCCAAAGGATTACTTAAACCACACATTACACTTTAATTCCATGCTACCCAAAGCACAACTTCTACTAAAACCTTACTGAGCTGACCAAAACTCCTCACTACTAACTCTTGGCTCGAGCGTTCCCTCACAGCACAAGTTCCGACAACACTTCGGAGTCCTCGTGGTCGCTCAACCATGATTCTACCTATCACATACATAGTATTAGGTTGATCAGGCCCAACACTACATAGTATGATATTAAGTTTCATGATGGCAAGACACACTTAAGAGGCAGGAATAGATTTACTTATGATGTTTCAAGGCTAGGTCGAGGATACGACCTGCTCTGATACCAACTGTAACGCCCTGTATAATATATATCTAGAATAATACAATACAAGCATTTTATTTGGTACTGACACCATCATAAGTGCCTAGTGGCGTAATTCACAGACTTGACCATTTCTAAAACATAATACAACTATGGTACAAGCTATGGAAATTAGCCAAAAAATAAAATCTAAGAATAATATACAATATCCTTAATTGTATACAACAAAATAATACACTGCGAAAATACTAAAGCCAAGCTTCTCTTGAAACATCCAAGCATCGCTTCACTTGTAAATCAACCTGCAACCCGAACCTGAAATATAGCAACTATAGTGGGGTGAGATACATCAAATCTCAGTGAGTTCCCTATCTTACAAGTTCTCTCGGCTTTACAAGGTTCTATCAATCCTAACTCAAGTTAAAGGGGAAGGGAAAAGACATCGAGTTCACAATCTCACAATCTCACACTATACGGAAACATGTCATGAGTTCATCAACTCAAAAATATCACTAATCGATAACCTGTACCAAGGCATCCCCTTTTCCCGTCCGCTTCTACGTCTAGAAGTCGACCCGAGTCATGGATCCTTGTAATTTACTTGGCATACGAAATGGATTCAGAATTAAGGGACACATTATCGCCTTAATTCGTCACTTCGCACGGCCCGTACACCGTCACAAGTCTCTTTACCTTTATATATAGGCTTCATTCGTACTACACACGGGAATCAAACCTGCCAAGTACCATGCCTTGTTTCAAAGGAGCTCGAGACTCATGAAACTGCAACTCAAATAAACGGTTACGATTACGTGATCATATACACAAACGTGATTGTATTCGACAATCACAAGGCCATATTAGCCTTAAGGCCTCTCTTGCCTTTTCTCATAAATCACAATGGTTCACACATGTTCCATACTAGTGTTCACTCTCTCCTAGGCCAAATACTCGTCACAGATGCACCGTTATACATCAAGTGCCCGAGCATCGCCATCTAGGTTGTCTACTCTAGGCCAGAACTCGCCAATGAATGCACGAGCGTCGCCATCCAGAGTTTCTATCACAATTTTAATCACAACCTAGAAATATACCATTTGTTTTGGGGTAAAGTTTCCTCACTCTTCCTAATCCATTTTAACATGCATATTCTCTCATTCATACTTAACAACAATATATAGACATGGCATAACACAAATATTACAAGTAAACACATATAATCACACATCATATAAAACATCACTTTTCACACTTACATAGTTAACACAATTCGTAGGTTTCTCTGATTCATTTAATCGGGTATCAATTCAATAGTTCTCACTCGTATCCCGTAGGATATTTCCACATCTTTTCATCGGCTATAAATATGCCTCGATTGGCTTTATAATCCAAAAGATATCAATTTCTAAACACTGTCACAAATTCCGTTTTCTAACATTTCAAATATCACATTCTATACTTATTTTATCAATCTATGACATATAACCATGTTTCTACCTGACCATCTCATAGAGCATAAAATTAGCTTTCCAACGCTTCCGACCGTGCGTCAATCCGAGTTACGGATCAAAAGTTATGGCGAAAATACGAAAAATAATGTTTTGCTGTCCCAGGCAAATTCGCCTGGCGAATCCCTGACGAAACAGACTCGCCACCTACTCGCCTAGCGAATCTGTACGAACCAGAATTCTCCCAAAACGGGTTTGGGACCGAAAATGTTCAAAACCTTCAACCCACATGATATTAATGTATCCAATGGCCCAAAACAACATGTTATAACACATTTAGACATGCATTTCATCAAATCATCTGTTAGATTTCATTGATTTCTCCAATTAATCATTTTCTCTCAAATCTAACCTAAGTTCTAAACTTATATTTCTAGAACTTAGAGCGTCTAACTAGAACTCACCTGATAACCGAAGAGGAGTTTGAAGAAGATGATGAACAATGATCCATGTCTTCTTCCCTCTTTTCCATTTTCTCTTCTACTCTTCTTTCTCCTTTTCTTCTTCTTCTTCTATGTTTTTTTTTTCTTTTTCTTTCTAACTATATATATATATATATATATATATATATATATAATACTATTATTATATAATATAATTCAACAGGGTAAAATATCTCCAATTGATACTTTGTCGTCTCAACCCAATTGATCAGTTATTAAAGTTACCTTATAATCCTTTCTTGAACTATCAATTATTAATCCGTCTCTTTAATAAAATAATTAATCTCTTCAGAGTTCATTAGTTGCTCTATTGATCCCAAATGTCAACACTTAAAGTACTTAGAGGATTCCATTAATCCAAGTTACCAAAGATGGAGCACATAGATACTCGTCTGATCTCATATGATATCCAATTGAGCATTTGAATCATATGGGGTATTACAAGCATGCTCCGACATCTAACTCTTGCAAATTGATATAATCATTGAGTTATACTCTTTTCTACCTTTCATTCAACTATTCCAAAATCAACATTTATGACGCTAAACTTATTATGCTTCTAGATGATAATGGTCTAAACATTAATGGCTGGTACTGAGAACATACATTATATACAAATTATATACAAATGGAATTGGTGTGTCTGCACAATACAATCATCTCTAAAAAGTTGTGCATAATAAACATTAATGTCAATACAACTAAGATCTCAAAAATACAAAATATGTGATACAAAATACAAAGCACAACAAAATCATGAATAGAAAGGTCAATCCTCAGGGCCTTCATTGTATCCTGCATTTACCTTTCTTCTGGTCTGAGATACCTGAAAATAATACCACATAATTGGAGTGAGATATTATATCTCAGTGGAGTTCGCCTATCCTACGAATCCACTCGGTTCTAGCATTACATAACACTAAAAAGACTCTAAGTCCTAGTTTTTAAGGAATGGTTGAATCTACCAAAGATTTAAGGTCCCGTGACCTCCCACAAATACGAGAATGTTGGCCTGCTGCCTCTAAAGCCAATACTTACCAACGAGGCATATCCTCGTTTATGGGTTCATATTTACGGGCTAGGCGCATTGTCCACAAATCTTTACGTGCATATATATACCCCTTTTGCATTAAGCCCTTTATCGGAGTGCGAAATGATGCCTAGCAAAACTTCTTACCTCATTTATTTCTAATATTTAGTGTGGGTATCACATTATGCCCCATTTAGGGTGTGAGCGTCAGAATATGCTCCACTTAAGTACTTTGAATTGACATTATGCCCCTTGGAGTGCGATATCCCATACACTCCGTTCAGGATGCACACTACGCCATAAAATACCTTTAGCTCTGTGTTAGCCACATTTGAGACCATCTATAATTATAAACGCCCAATTATATTAATAGTATCTTCGTCACGAGAAACATATTTTTGATAACAATGTGCATCATCATCTCTCTCTCAAAATTAAAAAATTTATATTGTTAAAATACAATAAATAAATAAATTTATAACTAATTTTTTTTAAAATTAAATCTTTATCCTTAAACGAAAGTATATTTTTTATTTTTTACAAGACAATACTAGGAAAATAATAATGGTGGTCAAATGCAATGAAATTAAATTTATTGTGTTTTTAAAAATAATTTAGCATTTAAATAAACAAAACTCCTAATTTGATTATTTCGTGAAATTTTTACTAAAATTGTAAAATTGCAAAACAATAAAAATTAAGATTATACCTATTTTTTCTACAACTTTTTTTATTGGGTTAGACAAAAATTTAGGTGCTACATGAACCACTTATAAATACCCTAAACTAGATTTTTATTAGAAAAACTAGAAGTAGTCCTAGGATAAAAAAAAATAGATCCAACCCTCTTTTATTATTAAAAAAATACAAATACGCTTATGGAACTAATTGTTATCGAGATTCTTCTCTGAAGAGATGTTGTGGAGTATCTTATTAATTTGGTTCAATCTCAACAAGCTCGAATCACTAATCACTGTGTTAAGTGGATTTGGTCTTGTTTCTGATGTTACCATTTTCCTTCCGGTAACACGTGTCATTTGTTACCTTGTCGAAGGATCATTTAATATGATATCTCATCAAATTTAAAATTCTCAATTTTTGTCTCCAGCGACAAACAAGGACAAATGTTGGGTGGAATTATTGAAGGAAAGATTATAGCCGCAAGCATTGTTAAGATTATTGCAGCTCTTCTTAAGATTTCGGAATTTCATAGGATGAGCAATATCAATGGAAATTCTTAAGAAATGCAAGATGATAAGCTGCCCCTGACCAATACTGATAATTAATTATTGAGTAGTTTAAAAAATCATTGTTTTCCTATATTATTTTCTTTTTCTTTTTAAAATTGAATAAACTGAGTTTGATATCATGTTATCATTGTCCTTTAATTTTTTGTCTGGTCTATGGTTCGATTGATTGACATGTCAAAGTTATAAACTTTTAGGAGAATTGAATGATGAAATACATTTTTACAACATGATGAGTTTTGTAGTCAAAGATATAAGTCCTACAACTCCAGAGATAGATAAGATACTTTTTTTTTTTATAAGCAATTGTATTAAAAGAAGAAATAGGGATTCTCCAACCCAATACAAAAGATCAAAAGGAGGCTAAAACGCCACAGAAAATGAAAATTACAGAAAATCGGAAGGGCATTTAGTCCAATCGTACAAACTACACTTAACTCTACCAATCTCTAGCCATCACCAGGATAAGATCTGAATACGATAAAAGAGAGCTTCTATGTCACAAACCTCATCACAGGAAATAATATTGTTTCTTAAGGACCAAATACACCAAACCGTAATATACCAAACAAAATTAGACATTCCTTCCTTAGAAGAAGCTCTGAACAGCATGCTCCATGCCTTAACATGAGATAGAGTAGTTTCGGCAAGGATCGGCAAAACACCCAGGCAAGAATAAATCTTATTCCACAGATGCTTAATCTTAGGGCAAGACAAAAATAGATGGGAAACTTCTTCGTCTTCCGTGAAACAAAAAACATAAACTCTGTCATGAACAGAAGATAACAACCCTCTTGCAGCCAAATTATTACGGGTCGGCAATCTGTTAAGCATCAATCTCCAAACAAAAGCTTTAATTTTCATGGGTACTAAGGATCTCCACATCTCATGGAAAACTTCAAGATCATCAGAAGGAATGACAAAACCTTTCAAAACCAGGCTGCTCAAGCTGTAATAAGCATTGACAGAGAAAATAGAACTGTTGTCCGTCTTCCACGACCAGGAATCGTCCTCCAACTTCTTTATCAAAACCGCACTGACAATCGCAGCTAAGTCCTGAACCGCTCTACCTTCTATAACCATGTTATCCGACCAAAGGGAAGAGAGATTCCACTGCCAACTATCATTGATCCATTGTCCCAAATCTACTACATGACAATGTTGAAGATGAGAAGCTTCAAACAGCACCGAAAAAACTGATTTTAAATCGAATTCGCCACACCAGTGGTGCTGCCAAAAGAGAATAGTGTCACCTCTCCCGACGGTAGGATACACACAATCAGAAAACTGGGTAGACGGATTAATGGCTTTTAAGGAAAACACATCCCTCATCCAAAGAGAAGATTTAGCAGAGTTAAAATCAGTCTCAGCACATAAAACAAGATTATGAAGGCTAACATACCTGCTGCACATTAACTTCCTCCAAATCTCGTTCCTTCCGTTGAGAAATTTCCAAAGCCATTTTGCGACTAATGCCTTGTTGAACAACCCTACGTGTTTAATCCCTAATCCGCCTTCCTCTCTAGTCTTACAAACAGAATGCCAATTCACCCATGCCAGTTTCTTCTTGTCCAACGAACCCGACCATAAAAATCGACACTGAATCGAAATGATTTTTTTGACGATTTTGGAAGGCGCCTTGTAGAAAGAAAGGCTATGAATATGAATACTAGACAATACGGAGTTAATCAGGGTAATTCTTCCTCCTAACGAGAGGTTCCTACCAGCCCACGAGGACAGTCTAGACTTGAGCGAAGAAATAACCGAGTTCCAAAACGAAAGCCTTCGGTGATTTCCTCCATCGACAATACCCAGGAATTTAAAAGGCAAAATACCAGATTTACAGAAGAGAAAAGAAGCCGCTGCATTAAGGAAAGATTGATGAAGGTCGACTCCATACAGAAAACTTTTGGAAAAATTAATCTGCAGCCCCGAAATCATCTCGAATCCACGGAGGATATCTTCCAAAAGCTTTCACCCCTTCTTTCTTAGCTTTGGTCCCTAAGGTGGATAATCCTCAACTTTTTGCTGACTTTAGACCTATAAGCCTAGTGGGTTGCGTTTCGAAGGTCGTTTCCAAGATGTTAGCCAGGAGACTCTCTTCTGTCATTAATAAACTTATTTCGCCGACGCAAACCGCTTTCATTCCTGGCAAAAATCTTTTAGATGGCGTCCTTGTTGCTAATGAAGTTCTTGATCTTGCGAAACGTGAGAAGCGTAAATGCTTGGTGTTCAAGGTCGATTTTGCGCAAGCCTATGACTGCGTTGATTGGGATTTCATAATTTCCATATTGGAAGCTATGAACTTTGGTCCTAATTGGATTTTGTGGATCAAAGGTGCCGTCTGTTCTAGTTACATTTCAGTTCTTATTAATGGGAGTCCTTCTAAGGACTTTAAGGTAACTAGAGGGCTGAAGCAGGGGGATTCATTAGCCCCGTTCCGTTTCTCTATTGTGGCTGAAGCTCTAGCTCTGTTGGTGAGAAGAGCTACGGATAGAAACCTTCTGACTGGTTTTATAATTCAATGTATCTTAGCTAAGAAGTGAAGATCTTTAATTTTTATATGCATGTGTCATGTATGAATGTCAAAGGTCTGTCAAGCCTATGTAAACACTAATTTTTATGATGTGGTATGAATGCTAATAGTAATCTACAATAATTCTATCATTATGTATGCACTCTTTGGTTTATTTTCTCTCTTATTGATGTTTAACTTCATTTTTTTTAATAAGCAAATATACGTTTAACTTCATTTAATATTATTCAATATGGCAATTCTTCTTGAAACCTAAGAAGTGTACGCAATTTAGCATTCCTAAAATTTCTAGATTTGGATCATGGTTTATTTTTAGTTTATTTTTTTAATGTTAAAACAAGTTTTATTCGGAGTGCAAAAATATAAGTGTTCAAGAATTTGATCAATGTATAGTTATACACTTTTATAATATTTTACTATATGTATTTGAGCACGTCCTCTTTATTATATTATACAACTTTGGATTTAAACTTTGGATCTAGATTGAGTTTTAATGAATATACTAGGTAATTTTCTTATTTAACCCTATGTTTACCTTATTTAATTCTACGTGTGATATTTTAGACTATTTTATTCAATTGGAGTGCGTGATATCCATTGTTAAGAAGCAATTATACATGTTAGCTCAGAAGTCTCGTGTGAAGTGGTTTCAAGATGGTGACTTAAACACCAAATTCTTCCATAACTCTCTCAAGGTGAGGAACCGATTGAACCAAATTTCTGCTATTAGAGTGGAAGACTGCTTGGTTGTTAAACCTGAGGAGTTGAAGGATGAAGCTGTTAAGTATTTCAAAGACAGGTACAATCACCAGAGCTTGCTTAATGTTAGAAGCAATTTAGAGCATATTCCTTGTTTGGTTGAAGAAGATCGCAAGTTCCTAGATTCTGAGTTTGAAAGGTCAGAAGTGAAAGAAGCAGTGTTCGGTTGTGATGGTAGTAAGTGCCCCGGGGTCGATGGTTTTAATTTTAAGTTCCTTAAGTGTTGCTGGGATGTGATTGGTGAAGATTTCTCTAATTGTATCTTGGAATTCTTTAGAACTGGTTTTCTTCCTAAAGTTTTTGCTTCTTCTTTCATCACCCTTGTTCCAAAAATTGATAACCCTCAGCACTTTGAGGATTTCAGACCAATAAGCTTGGTTAGTTGTGTGCTCAAGGTTATCTCGAAGATGCTTGCTAGAAGGTTGGGTAAGATCATCCACAAGCTTATAAGTAGTTCCCAAACTGCTTTCGTTCCGGGTCGTCAGATTTACGATGGTATTTTGTTGGCTAATGAAGTTGCTGATTTCGCCAAAAAATTCAAGAAGGAGTGTCTGTTCTTCAAAGTTGATTTCGCTAAGGCATACGACTGTGTGAAATGGTCGTACCTTGAAGACATGTTGGTGAAGATGGGTTTCGGTCCAAACTGGCTGAAGTGGATACGAGGGTCTACTTTTAATAGTTTCTTGTCTATTCTTATTAACGGGAGCCCGTCGAAAGATTTCAAAGCGAGCAGGGGATTGAAACAAGGCGACCCGTTGGCTCCTTTCTTGTTCTCTATTGTAGCAGAGGGGTTAGCAAGTTTATCCAAATCTGCCATTTCCAATGGCTTGCTGTCTGTGTTCAAGATTAGAGATTCTCCTTCAACTGGTATTCTTCAGTTCGCAGACGACACCCTATTTATAGGGGATGGCTCTACATCTAATATTTGGGCTTTCAAAGCAATACTTCGTGCTTTCGAATTGTTGTCTGGCCTCAAAATTAACTTCCACAAAAGCTGCTTATTTGGTATTGGTATAGCTCCTGAATTCCTTTTATCTGCTGAGTCTTTCTTAAATTGCAAAGTGGGAAGCTTGCCTCTAAAATTTCTGGGCATTTCTGTTGGCGGTAATCACCGGCGTCTCTCTTTTTGGAAACCAGTAATAACCTGCATTAGGAACAGACTGTCTTGCTGGAAGGAGAGATCCCTTTCGATTGGCGGAAGAGTCTCTCTTATCAACTCAGTGTTGGTCAATCTCCCCATCCATAACTTGGCTTTCTTCAAAGCTCCTGTGAAGGTTGTTAATGAAATCATTGGAATTCAGCGTCGGTTCTTGTGGGCTGGTGTTTCTAATAATAAATTCATTTCTTGGATTTCCTGGAGTACCATTTGTAAACCGAAGGAGTATGGAGGGCTAGGCATTAAGCATATTGGTAGATTTAATAGAGCTCTTCTTGCGAAGTGGTCTTGGAGATTCTTGACTGGTGGAAATGAAATCTGGCAAAATACTCTTGAACATAGGTGTGGAAATTTAAGTTTGAAAGTTCAGAATTTTGAAGGAAAGGGTCGGTCAAATTCTGATTCAACCTGGATGAAGGATATTTTGTCTATCTCGGAAGTGGGTCAGTTAGATAACTTCAACAAGTTCTTAATCTGTTCAATGGGGGAAGGGGATAATGTGGCTTTTTGGCATGCTGTCTGGACTGGTAATGTTGCTCTGAAGTTGATGTTTCCTCTCCTGTTCGATCGTACCAGTAGTCCTTTTGTGACGGTGAAGCAGATGGGAGGTTGGTACGGAAGTACTTGGAAGTGGAATTTCCAAAACCTTGGGGTCAGTGAGCATACTCCAGAATCCGAAGAGGAGTTGAGAATCCTGACTAGTTTGTTGGCTGATTTATCTCCATTCAGAAATGTGCCCGATAAATGGTTTTGGTCTCTTGACGTATCCAACGAGTTTTCGGTTAAATCTTTCTATCTCCTCTTGAATTCGTACAATCTTCTTGAGCTTGACACTGAGTTCGCTGAACCTCTGGAGATTCTTTGGAAAGCTGCGATGCCGGTGAAAATTCATATTTTCGGGTGGAGATTAATCCTCGATAGACTGCCTACTAGATTCAATTTGGAGAAAAGAGGAGTTTTATCTTCTGAGCATGATAAGGTTTGTGTGTTCTGTTTCCGTTCTTCCGAGTTCAATGCTCATCTCTTCTTTTCCTGCTGTTTCTCCTCTTTGGTTTGGATCAAAATCTGTATCTGGGTTGGCATTACTCCTATTACGGTTGTTTCGTGTTGGTCCCATTTGAACGATTGGAATGCTAAACGTAAAGGTCGGAGTAAATCGGGCAAGGTTAACGCAATTTGGTTTATTACTTGTTGGTCCCTTTGGAGATCGCGAAACAACATTTTGTACAATGATGCCTTGTATAGTGTTGACGACATTGTTAGCGATGTCAAAATTGTCTCGTGGAATTGGTTGATTTTAGGGCAAGATGATAGTAGAAAGTGTAGGCTTTATGAATGACATAAGTTTCAATTCGACTACTTGTAATTAGTCTCCTCCTGATTTGAGGAGCGTGTTTTGGTTTGAGATTCTATTAATCTCCTATTAATGAATTGCTTATCAAAAAAAATTATACAACTTTAATCTCAAACCCAAATCCCAACTCTGACATAATAATTAGAGGATTTTTTAGTGCACTCCATATATTTTTTAGGCACTACGCAAAAATTCAAAAATATTTTTAAAATTTTGAAGATGCATGTTTGGACTCACCATATACATACACAATTCATTCATTTTAGAACCAAACCTCAATCTTATGACTTAATTTATTTCAGAAATGTATTTTCGGAATTTTTTTAAAAAATATAGTTTTGAAACTCAATTCCAACTAGATAGTGGAAAGTTTTGTCCATAGTTTGGAAAATGAGTCAACCCTTCGTCGGAGAGTGGATCTGTTTTTCCTTGTTGACTCTATTGCTCAATATTCTCGAGGTTTGAAAGGTAATTGTTTTTCTCTTAGTTATTTTATGAATATTTCTAACAAAACAAAACTAAAGAACATATGCATGGGTATTTGTTGGTGTTGGAAAAATATCAGAATATATAAATTTAGTATATGTCGATGTTTGAAAAATTGATTTCGCAAACGACGTAGGTGGAGTATGTCCAGCTGCTATGCAAGCAGTCTTGCCACGCCTAGTGTCCGCTGTTGCCCTTCTTGGAAATACTGCACCTGAAAATCGTAGGCAGTGTCTTTAGGCAAGTTGAAATATTATAAAGTGAGTTTGATTTCATGTTGTTATTGTCCCTTAATTTTTTTGTCTGATCTATTATTCGATTGATTGTCATGTCAAAGTTATAAACTTTTAGGAGAATTGCATGATTAAATACATTTTACAACATGATGAATTTTGTAGTCAAAGTTATAAGTCCAACAACTAGAGAGATAAATAAGATACATTCAATTATAAAAACATTTTTTTTAACTAAGAAATGAAATTTAAGACAGTTGGATATTGTTACAAGTTTTAGCATGTGAGATTTTTCTGAACTAAATTTTAAAACATTAATTTAAGAATGTTTAATATTTAAGGAGTGAAATCAGAAACATTAAAACGAAAACAAGTACTCTTGTTTTCAAGTTCAGTTGGTTAAGAAAGTATCGATCAAAAATGCAGTTCGGCTTTGGTTGACTATAAGATGGGGATATGGTCAACAAGGAACAACATAGTGTTTAATAGTGAAGTGTGGGATGTTGGTTTTATAGAAAGGAGAATCATTTTGTATACGTGGTGGTGGGTAGGAAAACGGATTAATGGGAGATATACTTGTAATTACTATAATTGGACCAACTATCCTTATGAATTTTTGTAGCATCATTTGGGTTTAAGTTGGTATTTTTGTAGATGGGTTGGATACACCATTTTGTATCTTGATGGAATATATTTATCGCTTAGTAAAAAAAAAAAAAGTACTCTTAAAATTTCACAATATAATAAATACTGTTTTTAACTTAGAAGATATATGTTATGATATGTTATGCATGTATATATGGTAAGAATGCTAATAGTAACCTAAACACTTGAGCAAATAAGGAAAATTTATTGGTATCCTCAAATAATTCTATCATTATGTGTGCCCTATTTAGTTTATTTTCTCTCTTATTCACGTTTAACTTCATTTGATTTTTTTTTTATAAGCAAGTTTCATTAATAGAGATTAAGAAAATCTCAAACCAAAGAGAAGGATTACAACCAAAACGGTTACAAAAAATCGAAAGGAACCTTGGTCCAATCGTAGAGACTACACTTCCTCCTATTGAAGTTGTCTAAAACCAACCAATTCCACGATGATACTACAATGGCGTTGAATATAGAATCAACGTCGCAAATCTCGTCATTAAAGAGGATACTATTCATTGCCTTCCAGATATTCCAACAAGTAATAAACCAAATGGAATTAACAGGTCCTGGCCGGCCACGACCATGAAGGGACGTATTCCACGATTTTACATGAGAACGGCCATCCGATTCGATAAAACTGCCCATGTCCACCCAAGCAAAAACTTTCTTCCAGACCAAAATTGACTTAGAACAATTGAAGAAGATGTGGGAAGAGTCCTCTAGATCCATGAAACAAAATACACATACCTTTTCATGGGTGTTAACGATGATTTTTCTAGCCGCAAGATTCATCCGAGTCGGTAACCTGTCAAGAGCCATCCTCCATGCAAAAACTTTAACTTTCATTGGAATCAATGTCTTCCACACTAAAACAAGAACATCTGCTATGTCAGCATCATTGGAATCATTTGAAATTATTCAATATGGCGATTCTTCTTGAAATCTAAGATGTGTACTTGTTTGCAATTTAGCATTCCTAAAAAATTTTGATCTGCATCTTGATTTATTTTTAGTTTATTTTTTTGGTGTTAGAACAGAATTTATTCGTAGTGCAAAAATATAAATGAAGAATTTGATAGAAGTATAGTTACACACTTTTATAATATTTCACTAGATGTATTTGAGCACGTCCTCTTGATAATTCTATGTGTATTATTTTAGACTATTTTATTCGATTGGAGAGTGTGATCATCCATTAAATAGTTAAGAAGCAATTATACAACTTTAATGTCAAACTCAAATCCGAACTCAGACATAATAATTAGAGGATTTCTTAATGTATCTTTAATATTTTTTATGTACCACACGAAAATAAAAAAAAATATATATCTTTTAAATTTTGGAGATTCATCTCCGGAGGCATCTCATCCACATACAACTCATTTAGTTTTGAAGCAAACTCTAATTTTATGAATTAATTTATTCCGGAAATACATTTTCAGAATTAAATTTCAACTAGGTGGTGAAAAAATCTTGTCCACAATTTTAAAAATCAGTCAAACCTTCGTCGGAGACTGAATATGTTTTTCATTGTTAACTCTATTGCTCAATATTCTTGAGGTTTGAAAGGTAATTGTTTTTCTTTGAGTTATTTTTAAATATTTCTAACAAAACAAAACAAAAGAACATAAGCATAGTTATTTGTAGGTGTTGAAAAAAATCAGAATATATGAATTTAGTATATGCTGATGTTTGAAAATCTGATTTCACAGATAATGTTGGTGGAGTATATCCAGCTGCTATGTAAGGAGCCTTGTCACGCCTATTGTCTGTTGTTGTCCCTCTTGGCAAATTGGAATTGTCTGTTGTTGTCCCTCTTGGCAAATTGGAATTGAGTTCCGATATATTTTCGAAAAAATTTTAAAAATGCATTTTAGAAATAAATTAAGTCATAAAATTGGGGTTTGGTCCATAAACGTATGAGTTGTACTCATTTGAACAATTTGCAGGCAAATGTTATTGCAAAAATAAGAAGTATAGACTGATGTTGAAGCTCATTACGAAAAGTGTAAATTTCAGGCATTTTATCAAAATCATGGTTGAGACTTTTTCTCCCCATAGTTTTGTATCCATCTCATGACTCACATAATGTTTCATTACTACATTAGGATAACATTTCCATAGTTTTGGATTTCATGTATTTATTGTGTGGAAACATTATATTTAGATTTTTCTCTTCAAATTATGCTCAATTTATACTGACTTTCATTGGTTGGCCTAAACATCATTTTTTTTTTGTTTTCCAATTATGGAATCATGGAACAATCTCATGAACACACTCTTCTATTTTCATTCGAATTTCTCGAGTGCACCAACTATGAAAAATTGCTTAGCAAGTCGCTTGATTAATGTAGAAAATAAAAATAAAAACTATGAAAAATTGCTTAGCAAGTCATTTGATCTATATTGAAAATAAAACAACTAATGCAATGCTAAAATATAATAATCCAGTCCTCTAGAACAGTTTTATTTAATATATCTTAGTGGTGTCAAAATATATATTTGTAGTATACACAAATACTCACAATATATTTTGGTTGTTTAATTATTTTATGACTCTAAGTCCATGTTTCAAAAGGTTTATTGCATAAACTGAAATGTAATCAAAGTAATGAAAATTCTAATATAAAGAGATATACATAGATTACATTTCATTAATTATATATTTTACATTTTTCAATTATACCTTCACTCATATCTATTTATACATATTTTGTTCAGACTAAGAGGCGACAATAAATTTAAAGAAAACTACACCTGATGTCTTTAAAAATAGCAACTAACTATCCATACTCCTATATTTACTCATGGTGTCTTTATAAAGAGATAAAACGAAAATGGAATTGCATCCAAATATAATGAACCGAGATTTGAATCCCAAAATATAATGCAAATAGAGCCCAAGATTCTTTAAAAAATTTTATGAAATCCGGGAGGTCGAAACACGCATGGAATGTTTTGAATGTTTTTGGCCCCCAGTCTACGGTATTTGTATATAACCACACCGGCTTGTGATCGGACACATCTCTATCTTCCACCTTCTGAGGCACAACGTTCCATTTTCTAGTCAATTCCTCCGACAAAAGAATCTGGTCAAGTCTACTCTTGCAAATCCCACTTGAGTTGAACCTGTTTCCTACAACAGGCAAATCAACAAGTTCCATCGAGTCTATGGAAAGAAGTGAAATATTCCATCTCCACTAAACAAGTTACAAAGGGTAGCAAGTATGTCTGTGTATATGCTATCTTAGTTTCATGAAGTGAAAAAGAAAACAAACCTTTTCTAAGCTTACCTTTTAAATCTTAAAATTCAAAATATTGAAGTAAGGAAAAGATAAATAAAGATAAAAATAAAATAGACTATTTAAAATAAAGTTTAAATGAAAATTTGATTAACAAAAAAAATTAATTAAAAATAAAAATAAATATCAGTAAAAACGATAATTGGACCGGTATCGACGTGCTCAGAAAAATAAAATGAATATACCAAAATGATCAGCGCGAAATATACGTATTGGAAAATTATAGCGTTTTGTAAAATTTGAAAATAAATTTTACTCGGTTAAATGGCTTAAACTGTCCATAATGTGACTTAAAAGTGGTCGAAAACTTTAAATGAACACGTCATGTTAAACTACGCAAAACGCAGATTAATATGACTGACGTTTGTATGCTCGATTATAAAAAATTTCCTCCACTAATTTTACGTACATTTGACTTTTAGTTTGACCAATTCGACTGTAAATTCAACAAGTTTATATCATCTGATAAATTGGACATTATGCAAGATGAAATGCATGATAAGCTACGCAGATGATGATGGAATCTAGGGGTAAAATTTGGGATATGACAGTTGCTCCTATTTAAATAACTTCACCGGATGGCATGAGTGATGACAATCCTCACAAAATCAGGGTAAAAGGTATTTAAATACAGAAAACCGGAAATTTTGCCCCTAGATGCAATGCCATGCTATGTTATGGATAAATGAACTCTGACAATGTTGGGAATCAATGTTAACATGCAATGAACTCTAGTCATGATGATTCATGATGAATGATAAATGCACGATGCATACAAGGATGAAAGCAAAAACGTTAATGTCAACGACAATGGGTAACAACTCATTGGGGATGGCAAAACACCGGGGAAACAGAAACAACTGGGGATATCTAAAGTGGTTGAGCAACAGGTTCATACATGACCGATTAAAACTCTAGGATATAATTGACAAGAAGAATGATCTTCATTGGTGATAGAACCAAAAAGAAGTACGATCTCTACTAGGGATCAAACAAAACATGAAAATGATCTGCTAACAAGAGATCAAACAAAAAAATTGGAGTTTTGTGACCATAATAACAGCCAATTGTTTTAAATTCCTTCTATATGGCACACAAATAATGATAATAAAGGATAATATTAATAATAATTTTTTCAGAAGAGGACCAAGGTTGGTCAAGTTAACAAAAATATTTCTTCCAATATTTAGGAAGACATATTTTTTGATGATCTAATTGAATGTGAAAGTAAATATGTCAATTATTTTTAGTTTGTGTACAATACTAACAACAATACTTAAGATAATGAGTTTATTGACACTTTGTTTTCTCCTATGTGGAGCACTAGTTTAACTGCTTTGCTAAACAACCTTCCAAGGTAGGACAAAGTGAAAAATGAAGTCTTTGAGTTGAACATAAATGTGGTTCTTTGCATATTTTTTTTACCATATATTAGATGAACCCTAATTTCAATTCAAAATTTGACCTTTATAATATTCCAATGTAACATATCGATGACCTCGTCTAATCAGGAATCCGACACAGTCATCCCAATCACGAAGCTTTTATGAAAATTGACTTTAAACTATGACAAGATATGTATCAACAATAAACTGGTTTTTATAACTCGAGTATTCTACAAACTACTTTCAGAGATAGTAAGATTATCATAAAAAAAATTAAAAATGGGATTCCCTAAACTTCATCATAGCACTCAACCATTTTCTTCTATAAGAAAAATAAATGAAGACAATAAATCACCTTGCTTCAAACACCTTTCGAACCTAAATTCATATTTAGAACACCCATTAACTAACATTTGTGCCAAGGCTAACCTAACACATTATTAAATCCATGACACCATTTTAAATTAAATTCCTCATACACATTCAATGGCTTTTTTTTAATGGACCAAGTATGTTGGAACAAAATTGTTAATATTATTTAGATTTTGATGATAAGAAAGTATTTAGAGAAGAAATAGGTATACTAACATATATTCAAGTGTGCAGAATAACAAGCTTGTAATTCACTATGAATTAATCCAGTTGAAATCATAAGTGGAGAAACAATGTTACTCAAATTCTGATTGATCAGAATCTAGTGACTCTGAATGGGTTCATAAGCCTCTGAAGGTTCAGACTCTTCTATTGTTCCTGCCTCTAGTGAAAACTCAAACTCTGAAGGCAAAAGGTGCCTATGATCTGTACCCTATGCCAAAAGTGGACCAGTCTTTTCAAGCTTTAGATTTCTGAGAAGTGTCAAATAGGGTTTCGTTTTGCAAGGCTCAAGGAAAATGCTTCAGTGAAAGCTGTATGGGGAGGTTCTGCTGGTGAAAGTGTGATGTGGGAGCTCGAGACTAGGATGAAAGAGTCTTATCCAAAGCTTTTCTCGTCGGATAATGTTCGAGGGTAAAAATTCTTTTAAGTGTGGGAGAGTTGTAACACATAGATTTAATTATTCTTTTATTTAATTATTTGTTTAATTTATTTGAGTATTTTCTTTAAATAATAATTTTATGAATATGTGACATGTTTGGCCGGTAATTGTATTTGTGGTGTTTTGTGTTAATTAATTAGTTTAGTGGAAATTAATTACTTAATTAAGTGGAAATTGAATAGAATGAATATGTAGAATTGAGCCAATTATGGGAGTTGAAAGAGTTTAGTGGTGAGTAGAGGAATGTTAAGCTTTAGTTGGGCAAAAAGAGTAATTTAGAGAACTAAAAAAAATATAAATTTTAAAGTTAGACAAAAATTAGGTTTTTTAAAGTTATTTTCTTTAGTACGTGAAAGACATGCGAATAGGAGAAAAAATGCTTGGGAAGGGAGTTCCAGGGATTGAGAGAAGAGATAAACTGAAGTTGCTTAGCGGAGTTTTTCTAGAATTACAAGGAAGGCGGAGTCTTCATCTAAACAAGTTACAACGGGCAAATCAACAAGGGACTATCTGACAACCTGATTAGTAGAAAAACATCCAATTGTTTTGGGATGGTAAAATAGCTACATGTAGTTGTAAGTATTGAGTTTTGGGGAATATTATGTTGTCACATTCTAAGTATTTTTCTTCATAAAGATTGTCATGAAACCCCTTCTAACTACTTACCATCACGATGGAGGGTTCAAGCATCACATGACAATGATGAAGTAAATCCACAAAAAGTTAGTGTTGTATTTGGGGAACACGTCGATGTTGTTCGTTGTCCTCCAATATCCAAAACAAAGGGTCGTCCCAAACGAAGATGTCTTAAAAGTGGAAAAGAGCTATCACATAACATGAATACTTATGGATTATGCAAAGATGTAGGAAAGAATATTGTTAAATGTCCTATAAAGGAAAATACAAAAAACAAGAAGAAAAAAATTGTAAGGATATAAATTTAAATCCATTTCTTCTTCCATATATATATATATATATATATATATATATATATATATATATATATATATATATATATATATATATTAAACTCTGTAGATTTCTAGTTTAATATGCTTTTGTAGTATTATATATACCAGATAATTAATAGTATTTTGCTTGTTTCTTACAGAAATATGTTGGCAATTTAGAAATTGCAAAAATACTTCTAAGAATTTAAAAAACAAATCTGATGTTGGCAAAAGCATGAAGACTCTGAATCTATTTTATTATAAATTTTTTAATTTGATTAAACATTTGAATCTCTTTTTGGATATCTTTTGTATTGGAATATTTATATAATTTGAACCTCTTTCTTTTTAGCCACTAGTTGGAATTCACCAAACTCAGACCATATGCATATGTAAGACCATATGCATATGTAAGTAGAGGTGGAAAAACATATCGTGGCTTGCAAGGATGGCCCGCGCACCCGCAAAAAAGGCGTGTTGGGTTAGGATGGAGAGGTGATGGCTCACCAATCTGCTGTCTATTCTTGGCATGTTATAGGGAGCTCAGGAAAACAAGTCGAGGTTCTTAATGGTCAACTAGTTCCCTTTCCTCAACAGCAGAAAAAAAAATGCATTTATCATCATCACCTGATGGGCATGAGGTACAACATGGATATGACCACTCTAACGGAGTATATAGTCGGTCACCCAAGGATGGTGTTCTATTATGATATAATGTCCACGATGAGGTAGTTGACGCCAATCACCTTGGCGTCAACTTCCTCTCCACATGTGGTTTATAGGGCTAAGTGGACCATTATTTTCACTTGTTCATTTGGCAACCCTATTAAAGAACCACTGAACACTTTTATGTCGATTGGACTTAGTCACATTTTTTGGAATGCGTCCCAAAATAGGAAGTCAACAGAGCTTCCAGGGTCTATCATGTCCAAGTTCCCTTGTGGCACAATGATTGAGTCTGAAGGCGTCCTCTTTGAAGAAGATGATATTAACCCATGTTTTCCCATGGATTCTTCTGTGGAAGCCAGAAGATATTACGTTTGCTACAATTTCCTTTACTGTTGAAGCCTCTAGCAATGGTATTTGCGTTGTAGGTTGTGATATTATTGGGCATCTTCGAGGGAAGATGGAGAAAATAAGAGTTGAAGTGTGGATCAAGTAAGTTTTATCGGGTCCCCACGTTGGGCGCCACTTTAATTGTCAAAAAGTACAGTTGTGCATGTTCCCCGTGCAAGGTCTGGGAGACTCAAAGGTCTTAGTAGACTTATAACACATTTTGGTGAGGAGGGTTTTCCTGCGGCGGCGTTAACCCCTTTATGGTGGTGTTTTGAGATAGTTTAAGGGACATGCTCAAATGAGGTGAGAGACTCTGTTGATGACCGGTGATGCTTGGTTGCAAACAAACACTCACCAATGGTCGTGTATTAAAGCGGTAGTGTTTCATGTGCTCTTTAGGGTGTTAATAATGTGTATTACTTAAGATATGTCTTGCTCCTATTATGAGACGGGTCTTTATAGAGACTCTTATGCTTAGGGCTTCCTCGTAAAGAGTCACCATCCACTTAGTTAATAGTAGTAAGTTGAATCCCTATTTTTAAAGGAGTTGTGGGTCAGTTAATGACCTTGACTTTTTTTCTACCCTAGAAACATTTTATCCCATGTTTTCTACGTAGGGGCATGCGAAAACTACGGGGCGAGGCGATTCTTCCCATATAAGCTAGTCCCTATACAAATATAACCCTACCATACATCATGATATAAAATAAAATTTAAACAACTCTCTAATCCAAATTAATTTTATTTGGAGTGTTCACTTCTTTTGATTTTTAATAGTATTTTCTTTCTAAAACATTTCTAGTATCTCAAAAGCATAGGGTTCGTGTTAGCCACATTTTAGACAAATTATAATTATAAATACCATATTACATTGATAGTTTCTTCCTCACAAGAATCTTATTTTTTATAAGAACATCCATCATTCCCTCTCACTTAAATTTTTTTTTAAAGATTCTATTGTTAAAATCCAATAAACAAATAATTTATTGCTAATTTTATTGTTTTTTATTTTTTTAATTAAATATTTATGCTTAAATGAATGGATATATTTGATCTTTTTCAAAACAAAAAACAGGAAAATAATAATGGTGGTCAAATGAAATGAAATGAAATTTATTGTGTTTTCTTCCTCTTTTAGAAATTTAGCCTTCAAATAGCACAACTCTTAATTTGAATATTTTGTGAGATTTTTACTAAAATTGAAAAACTGCAAAATGAAAAAATTAATATTATTCCTATATTTCTTTAAGAAACTTTTTAAATGGGTTAGACCAAAATTTAGGTACTACATGAACCACTTATAAATACCCTATCATGTTGATAGTGTCTTCTTGAAAAGAAACATATTTCCGATAAAATCATGCATCACTCTTTCTCTTTCAAAATCTAAACTAGAAGTACTCCTCCACGTTCAAAAAATAGATCCAAACCCTCTTTATATATTAAAGAAAATACAAATACACCTATGGAACTGATTGTTATCGAGATTTTTCCAGGAAGAGATGTTGTGGAGCATCTCATTAACCTAGGCTCAATCTCAACAGGTTGGAATCACTGTGTTGAGTGGTTATGGTCTTATCTCTGAGGTTACCATTTTTCATCCGGCAACATATTCCATTGGTTTTCCCGTAGAAAGACCATTTAATATGATATCTCTCATAGGAACTTACATAAATCCCATTATTGGTCAGGCTTCTTCCTTGATGTTGAGTATTATCTCGTCAAATTCATATTTCTCCATTTTTGTCTCCACCGGCGAAAGAGGTCAAGTGTTTGGTGGAATTGTCGAAGGAAAGATTATAGCCGCAGGCATTGTTAAGATTACTGCAACTCTTATTAAGAAACCTGAATTTCATAGGTTGCGCTATATCGATGGAAATCATCATGAGATGCAAGATGATAAGCAGCCAGTGATTAATACTGATAACTAATTATTAAGTTGTTTGAAGAAATCCTTGGTTTCCTATGTTATTTTCTTTTTCTTCTTAACATTGAATAAGGTGAGTTTGATATCTGTAATACCCTAATTTTTGCCCCTAAGATTTTTTGCTTTTCATGTGCATTCATACAAACAGGATCACACATTGGTTCCCTCTTCGATAGGATTGTGCCTTGCAGGGATCTTTGGGTTTGTATGTGTTTGTTAGTTGTTTTATTATTTAATTGTTTATGTTTACTAACCTTTAATCAAAATCCAAAAATATTTTGTTTTCTTTCACTAACATTTTCAGGGGAAGAACATGTTAAAAATACAAAAAATCAGTTCCTCAACTCGAATGGATTTCATCGGAATAAAGTCAAAGTTGATCTGCGATTAATTCAAAAATTATCTAATCAAGAGTTTCCAAGATTTAATTGATTATTATTCAAAGGACTCCAAGGTTCATGTGTTTATTTCCATGCCTTCTTTGACAAGCAAGAAAATCGAGCCAGAGCCAAGACAGCATATCAAAAAGCCATTTTTTCTCAATTTTCACTGTGTTAATCGATTAACCTAATTGCATTGTGAAGTGGTTAATCGATTAACACGTGCAATTTTTAAAAAAATGTGCCAAATTCAAATTCTGCGGCAATTGGCACCAATTTTCACCATTTTGATCACATGTGTAATATTCTAGACCATCTCATTTTAATTCCCTACATCATCATAATTAATTCCCACCATGTACCTCCACTAATCACCACTCTTTTGTGATTTCCCTCCAAATTTGAATTCCAATCTGAATTTTGATCGTCCAATCCTAATTCCAAACCACCAAATTTTCCAAGCCTAAATTATATAAATAGAGGCTTCATTTCATTTATTTCACAAGCATTTAATAGCCAACAAACTTCTTGCAAATTCTCTTCCCAACCACAAATTGCACTAAAGCTTACTTTTCTTCTTTTGAATGTTAACAAGAATTCACATTGAATCTTGTTCAACTTTGAGCTAAACCTCCATCTAAACTTGTTTTCTTCATCAATTCTCACAGATCAAGGTTTTGTTGTTTGGATCTTAAAGCAATTTGAAGGAATTTTAAGATTTGAAGTGGTCATTCATCTTTCACCATTGTTGAAGCTTCATCTTCATCTTCCATAATGTAGATCCTTGGTTGATCTTGTTTGCTAGATCTTTGGATCTTGTAATTTGTGTTTGATTGCTGGCTTTTGCTGCTATTTTACTCCAAAATTTGTGCACAATTGAATCCTTGTTAGTAGAGTAATAGTGGGGGTTGTTTTTAATCGTCTCCATAGGGATTGTTCGATATTTGATGTGTGACGTTCAATAGTTGCGATACTTTAAGTTCAATGGTTTCAAAAGGTTCTCAATTGTTGTTAACATTAATTTGTAGCAAAGAATAATTGGTGACAAAGATTTTGTAAAAGTTTTGATAAAAGCATGTCAAGGTTAGGTTTCGCTAATCCTTTTCATGTATAAACAAATTATCAAGCATATGAACTCGGTTTCTGACCAATACAACCGCGTATCCTCCCGACTAAGTTTATGTCTAAAGCGAAGTCGTGAGTATCGTTGTTTAGACCGTTAGATGATGTCTCACGCTAACAATCTAAACAACAATCATTAAGATCAACACAATGCGAATAGCAAATCCCAAATCTATGTCTAGAGTTTGGTTTTTACGAGATAAAATTGTTAGGTCATGATTTGTAGAATCTATGTCTAGAGAAATACAAATCACACATGGATCATTAAGAGAAAACAACATCATCTATATTGATCAAAGACTTTGTTCATATACAAAAGATCAAATGCAATACATAAAATCAGGATCAACAACATCAAACCTCAACATTGAGTGTTTAGCTACCACTTCTCATGGTAGTTTAGATAACAAGAAAAGAGAGGAGATGAATGAACATCCACAACGAATAATCGAGAATGGATGCGACTTCAGCTTCTCCAAATGAAAATCCACTCTTTGATGATCAAAATACTGAAAACTATGATTTCTAGTGAAAATGAGCAAAAGATCCTCTTTACAACAAATGAAAATCTATTTATACACTTAAAATCTCAGCACCATTCGCCTAGCGAATGAACTAAAACATGGCACTTTAAGTGCCTCAGACTTAAACCGCCCACAAGGATTATCGTGGGTTCGCTAGGCGAACCAAATCACTCGCGAAGCGAACCTTCGCTACCACATTTGCCCCAGCGAAGTTTGGGTGTTTTCAAAAGTGGAAGTTTCTGCCACCCTTCGCTGGCACCTTCGCCTAGCGAGCACATCAGCGAGCATTCGCTGGCTTCGTCGCCCAGCGAATTTACCCAGTTTTCCTACTGTAGGTTTTTGCATACTTTCTGCCACCCCTCGCTGGCACACTCGCTAACGTTCGCTAGGCGAACCTTCGCTATCTGCTTCGCCAATACTCGCCTAGCGAATGTTGTTGTTGATTTCTTCCTTCAATGGAAACTTGCTTCCAATCTTTGTGTATCACAATCTTGATCTTTTTATGCCTATTCCTGCACATTAGCACACAAATTACAAGTACCACAAGTATATTTCAATGAATGCACAACAACACCATTCCTCACTAAAATCAACACATTCCACATGAAAAGAAATGAAAAATGCCAAGTAATTCATACAAATATATATCATGTTTGACATCTAACAAACTCTCCCCAACTAACTCTTTGTTTGTCCTCAAGCAAAGTATGCCTCTCACGAGGATTTGCTCGAGGATTCAATTCAACCAAGACGCGAAAAACGGCTCAACTAAACAACGATCACAACAATGCAACAATTACACAATTTAAGAACCTAAAATGTAAAAGAACTTGACTCTTAAACAATTTCAAACAATGTTTCAAGAGACAACTAACTCATCATGCACATGTCATTCTACACTCCTCTTCGAAAAAGGATTGAAGGCAAACGTGCATACAAGCACGGGACAATTACACTCAAATGACCAATGATGCAAATACTAAGAAATTCATACCATATCTCAATGAACACAAAAGAAATCATAGAAGTAAAAGATCACTAAGGACTTCAAGGTTGTAGCTTGGTCGGGTAAACAAAAAGGGACATTTCTAATGGCCATTGAAACGAAATTGCCGAAGCAAAAGAACATTCACTAAACACATATTCACACAACACAACTTCATTTCACCAATTTTTCATTCCACCTTCACAAACTACCGTGCACAATTATTGAATTTCTTTTTTTTTTCATTCAAGCAAGCATTTTCTCATTGGTACAACATATTCACACTCTCTTCTTTACATGCTTGCTTGAATTTTTTTTCAAAATTTGGAGTAATGCACCCATCTTCTTTTTATTCTCCCCAACTCATTTTCGACTCAACCTAAAGTGAATGCTCCTTGCTTTTTAAGGCAAGGAAATCAAAGTATACAATTTTCAAAGGTTCAAGAAGAAAATGTTAGAAACTCACCAAATTCAATGATGAACCAAACTTGCAAATTATATACATAAAACAAGTTCATCACTAAACTGAGTTCTAAACTGTTTAGGCTCAACGGGGATACCAAATGCTCACTCCTCACAGGTGAATTACTATATGGACATGGTTGTGCTCACTTTCAACAAGTGCCTTGATCACTTCTCCTACTTCCACAAGCTCACATGGTCACAAGATAAGGCATGAATTAAAAGTAAAAACAACATTCATCATCAATCCTAAACATATAGTAACACTTTGGAGGCTTCTCACTTTAATGGTTTTTGATCCTAAAATGACACATGCATTCAAAGGAAGTTGTAACATGAAACAACATTTTCAATCGCACCAAGACACAAAGTTCTAAAACATACAAAATTCTCGAACTAGGTAACGATGTACCTTGTCGCAACACAATGCTTAAGATACTATCATAGCCCTCACATCTCGGAGGAATCTTCCTTTAAAATCAAGAGTCTTCAACCTAACTTCCAAAATTCCATCATCAAAGAAGGAACATTAAAATAAAAACATATTAACAATTTAAGTGTTGAGCATTCGTAACAGAAGAACTTAACACATAATACAATAATTAAAAAAAACACAAATTATGAGTAAAAGCGAAAACAAAATTTTTTACTAAAAACACTTAACATTACTAATAATAATAATAAAGTACTTGGTGTAAAAACACCTACAATATCCAAAAGGGCACCTCTAGGGTACAAGTACAACAATATTTAAAATATTCCACTATGTGGATACAATAGACTAGTAAAAGCTGGAAAAAAAAAACAAATGCAAGAAAACTTCACTTTGGTGACCAAAGGAAGTGCACAAGTCTAAGATCCAAAAAAAATCAATCATCCTCATCTGACACCTCTATGTCCTCATCACCGCCAGCAGAAGTAGCCTCCTCCTCATCGTCATCGTCACCAACAGTCTCCACGCCAGCCTCCTCATCATCAGCATCATCCTCACCCCCTCCTAAAATTGGCCTGGCCTCAGGCCAACCAGCATGTGCTAGGAACTGCTCCCTAGACAACATCATGTGCTCAGTAGAAGGGTCACGAATCTGCAATTGGAGAACCTGCAAAGAATCATGAATATCAGTCATGGCACGCTGCTGGGCAGCCATCTAATCCCAATTATATTGGCGACGCCGGTTCAAAACCTCCATCAGCCTCAGCTGCATCATCAACACCAGCCCTAGAAGACTCTCCAACAACCCCTCTAGCCTTACAAAACTTATCCACATACCGATCATCAATTGCAGATGGAATAGTGACCTGCCTGCGGGCTGGGATATCTACACCAGTGTGAGCACACAAGGACATAATAAGACATGGAAAAGCAAGCGGGGCATTCTTGCGCTCCGCAGTACCTCCCAAACCACTCAAAACAATTGCCTTGATTTCATCTGCAATGATGCGGGTCACGTCAATCTGTACATTCATCTGAATGCTATGAATAAGATGAGCAAGAGCAATAGGAACAGTACTATGATGCGACCTGGGAGAAATTTTGGTGAGCACAAACAATAAGATGAGTTGAACCAAAGGCTGCATGTCCACCCTTCTGAATCTAATCGGCACCCCGGATGAATTCCGCTCAACTTCCTTACCTTCAAGAAGTAAATCCCGAGTCATCTTTTCAATGTCTCGGTGGAGATGCAAGTCGCGATGGTAATCATCCAACTCAGTACCAACCAAAGGCAAAGGATCTCCCAAAATAGTGTTGATCGTACTCCGATCAAATCTTACCACAGCCCCTCTAACAAATGAGGTCCAACTAAATCTCTCTCCATCATCCGGTAAAGCATTGGCATAAAAATCCCGAACAATTTCAGCATTATAGCCATCAAGAGGCATCATTAAATGATCCCATTTCTTTTGCACAAAAAGAGCATCAATTGTCCGGTAGCTTCCACGGTCACTAAGTAAGAATCTTTTCTCAGCCAAAATGTGCTTTCTCTCAAGGGTTTCATATCTGGCTGCTTGCTTAGCTCCCCTAAATATGTCTTCATCAAAACGCACGGGCACCTGTCTGGAGGTTGAAGCCTTTCGCTTCTTAGCAGCGTGAATTGCCGTTTTTGGTGCCATCTGCACATAACAAACAATAAAACAAAACAACACCAAACAAACGCATTAGTGAAACAAAACAAACCAGCCAGAGACTTGTATTTCATAAAAAAAATTGTAAATTTGCATATGTTCGCTCCAGGTTCGCTAGGCGAAGTCTGGCGAACATTCGCCCCAGATTTGCTAGGTGAATGCTGGCGCAGGCTCGCGAAGCGAACCCGCGAAAATGTAGAAAAACAATATCAAAACCAGTCTAACAACAATCTCTTTTTTCCAAATATCACTCTACTCATAATGCCTATGAAGTTTTTAACATGCAATCCATAAACAAGATGACAGAGGTTCCAAAATTTTCAAAACCCTAATTGATCTATCATGAACATAAACAATGCATAATGAAATAAACAATGAAAGAGTGTGCAAACCTGAATTTTGCACGTTACTGGTGGGATTAGGGTGAATGGAAATTGGAAAGAGATGTGTTGCCAAGCTCTTGAGAGGAAAGGAGATGAAATTGCCAAAACGGTGGAAAAAGGAAATGGTGGCAAATGAATTAGGGTTTCCCCCTCTATTCTGATTCAAAATGGGTCTTGGGCCCAAATTGGGTGGCCCACCCATAATTCATTTTTACTGATATGGTAAAAGAGTTTTGACTGTCTCGCTGGGTTCGCTAAGCGAAGGCCAGCGAATGCTCGCCCCAGCTCGCTAGGCGAACGCCAGCGAACAAGACTAGAATTTTCAAAAAATTTCAAAAGTTTACCACATCTTTCAAGGCTTCCAAATGAAAACCAAACACAATTAAAACAGAAATAAGCAGTAATACTTACAATGTTGGGGTGCCTCCCAACAAGCGCTTGTTTAACGTCGGCTAAGCTCGAGGGTCGGAGACTAGACGCCTCACAAACAAAAGCCAATCCACCAGCTACCGAACACCCTACGCGCACACAAACTCATCCGTTATCGTGCCCAGTTTTTTGTCTCCTTTTCTTTAAAAACGACCAATCCCAACATGAATTCATCAAGGCTACCTTTGCATCTTTATTCTTTTTCTTTTCAAATGTTTTACGTTCCAACTTCTCTTTTTCCAAGTCTTTTCCTTTTTGCACGACTTCATCCACTTGATTCACAAACATCACTCCTTTGAACAATGTAAAACAAGCTTCTTCCTCCATACCACTTTCCTTGATCCGCACTTTCATTAAGCCTTCATCAACATCCACCAACATTTTGGCGGTTTTCATAAATGGTCGGCCCAATATAATCGGTGTATCTTCATCCTCATCCATTTCAACAACCACAAAATCAACAGGAAAAAAGAATTTATCTACTTTTACTAGCACATCCTCCACAACACCATACAGACGCGTTCTAGACTTATCCGCAAGTTGTAATGTCATGGTTGTTGATTTTATGGTCATATTATCAAGTCTTTTCACCACCGACAAGGGAATTAAATTGATGCTCGCACCCATGTCAACCAAAGCTTTGCATTGAAAATCAGTACCTATTGTAATAGGTAATGCTACTCTTCCCGGATCTTGTTCTTTTCGCGGAAGCACACATTGGATGACGGCACTACACTTGGCATTAAGATCAATGTTATTTTTGTCAGTTCACCTCTTCTTTTTCATGAGTATGTCTTTCATGAACTTGACATACCTAGGCATTTGTTCAAGAGCTTCAGAGAAAGGTACGGTTACTTGCAACCGACTAAATAACTCCAAAAACGTTGCATAATGCCTATCATTCTCTTTTTTCTTTGGAGTAGGGGGATACGGTAATCGTCTTTGTAAGACTTCCTTCTCAAACTCCTTCCTTTCTTTTTCTTTTTTCTTTTCAACTACCCCATCTTCATCATTTTTTTCGACTTCTTCCAACACAATATCGTTTTCCTTTTCAACTACCACCTCATGTTCAACATCACTTCCAATTGTTCTACCACTTCTTGTGAAAATGGTTTTACACTCCCCTTTGGGATTTGGTTGAGTGGTAGTGGAGAAGGATGGCCCTGGTTGGTTTTCGGCTAATTGCTTGGCAAGTTGCCCTACTTGCGATTCAAGATTTCTAATCGAAGCTTCCGTACTCTTTTGAGTTGCCATAGATAATTGCATGAACTTGGTGAAAGTCTCCTCCATTCTTGGACTTCCACTAGTCTCTTGGGGTGGTTGGTAAGGATTTTGTCTCCATCCTTGTTGATTTTGGTAGTTGCTTCGAGGTTGATAGCCTTGTTGATTTTGGTACGGTGGTTGAGCACTTTGGTATGGAGGTCGTCCTTGATAACCTTGAGTCGGATTTCCAGCATAATTTACCTCCTCCACAAGCGGAGGACAATAGCCGGTAGGATGATCTCCCCTACACAATTCACAACAAGTTACTTGTACACTTTTACTCGTGGAGTCATGAATCTCTTTAAATTGTTGAGGAAGTTTAGACATTTATTTCGTCAACAACTCAACCTGCTGGGATAATAACTTGTTTTGTGCAAGTATAGCATTGTTTGTTCCCAATTCCAAAACTCCAGGAGTTCGTTGAGAAGGTCCACGGTTATGTCTACCTTGATGGTCATTCAAAGCCATCTTATCAATAATAGTCGTGGCTTCAGCAGTGGTCTTGCTCAACAAGGATCCACCAGCGGTGGCATCCAACAAGGTTTTGTGCACAAGTTGAAGTCCATTTTAGAAATATATGAATTTGTGACAATTCATCAAAACCATGGCCTTTGCACCTTCTTAACATTGATTTGAACCTCTACCAAGCTTCGTTGAGAGATTCATTGGTTCCTTGTGTGAATACCGCGATGGCGGTCTTTGCTTCCATAAACCGAGTGTGAGGGAAAAATCTCTCCAAAAATTTCTCTTCCAATGCATTCCAATCCGTCATTATGGTCGTTGACTGATCAAGGTACCATTCATTGGCCTTCCCAATGAGGGAATGCGGGAATAGTCTCTTGAACAGAGACTCCTCTTCTGCCTCAGGTGCGCCAGTCGCTCCCGCGATTTCATAGAATTTCGTCAGATGGGTAAAAGGATCTTCATGATCCATACCCGTAAATGGACTTTGATATAACAGTTGGAGAATACCGGTCTTCATTTCAGAATGACGACCGTTATGTGCATGGCGAGCGAACTGAGCATTGTGTCTCGGACTATTTGTACATGGCCTAGAAGCAGGTGGTGGTGGTGGTGGTGGATCTGCCTCCATAACTGGAAGTATTTGTGGAAGTGGTGGTGGTGTAGAAGTACTTTCCTCTTGTTCTCGCTTCTGTCTTGCCAGCTGCCTCCTTCGTCTAGTTCTGCTGTTGATTCTAAGAGAGGTTCTCTCAATCTCAGGATCGAAAAGAAGTTGGTCCACCGGTAGTTTCCCTCGCATAAACTAAGTCTGCACACTAAACAAAACAAATTAACAAGTTCAAGAAAAAAAACGGTAACAAGCTTAAAATAGCTCAACTATCGCAATGCTTGCAATATCACTAAACAATCCCCGGCAACGGCGCCATTTTGTTAGTAGAGTAATAGTGGGGGTTATTTTTAATCGTCTCCACAGGGATTGTTCGATATTTGATGCGTGTCGTTCAATAGTTGCGATACTTTAAGTTCAATGGTTTCAAAAGTTTCTCAATTGTTGTTAACATTAACTTGTAGCAAAGATTAATTGGTGACAAAGATTTTGTAAAAGTTTTGATAAAATCATGTCAAGGTTAGGTTTCGCTAATCCTTTTCATGTATAAACAAATAATCAAGCATATGAACTCGGTTTCCGACCAATACAACCGCGTATCCTCCCGACTAAGTTTATGTATAAAGCGAAGTCGTGAGTATCGTTGTTTAGACCGTTAGATGATGTCTCACGCTAACAATCTAAACAACAATCATTAAGATCAACACAATGCGAATAGAAAATCCCAAATCTATGTCTAGAGTTTGATTTTTAAGAGATAAAATGGTTAGGTCATGATTTGTAGAATCTATGTCTAGAGCAATACAAATCACACATGGATCATTAAGAGAAAACAACATCATCTATATTGATCAAAGACTTTGTTCATATACAAAAGATCAAATGCAATACATAAAATCAGGATCAACTACATCTAACCTCAACATTGAGTGTTTAGCTACCACTTCTCATGGTAGTTTGGATAACAAGTAAAGAGAGGAGATGAATGAACATCCACAACGAATAATCGAGAATGGATCCGACTTCAGCTTCTCCAAGTGAAAATCCACTCTTTGATGATCAAAATACTTAAAACTATGATTTCTAGTGAAAATGAGCAAAAGATCCTCTTTACAACAAATGAAAATCTATTTATACACTTAAAACCTCAGCACCGTTCGCCTAGTGAAGGCTTCATTCGCCTAGCGAATGAACTAAAACATGGCACTTTAAGTGCCTCAAACTTAAACCGCCCACAAGGATTATCGTGGGTTCGCTAGGAGAACCAAATCAATTGCGAAGCGAACCTTCCCTACCACATTCGCCCCAGCGAAGTTTGGGTGTTTTCAAAAGTGGAAGTTTCTGCCACCCTTCGCTGGCACCTTCGCCTAGCGAGCACATCAGCTAGCATTCGCTGGCTTCCTCGCCCAACGAATTTACCCAATTTTCCTACTGTAGGTTTTTGCATACTTTCTGCCACCCCTCGCTGGCACACTCGCTAACGTTCGCTAGGCGAACCTTCTCTAGCTGCTTCGCCAACACTCGCCTAGCGAATGCTGTTGTTGATTTCTTCCTTCAATGGCAACTTGCTTCCAATCTTTGTGTATCACAATCTTGATCTTTTTATGCCTATTCCTGCACATTAGCACACAAATTACAAGTACCACAAGTATATTTCAATGAATGCACAACAACACCATTCCTCACTAAAATCAACACATTCCACATGAAAATAAATGAAAAATGCCAAGTAATTCATACAAATATATATCATGTTTGACATCTAACAATCCCTGATCCTAAGATGTTTGGAGAAATGAGTGATCAAGGATTTGGCAATTTTCAAACTGATTTCTGCTGTTTTTACAGTGTTAATCGATTAACCAAAACCAGTACAATTAGGTTAATCGATTAACAACTTGTTTCTGCACAAAAATTGGAAGTTTGCACTGGTTAATCAATTAACATAATTGCACTGTGAAGTGGTTAATCGATTAACTAGCATCCAGAATGTGATTTTCACTTGTTTTTGGGGCTGTTTTGGTTTTTCTCCCTCTTTCTTCCCCTTTCTTCTTATTTTAGCCTTGAAGCACATTGTTGAGATTAATTTCTCTTCAATTTCAATGGACTTTGGATATGGTTAGAGTAATGAAACATTCATTAGTTCAAATCTATCTTTTAATGAATTGTTGAATTCATTTGAGGTTCTTTGAATTAGTGATATGTTTTCACACTTAAACCTATCAATTAAAAGTGATTGAACTTGAAGATGAAAGGTTCTTGAAAGTGTAATTCAATTTGTCTTTTCTCTTCATCTATTTCTCTTTTTTATTTTGATCGATGAAAGGCTTATGGATCTTAGAATTTCTTTGTTGAATTCTGGATCAAGACTAGTTCGTTACCTATTTTTCTTGTTTTTTAGTTAAGTTAATTAATAGCTTACACTCACAAATTTCCCCGCTACAGAAAAGTGGCGAGATTGCTGGGGATTTCTCCCTTGAGGTGTTTAGCCTACTTTGATTATTTACCGCTTTTTGTCTGATTTGCTTGTTACGTGCTTGTTCTGTTTGGGAGTTCCTCTAAGTGTGAGATAAGTCTTATACCCGGACCAGAGTGTACTTTGAGATAGGAGGATAGTATAGTCAAGGGAGCTTTGAAGGAGTCGAATCCCGAAAAAGCAGAACTTAAGAATCTATCCACTCGGTGGTTGCCTCTTTGGAATTACTGATGTCGATCGAGCGATCATGAAGGCATTACTTTTTCCATAGAAGCCTATAACACTGAGGACCGTAGTAACCCTTAACCCATCTTAGCCTTTTTAGGATCGTGGCGCGGAAGCTATGAGGATGCAAATCCGACTTAGCTGTCACGCGATGCCACACTCAGGTTAGATTCTCTTGAGGATAACTACCAACCTCCGAGCAAATCGGTGCGCTGGTGTGTCTGATAGTGGATTGTGGACCCTGGGCACTCTGTTAGAACCACTATTTTCTGCAGGTACAATGAAGAAAAAACCTTATTACACACCTTTGTGGGATTGGTTCTTACCCTTGGCTTCATGCTCGTGACTTGAAACCTTGACCCGTGTGCTTTGTGTGATCTTGTTTGTGGTTGCTGCATACATGCACTCATGCATTCATGGACATTCTGCTTCAGTCAATTTTCAAGGATCTTAGAGATTTTCCTTTTGCAGACATCGCAAATAATATTCAATAAAATGAGATGTTTATTAGTATTTCAAAAAAGTGTTATTACAATGCTTGCAATTGCTTTATATCTTAAAGATCCTTGAAAACTGAATGAAACATTTCCATTTTGCATTAGCATTCACATCGTTCTACATTGTTTCTTGCCTTTTCCAGGTGTCTTATTGTTTCCCTTTGGTCTTCATTCAGCCAAGCTGTCGCACCAGTATAATACTCGGGCTAATCAGAGAAAGAAGAGAATTTAGCTGATTTTTCCAGAAATACATTTCCGAAACTCAATTCCATCTAGGCGGTGGAAAACTTGTCCACAATCTAGAAAATAAGCCAAGCCTTTGTCGGAGAGTGGATCTGTTTTTCCTTGTTGACTCTATTGCTCGATATTCTCGAGGTTTGAAAGGTAATTGTTTATTTGTTTATCTTTAAGTTATTGAATATTTATAACAGAACAAAATGAAAGAATATATGAATTTAGTATATACTGTTGTTTGAAAATCTGATTTTCCAGACAATGTTTGTGAAGTATATCCAACTGCCATGTAAGCAGTCTTGCCACACCTATTGTTTTCCGTTGCCCCTCTTGGAAATACTGTACCTGAAAATCGTAGGCAATGTCTTAAGGCAAGTTGGAATTATGTTCCAGAAATGTATTTTTTTGAAAAATTCCAGAAATACATTTATGGAATAAATTAAGTCATAAAATTGAGGTTTGATTAAAAAATAAATGAGTTGTGTGTATGAGGTGCGTCCGGAAATGCATCTCCAAAATTTAAAAAATATTTTCAAATTTTCGCGTGATACTTAAAAAACATATATAATGGATTAAAAAATCCTTTGATAATTATCAAAATTGTCAATCCCTAGAGTATACAATTTGGCTGCAGGTTTGGATCACTTGTTTCTACTCAACCTAGTACTCAAAACTATAATTTTGTCATAGATTAGGATTATTAATAGGGATGTTGTAGCAACTAAAAGTCATATCCTCACTACTACAAAACGCGCATACAACAAAGGCAGGGTTACAACGGCTTGCCTATACACCATTGTAATAGATGCGCACATTTTTTTAATCTCATTAAAAGACTTTTAATGACGGTTAATATTCCAACCGTGGTGAAATGTGAGGCCTTTCACCACAGGTATTTAAAAAACCGTCATTATAGGTAGTGTCTATTCATGGGTTAAATTCTGAGCACCAACATTTAAGGTTTTTTACATATTGTTTTAAAATGCCAACAACCTTTCACCATAGTTATGCTTTCAACCATCATTATAGCCTATAGTTAAGCAGAAAAATCTTGCAGTCATTAGTCCCCTACTCTAGAAGAGTTACGGGACTTCACCCTCAAAACCCCAAATTCATCTTTTTTACTATTTTTAATGAATTTTTTACTGTTTTCATAATCTTAAAAAATTCCAAAAAAATTCTCAAAATTCTTATTTTACCTAATTAGATTAAATTTTGTGTTTTTAGATTTTTCAAAATTTATTTTAATCATGTTACTTCTTTCCTATTTTTTCAAAATGCTAACAGACCTTTAACCGCTGGTATTTAAACCAACCGTCATTATAGGTAGTGTTTTTTATTTATTTTTTCAAAATGCTTACAGGCCTTTTACCACGGGTAATTTAAACCAACCGTCATTATAGGTAGCGTCTTGTCATAGGATCAAGTCCCAGCACCAGCATTTTTGGTTTTTTTACTTATTTTTTCAAGTCTCATTACCAACATTATAGGTGGCCCGCATATTGAGTTCATTCACTATCCTTACACATATCTTGGCCGTCCATTTAGTGATTATCAACGGTCAAGATGTAACGCCCCAGTTTTAGTATTTTTATTTAATTGAGTCGTTTTGATTATTTTATTATTATATTATTTTATTTCTGACTTTTAGTTGAAAATATGTTATTTTTCATCGAGATTATATTTTATCGCGTTTTGGGAGCGTTTGCGAGATGTTTGAGTGTAGGGGTATTTTGGTCTTTTGTTTGGGTAGATATTATATTTTTTCATAGAAATATAAATAGATAGAGAGAAAATAAAAAGGAAAGAAAAAGAAGAGAAGAAAAAGAGGAAGAAAGAAAGGAGAAAGAAAAAGGAGATAGAGAGAAAACTTGGAAAATCTAAGAATCGATCAACCGACTTTTCCACACGCTATTTAATCGGGTAAGGGTGCGAAACTCGATTATACTATGATTGTGTATGATTATGTATGTGTGTATTGGATTATTTGTTGTGTTTTCATAGTTTTCTATTATAGGTCGATAGAGAGAAATCGATGTTTTCTCGGTTGGAAATCGATGTAAATGCAGTAGAATACTTGTTACCATGATTAGACTAGGTTCCGATTGTCATATGTTGGTTTGGAAATGTTTTGTTTGAGAAAATATCATTTTTGGGTGATCTGGTGCGCTGCTGGGTTTTGCTGAAATCGCAGGTTCGCACTGCGAATGGCCAGCGAATGAGTGGCGAGCATTCACGTGAGGTTCTCACTGCGAACGTTGTATTATTTTTGCTTCTGCCACTGTTCGCTGGGGTTCGCACTGCGAACGTTGGGAATTTTCTAGGCTATTTTGCTTCTGCCACTGTTCGCTGGTACATTCGCACTGCGAATGAAGAAGCAAAGGACTCGCTAGGAGCTTCGCACTGCGAACATGACAGCTTTTCCCAATTTGTTTTCTCTATAACTTTGGATCCGAGAGTCGGTTTGAGGCGTGGTTTAATGCGTTAGAAAGCTTGTAGCATGTACTTTCTTATGATGATGGTTTTTAAATCGTTGGCCGATTTAATTATGTCAGGAAATTGGAATAGTGTCGTTTTGCCGACTTTTGTCGTTGTAATTGTGTGTAATTGATGTGTATCATGCAATGTGCTATCTCTATGAATGTTGTATGACTTGTGTGCTGTTGTTGATTATACTGCTAAGTTTGTGGAGCTTGTGCAGTTTTATCCACATTATGCTGAAGCGACTGCGGAGTTCTCTAAGTGCGTGAAGTTTGAGAACGGATTGCGTCCTGAGATAAAGCAGGCAATCGGTTACCAAAGGATTAGAAGGTTTTCTGATTTGGTGGATTGCTGTAGGATTTTTGAGGAGGATAGCAAAGCTCGTTCTACTCACTATAAGAGTGTGAGCGAGAGGAAAGGGAAGCAACAGTTTCGTGGTGGTCCATATGTAACACCAGCTGATAAGGGTAAACAAAGGGGGAATTTTGAAAGAAGGCCAAGTGGAGGAGGCATGTCTAATTCTCCAAAATGTTATAGGTGTGGTGAATTGGGACATCGTCAGTTTGAATGTAGGAAGGATATGAGGAAGTGTACCAATTGCGGAGGTTTAGGACATGTAACGGTGGATTGTAAGAGGCAGAATGTGGTGAAGTGTTTCAACTGGGGTGATCCTGGTCATATTAGTACAAAGTGTCCGAAACCAAAGCAAGCTCCAGCTGGTGGGAAGGTTTTTGCATTGGCAGGGACTCAGACTTCAAGTGCAGATCGTCTGATCAGAGGTACTTGTTTTATTAATAGTACTCCTTTAGTTGCTATTATTGATACTGGAGCGACTCATTCATTTATTTCGTCTGAGTACGCGAAGCATTTGAATCTTGTGTTATCTTCGTTGGGTGGTGAAATGGTTATTGATACTCCAGCAATGGGGTCAGTAACTACTTCTTTGGTTTGTTTAAGTTGTCCTTTGACCATTTATGGTAAAGACTTTGAGATGGATTTGATGTGTTTGCCGTTGGAGGGTTTAGATGTGGTTCTGGGAATGAATTGGTTGCAGTTCAATAGGGTTCATATTGATTGTTATCATAAGCTGGTAAGGTTTCCTTCTCTTAAGGAAGACAAAGACTCAAGTTTCTTATCTACCAAGGAGTTGAAGAAACTTTTGGCGGATGAAGCTCAGTTGTTTGGGTTGTTTGCATCATTGACTGTGGATAGTCAAGTTTCACTTGATGTGTTTCCTGTTGTATGTGATTTTCCAGAAGTGTTTCCGGAGGATATTTCAGATGTGCCGCCAGAGAGAGAGGTGGAGTTTTCTATGGATCTATTTCCTGGTACTAGACAGGTATCGATGGCACCATATAGAATGTCGGCATCTGAGTTGGTTGAACTGAAAAAGCAGTTGAATGACTTGTTGGATAAGAGGTTTGTGAGACCAAGTATGTCGCCTTGGGGTGCTCCAGTTTTGTTGGTGAAAAAGAAAGATAGAAGTATGCGATTGTGTATTGATTATCGCCAGTTGAATAAGGTGACGATTAAGAATAAGTATCCTCTTCCGAGAATTGATGATTTGATGGACCAGTTGGTAGGTGCTTGTGTGTTTAGTAAGATTGACTTGAGGTCAGGGTATCATCAGATTAGGGTGAAAAAGGAAGATATTCAGAAGACGGCTTTTAGGATACGTTACGGTCATTATGAATATTCTGTGATGCCGCTCGGGGTTTCTAATGCGCCAGGTGTGTTTATGGAGTACATGAATCGTATTTTCCCCGAGCATTTGGATCGTTTTGTGGTTGTGTTTATTGATGATATCTTAATTTATTCTAAGTCTCGGGAGGAGCACACGAAGCATTTGCGTATTGTTTTGCAGGTTTTGAAAGAAAGAAAGCTTTTTGCCAAATTGTCCAAGTGTGAGTTCTGGTTGTCGGAGGTGAGTTTTCTTGGGCACGTGATTTCAGGTAATGGTATTTCTATAGATCCATCTAAAGTAGAAGCAGTTCTACAATGGGAAGCTCCGAGATCCGTTACTGAAATTCGAAGCTTTTTGGGTTTGGCCGGATATTATCGAAGGTTTTTCTAAGCTAGCACTTCCTTTGACCCAGTTGACTTGTAAAGGGCAAGCGTTCATTTGGGATATTCGGTGTGAGGAAAGTTTTAATGAGCTGAAGAGAAGATTAAAGACAACTCCGATTTTGATTTTACCGGATCCTAATGAACCGTTTGTAGTGTATTGTGATGCATCTTTGATTGGTCTAGGTGGGGTGCTAATGCAAGAAGGTAAGGTCGTGGCTTATACTTCGAGGCAGTTGAGAGTGCATGAGAAAAATTACCCTACTCATGATTTGGAATTAGCGGTTGTGGTCTTTGTGTTGAAGATTTGGAGGCATTATCTCTACGGTGCAAGGTTTGAAGTCTTTAGTGATCACAAAAGTTTGAAATATTTGGTTGATCAGAAAGAGTTAAATATGAGGCAGCGAAGATGGTTGGAATTTTTGAAGGACTACGACTTTGGCTTGAATTACCATCCGGGTAAAGCTAATGTGGTAGCCGATGCGTTGAGACGAAAATTGTTACATATGTCCGCTTTAATGGTTAAGGAGTGGGAACTTTTGGAAGCTTTTAGGGACTTGAGTTTGGTGTGTGAGGTGACGTCCGACAGCATGAGGCTGGGTATGCTAAAGGTTACTAATGATTTTATGATGACTGTGAGTGAGAAACAGAAGCTGGATGTGAAATTTGTGGATTTGATGTTGGTTGGAGAAAAAGATGCGAATAGTGATTTTAAAGTGGATGTTAATGGTGTTTTGAGGTTCCGAGATCGAATCTGTATTCCTGATGATGCGGAGTTGAAAAGGATGATTTTAGAGGAAGGACACCGGAGTAATTTGAGTATACATCCGGGAGCTAATAAAATGTACCAAGATTTGAAGAAGATTTTCTGGTGGTCTGGATTGAAAAGAGATGTGGCCCAGTTTGTTTATGCATGTTTGACTTGTCAGAAATCAAAGGTAGAACATCTGAGGCCTAGTGGTTTATTGCAACCGTTGGATATTCCTGAGTGGAAATGGGACAGTATTTCTATGGATTTTGTGACTGGGTTGCCGAATACACAGTGAGGGCATGATGCTATTTGGGTTGTTGTGGATAGGCTGACTAAATCGGCTCATTTCATTCCGATTGACATCAGTTTTACTTTGGAGAGGTTGGCTGAGATTTACATCAGTGTGATTGTGAAGTTTCATGGTGTTCCGTTGAGCATTGTTTCTGATCGAGATCCAAGGTTTACTTCGAGATTTTGGGAAAGTTTACAGAAGGCGTTGGGTTCTAAATTGAGATTGAGTTCGGCTTATCATCCGCAGACGGATAGATAGACCGAGAGAACGATTCAGTCGTTGGAAGATTTGTTGAGAGCGTGTGTTCTTGAACAAGGTGGTGCGTGGGATAGTTATCTTGCATTGATTGAATTCACGTACAATAACAGTTTCCATTCGAGTATTGGAATGGCACCGTTTGAAGTGTTATATGGACGAAGATGTCGAACACCGTTGTGTTGGCACGAATCTGGTGAGTGTTTGGTGGTTGGACCGGAGTTGGTGCAACAGACTACGGAAAAAGTGAAGCTTATTCGGGAGAAAATGAAGGCTTCTCAGAGTAGACAAAAGAGTTATCATGATCGTAGAAGGAAAGATCTCGAGTTCCAAGAGGGCGATCATGTATTTTTGAGAGTTACACCGGTAACGGGTGTTGGTCGTGCATTGAAGTCGAAGAAACTTACTTCTCGGTTTATTGGTCCTTACCAGATATCCGCGATAGTGGGTGCGGTGGCTTATAGGGTGGCGTTGCTACCGAGTCTGTCGAATTTGCATGATGTGTTCCATGTTTCACAGCTTCGGAAGTATTTCCGGATCCGTCACATGTGATTCCGATGGACGAGGTTGAGGTAAGGGAGGACCTTACGGTTGAGGCATTACCAGTGAGGATTTTGGATCGCGAGGTGAAGCGGTTAAGAGGCAAGGATATTGCACTTGTGAAAGTGGCATGGGGAGGCGCTGCTGAGGGCAATTTGACTTGGGAGTTGGAGAGTCGGATGCGGGAGTCGTATCCAGAGTTGTTCGTCTCAAGTATTATTTTCAAGGACGAAAATTTCTGAGTGGGGGAGAGTTGTAACGCCCCAGTTTTAGTATTTTTATTTAATTGAGTCGTTTTGATTATTTGATTATTATATTATTTTATTTCTGACTTTTAGTTGAAAATATGTTATTTTTCATCGAGATTATATTTTATCGCGTTTTGGGAGCGTTTGCGAGATGTTTGAGTGTAGGGGTATTTTGGTCTTTTGTTTGGGTAGATAATATATTTTTTCATAGAAATAGAAATAGATAGAGAGAAAATAGAAAGGAAAGAAAAAGAAGAGAAGAAAAAGAGGAAGAAAGAAAAAGGAGATAGAGAGAAAACTTGGAAAATCTAAGAATCGATCAACCGACTTTTCCACACGCTATTTAATCGGGTAAGGGTGCGAAACTCGATTATACTATGCTTGTGTATGATTATTTATGTGTGTATTGGATTGTTTGTTGTGTTTTCATAGTTTTCTATTCTAGGTCGATAGAGAGAAATCGATGTTTTCGAGGTTGGAAATTGATGTAAATGCGGTAGAATACTTGTTACCATGATTAGACTAGGTTCTGATTGTCATATGTTGGTTTGGAAATGTTTTGTTTGAGAAAATATCATTTTTGGGTGATCTGGTGCGCTGCTGGGTTTTGCTGAAATCGCAGGTTGCACTGCGAATGAGTGGCGAGCGTTCGCGTGAGGTTCGCACTGCGAACGTTGTATTATTTTTGCTTCTGCCACTGTTCGCTGGAGGATTCGCATTGCGAATGGGGTAGCGAGCATTCGCTGGGAGTTTGCACTGCGAACGTTGGGAATTTTCTAGGCTATTTTGCTTCTTCCACTGTTCGCTGGTACATTCGCACTGCGAATGAAGAAGTGAAGGACTCGCTAGGAGCTTCGCACTGCGAACATGACAGCTTTTCCCAATTTGTTTTCTCTGTAACTTTTGATCCAAGAGTCAGTTTGAGGCGTGGTTTGATGCGTTAGAAAGCTTGTAGCATGTACTTTCTTATGATGATGGTTTTTAAATTGTTGGCCGATTTAATTACATCGGGAAATTGGAATAGTGTCGTTTTGCCGACTTTTGTCGTTGTAATTGTGTGTAATTGATGTGTATCATGCAATGTGCTATCTCTATGAATGTTGTATGACTTGTGTGCTGTGGTGAGATGAAAATACATGAAATACATGTTGTGATGATGAATTGTGGCCTAAGGGCACGTAAATGCAATTTGTTGTATTTGATGATATATGCATGATTATGGTTGCGTATATGTGTGCATTAGAATGCCATGAGTCATTGTATGCCAAGCATCATGATATGCATTCTTGTAATGTCGTGTGCCCATGTGGGGTGTGAGCGACGGTTTGGTTCCAGAGGGAATCCGCTATAACGTCGTGTGCCCGTGTGGGGTGTGAGCGATGATTATAGACGATCGTGTGCCCGTGTGGGGTGTGAGCGATCCATACGTGTGCCCGTGTGGGGTGTGAGCGATCCATAAACGTCGTGTGCCCATGTGGGGTGTGAGCGACGGGGAACATCGTATGCCCGATGGGGAGTTACAGTGATGTAACGAGCGATGATTCCAGCAGAGTTCCTGAGTGAACTAGTGATGAGATTGATGGACAGTCGGTACCGCATGTGCATATGCATAGAGTCGTTGTGTCGGTCTCTTGCATTTTCATAATTCATGAATGGATTGAGTTTGTGTGGAATTGTGATTGGAATTGATGAGTTGAGACATGTATTGTGTTGTGTGGTATTTGGATTCTGTTGTACGTTGTGATGAGAATATTTTATGTGTGTAATGTTGTGTTATTATATAATTATATGCAATTATATTATGATTGTGTTTCTCACCCTTTTGCTATTTTATAATGCTCTATGAGGCATTGCAGATTAGATTGCTGGAGGTCTTTTTGTGAAGCTTAGGTCTTCATTCTTTTGTCGGTCGGCTCTGATATGTGACACCAGGTAGTTAGGGAGACTGTTAGTGATTTGTGTGTATATGTATATGTTTCTTTTGAGATTGTACACGTATGATTGTATCTGGCAGACAAACTTTTCATGATATATATATATGAGATTTCAGTACAGATTTTCCGCTTTTATTCTGTACCTGAATTGTGGGTAGTAAGAACTAAGTTCCCCTGTTAATTGCTACCTGATTGTTGCATATCTTTATAGGCAGGTTTATGTGTATTTTGTTTCAAATTGATGTGACCCCTCGGTCTATGCCGTGAATGTTTTAAATATACTCTGATGAAATTTTGAATTTTATTATCGCTTTAATAGCTTGGGGGTATAGATTGGGGGTGTTACACAAGACACTACTATTAGTGATCCGCGTGAAACCTAAAACTTAGACATATTCTACCTCCAAACACCATCTTTCATTTACGATACTCTATTTTTCCACTAAACCAAATTTTAGAACAAATTTCAGAACTCGAGTTAGCAATGTTAGTTGTTGGTGTTCTTTTTTAATTATTGTTGTTCTTGTTGTTTTTTTTATTATTGTTGTTCTTTTTTTATTAATGTTGTTCTTGTTATTATTATTGTTATTATTATTATTATTATTATTGTTATTGTTCTTGTTCTTGTTCTTGTTCTTGTTCTTCTCCTTCTTCTTTTTCTTCTTCTTCTTCTTCTTATTGTTGTTGTTGTTATTATTGATGTTGTTATTGTTGTTGTTGTTATTATTCTTATTGTTGTTCTTGATGTTCTTGTTGTTCATGTTGTTGTTCTTGTTCTTACTGTTGTTCTTGTTCTAATGCTGCAATTTTTTTTTATTTTATTAAAAGACATACAACAACGGCTATTTAAAATAACCGTCAGTATAGATAGTATACAACAACAGTTCTTTAAAATAACCGTCATTATAGGTAGTTCTAATGCTGCATTTTTTATTTGATTAAAAGACATACAACAACGGGTATTTAAAATAACCGTCATTATAGGTGACGCGCTTTCCAATTTATTACAACGCTTTCTGGGTCGTGATTGTAGGTATCATATATACAACGATACTCTACATAACAACGCCTGCGCCCGCGTCATTATATCTCTTTCGCAACCATTGTTAAATGAATTTTCCGTAGTAGTGCTTAGTTTTTAATAGTAATTTAGTTATATCATTCTAACTAGTTTATTACAAATCCTTTGCCTCTCAAACATGAATATGACTATTGGATGATAGTTAAAATTTAAGTCAATTTGTTCATACCCTCAATTAATGTAATTGGTTGATAATTAAATTAAAAATAAGAGTATAGGGTTTAATTTAAACTAGTGTTAATTCTAATTTTAATAGGGTTTGATAAATCTAAAAATAAAATGGTTAAAGGTTTGGGACAATTATGTGATTTTGTTACAAACAAATTTCTCATATTTTATATAGAGACATAGAGATACACACAATAAGTTGAGTAAACATCAAACTCCATGTAGAAACAATACCAAAATTACTTGATATTTTCGTAAGACTTGAGGTAAAAATATCTTTGTCACTTTCATAAACTCCACGTCCATATTGGATATTTTAAAAATTATTGAGGATATTAATATATTGGAAACAAATAATAGTGGATTTATTCAAAAAAGTCCATTTTCGTCAAAACTCACACCATTGATATTGTATTCCGTTTCCCATATGTTTCATCAACTCAAAATAAGCTAATTTATTAGAGTATACTTATTTCTTTTAAGCAAATTATTTAAAATCATATATTTAAAACTTAATTTTATCACTATTGTTTTAATGCTAGTTTTTTGAGCTCAAAAAAGGATAAAGATGAAAAATAATTAGTTTAACATTGATTTACTTACATTATCAAAAGAGATAATGAGTTTAAATTGTTTTTTTTATAAGCTATTTGTATTAACGGGGGAAATAGAGATTCTCCAACCCTTTACAAAAAGTCAATCAAAAGAAGAAGGGAGAGATCACCCCTAAAAGAAAATTACAAGAAATCTAATGGATGATACATCCAATCATAGAAATTACATCTCATGCGGCCTATTTCCAACCATCTCCAAGAAATAGAAACTATACGGTTAAAAACTTCGTCCCCGTCCCAAACTAGACCGTTGAAAATAATGTTATTCCTCATGCTCCATATGCACCAAGACGAGACGGTCCACAAAAAACAGCTCATATCTTCATTTCCTTTATGGTACAGGGCAAGGAACCATAAAAAAGCATGGCTGCAAATATTATCGGCAATAACCGGTTGGACTCCTAAACAAGCAGAAATTTTCGTCCACAAATTCTGAACTTTCGGGCAATTAAGAAAAAGATGTAAGGCATCCTCATCTACAAGAGAACACAAAACGCACGCCTTGTCTTGCGAGGAAGAGATAATGCCCCTAGAAGCAAGATTGGAACTGGTCGGCAATCTATCACAAGCTAATCTCCAAGAGAATATCTAAATCTTCAAGGGAACTTTTGTTTTCCAAACCACTTTCAATAACAAAACCTCCAGATGTTGGAGAAAAGATCCTGGGACAGATTCAGAAAAATGATCGTAAGAACTTTTCACCGAGAACTCCTTGCTCTGATCCAAAAGCCACTCCCAAGAATCCTCCTCAAATCGTGACAGCAGGCTGCCTTCAAATGAAATCTGCAGCAAGGCAAACTGATCCTGCGCAACATTAGTTCCGGGCTTCAAACAGTTTTCAAAGTTCCACTGCCAGTGATCATCATGCCATAAACCATAGTCTGCTACCATACTATCTTTTTTCACAGCAGGAGCAAACAGACTAGGAAAAGAAAGGCCCAGCTGCTGATTGCCACACCATTGAGAATTCAAAAAAGGAATATTACCACCGTTGCCTATAACCGGTTTTACGCACAAGTTGAAATTTAAAGAATCTCCACAATTTTTGGAGTTGAGAAGGTCCCTCATCCAAATCGAAGCATCCTTGGGATGGTTATTCGGGTCAGACTCCATCACCCAAAAACCAAGGTTCCCGTAACGACTTATCAAGAACTTCGTCCATATTTCATTACCGCCAATGAGAAAATTCCATAGCCACTTAGTAAGTAAAGATTTATTAAACAATCCTATATGCTTAATTCCAAGCCCTCCCTTGTCTTTAGGTTTACATAATGCACTCCACTTTACCCAAGCAATGTTTCTTCTATCCGCCGAACCCGACCACAAAAAACGGCGTTGAATGGCTATAAACTCACTAATAATTTTCGAGGGAGCCTTGAAAAATGAAAGGTGGTGGATCGGCAAGTTGGCAAGCATTGAATTAATCAAAGTGACTCTTCCTCCAATAGACAGATTCCTACCAACCCATGAATTCAATCTAGCTTTCAGACATTCTGTAATAGGTTTCCAGAACGAGGTTCTCCTTTGATTTCCTCCTATTAAAATTCCCAGAAATTTAACAGGAAACACTCCTGTCTTGCAGTACAGAAATGATTCAACAGTTCTTAAGAAATCATCCTCAATTCCAATTCCATATAAGCAGCTTTTGGAAAAATTGATTCGAAGGCCAGAAACCATTTCAAACCCTCTTAAAATAGACTTCAAGGCCCAAAGATTCTGATATCCGCCATCACAAAAAATCAAGGTTTCGTCGGCAAATTGAAGCAAGTCAATAGATTCGCCTTCATCAAACCCGAAACCAGAAAACAAATTGATTGATGAAGCTCTTTTAATCATAATTGCAAGAGTTTCAGCGACCAAGGTAAAAAGGAAAGGAGCTAACGGATCGCCCTGCTTCAATCCTCTCATACAATTAATGTTTCATATTTTGTTTTTACTTAATGTATGAACCTTAAAAGAGTACTAGTCCTAAGATATTCATAAATTTAGAGTAGAAAAAAAATTCAAAGTCAAATACCCCAAGATGTTGAAGCATGCTCCTGCATCTAACTATTGCAAATTGATATAATCATTGAGTTATAGTCTTTTCTACCTTTCATTAAACTATTCCAAAATCAACATTTGTAACGCTAAATGTAACTCCCCGATTTTGATTATTCCATTATTCTTGAGTCTTTTATTTTAATTGGGTGATAAATTATTTTATTTGTTAAATTGGTGTGTTAAATGTTATTTTACCGTTTTCGAGAGTTTTCGGGGAAATTAGAAAGGAGGGTATTTTAGACTTTTCGCAATTAATGATAAGTTAGAAAAGTAGTGGAATTAGAATTTGTGAGAAAAATGAATTAATTGATTGTTTGGAAAATGAGAGAGAAAGAAATAGAAAGAAAAGAGATAGAAAGGAAAAATGGAAGGAAAAATAGTAAGAAAAGAGAATTAGAGAAAAAGAAGAGAAAGAAAAAGGAAGAAGAGAAGAGAAGAGGAGAAAGTTTGGGAAAACTAGGAAAATCATCAAGATCGATCAATTAGCGAGTTTGGAATCCGGGTAAGGGTGTGAAATCTTGTTATCTTAGCAATGTGTATGATTATGTAGGAGTGTATTGTTGATTTTGTTGATTTTCATGAGTTTTGGGACTAAACCCATTTGTGTAGAAAATGGTAGAAATCGATGTTTTCGCGGATAGTAATCGATATAATTTGTGTTGTGTGATCTCTATAAGTATATGAATCATTGCTATTAATTGTTTTGCTGATGGAAGTAATTTGGGAAAGAAAATGGAGATTTTGGGGGTTTTGGAACAGTGAAAACGAAGCAGAAATTCTGCTTCTGGTGCAGAGCGCCGGGCGAAAGGCCCAGAGAGCCGGGCGGTTCGAGCCTTCGCCGGGCGAAATTGAGAGGCGAGAGGGTGTCAAGCTACTGGTTTGGTTCACGTTTTTGGGGATTTCCTTCGCCCCTTCTTCGCCGGGCGAAGCGAAGGCGAAAATGAAGTGTCGCCGGGCGAAACTTTCCTGTCGCCGGGCACTTTTGTTTTTTTTCATATAATTTTCTTTTCTTTTAAAATTCATAATTCTCGAACCGTAATTCCGATTTAGGCGTTCTTTATATCGTTGGAAAGCTATTGAGATGTACTTTGTGATTATGATGGTGTGGAAACTGTTGGCCGATTTTATTATGTCGGAAAGTCAAGAATAGTGTTATTTAGCGACTTTTACCGTTTTGACGGTGTGTTTGAATGTGAATCGTACAATAGTGCATTAATGTGAATGTATATAGATTGTATGTGATTGTAAGAGATGAATGCATGATTATATTGTGAATATGTATGCATTTCAAGAATGTCTTGAGTCATTTTGCATGTGAGGCATAATGAAGTACATTCTTGTGTTGAGTGATTCTAACGAGAATCCGTTGTATCGTCGTGTGCCTATGTGAGGTGTGAACGATGATTACAAAAGATTGTGTGCCTAGGTGAGGTGTGAGCAATCGGGTCGTGTGCCCATGTGGGGTGTGAGCGATCCATAAACGTCGTGTGCCCGTGTGGGGTGTGAGCGACAGATTGGTTCCAGAGGGAATCCGCTATAACCTCGTGTGCCCATGTGGGGTGTGAGCGATGATTATAGACGGTCGTGTGCCCATGTGGGGTGTGAGCGATCGGATCGTGTGCCCATGTGGGGTGTGAGCGATCGGGTCGTGTGCCCGTGTGGGGTGTGAGCGATCCATAAACATTGTGTGCCCATGTGGGGTGTGAGCAATGGGTGAACATCGTAGGCCTAACGGGGAGTTACTTTGGTAACGAGCGATGGTTCCAGCAGAAGTTCCTGAGTGAACTTGAGATGATTGAGTCGGTACCGCATTGCATTTGCATAGAGTCGTGAGTCGGTCTCTATGATTTGCATTTATCATCTTTGTAATTGTGAATTGATGAGTAAACATAAATATGTATGTTTATGTGGTTTGATAAGGATAGTGAAAGTATGCATGATAAATATGCTTGGCTTTGTGTATATATACATTGTAATGTATATGAGTAAGTTGGGATGAATTGTGGTGAGAACTTGGAAACGTGTATTTTTATGTATATATATATATAATTATATGCATTGTTATTATGATAATATTTCTCACCCTTCTGCTGTTTTATAATGCTCTATGAGGCATTGCAGAGTAGGCATGTTGGAGGTCTTTTTGTGAAGCGTGTCTTCATTCTTTTGGTCGGTTGGCTCTGATATGTAGCACCGGGTAGCTAGGATGTATATTATTCTTTTGTGATACATTTGTACATGTATCTTGTGGATAAATGTTGATGTAAACATGAATTATGTTGGTGAATAATACTTGGTGAAGTATATATCTCTGTATATATGTTTGAATGTGGTTCAATGTTTAGATTTTCCGCTTTTATTCTAAATATTGAAATATGGGTGTACGGACAAAGTTCCTCTGTTGCAAAGTTACCCCACTGTTGCATATCAATGTTTTGAGCAGGTGTTGTATGTTGTATAATTGTGTATGATGTGACATGCCTCTTTTATGCCATGTTATAATTATACTCTGACGAAATTTTTAATATGTACCTAAATGATTATTTGATTATTTGGGGGTATAGAAAAGGGGTGTTACACTAAACTTATTATGCTTCTAGATTATAATGGTCTAAACATTAATGGCTGGTACTGAGAACATACATTATATACAAATTATATACAAATGGAATTGTTGTGTCTGCACAATAGAATCATCTCTAAAATGTAGTGCATAATAAACATTAATGTCAATACAACTAAGATCTCAAAAGTATAAAATATGTGATACAAAATACAAAGCACAATAAAATCATGAATAGAAAGGTCAATCCTCAGGGCCTTCATTGTATCCAGCATTTACCTTTCTTCTTGTCTGAGATACCTGAAAATAATACCACATAATTGGAGTGAGATACTATATCTCAGTGAAGTTTGGCTATCCTACGAATCCACTCGGTTCTAGGATTACATAACACTAAAAAGACTCTAAGTCCTAGTTTTTAAGGAATGGTTGAATCTACCAAAGATTTAAGGTCTCGTGACCTCCCACAAAAACGAGAATGTTGGCCTGCTGCCTCTATAGCCAATGCTTACCAACGAGGCATATCCTAGTTTATGGGTTCATATTTATGGGCTAGGCGCATTGTCCACAAATCTTTACGTGCATATATATACCCCTTTTGCATTAAGCCCTTTATCGGAGTGCGAAATGATGCCTAGCAAAACTTCTTACCTCATTTATTTCTAATATTTAGTGTGGGTATCCCATTATGCCCTATTTAGGATGTGAGCGTCAGAATATGCTCCACTTAAGTACTTTGAATTGACATTATGCCCCTTGAAGTGCGATATCCCATACACTCCGTTCAAGATGCACACTACGCCATAAAATACCTTTAGCTCTGTATTAGCCACATTCGAGACCATCTATAATTATAAACACCCAATTACATTAATAGTATCTTCGTCACGAGAAACATATTTTTGATAAGAATGTGCATCATCCTCTCTCTCTCAAAATTAAAAAATTTATATTGTTAAAATACAATAAACAAATAAATTTATAACTAATTTTATTAATTTCATTTTTTTAAAATTAAATCTTTATCCTTAAACGAAAGTATAGTTTTGATTTTTTACAAGACAATACTAGGAAAATAATAATGGTGGTCAAATGCAATGAAATTAAATTTATTGTGTTTTTAAAAATAATTTAGCATTTAAATAAACTAAAATTGTAAAATTGCAAAACAATAAAAATTAAGATTATACCTATTTTTTCTACAACTTTTTTTATTGGGTTAGACAAAAATTTAGGTACTACATGAACCACTTATAAATACCCTAAACTAGATTTTTATTAGAAAAACTAGAAGTAGTCCTAGGATAAAAAAAAATAGATCCAACCCTCTTTTATTATTAAAAAATACAAATACACTTATGGAACTAATTGTTATCGAGATTCTTCTCAGAAGAGATGTTGTGGAGTATCTTATTAATTTGGTTCAATCTCAACAAGCTCGAATCACTAATCACTGTTTTTTTTTTATAGGCAGAAAAACTCAGTAACAGAGAGATAAAGTGGATCTCTCAACCAACAGTACACAAATAAGCAATAACACCACAACCAAACAATGTGCTGCAAAACAAAAACAAAAAACACATACACAGCCCCTCCCCCAACTAGTTAAATAAAATCAAGAGGATATTTCGTCCACTCGTAAAAATTACATCTTAATCCTCCAACTCTTCCGACAGCTAACCACTTCCATGCCGTCGCCATGATAGTAATAAAGATTCCTTCAACATTGCATATCTCATCCTCAAACAAAATCTTATTCTTATTCAACCAAATTACCCAAGCAGCTATTATCCACAAAGAGGTCCCGTTTTCGGAAGCAGTGATTCCGTTTAATCTCCCCATCCACGAAAGAAAGTGTCTATTACAATCCGACTCACTCAACGGCTAAATATTCACCCAATCACACATCTTAACCCATATCAATCTAACCTTATCACAAGCACAAAAAATATGCGAAATATCCTCTAAATGAACGAAACAAAAAACACACATCTTATCGTGAATATTGGTAATAATACCTCTTCTCTCAAGGTTATCCCTCGTTGGAAGTCTGTTAATGAAAAGCCGCCAAGCAAATAATCTTAACAATGCTTGGGCAATATCAATGGTTGAGAGTCAATGAGGTTGGATTTTGGGGGGAAGGACAGTGGACTTGGAATCTTTCTGCTATGGATTTTGTTCAGTATCCTGATAGGGAAGAAGACATTCAGGATCTCTATGCTTTACTGCTGCAAGTGACTTGGATTAATGAGGATGAGGATATTTGGATGTGGAAACCTGAATAGTTGCAAGGTTTCTCGGTTAAATCTTTTAATGAGGAGGCTTCGAACAAGAGTTATTTGGTGAGTGATGTTATGGCGGCGGTGCTTGATTTGGTGTAGGATTCGTCCGCGCTAATCACTGTGTTAAGTGGTTTTGGCCTTGTTTCTGATGGTACCATTTTCCTTCCGGTAACACGTGTCATTTGTTACCTTGTCGAAGGATCATTTAATATGATATCTCATCAAATTTAAATTTCTCCATTTTTGTCTCCAGCGACAAACAAGGACGAATGTTGGGTGGAATTATTGAAGGAAAGATTATAGCCGCAAGCATTGTTAAGATTATTGCAGCTCTTAATATTTTGGAATTTCATAGGTTGGGCAATATCAATGGAAATTCTTAAGAAATGCAAGATGATAAGCTGCCCCTGACTAATACTGATAATTAATTATTGAGTAGTTTAAAAAATCATTGTTTTCCTATATTATTTTCATTTTCTTTTTAAAATTGAATAAACTGAGTTTGATATCATGTTGTTATTGTCCTTTAATTTTTTGTCTGGTCTATGGTTCGATTGATTGACATGTCAGAGTTATAAACTTTTAGGAGAATTGAATGATGAAATACATTTTTACAACATGATGAGTTTTGTAGTCAAAGATATAAGTCCTCCAACTCGAGAGATAGATAAGATACATTGAATTATAAAAACAATTGTTCTTTATCTAAGAAGTGAAGATCTTTAATTTCTATATGCATGTGTCATGTAAGAATGTCAAAGGTCTGTCAAGCCTATGTAAACACTAATTAATTTTCATGATGTGGTATGAATGCTAATAGTGCCCTACAATTCCACTCGTCCGCGACTCTCCCAAAAGCGGTTACCGCCTCGTTCTTGGCTTTAATTCCAAAAGTGGATTATCCTAACTCTTTAGACGAATATAGACCTATTTGCCTTATTGGAAGCATGTATAGGATCTTGGCTAAGATACTTGCTTGTAGGTTGAAGAAGGTGATTGGCAAGCTTGTATCTAAGAGTCAATCCGCTTTTATCCCTAATAGGAACATGTTGGATGGGGTTCTTCTTGTGAATGAGATGTTGGACTATGCCAAGAGATTCAAGAAGACTTGTATGGTTGTCAAGGTGGACTTTGAGAAGGCCTACGATTGTGTGTCGTGGGACTTTCTAAGGTATTTGTTAAAAAGAATGGGGTTTGGGTCTTTATGGTTAAAGTGGATTGAAGTGTTGGTGTTCAATAGCACGATGTCTATTCTTGTGAATGGTAGTCCTACTTCGGATTTCTCGGTTTCTAGAGGTCTTAGACAAGGGGATCCTCTTTCTCCTTTCCTTTTTTTGTTGGTAGCGGAAGGTTTAGCGGGTATGGTTAAGGAGGCATCGTCCATGGGGGATTTCAAGGGCTTCCGATTGGATGATTATGCGAGTATTGATATTCTTCAATTCGCGGATGATACTATGCTTGTAGGTGAAGCTTCTTGGAATAATCTTTGGTCTTTGAAGTCCATTCTTCGAGGGTTTGAATTAATTTCCGGTTTACGAGTCAATTTGAATAAGAGTAAACTCTTTGGTGTTAACTTGGATCCGAAATTTGTTCACGCGGCTTCCTCCTTTCTAAAGTGTGAGATTGGCCATTCTTCTTTTTCTTTTCTTGGGATTCCGTTGGGGATTAATCCTAGGAGATGTGAGGTTTGGAGACCGTTATTGTCAAAGATTAAAAGGAGAATTGAAGGGTGGCATGTTAGGCATCTTTCCATTGGGGGGAGAGTGGTCCTCTTAAACTCCATCATTTCCTCTATTCCGGTTTTTCTCTTTTCTTTTTATAAGGCTCCCATGGCTATTATAAAGGAAATTATCTCTCTTCAAAGATCCTTTCTTTGGGGAGGGGGGAATGAGGAAAAAAAGAAGATTAATTGGATTAGTTGGGAAAGAGTTTGTCTCCCTAAGAAAGAAGGTGACCTTGGGGTGAAACATTGTGGAAAGTTCAATATTGCGCTTCTTAGCAAGTGGAAGTGGCGGATATTGAACGAACAAATTTCTTTATGGACTAACTTTCTTTCTTGTAGGTATGGAGATATCAAAAGAGCTATGCTCCAAGCTCCTTCATTTCATTCTAGAAGTAAAGTTTCTCTTTGGTGGAGGGACTTATGCACGATTGACAAGTATTCAAATTGGTTCTGAAATTCTATTTCCTTCAAGCTTGGATCGGGTTTATTTTTGGAATTTTGGTATGATAGGTGGTTAGGTACTTCTTCTCTCGACAAACTTTTTCCGGATTTATTCTCTTGGGTTGGCGACCGTCATGCCAAGGTGTCGGATATGGGCTTTTGGAGTGGGGATGAGTGGAGGTGGTTGATTCCGTCCTTGGGATGTCCGGATAATTCCGGGGCAGCTTTGCAACGACTTGCGTTGATTGAGTTTCTCCGTGATGTGCGACCAAATTCTTCGGTGGAGGACGGAGTGGTGTGGTGGAAAAGTACTAAAGGTTTCTCGGTTAGTAGTGCCTATCTTTCTATTTTGTCTTGTGATTCTAGAAATTCGGAGTTAAATGATGTTATTTCTTTGGCATTGAATCGTCTTTGGCTTTCTAAAGTCCCTAGCAAAATTGCAATATTTGGTTGGAGATTAATTTGGAATAGACTTCCAACTAAATTGGAATTGTCAAAACGTGGTGTTTTGGTGGGAACGCATTCTTTGGTTTGCCCTCTTTGTTTTTGTGTTGAATAAAACTTGGATCATCTTTTCTTTGGTTGCTCGATTGTTAGAAGATGGTGGGAGTTGCTTTGCTTGTGGCTTCGGGTGGATGTGACCCCATTGTCACTGTCCATTTTGGATTGGCTAATTCTTTTCGACAAGAAATGTAAGTTAGTTTGGAAGAAAGATTTGTTGGTTATTTGGCTTAGCGATGGTGTGGGTTATTTGGAATAGTAGAAATGAGATTCTTTTCAATGGTAGGTTTTTGTCTAACATCGACGGATTGGGGCTTGTGAAAAAGCTCTCATGGGATTGGTTCTCGGTGTTATTTAGTAACGGTTCGAGCTTATCTTGGTCGGAATGGTGCTCGGATCCTACTAGTGATTTTTAGTGTTCTTTGAGTAGGTTGTCTTGTTTTTGTTTCCTTGTTGGTTGAGTTTGTTATTGTCTTTGTTCTATTGTTTGTACTTGTTGGATTAAAGCACCCCTAGTGCTTTTTAATTTTATCCCAATTTGCTTATAAAAAAAAAAAAGTAACCAACAATAATTCTATCATTATGTATGCAGTCTTTGGTTTATTTTCTCTCTTATTGACGTTTAACTTCATTTTTTTTAATAAGCAAATATATGTTTAACTTCATTTAATATTATTCAATATGGCAATTCTTCTTGAAACCTAAGAAGTGTACGCAATTTAGCATTCCTAAAATTTCTAGATTTGGATCATGGTTTATTTTTAGTTTATTTTTTTAATGTTAAAAGAAGTTTTATTCGGAGTGCAAAAATATAAGTTTGGATAATATTTTTTTAGAGTTTAATTGATATGCACTGACAGTGTAAAATAATTTTACACTGTCAACCAATGGGAATATATTAATCTGTCATGTCATATAGTTAATTTAAATTTTACAGTTTGATGTGGCGGGATGCATGAGGGTGATTGGTTGACAGTGTAAAATATTTTTACAATGTCAGTGTATACCAATTAAATTCTATTTTTTTAATGCATGTGTCAAGTTTTATAATATTTTACTATATGTATTTGAGCACGTCCTCTTTATTATATTATACAACTTTGGATATAAACTTTGGATGTAGATTGAGTTTTAATGAATATACTAGGTAATTTTCTTATTTAACACTATGTTTACCTTATTTAATTTTACGTGTAATATTTTAGACTATTTTATTCAATTGGAGTGCGTGATAACCATTGTTAAGAAGCAATTATACAACTTTAATGTGAAACCCAAATCCCAACTCTGACATAATAATTAGAGGATTTTTTAGTGCACTCCATATATTTTTTAGGCACTATGCGAAAATTCAAAAATATTTATTAAATTTTGAAGATGCATCTTTGGACTCACCTTATACATACACAATTCATTCATTATTAAACCAAACCTCAATCTTATGACTTAATTTATATCAGAAATGTATTTTCGGAATTTTTAAAAAAAATATATTTCTGAAATACAATTCCAACTAGATGGTGGAAAGTTTTGTCCACAGTTTGGAAAATGAGTCAAGCCTTCGTCGGAGAGTGGATCTGTTTTTTCTTGTTGACTCTATTGCTCAATATTCTCGAGGTTTGAAAGGTAATTGTTTTTCTCTTAGTTATTTTATGAATATTTCTAACAAAACAAAACTAAAGAACATATGCATGGGTATTTGTTGGTGTTGGAAAAATATCAGAATATATGAATTTAGTATATGTCGATGTTTGAAAAATTGATTTCTCAAACGACGTAGGTGGAGTATATCCAGCTGCTATGCAAGCAGTCTTGCCACGCCTAGTGTCCGCTGTTGCCCTTCTTGGAAATACTGCACCTGAAAATCGTAGGCAGTGTCTTTAGGAAAGTTGAAATATTATAAAGTGAGTTTGATTTCATGTTGTTATTGTCCCTTAATTTTTTTGTCTGATCTATTGTTCGATTGATTGTCATGTCAAAGTTATAAACTCTTAGGAGAATTGCATGATCAAATACATTTTACAACATGAAGAAATGCAGGTGAAGTGCTGCTGAAAAAACTGAGATACCTCAAAAGTATGCTAAAATGGTGGAACTTTAATGTCTTTGGAATAAGAGACTTAAAGATAGAAGATAATGTTATGGAGATCAATGAGTTGGAAGAATTAATGGCTGGGACTGATAATGAAAGCTTAGAGGAGGCAGTGAAACTAAGGGGAAAGAAATTAGAGGAATTGTGGAATGGTTTACAGACGAAGGAAAGCTTGCTCTTTCAAAAATCAAGACAAAAATGGGTTGAAGAGGGGGATAGCAACACCAAATACTTTCATTCAGTATTTAATAGAAGAAGGAGAGTTAATTCAATTACAGCCATGAATGTTGGCCTTCAAGAGGAGGATGGTGTTGAGAAAGTTAAACAGACTATTCATGATTTCTTTGAAGAGAAGTTTCAGAATGGTTTTCAAGAACATTTTGAAATGGATCTTAGTTCTTTAAACCAACTGTCAGAGGAGGATAATAAGAGGCTTACTGATAGGTTTTCCTACGATGAGGTTCTAGAAACGATAAAGTCGTGTGAGGGAGACAGAAGCCCAGGTCCTGATGGCTTCAATTTTAAATTCTTGAAGAAAACTTGGGAGGTGGTTGGCCAGGACTTTGTCAATTGTATACTTGAATTTTATGATAAGGCTTCTTTATCAAAAGCTTTCTGCTCTACTTTCTTTGTTCTAATTCCAAAGCTTGAAAATCCACAGAACCTAGAGGAATTCAGACCAATAGCCTTAATTGGTTGTGTGCAGAAGGTTATTTCAAAGATGTTAGCTACTAGGCTTAAAAGTGTCATGGGTAAACTGATATCTCATTGCCAATCTGCATTTGTACCAGGGAGACAACTTTTAGATGGAGTGTTGATGGCAAACGAGATTTTTGATTATGTAAAGAAGAAGAAGAAGAAAGGATTTATGTTTAAAGTTGACTTTGCCCAAGCGTATGATTATGTAAGCTGGAAGTTTTTATGTAAGATGCTAGGTGCAATGAATTTCAGCCCAAAATGGATTTCTTGGATAAGAGGGTTAGTATGCAAAAGCTATGGCTCGATTTTGGTAAATGGAAGTTCCTCAAAGGATTTTACAATTAACAAGGGTCTAAGACAGGGGGACCCTTTATCACCCTTTCTTTTTGTTTTGATAACAGAATGTTTGGCACTCATGGTTAAGAAAGCAGAAGATATAGGAGTTTTGAAGGGTATCAGAATTGAGGGTATGACCACAAGTTGTCTACTACAGTTTGCTGATGACACTCTATTCATTTGTGATGAATCTTGGTCCAATTTTTGGGGTATAAAATCTGTTTTGAGGGGATTTGAAGTCTTCTCTGGGTTGAGAATTAATTATAACAAGAGTTGTATCATGGGTATGGGAGTAGATAGTTATAGAACTGCAGTTGTATCTACTTTCTTAAATTGTAAAGTAGGCAAATATCCTTTTAAGTTTCTTGGTTTAACTGTTGGGGGCAGTCATAAAACCATTGCTTTCTGGAAACCAGTCATTGATTCCTTCAGAAATAGGCTGACTAAATGGAGAAGTAATACATTGTCGATTGGTGGTCGTGTTATCTTGTTGAACTATGTACTGACAAACTTACCAGTGCATTATTTTGCACTATTCTTAGCACCTGTTACTGTCATAAAGATTCTAAAAGGCATCCAAAGAAGGTTTTTATGGTCAGACAAGGGAGAAAATGAGAGTATTTCTTGGGTAAAGTAGGCTTTAGTGTGCAAACCAAAAGAACAAGGTGGGTTTGGAGTTAAAGACGTGAGAGTGTTTAATAAGGCTTTGGTGGCGAAATGGTTATGGAGAATCATACACGATCAAGAACCTATTTGGAAACACATAATTCAAGCAAGATATAAGGATGATTTTAATAGTATGTTCCTTTATCAAACAGAGGCTCAAAACCATCAGAATTCTAACTGGTGGAAAGATTTGTGTCGTCTTGCCTCAGCCTATAATACCCAAGGTTTATCCAGTATTTTAAACTGGAACACAAGTAATGGTGGTAACACATTGTTTTGGCAGTCTAGGTGGATTGGGAGGAATGCTCTGCAGGAAATATTTCCAACTCTCTTTAGCTCTTCTCCTAATCAACAGATATTAGTAAAAAATTGTGGCTACTGGATAGGACATGTTTGGAGTTGGGATTTAGTAGGAAAGGGTGTGGTTCAATCAAGTGCAGATGAAGAAATTGTTGAGGAATTACACAAGCTGCTGGGAGAATCGTGTTTATCGCCCTCAGAAGATGATGTTATACTTTGGCCAGTGAAGATTGACAATTCTTTTAATGTAAAGGAATGTTATGAGAGATGGATGAGAAGAGGTGGTGAAGCTGAATTGGAGAACAACACTTTAGCTGCTCTTGGGTGTATGTGGAAATTAAAGCTCCCTTTGAAAATACTGATATTTGGATGGAGACTATTTTTGAATAGGTTACCGACTCGCAAGAACTTTAGTAATAGAGGTATTATTGCTGATCATAACCAATTACAGTGTGTTTTTTGTCAGCTTGAGATTGAGGAGGTTAAACATATTATGCTTGGATGTGATAAAATCAAGTTGTTTTGGAAAGATTTGGAATATTGGATTGGTTTAAAGCTACCGACTGGAATCATCTGCATTGAAGTATTTTCGTGTTGGTCGTCTGCAAGGGGTGTTGGAGATCAACTATCATTTATATGGTTAGCATCATATTGGGGTATTTGGAGAATGCGAAATGCGATCATTTTCAAAGGCGACGAGATGAACCTGAAGAAGCTGCTGATGGATATTCAGTTGGTCACTTGAAAATGGAGGAGGAAAAGGAGAAAGATAGCTGATATGGGAAGCTTCTATGATTGGTATAAGATGCCTATTGATCTAAAAAGATTGTAATTATTGGCTTCAGCTGGGTGATTCTCTTGCTGGTTTTTAGAGTATAAATTAAATATTTTATTGCTTTCTCTTTTCTGTTGGCTAATCAAGATGTTGGCTATGAGGATTTAGAAAGGGTTCATTCATATTGTAAACTCTTTATATATGAATGAAGTTTTTATGATTATTAAAAAAAAAAAACATGAAGAATTTTGTAGTCAAAGTTATAAGTCCAACAACTCGAGAGATAAATAAGATACATTCAATTATAAAAAAAAAATTTTTTACTAAGAAATGAAATTTAAGACAGTTGGATATTGTTACAAGTTTTAGCATGTGAGATTTTTCGAAACTAAATTTTAAAACATTAATTTAAGAATGTTTAATATTTAAGGAGTGAAATCAGAAACATTAAAACGAAAACAAGTACTCTTAAAATTTCACAATATAATAAGTACTGTTTTTAACTTAGAAGATATATGTTATGATATGTTATGCATGTATATATGGTACGAATGCTAATAGTAACCTAAACACTTGAGCAAATAAGGAAAATTTATTGGTATCCTAAAATAATTCTATCATTATGTGTGCCCTATTTAGTTTATTTTCTCTCTTATTCACGTTTAACTTCATTTGATATTATTCAATATGGCGATTCTTCTTGAAATCTAAGATGTGTACTTGTTTGCAATTTAGCATTCCTAAAAGAACAGATTTTATTCGTAGTGCAAAAATATAAATGAAGAATTTGATAGATGTATAGTTACACACTTTTATAATATTTCACTAGACGTATTTGAGCACGTCCTCTTGATAATTCTCTGTGTATTATTTTAGACTATTTTATTCGATTGGAGCGTGTGATCATCATTAAATAGTTAAGAAGCAATTATACAACTTTAATGTCAAACTCAAACTCAGACATAATAATTAGAGCATTTTCTAACATACCTTTAATATTTTTTATGTACCACGCAAAAGTAAAAAAAAAATATAACTTTTAAATTTTGGAGATTCATCTCCGGAGACATCTCATCCACATACAACTCATTTATTTTTGAATCAAACCCTAATCTTATGAATTAATTTATTCTAGAAATATATTTTCAGAATTAAATTTCAGCTAGGTGGTAAAAAATCTTGTCCACAGTTTTAAAAATGAGTCAAACCTTCGTCGGAGAGTGAATATGTTTTCCATTGTTAACTCTATTGCTCCATATTCTCGAGGTTTGAATGCTAATTGTTTTTCTTTTATTTATTTATAAATATTTCTAACAAAACAAAACAAAAGAACATAAGCATAGTTATTTGTAGGTGTTGAAAAAAATCAGAATATATGAATTTAGTATATGCTGATGTTTGAAAATCTGATTTCACAGATAATGTTGGTGGAGTATATCCAGCTGCTATGTAAGGAGTCTTGTCACGCCTATTGTCTGTTGTTGTCCCTCATTACGAAAAGTGTAAATTTCAGGCATTTTATCAAAATCGTGGTTGAGACTTTTTCTCCCCATAGTTTTGTATCCATCTCATGACTCACATAATGTTTCATTACTACATTAGGATAACATTTCCATAGTTTTGGATTTCATGTATTTATTGTGTGGAAACATTATATTTAGATTTTTCTCTTCAAATTATGCTCAATTTATACTGACTTTCATTGGTTGGCCTACACATCATTTTTTTGTTTTGTTTTCCAATTATGGAATCATGGAACAATCTCATGAACACACTCTTCTATTTTCATTCGAATTTCTCGAGTGTACCAACTATGAAAAATTGCTTAGCAAGTCGCTTGATTAATGTAGAAAATAAAAATAAAAACTATGAAGAATTGCGTAGCAAGTCATTTGATCTATATTGAAAATCAATAAGATTACTTTTAAAGTAATCTTTTAAAGTCGGTCTTTTCTAGTGTTTCTATTTTCATGCTTTCTTTTTATAAGGCTCCGAGGAAGGTGGTTAATAAGATTACTTCGTTACAAAGTAATTTTCTTTGGGGAGGGTCGGTGGAGAAGAATAGAATTCATTGGGTGGGTTGGAAGGATGTGTGTCTTCCGGTGGAGAGAGGTGGGCTTAGTCTTCGTAGGATTGATGATTTCAATATTGCTCTCCTTCACAAATGGAGATGGAGAATTTTATCGGAATCTAAATCGATTTGTTTGGAAGTTTTGAAAGGCGCGTTACGGTGATATTTCTCTTCAAATGGTGAAGCCTATGGGTGGGATTTCTAAAGTTAGATTTTCTTCTTCGTGGTGGAGGGAGATCACTAAATTAGTAGATTATTATCCGGAAGATTTATTTGTTTCTAATTGTAAGGTGGAGGTTGGTGATGGGTTTTCCACATCCTTTTGGCATTCCTTTTGGCTTGGTGACTTTTGCCTAAGGGAGAAATTTCCATTGCTTTTTAATGCTTCTAGCCTTAAAGATATACCCATTGCTTGTATGGGAGGGTGGGAAGGAGGATTATGGAGATGGGGTTGCTTAGGCGTGGAGGACGATTTTCGAGTTGATGAGCATCAGGTTCTGTTTTCTTCCCATGATGCTGCCCGCGCTAGGCAGAACTCGCATCTGGTTCAGTCCGGTGTGGGGAGGGGTGGAGCTGCTGGTGCAGCGGTTCTGGATCAGGTCACCCGCGTGGGCCGTGCTGCTGTCTGGGCCGAATTGCAGCAGCTGCTGTATTTGTTGGATGGAGCTGGCCCGTCGGCGGTGGGGCGGGACAGTATTTTGTGGCGTCCGGAGTTAGAGACGGGTTTCACGGTTAGTAGTTTCCGATCTTTATCTAGTGTGTTTTCGATTCCGTTTGGTCCTATTAATAATTTCGAAATAGCTTTCATATTATTATGGAAGATGGATGTCCCTTTAAAGGTGAGATGTTTTGCTTGGAGATGTTTTTTAAAGCGAATTCCTACAAAGTTTGCTTTATCTTTGAGAGGTTGTTCCTTTGGTGACGGTAATCTCGGTTGTGTTTTTGTGGTAATTGTAATGAGACGGTTGATCATTTATTTTTGAATTGTTTTGTTACAAAACTGGTTTGGAAGGAGGTGGCGGAGTGGATAGGTTTGTTTGAGATCGATTCTATTAATTTGAAAAATAGCTTTTTGATTTGGAAGGGGTATGGTAGTCGAGTGGGAATGAAGAGAGGTAGCAAGGCTTGTGTTTGGTTTGCTGTTATTTGGATTATTTGGTTGATGAGGAATGGAGTTATTTTTAGAAATATGGTTTGGAACGTCATGGACATGGTGTGGAATATTAAAGCGTTGGTGTGGAGATGGTCGTTCATCGGGAAGATTACCCATTCCAATTGTAACTTTTATGAATTTAGCAAATTTCCAGTGTTATATTTGTCGTAAGTTTCAATTGGGGTGTAATTTTCCCTTCCGTGCTTTGGACTACTTTTGTACGAAGGTTTGAGAACCCTTAGTTCTCCTTATTAATATATTCGTTGCTTAAAAAAAAAAAAAAATCTATATTGAAAATAAAACAACTAATGCAATGCTAAAATATAATAATCCATTCCTCTAGAACAGTTTTATTTAATATATCTTAGTGGTGTCAAAATATATATTTCTAGTATACACAAATACTCACAATATATTTTGGTTGTTTAATTATTTTATGACTCTAAGTCCATGTTTCAAAAGGTTTATTGCATAAACTGAAATGTAATCAAAGTAATGAAAATTCTAATATAAAGAGATAATATCTTCCCTTGATGTCCACCTTCTGAGGCACAACGTTCCATTTTCTAGTCAATTCCTCCGACAAAAGAATCTGGTCAAGTCTACTCTTGCAAATCCCACTTGAGTTGAACCTGTTTCCTACAATAGGCAAATCAACAAGTTCCATCGAGTCTATGGAAAGAAGTGAAATCTTCCATCTCCACTAAACAAGTTACAAAGGGCAGCAAGTATGTCTGTGTATATGCTATCTTAATTTCATGAAGTGAAAATGAAAACAAACCTTTTCTAAGCTTACCATTTAAATCTTACTAAAAAAATAATAAAAGGCAAAAATTCAAAATATTGAAGTAAGGAAAAGATAAATAAAGATAAAAATAAAATAGACTATTTAAAATAAAGTTTAAATGAAAATTTGATTAACAAAAAAATTAATTAAAAATAAAAATAAATATCAGTAAAAACAAATAATTGGATAATCTTAACAAATCATGGCGGCACCGTCACCATAATCGAGAGCTCCGTCTTCCTAAAAAGTTTTGGTTGAGAGTTATCGAAGGAAGTTTTCATGGCGTGGACTAAAGTTCTAAGGAGGAATGCATCAGCTTCAGCTTTGAGGTGGGATATCTTCCCTTATGGCAAGGGTTTAGATAGAAGGGAGTCCGAGGGGCTGAGTTCGTATTACTTGTCGGATTTTCCTAATTTTACCAAGGCGAGAGATTTATTTGTCCTGTTCGGTTGTATTGGCAATGTGGTGGAGGTTGTTATCTCTCCCAGGCGGAACAATGTGGGGAAACGTTTCGGTTTCGCTCGATTCAAAGAGGTGGAGGATGTAAATCTCTTGGGAGTAAAACTTGATAATGTGATGATAGATGGGAAAAAGATCCATGCAAACCCTCCTAGGTTTGTGAGGGGTTCGGTTAGTAAGAAGGAAGTTCACACTCGGAGGAAAATAGAGACGGGAGTTCAAGAAGGAAGGCTTTTAAAACGTCAAGCGAGAGATGGTGAAACCAGTTTCGTCGGAAGATCTTACGCGGAGGCGCTGAGCAGGAGTATCAACGACTCCAATAGGCATTACCATTTGAGTTATGTTTCTTTAAGGGAAGACAAAGCTAGAATGAGGAAGGCTTTTGTCGGAAGAACCGTTAGTGCAGGGATGCCCTACAACATACAGACCTGCTTCGAGACTAAAGGTGTTTTCTATGTTAAAGTTACTCCATTGGGTTCTAGGCTTTGCTTGCTTGAGGAGACCGAGAAAGGAGCGTTGGATGAACTGATCTCTGAGGGAAGTTCTTGGTGGAGCCAATGGTTTAGCGAGATCAAGCCTTGGTCAGAAGGAGTTGTGGATGAAGAAAGAGTGACCTGGATAAGAGTGTATGAAGTTCCTTGCCATGCCTGGAATTTGGACTTTTTTGAGAAATTGGCTAACTCTTTTGGAAGCTACGTCTGTTCGGATGAAAACACTCAGAGAGGAACAACCATTGATGTGGGAAGATTTATGGTTAGGGTGCCCACTTTTTTCGTTCTTCAGGAAAAGGTACAGGTAAAAATCGACGGTAAGACGTTCGAGGTAATCTTAAGGGAAGATTATTTTGGTCCGCTGCGAACTTCTCAATGTACTCCAGCTGGCCAGGCCTTAAGCTCTTCGAAATCAGACTCTGGTTTCGGGACAATGGTGGAGGAAACTAGTTTCGACGTTGATGATGACGCTTCTCTCGAGGAAGCTTTCTTGGAAGACGATTTGGTAATAAAAAGGGATATGAAGCAGAGAGTTTAGATGGAGTGTTCAGGCACGAAAAGGGGCAGTCATGATTTGGGCAAAAAGTCTCGTTTAGGTGAAAGTGAAGGTGAACAGGCAGGGGCAAGTACTTTTGATAAAGCTATAAAGAATAGAATTGAGTTGACGCAAACTAGGTCTGTTAACCTTAATGATTTCGTTGATAAAGGTAAGGACGGTTCAGAAGCTACATTGGTTGGTTGTCCTTTGGTTAAGTCAACATGTCAAGTATGTGGGGTCCATGCTACCAGTAAAACAAAAAGTAAAAAAAAAAAAGAAATTCAGAAGTTTGGGTGGGACCGGAGGGTAATAGGGTACATTCAAAAAGGCAGACTAAATCGTAAACCTTCTGGGAGGAGTAAAAAGAGAATTAACTTTTGTTCCTCTTCTTTAACGGAAACTGCAGACGGTTTTAAGGGAAAGGTGCCAACAAATAGCATTTTGTCTAACAAGGAAAAAGGTAACTCTCTCTCTACGGATGCTTATGGGGATAACTCAGCAAACTCAGATATTCTCATATGCAATTTACGTTTGTGGGAAAACTTGGATTCTAATGTGGGTGGAAAGTTATGGGAGGCATTATCAAAACTTGGGGTATCGGACGAAGACAAAAACAGGGATTACAAAAGCAAGATTGACATGATGGAAAAAATAGATAAGAAAAGAATGTTAAGAGGGAGGGAGAATTTAACAGTGTGGAAATTATTATCGGAACATTAAATATCAGAGGGGGAGGTAGTTTGATTAAGAGGAAAAGAATCAGTCATGTGATTAAGAAGGGTAAAGTGGATGTGTTCCTTATACAGGAATCTAAAATGTTTTCTGTGTCGGAAAATATGGCAAAGAGTTTCTGGTCTAAAGAGGATATAGGGTGGTCTTTTTCGAGTTCGATGGGAATGTCCGGTGGGTTATTGATTTTATGGAAGAATAATGTGGAAGTGATTAGTAGCTTCAAAGGGGCCGGTTATTTAGGAGTTAAAGTCGCGTGGAAGGACAGTTTCTATTACGTTGTCAATGTTTACTCTCCGTGTGAGATGGGGGCCAAAAGAGAGTTATGGAGGATTTATTTGGAGTTGAAAACTCGTTATGGGGATGGAGCTTGGTGCATTGGGGGGGATTTTAATGCTATCTCTTCGCCGAGCGAAAGGAAAAGGCGGGTTACGGGAAATCGCAATAGCGAGATTAAGGAGTTCTCAAACTTTATCAAGGAGAGTGAGTTGGTAGATGTTCCTTGTAAAGGCAAGAAGTTTACTTGGTATAGTGGAGATGGAACTAAGATGAGTAGGTTAGATCGTTTTCTTGTCTCTTTCGATATCATTAGTAAGTGGGGAGTGGTGGGGCAACTCATTGGTTCGAGAGATCTTTCGGACCATTGTCCAGTTTGGTTAATGGTGAATTCGTCAGATTGGGGACCGAAACCTTTTAAGTTTAACAACGAATGGTTTAGTGATAAAAATTTCATTTCCTTTGTTGAGAAAGAGTGGAAAGAGCTTTCTGTTGACGGAAGGAGTGATTATGTTTTGAAGGAGAAATTGAGGTTACTAAAAGGGAGTCTTAGGAGGTGGAATGAGGAGGTCTTCGGCAAGTATGACTTGGAGGTTGAGGATAGTGTTAAGGAGGTTAATGAAGGGGATGAAGAGGTTGAGTTAGCTAGCGGAGTCGCCACGGAAGAGTCATTAAACAATCGCAAGATGGCTTCAAGCCGATTTTGGTTGAACCTTCGAATAAAGGAAAATATGCTCATTCAAAAGTCTAGACTTAAGTGGGCTAATGATGAAGGTAACAATAGTCATTTTTTCCATAGTGTTATGAAAGATAGAAGAAGGCGTAATTTCATCGGTGGTCTTAATTCGGATAGAGGAGTCTTAGATTCAGTTAAAGATGTCAAGGAGGAGGTGAGAAATCATTTTGCTAGGAAGTTCTTGGATAATTATTTGCAAAGGCCTCTTTTGGAGGGAATCCCTTTTAAATCTATTTCTTTGGGCGAGAGGGAGTCACTTGAGAAACCTTTCACGGAGGAAGAGATTAAGGTAGCGGTGTGGGGTTGTGATGGTTCAAAAAGTCCGGGGCCGGATGGTTACTCCTTATTGTTCATCAAGAAATGTTGGTATTTTATTAAAGAGGATTTTTATCGGTTTTTCAAAGATTTTCATCGTGGGGCTGTTTTATCGAAAGCTATAACTTCCTCTTTTTTGACTTTGATCCCTAAGAAAGAGCATCCGTTGGATTTGGACGATTATAAACCTATATGTTTGGTGGGTTGTTTGTACAAGATTTTGGCAAAGCTATTGGCGGCAAGGCTTAAGATGGTTTTGAAATCTATTATTTCTAATTGTCAAAGTGCTTTTGTGCCCGGGAGACAATTGCTCGACGGAGTCTTAGTGGCGAATGAAGTGGTATATTTTACGGTTAAGGAAAAGAAGGAAGTAACTCTTTTCAAGGTTGATTTTGAGAAGGCTTACGATAAAGTTAGTTGGGGTTTTCTTAGGTACATGATGAAAAGAATGGGGTTTGGCGATCTTTGGTTAAGTTGGATGGAGGCCACAATCTTCACTAGCAAGATGTCTGTTTTGGTTAACGGAAGTCCTACTAAGGAGTTTGTGGTGGAAAGGGGTTTAAGACAAGGAGATCCACTCTCTCCTTTTCTTTTTGTAATGGTGGCGGAAGGTCTTACGGGGTTGGTAAAGAGATTGGTATTGTTAGGTGATTTCGCGGGTTTCAACATTAAAGGGGGTTGCTTCATTGACATCCTTCAATTCGCGGATGACACCTTATTGGTTGGGGATGGGAGTTGGAGGCACTTGTGGGCAATCAAAACGGTCTTAAGAGGTTTTGAATTAGTTTCGGGTCTTGGTATTAATTTCCATAAGAGTAAGCTCATTGGAATCAATACTACGCCTAACCTTTTGGACGTGGCGGCTTTCTTCTTATCTTGTAGAACAGAATGGAAGGAATTTACTTTTCTAGGCATACCTATAGGGTCTAACCCTAGGCTGGTTTCCACTTGGTCTTCGTTGGTCTCGAAATTAGAGGGGAGGTTGGCGACTTGGCAAAATCATTTTTTGAGTATGGGGGGGGAGAATTACTCTACTGAAGTCCGTTCTCACTAGTCTCCCGATTTTTCAGCTCTCCTTTTATTTGGCTCCGGTGAAAATTTGCAAAGTTATCACTAAGATCCAAAACGGATTTCTTTGGGGATGCTCGAATTCTAAGAGCCGGATACATTGGATTAATTGGAATTCCTTATACTTGCCGGTAGATAAGGGGGGGGGGGGGGTTAAATTTGAAGAGAATCAAGGATTTTAATTATGCTCTTCTTAGTAAGTGGAGGTGGAGAATTAGTCAAGGATTGGACGACCTTTGGTTTAAAGTTTTAATTGCTCGTTATGGTGACATTAGATTGTTAATTTGAGACGGTGATTATTCTTGTCACAGCTGGAGTTCGTGTTCCTCGTGGTGGTTGGACATTCTTTCTCTTCCGGGAAAGTACCCGGATGATATTTTCATGAATAATTGTTCTTTTCAGGTCGGAAACGGTTACACTCTTTCGTTTTGGAATGCTAATTGGACTGGGACTGGGTGTTTAAAACAAATATTTCCGAAGGTGTTTTCTTTAACGCGCTTAAAGGACGTTGTTGTGGCGGGAATGAGAGGATGGATCAATGGCGAGTGGTATTAGGGTGATTTCGGAACATCTCAGTTGGCTCTATTGGGGGGCAGTTTAGCAACTTCTCCGCAGGCTGCACTTTCTGGTACGCTGCAGAATTGTGTTAATACTAGTCAAGTGGATAAGGATTCTGTTTTTCCTGTCCGTGCTGGTTCTGTTAATGCTAGGCATGGCATCATTAGCTTGTCTGGCATGAACGAATTTTTGGCTGGCAATGATCCTAGCAGGAGTCTTCACGAGCATGGTTTTAGAGGTGATGAAGATCACTCGTTTTTTCCAACCAGACCTAAAGCTGCTGTTTAGTTTTATTTGGGGGAGCAATCGTCTGTTCAGCATAGTAGACAGGCGGCGAGGAATGTTATCGAAGAGTGGCAGCAGCTGCGTCTTTCCGTTAATTCGGTAAAGTTCGATTTGTCGATTAAGGACAGTGTGATATGGACTGGCGGGGACAACAACATCTTTTCGGTTAGTTGTAATTTGGCCAATTGTTATCACATTCCTCTTGGCCCTTCAAACCGGAACGATGGCGTTTTCAAATTAATTTGGAAAGTGGAGGTTCCATTTAAAATTAAGGTGTTCGGGTGGAGATGTTTTTTGAACAAACTTCCGACAAGGGATTTGCTTTGTTTTAGAGGTATAATCTCCTCAATGACAGACATTAATTGTTTATTATGTAACACTCATCCGGAGACGGCGTCGCATTCTTTTCTGTCTTGTTCGGTGGCTAAATTGGTTTGGAAAGAAACGGCTGAGTGGATTGGTTTTTTTGCCCCGGAAGGTATCGATTTCAAGGGAAGTTTTATGGAATGGTTTTCTATTTGCAAAGCTAAGAAAGTTAGGCAGGGTAAAGAAGGTTGCTTTTGGTTGGCCGTCTGTTGGAGTCTGTGGACGATCAGAAACGGCATAGCTTTTTCGAACATTGGTTGGAACGTGTTAGACACAGTGTGGTCGGTAAAATTCACTGTGTGGAGGTGGTTTTTCATTGGAGATATTACTAATTCTAATTGTAATTTTTACGATTTCGTTAAAAAACCGTTGTTCTATTTGTCGTAGATGTCAATTGGTTGGTAATTTCTTTTCTTGTGGAGCTTGGTCTCACTTCTTTTGTAATCAGGTTTGAGTACCCTTTGTACTCCTTTCAATATATTCTTGCTTACAAAAAAAAAACAAATAATTGGACTGGTATCGAAGTGCTCAGAAAAATAAAACAAATATACCAAAATGATCAACGCGAAATATACGTATTGGAAAATTATAGCGTTTTGTCAAATTTGGAAATAAATTTTACTCGGTTAAATGGCTTAAACTGTCCATAATGCGACTTAAAAGTGGTCGAAAACTTTAAATGAGCACGTCAAGTTAAACTACGCAAAACGTAGATTAATATGATTGACGTTTGCAGACTCGATTATAAAATTTTTCGTCCACTGATTTTACGTACAATTAACTTTTAGTTTGACCAATTCGACTATAAATTTAACAAGTTTATATAATCTGATAAATTGAGCATTATGCAAGATGAAATGCATGATAAGCTACGCATATGATGATGGAATCTAGGGGTAAAATTTGGGGTATGACAATTGCCCCTATTTAAATAACTTCACTGGATGGCATGAGTGATGACAATCCTCACGAAATCAGGGTGAAAAGTATTTAAATACAGAAAAACTAGAAATTTTGCCCCTAGATGCAATGCCATGCTATGTTATGGATAAATGAACTCTGACAATGTTGGGAATCAATGCTAACATGCAATGAAATCTAGTCATGATGATTCATGATGAATGATAAATGCACGATGCATACAAGGATGAAAGCAAAAGAATTAATGTCAACGACAATGGGTAACAACTCACTGGGGATGGCAAAACACTGGGGAAACAGAAACAACTAAGGATATCTAAAGTGATTGAGCAACAGGTTCATACACGACTGATTGATACTCTAGGATATAATTGACAAGAAGAATGATCTTCACTGGGGATAAAACCAAAAAGAAGTACGATCTCCACTGGGGATCAAACCAAACATGAAAATGATCTGCTAACAAGAGATCAAACAAAAAAATTGGAGTTTTGTGACCAGAATAACATCCAATTGTTTTAAATTCCTTCTATATGGCACACAAATAATGATAATAAAGGATAATATTAATAATAATTTTTTCAAAAGAGGACCAAGGCTGGTCAAGTTAACAAAAATATTTCTTCCATTATTTAGGAAGACATATTTTTTGATGATCTAATCGAATGTGAAAGTAAATATGTCAATTATTTTTAGTTTGTGTACAATACTAACAACAATATTTAAGATAATGAGTTTATTGACACTTTGTTTTCTCCTATGCGGAGCACTAGTTTAACTGCTTTGCTAAACAACCTTCCAAGTTAGGACAAAGTGAAAAATGAAGTCTTTGAGTTGAACATAAATGTGGTTCTTTGCATATTTTTTTACCATATATTAGATGAACCCTAAGTTCAATTCAAAATTTGATCTTTATAATATTCCAGTGTAAAATATCGATGACCTCGTCTAATCAAGAATCCGACACAGTCATCCCAATCACGAAGCTTTTATGAAAATTGACTTTAGACCATGACAACATATATATATCAACAATAAACTGGTTTTTATAACTCGAGTATTCTACAAACTACTTTTAGAGATAGTAAGATTATCATAAAAAAAAAAATTAAAAATGGGATTCCTTAAACTTCATCATAGCACTCAACCATTTTCTTCTATAAGAAAAATAAATGACGACAAGAAATCACCTTGCTTCAAACACCTTTCGAACCTAAACTCATATTTAGAACACCCATTAACTAACATTGATGCCAAGGCTAACCTAACACATTATTAAATCCATGACACCATTTTAAATTAAATTCGACATAAACATTCGATGGCTTTTTTTTTAATGGACCAAGTATGATGGAACAAAATTGTTAATATTATTTAGATTTTGATGATAAGAAAGTATTTAGAGAACAAATAGGTATACTAACATATATTCCAGTGTGCAGAATAACAAGCTTGTAATTCACTATAAATTAATCCTGTTGAAATCATAAGTGGAGAAACAATGTTACTCAAATTCTGATTGATCAGAATCTAGTGACTCTGAATGGGTTCATAAGCCTCTGAAGGTTCAGACTCTTCTATTGTTCCTGCCTCTGGTGACAACTCAAACTCTGAAGGCAAAAGGTGCCTATGATCCGTACCCTATGCCAAAAGTGGACCAGTCTTGTCAAGCGTCAGATTTCTGAGAAGAGTCAAATAGGGTTTCGTTTTGCAAGGCTCAAGGAGAATGCTTCAGTGAAAGTTGTATGGGGAGGTTCTGCTGGTGAAAGTGTGATGTGGGAGCTCGAAACTAGGATGAAAGAGTCTTATCCAAAGCTTTTCTCATCCGGTAATTTTCGAGGGTAAAAATTCTTTTAAGTGTGGGAGAGTTGTAACACATAAATATAATTATTCTTTTATTTAATTATTTGTTTAATTTAATTGAGTATTTTCTTTAAATAATAATTTTGTGAATATGTGACATGTTTGGCCGGTAATTGTATTTGTGGTGTTTTGTGTTAATTAATTAGTTTAGTGAAAATTAATTACTTAATTAAGTGGAAATTGAAAAGAATGAATATGTAGAATTGAGCCAATTATGGGAGTTGAAAGAGTTTAGTGGTGAGTAGAGGAATGTTAAGCTTTAGTTGGGCAAAAAGAGTAATTTAGAGAACTAAAAAAATATAAATTTTAAAGTTAGACAAAAATTAGGTTTTTTAAAGTTATTTTCTTCAGTACGTGAAAGACATGCGAATAGGAGAAAAGAAGCTTGGGAAGGAAGTTCCAGGGATTGAGAGAAGAGATAAACTGAAGTTGTTTTGCGGAGTTTTTCTAGAATTACAAATGCAGGAGGATTCTTCATCTAAACAAGTTACAACGGGCAAATCGACAAGGGACTGTCTGACAACCTGGTTAGTTGAAAAACATCCAATTGTTTTGGGATGATAAAATAGCTACATGTAGTTGTAAGTATTGAGTTTTGGGGGATATTATGTTGTCACATTCTAAGTATTTTTCTTCATAAAGATTGTCATGAAACCCCTTCTAACTACTTGCCATCACGATGGAGGGTTCAAGCATCACATGACAATGATGAAGTAGATCCCCAAAAAGTTAGTGTTGTCTTTGGGGAACACGTTGATGTTGTTCATTGTCCTCCACTTTCCAAAACAAAGGGTCGTCCCAAACGAAGACGTCTTAAAGGTGGAAAAGAGCTATCACATAACATGAATACTTGTGGATTATGCAAAGATGTAGGAAAGAATATTGTTAAATGTCCTATAAAGGAAAATACAAAAAACAAGAAAAAAAAATTGTAAGGATATAAATTTAAATCCATTTCTTCTTCCATATATATATATATATATATATATATATATATATATATATATATTAAATTCCTTAGATTTCTAGTTTAATATGCTTTTGTAGTATTATATATACCAGATAATTAATAGTATTTTGCTTGTTTCTTACAGAAATATGTTGGCAATTTAGCAATTGGAATGATACTTCTAAGAATTTAAAAAACAAAGCTGATGTTGGCAAAAGCATGAAGACTCTGAATCTATTTTATTATAAATTTTTTGATTTGATTAAACATTTGAATCACTTTTTGGATATCTTTTGTATTGGAATATTTATATAATTTGAACCTCTTTCTTTTTAGCCACTAGTTGGAATTCACCAAACTCAGACCATATGCATATGTAAGTTGAGGTGGAAAAACAGGTTGTGGCTTGCTAGGATGGCCTGCGCACCCGCAAAAAAGGCGGGTTGGGTTGGGATGGAGAGGTGATGGCTCACCAATTTGCTGCCTATTCTTGGCATGTTATAGGGAGCTCAGGAAACCAAGTCGAGGTTCTTAATGGTTGACTAGTTCCCTTTCCTCAACTGCAGAAAAAATGCATTTATCATCATCACCTGATGGGCATGAGGTACTACATGGATATGACCGCTCTAAGGGAGTATATAGTTGGTCACCCAAGGATGGTGTTCTATTATGATATAACCTCCACGATGAGGTAGTTGACACCAATCACCTTGGCGTCAACTCCTTCTCAACATGTGGTTTCTAGGGCTAAGTGGACCATTATTTTCACTTGTTCATTTGGAAACCCTATTAAAGAACCACTGAACACTTTTATGTCGATTGGACTTAGTCACATTTTTTGGAATGCGTCCCAAAATAGGAAGTCAACAGAACTTCCAGGGTCTATCATGTCCCAGTTCCCTTGTTACACAATGATTGAGTCTGAAGGCGTCCTCTTTGAAGAAGATGATATTAACCCCTGTTTTCCCATGGATTCTTCTGTGGAAGCCAGGAGATATTACGTTTGCTACAATTTCCTATACTGTTGAAGCCTCTAGCAATGGTATTTGCGTTGTAGGTTGTGATATTATTGGGCATCTTCGGGGGAAGATAGAGAAAATAAAAGTTGTAGTGTGGAACAAGTAAGTTTTATCGGGTCCCCACGTTGGACGCCACTTTATTTGTCAAAAAGTACAGTTGTGCATGTTCCCCCTACAAGGTATGGGAGACTCAAAGGTCTTAGTAGATTTATAACACATTTTGGTGATGAGGGTTTTCCTGCGGCGTCGTTAACCCCTTTATGGTGGTGTTTTGAGATAGTTTAAGGGACATGTTCAAATGAGGTGAGAGACTCTGTTGATGACCGGTGATGCTTGGTTGCAAACAAACACTCACCAATGGTCGTGTATTAAAGCGGTAGTGTTTCATGTGCTCTTTAAGGTGTTAATAATGTGTATTACTTAAGATATGTCTTGCTCCTATTATGAGACGAGTATTTATAGAGACTCTTATGCTTAGGGCTTCCTCGTAAAAGGTCACCATCCACTTAGTTAATAGTAGTAAGTTGAGTCCCTATTTCTAAAGGAGTTCTGGGTCAGTTAATGACCTTGACTTTTTTTCTGCCCTAGAAACATTTTAACCTATGTTTTCCACAAAGGGGCATGCGAAGACTACGGGGCGAGGCGATTCCTCCCATATAAGCGAGTCCCTATACAAATATAACCCTACTATACATCATGATATAAAATAAAATTTAAACAAATCTCTAATCCAAATTAATTTTATTTGGAGTGTTCACTTCTTTTGATTTTTAATAGTATTTTCTTTCTAAAACATTTCTAGTATCTCAAAAGCATAGGGTTCGTGTTAGCAACATTTTAGACAAATTATAATTATAAATACCATATTACATTGATAGTTTCTTCCTCGCAAGAATCTTATTTTTGATAAGAACATGCATCATTCCCTCTCACTCAAAATGTTTTTTAAAAATTCTATTGTTAAAATCCAATAAACAAATAATTTATCGCTAATTTTATTGTTTTTACTTTTTTTTTTTAAATTAAATATTTATGCTTAAATAAATGGATATATTTGATCTTTTTCAAAAAAAAAAAAGGAAAATAATAATGGTGATCAAATGAAATGAAATGAAATTTATTGTGTTGTCTTTCTCTTTTAAAAATTTAGCTTTCAAATAGCAAAACTCTTAATTTGAATATTTTGTGAGATTTTTACTAAAATTGAAAAACTGCAAAATGAAAAAATTAATATTATTCCTATATTTCTTTAAGAAACTTTTTAAATGGGTTAGACCAAAATTTAGGTACTACATGAACCACTTATAAATACCCTATCATGTTGATAGTGTCTTCTTGAAAAGAAACATATTTCCGATAAAATCATGCATCACTCTTTCTCTTTCAAAATCTAAACTAGAAGTACTCCTCCACATTCAAAAAATAGATCCAAACCCTCTTTATATATTAAAGAAAATACAAATACACCTATGGAACTGATTGTTATCGAGATTCTTCCAGGAAGAGATGTTGTGGAGCATCTCATTAACCTAGGCTCAATCTCAACAGGTTGGAATCACTGTGTTGAGTGGTTATGGTCTTATCTCTGAGGTTACCATTTTTCATCCGGCAACATATTCCATTGGTTTTCCCGTAGAAAGACCATTTAATATGATATCTCTCATAGGAACTTACATAAATCCCATTATTGGTCAGGCTTCTTCCTTGATGTTGAGTATTATCTCGTCAAATTCATATTTCTCCATTTTTGTCTCCACCGGCGAAAGAGGTCAAGTGTTTGGTGGAATTTTCGAAGGAAAGATTATAGTCGCAGGCATTGTTAAGATTACTGCAACTCTTATTAAGAAACCTGAATTTCATAGGTTGCGCTATATCGATGGAAATCATCATGAGATGCAAGATGATAAGCAGCCAGTGATTAATACTGATAATTAATTATTAAGTTGTTTGAAGAAATCCTTGGTTTCCTATGTTATTTTCTTTTTCTTCTTAACATTGAATAAGGTGAGTTTGAAATCTGTAATACCTTAATTTTTGCCTCTAAGATTTTTTGCTTTTCATGTGCATTCATATAAACAGGATCACACATTGGTTCCCTCTTCTATCGGATTGTGCCTTGCAGGGATCTTTGGGTTTGTGTGTGTTTGTTAGTTGTTTTATTGTTTAATTGTATATGTTTACTAACCTTTAATCAAAATCCAAAAATATTTTGTTTTCTTTCACTAACATTTTCAGGGGAAGAACATTTTAAAAATACCAAAAACCAGTCCCTCAACCCGAATGGATTTCATTAGAATAAAGTCAAAGTTGATCTACTGTTAATTCAAAAATTATCTGATCAAGAGTTTCCAAGATTTAATTGATTATTATTCAAGGGACTCCAAGGTTCATGTGTTTATTTTCATGCCTTCTTTGACAAGCAAGAAAATCGAGCCAGAGGCAAAACAGCATATCAAAAAGCCATTTTTTCTCATTTTTCACTGTGTTAATCGATTAACCTAATTGCACTATGAAGTGGTTAATCGATTAACGCGTGTAATTTTTGAAAAAATGTGCCAAATTCAAATTCTGCAGCAATTTGCGCCAATTTTCACCATTTTAATCACATGTGGAATATTCTAGACCATCTCATTTTAATTCCCTACATCATCATAATTAATTCCCACCATGTACCTCCACTAATCACCACTCTTTTGTGATTTCCCTCCAAATTTGAATTCCAATCTTAATTTTGATATTCCAATCCTAATTCTAAACCACCAAATTTTCCAAGCCTAAATTCTATAAATAGAGGCTTCATTTCATTTATTTCACAAGCTTTTAATAGCCAACAAACTTCTTGCAAATTCTCTTTCCAACCACACATTTCACTAAAGCTCACTTTTCTTCTTTTGAAAGTTAACAAGAATTCACATTGAATCTTGTTCAATTTTGAGCTAATCCTCCATCTAAACTTGTTTTCTTCATCAATTCGCACAGATCAAGGTTTTGTTGTTTGGATCTTGAAGCAATTTGAAGGAATTTTCAGATTTGAAGTGGTAATTCATCTTTCACCATTATTGAAGCTTCATCTTCATCTTCCATAATGTAGATCCTTAGTTGATCTTGTTTACTAGATCTTTGGATCTTGCAATTTGTGTATGATTGATGGCTTTTGCTGCTATTTTACTCAAAAATTTGTGCACAATTGAATCCTTGATCCGAAGATGTTTGGAGAAATGAGTGATCAAGGGTTTGGCAATTTTCAAACTGATTTTCTGCTATTTTTACAGTGTTAATCGATTAACCAAAACCAGTACAATTAGGTTAATCGATTAACAACTTGTTTCTGCGCAAAAATTGGAAGTTTGCACTGGTTAATCGATTAACATAATTACACTGTGAAGTGGTTAATCGATTAACTAGCATCCAGAATGTGATTTTCACTTGTTTTTGGGGCTATTTTGGTTTTTCTTCCTCTTTCTTCCGCTTTCTTCTTATTTTAGCCTTGAAGCACATTGTTTAGATTAATTTCTCTTCAATTTCAATGGACTTTGGATATGGTTAGAGTAATGAAACATTCATTAGTTCAAATCTATCTTTTAATGAATTGTTGAATTCATTTGAGGTGCTTTGAATTAGTGATATGTTTTCACACTTAAACCTATCAATTAAAAGTGATTGAACTTGAAGATGAAAGGTTCTTGAAAGTGTAATTCAATTTGGCTTTTCTCTTCATCTATTTCTCTTTTTTATTTTGATCGATGAAAGTCTTATGGATCTTAGAATTTCTTTGTTGAATTCTGGATCAAGACTAGATCGTTACCTATTTTTCTTTTCGTGCGGTATTGCTTTCGGATGACGATCTACATATCGTTCATCTAGCATGCATTAGCACAAAGATCTATTGACCAGCCTCATTGTAGGGTAATTACTTCGTAAATTACTCACAACATTTGTCCCTCTTTATCCAATTCAGAATTTGAACTTTCGTGGTCCGGACCTTGATTGGTCGCGTCAACCCAATGGTGATTGATCTTTTGTATTAGGTTCAAAGTCTTTGAAGCTTGTTGTTGTAGAGGCTTTGATTTTATCAATCTTCTAACAAGTCTTCATTAACCTTGACCTAAGTACATTGTTTAATCACTATAGTTCAAGACGCAAAACGGAATATTCGGTGAAGGCTTATAGCACTAGAGCCTTGTGCTACTAACCACTAACTTCTAACTTCTTTACTTTTCCTTCTCGCTCCCTATCTCTCTTTATTTTTATGCTTTATGCCATTTATCATATCATGTTTATGTTTATGTCATTTTTCTTTTGTCCACTTGGATCATATTATCTTGTGCTTTGTTTATCTTTTGTACATTTGGACTCAAAAACATTAATAAAGGATTAAACCACTAAAAGACTCGTGCTCTTAATTGTTGGACTATGGTCAATATCCTTTGCATTGGAGGACCTATGGACTACGGGATTTTGATCCTACATTGCACTTCGTGGGTACGTAGGCCTGAGGCGATAAGTCTCTCCAAACACAAAAATCTTAAGAAATATTTCTCTTCTCATCTCTCCCAATCTCTTTCAAGCAAACCATTTTCAGACTAAAAAGTGGTAGATATTTCAAAGGGTTCCTATAGAGTACTATAGACGTTTTGGGTGCTAACACCTTCCCATTGCGTAACCAACCCCCCTTACCCATTCTCTGTTTGTTCTTGTTTTTAGAACTCTTTAGGTTTTGTTCGCTCTTTTTCCTTTCCTTTTTTTGGATAAAATAAAAGTGCGGTGGCGACTCTTTTTTTTTAGTTAAGTTAATTAATAGCTTACACTCACAAATTTCCCCGCTACAGAAAAGTACCGACTCTGCTGGGAATTTCTCCCTTGAGGGGGTTAGCCTACTTTGAATTATTTACCGCTTTTTGTCTGATTTGCTTGTTACTTGTTTGTTCTGTTTAGGAGTTCCTCTGTGTGTGAGATAGGTCCTATACCCGGACCAGAGTGTACATTGAGATAGGAGGATAGTATAGTCAATGGAGCTTTGAAGGGGTCGAATCCAGAAAAAGCAGAACTTGAGAATCTATCCACTCGGTGGTTGCCTCTTTGGAATTAATGATGCCGATCGAGCGATCATGAAGGCATTACTTTTTCCTTAGAAGCCTATAACACTGAGGACCATAGTAACCCTTAACCAATCTTAGCCCTTTTAGGATCGTGGCGTGGAAGCTATGAGGATGAAAATCCGACTTAGCTGTCAAGCGATGCCACACTCAGGTTAGATTCTCTTGAGGATAACTACCAACCTCCGAGCAAATCGGTGCGCTGGTGTGTCTGATAGTGGATTGTGGACCCTGGGCACTCTGTTAGAACCACTATTTTCTGCAGGTACAATGAAGAAAAAACCTTAGTACACACCTTTGTGGGATTGGTTCTTACCCTTGGCTTTATGCTCGTGACTTGAAACCTTGACCCGTGTGCTTTGTGTGATGTTGTTTGTGGTTGCTGCACACATGCACTCATGCATTCATGGACATTCTGTTTCAGTCAATTTTCAAGGATCTTAGAGATTTTCCTTTTGCAGACATTGCAAATAATATTCAATAAAATGAGATGTTTATTAGTATTTCAAAAAAGTGTTATTACGATGCTTGCAATTGCTTTATATCTTAAAGATCCTTGAAAATTGAATGAAACATTTCCATTTTGCATTAGCATTCGCATCGTTCTGCATTGTTTCTTGCCTTTTCCAGGTGTCTTATTGTTTCCCTTTGGTCTTCATTCAGCCAAGCTGTCGCACCAGTATAATACTCAGGCTAATAAGAGAAAGAAGAGGATTTAGCTGATTTTCTGGCATTCGTACCAAGTTTGAGGTAGTTACTGAAGGAACATGGAGGGAACAAAAGATGATGATCTCATGTCAGGCTTTACAGTGATGACCAATCCGATGTATGATTCTCCTCTGGGCGACGATGTTCCACAAGTGGATGTTCCTACTCGATCCCGAACTGTGCAAAATGATCTGGTTGGTCAAGTTGTTGAAAAAGATTCTCGATTTTTGAGGTATGTGCCAAATCCTCAGAATGTCCACCCTGTGACAGAGATGATTGATATTAAAGTTGTGGAAATAAAGGAAGGACTTCGTGATCTCAGTGAGGAATTGAAAATGTTGACAAGACCCAATGCATCTAGTTTTAAGGCTCATGACTTGTGCCTGGTTCCGGATGTGGTTATTCCTCCGAAGCTCAGAATGTCTGTCTTTGAATTATACAAGGGTATTAGCTGTCCAAGGAACCATTTGACGATGTTCTGTCGAAAGATGACCACTCATATCAACAACGATCTGCTGATGATTTACTGCTTTCAAGAAAGTTTATATGGAGGATCTTTGATGTGGAAAACTGAAAAGGGACCAAATTCAGTCTTGGGAAGATCTAGCTGATGCTTTTGTAAAACAATATGACTACAATTTGGACATGGCTCCAGATAGTGATGAATTGATGAGTATGAGTCAGAAGGACAACGAATCCTTCAGAGAGTATGCACAAAGGTGGAAAGAGTTAGCAGCCCAAGTTCATCAACCACTCTTAGAGAAAGAACTGTCCAAAATGTTTCTAAGAACACTGTCAGACTCTTATTATGTCAGGATGGTAGGCGTTGTGCCTCTAGAGTTCTCCAAAATTGTTGAAGTCGGAATAAACCTCGAGAATGCATTTAAATGTGGAATGATCCGAGATGGTTCAGATGACCAAGCTAGTGGAGAGAAATCTATCTGTGATTCCGAAGAGGAAGAAAATGTTGAAGTTGATGCGATTCATGATTCTCCTCTGATTTCGCAAGTTCTAGTTCCGGTGCTTTATCACCAACATCAGAATCAGTTCCAGAAGCAGCAGAGACCTCTGAATAATTCAGAAAGAGAGACTCGTCAGTTTGATCCAATCCCAATGACTTATAACCAATTGTGGTCTTATTTTGCCCGAAACTCGATGATGACACCTAGAAAAACCAGAGCCATAAAGTCTCGCCCTCCTTGGTACAACCCAAATATCAGTTGTGAATTTCATGATGGAGTAATGGGGCATCCAATTGAGGAGTGTAAAGTTTTCCAGGAAATGGTTCAAGAGATGATTGACGATGAGGTGTTGACCTTCAAGGAAGGAAGCGCACTTGTGAATGGAATGCCTTTATGCTGATATTAGTAGAGTGACCCGCAGTGGTTATATGTTTGCTTTTGTGTCTCCCAAGAAAGTTGATAATGTTCTCTTAAGCTCAAGCTAACACAGTTTTCTCAGATCTTTAGTTCATTTACTGCATTTTCATTTGTAATCTTTTATGATTGTTATTGCTTTGTTTGCATGTAGAACTTGTTTGTTTTGAATATTAATCTTAATACAATGATTATGTTTATCTTGAAGTGATCCATTCGCGTTCGCTCATAATTTGTTTTTTTGAATTTGCAATACCAACCTCTTGTTTAAACTCTTGGAGGGAGGATGATGAAGTGAAAATGCAAATTTTCTGGTTGTGTGCTTTTGAATAAGACCCTGCTGATGATGTACAGACATTGTTTCAAATTCCCAAACACCGGAGATATAAGAAAGATAATCCCTTGTTAACCCATTTGAGCCTTGAAGTAAGAGTTTCTTTTCTAAATAAGAAAACCCTCACACTTAACCTTGGGGCTGGGTAGTCTTCAGTTAATTTGACCAAGTGTCCAAATTTCAAAAGGAGTGTGCGTCTAAGGAAACCACAATGGTTATTCCTCATCCATGAAGGAAAGAGGCAGTCATAACCCTTTCAAATAAGCCAATGTCACATGATTTGTTAAAAAAAAAAAGAAGAAAGAAAAAAATAAAAAAAATCCTGCCAAGTCGAAAGCTTGAAAACAAGTGACTTAGGCAAAAATTGGGTCATCCCGCTGGACATCAAAAATTCAAAAAAATAAATCAGTCCAGGCAAAAGTCATGGAAAAATAAAAAGAATGAAAATGTGAAAAGCAAAAATAAAAGAAAAATTCTCATCAAAAGAACAAATCTTTGTGTGATTACCAAGTCGAAGGACAAAAAGGGTGACTGTTATCCCCGAATAACCTCATTGGTTCTTAAACAATCAGTTTCAATAATCTTTTTACAGATGAACATTTGTGTCAAATTAGCTGAATGTAGGACTGAAAAACATCACGGAGAATGGGTGGATACAAATAAATTTTGAGCCTAAAAATCCTTTTTGTGAAAACCGTGAACCAGGCCAAGTTATAACCCTCAAAAGACCTAATTGAAGTAGGGTTTATTTTGAAAGCATACTTCAAATGAGATAGCGTTCCTGACTCCCATTAGTTGCGCTAAAAGATCTTTGTTGGTATTGCATGTGCAATCAAAAATCAATGTCGTATCTAAATTAGTGATTCATTCACAAGGTTTTGTGACATCTTTTCAGTAAAAACTTCAAGATTAACATGTCTGTTGCATTAGAATTATCATTCTCAGATTTAACATTTTTCTGCTTGCATACATTTGTTTGACATCATAGAAGCTTACATTTGAGCATCAGTGATGAGTCTAATCTTTTGAGGCCTGAAACTCTGATGAGTAATTGGCAAATCATTTCAAGGATGATCCTATCCAGGGGCATGTTGCCTGAAGGCTTTGTTGAGTATGAGCAAACTTGTTTTCCCAGTTGATGTTTTCACATGGGGCAAAGCTGGAAGACTCTATTGATTGAAGAGTGTGCTAAGTTCACTAAATCTGGGGCAGTTACGTCGAGATTCAACGAATCTCTCAGAGTTTGAAGACACTGGGACAGATTATCTCAAGTTGTTATGGTACAAAGTTTCCTTTTGGTGTAAAATCCTTTGTAGACCATGCAGTCTGGGGCAAAAGTTAAATGGTGAATTCAACGCACATCAGCAGATTTGTTCTTGTGGATGTAATCAAGTTGTTAATCAAATGATGGATTCCCTCAAGATTGTTGTGAGGTGTTGGAATCTTGAAATCCATTATTCCTCAATTGAGTGTCAGTTTGAGTATTTCCCGTCCAAGTACTATTTTGGGTATTCCTCCGGCTAAGTCTTGATTCAGATTTCCCCAGCTGAGTATGATTCTATTCTCCAGCCAGGTTATGATCAAGCATTTGTGAAGCTTTGGGGTGATGTTTCCCGTAACACCCCAATTCCCATCGCTGCTAAATAATACTTGAATAAATCAGAGTAAATAAAAATTTTCTCCTTTGACTGCAACAAGGATGCCACATTTAAAGAAAGAAAACACAATCCCTGCTCATAAATTTGATACATAACACAAAATGGAATAAACATAAAAGGGAAAATTTTCCAACAAAAGGAAAGTCCAATTATGGAATAAAGCGGAAAGATCCATAACTGACTTGTTTTACCAAATAAATTGTTTTATAACATCAACATATTCATACAAAGGTAATACAAAATAGGTCCAACAAATGTATACATATATAAAAAAAGCGTTCCCCGACTCCCGTGTTACGTATCAGAGCAGACAGACTGACAAAAGGATGGAGAACTAATCTTCACAAAAGCCTCCAAGATACTAATCTGCAATTGCCTCATAGAGCAACAAACCACAGCAAAAGGGTGAGAAATAACAACTAAATCAAGATTGCATAATAATATGCAAACACATATAAACTCACATGCATAATTATTCTCACCACAAGCATCGCATATTAATAGATATAGCATGCCACCAATACATAACATATTTCTAATAATTTAACCATATACCATATATCAAGATTGCCTCATAGAGCAACAAACCACAGCAAAAGGGTGAGAAATAACAACTAAATCAAGATTGCATAATAATATGCAAACACATATAAACTCACATGCATAATTATTCTCACCACAAGCATCGCATATTAATATATATAGCATGCCACCAATACATAACATATTTCTAATAATTTAACCATATACCATATATCAATTATACCAACATCACTTATATTCATATATAGCATATGTCTATACATAAAACACATCATCCATACATTTATCACAAATGCATATCAAATCACCAATGCTATCACGAGCTCAACACATAATCAATCCATTCACATTTCCACACATAATCAATCCATTCATGATTTATGCATATGCACAGAGACCGACACAACAACTCTATGCAATGTAATGCGATACCATCCATCCATCATTCTCATCACCAGTTCACTCAGAAACTATTGGAATCATCGCTTGTTACTTAGTGTAACTCCCCGTCGGGCAAACGATGTTCCCCATCGCTCACACCTCTTTGTATAAGGCACACGACGTTTATGGATTGCTCACACCTCTTTGTATACGGCATACGACCCGATCGCTCACACCTCTTTGTATAAGGCACGCGATCGTCTATAATCATCGCTCACACCTCTTTGTATAAGGCACACGATGTTATAGCGGATTCCCTCTGGAACCATTTTGTCGCTCACACCCACTAGGGCATACGACATCACAAGATGCATACCATGATGCTTGGCATACAAGGACTCATGACAATCAAATGCATCTTCACAAATCAACAATATGGGTGAAATCAATTCAAACAATACATTTACTTGCCATAAGGCCACCAATTAACACACATTGGATTTCATCATAATCCACAAACCATAACAATCATAACAACATACATTGATATTCAATCAAACAATGTATTTTACCACACAACAACATCATTATCACATGCATCAACATTATATAAACTACATAAAAGCTCCGCGTTATATAACAATAGCACAACAAACGGTAAAACACCTACCACACGCATTTAACACGATAAAAACCCGACAACACGACTATTTATCAAAAACACGAATTAATTAAATCATCTTTTACCCTCCAAACCATTTTTAATAGAAATAATATTTCATTAGCTTTCCAACGCTTCGAACGGGGCTCAAAACGGACTTACGGTTTGAAAGTTATGAAGAAAACAAAATAGAAAAATCTGCCGCTTCGCTCCAATATTTGCTAGGCGAACCCTAGCGAACCAAGGCAGTGGAAAACCAACATAAAGTTCGCTAGGCGAACCTCTAGGCGAACATTCGCCCGTTCCTTCACTGGGGTTCGCTAGGCGAACTCGCGAAACCCAGAATTCGCAGCAATGTCAATATAGGTCATTTGGGGCCAAAATACATCATTTCTTCCACCCAAACCCTTCCAATTCATACCAGAACAACCAAAACATGTTCCAACATAATCAACGAGTATTCTACGCAGTTTATATCGCATTTTAACCATGAAAACGTCGATTTTTATCAATTGTTCACAATTTCAACCAAATGGAAAACATATATTTTTCAACCAAACATTCAAACAAATACATACATATACATATACAAGCATGATATAATCAAAACTTCTCACCCTTACCTGATTAATCGCGCTTGAAACGGAGTATTAGAGATTTCCACCTCTTTTCCTCTTCTCCATTTCTTTCCTCTCCTTTTCCTTCTTTCTCTCTTTCTTTCCTTTCCCTTTCTTTTCTCTCTTTTTCTTTCTTATAATACAAATATCTAACCCCCAAAAAGACTATTTTACCCCTCAGCTCAAATATCTCTCAAACGCTCTCAAAATGCGATAAAACATAATAACGATGAAAAATGATATATGGTCAAATAAAAGTCAAGAATAAAATAATATAAAAAACGAAAAGAATTAAATCGACTCAATTAAATAAATCGGACAAAACGGGGCGTTACAATTCTCCCCCACTTAGACATTTTTGTCCTCGAAAATATAACTGAGACGAACAACTCCGGATACGACTCTCGCATCCGACTAGCCAACTAACATGCCAACACTAGGCACACCACGAATAACACAAACTGACAAACCACCTTGCTAACAGCAGCTACAACCACGACACGACAACGACGACCACTACAACGACAAGATGCAAAGCCCATACAATGCACCTGACAACTAACTCACGACTCAAAGGAAACCATGTTACTAACACCCAAGTAACACTCCCCTAATCTCCCACACAGGAATCAACTACTCCCACTAGAACCAACACGACAGAAACGAGGCAACAACACAAACAAGAACATAAAGTTCCACGACACAACATCGTTTCCACAACCTCTACATAACCACCATACCAACCTCCTTGTCACACAACATTATTACAACAATGCTAGGATTCACCAATCAAACATATAACCAAAACATCCATCTACATAGTAGCCCATGAATAATATTTAAACCTTTCACCTAACACTTCCATTCTGAAACGTCCAATGGTCTCCTCATCCTACATGTTCATAATGTTCACCCTATGAACTCTTACATGTCCCACACGCATATATGAATTGTGCCACATCACGCTTCCGTTGCGCACTCTGATTACTCGTAACCATCAAATCTACCAATTTCACGTCCAAAGTCCAACTCTTTCTCATATTCACTAAAAATCACTATTCACTTTTAATATACCCAACCTCACACTCTGCTGTATTAGCTTACACACCAGACACAAGTCTCTGAACTGCTCAAATAATTTTAATTCTCTGACCATCAAAGCAACCATATGCAAGACTATCGACTTAACTCTTTAGGCACAACATTCACTTTACCAATAGGATAATTCGAGCCAAGGTCATAAATAATCAGGAATTCCAACCATCCGACCGTGCCTTAATCCGAGTTACAAATCAAAAGTTATGAAGGAAACAAAACGGGACAAACTGCCATGTTCGCTAGGCGAACCCCTAGCGAGTGTTCGTTTCCACCTTCGCTAGGCGAACATCGTTGGCGAACATTCGTTGACCTTCGCTAGCGAACCCTCGAAAGCTGTTCGCTGGACTTCGCCCCAGGTTCGCTAGGCGAACCATGGGAAACTCAGAATCCCAGCAGCGCTGTTACTCATCCAAAACCATCATTCTCTCCATCCAAACACCTTGAACCTAAAACCCTCAAAATAATACCTCCAGATTCTCAACACAAAAGTAACCGCAGCCATCTTGAAATCATGAATCCTCAATTATCGTAAAGCATAAGAAATGACTTTACCCTCTCGTATTAACAAACTGACTAAACTCATCAAAGACACATCACAATACCTCACAAATAGTTTATTAGGATCAAGCAGAATCAAAATTGGAGCCGTAGTCAATCTCTACTTCAGCTCACCAAAACTTACTCACAACGAACATCCAAAACAAACGACTCACCCTTTGCAAGTCAACTGAGATAACAGAAGTACTAACTTAGCAAAGTCTTCCATAACCTGCAGTAACAACCAACTAAGCCCAAAAGTTTCTAATCTCCTTAACCGACTTTGGAGCCTCTCAATGTAGAACTGCATCTACTTCCGATGGATCCATTAACCATACTCTCATCTGAAATAACATACCCAAGAAAACTAACCTTTTTCAACCCAAATTCTCACTTGAATAACTTAGCATAAAACTTCGTCTCTTTTCAACACTTGTAATTCAAATCTCAAACACTTTACCTGTTCTTCCTCTGAGTTTATAACAGATCCGAACATCCTAAATCCAAAACCACTACGAACTTATCCAAATAAATATGGAAGATATGATTCATCTACTCTACAACCATTACAGACTCATTACTAACACCAAATAACATCACTGTACGTTGTAATGCCCAACCAAATTCCAAAAGATATAAATCCTTAAAGCTTTTGCAAAAATTTTCACTGGGTAATTGGTTACTCACATACAAGATTAACCGAGTAAATAACAGCCTATCCCGACGATAACAAACATAACCAGTCATATTAAGTCGATCAAAGCCTCAACTCACCCAATTCACCACTCTTATCAAACATTTAGACCAATTGTGATTTCCCTCAAACTTAACCAAACCAATCCAGTTATCTATTCATGAAAGTGGACACTTATTCTTAATCGTTACCTTATTCAACTGTCAGTAATCCATACACCATTTCTTCTCGTGACAGTCTAGATTCCATAAATCCCAACATGTAGTAACAACCAACCCAAAAGAACTCTTAAATTGTTCGCAATTCGTCACAATTCAAAACTTAAGCTATCCAGATCACAACTGCAAGTTTCCATACTACTCACTGATTAACACGCAACCTCATGCTATCCTCATTTTCCTTACCAACCATGCTGGACCTCTTCAAGTAGACACACCAATGTTCCATCCAAAAACACATATGAAAATCACGCACAACTGGCAGCCCATCACTGTGACTTCCTGCCAATCTCCAGAACACTATCATCACAAACATGACCAACATCTTAGTCCCATCTCCTAAGAGTTTTCTACTTACTTAGCTGATATCAACCTCAACTATTCGCCTTCGTCCAATTTAAGTTCACTCTCTACTCTCTGAGAAGCAGCCCTTAATAAAACCCAATCATTCTCTCTCAATGACTTCCCAATTTGACCAACATACCAAAACCTCTAATCCGCCTCATCTTCCGATATTAGAATCTTCATCGACTTAACAAAATAATCCATAATCCTTTTCTTAATTCCAACAATTCATTGAACACACTATCAAAGCCGGAATGACACATCTATTCCATCCAACATAATTTCGTCTACTATCAACAAGAGATCAAGGGTGATCAGTTCCTCAATTTGTCAATAGACAGCCGACAATCATAATGGGGCATAAACCGTCTTTACCAAACTATAATAGCATTCCTTGCATCTTGTGCACACAACTGCCTAAGGCACAAATCCTTAGTTGACGTAAACCTTACCTCCGCATTCCCTTCGGAACCGGGAACCACACTGTCCAAACAACACTTACAATCTTGCAACCAACAGCACACTGAGCCAATGCTCCACACCTGAAGCAACTTGGAGAAGCACCAACTTCTCCCCCATTTATCTCATTCTCACACTTGAAGACAAAGGATTAGAAAACCAGAAAGTTCTGACAGTGTTTCACACACATATCACATACTAAGGAACAACCAACATCGACAGTATTCAACTATCACACCAACTGACTCAACGAATTGGCCGGACGGACCGACCTGCTCTGATACCACTAATGTAACACCCTAATTCCCATCGCGGCTAAATAATACATGAATAAATCAGAGTAAATAAAAATTTTCTCCTTAGACATAAACAAGGATGCCACATTTAAAGAAAGAAAACACAATCCCTGCTCATAAATTTGATACATAACACAAAATGGAATAAACATAAAAGGGAAAAATTTTCCAACAAAAGGAAAGTTCAATTATGGAATAAAGCGAAAAGATCCATAACTGACTTGTTTTACCAAATAAATTGTTTTCTAACATCAACATATTCATACAAAGGTAATACAAAATAGATCCAACAAATGTATACATATATAACAAAAGCGTTCCCCGACTCCGGTGTTACTTATCAGAGCAGACAGACCGACAAAAGGATGGAGAACTAATCTTCATAAAAGCCTCCAAGATACTAATCTGCAATTGCCTCATAGAGCAACAAACCACAGCAGAAGGGTGAGAAATAACAACTAAATCAAGATTGCATAATAATATGCAAACACACATAAACTCACATGCATAATTATTCTCACCACAAGCATCGCATATTAATACATATAGCATGCCACCAATACATAACATATTTCTAATAATTTAACCACATAGCATATATCAATTATACCAACATAATCACATAAGGCATACCAAAGTCATGACATATGGAAACACCCCACCACATCACTTATATTCATATATAGCATATGTCTATACATAAAACACATCATCCATAGATTTATCACAAATGCATATCAAATCACCAATGCTATCACGAGCTCAACACATAATCAATCCATTCACATTTCCACACATAATCAATCCATTCATGATTTATGCATATGCACAGAGACCGACACAACGACTCTATGCAATGCAATGCGGTACCATCCATCCATCATTCTCGTCACCAGTTCACTCAGGAACTATTGGAATCATCGCTTGTTACTTAGTGTAACTCCCCGTCGGGCAAACGATGTTCCCAGTCGCTCACACCTCTTTGTATAAGACACACGACGTTTATGGATCCCTCACACCTCTTTGTATAAGGCACACGACCCGATCGCTCACACCTCTTTGTATAAGGCACACGATCGTCTATAATCATCACTCACACCTCTTTGTATAAGGCACACGATGTTATAGGGGATTCCCTCTGGAACCGTTTCGTCGCTCACACCCACTAGGGCACACGACATCACAAGACGCATATCATGATGCTTGGCATAAAGGACTCATGACAATCAAATGCATCTTCACAAATCAACAATATGGGTTATCTCATCATCATTATTCATGCATTGGAAATCAATTCAAACAATACATTTACTTGCCATAAGGCCACCAATTAACACACATAGGATTTCATCATAATCCACAAACCACAACAATCATAACAACATACATTGATATTCAATCAAACAATGTATTTTACCACACAACAACATCACTATCACATGCATCAACATCATATAAATCACATAAAAGCTCCCCGTATTACAACAATAGCACAACACACGGTAAAACACCTACCACACGCATTTAACGCGATAAAAACCCGACAACACGACTATTTCTCAAAAACACGAATTAATTAAATCATCTTTTACCCTCCAAACCATTTTTAATAGAAATAATATTTCATTAGCTTTCCAACGCTAGGCGAACCCTAGCGAACCAAGGCAGTGGAAAACCAACATAAAGTTCGCTAGGCCAACCTCTAGGCGAACATTCGCCCGTTCCTTCGCTGGGGTTCGCCTAGCCAACCTCTAGGCGAACATTCGCCCGTTCCTTCGCTGGGGTTCGCTAGGCGAACCCGCGAAACCCAGAATTCGTAGCAGCGTCAATATAGGTCATTTGGGTCCAAAATACATCATTTCTTCCACCCAAACCCTTCCAATTCATACCAGAACAACAAAAACATGTTCCAACATAATCAACGAGTATTCTATGCAGTTTATATCGCATTTCAACTGTGAAAACATCGATTTCTATCAATTGTTCACAATTTCAACCAAATGGAAAACATATATTTTTCAACCAAACATTCAAACAAATACATACATATACATATACAAGCATGATATAATCGAAACTTCTCACCATTACCCGATTAATCGCGCTTGAAACGGAGTATTGGAGATTTCCACCTGTTTTTCTCTTCTCCATTTCTTTCCTCTCCTTTTCCTTCTTTCTCTCTTTCTTTCCTTTCCCTTTCTTTTCTCTCTTTTTCTTTCTTATAATAACAAATATCTAACCCCCAAAAAGACTATTTTACCCCTCAGCTCAAATATCTCTCAAACGCTCTCAAAACGCGATAAAATATAATAACAATGAAAAATAATATATGGTCAAATAAAAGTCAAGAATAAAATAATATAAAAAATGAGAATAATTAAATCGACTCGATTAAATAAATCGGACAAAACGGGGCGTTACATTTCCCCTTGATATGGAATCCTCGCACTGAGTTTTACCTCTCGTTGTGATTGCTTGGATCACTCCCCAAGCAAAGAGTAATGTTGACTTCTTATTCCCCCAATTGGTTGATATCCCCATTAGGGTTTGCTTTGTGTGTACTCCTTGAGAGGGTCTCTTTTGTTATCTCTATCTTGTTGAGATTAGCCGAGTATTCAGTTGAACTGTGGTGTTTATTCATCCTCTATTCATTTGTGTGTCTGTTTTGTCAACATATTCATACTCATACGCATTGCATGCGCATTCATTTGTTGTGCATAGCATATTATTGTTGCATTGTGCATTTTGCATCTGTTTTAGTGCTTCTCAGCTCTCTGGTGTGGTTTCCTCCGCGGAGTGTGTGTGTGTGTCCTCTCTCCATTAGAGTGTTGACCCTAAGAAGAAAGCGTTTATCCTTTCTAATTCCCCACCGAGTTTGTTCCTTGTGGAGGATTATATTTCAACTTTCCTTTCCATCTCATTTATTTGGATGGAATTAATCCCCAGTTGAGATATTTCCTCCTCGGGATGAGTTTTGTTTGACCGTTTCTCTCCAATTTCTTCCTGGATTGAACTTTGGTCTCCGACAGTGACTATTTTGAAACTCTCTAGGTTGTGCAACCTAAATGATTGGTAGTGCATTTATTTTGCACCTTTGAGGATTTTGTATTCCTTAGCAGATTATCTTTTTATGGTTACCATTAGAAGATGAAGATTTTGTTTCCTCCAGCAGTGTTGTTGCAACACTCTTTTGGAATTTATTACGTGACAACTAGCAGTATCCTCTTCATTTGAGAAACTTGTGTGTCTCCAGTTATCAGACTTTATCTTTTCCATCAAATGGTATCCCTTAGGTTGTGTCCGTCAGAGAAGTTTGTTGTGAATTTCCAACAGATCGTTGTCTCTTTATTTGAGAAGTCTGTTGCGTGATCTAACTTACCCATATCTCCTGTGAAGATCCCTGGTAGAGTTATTGATTCCTAGTTCCTGGCAAATCTCGGCAGAAGATTTCTAGTTGACCTCGGTAGAACGTATTTTCTTTCCAAGAAACTCGGCAGCAGATTTCTTGGATATTTTCAAAAGATTTCCAGCAAACCTCGGCAGAAGGTGGCTTTATTTCAGATTTCTTTGGTTGATCTCGGCAGTAGATTCTCCAGTGAGTTTTAAAATAGAATTTGCAACAAGCCTCGGCAGAAGGTATTTTCTTTCCAAGAATCTCGGCAGTAGATTTCTTGGAAAATTTCAAAAAAATTTATTACAGCAACCTCGGCAGAAGGTATTTTCTTTTTAGGATCTCGGCAGTAGAATCCTTAAAAGATTTTTTAGTAAAGCCTCGGCAGCAGGCATGTTTTTGATTATTCCTCGGCAGTAGGAATTACATATAAAATCTCGGTAGAAGGTGTTTCATTTGAAGGTTCTCTGGTTGATCTCGGCAGCAGATTCCCCAGTAAATTTTTAATGGTTGACACATTTCTCAAAAAAAAAATCTTGGTAGAAAGTATTCCCAAATGAAGTCCTAAGTCTCGACAATATACTCCTGCAGTTGATGTCTTTTGAAATCCCTGAAGTGGACCTCGTCAGCAGGTTCTCCAAGTGGAATTTGTTAAAAGATCTCATTAAAATCTCTCCATCTGAGTTTATTACCCTCGTTGTAGTTATTATATCTCATGTTCCCTTTGGTTTGCCTACCATATGCCTGGTAGTAGGTGATCTGTACTCCAATGAATGGTAAGTCTCTTCGGTTAGATGGGACAGTTCGCTGTTGAGGTTTTCTACTCTGATGGATGGTTAGTCTCTTCGGTATGCTAGAGATAGTTCATTGTTGAGATATTGATTTTCCCCAGTGGAGCCTTGTTGTGTTAAGTCTTCCCTGTTGAGTTATATCTTTGTTGTGTTGTGGTTTATTTCCATATACAATTATCCCCTGTTTGAATCTTTTCCTCAGCTGAGTCCTAGTAGTTGTGCGGTATGTTCCCCGGCTAGTTGGTGGTCTCCAGTAATTTTCCCCTTTGTGAGATTTGTTACCTTTGTCGTCCTGCCCTCTGTTGGTAGTAGGTAATATTTCTCATATCCTTGGTTGATTACCTTGTTTTAGCTGTCACTTGGTTGATAGTTGGTAACCCCTCTTTTTGGCTTATTACCTTTGTCGTCCTACCATCTGTTGGTAGTAGGTGATATAGCTGGCTTATTACCTTTGTCGTCCTGCCCTTTAGTTGGTAGTAGGTAATATAGCCCGGTTTGGTTACCCTGTTATAGTTGTCACTTGGTTGATAACCGGTAATCTTTCCCTTGTTCGAGTTTATTACCTTTGTCGTCCTGCCCTCTGTTGGTAGTAGGTAATATTTCTCATATCCTTTTGATTGACTTCCTTGTTGTAGCTATCACTTGGTTGGTAGTTTGCAATCTCTCCTTTTGATCATGCTATTACCGGATGTCGGGTAGTAGATGACCTTTTCCCCAGCGGAGATTTGTTTCCCTCCCTGTTGGGATGTGTTTTCCCACTTTTCTTTTCCCCCGGTGGAGTCTTTTCTCTTTGCTCCCCAGTTTTTGTTGGTCTCCCATGGCGTTTCTCCCCACGGAGGTCTTGTGTCTGCATACCATTTGCATGATCATATCATTTTGTGGTCTCTTAGGGAAAAAATTGGGTTGTTGTTATATTTAAGTCTCTTCTATCTCGTCGAGACAAAGATGGCAATCTTCATATCTCCGAATAGAAGAAACTTAAATAGGGGCAGCTGTAATACCCTAATTTTTGCCCCTAAGATTCTTTTCTTTTCATGTGCATTCATACAAACAGGATCACACATTGGTTCCCTCTTCTATAGGATTGTGCCTTGCAGGGATCTTTGGGTTTGTGTGTGTTTATTAGTTGTTTTATTGTTTAATTGTTTATGTTTACTAACCTTTAATCAAAATCCAAAAATATTTTGTTTTCTTTCACTAAAATTTTCAGGGGAAGAACATGTTAAAAATACCAAAAACCAGTCCCTCAACTCGAATGGATTTCATCAGAATAAAGTCAAAATTGATCTGCGATTAATTCAAAAATTATCTAATCAAGAGTTTCCAAGATTTAATTGATTATTATTCAAGGGACTCCAAGGTTCATGTGTTTATTTTCATGCCTTCTTTGACAAGAAAGAAAATCGAGCCAGAGCCAAGACAACACATCAAAAAGCCATTTTTTTCTCATTTTTCCCTGTGTTAATCGATTAACCTAATTGCACTGTGAAGTGGTTAATCAATTAACACGTGCAATTTTTGAAAAAATGTGCCAAATTCAAATTCTGCAGCAATTGACACCAATTTTCACCATTTTGATCACATATGGAATGTTCTAGACCATCTCATTTTAATTCCCTACATCATCATAATTAATTCCCACCATGTACCTCCACTAATCACCACTCTTTTGTGATTTCCCTCCAAATTTGAATTCCAATCCTAATTTTGATCTTCCAATCCTAATTCCAAACCACCAAATTTTCCAAGCCTAAATTCTATAAATAGAGGCTTCATTTCATTCATTTCACAAGCTTTTGATAGCCAACACCTCTTGCAAATTCACTTCCTAACCACAAATTTCACTAAAGCTCACTTTTCTTCTTTTGAAAGTTAACAAGAATTCACATTGAATCTTATTCAACTTTGAGCTAAACCTCCATCCAAACTTGTTTTCTTCATCAATTCTCACAGATCAAGGTTTTGTTGTTTGGTTCTTGAAGCAATTTGAAGGAATTTTCAGATTTGAAGTGGTAATTCATCTTTCACCATTGTTGAAGCTTCATCTTCATCTTTCATAATATAGATCCTTGGTTGATCTTGTTTGCTTGATCTTTGGATCTTGTAATTTGTGTTTGATTGTTGGGTTTTGCTGCTGTTTTACTCAAAAATTCGTGCACAATTGAATCCTTGATCCTAAGATGTTTGAAGAAATGAGTGATCAAGGATTTGGCAATTTTCAAACTGATTTTGTGCGGTTTTTACAGTGTTAATCGATTAACCAAAACCAGTACAATTAGGTTAATCGATTAACAGCTTGTTTCTGTGCAAAAATTGGAAGTTTGCACTGGTTAATCGATTAACATAATTACACTGTGAAGTGGTTAATCGATTAACCAGCATCCAGAATGTGATTTTCACTTGTTTTTGGGGCTGTTTTGGTTTTTCTTCCTCTTTCTTCCCCTTTCTTCTTATTTTAGCCTGAAGCACATTGTTGAGATTAATTTCTCTTCAATTTCAATGGTCTTTGGATATGGTTAGAGTAATTAAACATTCATTAGTTTAAATCGATCTTTTAATGAATTGTTGAATTCATTTGAGGTGCCTTGAATTAGTGATATGTTTTCACACTTAAACCTATCAATTAAAAGTGATTCAACTTGAAGATGAAAGGTTCTTGAAAGTGTAATTCAATTTGGCTTTTCTCTTCATCTATTTCTTTTTTTTATTTTGTTCGATGAAAGTCTTATGGATCTTAGAATTTCTTTGTTGAATTCTGGATCAAGACTAGATCGTTATCTATTTTTCTTTTCGTGCGGTATTGCTTTCGGATGACGATCTACATATCGTTCATCTAGCATGCATTAGCACAAAGATCTATTGACCGGTCTCATTGTAGGGTAATTACTCCGTAAATTACTCGGCGATTGCTTAACATAGCGCAACGTTTGTCTCTCTTTATCCAATTCGAAATTTGAACTTTCGTGGTCCGGACCTTGATTGGTCGCGTCAATCCAATTGTGATTGATCTTTTGTATTAGGTTCAAAATATTTGAAGCTTGTTGTTGTAGAGGCTTTGAGTTTATCAATCTTCTAACAAGTCTTCATTAACCTTGACCTAAGTACATTGTTTAATCACTATAGGTCAAGACGCGAAACGGAATATTCGGTGAAGGCTTATGGCACTAGAGCCTTGTGCTACTAACCACTCTCTTTATTTTTATGCTTTATGCCATTTATCATATCATGTTTATGTTTATGTCATTTTTCTTTTGTACACTTGGATCATATTATCTTGTGCTTTGTTTTTCTTTTGTCCATTTGGACTCAAAAACATTAATAAAGGATTAAACCACTAAAAGACTTGTGCTCTTAATTGTTGGAGTATGGCCATTATCCTTTGCATTGGAGGACCTATGCTCTTGATTATGGAGTTATGGACTTAGACTTAGGACTCTCTCCCTTGTGCTTTGGACCGTTATGGAGTTTGCTATCCTAGGCTTTATTTGGTTTGCTTATTGGCTCAAGAGGATGAAATTCTATTCTTATTATGCTTTGAAGAGTGTCTCCATGTGGTTGGATTTTTCTTATCCTTAACTTTTATTTTATGCATTAGGATAGTCACTTCTTCTCCACCCCTTCTTCAATTTTCAAAACTTCCTCTCTTTTCAAAACCTTCTTGTTTTCAAACTCAAAACCGCTTTCATAATAAAACCTTTACTTTGGTCAAGTGATTTTTAAATTTCATTTTTTTTAATAAATATCAATCCATGTTATTCATATTTTGACTATTTCAAAAAGACTTTAAAAAACACCAAACTAATCAATCTTTTTTTTGTGCCTTATGCACTTTTCCTTTAAAACTTTTTCATAAGTTTAGACATGATTCATTTCTTTAAGCAGAATTATTCGCTTGAAAATGACGACTTGTCTTTACACTTAAAATCAACCAAAACAAATAAATTTCATTCTTTGTACCACGAACTACGGGGTTTTGATCCTACATTGCACTTCGTGGGTACGTAGGCATGAGGCAATAAGTCTCTCCAAACACAAAAATCTTAAAAAATATTTCTCTTCTCATCTCTCCCAATCTCTTTCAAGCAACCATTTTCAGACTAAAAAGCGGTAGATATTTCAAAGGGTTCCTATAGAGTACTATAGACGTTTTGGGTGCTAACACCTTCCCATTGCATAGCCAACCCCCCTTACCCATTCTCTGTTTGTTCTTGGTTTTAGAACTCTTTAGGTTTTGTTCGCTCTTTTTCCTTTCTTTTTTTTTTGGATAAAATAAAAGTGCGGTGACGACTCTTGTTTTTTATTTTTAGTTAGGTTAATTAATAGCTTACACTCACAAATTTCCCCGCTACAATATCATGTTGTTATTGTCCCTTTTTTTTTTTCCTCTGATCTATTGTTCGATTGATTGTCATGTCAAAGTTATAAACTTTTAGAAGCATTGAATGATGAAATACATTTTTACAACATGATGAGTTTTGTAGTCAAATTTATAATTCCTACAACTCGAGAGATAGATAAGATACATTGAATTAAAAAAAACAATTGTTTTTTAACTAAGAAGTGAAATTTAAGACTGTTTGATATTGTTACAAGTTTTAGCATGTGAGATTTTTCTGAACTAAATTTTAAAATATTAATTTAAGAATGTTTGATATTTAAGGAGTGAAATCATAAACATTAAAAAGAAAACACGGACTCTTAAAATTTCCCAATATAATAAGCATTGTTTTTAGCTTAGAAGAAATGTGTTATGCAGGTATATAATTAGATGAGACTATACTTGAAGAGTTGAACAAGTTGTGAAAATTAAAAGTTCCTAATAAAAAGAAACTGTATTGAAATCATTGGAAGTTAGTGTAGTTCTCTTGCCTCCTTGTTGTACTATGTCTGTCTTTTGGTTGTATTTGGATTACGACAAAATTCCTCAAGTTTTTAATTTATAACTGGTTCATATGGTTCATTCATCCTCTTTAATTTTATAGTCTAGTTCTCCTTCAAATCATTTTATCTTAATCTTGGCCAAATTACATCCTTAGTAAAGATCTTTAATTTTCATATACATGTGTATCATGTATGAATGTCAGAGGTTTGTCAAGTCTATAGTAGCACTAATTTTCATGATGTGGTATGAATGCAACTAGTAAGTAGTAACCTAAACACTTGAACATTTGTTGGAATGCTTCGTGAGGGTGGTGGGGAGGACTTCGCTAAAAACGGCAGCTACGATTTGGTTTTGTACTTATTGGTGTCTATGGTGGGCGAGAAATCACATTTTCTATAGAATTATACAATATTCTTGGTTGTGGCTAGGTATCCCATCTAAGCGTCGATCTTCTTGTAATTATTATGAGTGATGTAAATGTCCCACTCTTTTTTTTTTGTAAGAGTAGCGTCTTAAATTTGCCCGGTCTTTAGTTGGTAGGGGCAATTTTTGTTGTATGACTGTTGTGTTTGAAATACACCTAATATTCCCTCTTAATTTATATGATTATAAAAATAAATAAATAAACTTGAGCAAATGGGAGAAATTTATTTGTATCCTACATGAATTCTGTCATTCTGTATGCAGTCTTTCGTTTATTTTCTCTCTTGTTCACGTTTAACTTCATTTGATATTATTCAATATGGCAATTCTTCTTGAAATCAAAGATGTGTACTTAGTTTGCAATTTTGCATCCCTAAAAATTTATAGATTTGCGTCAAGGTTTACTTTTAGTTTATTTTTTTAGTGTTAGAACAGATTCAATTCGGAGTGCAATAATATTTTACTACATTTATTTGAACACTTCCACTTCATAATATTATACAACTTTGGATATAAACTTTGGATCTACATTGAGTTTTAATAAATATAATAGGTAATTTTCTTATTTAACTCTATATTTACCTTATTTAATTCTATGTGTATTATTTTAGACTATTTTATCCGATTGGAGTATGTGAACATCCATTAAAAAGTTACGAAGCAATTATACAATTTTAAAGTCATATCCAAATATAAACTCAAACAAAGGATTTCTTAGTGCACTCCATATATTTCTTAGGCACCATGCAAAAATTTAAAAATGTCTTTTAAATTTTAGAGATTTATCTTTAAACGCACCTTATGCACACACAATTTATTCGTTTTTAAATCAAACTCCAATTTTATGACTTATTTTATTTCAAAAATGCATTTTCAAAATTTCTCCGAAACTCAATTCCAACTAGGTGGTGGAAAATCTTGTCCACAGTTTAAAAAATAAGCCAAGCCTTCGTAGGAGAGTGGATTTTTCCTTGTTGACTTTGTTGTTCAATATTTTTGAGGTTTGAAAGGTAATTGTTTATGTTTTAGTTATTCTTGAATATTTCTAACAAAACAAAATGAAAGAATATATGAATTTAGTATATGCTGATGTACAATGTTGTGTGGAGTATATCCAGATGCTATGTAAGCAGTCTTGCCACACCTGTTTGCCGTTGCCCCTCTTGAAAATACTGCACCTGGAAATCGTAGGTAATGTCTTAAGTCAAGTTGAAATTAAGTTTTGGAAATGTATTTTTTGGAAAAATTTCAAAAATGTATTTCTGAAATAAATTAAGTAATAAAATTGATTCAGGATGTTTGTGATAAGGCAATTTGGATGTTCAATAACAAGGAATCTTATCCTGTCCAGTCGGGCTACGAGGTTGTGATGTCAGGTGGAGTTTCGGTACCGATTGATGATTACAGCATGTTGGTTAATAAGCTCATTTGGTTATCGTCGGCTCCTTCGAAAGTTAAGGTATTCGGTTAGAGGCTTTTTAGAGATACACTTCCTTCGCGGGACAATTTGTAGAGGCGTGGAGTCATTGAGAATACGTTTGAAACTACTTGTCCATTTTGCTTTAGGGAAAATGAAACTGCTTTGCATTTGATGGTTCGGTGCGGCAAGAGTTGTGACGTGTGGAATAGGATTGGTAAGTGGCTGGGAGTGAAAGTTGATGTTCATGATAGTTTGATTACGCATCTTCACAGCTGGATCGAGAGGATGATTATTAAAAAAGTGGATGTTAAAAATGCAGTAGCCTTATGGTTGTCCACTTGTTGGTGCATTTGGTTGTGTCGGCATAACATTTTGTTTAACGACGTGATTTGGGATTGCAATTCGTTAGTGAATAGGATTATTATGCTTACGTGGTGGTGGGTGGGTAAAAGATTTAAATTTCTTTATATCTGTAATTATGTTTGGATTAACGTCCCGTGCGAATTTTTGTAGTTTTTGTTTCGGGAGGTTTTTGAATCTTGTGTATACGGGTTATGATACCCCTTTGTATTCTTCTTTGAATAGATTTTGCTTATAAAAAAAAAAGTAATAAAATTGAGGTTTGGTTTAAAAATGAATGAAATGTATTTCTATTTTACATTGAATAAAGTGAGATTAACATCATGTTGTTATTGTCCCTTAGTTTTCTATTATTCCATTATTCTATTATTCTATGATTCTATTGATTGTCATGTAAAAGTTATAATCTCTTAGGAGGATTGAATGGTAAAATACAATTTAAACTATGAGGAGTTTTGCAAAAACAGACCCTATTAATGCGTGATTGAATGTTTCTTAACCCTATTGGAAAAGAGACCCTCTTAATGAGTGTAGTTAATTCCTTGTACCCGCTCATTGGTTCATTTGTTTATAAAAAAAATACCTCTGAAAAAATCCTAAGATATATATTAATTAAAGTAAAAAATGTGTCAAAGTGGAGGAATGATAATTGAAACATATATTGGAGACAAAATTTCCCATGTTTTTAATTTATAATTGAATTTTATTGTTCATTTGTTCATTTTGATTTTATAGCTTTGTTCTCCTTCGAATCATTTTATCTTAGCCTTAGTCAAGTTACAACCTTAATAAAGATATTCTTATTTATATATACATGTGTATCATGTATGGATTTTAGAGGTTTCATGATGTGGTATGAATGTAAACATTTACCTAAACACTTGAGCAAATAAAAGTACTTTTTTGTATCCTACAAGAATTCTATCATTTTTATGAACTCTTTAGTTTATTTTCTCTCTTATTCACGTTTAACTTAATTTGATATTATTCAATATGGCGATGCTCCTTGAAGCCTAGGATGTGTACTTGTTTGTAATTTTTCATTGCTAAAAATTTCAAGATTTGCATCCTATTTGTTTTTAGTTTGTTTTTAGTGTTAGAACATATTTTCGTTCGAATTGATTTTATTGAGTTAGAGTGTGTGACCATCCAATGAAAAGTTAAGAAGCAACGATAATGTTGGACCCTAAACCCAACTCACATAATAATTCTCAAGACTCACAATCTCTAAACTATTGTGCACTTTGTCGTGGGTTTCGGTGACTTTTTTTAACGGGTTAAGTATGTTGGAACAAGATTATTAATATTTGTTCTGGACTGTGTCAGCGCCGGCCCATCAGTTGGGCATGCCCAAACCAATACTAAACGGTCCATTATAGGCTCAATCCTCTCTGGTCGAGCACACTCGGATCCCATTGGCGTCGAGCAGAGACCTCATGACACGAGGAGACTCTCCTCCCCCACGTTCTCCACATACTCCTCCTCGCGGGGACGAGTCATCAGGCAACTACCCTCCTCCGAAAGAGCCGGTCTGCCCACTCTCCGAAAATCTAAGGGCAGTTACTCCAGGGCGAAGCCCTGGCAGTCATCTGCATTGGGCCTAGCAATTCAACCTAGTGCAGATGACCGTTGGCCCTGCGCTGGGGGCAGCCTATAAATACCCTCTCTCATGAGAGGGTCAGGTTACATTACATTCTGACTCTTACTCTTACTTTTTGTACTTGCTTACTCCAGTCCTAACTTTGGCATCGGAGTACCTTGCAGGTACACCCCCCCCCCCCCAACTGTCTCATCACCACCGGAGTAGCGGAGCTCAAGACCCTGTTGGCCACTAATCTACTTTCTGATTAAGTACGATCAGTGAAGCCGTCTGTGGGAACCTTTGCTTCCCCGTTTTCCTCTTCGTAAAACCAAAGCAACTTCCATTTTCTGACAACCATGGCTAGCACCCAACCTGAGGCCAAGACTCAGGACACACCCTTTGCGCAATTCAACAACGCGGACGACCGCGAGGACAGTCGAAGAACGCGACGAAAGGGATGGGCGTACTGCCTCCCCTTCCTCTGACTACGCGGCATACAACGTCGCCCAACAGGACAGCGCCCCCACTGTCTACCAGCCGATCCCTGCGCCACCGAAAGCTGATCCGAACACGGTGGCCCTGTTCACTTTGATCAATCAGATCAACCAATTGATCTCCCAGCAGAACGTGAGGATAGAAGCGTTCGAAAGAGGGCGACAATAAGGCTCTCCCCCGCGGAGACATCTTCGCCCTCCATCTCTCAGTCGTTCTCCTTCCCCGCGAAGGACACCACCGGTCGACTCTCAGAGCCCGTCCCCCCAAAATGCGGGACGCCGCCCGCGCCTGGATCGACCCCAGCCTGTGGTCGCCCAGAAACGCCATCGATCCCCTCCTCGGAAGGAACGATGACGCTCTCCTGCCCAAAAGAGGAGCAAAGCTGACGGCGAAAAGCCGAAGAGCCGTCCAAGGAGTTCCCCCCGACGACAGGGGCCTGGTCGGGGTAACCACACCCCGTCACGGTCACCAGTTAGGAGTGACGAGGACGACCAGTGGACCCCACTGTCCAAGGAGATTATGGAGACTCCTATACCTGTGGGGATAGCAAAGCCTCCACCCTTGGGGATGTACGACGGCACCGCCGACCACGTCGAGAGCTTCGAAGCTATGCTCGACTACAGGAACATCCGGGGAGCCATCAAATGCAGGCTATTCCCGACCACCCTCCGGAAAGGGGCCATGACGTGGTACAAAACCCTCAAGCCGGAGTCCATCATTGCTTGGAGATAACTGAAGAGACAATTCTCCACACATTTCACTGCGTCCCGTCGCCACCCGAAGATGGTGGCCTCCCTGGAAGCCATCCTCAAAGGGAGAGACGAATCTCTTAGAAGTTACATAGAGAGATTCAACCGAGAAGCCGTCGAGGTACCCGCTACCGACGACATAAAGAAGTTCCTGATCGAGCGGGGACTGTATCACGGGACCGAGTTTGCCAAGGTTGTGGGCATCCATAGACCCCACAACTTGAAAGACCTCCTCCACCGAGCCCAATCATACATCCAGTTCGAAGAGTCGGAAGCCGCCCACGTTGCCCGCGACTCACGACACCAATAGGGCCCCCGGAGCTCCAGGGATGAAGACTCTACTGCCCCCCGGCGCGGGGGAGAGAGACGACGCGAAGGCCGTCCCAGGTACTTTCGCGAGTCGAGTGGTCCAGCTGGCCGGTTCACGGAGTACACTCCACTCAACGTACCCGCGAGCGAATTCTCTCCGATTGCGCCAACTCAAAATTTCATAAAGGGGGTGTCCACTTTTCGAAGCCGACACCCCCCAAATCAAACACTGACAAGTCCAAATACTGCAGGTTCCATCGGAGTCACAGACATGTCACCGAGGACTGCATCCACCTCAAGGATGCGATAGAGATCCTAATCAAGGAGGGCCATCTAAAATAGTATACAAAGAGGAACGACTCTCCTCGACCAGATGCACGGGATGCGCAAAGCGTCGAGGAGACAACCCCCCCCCCCCCCCTTGGAAAGAACAGACTGCAAGTCGCTCTAAGCGTCAATCGCCCAGAGGACATTTACATCCCCGAAGGGATCGAGGACCCCGCGGCAGTTCGCAGTCTGTGGGAGAGTTTTCCCCCTGAGGACCTTGTCCCAGCCCGTAGTACATGGGAAAGTTTCCCCACAGCGATGGCTATATCCGACGAGGGCTTCAACAAGGTCTCCGTTGGTTCAATCAAGAGGAAGTTTGACGAGCTGGAATTCGCGACCTCGGCACAGACTTCCACCTTAGAGAGGGTGCAGAGGAAGTCAAACCCCATCACCTTCTACCTCGAGGAACTGTCAGGTGGTGCGCCAACCTCCACCATCACTCTCCTGATCCGGGCGCAGATTTCAAAAAAGGGTTGGTCTTACACTCTATTAGAGGCCCAAAAGTTTATTTTTATACAAGAGATGGCGCTTACGACTCAGGGAGAGGCCCAGATAAAAAACAGTGATTGCACCGTCATTTTGAAAATCGTACGGGACTTATACAATGACTGAGGCCCAAATTGTTTATGTACAAAGGGGGTTGGGTCTTACACTCTATTAGAGGCCCAAAAGTGTTTGAAAAAGAAGAAAAATGGGACTTACAACCAAAGGGAGATCCATATGATTTTGTTTAAAAGGCGACGATCGCGCCGCGGTTTTAGAAAACACAATGGGACTTATATAATGACTGAAGCCCAAAATTTACTTACGTGACAAGGGGTGGGTCTTACACTCTATTAGAGGCCCAAAAGTGTTTTGAAAAATGTTTGTGAGGGTGAAAATAATCAAAACCCTAATTTGATTTAAAAATAATTTTTATTTGAATAAAAATCATTTAAAATGATCAAAATTACCAAACATGTGTGAGAAATAAGTTGTGATCTTGGATAAGTTTTTGAAAAATCATATTTTATCCATAGAATGATTTAAAAATCATTTGAATTTGACAAATCAAGAAAAAGAATTTATTTAAAAATGTTTAAAAACAATTAAAAGGAATCCTTTTCAAAAATTCAAAATATATTAAATAAATAATATCTTTTTGATATTTTGTGGAATAAAATACTTTAACATTTTTATGTTTTTTTAAAGAAAAAGACCAATAAAAAATGATAAAAAATGAGAGAGAAATTAATTTTTGAAATCATTAAAGAAAATAATATGAAAAAATAAATGAAATTGGAAAAGTTATAAAAATTTGTCATGGGTGGGGATTGAACCCACAACCTCTCACCCACACACAAGCAAAACACGCCCTTGCCAACTGAGCCAATGTGTGCTGGTGATATTGAAACACAAACAACACATAATATATGATAAATGCGTGGTAAATTCAAAAATCCGCGCGAAGAACTTCATCTTCATCCTCTAGCCGGATTTGCAAAATCCATGCTATCTCACTCAATACGTAATGAAATGGGATGATGTAAACATGAAAACCACTTGTTTTTAAACAAGGAACACGATGGTGGCATTTAATTTCATTTATTTTAAGTATAGGGGAAGTTATTACGTGATTATCAGATGAACCCTAAAAAATGCAAAAACTATATGAAATCCTATACACATAAGGTAAATAGCAATTGTTTCAGGGTTAAATGTCTATGAACATCCAGAAACATGTTGGTAACTTGAAACAACATCTATGATGCATGTAGCATGGAGTTTGGAAGTTCAAGGCTTACCTCTGCAAGAAGGAATCAAATTTTGTTGTAGAGGTGTTACAGAAGTGAAACAATGATCTGGATAGCTTCCTTAGGCCTCAAGGATTGTCTTGCAACCTTTAGAATGTTTTGAAACACTTTGGATAAGCTGGCTTGATTCTGACTGCAATTGGACCAAGTGAGAAATGGAGATGTTGATCCTGATGTTTTAGAAGTGTGAAGAGTGTTTGATCAACTCATATATGATGTATGGGATGTGTTAGAATAATTGGTTGTGATGGAATGACTCTCTAATGAAAAATTCGATAGTGACTAGCAAATGAAGGCATTTCTGGTGTGAGGGAGAGATTTTGAGTAAGGCCAGTGTTCTGAGGCTTTGGTGTACTCAAACTGATCACAATTGATGTCTATTTATAGTGCAACAAGTTTGTTTTGGCATCAATAGTGAATGAAGGCTTGGACAGTCCTTTGGCCAATGGTGATCAAATGGAATCTCAAGTCTCCTCTAGCCATTGACTTGAGGTTAAGGCACAGGCTATGAGTCCTTTGGTTCAGAGATAAGGCTTGACTCATCTTGGATAACATTGTCTTGATGCATGCTACCTCTATGCATTCATTCAATGCTTCTTGACAACTTTAAAAATTTTGAATAAGAATCTTGAATTTCCACATGCCTAAATGATAGCTCTTGGACTTGTGAGGCTTGTGGATCAGAGATACTTGCTTGGATGAGATTATCATATATTTTCAGAAGTGTGACAAGGCTTAAGTTTGCACAATTTGGCCAGCTCGAGCAAAAATGCACAAAACTGCCTTGTACAAGACAGTTTGAAAGTGTCACTTTGGGATGATCATATCTCCTTGCTCAAATTGAGTTATGGAAGGCTCATATACTTTTTAGAAAGCCCTCATATGGTACAATTCATGTATGGTCATAGATTATCTTGAAACTATCTGAATCCAATTGAAAAATCCTCATGAACATTGATGTTCAAGGATGAAAACTTAGACAGTTTTTTACTAAGTGTTAAATCTTTGATTTTCACCACTTTGATCCATCCATAACCAAAAATCCATGAAGAATTAAAGTTTCATGTAGTTTAAGCTTTTTTAGAATGTCGGAAGACCTACAAATCACGCTTTGGATCACTCAAAATGACTGCTTGGATCAAAAGTTATGGTCCTTGGAAGTTGGTACCAAATCCATCCAAGTTTAGTAACTTAGAAAATTTTTCAATTTTTCAAGATTAGCCCTTTTACAAGTTATCATAATTTCTTGATCAATTCTTGTTCAAATGACATTATAAATCATATTTGATGAGAATATGAGTCATAAGGATCATTTTTGCCTAAAAAGTCATGTTTTGACTTTTGGCTCCAGAGCGATTCGGTGCGGAAAAACCCTAATTCCCGACTTTTGAGGAATGCATTCTCTGAGGGTAAGTTAACATTGAAAATGGACTCCTATGGTTATTGTGAGCACCTTGAGTCACATTTTGAAGCCTTGGCTCATTCCCCTATGAAAATTTCACTCTGGAGGTCTCAGTCGACCAAAACCCTAATTTGGTGCACTGGGTGTTTCGAAGCTCAATCCACTTGGAATGTTGCAACCTTGTGCTTGATTCTTGATATGAGAGACCTCTTGATCCTTCATGGATGTTTGAGAGTTTAGACAAGTTGAATATCATGTCATTTCTTGATTTATCTTTTGTATAAATGTTCTGAGAGGGCTCAAAACCCTAATTCTTGATTGTAGTGAATGCTCAACAATCCTTAAAGAGATTGATGAGGTATGATGGCATATCTATATTGTGGTGATGATCTTCACAATGATGGGAAATCTTGTGGTCAAAATTTGGAGTATGACAATTGTCTTTCCCAAAATTCTTTCCTTTGAATCTTTCGATCATGCCATTTTTTAGTTGGTTCTTTGTAAAATTTGGCATTCTCGTACGCTCGATTATGAAATTCTTCCAACTCTTAGAGTTGAAGGATTCGAGAATCTCCCGCTTTTGAAAGATCATAATTCAAGAATTTTGAGGCCCATAAAGCTTTGTGTTCGAACTCTAAGGGTAAGTGGCAAGCTTTTCCATAAACTAACTAGTAAGGCGACATACCTATTGGTGTTTTGAATGCGGTTCTATATGCCCGCAGCGCATCATCCAACTTGGTTGCCCAATCCTTTCGAGATGAGCTCACAGTCTTCTCTAGGATTTGCTTAAGCTGTTTTCATACCCCAAATTTTGACCACCAAGATTTCCCATTATTGTGAAGATCATTACCACAATATGGATATACCATCATGCCTCATCAATCTCCCAAAGATAGTTGAGCATCCACCACAACCAAGAATTAGGGTTCGGGCCCTCTCAAAGTACTTAGACAAAAGATCCATCAAGAAATGACATGATCTTCAACTTTTCTAACCTCTTAAACATCCACAAAGGAGCAAGAGGACTATCACATCAAAAAACAAGCACACAGTTGTGGCATTCCAAGTGAAAGGAGCCTCGAAACACCCGATGTCACCAAATTAGGATTTTGGACGACTGGGACCTCCAGAGTGAGATTTTCCTAAGGGCATGAGCCAAGACTTCAAAACATGACTCAATATACTCAAAGTAACCCTAGGAATCAATTTGCAAAGTTAAATTACCCTCAGAGGAGGCATTCCTCAAAAGTCGGGAATTAGGGTTTTTATGCGCCGAACCGCTCCGGGGCCAAAAGTCAAAACATGACTTTTTTAGCAAAAATGATCCTTCTGACTCATATTTTCACAAAATATGACTTATAATGTCATTTGAACAAGAATTGATCAAGAAATCATGATAACTTGTAAAAGGGGTAACCTTAAAAAATTGAAGATTTTTCTAAGTTACTAAGTTTGGACGGTTTTAGTACCAACTTCCAAAGGCCATAACTTTTGATCTAGACAGCCATTTTGAATGATCCAAAGCCTGATTTGTAGGTCTTCCTACATTCTACAAAAGCTTCAACTACATGAAACTCTGATTCCTCATGGATTTTTAGTTATGGATGGATCAAAATGGTGAAAAATCATGAACATAACAATTAGTGCAAAACTGTCTAAGTGTCAGCTTTGGGCATCAAAGTTCATGAGGGTTTTTCAATTGGATTCAGATAGTTTCAAGACCAACTCTGATCATACATGAATTGTACCATATAAGGGCTTTCTAAAAAGCACAAGAGCTCTCCATAACTCCATTTGAGCAAGGAGACATGACCCCCTCAAAATCACCATTTCCAACTGTCTTGTACAAGACATAATTTTGCATTTTTGCTAGATTTGGAAAAATCAGACAAGTATAAGCCTTGTCATCCATTTGGACATCTCAGGGGATAACATCAAAGAGAAATGATCTGATCCACAAGCCTCCCAAGTCCAAGGATCTACATGTAGCCATAAATGTCCTAAAAGGGCTAAAAAGCTCAAAGACTCCAATTTTGTTTCAATGCATTCAATGGGTTCACAAGGTGGCAAGCATCAATAAATTGCTAACTGAATTGAGTCAAGATTCAGCTCTGAACCAAAGGACTCATAGCCTGTGCCCTAATCTCAAGTCAATGGCTAGAGGAGACCAAAGATGCCTTTAGATCAACATTGGCCAAGGGACTGTCCAAGTCTCCATTCACTATTGATGCCAAAACAAACTTGTTGCACTATAAATAGACATCAATTGTGATCAGTTTAAGTACACCAAAGCACCCAAACTGTTGCTTTACTCAAAATCTCTCTTTCACTACAAAAATGCCTTCATTGGCAAGTTACTATCGAATTTTGCATTAGGAAGCCATTCCATCATAACCAATTGATCTAACACCTTTCATATCAATGGTACGATCACTGTTTTCATTTGGGCCTCAGTCATTGTATAAGTCCCAGTACAATTTTTAGATCAACGGTACGATCACTGTTTTCATCTGGGCCTCTCCTTGAGTATAAGCCCCAATCTTCCCTTTTAAAACAACTTTCCCTTTTGATTTAGGTTCAAATTCATAATTGTTATCAAAACTTTCTTTAATTTCTTGAACAACTAACCATACAGCTGTTAGAATGGAAGCTTGCTCACCTGTAAGTTTTAAAACAGCTTTCTTTTACATACTTGTATATATATATTTGTTTGTAATGCTAGAAGCTTGCTCACTTGTAAGTCCTCTTACCCTCTTTTACATACTTGTATATATTTCATCTGTATATATATATATATACCTGTATATTATCTTGCTTAGAGTTTTCCCCGACAATTAGGTCTAGGATTAGATCAAACCAGTGGTCACTCTTTCAACATAGTCAAAACTAGTTCCCCATAGGAAATTCCATATACAGTCTTGCCTCCTCTCGGGCTTATACAATATGGAACAGAGAAAGGCATTATTCCCGGTGAAACTTTTCTTAAGACAGTCACTATTAGAAAATTGTCAAAGAAATTCATTTCCCACAGAGAGGATTAATTCCCGGTGAAACCTTTCTTGAATTTCTTCAAACCTTAGAACTGTTCACTAAAGAAAGGATTATTCCCGGTGAAACCTTTCTTGAACTTTTCTTTGGTTTGGACCCACAGGCTTCCTAAAAGCATCCCCAGCCTCCTCTTGGGCTTTTTACAAGGCCCTCAGGCTTCTTAGAAGTTCTCATGCCTCCTCTTGGGCTTGGTACAAGGACCCAAAGACCTCTTACAGGTATAGGACAGAACCTAGTCATCCTTCGTTAGAGCAGCCCTTTCAAGAGTCAAAACATCAAACCAGTTTAGGGTTGATTCTCATCACTTAAAACACCAGCCTTCTCTTGGGCATCATACAAAATAAACCTTTTCATACCAGTAGACTTGGACAGTCTCATCTCCTTTTGGATCTCAAAGAAACCCTAAAGTTTCCCAAAAGCACAGGATAAACCCTAATCATCTCATCAATCACCAGTAGAGTTAAAACCTCCATAGGTTTTTTAATCAACCTTTAACCCTCACTTTAAATTTCGCCAGCTAGGGTCAAATCACTATCAATAAACCTTTATCAGAACCTCAAGGCATCTGATATTTTAACTTTTCGGTAATCCTCAACAAGAGTGTATTCCTCAATTTGGACCTGCCTTTGGATCTCAATAATCCTCAGCAGAAGCTAGCCTCCTCTTAGGCTTTATATAAGGAATTCCCCAACGAGCCTCCTCTTAGGATTTGTATAATGATCATCCCTCAGAACTTTCAGCCTCAATCTTGGGCTTTGTACAAGACACCCACATAAATATCTCTCCAGTAGAGTCAGTCATAACTTTCAGCCTCAATCTTGGGCTTTGTACAAGACACCACATAAATATTCTACAACTGAGTCAGTCATAATCTTTAGCCTCAACCTTGGGCTTTGTACAAGACAGATAAAACCCCTCCCCAGTGGAGTCAGAACCCTTAGCCTCAATCTTGGGCTTTATACAAGACAGACAAAATATTTCCCCTGAAAAAGTCAAATGTCCAGCCTCCTCTTAGGCTTTGTATAATGATCTCCCTAAAAGAGTCAGTCTCTTTTTAGCCTCAATCTTGGGCTTTGTACAAGACAGATATAAAAACTCCCTAAGTGGAGTTAACCCCTTTAGCCTCAAATCTTGGGCTTTGTACAAGACACACAAATAAAAACTTCCCTGAAGAATCATTTCTTCTCAGCCTCCTCTTAGGCTTTGTATAATAATATCCCTAGTGGAGGCAATCAACCTTTTAACTTCAACCTTGGGCTTTGATCAAGGCACACAAAAGTTAACATTCCCTTCAGATAAAATCAAAATCTCTATGTAGGAAGACATTTCTCTGTACAATCACACATCAAAACAGACATTCAAACAAAACCCTAATCCCAGATAACTGATATAAGTGGCACACTTGTTGATTCAAAAATCTAAGCTGTAGTCCATCTCTTATCCTGGTAAATCCCATTCTTTCGTCTAATTGCTGTAAGTGGCAAGCCTCTGGATTATTTACATCCAAGCCAATGTCCCTCTCTTAGCATGAAAGACTCCTAAGGAAAAATGGCATTACTCAACACTGAGTTAAAGTTTTCTTCTTCAAGACAAATCCCCTATAAAGGAAATTATGGCATTATTAGATTCACATATCCCAATTAAAGTAATTCTCCTTTATAATCAGTCACCCAACAGTTGTGATAAACAGATGAGATATCTCCCTTAGAGATTATGAATTCTCTCTCAGTTAAACCTTTAGCTTCAATCTTGGGCTTTGAACAAGACACAAATAACCTTTACCTTCAATCTTGGGCTTTGAACTAGACATCAAACATCTCTTTCCTCCCATAGAATAGGAGGAACTAAGATTGCTCTGATTTCCCTGTTCTTCTTTAACGGGAATACGTAGGGATAAGATTGCGAAATCTTAGCGAGCACACCAATAAAAAACCTTAGGTCTTGTACCTTACCGAAAACATCAAAAACCCGAAAAACAACAAAATACTCTCTCTCAAACATTCCCAAAGGAGAAACTTCCCTAATAAACAGATAAATACCAGTAAATAGAAAATAGTAGAAATTGCTAACAATCTATGGATAATCATATATAGGATGGGTAATTGACAACTCCCCATTGTATAACCTAACCTCAGACCCCCACTCTCTTAGCATTTTTTAAAGAAAACATTTGCGTGTATGGTTAGTTTTAGATAACTTCCCTTTCCTTTCCAGCTTCATAGGATAAATACAAAATCAGAAAGTAGCACCCAATTCCAACCATGGCGATAAGGTGGTCGCGTCACCGAAAAAAATCGCACGCTACAAAAAAATGGCGACTCGGCTGGGGAGTCTTAAGGATTAGAATTCCTAAGATGTCTAGGTTGTTAGAATTTTATATACTATATATATATATATATATATATATATATATATATTTACTGCTTTTCCTACTTGATATCCGTGTTTATTTTCTGCCAATGGGAATGCAATTGATACGCATGTGGAAAGTTTGAGAGAACCCTAAGATAAGGGGTGGTATAGACGGGTGGACTTATAGGGAGTGAATCCCGAATAAGCGATCCTGGTAGACCACCAAATCAGGCGAGGGCCCATGTGGATTCTGCCTGTCGAACGACCGATTGTCGTGAAAGCAGAGTTTTCCCAGTGCGGTACCCGTGACCCTGAGGATTTAGTAGACATTAACCATATGACCACTTGGTAGTGCGGTAGCTATCGGGAATAGTTAATACACGATACTACTCATAAATGAGATTACCCTAGAATGCTACAGCTTGCTCGGATGAACCAGCTTGTTGTTGATATCCCTAGGGCGGTCAATGATTTTGGGAACCTTAGAATCCGTTTTATAGGTACAAAAATTGACCAGAATACAACCTTTGGAGATGGGTAGAGCCATGACTCCATGCTCATGACGTTGAACCCTTGAACCCATGTTTTTTCAATGTTTTTGTGTGTTGCATTCATGAATTCATTTAGAAAACTCTAAAACAAAGAAAAATCTTCTCTTCTGTTCTTTCTTTTTCAAAATAAACTAAAATAATGATTGCAAATATCAGAAAGATTGTGTTATGGATTTCGGTAGAAGAAAGACACACAGGTACACTTTCAAGGTTCAGAAACTTGAGGATTTAAGGAGGTTGGCAAGGATGATCACCAACCCTGATGCTTTCAGAGCTAAGAATGGAGGACTGTTGTCTCTGTTAAGGATCCACGTAGTTGAAGGAATTTGGTCTACGTTAATTCTGTTTTACGATCTGGTTTATCACTGCTTCACATTCCCATATTATCAACTAGCACCAACGTTAGAAGAGTACTCTCATCTGATTGATTTACCTATCACAGTTCAAGCTCCATTTTCTGGACTGGAAGAAATTCCAAAGGATCAGGCCATTGCAAGAGCAATATATTTGGATGAGTCATAAGTTAGGACTCACATAACCACTAAGGGGGGAATCCAGGGTTTACCAGCTAAATTCCTAATAGAAAAAGCTCTATACTTTGCCAGTGTAGGAAACATAACTGCTTTCGAAGATATCTTTGTTCTACTCACATATGGGTTATTCCTCTTTACCAACATCAATAACTTCATCGATACCAATGCCATTAAGATATTTCTGATTGGAAACCCCGTACCAACCCTGCTTGCAGATGCTTATCATTCTGTACACTTAAGGAATTTGTACAGCGGAGGAATGATCACATGCTGTGTACCCCTGCTCTACCAATGGTTCATTTCCCATTTACCCAAGTTTGCTACTTTTTGGGACCATAAGAGTACTCTACGTTGGTCACAGAGAATCATGTCTCTCACCAACTCGGACATAGATTGGTACAATAGGATTTATGAGGGGATAAAGGTCATTGACAGATATGGAAACTTCCCTAATGTACCCCTCATAGGAACTAAAGGAGGAATCAACTATCATCCAATTTTAGTTTGCCGTCAACTCGGATACCCGATGAAGAATATCCCGCATAATGTTCATTTGGAAGGTCTTTTCTTCAAGGAAGGGGAAAATGACAGGGCACTAAAGAAAGAAATAGTGCACGCCTGGAAACATGTTCACAGGAAAGGAAGAGAGACTCTAGGAAGACCTGACTGTATCTCCATGGAACCATATCTCCACTGGGTACAAACTAGAGCCCTCAAGCTGAGAATGCCTTACCCGCGTCAAGAAGTTTTTCCATTGAAGGAATATGTCCTTTATTTCATGTCTGATACGGAAAAACTCCAGGTAGCTCTCAACAAAGTTCAACGGGAGAAAAGCTCTTGGAAAAACAAGTATCGAATCCTCAACGTGGAGTGTACCAAAATTCAGGAACTGTTAAAAGAAAAGGATGCTCTGATTGAGATTTTGGAACAACATGCTATGGAAGATCAAAGGAACTTGCTCACTCCTTTCACTTGGCAAAGAAGTGACAACCCGACAACGGCTGAAGAACATCGATCAAAGAAAAGGAAAAAACCAGAACCAGCATCTGAGATCTCCTCAGAGAGGACCCAGGATCTCTGAGCTTAGAAATTTTCCTTACAACACTTTATAATATACTGTAATTTTCTTTGTAACATACTGCAATCTTTCAAATTCAATAAAACAGGGCCTTCACCCTCCACTGTATAATATTTACAATCTATTTGTTGAAGTTGTTTTTGACTAAAACTAAAAATATATATCATTGCATATCATTCATCATTCTCACATAATGCGTTCTTCTTATCTTCGAGTCTCACGTATGTGTCACGATTCTAGAGTCAAACTATCTCACTCATATAATACTCGGGTTAATCGACAAAAGAAAATGGAAGATCTCGAGGTAGAGAACAGAGAGCTGAGAGAAGAAGTCAACGCTCTATAGGAAAGTTTGGAAAAACTTCACAATGACATGCAATCCCTGGCAGCAGCTCAGAGACAACAACAAAGGATTGTAATCTCAGAGATCACATCTACCCCCGTAGTGGAGACATATGATCCTCGGTAAAACATGCCTAAGGGGAGCCCCTAGGGCATGCCTCTCAACTTTATCTCTGAAGGATATATCCCGCCGGTCACAGAAGACCAAGAAACTGCAGCAGGAACAGCTGGGCCTGAAGGTTACAAACTTCGGGAAAGCGAAGACCCAAGAGTTATGACAGCAACTCCTTGTAGCACGGTTTTTGTGGTTTCGAATCACTATCGCTTTGGTACTACAGTTCGATTCATTTTTTATCCTATTGAAGCGGATGAAGGAAGGGAAATAGATGTCTCCAATTAACCCTGCTTGCATACTGAGTTTAAACAGTCAAAACTATTGGTTTACAGAGGCGGCTTTAGTTCGTGGGTCTCTCTCTGCTTATTTTGTTCAGAACGAAATATCGGGACTGTTCATGGGGAATTTGTTGGGATAATGTGCTAGATTGGTCGGAGGTAGGGGACTTTGAGTGTTTTTGATTAGTGTGTTTTTGGTGTCTTGTTCAAAGCCCAAGACATGAAGCTAAAGGTGGTTTATATCTTGTTCAAAGCCCAAGATGTGAAGCTGAAGGGTCTATTTGTATCTTATTTAAAGCCCAAGATGTGAAGCTAAAAGGGTGTTGACTTTAGAGAGAATTTGTCATCTCTAAAGAGGGGTCTGTTTGTCACAACTGTTGGGTGACTGATTATAAAGGAGAATTACTTTAACTGGGATATGTGAATCCAGCAATTCCATAATTTCCTTTATAGGGGATTTCAACCTGAAGGAGATGACTTTAACTCAGTTTAGAGCAATGTCATCTTTCCTTAGGAATTTCTCATGCTAAAAGAGGGACAGTGGCGTGGATGTAAATAATCTAGAGGCTTGCCGCTTACAGCAATTAGACGGGGGAAAAGAAGTTGTTGATGTTTGTATACTGTGAGCAAGGCACAAATTTTGATGCTAACAGGTTGATTGCCTCAACCGGGGTTTCCTTATACAAAGCCTAAGAGGAGGCTATTGACCCAACAAGAGGGTGCTTTTTTGTCTCGTACGAAGCCCGAGATAGAGGCTAAAAGGGTTGACTCAACAAGAGAGTGTTTTTGTATGTGTCTTGTACGAAGCCCAAGACAGAGGCTAAAAGGGTTTGACTCAACAAGAGAGTGTTTTTGTATGTGTCTTGTACGAAGCCCAAGACGGAGGCTAAAAGGGTTTGACTCAACAAGAGAGTCCTTTTATACTCAACAAGAAAGTGTTTTTGTATCTCGTACAAAGCCCGAGATGGAGGCTAACAATGTTTGACTCAACAAGAGAGTCTTTTATACTCAATAAGAGAGTGATTTTGTATCTCGTACGAAGCCCGAGATGGAGGCTGAAGGTGATCGACTCAACAAGAGAGTCTTTTTATACTCAACAAGAGAGTGTTTTGTATCTCGTGCAAAGCCCTAGATGAAAGCTAAAAGAGGATTGACTCAACAAGAGAGTCTTTTATACTTAACAAGAGAATGTATTTGTATCTCGTACGAAGCCCGAGATGGAGGCTAACAATGTTAACTCTGCTGGGGAGAATCATTGTACAAAGCCCAAGAGGAGGCTAGGGTTACCGTTTCAGTTGAGTGACAGGTCCAGTATGTTGGTTAAAAGAGAAAATCAATTCTTATATGGGTAATGTTGTACTCATGGATTTGATCTGAGGAGCAGGGTTATTTCCTGTTCTTTAAGAAAATGGGGAATCCGAAGGGTATTGAGACTACCCAAGTCTACGGGTGTTTTCTTCCTATTTTTGAAAGGAACTTGAGAATGTCTTCGAGACTTAAGGAGATTAGACTGTCCGAGTCTAGAGTTTTATCTTTTGTACTATGCTCAAGAGAGATAAAGAGACAGTACGTTCGTGGTAGAAAGATCTAGACTCTTTGAAAGACTGTTCTATTAAGATGACTAATATATGTTCCTATACCTTTAAGAGGTCGTCGGGACAATTTGTACGAAGCCCAAGAGAAGGCGAGAAAAACTTTTAAGAAGCCGACGGGACAATTTGTACGAAGCCCAAGAGGAGGCTATCTTCCCGGAGGAAGAATCATTATACGAAGCCTAAGAGGAGGATGTGAAAACTTCTAAGAAGTCGATTGGTCCTTGTACAATGCCCAAGAGGAGGCGGGGATGCTTTTAGGAAGCCTGTGGGTCCTTGCACTAAGCCCAAGAGGAGGCTGATGAACTGTTCCAGAAGGGGTTTCACTTGGAACATTGGCCTTCTGTATATGAACTGTTCAAGGGAGGGGTTTTCTTAGATCTAGTTATCTAAAATTGTTGTAAAAGAAAATTCTCATGGTTTAGGTTATGTTGAAATATCCGGGAGAATGTCGGATGTAAGGAGACGAGGTTTTGTCTAGTTCTAGACGTAGTTGCCGGGGAAACTCTAAATATCTATACTAGTATTACACAGTCGATATAAGTTTATGAAATAAAACTTACAGTGAAATAGCCCCACAGTACAGTTATATACATATGAAAGCAGTAAATGAAAGCGGGTATACACTTACTCGGTTGTAGAGCTTCCATGCTGTTTGGTTAGTTGTTCAACAAAGAAAGCTTTGATAACAATATTATATTCAAAATCAAAGGAGAAAGTGCTTTGAAAAGAAAATTGGGGCTTACAGCTCAAGGAGAGGCCCAGGGTTTAATCAGTGATCACACTGTCGTTTTGTACAGGGACTTATGCAAGTTATTGAGGCCCAAGAAAGGTTTTCTGTACAAAGGGGATGGGTCTTACACTCTCTCAAGAGGCCCAAAAATGATTGAAAAAAAGAAATGGGGCTTATAACACGAGGGTAGGTGTTAGATGTCAATCATGATATATTTTTGTATGAATTATTTGGCATTTTTCATGACTTTTCCATGTGGAATATGTTGATTTTAGTGTGGAATGTTGTTGTTGTGCATTATTTGAAATATACTTGTGGTGCTTGTAATGTGTGTGCTAATGTGCAGAAATAGGAATGAAAAGATCAAAGTTTGAAGACACAAAGAAATAGTGCAAGCTGCCAAAGAATTGAAATCAACAACAGCATTCGCTAGGCGAGTGTTGGCGAAGATGCCAGCGAAGGTTCGCCTAGCGAACGTTAGCGAGAGTGCCAGCGAGGGAGTGGCAGAAAGTATGCAAAAACCTTCAGTAGGAAAACTGGGTAAATTCGCTGGGCGAGGGAGCCAACGAATGCTCGCTGATGTGTTCGCGTGGCGAAGGTGCCAGCGAGGGGGTGGCAGAAACTTTCACTTTTGAAAACACCCAAACTTCGCTGGGTGAGTGGGGTTGGCGAAGGTTCGCTTCGTGAGTGTTTTGGTTCGCCTAGCGAACCCGCGATACTCCTTGGGGGCGGTTTAAGTCTGAGGCACTTAAAAGTGCCATGTTTTTAGTCATTCGCTAGGCGAATGAATCCTTTGCTAGGCGAAGGGTGCTGTGAGTAAAGTGTATAAATAGATTTTTTACTTTTTGTAAAGGGATCTTTTGCTCATTTTCCATTAGAATTAAGGGTTTACAGTATTTTGATCATCAAAGAGTGTATTTTCTATTGGAGAAGCTGAAGTCGCATCCATTCTCGATTAATCGTCATGGATGCTCATTCATCTCCTCTCTTTACTTGTCATCCAAGCTACCATGAGAAGTGGTAGCTAAACACTCAATGTTGAGGTTAGATGTAGTTGATTCTCTTTTTATGTATTGCTTTTGATCTATTGTATATGAACAAAGTCTTTGAACAATATAGATGAAGTTGTTTTCTCTTAATGCTTTATGTTTGATTTGTTTTACTCTAGACATAGATTCCACAAATCTTGACCTAACAATTTCATCTCTTAAAAACCAAACTCTAGACATAGATTTGGGATTTGCTATTCGCATTGTATTGATCTTAATGATCGTTGCTTAGATTGTTAGCGTGAGACATCATCTAACGGTCTAAACAACGGTACTCACGATTTCGCTTTAGACATAAACGTAGTCGGGAGGATACGCGGTTGTATTGGTCGGAAACCGAGTTCATATGCTTGATTAATTGTTTATACATGGAAAGGATTAGCGAAACCTAACCTTAACATGCTTTTATAAAACCTTTTACAAAATCTTTGTGACCAAATTAATCTTTGCTACAAGTGAATGTTAGAACTAATTGAGAAATTATTGAAACCGTTAACTTAGAATATCGCAACTGTTGAAAGGCACGCATCAAATATCAAACAATCCCTATGGATACGATTTAAAAACAACCCACACAATTACTCTTCTAACAAAATGGCGCCGTTGCCGGGGATTGTTAAGTGATATTGCAAGCATTGCGATAGTTGAGTTATTTTAAGCTGTTACCACTTTATCTTGAGCTTGTTAATCTTTTTTGTTTAGTGTGCAGACTTAGTTTATGCGAGGGAAATTACCGGCGGACCAACTTCTTTTCGATCCTGAGATTGAGAGAACCGCTCGTAGAATCAACAGCAGGACTAGATGAAGGAGGCAGATAGCGAGACAGAAGCGAGAACAAGAGGAAAGTACTTCTACACCAGCACCTGTTCCACAAATACTTCCAATTATGGAGGGAGATCCACCACCACCGGCTTCTAAGCCATGTACAAATAGTCCGAGACACAATGCTCAGTTCGCTCGCCATGCACACAATAGTCGTCATGCTGAAATGAAGACCGGAATTCTTCAACTTTTATATCAAAGTCCATTTACGGGTATGGATCATGAAGATCCTTTCACCCATTTGACAAAATTCTATGAAATAGTGGGAGCGACTGGTGCACCGGAAGCAGAAGAGGAGTCTCTGTTCAAGAGACTATTCCCGCATTCCCTCATTGGGAAGGCCAAGGAATGGTACCTTGATCAGTCAACTGCCATAATGACGGATTGGAATGCTTTGGAAGAGAAATTTTTGGAGAGATTTTTCCCTCACACTCGGTTTATGGAAGCAAAGACCGCCATCGCGGTATTCACACAAGGAGCTAATGAATCTCTCAACGAAGCTTGGGAGAGGTTCAAATCAATGTTACGAAAGTGCAAAGGCCATGGTTTTGATGAATTATCACAAATTCATATCTTTAGAAATGGGCTGCAACTTGTACACAAAACCTTGTTGGATGCCACCGCCGGTGGATCCTTATTAAGCAAAACTGCAGCAGAAGCCACAACTATCATCGATAAAATGGCCTTGAATGATCATCAAGGTAGTCACAACCGTGGACCTTTTCAACGAACTCCGGGAGTGTTAGAATTAGGAACAAGCGATGATATCCTTGCGCAGAACAAATTGTTATCACAACAGGTTGAGTTGTTAACGAAGCAAATGTCTAAGCTGCCGCAACAGTTCAAAGAGATGCATGAATCTTCAAGTAAAAATGTGCAAGTGTTAGTGTGTGAATTATATCGAGGTGACCATCTGATCGGTTATTGTCCTCCCGTTGAGGAGGAAGAAAATTACGCGGGAAATCAAGGTTACCAACCCCGACCTCCGTATCAACAAGCCAACCAAGGTTACCAACAAAGACCTAACCAAGGTTATCAACAACAATGGAGACCACAAGAAGCCGGACCATCAAACCGTCAACAATACCAAAATTACACTCAACCTCCGCAAGCTCCCGTTGGAAATACAAAGATGGAAGACACTCTTACACAATTTATGCAAATGGAAATTTCCAACCAAAAGAACACCGATGCCGCCATAAGGAATCTTGAAACACAAGTCGGGCAATTATCAAAACAATTGGCCGACCAACAAAAAGGGCCCTTTACGGAAAATACGCTTCCGAATCCTAAGGATTGTAAAGCAATTCTCACATGAAGTGGAAGAGAGATTGACATGGGTGTAGGTAAAAAGAGAGTGGAGGAGGAGGTTGTAGTTGAAAAAGAAAAAGATAGGGAAGAGATTGAAGTAGAAAAAAATGTTGAGGGTGTGTTAGTTGAAAATGAGATAGAAAAAAATGAGAATGAGAAAAAAATAGAGAGTGAAGAAAGAGTGAAGAGAACTAAGAAGGGAAAAGAGCCGGTGAACAATATTCCGATTCAACATCTACCATATCCACATGCTCCTACAAAGAAAGATAGTGCGCGACACTATTCTCGATTTATGGATATCTTCAAGCAATTACAAATAAATATTCCATTTTTCGAGGCTTTGGAGCAGATGCCTAAATATGCGAAATTCATGAAAGATATCCTCACGAAGAAGAAAAGGTATACAGATCAGGAGACGATTATGGTGGATGCAAGCTGTAGTGCCATCATTCAACGGACTCTCCCGCGAAAAGAATGTGATCCGGGACGAGTTACATTGCCGGTTATGATCGGGAACATGTATGTGGGCAATGGGTTGATTTATTTGGGTTCTAGCATCAACTTGATACCATTGTCGATTGTGAAACGGTTAGGCCACATGGAATTGATGTCCACGCAAATGACATTGCAACTCGCCGATAAATTCACTACCCGTCCTCACGGTGTAGCGGAAGACGTGTTGGTCAAAGTGGACAAATTTTTGTTTCCAATCGACTTTGTCGTAATTGAAATGGAGGAGGACGATGATGCACCGTTGATTCTTGGAAGGCCTTTCATAAAAATTGCCCGTATGACAATTGATATAGACGACGGTCTCATGAAAGTGAGAGTCCAAGATGAAGAGGTGTGTTTCAATCTTTATGATGCCATGAAGCACAAGAAAGATAAGGGTGATTGTTTCCGAATCGATGCAACGGAGAAAGCAAGTTTTGGGGTTACAAAGCAAATTCATGTTATTGATTCGTTACAAAGAGCTTTGGATGATTCCTTGGAAGTATTCTCGGTTGAAGAAGAGCAAGCTCTTGAAGAGTGTTTGTTAGAGCTTGAAGCCTTGGAAGAATTGCAACCTTGGGAGTATGAAGAGGAAATTCTAAAAAAAGAGGTGATTGAGGAAAAATCCCAACTTGAGCTGAAAGTGTTACCGTCAACCTTGAAGTATGCTTTTCTCAATGACAGTGGTAATGAACTGGTGATTATAAGCAGTGTTTTATCTGAAGTGGAGGAAAGCCGCTTAATTCAAGTGTTAAGAAAAAATCAAGATGCAATGGGATGAACTTTGTCTGATCTGAAAGGCATAATCCCTTCGTATTGCATGCATGGGATATTCATGGAGGAGGACTTTAAACCGGTTGCTCAACCTCAACGCCGCTTAAATCCTATCATGAAAGAAGTGGTTAGGAAGGAAGTGGTGAAAATGTTAGATGCCAGGATGATTTATCCTATTTCTGACAGCCCGTGGGTTAGTCCGGTGCATGTGGTACCGAAAAAAGGCGGATTAACGGTGGTCCGAAACGAGAAAAATGAGCTTATACCAACAAAGACCGTAACCGGGTGGAGAATGTGCATCGACTACCGTAGGTTGAACAAAGCTACAAGAAAAGATCATTTTCCTCTACCTTTATGGATCAAATGCTCGAGAGGCTTTCCGGTCAACAATATTACTGTTTTTTGGATGGATATTCGGGTTACAATCAAATAATTGTGAACCCGGATGATCATGAAAAAACAGCTTTTACATGTCCGTTTGGAATCTTCGCTTATAGGAGGATGCCGTTTGGATTATGTAATGCACCGGCGACTTTTCAACGGTGTATGCAAGCTATCTTCTCGGATTTGATCGAAAAGACAATTGAGGTCTTTATGGATGGTTTCTCCGTGTTTGGACAATCGTTTGATTTGTGCTTGAAAAATTTGGATACGGTGTTAGAACGGTGTGTGGAAACTAACTTGGTGCTTAATTGGGAAAAATGCAACTTTATGGTTAACGAGGGAATTGTGCTCGGACATAAGGTTTCTTCAAAAGGCCTTGAAGTTGATAAAGCCAAAGTAGATGTTATCGAGAAATTACCACCGCCGATGAATGTCAAAGGAATAAGGAGCTTTCTTGGACACGCCGGGTTCTACCGGAGATTTATCAAGGACTTTGCCAAGGTCGCAAAGCCATTGAACAACTTGCTCGTCCAAGGTAAGGTTTTTGACTTTGACGAGTCTTGTCTTTTTGCTTTTAATTTTTTGAAAAAAATTTTAACTACCTCACCGATAACCGTTGCACCAAACTGGAAATTGGATTTTGAACTAATGTGCGATGCAAGCGATTATGCGGTTGAGGCTGTTTTGGGTCAAAGGAAAACGATACATTTTGCGAGCAAAGTTTTAAACGAAGCTCAGATTAACTATGCAACAACTGAAAAAGAGTTGCTTGCCATAGTGTATGCGTTGGAGAAATTTCTTGCCTATTTGATTGGTTCACGTGTCATCGTTTATATGGACCATTCGGCTATAAGGTATCTGCTCACCAAGCCTGATTCAAAACAGAGGCTGATTCGGTGGATCCTTTTGTTACAAGAATTTGATCTTGAAATTTGTGACAAGAGGGGTTTCGAGAATTTGGTGGCGGATCACTTATCCCGCCTGGTCAACATTGACGTGACCAAAAATGAATTTGAGGTAAAAGAGGAGTTCCCAGATGAAAAATTTTTTAGAGTGCAGGTTAGACCATGGTTCCCCGACATGGCTAACCACAAAGCCACCGGATTGATACCGGACGGTCTAACGCACCACCAAAAACGGAAATTTTTGTCTGATGCCAAGTCATTTGTATGGGATGAACCCGATTTATTTAAACTTGGTGTCGACAACCTCCTCAGAAGGTGTGTGTCAGTGGAGGAAGCCACGAATATTCTGTGGCATTGTCATAACTCTCCTTACGGAGGTCACTTCAATGGGTTAAGAACGGCCACTAAAGTCCTTCAGTCGGGCTTTTATTGTCCGTCCTTATTCAAAGATGCGCATGCGCATGCCCTTAGTTGTGACAAGTGCCAGAGAAGCGGAGGAATTTCACGGCGGCAAGAAATGCCATTACAAAATATGCTAGAAATCGAAGTTTTTGACTGTTGGGGGATCGACTTTGTCGGTCCATTCCCATCTTCATTTTCTAATGAATATATTTTGGTCGCTGTGGATTACGTTTCCAAGTGGGTTGAGGCGATAGCATGTGCTAAAGCCGACGGAAAAACAGTGGTGAAGTTTTTGAAAAGAAATATTTTTGCGCGTTTTGGTACACCTCGAGTGTTAATAAGTGATGGAGGATCTCACTTCTGTAACACTCAGCTTGACAAAGCTCTTGAGCAATATGGTGTGAAGCACAAAGTTGCTACACCATATCATCCTCAAGCTAACGGTCAAGCAGAGGTATCCAATCGTGAGATAAAATGTATTTTAGAAAAAACTGTCTCGGCCTCGAGAAAAGATTGGGCCAATAAATTGGATAACGCGTTGTGGGCGTATCGGACCGCTTTTAAGGCTCTGATCGGTCTCACACCGTTTAAAATGGTTTATGGTAAGAATTGCCACTTACGGGTAGAGTTGGAGCACAAGGCATTTTGGGCCTTAAAATTTTTGAATTTTGATCCAACTCTAAGCGGCGAAAAAAGAAAAGTGCAATTACACGAGTTGGATGAATTGCGCCTTCAGGCGTACGATTCCAATAAATTGTATAAGGAACGTGTAAAGTCTTACCATGACAGAAAAATTGTCATCAAACAGTTTGAGGTCGGACAGCTGGTCTTATTGTTCAATTCTCGATTAAAATTGTTTCCCAGAAAATTAAGATCTAAATGGTCCGGTCCGTTTCGGATTGTGGAAATCAAACCCTATAGAGCAATCGTAATTGAGGACACAATGTCAAAAGAAAATTGGACAGTTAACGGCCAGAGATTGAAAATTTATCTTGGAGGAGATTTCGAGCGGAATCCCGCCATTGTTCCCTTCCGCGATCCGTGAGATTGCGGTGGACCGTCGAGCTTAGCCGACGTTAAACAAGCGCTTGTTGGGAGGCACCCCAACATTGTAAGTATTACTGTTTATTTCTGTTGTTAGTGTGTTTAGTTATCATTTTGATGCCTTAAAAGATGTGGTAACTTTTGAACATTTTTTGAAAATTCTGGTCTTGTTCGCTGGTGTTCGCCTAGCGAGCTGGGGCGAGCATTCGCTGGCCTTCGCTTAGCGAACTCAGCGAGACAGACCACACCCATTTTTACCACATCAGTAAAAATATTGTGGGTGGGCCACCCAATTGGGCCCATGACCCATTTTGAAATCAGAATAGGGGGGAAAAAACCCTAGCCCCTTGGTCACAATTTTCCCTCCGTTTCCATTTTCTTCTCATTTCCACTCTAGAGCTACAACACTCATCTCTTTCCATTTTCCATTTGGCCTAATCCACCACTAACCGTGCGAAATTCAGGTTTGCATCCTTTTTCATTATTTATTTCTGTATGCATTGTTTATATTCTTGATAGATCAATTAGGGTTTTGAGAAAAATTTGGAACCTCTGTCATTTTGCTTTGGTATTGCATGTTAAAAACCACATAGGCATTATGATTAGACTGATAATGAAAAATAGGAGATGGCTGTTGGACTGGTTTTGATGTTGTTTTGCTGAAATTTCGCGTGTTCGCTTCGCGAGTCTGCGCGAGCATTCGCCTCGCGAATCTGAGGGGAGTGTTCGCCAGACTTCGCCTAGCGAACCTGGCGCGAACAGAAGCAAATTTTCATTTTTTATTATATGCATGCAAGTCTCTGGTTGGTTGCTTTTGAGTCGATAATGCGTTTATTTGTCTTTGTTTGGTTTTATTGTTTGTTATGTGCAGATGGCACCAAAAACTGCAATTCACGCGGCTAAGAAGCGAAAGGCTTCAACCTCGAGACAAGTGCCCGTGCGTTTTGATGAAGAAAGATTTAGGGGAGCTAAGCAAGCAGCCAGATATGAAACCCTAGAGAGAAAGCACATTTTGGCTGAAAAACAATTTTTACTGAGTGATCGTGGAGCTTACCGGACAATTGATGCTCTTTTTGTGGCGAAGAAATGGGATCGTTTGATGATGCCTCTGGATGGCTACAATGCTGAAATTGTTCGGGAATTTTATGCGAATGCATTGCCGGATGATGGAGAAAGATTTAGCTGGGCCTCTTGGGTGAGAGGCACTGTTGTGAGATTTGATCGTAGGACGATCAACACTATTTTGGGAGATCCGTTGCCGTTGGTTGGTACTGAGTTGGATGCATATCATCGCGACTTGCATCTCCACCGTGACATTGGAACCATGACCCGGGAGTTACTTCTTGAATGTAAGGAAGTTGAGCGGAATTCATCCGGGGCGCCGATTAGATTCCGAAGGGTGGACATGCAACCTTTAGTTCAGCTTATTCTGTTGTTTGTGCTCACTAACATTTGTCCCAGGTCGCATCATAGTATAGTTCCTATTTCTATGGCTCACCTTATTCACAGCATTCAGGGGAATGTTCAGATTGACGTGGCCCGCATCATTGCGGATGAAATCAAGGCAATTGTGTTAAGTGGTTTGGGAGGTACTGCGGCGCGCAGGAATGCCCCGCTTGCTTTTCCATGTCTGATCATGACCTTGTGTGCTCACTCTGGTGTGGATATTCCAGCCCGCAGGCAGGTCACTATTCTATCTGCAATTGATGATCGGTATGTGGATAAGTTCTGTAAAACTAGAGGGGTTGGTGGAGAGTCTTCTAGGGCTGCTGCTGATGATGCTGCTGAAGCTGGTGGAGGTTCTGGACCGGCGTCGCCGGCCTTTTATCCATTTCAGCAGGAGATCTGCCAATATAATTGGGATTGGATGGCTGCCCAGCAGCGTGCTATGATTGATATTTATGATTCTTTGCAGGTTCTCCAATTGCAGATCCGTGACCCTTCTTCTGAGCAAGTGATGATGTCTAGGGAGCAGTTCCTAGCGCATGCTGGTTGGCCTGAGGCCAGGCCAATTTTAAGAGGGGGTGAGGACGATGCTGATGATGAGGAGGCTGGAGTTGAGACTGTTGGTGACGATGATGATGAGGAGGAGGCTACTTCTGCTGGCGGTGATGAGGATATTGAGGTGTCGGATGAGGATTGATGTGATTTTTTTTTGTGATCTTAGACTTGTACACTTCCTTTGGTCATCAAAGTGAAGTTCTTGTATTTTTTTTTTTTCCAGCTTTTACTAGTCTAGTATTGATGTACTCGTATTCGTGTAGTACTTTTTGGATTATGTAGGTGTTTTATACACCAGGCACATTATGATTATTATTAGTAATGATTATGGTTTGCAGTAAAAAAAATTTTTGTTTCGCTTTACTAATAAATTGTTGGTTTTTAATTATAGTATTAAGTGTGTTTTTGTGGTAAAGTGTTATTAAGAGTTGAATTCTTCAGTTGACAAATGTTCAACTCTTAAACTGTGCATATGTGTTTATTTTGATGTTTCTTCTTTGTTGGTGGGATTTTGGGAAGTAGGTTGTACTCTTGATTTTAACGAAGGATTCCTCCAAGATGTGAGGGCTATGATAGTACCGTAAGCATTGTGTTGCGACAAGGTATATCGTTACCTTGGTTGAGAATTTTTTATGTATTAGAACTTTGTGTCTTGGTGCGATTGAAATTGTGTTTCATGTTACAACTTCTTTTGAATGCATATGTCATTTTAGGATCATAAACCATTAAAGTGAGAAGCCTCCAAAGTATTACTATATGCTAAGGATTATGATTAATGTTGTCTTTACTTTTAATTCATGCCTTATCTTATGACCATGTGATTTTGTGGAAGTAGGAGAAGTGATCGAGGCACTTTTTGAAGTTGAGCACAACCATGTCCATATGTTAATTCACCCGTGAGTAGTGAGCATTTGGTAGCCCCTTTGAGCCTAAACAGTTTAGAACTCAATTGAATGATGAACTTGTTTTATATACATAATTTGCAAGTTTGGTTCATCATTGAATTTGGTGAATTTCTAACATTTTCTTCTTTAACCTTTGAAAATTGTATACTTTGACTTCCTTGCCTTAAAAAGCAAGGAACATTCACTTTAGGTTGAGTTGAAAATGAGTTGGGAGAATAAAAAGAAGATGGGTGCATTACTCCAAATTTTGAAAAATATTCAAGTAAGCGTGTAAAGAAAAGAGTGTGAGTATGTTGTACAAATGAGAAAACGCTTGCTTGAATGAATGAAGAAAAAGAGAGAGAGAGAGATTCAATAATTGTGCGGTAGTTTGTGAAGGTGTGATGAAAATTTGGTGGAATGAAATTGAGATGTGTGAATATGTGTATAGTGAATGTTCTTTTGCTTCGGCAATTTCGTTTCCATGACCATTAGAAATGACCCTTTTTTGTTCACCCGACCAAGCTACATCCTTGTAGTCCTTAGTGATCTTGTACTTCCATGAGTTCTTTTGTGTTCATTGAGATATGATATGAATTGCTTAGTATTGCATCATTGGTCATTTGAGTGTAATTGTCCCGTGCTTGTATGAACGTTTGCCTTCAATCCTTTTTCGAAGAGGAGTGTAGAATGACATGTGTATGATGAGTTAGTTGTCTCTTGAAACATTGTTGAAATTGTTTAAGAGTCAAGTTCTTTTACGTTTTGAGTTCTTGAATTGCGTAATTGTTGCATTGTTGTGATCGTTGTTTAGTTGAGCCGTTTTTCGTGTCTTGGTTGAATTGAATCCTCGAGCAAATCCTCGTGAGAGGCATACTTTGCTTGAGGACAAGCAATGAGTTAGTTGGGGAGAGTTTGTTAGATGTCAATCATGATATAATTTTGTATGAATTATTTGGCATTTTTCATGACTTTTCCATGTGGAATATGTTGATTTTAGTGTGGAATGTTGTTGTTGTGCATTATTTGAAATATACTTGTGGTGCTTGTAATGTGTGTGCTAATGTGCAGAAATAGGAATGAAAATATCAAAGTTTGAAGACACAAAGAAATAGTGCAAGCTGCCAAAGAATTGAAATCAAACACAGCATTCGCTAGGCGAGTGTTGGCGAAGATGCCAGCGAAGGTTCGCCTAGCGAACGTTAGCGAGAGTGCCAGCGAGGGAGTGGCAGAAAGTATGCAAAAACCTTCAGTAGGAAAACTGGGTAAATTCGCTGGGCGAGGGAGCCAGCGAATGCTCGCTGATGTGTTCGCGTGGCGAAGGTGCCAGCGAGGGGGTGGCAGAAACTTTCACTTTTGAAAACACCCAAACTTCGCTGGGTGAGTGGGGTTGGCGAAGGTTTGCTTCGCGAGTGTTTTGGTTCGCCTAGCGAACCCGTGATACTCCTTGGGGGCGGTTTAAGTCTGAGGCACTTAAAAGTGCCATGTTTTTAGTCATTCGCTAGGCGAAGGGTGCTGTGAGTAAAGTGTATAAATAGATTTTTTACTTTTTGTAAAGGGATCTTTTGCTCATTTTCCATTAGAATTAAGGGTTTACAGTATTTTGATCATCAAATAGTGTATTTTCTATTGGAGAAGCTGAAGTCGCATCCATTCTCGATTAATCGTCGTGGATGCTCATTCATCTCCTCTCTTTACTTGTCATCCAAGCTACCATGAGAAGTGGTAGCTAAACACTCAATGTTGAGGTTAGATGTAGTTGATTCTATTTTTATGTATTGCTTTTGATCTATTGTATATGAACAAAGTCTTTGAACAATATAGATGAAGTTGTTTTCTCTTAATGCTTTATGTTTGATTTGTTTTACTCTAGACATAGATTCCACAAATCTTGACCTAACAATTTCATCTCTTAAAAACTAAACTCTAGACATAGATTTGGGATTTGCTATTCGCATTGTATTGATCTTAATGATCGTTGCTTAGATTGTTAGCGTGAGACATCATCTAACGGTCTAAACAACGGTACTCACGATTTCGCTTTAGACATAAACGTAGTCGGGAGGATACGCGGTTGTATTGGTCAGAAACCGAGTTCATATGCTTGATTAATTGTTTATACATGGAAAGGATTAGCGAAACCTAACCTTAACATGCTTTTATAAAATCTTTTACAAAATCTTTGTGACCAAATTAATCTTTGCTACAAGTGAATGTTAGAACCAATTGAGAAACTATTGAAACCGTTAACTTAGAATATCGCAACTGTTGAAAGACACGCATCAAATATCAAACAATCCCTGTGGATACGATTTAAAAACAACCCACAATATTACTCTTCTAACAGTAGGCCCCGATGATTTGTTTTATTGAACTGGCGATCGCGCCGAACTTTTCTTTTAACGTAGAGGGACTTATACAATATCTGAGGCCCAAAATTGTTTTGGTTAAAAGGGGATTGGGTCTTACACTCTATTAGAGGCCCAAAATGATTTTGAATGGGTCTTATAGCTCGAGGAGAGGCCCAGATGGTTTGTTTTAAACAGGTGATGACCGCGCCAAACTTTTGAAATACAATGGGACTTATACAACATTTGAGGCCCAAAATAGGTCAGTATTTACAAAGGATTGGGTTTTACACTCTATTAGAGGCCCAAAGTGTTTTTTAAAAGGTTTGATGAGGGTTGAATTAATCAAAACACTAATTTGTTTTCAAAATGTATTTTAATTGAATTAAAAATTCAATTAAAATGACCAAAATTGTTTAACATGTGGAAAAAAAATTGTGATCTTGGATTAATGTTTCAAAAATCAAGTTTTGACCTACAAAATGATTAAAAATCATAAAAATTTGCAAAATCAAGAAGGAAAAATATTTTAAATGTCAATTATATGAAATAAATAATATTTTTGGGATTTTTTTGGTAAAATAAAATATTTTAACATTTTTGTGAATTATTAAAAAAAGAATCAACTCAAAATCATTAAAACTCACAGAGAAATTAATTTTTGAATCAATTAAATAAAATCACAAAATTCAAATATTCAAATATTTGAAAGAGGGCGCCAAGAACAAGGCAAGAACACGCGCCCTTCCTCTGTTTTTGCAGATTTGCGTTTTCTATCCAATCTCACTGAATACTTGATTATATCATGCAACCTACATATCAATCTACTCGTTTCAACCTCAAGATCATGTCTATGGTCTTTAATTTCATTTATTTTAAACATGGAATAAGAAATCAAAGAGAAACCTCAAGAACCCTAAATTTAGCATGAAGGTTCAGAAATTCCATACACGATTCATACAAAGCAATTGATTGAGGGTAAACACTCTATGCATGATTATGAATATATGGCCAAATTATTGTGCAGCAAAAATTGCATGGATCATAGAGTTAGAAGAGCTCATGTTCACCTCTTGCAGCTGGTGATCGAGTTCTAGGTTGGAGGTGTTACAGCTAGGTTCCAATGATCTAGATATCTTCCCTAGGTGCCATGGAGTGTTTCTGGATGCTTGGAGTGGATTGAAATGATATGGAACTTGAGATGGTACCCCAATTGCAAATCTATCAAAGGTTTGAGCAATTGGCTGGTGATTTTGTGATTTTGGTGTTCCAGATGTTATGTGAGTGTTTGGGTCACTTCCATATGATGTTTATGAAGTGTGTGTGTGATTGGTTTGGTTGGAATAGCTCTCAAACTCAAAACCCGATGATGACTTGCCTTAGAAGGCAAAATTGGAAGTGAGAAGGAGATTTTGAGGAAAGCATCTGTTTGATGGCTTTGGTGTACTCAAACTGATCACAAATGAGCTCTATTTATAGTAGAGCAAGTTTATTTTGCAAGGAATAGTGAATGGCAACTGCTGCATAGGTTTGGCCAATGTTGAGCAATGAGAATCCAAGTCTCCTCTAGCCATTGACTAGAGGTTAGGGCATAGGCTGCTGGTTCCCTTGGTCTTGGATAAGTCTTGACTGAATTCAGTTGGCAATGGCTCAGTCTATGCCACATTGGTGTATGCATTGAATGCTCCAATCCAAAATTGGATTCTTGTCCCTCTTTTAGGCAATTCTAGGTTTAGCATGCTATTTTTGGTTCCAAAGACTTGGGAGGCTTGGGATCAGAGTTGGTTCCTCCTTGATCCCCCCTTGAGGTGTTCAGATGGATAGAGTTGCTTGCCCTTTGCAAAATTTGGGCAAATCGAGCAAAATCCCAAAATCTGCCTTGCTTTGGCAGTTTTCAGCAAGGCATATTGCCATTGTCATATCTCATGGCTCAAGTGGAATTTGATGGAGTTCTTGGCCATTTTGGAAAGCCCTCATATGATATAATAACTGTTTGATCATAATTGGTGTTGATACCTTTTGGATCCAAGTGAAAAATTCCCCTACATTTGGAAAAAAGTGAAGGCAGATTCTGACTTAGTGAAAATTTCACTAAGTGTTGGAAAAAGTGGCATTTCATGTTTTCAGCCACTTTGATCATTCCATAACTCAAAATCCATAATGAATTGGAATGAGGTGTAGTTGAAGCTTTTGTAGAGGGCCATGAGGGCTACAAATCCAGCTTTGGATGGGGAAAAATGGCCTTGTGGTTTAGGAGTTATGGTCCTCCAAAGTTGGTACCCTAGCCACTTTGTTCCATAACTTAGAAAATTTTCTAAGTTTATATAGTTACCCCTTTTACAAGTTATCCCACTTTTCTTGATTTTTCTTGATGAATGATGATTCAAATCACACATTAGCATCATTTTAGGGTTAAAAACCATAATTGTGAAAAATCTCTAAAAGTCAAAGTTTGACTTTTGTGCACAGTTGACTTTTTGTTAGATGAACTCCAAACTGTGCGATCCTCTATGAAATCAAGTCCTTGACCTAAATCAAACTTGATGGATTGATTTCATAGGTGTTATAGGGTGTATTGAATCATGTCCTAGGGTTTGGGAGCATGTCCTGGTCAAAAGTCAAAGGTACAGTTGACTTTTCTTGCGAAACCCTAATTGTGGTTCAGATGAAATTGAAACTTGTTGATCAAGCTTCTTGGATCAATCCATTGTTGCAAATGGATCAATGTGGTGTGTTAGAGACCCTCAAATCATGTCTTGAGGTCTTGGCTCATGTTTTGTCCCAAAAGTCAACTTAGGGGTGAATTAGGTCAAGAAACCCTAATTCCTGATTTTTGATGAATCCATCCCCTGAGGCTAAATTGACTTGATGATTGGGTTCATGATGTCCCTTGGAGCATCATAGGTTATGATTTGAAGCATTGGCTCATGCCAAGAGGAAAATTTCCATCTGGAGGCCCTGGTCGACCAAACCCTAATTTGGTGACATCGGCGATCTTAAGGCTTGATCCACCTAGAAGACAGAAACCTTGGGCTTAATCCTTGAAGTGGGAGTCCTCTTGATCCTTTGTGAATGTTTGAGAGGCTAGACAAGTTGAAGATCATGTTATTTCTTGATTGATCCTTTATCTAAAAGCTCTGCGAGGGCTTGAAACCCTAAGTCTGATTGTAGTGGATGCTCACCCATCTTTGGGGAGACTAATGGTTCATCCATATTGTGATGATGATTTGCACAATGATGGGAAATCTTAGTGGTCAAAATTTGGGGTATGACAGATGCCCCTATTTAATCTTCTTGGACCCGAAGGTGTGAATGGCGATAGGATTTGGGCATTCAGGGTGCAAGAGGATTAAATATCGGAATACCCAAAATTTTGATGGTGGTTAAGAGTGGTAGCTCATGCATCCTTCTTCTTTTGCTAAGAAATGATACTTAGAAAAGGTAAGAACTTCCCCTCGTTCCTGGTTTCCTACCAAGGAACTGGTCTCAGTTGCTAAAATAAACTTCCCCTCGATCCTGGTTTCCAACCAAGGAACTGGTCTCAGTTTTTGATATAAACTTCCCCTCGATCCTGGTTTCCAACCAAGGAACTGGTCTAAGTTTCTGAAATAAACTTCCCCTCGATCCTGGTTTCCTACCAAGGAACTGGTCTCAGTTTCTTTTGTCAATAAACTTTCTTGACAAGGGACGCTATGTGTAGCGATTTTCCTCAATTTTCCCGCCGAATTTTCCTGGGGAGATGTCATTTGATGGAAAAAAAGATGTCAGTCTTGCTGGGGAACCCAGTCGTCTGAGTTGTAGAGGTGCACAAACTTATCTGTTGGAGATGCCATTTGTTGACTCTACTGGGAGAGAACGAGTCTCTTGAGAGACGGCCTTCCGCTTGGAGATATTACATAATACTTTTCTCGGGATCTTCTCAGAGAAATGCCACATGATGTGATCCAATTTTGAGGTGCTGATGACTTCATTAACATTGACTCTCCGGAGAGCAAAAATCAATGTGTTGCTGAAAGTCTTTAGTTGTGAGGCTTTCTCTAGGGATTTTCCTTAATCCGGGAAATCGAAGATATCTTCTTCCATGGCGAAGAGTGAGGCTGGCTTAGGTTTCTCTGGTTTTTTAGAGGTTCAAGTTATCAAAGTGGTCAAGGGCCGACTTCATCCCAGAAATAAACTGGAGAGTGAGATTGTTCAGACGCAACATTTCCTGACGAGGAAAGAACTGACAACTCGATTGAGAGGACGGTTATCACTAGGGGATAAGATCGACTAGAGTGATAGTGATGCAGCATGAATATGAACGCAAAGTAGTAATGCATGATGTATGTATGTTTATGTTGACAAAACTGACAGGACATACAAACTAATAGATGAAATCGACTGGATACTCGGCCACAGTGGGAGATGAAAAGTATTACTGGTTCATGATAGTAATTCTTCCTTGCTTAGGAGAAGTAGTCCCTGCGGGGAAATACGTTGGTCAGGCTTAGGAGGTAAGAACTCTGCCGAAGAAGTCAGATAGAGTATTCACATCTGACATAACTGATCCTTCGTTCAGGCGCACTAGTTTAGAAGGAGTAATTTGATTCTGCACTTTGAAGCTCGATTATTTTTGGTGAAGCGATCGATGTTCTTTTGATGTTCAATAGTCAAAAGAAATTACCATCTTTATTTTAAAAGCAGAAATGTTTGACAAGTAAATTCATTTTTGTTTTATTTCAAGAATCGTTAATCATGTTAAAATGTCGTCCTGTAAAGCTAAAACAAATAAGAATTGCAAACAAAAACACAAGGGCTCAAATTTTATTGATAGGATGGAAATCAGCCAAACGCATGATTCCATAGAGTATTTACAAAGTTAGAAAATGGTAATTTTAAGGGAAAAGAGCTACATCGAAATATAACGACCACCATCCTTCTACCAACTTTGAATTCGGGACATCCTGAGCTTCTGTCGAAGATGACCTTGACTGGAGTTTTCCTGACGGATGATGTAACTGCTGTCGAGGGACTTGCCCCTCTGTCGAACGTAGTTACTTGCCATTATCCCTAATTTTTTCCTGGATTATACTGTGATGTTTCCAATCCACTGGGATGATTTTTTTGATTATGTTTCTAACTTTTGCTTGGACCGCCCTTTCGGGTTTTCAATCCACCGAGACGTTTTTTTCCCTCTTTTTTTTAGGCGAAGTATTTCTTGACTACGTCAACATTTGTGGGGTAGACAAATTCCTCTCCGTCCATGGTTGGGAGTCTCAAGGTGCCACCTGAGAAAGCTTTCTTGACCACATAGGGGCCGTCATAATTCGGAGTCCACTTGCCCCTGGAATCAGTGAGAAATAATTGTATCTTCTTGAGCACGAGGTCTCCTTTCTTGAAGACGCGAGGTCGGACCTTTTTGTCGAACGCCTTCTTCATTCTTTGCTGATATAACTGACCATGGCATATTGCCGTGATTCGCTTCTCTTCGATCAGATTTAGTTCATCGTGCCGACTTTGGCACCATTCAGCTTCTGCAAGCTTAGCTTCCATCAATACCCGGATTGATGGGATCTCTACTTCGATGGGGAGCACTACTTCCATGCCATATACTAGAGTGAAAGGGGGTGCCCCTGTTGAAGTGCGGACATATGTGTGATAACCGTGAAGAGCAAAGGGTAACATCTCGTGCCAGTCTTTGTAGGTCACAACCATCTTTTGAACGATCCTTTTGATGTTCTTGTTAGCCGCTTCTACCGCTCCATTCATCTTGGGTCGGTAGGGAGATGAGTTATAGTGTTCGATCTTGAACTCAGCCCACAACTCTTTCATCATCTTGTTGTTCAAGTTAGATCCATTATCAGTAATGATCTGGCTAGGAACACCATAACGGCAGATGAGATTGTTTTTTATAAATTGGACCATTACTTGTCGGGTTACATTGGCATATGACGCTGCTTCGACCCACTTGGTGAAGTAATCAATGGCTACCAGGATGAACCGATGTCCGTTCGAAGCCTTGGGTTCAATCACACCGATCATGTCGATTCCCCATATGGAAAAAGGCCATGGGGAAGAGAGAACTTTGAGATGTGTTGGCGGTACATGGATTTTGTATGAGTATATCTGACACTTGTGACACTTCCTCATGTACTTGTAGCAGTCGGATTCCATGGTCAACCAGTAGTACCCTGCTCTTAGAATTTTTCTCGCCATTGTGTGTCCATTGGCATGAGTGCCAAAGGATCCTTCATGAATTTCTTTCATCAGCATGTCTGCTTCTGGTCTGTCTATGCATCGGAGCAAGACCATGTCAAAATTCCTCTTATAGAGTGTATCATCGCTCAGGAAGAAACTGCTAGACAACCTTTTGAGGGTTGCCCTGTCTTTTCTTAATGCCCCAGGTGGGTACTCTTGTTTTTGAAGGAAGCATTTGATATCGTGATACCAAGGTTTGTCTTCTATGACTGCTTCAATTGTGAAGATGTAAGTGGTCCGTTCAAGGCGTATTATGTCGATCTTAGGTAAGTCATTCCATTGACCTACACTAATCATGGAAGAGAGAGTGGCTAATGCATCAGCCATGTGATTCTCCTCACGAGGGATGTGATGAAACTCGATTCTGTTGAAGAAGGGTAACAACCTTCTCGCATAGTCTTTGTAAGGAATCAATCCGGATTGGTATGTGTTCCAATCTCCTTTGACCTGATTGATAACCAAAGCTGAGTCGCCATATACATCCAAGTTCTTAATCCTTAAGTCGATCGCTTCTTCGAGACCCATGATACAAGCTTCGTATTCAGCCTTATTATTTGTGCACTTTAACGTAAGTCTGGCGGTGAAAGGAAGGTGGGTACCCTGGGGTGTTATGATGATTGCCACAATTCCGTTTCCGTAATGATTAACTGCTCCGTCAAAGATAAGTCCCCATTGGGAATCTGGTTCTGGCCCTTCACTGGGTAGCGGTTCATCACAATCTTTCATCTTTAAATACATGACATCTTCGTCTGGGAAGTCAAATCCGACCGATTCCTGATCGTCAATTGGTTGATGAGCCAAATGATCAGCTAAAACACTTCCTTTAACGGCTTTCTAAGCGTGGTACTCTATGTCATATTCCGATAACAACATCTGCCAACGGGCAATCCTTCCCGTGAGAGCAGGTTTTTTGAAAACATACTTGATTGGATCCATTTCAGAGATTAACCAAGTGGTGTGACGAATCATGTACTGGCGAAGACGTTTGGCTGCCCAAGCCAGAGCGCAACAAGTTTTCTCGAGCATAGTGTACCGAGTCTCGCAGTCGGTGAATTTCTTGCTCAAATAGTATATGGCAGACTCTTTTCTTTTTGTTTCGTCTTGTTGGCCAAGTACACAACCCATTGAGTCTTCCAAGAGTGTTAAATAGATGATCAGCGGTCTTCCTTCCTCTAGAGGTGATAGAATCAGTGGGTTCGATAGGTATTCCTTGATACTGTCGAAGGCGGTTTGACAGTCTTCTGTCCAAACGCAGTCCTGATTCTTTTTGGGTAATTTGAAAATCGGCGCACATGTCGCGGTCATGAGGAATATGAATCTGGAAATATAGTTTAAACGTCCCAGGAATCCCCTGACTTGTTTTTCAGTCTTTGGAGATGGCGTTTCTTGAATGGCCTTGACCTTGTCAGGATCAACCTCAATTCCTTTCTGGCTAACGATGAATCCTAAAAGTTTCCCTGAACAGACACCGAATGTGCACTTATTGGGATTCAAACGGAGTTTGTACTTTCTCAACCGTTCGAATAGTTTTGACAAGTGGATCACATGCTCCTCTTCTGTTTTAGATTTGGCAATCATGTCATCGACATACACTTCGATTTCTTGGTGCATCATGTTATGAAATAGAGTAGTCACGACCCTTTGATAGGTTGCCCCGACGTTCTTCAAACTGAACGACATTACCTTGTAACAAAAGGTACTCCAGGGGGTAATGAACGAAGTTTTCTCCATGTCTTTCGGTGCCATTTTGATCTGGTTATAGCTCGAGAATCCATCCATGAAGGAGAAAACTTTGAACTTTGCTGTATTTTCTACCAGCATGTCAATGCGTGGTAAGGGAAAGTCGTCCTTTGGACTTGCCTTGTTCAGATCTCGGTAGTCGACACACATTCTTACTTTTCCATCCTTTTTTGGGACGGGTACGATGTTGCCTATCCATTGAGGATATTCTGACGTAGCGAGGAAACCCGCGTCAATCTGTTTCTGTACCTCCTTTTTGATTTTGACAACCATATCTGGATGAGTCCGTCTCAACCTTTGTTTTACTGGCGGACATTCTGATCTCAACGGTAGATGATGTTCCAGGATGCTGGTATCCAACCCTGGCATATCCTGATAGGACCAAGCGAATACATCGAGAAACTCTTTGAGAAGTTTCGTCAAACTTTCTTTCACAGTTGGACTGAGCAGTGCCCCAATCTTGACTTCCTTTCTCTCTTCTTCCGATCCTAAGTTGACTGTTTCCAGCAACTCTTTGTGAGGCTCAATGGACCTTTCCTCTTGTTTGAGTAGTCGGGAGATCTCCTCTGGAATTTCGTCGTCATTTTCTTCTTCAGCCTCAAATACCGGGAACTCAAAGTTGGGAGAAGGCATTAGATCGTATGTTTCAACGGGGTTTAAAACAAGCAATCTGCATGACGTGATGATTTGTGTTTAGAAGAGATAGAGATAATGTAAGAGTATGTGCAGTGTATTTTTTTTGAAAAACTGCTTGTTTTTATTATTGAGTTGTTTTTTAGGATTACCATTTTATGAAAAAGCAAAAAGAGAAAATAACAATTAATGCGGAGATTACAGAACGACGTTATTTTATTAATGAACAAGTCGATTATTGAAACTACAGCCCTATAAAACAAAACTCTGTCGCTTTGGGCGAAGCGAAGAGGGAAATTTACAAAAAGTGAGCCCTATCAAAACATCCGTTTCACCTTGGCAGGGTGAAAGGTTAAAATAAAGATGGCAATTACTTTGACTTATGAACAATCTTCGGAACATCGACAGCAACCCATTAGCGGCGAACTCCTCGGTGAATCACAAAGTCTAGTACCTTCCTTGATTTGTCTTCAGAAATGACGCTGATTTCTGGCGGAGCAGGATCATTTGAATTTGTCTCCTAGGCAGAGTTGTCGTAGGAGGATTCCTCAGTTGTATTTCGCGTAGTATTTGTACTCTCAGTTGTATCTTCCCATCTAGCTGGCTGGATGTCTTCGAGCCTAATACGAGAGCTTTCAGGAGCGGTGTACTTGACCATGAAGTCAAATTTTCCACTTGGTTGTCCCAGGGTGTCCCACACTTCTTTGGAATTGGAGGAGTCATCTTTCTCGATGACGTTGACCTCGGGAAAAGCATAGTTGATGAATTCTAGTCCAGAAAGTTTTGCCAATTCATCATCGTACTGGATAAGTTCAGAATGACCTGAGTGTTGATCCCATGACATGGCAGGGACACAGGTATTCTATTCAATGATGCTCATCTGATTTTCATTGTTCGGCTGATTTTCATGCCCCAAGTCTCCTGGGTACGGCTTCCAGATAGGCAAGCCATCCATTGGGCCATAATAGTCGTGGTCAAATTTGTATTTCATCCGAGTGTCTTCCTCTAATGAATTTGGCGGAGCACGACATCCTTCAGGATCACAATCTCCGTATATCATTTCGACATCTGACCTCGGTATAAATCTCGAACTTTGTGCGGGATAGCAAAAGGGAGTCTGCGTTTCGCCCTGAGACGTATAACCGTCCTCGTTGTGATAGGACTTCCATTCTTCCTCCGTATCAGAGGAATCATCTTTATTGATGATATGCACGTCTTGAGTCACTGGTTGAAGGAAACCTCCACTGTGGAAGAAGTTATGAATAGGATGAAAACTTTTATTGTTCGTAGCCGTCTGAGTACAGGTTGAGGAAAAGCTAAGACCTTTCTTTTTCTTATTGTCAGTAGGAATGACAAGCTGTCCCCGTCCTGTTGTATTGGTATTCTCGATCACTTTAATAACATCTTTGTATGAGGAAATCAAGGTTCCTTTTTCTGATTGATTCTCATTGCTCACTGACAATGCTTGGAACTGAGTCCCAAAAACCTCCTCGGGTTCTACACAAGTAGATGATGATAAGTTGCTTACGAGCAAGGCCTGTTCTCCACAGACTGTGACGAGTTGGCCGTTCTGGACGAACTTTAGCTTTTGGTGGAGGGTCGAAGTAACCGCCCCAGCCTGATGTATCCAAGGTCTTCCTAATAAACAACTGTATGTTTCCCGGATGTCCATGACCTGGAAAGTGACTTGGAAAGTATGAGGACCAATAGTTATGGGAAGGTCGCCTTCGCCGATAACCGTTTTTCTGGACCCGTCTAATGCTTTGACAATGACCTCGCTGGTTTTCATTGGAGGTCCTTTGAATGATAATTGCATCAAAGTGGACTTCGGCATAACATTCAGGGTTGACCCTGTGTCTACCAGTACACTGGCTAAAGCATCGTCCTGGCAGTTGACCGTAATGTTGAGCGCCATGTTATGACGGCGACCTTATTCAGGTAATTCCTCATCACTAAATCCCAAAGTATTGCTGGAAGTGATGTTAGAGATAATGTTATCGAACTGTCTGATTGTTACATCCTGTTCTACAAAGGCTTGCTCCAAGACTTTCTGTAGAGCCTCCCTGTGCGCTTCTGAACTGAGTAAAAGTGATAGCACTGAGATCTTTGAAGGAGTTTGTAACAGTTGATCAACAATGTTGTATTCACTCCTTTGGATGAGCTTCAGCATCTCATCATTATTTTTCAAAAGTTCGGGATTACTGGATTGACCGACTGGTGGACTAGGAACTTCTGTCTGAGGTTCCTTTTCTTTGCTGGGTTCTCCAACTCCTCTGTTGAAGATTCTACCACTCCGTGTTACTCGACTGATGTCTGCAATATTCACGACGGAGGGTAACAGAATTTTCTTTCCATTCTCAATTGTTGTTGCACCGTATTTGTAAGGAATAACCTTAGTTGATTCATACGGTAGCGGTCCCTGTAGATAAATGACTATGGGAGCCTTCTGATTTTTCTGACCATCATAAGTAATTTCGATCCGTTCCCGATTGGGAACTCTCGATTCGTCAAGTAGAGGGATAATGGTACAAACATCCCTAGTCCTCTGATGATCAGAGATTACGACAACGTCCTCGATTTGATCAGCGAGGTAGTTGACTGGTCCAGAACTTGACCATGGTTGAATCTCTTTGTGGTCCAACTGACTTTGAAGGGCTACTCACACGAGGTAGCATCCTTGATTATCCACTGAGCAAACTCCACACCGCTCATAGTTGTGTAGTGGCATCTGGCCACGTCCGCTTTGAATACAGTGTAACCTTACTAGGTCTGTTTCCATCGACCGAACATCCTGACTTTGATATCTAGTAGGATTCCCATTAATGATACTAACTTGTTGGGTGTCTTCATCCATATAGATTGTAAGCCACCAGTGGTTCAACAAGTGTTGAAGTGTTTCCTAGACAAGGGCACATCCCTGATAGTCTTCGCAACCCGCTTTACAGCCCTGATAATCATGTGATACCAGGAACCCAAGCCGGACCTGTTTAGCATGTAACTCCACCAGGCTGGTATTCATCAAGCGAATATCGAAGATTTGATTCATGTTGATTTGATAATGATTCCTGTCATGGTAGTCTTGAATCCATCCAAGATTCATCTGACGCTGGAGGGCCTCTTGTACAAAAGAGCATCCCTGTTTGTTTACCAAGCAAGTCAGGCAGGAATTATAATCATGACGCGGCAGATTATGATACTGGCTTTGCCTTGAGTGCATTGCCACCAGGTTGACATTCATCGCACGGATATCGTGGTTTTGAGTGATGTTGGAATTCGTATAAACCATGTTAACTCCATGAACTCGGTGCTCTTGGATCCATCAGAGATCCATCTGTTCCTATAGAGATGATTACACCAAAGAACATACTTGATTGCTTTTAGAGCAGATATCACACTGGTGATAATTATGAGGTGGCACATGGCCATATCCACTCTGTCTACTATGCATCTTGACCAAGTTGGCCCTTAACAAGAGTACATCATGAATTTGATAGGTGTTGTGAGACTCTCCCTCTATCAAATTGACTGTAGCCTTCTCGTGTTGAGGAAGCGGATTCGTGAGAACATTCGGATTCGTATCTTTGAAAGATAAGACCCCACTCCTAACAAGCTTTTGCACATCGGATTTGAAACTAAGACAGTTTTCTATGTTATGCCCTGGTCCTCCTTGATGGTAAGGGCAAGTCTTATCCACCTTAAACCAAAAAGGCAGATTTTCCGGTACTGTAAGAGGAGACTTAGTCTGGACATGCCCCTTGGCCAGTAATAACAGAAATAGTTCTGCGTACGATACGGGTATAGGATCAAATCCCGGTGGCCGCGTTGTACGGTTGTTGTTGTATTAAGGACGAGTCTGCTGAAGAGGCTGTTGCGTTCTTTGCTGAAATTGCTGCGACTGCGGTTGGCTTTGAGCAACCTGAGGTTGATACGTAGAAACAGACACAAGGTTGATAGCAGGAGTTACCGCCGCTACTGGTTGATATCGTTGCCTTTGCTTTCCGAGAGAGATATTCCCAATATCCTGCTCTTTTTTCTTAGGGAGAGCACTACCGTATTGTTTTGTACTACTTGATGATCCAGCGTCTTTAACTAAACGTCCTTCTCGGACAGCTTCCTCAAGACGAACTCCCATGCCCACCATTTCGGTGAAGTCGCTGGGCGCACTGGCAACCATTCTGTCGTAGTAAAATGAGCTCAAGGTCTTTAAGAAAATCTTTGTCATCTCTTTTTCCTCAAGATGTGGAAAAATTTGAGCGGCAATTTCACGCCATCTCTGAGCGTATTCCTTAAAGGTTTCTTTGTCCTTTTGCGACATTGATCTGAGTTGATCTCTGTCTGGTGCCATGTCCAAATTGTACTTATATTGTTGGATGAAGGCAGTGCCAAGATCTCTGAAAGTGTTAATCGTAGTGCAGTTTAAACCCATGTACCATTTTAATGCGGCACTGGTTAAACTATCCTGAAAGTAGTGAATCAGTAGATCCTGGTTCTCTGTCTGAGCTGACATTCGCCGAGCGTACATCACCAAATGGCTTTGAGGGCAAGAGTTACCCTTGTACTTTTCAAAATCGGGTACTTGGAATTTATGTGGGACTTTCACATTGGGGACCAAACAAAGGTCTGCATCGTCCTTTCCAAATAAATCCTGACCGCGAATAGCCTGCAGTTCCTTCTGCACAGGAACTGCTCCTGGAATTCATCCATTCTATCGAACATACTTTCCTTTCTACCAGAAGGTATCCGTGGAATCTGTCCTTCCGGGACAGTGTGCACCATAGGGGGTGGTACCGTTACTACGGCAGTGAATCTTGGCGTTTCCCGAAGTTTGTAACCTTCAGGAGTCCTCATTATGCCTCTGGTATCCTCGCTTTCCCAAAGTTTGTAACCTTCAGGCCCAGCGGCTTCTGCTATGATTCCCTGATCTTCAGTGATCGGCGGAACATATCCTTCTGGGATATAGTTAACAGGCATGCCCAGGGACGATCTTTCGGCATTTGATACCTATGATCATACTTCTCCACTATAGGCGTTGAGGTGATCTCTGAGATCACAGTTCTTTGTAGCTGAGCTTCTGCCATGGCTTGCATGTCATTACGAAGCTTTCTCATATCCTCTCTCAGAGCGTCGATCTCTTCTTTCAACTCTCTGTTCTCTTCCTCGAGATCATCGATCTTTTTTTGACGATTGGCCCGAGTATTGTACGAATGAGACAGTTTGACTCTAGAACCGAGACACAAATGTGAGATTCGTAGGTAAGAAGAATACGGGACGTGAGAATGATGAATGCAATGATTATATTAATTGTTTTTTGGTTTAATCAAAATAAACTTCGACAATTAGATTGCAAATATCAAACAGTGGGGACACCCTCGTTTTATTGAATTCAAAGGACTGCGGAAATGGAAATACAGTAAATTACAAGGTGCGGAAACAGAAACCTAAGCTAATGGGTCCCGAGTCCTCTCTGAGGAGCACTCGGGTGCTGATCCTGGCACTTTCCTTTTCTTGGACTGGGGCTCTTGGGCCATTGTCGGGTTGTCATTCCTTTGCCAAGTGAAAGGAGCGAGCAAATTCCTTTGGTCATCCTGATTTTCTACAGCATGTAGCTCCAAAATCTTAATTAGAGCATCCTTATCTTTCAGCAGTTGCTGTATTTTAGTACACTCCACATTGAGAATGTGGTACTTGTTCTTCCAAGACCTCCTTTCCTGTTGAACTTTGTTGAGAGTAACCTGAAGTTTTTCCGTTTCAATCATGAAGTACATGAGAGATTCCCTTGGCGGAAGAACTCCGTGGCGAGGATAAGGCATCTTTAGCTTGAGAGCTCTAGTTTGTACCCAGTGGAAGTAAGGTTCCACCGAGACACAGTCCAGTTTTCCTAGAGACTCCCGTCCTTTCTTATGAACATGTTTCCAAGCGTGCACTATTTCCATCTTTAGTGCCCTATCATTTTCTCCTTCCTTGAAGAAAAGACCTTCCAGATGAGCATTACGCGGAACATGCCTCATCGGGTATCCAAACTGACGATGAACTAAGACTGGATAATAATTGATTCCTCCCTTAGTTCCTATGAGGGGTACGTTGGGGAAGTTTCCACAACGGTCAATGATTCTGATCCCGTCATAAATCCTATTGTACCAATCGATGTCAGAGTTGGTAAGAGACATGATTATCTGCGACCAACGTAAAGTATTCTTTTGATCCCAAAAAGCAGCAGACTTAGGCAAATGAGAGATAAACCACTTATATAGCAGGGGTACACAGCACATGATCATTCCTCCGCTGTATAAATTCCTTAAGTGTATAGAATGATACGCATCTGCGAGCAAGGTTAGTACAGGATTTCCAATGAGAAAAACCTTAATGGCGTTGATATCGACAAAATTATCAATGTTGGGAAACATAAATAACCCGTAGGTGAGTAAAACAAAGATACTTTCAAAAGCAATCATGTTCCCTATACTAGCAAAGTACAGAGCCTTCTTTACCAGAAACTTGGCTGGTAAACCTGGGATTCCTCCCTTGGTGGTCATGTGAGTCTTGATTTCTGACTCATCCAAATAGATTACTCTTGCAATGATTTGATCCTTTAGAATTTCTTCCAGTCCAGAAAATGGAGCTTGATCAGTAATGGGTAGATCAATCAGATGAGAATACTCCTCCAGCGTTTGTGCGAGCTGGTAATCTGAGAATGTGAAACAGTGATAAACCAGATCGTAAAATTGAATGAGTGCCTCCAGGATTCCTTCAATTACATGGACCCTTAACAGAGGTAGCAGACCTCCGTACTTAGCTCTGAAAGCGTCAGGGTTAGTGATCATCCTTGCTAATCCTCTCAAATCCCCTAGTTTTGGAACCTTGAAGGTATACTTGTGAGTTTTTCTTATACCGAAATCCATTCCCGCAAACCTTTTCTCTCTGACATTTGCAATCATTGTCTTAGTTTAATTTGAAAAAGAGAGACTAGAAGAGAAAATTTTTCTTTGCTTAATGTTTCTTTTTTAAATGAATGCATGAATGCAGCACACAAAAACATAGAAAAAACATGGGGTCAAAGGGTCGGTGTCATGAAGTCAAAGCTCTACCCATCCCAAAGGTTTATACTAGTGATTTTTGTACCTGTCTCTCAAAATCATTGATTCTTGTCGAGATAACATCAGCGGGCTGGGAACCGTACTAGGTGATGTATTTCGAAGAATCTCAGAAGAGGGTAGTATCGCGTGACAACTATTTCCGATAGCTTCCGCACTACTGAAAGAGGTTTTTCCTAGGTGTATACTCAATCTTTCCACATGCGGCATCACACACATTCCCATTAGTAGAAAAATAAACACAGATATCAATTAGGAAAAGCAGTATATATATTTGTCCTAATGTCCTAGACTTTTTAAGAGCTATGAATCCTATGATCCTAACAGAAAATGGCTCCTTGGTGGAGTCGCCATTCTGTGGTACCTTCCCAACTTAAAGGTTTTTTACCTAAGATCCTAGTGAGGGCCGATCCTAGTAATAATTACATTCCCCGATGGAACCGTCATTCGGTGATACCTTGTGAACCCAAGGGCTCGTCCCAAGAGAAAGTTTCAACCAGAGAAATAAGAGAGACAAGATTCCTTTGTTTGGCCCCACGGTGGGCGCCATTTTTTCTTGTGAAATATGGGAACGGCAAGATCTTACCAAGTCGCTTCCACTGTGGTCGCCATTTTTGTGTAGCGCGGTTTTTGTGGTTTCGAATCACTATCGCTTTGGTACTACAGTTCGATTCATTTTTTATCCAATTGAAGCTGATGAAGGAAGGGAAATAGATGTCTCTAATTAACCCTGCTTGTATACTGAGTTTAAACAGTCAAAACTGTTGGTTTATAGATGCGGCTTTAGTTCGTGGGTCTCTCTATGCTTATTTTGTTCAGAACGAAATACCGGGACTGTTCATGGGGAATTTGTTGGGATACTTTGCTAGATTGGCTGGAGGTAGGGGACTTTGGGTGTTTTTGATTAGTGTGCTCGCTATGATTCTTTGTCAATCTTATGCCTACTTATTCCCAGGATAGGGAAATCAGAGCGATCGTAGTGTCGTACCTCGAAAAATACGATCCTCGCGATGGACGCGGAAAAAACTGTTCGAAACAAAGTCGCCACCGAACTTTATTTATCCCAAAAGAGGGAAAGGAAAATATCGATAAAACCTTTGAAAGGGATAAGAAAATGGTCATCGCAACCAAATTCTAGGTTCGGGAGTCGATTACGAAAGAGGGAAGGTATTAGCACCCTCTACGTCCGTTGTACTCAACGGGAGCCTCTTGATTCGATTCGTGAGAAAGTTAGTTAGGTTTGTTTATTTTCTTCTAAAGGGTTTGCTTACAAATGGAAAGGGGTGGTTTTTTTTATTACTGTGCTCGGCAAGGATTAGAACCCTTGTGCCTACGTATTCCCTCGTGCAATGGGAAAGTCAGAGCATTCGTAGTTCGTGGGACTACGGTTGTTTGGTATTTTTTAAGCGAACGAGTGTTTAATTCGCATTCTAACTGCTAAACGTTGGCTTGTCTGCTCGTCAAGGGAGGCTGAAGCACTAGTTCATATGCGCGAAAGAATGGACTAAACAATGTTCTTTTTATGAAAAGTTGTTTGAGTATGAATTAGGTGTATTAGAGATTTGATTGGGAAAAAGGTTTGATTTGGACGTGTTTTAGCCGAACGAGAGTTTAGGTTGCATTCTGACTGCTAAACATTGGCTTGTCTGATCGCTAGGGGAGGCTGAAGCACGAGTTCATATGCGCGAAAGAATGACTTAAACAATGTTCTTTGGGAAAGGTGTTTGAGTTGTGGATTAAGTGTATTAGGGTTTCTGTTGTGTGGGAAGTGTTTGGTTTGTTATGTATTTTAGGGGAAGAATGACGATTACTCAACAAACGAGACGTCGGCCTCGCAACCAATTAGTCGGGGCATTACTGAGATGCTAGATCTCAACGACACCTTTTTCATTCTATTGATTATGAAATGATTTGATAATGATTAAGTGTTTTAAGACGAAAGGTTGAACGAACAACAACCCAAGGGCGTGCCTCAAGAGCCATTCACTCGAAGATCCAAGGAATGCTAGACTCCAAAAATCTCCTCCTTTCGTTAATTGATTAAGAAAGTGTTTGAAATAGGTTGAATCAGATTGGTTACGAAAAGAAGTGAGGATCGATACTAGTCCCTAGGGGTGCTCCTAGTAACGAAACCTCGAGATGTGCAAGTGTGCGTTTGATGGCGAGGCAAAAGGCGCTCGACTTACGATTGGGCTCGATGGCGAATCGAGGACCGGTTTGGAAATGGTTTAGTTGAAAAGGTCGAAAGATTGAATGAATGACAACCCAAGGGGCGTGCCTCGAGAGCCATCCATTCGAAGACCCAAGGAATGCTAGATTCCGAAAATCTCCTCCTTTCGAAAGTTTGATTAAAAAAAAGGTGACATGCAATAAAAGGTCTCCAATTTAGTGTATTTAGATTAAGTGTATGAACAAAGAAAATTGTTAGATAAACATGAATACGAATATGATATGGACAATATGAATAGTATGCATAAAAATATAATCGAGATAATATTTGACGGAAAATAAGCAAGATAATGATTAATCGGGAAATAAAAGGTGACGACCTCGTCTTAATCAAGAACTCTAAAAAAGGGTTCCATGATGTTTAAGACCTTCATTGATCAGAAATGAATAGAATATAGTGCAAAGTAGAATGTGAAATAAAATCGAAATCGAAGAGAAGTCTCATCTTAACTGACAAAAATTGGCTTTAGATGTTCATCGACCCATAAAAAAATGAAAAGTAAAAGTGGAGATAAAATCGGTCTCGTCTTAATCAAGGTCTTTAATCTTAGATCGATAAGCTATGGTTTTTTGACTTTCATTGACCGATAAAAAATAATAATAATAATGAAAAAGGAGGCCTCATATAAATCAAGATTTTGAATCGATTTCAATAAATCAACTTAATCATGAGTGTTGTTATATCATTGGCCCATAATAAAATCGAAATGAGATAAAAAAAGTCATTAAATCATAAATCAATAACTAATTATGCATTAAATAACATTTAGAATACTCTTGAGAAAGTAAAATAAAAAAAAAGGTAATAAACTAATATAATAAAAAAAATAAAGATATAGAAACAAGGACAATGGGTGTACAAACAAATTCAAATGTGTGCCCAAGAAGTCCTATGGGCTAAAGCCCATCATTCTTACCAACTGAATATCACGGTTTTAAAAAAAAATGAAATCAAGAGTGCATATGAAGATTCATACGGGCTGAAAAGCTCATCCTCTTACCATGAGACTCGGTCCATAAATCAACAAGGCAAGTGACACCTTGCTTCAAAAGGAAAATCACAAGTCATCAGATACAGGGCACGGTTAAAATAGTTTTCTTTTAATAAAATAAAATAAAATAAAATAACTAAATGAAAACATGATGAGACACGGTCAAGAAGAAAATAAACCAAGTGTAGCGAGCGATTTCGGACGCGGTTCTTAAGCGCTGGTCGCTCTCTGCGGTTGAGCTTAAAACTACAGGTCGATTCATTTTTTATCCTATTGTGAGCTGAATAAGGAAGGGAAATAGATGTCTCCAATTAACCCTGCTTGCATACTGAGTTTAAACAGCGGTCTGTTAGGTTACGGATGCTATCAATGTGGGGGGGCCTTTGTACTGGTTATTCGTATTTCGCCAATACGGTTCTTTCTTTCTTTTTTTCTAGGCAAAGGGTTTCTGGCAGGGAATAAGGATTAGGATGTTAGGACTGATGCTTTTGAAATACTGCTTTTGATTGATGGAGATATGGGATTTGGGTTTTTTGTTGATTGCGCTCGCTAAGATCTTTTCTTTTGATATTATGCCTACGTATTCCCGTTTACCGAAACAGGGAAATCAGAGCGTTCGTAGTTCCTCCTATTCTATGGGAGGATATTGGTTTTTGGTGTCTTGTTCAAAGCCCAAGACGTGAAGCGAAAGGTAGTTTGTATCTTGTTCAAAGCCCAAGATGTGAAGCTGAAAGGTCTATTTGTGTCTTGTTCAAAGCCCAAGACGTGAAGCTGAAAGACCTTGACTTTAGAGAGAATTTGTCATCTCTAAAGAGGGGGAAGGAGAATTACTTTAACTGGGATACGCGGATCCGAGCAATGCCATAACTTCTGAAGAAAGGGTTTTAACCTGAAGGAGAAGACTTTAACTCAGTGTAGAGCAATGCCATCTTTCCTTAGGAATTTCTCATGCTAAAAGAGGGACAGTGGCATGGATATAGATGATCCAGAGGCTTGCCGCTTACAGCGATCAGATGAAGGGAAAGGAGTTTTTGATGTTTGTGTACTGTGAACGAGGCACAGCTTTGATGCTAAAAGGTTGATTGGATCAACCAGTGGTTTTCTTATACAAATTCTAAGAGGAGGCTAATTTCCGCTAGGAAAATCATTATACAAAGCCTAAGAGGAGGCTATTTTGTATCTCGTACAAAGCCCGAGAGAGAGGCTAAAGGTTTTTGACCCAGTGGGGCATATCGTTATACAAAGCCTAAGAGGAGGCTAGCAAAGAGTTCAACTCTTGCTTAAGGGATTTATATCTCGTACGAGGCCCGAGATGGAGGCAAAAAAAAGGTGATTGACTCAACGAGGGAATCTTTTGTGTCTCATACAAAGCCTGAGAGAGAGGGTAAAAGGTTGTTTTGACTCCACTGGGGAGAATTTTGGTATCTCGTACGAAGCCCGAGATGGAGGCTATTGTAACTGTTTCAGTTGAGTGACAGATCCAATATACTGATTTAAAAGAGAAAATCAGTTCTTATATGAGTAACACTGTACACAGGGATTTAATTTGAGGATCAGGGAAATCCAAAGGGTATTGAGACTATCCGAGTCTGCGGGTTTCCTTCCTATTTAACGAAGGGTGCTTGAGAATGTCTTTGAGACTCAAGGAAGTTAGACTGTCCAAGTCTAGAGTTTTATCTTTTGTACTATGCTTCGAGAAACAGTAGTAGACTCTATGAAAGGACTGTTCTATGAGGATGACTAGGTTCTATTCTTATACCTCTAGGAGGTCGTCGGGACAATTTGTACGAAGCCCAAGAGGAGGCTGGAATCTTTTAAGAAGCCAACGGGTCCTTGTACGAAGCCCAAGAGGAGGCTATCATTCCCTGAGGAAGAGATCATTATACAAAGCCTAAGAGGAGGTTGTGAATACTTCTAAGAAGCCGTAGGGTCCTTGAATAATGCCCAAGAGGAGGCCGATGCTTTTAAGAAGCCCGTGGGTCTATCATCTCCTTTCCATTAGGAGAGATAACTCTTTTAAAGATAAAAACCACTCGTAAACGTGCGAGGTTTACTATCCAGCGACTTTTAGTTTTTAAAGAGGGTTCCTTAGTTAAGGTCCAAGATTATGACCGTAGTGGGTACCCAAACCCCGAGACATTCAAGGCAAGCTATCCACAAGGAATAGATCAAGTCAGGAAAGTTCTACGAATAAATGAAACGGCGTCACTTAGTTCTAGACGTAGTTGCCGGGGAAACTCGAAATATCTATGCTATTATTACACAGTAGATATGAGTTTATGAAAGGAGACTTACAGTGAGCAACCCCACAATACAGTTTATAATATGAAAGCAGTAAATGAAAGCGATAACCACTTACTCGGTTGTAGTGCTTCCATGCTGTTTGGTTAGTTGTTCAACAAAGAAAGATTGAAAACAACAGTATATTCAAAATCAAAGGAGAAAGTGCTTTGAAAAAGAAAGATCTGGGGCTTACAGCTCAAGGAGAGGCCCAGGGTTTTATCAGTGAGCGCACTGTTTGAATTTGTACAGAGGGACTTATACAAGTGACTGGGGCCCAAAAAGGTTTTCTGTACAAAGGGATGGGTCTTACACTCTCTCAAGAGGCCCAAAAAGTTTTAAAGAAAAAGAGTGGGGCTTATAACACGAGGGTAGGCCCAAATGATTTTTCGTTTAAAAATGGCGATCGCGCCGAGGTTTTCTTTTAACGCAGAGGGACTTATACAATAAGTGAGGCCCAAAAATGTTTTGGTTAAAAGGGAGATTGGGTCTTACACTCTAATAGAGGCCCAAAAGTTTTGAATGGGTCTTATAACTCAAGGAGAGGCCCAGATGATTTTTGAAAAGGCGACGATCGCGCCGTTTGTTTTTTTTTACGGTATCGGGACTTATACAATAAGTGAGGCCCAAAGATGATTTGGTCAAAAAAAGGATTGGGTCTTACACTCTAATAGAGGCCCAAAATGTTTTGAAAATGATTTATGAGGGTTGAATTAATCCAAAACCCTAATTTGTTTTCAAAATGTATTTAATTAAATAAAAATTCAATTAAAATGATCAAAAATTGTTTAACACATGGAAAACAAATTGTGATCTTGGATTAATGCTTCAAAAATTAAGTATTGACCTACAAAATAATTAGAAAGCATTAAAAGTTGCAAAATCAATGTAGAAAAAATATTTAAAATGTCAAAAACAATTAAAATATTAATTCTTTACAAAAATATCAATTATATGAAATAAATAATATTTTTGGGATTTTTTGATAAAATAAAATATTTTAACATTTTTGTGAATTATTAAAAAAAGAATCAACTCAAAATCATTAAAACTCAGAGAGAAATTAATTTTTGAATCAATTAAACAAAATCACAAAATTCAAATATTCAAATATATGAAAATGGCGCCAAGAACAACACCAAGAACACGCGTGTTTTTTCAGTTTGCCCAGATTTGCATTTTCCATCCAATCTCACTGAATACGTAATTATAACATGCAATCCACATATCATTATGCTCGCCTCAACCTCACGATCATGTCTATGTACTTTAATTTCATTTAAATTAAACATACAACAAGAAATCACGAAGAAACCTCAAGAACCCTAATTTCTGCATGAAGGCTAGGATTTTTGATACACGATTCAAACAATGCAATTAATTGAGGGAAAACATTCCATGCATGATTATGAACATATGGCCAAATTATTGTGCGAGGAAATATGCATAGATTGAGAGATGCCCAAGTTTAGGCTTACCTCCAAGTCGTGACAGCAAGAGCAGATGTGATTTTGAGTTGGAGGTGTTACAGACAAGTTGTGATGATCTGGACAACTTCCCTACACCATATGGAGTGTGTTTGAACACTTGGATTGAATTGAAATGGACTGGATCAGTTTATGGCATCTCAGCTGCAACTTCACTTCAAACTTGTGTGGATGGCAAGTGATTTTGAGATTTTGATGTTTCAGAAGTTATGTGAGTGTTTGATCAGCTCATATGTGATGTATGTGAGGTGTGTGAGTGATTGGTTTGTGCAGAATTGCTCTCAAACTCAAAACCCGATAGCTACCTTGCTAAGAAAGGCATTTTTGCCAAGAGAAAGAGATTTTGAGGAAAGCATCTGTTAGATGGCTTTGGTGTACTTAAACTGACCACAATTGAGCCCTATTTATAGTAGAGCAAGTTTGTTTTGCAAGGAATAGTGCATGGCAGCTGGTAAGTAGGTTTCCTCAATGTTGGCCAATGGAAATGAAAGTCTCCTCTAGCCATTGACTAGAGGTTAGGGCACCGAGCTTTGGTCCCCTTGGTCTTGGATAAGTCTTGACTGATTTCAGATGAGAATGGCTCAGTCCATGCCACCTTGATGGTTCCATTGAATGCCTCATTCCAAATTTGAAGTCTTGTCCCTCTTTTGGCCATTCTAGGTTCAACATGCTATTCTTTGTTCCTTGGACCTTGGAGGCTTGGCTCAGTGATTGTCCCCTTTGGATTCAATCCTCTGAGGTGTCCAAGTGGATTGGAGCAATTGCAATTGGCTGATTTTGGCAAATCGAGCCAAAATGCAAATTCTGCCTTGCTTTGACAGATTTCAGCAAGGCAACTTGCCAATTTTGTATCTCATGATGTAGGTTGAATTTGGCAATGTTCTTGGCCATTTTGGAAAGCCCTAACATGATACAACAACTGTTTGAACAAGTTTGGTTTTGATCTCTTTTGATTCCAAATGAAAAATCCCCCTACATTTGGCAAAAAGTGAAGGCAAATTCTGACTAAATCAAACTTGATGGACATGTTCCATGGGTGTCATAGGGTATATTCAATCATGTATTAGGGTTTGGGAGCATGTCTTGGTCAAAAGTCAAAGTTACAGTTGACTTTTCCCTTAAAACCCTAATTGTGGTGCAGATGAAAATGAAACTTGTTGCTCAAGCTTCTTGGATCAATCCATTGTTCCAAATGGATCAATATGGTGTATTAGAGACCCTCAAATCATGTCTTGAGGTCTTGGCTCATGGTTTGTCCCAAAAGTCAACTTAGGGGTGAATTAGGTCAAGAAGCCCTAATTCCTGATTTTTGATGAATGCATCCCCTGAGGCAAAATTGACTTGATGCATGGGTCCATGAGGTTCCATGAAGTATATTAGGTCATGTTTTGGATCATTGCCTTATGCCCAGATGAAAATTTCCATCTGGAGGCCCTGGTCGACCAAAACCCTAATTTGGTGACACTGTCGATCTTGAGACTTGATCCACCTAGAAGGGAGCAGCCTTGTGCTTAATCCTTGAAGTGGGAGTCCTTTTTGATCCATTGTGGATGTTTGAGAGATTAGACAAGTTGAAGATCATGTCATTTCTTGATTGATCCTTTGTCTAAAGCTCAGAGAGGGCTTGAAACCCTAATTTTGATTGTATTGGATGCTCACCCATCTTTGGGGAGACTGATGAAGCATAAAGGTACATCCATATTGTGATGACGATTTTCACAATGATGGGAAATCTAAGTGGTCAAAATTTGGGGTATTATAGATGCCCCTATTTAATCTTCTTGGACCCGAAGGTGTGAATGACGAAGGTATTCGAGAATTCGGGGTGCAAGAGGATTAAATATCGGAATATCCGAAATTTTGATGGTGGTTATGAATGGTAGCTTACACATTCATCTTCTTAAGCAATGATGCTTAGAAAAGGTAAACTTCCCCTCGATCCTGGTTTTCAGCCAAGGAACTGGTCTCAGTTTTCTTTTGAAATAAACCTCCCCTCGTTCTTGGTTTCCTACCAAGGAACTGGTCTTAGTTTCTGATTTAAACTTCCCCTCGATCCTGGTTTCTTACCAAGGAACTGGTCTTAGTTTCTGATTTGAACTTCCCCTCGATCCTGGTTTCCTACCAAGAACTGGTCTTAGTTTCTTTTGTCAATAAACTTTACTGACAAGGGACGTTATTCGTAGCGGCTTTCCTCAAACTTCTCGCCGAATTTTCCTGGGGAGATGCCATTTGAGTGGAAAAAGTTTTGATGTCAGACTTGCTGGGGAACCCATTCGTCTGAGTTGTAGAGGTGTACAAACTTCTCTGTTGGAGACGCCATCTGTCGATTCTACTGGGGAAAGCGAGTCTCTTGAGAGATTGTTTTCGTTTGGGATCTTTCATCATACTTTTCTCGGGATCTTCCTGGAGAAACGCCATATGATGGGGTCCAATTTTGTGGGACCGATGACCTTTTCATCAGCGGTCCTTTCGGAGCAAAACTGGCATGCTGCCGAATCTCTGATCACGAGGCTTTCTCTGTGGATTTTCCTTAATCCGGGAAAGCGAGGATATCATCTTCAATGGCGAAGAGTGACATTTGTTGAAGGTTCTCTGATCTTTCAGAGGTTCAAGTTATCAAAGTGGCCAAGTGCCGACTCTGATCTAAAGATACACTGGTGGCGAGATTGTGCAGACGCAACACTTCCTAATGAGGAAAGAACTGACAAACTCGATTGAGAAAACTGTTTATCACTAGGGGACAAGACCGGCTCAAGTGATAGTGATGCAATACGAAATGCGAACGCAAATAAAATGCATGAAGTATATATGTTTATGCTGACAAAACAGACGCGACATACAGACTAATGGATGAACACAATTGGATACTCGGCCATCGCGGGGCGAAGAAGTACCGTTGATTCAAAATAGCAATTCCACCTTGCTTAGGAGAGATAGTCCACGCGGGGAGCTATGTCGATCGGGCTTAGGAGATGAGAACTCGGCCGAGGCGTGTCAGATGAAACAAGGTCTCTGACACAGTTGATCTCTTCATTCAGGCATACTGGCTTAGAAGGAGTACTTTGATTCTGCACTTTGAAATTCGCTTACTTCGGGAGAAGCAATCGATGTTCTTCTGATGTTCAACAGTCAAAAGAAATGCCATCTTTAATTTAAAAGCAGAAAAAGTTTTAACAAGTAAATTCATTTTTGTTTTATTTCAAGAATCGCTGATTAAGTTTAAACAACGTCGTTCTGTAAAGCTAAAACAAGTTAAGAATTACAAACAAAAGCACAAAGGCTCAAATTTTATTGATAAGATGGAGATCAGCCAAACGCATGATTCCAAAGAGTATATACAAAGTTAGAAAACGGTAATTTACAGGGAAAAGGGCTACGTTGAAACATAACGACCACTATCCTTCTACCAACTTTGAATTCGGGGCATCCTGAGCTTCCGTCGAAGATGACCTTTGACTGGAGTTTTCCTCCGATAGATGATGTTGTAACTGCTGCTGAGGGACTTGCCTCTGTTGAACATAGTTACTTGCCATTATCCCTAATTTTTGCCTGGATTGTACTATGAGATTTCCAATCCATCGGGATGATTCTTTTTTTTCCATGTCTCTAACTTTTGCCTGGACCGCCCTTTCGGGTTTTCAATCCACCGAGAGGTTTTTTTTTTTTTTTAGTTTAGGCGAAGTATTTCTTGACTACATCAACATTCGTGGGGTAGGCAAATTCCTCTCCGTCCATGGTTGCAAGTCTCAAGGCACCGCCTGAGAAAGCTTTCGTGACCACATAGGGGCCATCATATATTCGGGGTCCATTTGCCCCGAGAGTCAGTGAGAAATGATTGTATCTTCTTGAGCACGAGGTCTCCTTTTCTGAAGACACGAGGTCGGACTTTTTTGTCGAACGCCCTCTTCATTCTCTGTTGATACAACTGACCGTGGCATAGTGCAGTGATTCTCTTCTCTTCGATCAGGTTCAGTTCGTCGTGTCGACTTCGACACCATTCAGCTTCGGTGAGCTGAGCTTCCATCAATACCCTGATTGACGGGATCTCTACTTCTATGGGAAGCACTGCCTCCATGCCATATACTAGAGATAAAGGGGTAGCCCTTGTTGAAGTACGGACAGATGTGCGATAACCATGAAGAGCAAAAGGTAACATCTCGTGCCAGTCTTTATAGGTTACAACCATCTTTTGAACGATCTTCTTGATGTTCTTGTTAGCTTCTTCTACTGCTCCGTTCATCTTGGGTCGGTAGGGAGATGAGTTATGATGTTCGATCTTGAACTCTGCGCATAACTCTTTCATCATCTTATTATTCAAGTTAGATCCATTATCAGTAATGATCTCGCTTGGAACACCATAACGACAGATGATATTGTTTTTGATAAATCGGACCACCACTTGTCGGGTTACATTGGCGAATGACGCTGCTTCGACCCACTTGGTGAAATAGTCAATGGCTACCAGGATGAACCGATGTCCGTTTGAAGCATTGGGCTCAATCATACCAATCATATCGATTCCCCATATGGAAAATGGCCACGGGGAAGAAAGAACTTTGAGATGTGATGGCGGTACATGAATTTTGTCGGAGTATATCTGACGCTTGTGACACCTCCTCATGTACTTGTAGCAGTCGGATTCCATGGTCAACCAATAATACCCGGCCCTGAGAATTTTTCTCGCCATTGTGTGTCCGTTGGCATGAGTGCCAAAGGATCCTTCATGAATTTCTTTCAAGAGCATGTATGCTTCTGGTCTGTCGATACATCGGAGCAAGACCATGTCAAAATTTCTCTTATAAAGAGTGTCACCGCTCAGGAAGAAGTTTCCAGCCAATCTTCTGAGGGTTTTCCTGTCTTTTCTGAGTGCCCCAGATGGGTACTCTTGTTTCTGAAGGAAGCGTTTGATATCGTGATACCAAGGTCTGTCGTCTATGACTGCTTCAATCATGAAGATGTAAGCGGGCCGTTCAAGGCGCATGATGTCGATCTTAGGTAGGTCATTCCATCGACCTACGCTAATCATGGAAGAGAGAGTGGCTAATGCATCAGCCATGTGATTCTCATCATGAGGGATGTGATGAAAATCGACTCTGTTGAAGAAGGGTAACAACCTCCTTGCATAGTCTTTGTAAGGAATCAATCCTGATTGGTATGTGTTCCAATCTCGTTTTATCTGATTGATAACCAGGGCTGAATCGCCGTATACGTCCAAGTTTTTGATCCTTAAATCAATCGCTTCTTCGAGACCCATAATACAAGCTTCGTATTTGGCCTCGTCGTTCGTACATTTGAACGTAAGTCTGGCAGTGAAAGGAATGTGGGAACCCTGAGGGGTAACAATGATTGCCCCAATTCCGTTTCCATAATGATTGACTGCTCCGTCAAAGATAAGTCCCCACTGGGAACCTGGTTCTGGCCCTTCACTGGGTAGCGGTTCATCGCAATCTTTCATTTTTAGATACATGACATCTTCGTCTGGGAAGTCAAACCCGATTGATTCTTGATCGTCAATCGGTTGATGAGCCAAATGATCGGCTAAAATACTTCCTTTAACGGCTTTCTGAGCATGGTACTCTATGTCATATTCTGATAGTAACATCTGCCAACGGGCAATCCTTCCCGTGAGAGTAGGTTTTCGAAAACGTACTTGATTGGATCCATTTCGGAGACCAACCAAGTAGTATGACGAATCATGTACTGGCGAAGACGTTTGGCTGCCCAAGCCAAAGCGCAACAAGTTTTCTCGAGCATCGTGTACCGAGTTTCACAGTCAGTAAACTTCTTGCTCAGATAGTAAATGGCAGACTCTTTCCTTTTAGTTTCGTCTTGTTGTCCAAGTACACATCCCATTGAGTCCTCTAGGACTGTGAGGTAAATGATTAGTGGTCTTCCTTCCACTGGAGGTGATAGGATCGGAGGATTCAACAGATATTCCTTAATACTGTCGAAGGCAGTTTGGCAATCTTCTGACCAAACGCAATCCTGGTTCTTTTTCAATAACTTGAAAATCGGCGCACAAGTGGCGGTCATAAGGAATATGAATCTGGAGATGTAGTTCAAACGTCCCAGGAATCCTCTGACTTGTTTTTCAGTTTTCGGAGAAGGCATTTCTTGAATGGCCTTGACCTTGTCAGGATCAACCTCAATCCCTTTCTGGCTGACGATGAACCCTAGTAGTTTCCCTGAACGGACACCGAAGGTGCACTTGTTGGGATTCAAGCGGAGCTTGAATTTTCTTAGACGTTCGAACAATTTTGACAGATGTTCAACGTGCTCATCCTCTGTTCTTGATTTTGCAATCAAATCATTGACATATACCTCGATTTCTTTGTGTATCATGTCATGAAACAGAGTAGTCATGGCCCTTTGATAGGTTGCCCCGGCGTTCTTCAAACCGAACGACATTACCTTGTAACAAAAGGTACCCCATGGGGTAATGAATGAAGTTTTCTCCATGTCTTTCGGCGCCATTTTGATCTGGTTATAGCCCGAGAATCCATCCATGAAGGAGAATACTTTGAACATTGCTGTGCTGTTAATCAACATGTCAATGTGTGGTAAAGGAAAGTCGTCCTTTGGACTTGCCTTATTTAGATCTCTGTAATCAACACACATTCTGACCCTTCCGTCCTTTTTGGGAACGGGTACGATGTTGGCTAACCATTGAGGATATTCAGATGTAGCGAGGAAACCCGTGTCGATCTGTTTCTGTACCTCCTCCTTGATTTTGATGGCCATGTCTGGGTGAGTGCGTCTCAACCTTTGCTTTACTGGCGGAGATTCTGATCTTAACGGTAAGTGATGTTCCACGATGCTGGTATCCAACCCTGGCATATCCTGATAGGACCAAGCGAATACATCGGGAGATTCTTTGAGAAGCTTTATCAAACCCTCTCTGGCAGTTGGACTGAGTAGTGCCCCAATCCTGATTTCTTTTCTCTCTTGCTCTGAACCCAAGTTTACCGTTTCCAACGGTTCTTTGTGAGGTTCAATGGACCTTTCCTCTTGTCTGAGTAGTCGGGAGATCTCTTCTGGAATTTCGTTGTCATTTTCTTCTTCAGCCTCGAATACCGGGAACTCAAAGTTAGAAGAAGGCATCGGATCGTATGTTTCAACGGGGTATAAAACAAGCAATCTGGATGACGTGATGATTCGTGTTTAGAAGAGATAGAGAAAATGTCAGTGTGTGCAGTGTTTTATTTTACTGCTTGTTTTTTATAGTTTTGTTTTTTAGGATTACCATTTTCTGAAAAAGAAAAAAGAGAAAACAGCAATTAATGCGGAAATTACAGAACGACGTTATTTTATTAATGAACAAGTCGAATCTTGAAAATACAGCCCTATAAAACAAAACTCACTCGCTTCGGGCAAAGCGAAGAGGGAAATTTACAGAAAGCGAGCCCATATCAAAACATCCGTTTCACCTGGGCAGGGTGAAAGGTTAAAGATGGCAATTACTTTGACTGACGAACGACCTTCGGAACCTCGATGGCAACCCATTGGCGGCGAACTCCTCGGTGAATCACAAAGTCTGGCACCTTCCTTGATTTGTCTTCAGAAATGACGCTGATTTCTGGTGGAGCAGGATCATTGGAATCTGTCTCCCAAGCAGAGTTGTCGTAGGAGGATTCCTCTGTTGCATTTTGCATAGCATTGGTGCTCTCAGCTGTATCTCCCCATCCAGTTGGCTGGATATCTTCGAGCCTGATACGAGAGCTTTCGGGAGCGGTGTACTTGACCATAAAGTCGTATTTTCCACTTGGTTGTCCCAAAGTGTCCCAAACTTCTTTGGAACTGGAGAGATCATCCCTTTCGATGACGTTGACCTCAGGAAAAGCATAGTTGATGAATTCAAGTCCTGCGAACGTTGCGAATTCATCTTCATGTTGAGTAGTCTCTGAATGACCTGAGTGTTGATCCCATGACATGGTGGGGACACAGGTATTCTGTTCAATGACGCTTAGTTGAGTTTCATTACTCGACTGACTTTCTTGCCCCAAGTTTCCTGGGTAAGGCTGCCACATTGGCAGACCATCCATCGGGCCATAGTAATTGCGATCAAAGTTTTCTTTCATCAGAGTGTCTTCCTCTAATGAATTTGGCGGAACACGGCATCCTTCCGGATCACAATCTCCGTAGATCATTTCGACATCTGACCTTGGTATAAATCTCGGACTTTCTGTAGGAAAGCAAAAAGGCATAGGCACCTCTTCCTGAGACATATAGCCGTCCTTGTTAAGGTAGGACTTCCATTCTTTATCTGTGTCAGAGGGATCTTCCTCATTGATAGCATGAACTGTCTGAGACATTGGGTGAAGAAAACCTCCACTGTGGAAGAAGTTTTGAAGGGGATGAAGACTTTCATCATTGGCGGCCGTCTGGGTATAGGTTGCAGAAAAACCAAGACCCTTCTTTGTTTTATTGTCAATAGGAATGACAAGTCGTCCCCATCCTGTCGTATCGGTACTCTCGACCGCTTTGATAACATCTTTGTATGAGGAAATCGAGGTTCCTTCTTCAGATTGATCGTCCTTGCTCACCGATAGTGCTTGGAACTGAGTTCCAATAACCTCCTCGGGTTCCACACAAGTAGATGATGATAAGTTACTCACGAGCAAGGCTTGTTCCCCACAAACCGTGACAAGTTGATCGTTCTGGACGAACTTTAGCTTTTGGTGGAGGGTCAAAGTGACAGCTCCAGCCTGATGTATCCAAGGTCTTCCTAATAAACAACTGTATGTTGCCCGGATGTCCATGACCTGGAAAGTGATTTGGAAAGTGTGAGGACCAATAGTTATGGGTAGATCAACTTCGCCGATAACTATTTTTCTGGATCCGTCGAATGCTTTGACGACGACCTCGCTGGTTCTCATCGGAGGGCCCTTGAATGATAATGGCATCAAAGTGGACTTCGGCATAACAGTCAGGGCTGACCCTGTGTCTACCAGTTCGTTGGCTAAAGCATCGCCCTGGCAGTTAACCGTAATGTTGAGCGCCATGTTATGACGACGACCCCCTTCAGGTAATTCCTCATCACTAAATCCCAAATTATTGCAGGAAGCGATGTTAGAGACAATGCTATCGAATTGTCTGATTGTTACATCCTGTTTTACAAAGGCTTGCTTCAAGACTTTCTGTAGACCCTCTCTGTGTGCTTCTGAACTGAGTAACAGTGATAATACTGAGATCTTTGAAGGAATCTGTAACAGTTGATCAACAATGTTATATTCACTCCTTTGGATGAGCTTTAGCATCTCATCTTTGTCTTTTGAAAAGTCGGGATTACCAGATTGACCGACTGGTGGATCAGGAATTTCTGCCTGAAGTTCCTTTTCTTTGTTGGATTCTCCAACCCCTCGGTTGAAGATTCGACCGCTCCGTGTTACACGACTGATGTATGCAATATTCACGACGGAGGGTAATGGAATTTCCTTTCCATTCTCGATTATTGTTGCACCGTATTTGTAAGGGATTGCCTTAGCTGATTCATACGGTAGTGGTCCCGGTAGATAGATGACTATGGGAACCTTCTGATTTTTCTGACCGTCATAAGTAACCTCGATCCGTTCCCGGTTGGGAACTCTAGATTTGTCAAGTAGAGGAATGATGGCAAAAACATCCCTGATCTAGTGATGACCAGAGATCGTGACAACATCCTCAACTTGCTCGGCAAGGTAGTTCGGCGACCAAATGATGGGTCCTGAACCTGGATATGGACGAATTTCTCCATGATCGACCTGACCCTGAAGAGCTGCTCTCACAAGGTAACACCCTTGGTTACTTTTCGAACAGACGCTACAACTGTCATAGTTGTGTGGTGGCACCTGGCCACGCCCACTTTGAATGCAATGCAACCTCACTAGGTTATCTTCCATTGATCGGACATCCTGACTTTGACGACGAGTAGGATTCCTGTTATTGATACTAATCTGTTGAGTATCTTCGTCCATATAGATTGGCATCCACCAGTGATTTAAAAAGTGCTGAAGTGCCTCCTAGACAAGGGTACAACCTCGATCGTTTTCGCAACCCACTTTACAGCTTTGATAGTCATGTGATATTAAGAATCCGAGTCGGACCTGCTCAGCATGTAACTCTACCAGGTTGGTATTCATCATGCGAATGTCGAAGATCTGAACCATATTGATTTGATAGGAGTTCCTATCATGGTAGTCTTGGATCCATCTAAGATCCATCTGACGCTGGAGGGCCTCTTGTATGAAAGAGCATCCCTGTTTGTTTACCGAGCAAATCAGACAGGAACTGTAATCGTGCCGCGGCAGATTATGATACTGGCTTTGCCTTGAGTGCATCGCCACCAAGTTGACATTCATTGCACGGATGTCGTGGTTTTGAATGACGTTAGAATTCGTAGAGACCATGTTAACTCCACGAACTCGGTGCTCTTGGATCCATCCGAGATCCATCTGTTCCTGCAGAGCTGCTTGCACCACAGAACATCCTTGGTTATCTTTAGAGCAGATATCACACTGGTGATAGTTATGAGGTGGCACATGGCCATATCCACTCTGTCTACAATGCATCTTGACCAGATTGGTTTTCAACAAGAGTACATCATGAATTTGATAGACATTGTTAGTCTCTTTCTCAATCAGATTGACTGCAGCTTTCTCATGTTGAGGCAGCGGGTTCGTAAGAACATTAGGATTCGTATCTTTGAAAGATAAGAGCCCGCTCCTAACAAGCTTTTGCATGTCGGATTTGAAATTGAGGCAAGTCTCAATATTATGCCCTGAACCTCCTTGATGATAAGGGCATGTTTGATCCGCTTTAAACCAAAAAGGCGGATTTTCCGGAACTGAAAGGGGAGATTTAGTCTGAATGTGCCCCTTAGCTTGCAGTAACGAAAACAGTTCTGCATACGTCGCGGGTATAGGATCAAATCCTGGTGGCCGTGTTGTACGGTTGTTGTTGTATGGAGGATGAGCCTGCTGAAGAGGCTGTTGTGTCCTTTGTTGATTAGGCTGGCTCTGTGCAACCTGAGGTTGATACATAGGAACAGGCGCGGGGCCGATATCAGGAGTAACAGCTGCTACTGGCTGATAACGTCGCCTTTGCTTTTCGAGAGAGATATTCCCAATATCTTGCTCTTTTTTCTTAGGGAGAGCACTACCGTATTTTTTAGTACCGCTCGTTGATCTAGTGTCTTTTACCAAACGTCCTTCTCGGACGACTTCCTCAAGACGTACGCCCATGCCGACCATCTCGGTGAAATCACTGGGCGCACTGGCAACCATTCGGTCATAGTAAAATGAGCTTAAGGTCTTTAAGAAGATTTTTGTCATCTCTTTTTCCTCAAGAGGTGGACAAATTTGAGCGGAAATTTCACGCCACCTTTGAGCATACTCCTTAAAGGTTTCCTTTTCCTTTTGCGACATTGATCTGAGTTGATCTCTGTCGGGTGCCATGTCCAAATTGTACTTGTATTATTGGACGAAGGCAGTGCCAAGATCTCTGAAAGTATTGATCGTGGCACGGTTTAAACCCATGTACCATTTGAGTGCGGCACCGGTCAAACTATCCTGGAAGTAGTGAATCAGCAGGTCCTGATTCTCCGTCTGAGCTGACATCCGCCGAGCGTACATCACCAGATGGCTCTGAGGGAAAGAGTTACCCTTGTATTTTTCAAAGTCGGGCACTTGGAACTTGTGCGGGACTTTCACATTTGGGACCAAGCAGAGGTCTGCGGCGTCCTTCCCAAATAGATCCTGACCGCGAATGGCTTGCAGCTCTTTCTGCATTTCCAGGAACTGTTCCTAGAATTCCTCCATTCTGGCAAACATAGTTTCCTTCTTACCAGAAGGTGTTGGTGGAATCTGTCCTTCTGGGACAGTGTGCATCACAGGGGGTGGTACCGTAACTACGGCAGTAAGTCTTGGCGTTTCCTGAAGTTTGTAACCTTCAGGAGTCTTGAGTATGCCCCTGGCATCTTCGCTTTCCCGAAGTTTGTAACCTTCAGGCCCAGCGGCTTCTGTTGCGATTCCCTGATCTTCAGTGATCGGAGGAACATATCCTTCCGGGATATAGTTAACAGGCATGCCCCAAGGACGATCTTTCAGTATCTGATACCTAGGATCATACTTTTCAATGATGGGCGTTGAGGTGATCTCTGAGATCACAGTTCTTTGTAGCTGAGCTTCTGCCCTGGCTTGCATGTCGTTACGAAGCTTTCTCATATCCTCTCTCAGAGTGTCGATCTCTTCTTTCAACTCTCTATTTTCTTCCTCAAGATCATCCATCTTTTTCTGACGATTGGCCCGAGTATTATACGAATGAGACAGTTTGACTCTAGAATCGAGACATAAACGTGAGATTCGTAGGGAAGAAGAATACGCGACGTGAGAATGATGAATGCAATGATTATATTAATTGTTGTTTTTTTGGTTTAATCAAAATAAACTTCGACAATTAGATTGCAAATATCAAACAGTGGGGAAACCCCTTTTTATTGAAATTCAAAGGATTACAGAAATGGAAATACAGTTGATTACAAAGTGCAGAAACAGAAACCTAAACTAATGGGTCCCGAGTCCTCTCTGAGGAGAAACCGGGTGCTGACTCTGGTACTTTCCTTTTCTTTGACCGGGGCGCTTGGGCCGTTGTCGGGTTGTCATTCCTTTGCCAGGTGAAAGGAGTGAGCAAATTCCTTTGGTCATCTTGATTCTCTACAGCATGCTGCTCCAAAATTTCAATCAGAGCATCTTTCTCTTTTAGTAATTGCTGTATCTGGATACACTCTACGTCGAGGGTGCGGTACTTGTTCTTCCAAGACCTTCTTTCCTTTTGAACTTTGTTGAGAGTAACCTGAAGCCTTTCAGTTTCCGTCATGAAGTACATGACAATTTCCCTCGGCGGAAGAATTCCGTAACGAGGATAAGGCATCTTTAGCTTGAGAGCTCTAGTTTGTACCCAATGGAGATAAGGCTCCACCGAGACACAGTCCGGTTTTCCCAGAGACTCTCGTCCTTTCTTATGAACATGTTTCCAAGCTTGCACTATTTCCATCTTTAGTGCTCTGTCGTTTTCTCCTTCTTTGAAGAAAAGACCTTCCAGATGAACACCCAGTGGGATGTGTCTCATCGGGTATCCAAATTGACGAAGAACTAATATCGGATGATAGTTGATTCCTCCTTTAGTTCCTATGAGGGGTACGCTGGGGAAGTTTCCACAACGGTCAATGATTCTGATTCCCTCATGACCCTTGTTGCACCAATCTATATCAGAGTTGGTAAGAGACATGATCTTCTGTGGCCAACGTAAGGCACTCTTGCAATCCCAAAAAGCAGCAGACTTGGGCAAGTGAGAGATAAACCATTTGTAAAGCAAAGGTACACAGCATGTGATCTCCCCTCCGCTGTACAAATTTCCTAAGTGTACAGAATGATACGCATCTGCGAGCAAAGTCGGCACAAGGTTTCCAATGAGAAAAACCTTAATAGCGTTGATATCGACGAAGTTATTGATGTTGGGAAACAAAAATAACCCGTAGGTGAGCAAGACAAAGATGCTTTCAAAAGCAGTCCCGTTCCCTATACTAGCGAAGTATAGAGCCTTTTTTGTCAAGAATTGGGCTGGCAAACCTTGGATGCCACCCTTAGTGGTCATGTGAGTCCTGACCTCAGACTCGTCCAAATGAATTGCTATTGCAATAGTCTGATTCTTTGGAATTTCTTCCAGTCCAGAAAATGGAGCTCGATCTGTGATATGTAAATCAGTCAGATGAGAATACTCCTCCAGCGTTGGTGCCAGCTGGTAATCCGGGAATGTGAAACAATGATAAACCGGATCGTAGAACTGAATGAGCGCGTCCATGATCCCCTTAATCACATGGACTCTTAACAGTGGTAGGAAACCACCGTGCTTGGCTCTGAAAGCCTCTGGGTTAACGATCATCCTCGCTAACTTTCTCAAATCCCCTAGTTTTGGAACCTTGAAGGTATACTGGTGAGTTCTCCTTTTACCGAAATCCATTAATGCAATCTTTTTCTCTGATATTTGCAATCACAGTCTTAGTTTAATTTGAAAAACAGAGAGACTAGAAGAGAAAGTTTTTTGAATGTTTTAATGTTTTATTAAATGAATGCATGAATGCAGCACACAAAAACATAGAAAAAACATGGGGTCAAAGGGTCGTTGTCATGAAGTCAAGGCTCTACCCATCCCCAAAGGTTTATACTAGGGTGATTTTTGTACCTGTACTCATTATCATCAGCTCCTCCCAGGAAAGCAAAACAACAAGCGGATCGCCAGCGAGTTGTGTGCAATCTTAGAGTAAGTGCTATTCATCGAGAATAGATCACCAGCCTCAATTGAGGGTAGTATTGCGTAACAGCTATTTCCGATAGCTTCCGCACTACGGAAAAGGTTGGCTTTTCTTAAGTGTATACTCAATCTCACCACATGCGGCATCACACGCATTCCCAGTAGCAGAAAAATAAACACGTATAGCAATTAGGAAAAGCAGTATATATATTTGTCCTAATCATCCTATACTTATAAAGCTATGAATCTTAAGTTCCTGACAGAAATGGGTTCCCCGGCGGAAGCCCCAATCTGTGGTTCCCTGCCTAAGAGATGGACCAGCATAGGTCAATCTTTCTCTTCAGTAGAGTTCCCATTTTCTGTAGAAAACGGGGATGATTCCCTAAGGCAGAAAAGGAGACTCCCCAGCAGAGTCGCCATTTTACAAGGAAAACAGACAGAAAGAAAAACTGGCCCCACGGTGGGCGCCACTTTTCTGTAGGTGGCCACCGCCAAGAAAATGACTTACCCAAGGTTTAAATTATAAGAAAGAAAGAATGGGCCCCACGGTGGACGCCACTTTTCTGTAGCGAGCGATTTTGGACGCGGTTCTTAAGCGCTGGTCGCTCTCTGCGGTTGAGCTTAAAACTACAGGTCGATTCATTTTTTATCCTATTGTGAGCTGAATAAGGAAGGGAAATAGATGTCTCCAATTAACCCTGCTTGCATACTGAGTTTAAACAGCGGTCTGTTAGGTTACGGATGCTATCAATGTGGGGGGGCCTTTGTACTGGTTATTCGTATTTCGCCAATACGGTTCTTTCTTTCTTTTTTTCTAGGCAAAGGGTTTTTGGCGGGGAATAAGGATTAGGATGTTAGGACTGATGCTTTTGAAATACTGCTTTTGATTGATGGAGATATGGGATTTGGGTTTTTTGTTGATTGCGCTCGCTAAGATCTTTTCTTTCGATCTTATGCCTACGTATTCCCGTTTACCGAAACAGGGAAATCAGAGCGTTCGTAGTTCCTCCTATTCTATGGGAGGAAATTGGTTTTTGGTGTCTTGTTCAAAGCCCAAGACGTGAAGCGAAAGGTAGTTTGTATCTTGTTCAAAGCCCAAGATGTGAAGCTGAAAGGTCTATTTGTGTCTTGTTCAAAGCCCAAGACGTGAAGCTGAAAGACCTCGACTTTAGAGAGAATTTGTCATCTCTAAAGAGGGGGAAGGAGAATTACTTTAACTGGGATACGCGGATCCGAGCAATGCCATAACTTTCGAAGAAAGGGTTTTAACCTGAAGGAGAAGACTTTAACTCAGTGTAGAGCAATGCCATCTTTCCTTAGGAATTTCTCATGCTAAAAGAGGGACAGTGGCATGGATATAGATGATCCAGAGGCTTGCCGCTTACAGCGATTAGATGAAGGGAAAGGAGTTGTTGATGTTTATGTACTGTGAACGAGGCACAACTTTGATGCTAAAAGGTTGATTGGATCAACCAGTGGTTTTCTTATACAAAGCCTAAGAGGAGGCTAATTTCCGCTAGGAAAATCATTATACAAAGCCTAAGAGGAGGCTATTTTGTATCTCGTACAAAGCCCGAGAGAGAGGCTAAAGGTTTTTGACCCAGTGGGGCATATCGTTATACAAAGCCTAAGAGGAGGCTAGCAAAGAGTTCGACTCTTGCTTAAGGGATTTATATCTCGTACGAGGCCCGAGATGGAGGCAAAAAAAAGGTGATTGACTCAACGAGGGAATCATTTGTGTCTCATACAAAGCCTGAGAGAGAGGCTAAAAGGTTGTTTTGACTCCACTGGGGAGAATTTTGGTATCTCGTACGAATCCCGAGATGGAGGCTATTGTAACTGTTTCAGTTGAGTGACAGATCCAATATACTGATTTAAAAGAGAAAATCAGTTCTTATATGAGTAACACTGTACACAGGGATTTAATTTGAGGATCAGGGATATTTCCTTTTCTTTGAGGAATCGGGAAATCCAAAGGGTATTGAGACTATCCGAGTCTTCGGGTTTCCTTCCTATTTAACGAAGGGTGCTTGAGAATGTCTTTGAGACTCAAGGAAGTTAGACTGTCCATGTCTAGAGTTTTATCTTTTGTACTATGCTTCGAGAAACAGTAGTAGACTCTATGAAAGGATTGTTCTATGAGGATGACTAGGTTCTGTTCTTATAAATCTAGGAGGTCGTTGGGACAATTTGTACGAAGCCCGAGAGGAGGCTGGAATCTTTTAAGAAGCCGACGGGTCCTTGTACGAAGCCCAAGAGGAGGCTATCATTCCCGGAGGAAGAGATCATTATACGAAGCCTAAGAGGAGGCTGTGAATACTTCTAAGAAGCCGTAGGGTCCTTGAATAATGCCCAAGAGGAGGCCGATGCTTTTAAGAAGCCCGTGGGTCTATCATCTCCTTTCCATTAGGAGAGATAACTCTTTTAAAGATAAAAACCACTGGTAAACGTGCGAGGTTTACTATCCAGCGACTTTTAGTTTTTAAAGAGGTGTTGCGGTGAAAATCGGATAACAAGCTATTAATTAACTTGCATCATTTTCTTTTACAACCGACTTTGATTTATCCAAAGGAAAGGTTCAAGATCGTTAGAAAAACCTAAAGTGGGGGAGATCTAAGGTTCGGGGGTTGGTTATACAAAGGGAAGGTATTAGCACCCTAAGTATCTGTAGTACTCTACAGGAACCTCTTGTTTAATTTGTGTTATGTAAAAGTTTGCTTGCTAAAGGTAAATGCTAAGGTAAAAAAACCTAAGGGTATATATACTAAGTATGATCGCCAAGACATCGCATCTCGTGCCTACGTATCCTGACGGGAATGGAATCAGAGCATTCGTAGTTCCCCTCAATGGGGGTGAAGAACTCTTGACTGTGGTCAAGGTTCAAAGGGAAAGTAGGGTGAAAAGCTTGAAAGCAAAGCTTGTAAGGATTGATTGGTTAGGAGAAAGAGATTAATGGCTATCTCTTGAAAGGATTGTGAAAGGTCGGACCGTCTTAAAGGAGAAGAGATTAATAGCTATCTCTTTGGGAATGTCAGGTCAGAAGGGAGGAGAGATTAATAGCTATCTCTTGTGAAATTGTTTGAGGTTAACATGGTATTTGAGCTATCTATGACATGAAGTCAATAGAGAGACTTTTTCCTTTGGAATGATAGGCAATAGAGGAACAAGGAGGAAAACCTCGAGTATCCAGTGTAAGGTAAATGTGTACAGCAATATATATACAGTGCATACAACAAGAACTAAATTAAAAGTGAACATCGGGAACTAAGGACTAATCACAGTCAAAAGCAAAAAGAAATAAACTCAGAATGAATATCCAACAAAAACTACATTCTAATTAAATCTAATAAACTAAATTAAATTGAATTGATTAAATTAAATTCTAAATTTTAATTAAAATTAACTAAACTAAATCATAAGATTAAAATTAAACTAATCTAATAAAATATATCCTTTTTTTTTTTACAAAATAATATATCAAAAATAATTGACAAAAACAATTAACAAAATTAACAGTAAAATAATTAATAGAATTATTAACAAAAAATATATTATAACTAGTGAAAAGATATACATATATTTATTTTATAACTAATAACAGGTATATAATATAACTTGAATTAAATAGCAGTATCCAAAAACCGCAGCACGCTATATCGAAGGAACCGGCATCGTGTATCGATATCAACAAGTATATACACATGTATAATTAACAGGTAGAATAAAATATATAAAACTGAAAAGTAGATAAAAAGGATAACATATATCTTACACTAAAACGTAAGCACATATATAACACTTTGAAGAATAGTAAATATATAACTAATAACTAATATAACTAATACCATAGGACCATGAATATATCTTACACTAAAAAGGATAGTAAATATATGTACAGGTTGAACCGAAACAAAAATATATACAACTCAAACTAAAGCAAACAGTGCAAGAACAACACAACAACAATGAAACCTCTTCGCATGGAAATTAAAAAAGCAAAGACTTATTTCACCCAGCCACACGTAAAACAAACTGTAATGACAAATACATCACATACTTGATAACAAGCATAACATATTCAAACAATTTACACAACAAAGCACAACTGTATATAATTCGATATATTAAAAACAACATGTTCATTACCACGCGAACCGAATCAAAATACTATAGAAAAACTTAAATCGAAATGTTACCGAAATCGCTTCGTAAACGCTGCTGCTGAAAACTTGTTGCTGTTTGTTGTGTCGACGCGGTTTCGGCAGCGGAAAGCTCTTATTTTCTTGGTGAAGTCGGAGTGAGTATTTGTGAGCAATGGTAGGATTCGTTGTGCTGATGAAGCAGACCAAGGTTGAAGAGGTTGTTGTTAGATGGGAGTAGTGGATGGTTTGAAGAATATGAGTTTTTATGGTTGGATGTTGAGATTATAGATTAAAGATGCAGAAAGTTTGAATGGGTGAAATAAAGTGAGTTACATGAAGATGAGATTGTAACAGTAGGCGTAGTAATGGTGACATGAGAAAGAAACATGGTGAATTATGTTTTGAAGGTGTGTTTAGTGGTGATGGTATGTGCGTCTTAAATGGATGAAGGTTGTTTTTAAAATGATGATGATAGGGTAGTGTAAGAGGTGATGAAGGAGATAGATTCAAAATATGAGAGAGTTACGAGAGGCAGCTGGAGGGAGTTTTTTATGTGGAGGAGAAGAGTATGTATTATGAGGGTGAAAATGAGCTTCACATGGTTTTGTGTTGTTTGGAGCTTTAATGGGGTAGAAGTGATATGAAGCTATGGTTTATTTTTGGTTGTGAACTTGGAGAAACAAATATGGTGTGTGAAAGTTATGGAAGCAGAGTGAGTATTTCAAAGTTTTAAAATCAGAGAGAGACCTTGTGAGAGCAAGTGGGGCGTGGGAATTATCATATGGTAAGGCCAGATTTTCTTTTGAAAAAAATGGTACAAAGTTATGTTGTGTGATGATAAAGGGTGGTATTCTTTTTGTTTTAATTAGCCTTTTTATTGAAATGAGAGAGAGGTTATGAGATGTGGTTCCTTGAGAGAGTGAAGAAGGTGATACGCAGGCTTTTTAGGAGATGATGATGGGTCTTGTGAAAGCATCTTTTTGTGTAGGTTTTTAAGCAGTTTTTGTTTTGGTTTAATCTTGGAGTGTAGTGGCAACAGCTGTGTTGTAGTTGTCACGTAAGGAGAAATTATGCAACTTTGGTCTTGGTGCTTGGTTTAAGCAGTGTTGGCAGAGTGGATTTTGGTGTAATTCTTGGTTTGGTTTTGAAAGCGCGGAGTGGTGCAGGTGTAGCACTGAGATGTTGTTGCTTTGATGCAGGATGCAGGGAGTACAGAGTACTAGCAATTGAGGCAGCGTGGGAGGGAAGTTTTGGTTGATCATGTTTGGAACGACTTGGAAACTATATCAAGTGGATGAAAGGCTGATAACTCTTGTTTTTTGGACTTTTGTTGGGGACTCTTGAAGTGTGGGTGACGTGTGCTTTGGATTTGTAACAATAATAATAAAAAAAATGAAATAATAATAATAACAATAAAAATAATAACTTAATAATAATACAAAAATAGAAGTAAATGAGACTATATTAATAAAAAAATCTAAACTACTCTAATAATTGGAAAGTAATGATAACAATAAAATTCTAAATTAAAAGCAATTAACTAAGACTATTTAAATTAATGTTAAATTAAAATTAAACTAAACTAAAATAAAGAATTTAATTAAAAAAACCAAACAAAAATAAAAGCAAAGGTAAAATAAAAAATTAAATTAAGTTAAAGATAAAAACTCTAATTGAAAATAAACCAAATTAAATATAAACTAAATTAATTATCTAAATAAATGAAAAAAGACAAAAGCATAGAATGATAAAATCGTCTGAAAATGCATGACTAAAGATTAATGAGATGTTTAACCGAAAAATTCGAAAAAGAGACCGACTCATGATGATATGAAATGATCAGGATCTGAGGGTAAAATTTGGGGTACAACAGTTGCCCCTATTTAAATAGCTTCACTGGATGGCACGAGGGATGGTAATCCTCGGGAGATCAAGGTGAGAGGTATTTAAATATATAGCAAACCGAAAATTTTGCCCTTAGATGCACCGACATGCAATGCTAAGGACAAGCAAACAGGCATGCAAATGCAGACATGCCATGAATTTCTAGTATGATGGAAATGATAGAATGGTAAGTGTAAAATGCGGACGAAGACAAAAGCAGACGGGGCCAAAGTCCACACAATGAGCAATCATTCACTGGGGATGACAACAACACTGGGGAAAGTCTAAAGTGATGAAGCAACTGGTTCAAGCGTGACCGGCTGACACTGGGGAAATAGAAGATACTCTTACTGGGCATGGAGCCAGAAAGAAGACACGATCTCCACTGGGGATCAATTTGAAATGAAAGGAGAGACACCAACAAAAGATTTTCTAGAATCTTCTTATACTGAAGAGTTCAAACGGGATCTTCAAGAAAAACCAGAAAAGACAGAGAAAGAAACATCTGGAAAAACATCAGATGGAAAAAGAAACTAGTCATCCAATAACGGCTTTGAATGAAAGGTACAATCACAATATCTGATAATGGCTTCAGATGAAAGTGAACAGAGATTGCATTCAAGAATGATATTAAATGCCAAGAAACCAGTCACCCAATAATGGCTTTGAATGGAAGGTATGACTCACAATATCTAATAACGGCTTTAGATAAAGTGAACAAAGACTCGATCTGAAAAACATCAGAAAGAGAGATACATCCGGATAGGCATCGGATGGTAAAGAAACCAGACATCCAATAACGGCTTTGAATGAAAGGTATAAATCACAATATCTAATAACGGCTTTAGATAAAGTGAACAAAGACTCAATCTGAAAAAACATCAGAAGGAGAGACACATCCGGAAAAGCATCAGATGATGAAAGCAATGTCATTCCAGAAAAGCATCAGAATAAACAAAGGGATATCTGGAAAAACATCAGATAAGTTCTGGAAGAACATCAGAACAAAAGACTCGATCTGGTAAAACATCAGACGGTAAAAGAAATGAAATTCTGGAAAAACATCAGAATAAGGACTCGATCTGGAAAAACATCAGAAAGAGAAAGGCACATCCGGAAAAGCATCAGATGATGAAAGCAATGTCATTCCGGAAAAGCATCAAAATAACAAAGCAAAATATCTGGAAAAACATCAGATAGGTTCTGGAAGAACATCAGAACAAAAAAATCGATATGGAAAAACATCAGAAGCTAAAAGAAATGAAATTCTGGAAAAACATCAGAATAAGGACTCGATCTGGAAAAACATCAGAAAGAGAAAGGCACATCCGGAAAAGCATCAGATGATGAAAGCAATGTCATTCCGAAAAAGCATCAGAATTAACAAAGCGAAATATCTGGAAAAACATCAGATAGGTTCTGGAAAAACATCATAACAAAAGACTCAATCTGGAAAAACATCAGAAAGAGAGACACATCCGGAAGAGCATCAGATGATGAAAGCAATGTCATTCCGGAAAAGCGTCAGAATAAACAAAGTAATTATCTGGAAAAACATCAGATAAGTTCTGGAAAAACATCAGAACAAAAGACTCAATCTGGAAAAACATCAGATAAGAGACAAATAAACGATATCCAAGAACGACATTGGAGAAAAGACAGGCGAAGACATCCAAGAATATCATTGGACGCAAAAGAAGAACAAACATATCCGGAAAAACATCAGATAAGAAAGGTTATATCAGGAAGAACGTCAGATAGACACGACATGATCTGTTTGGTAGGTGCCAAGTGAGTTGGACTTTGACCACAAGGTGAGACGCGGATAACGACACGACCTCGGGAAAAATGCAAATGAGGATCAAACACTCATGCTATGCATATGGTATATGAATTATGCAGATGATATATGATCAAATGCAAATGCAGGTGCAGATGCTGACGACGCAGCACGACTCTCTGGGAGAAGACAAGATTGGAAGACTGATTCCTCAACACGGAGATCACTGCCATTCTGCTTAGGGACTAGAGATGCTACTGCTGGACACATCTCTGCCACCCTGGTAAACTGTATCAAGTGATAATCCTCATAGGAAGGATGGAAAGTTGCATGGGGATTCCTCAAGTAAATTGCCCCAGACTAACCGACTGTTGAAGATGAACTGATCATTGCTTCAGCTTGATTGATTCTGGAAATGACCGTTTCATGGTGCTCTTAGAAAGCTTGCCCCAGACTGAGTCTTGAAAATGATTGTTTTACTGTACACTGGGAAAGCTTGCCCCAGCCCGAGTCTTGCAAAATCTTCTGTATAAACCAATTCTAAGAAGTCGCCATTAAACCAAAAATCTTGAACTGATTCTTAACAGGATATGGAAGGAACTTGCCACTGATTGGATCACTGACCAAGTTTTTTATTGTTTGAAAATTCCTTGAGAAGAAAGCCAGTTTGCAAACAAAAATGTTCATACAAACATAGTAAATGCAGAGTTCATGCAACTTTTGAAATCAATCATTTTTGAAAGAGGTGCAAAGTATATGGGATACTGGTCAGAACACGGTGGTTCAAGACATTTAAAAGTGAAAGGTAAGGCACAAGGCGTGATGCCAAAACAGATGATCCGCAAAGATCTTTTGGAGTCAGTTTACGCAACCTTGCGGTAGTATGCTTTCAAAATAACCTCGCTTCAATTAGGTCCTTTGAGGGTTATAACGTGGTCTGGTTCACGGTTTATGAAACAAAGGATAAAAGCTCAAAGTTTATTTGTGCCCACCCAATCTTCGTGATGATCTTCAGTCCTATGCTCAGTTAACTCAAACTATGCACTCAGGTTCCCATAGGTTACGAATTGTACTGATGATAGTAATGATGATGGTTCAAAATTCAATGGGTTTGAGATGGCAGTCACTGCTTCTCACAACATTTTGTTGTTTTTGGTGAGGACCTTAGTCAACTCGTTTTATCTTTGAGGATTTTGGTAACCTCTTGAGTGATTTTTATTATCCCTAACTTTTGCCTAAGTCTCCTTCATAGGTTTTGACTTAGCGGGTTTTTATTTTGATTTTTTCTTTCACTCTCTCTTTTTTTTAGTGACTGTCTGGCTTAATGATTACAGTGAACCATCATTGGCGTTTGACTTGAAAGACATCTTCGACACTTGCCTGCTGTGTGCGAAGGAACATTTGTGAACTTTGTTGAAAGGCGTCTTGAATGAAACTCTTGTATTTGAATGCACAATCCAGTTAACTGAGAACTACCCTGCCCCAGGTTAAGATTGCGGGTTTTTATTTGTAAAGAAAAGAAACTCCTACTTCAAGGCTCAAAGGGGTTAAAGAGGGGTTATCTTCCTTATTTCTCCAGTGTTTAGGGATTGAAACAATGCCTTACATCGTCAGCAAAGTTTTGATCTGAAAGCATTTTAACAGCAGTTATGGGTATAACGTTTTCATCATCCTCCCTCCAATCTTTGCATAATCAAAAAGAAAGTGGAAAAGAGAATTTTTTATTTTTCTCGAAACAGAAAGCATTAAGAAGTAAATAGAAAAACAAATGAATTGAATCAAAAAGTTGCAAATGCTTATTTTATTAACATGAAAGTAAAAACATAATTTGGAAGCAAACAGCTAGTACAAAACATAGGAAAATGCAAACAATAAGAAACAAGGTCTAATGACTATTCAACTACAAGTATGAGTTGTCCTGTCTTTGAAAAGTAGCTGAGCTGAAGTCGACTGAAGCTTCACTTGCCCTGGCAGAGGGTTGTTCTGACATTCTGCGTCTGATGTTAGCTCTAGTCCTGTATCGGTGTCGAGGCATTATCTTGACGACTCACAGGCAGACTAATGGAAGATGGAGACAACTGGAGATGAGTAACTGGACAGACAGACGTATGCAATGAATCATGCAAAGATGCAAATGATATGCAATGCAATGCAAACAGGATACAAAAACACACGCAACAGGATCAAGGGTTCAAGATCACAGCATGGAGTTTGGGTAGAGAACCAACCACAGGGTGTGTACTATGGGTTTTCATCTGCAGAACGGGGTTCTAAGAAGTTCCCAGAGTCGACAACCCATCTTTCGGATTTTATCGACTTCCCAGATGACTTGGTAATCAATAAAATTCTCAAGAGGATCTCGTCTGAGTGTAGTATCGCGTGACAACCAATTCAGAAATAGACTCCATCATGGTCACCGCACTACATCTAAAAGGCTTAAGTGGGGTTTGGAAACTACGGTTCTCAACCTCAATGACACATACATTGAGAGTAGCACGCTTTCACGAAAAGGATCATTCAACATGACTAAACTCTCAAGAGGGCCTAAGCTGAGTGATGGTGTCTCAAGTTAACTTTTTCAGGAACCGACTCCCTCAAAGCCTCCTTGAATATACCATCGTCCTATAATAAGTGCGCTCAAGTCCAGGTTAGGACTTATCTCAACACTCAAGGTAGCAACCCTGCACACAGAAAATCCAATACAGACAGAGATATATATAGGTATACAGATATATACAGACATAAATATACAAATGTACAAGTAAGCAAACATATAAATAACACAAATACAAACAAGATAGGCTTAACCCTCTTAGGAAAGGACCAGCAATAGGTCTAACTTAGATCCCCAGTGAAGTCGTCATTTCTGTTGCGGTGAAAATCGGATAACAAGCTATTAATTAACTTGCATCATTTTCTTTTACAACCGACTTTGATTTATCCAAAGGAAAGGTTCAAGATCGTTAGAAAAACCTAAAGGGGGGGAGATCTAAGGTTCGGGGATTGGTTATACAAAGGGAAGATATTAGCACCCTAAGTATCTGTAGTACTCTACAGGAACCTCTTGTTTAATTTGTGTTATGTTAAAGTTTGCTTGCTAAAGGTAAATGCTAAGGTAAAAAAACCTAAGGGTATATATACTAAGTATGCTCGCCAAGACATCGCATCTCGTGCCTACGTATCCTGACGGGAATGGAATCAGAGCATTCGTAGTTCTCCTCAATGGGGGTGAAGAACTCTTGACTGTGGTCAAGGTTCAAAGGGAAAGTAGGGTGAAAAGCTTGAAAGCAAAGCTTGTAAGGATTGATTGGTTAGGAGAAAGAGATTAATGGCTATCTCTTGAAAGGATTGTGAAAGGTCGGACCGTCTTAAAGGAGAAGAGATTAATAGCTATCTCTTTGGGAATGTCAGGTCAGAAGGGAGGAGAGATTAATAGCTATCTCTTGTGAAATGGTTTGAGGTTAACATGGTATTTGAGCTATCTATGACATGAAGTCAATAGAGAGACTTTTTCCTTTGGAATGATAGGCAATAGAGGAACAAGGAGGAAAACCTCGAGTATCCAGTGTAAGGTAAATGTGTACATCAATATATATACAGTGCATACAACAAGAACTAAATTAAAAGTGAACATCAAGAACTAAGGACTAATCACAGTCAAAAGCAAAAAGAAATAAACTCAGAATGAATATCCAACAAAAACTACATTCTAATTAAATCTAATAAACTAAATTAAATTGAATTGATTAAATTAAATTCTAAATTTTAATTAAAATTAACTAAACTAAATCATAAGATTAAAATTAAACTAATCTAATAAAATATATCCTTTTTTTTTTACAAAATAATATATCAAAAATAATTGACAAAAACAATTAACAAAATTAACAGTAAAATAATTAATAGAATTATTAACAAAAAATATATTATAACTAGTGAAAAAATATACATATATTTATTTTATAACTACTAACAGGTATATAATATAACTTGAATTAAATAGCAGTATCCAAAAACCGCAGCACGCTATATCGAAGGAACCGACATCGTGTATCGAAATCAACAAGTATATACGCATGTATAATTAACAGGTAGAATAAAATATATAAAACTGAAAAGTAGATAAAAAGGATAACATATATCTTACACTAAAACGTAAGCACATATATAACACTTTGAAGAATAGTAAATATATAACTAATAACTAATATAACTAATACCATAGGACCATGAATATATCTTACACTAAAAAGGATAGTAAATATATGTACAGGTTGAACCGAAACAAAAATATATACAACTCAAACTAAAGCAAACAGTGCAAGAACAACACAACAACAATGAAACCTCTTCGCATGGAAATTAAAAAAGCAAAGACTTATTTCACCCAGCCACACGTAAAACAAACTGTAACGACAAATACATCACATACTTGATAACAAGCATAACATATTCAAACAATTTACACAACAAAGCACAACTGTATATAATCCGATATATTAAAAACAACATGTTCATTACCACGTGAACCGAATCAAAATACGATAGAAAAACTTAAATCGAAATGTTACCGAAATCGCTTCGTAAACGCTGCTGCTGAAAACTTGTTGCTGTTTGTTGTGTCGACGCGGTTTCGGCAGCGGAAAGCTCTTATTTTCTTGGTGAAGTCGGAGTGAGTATTTGTGAGCAATGGTAGGATTCGTTGTGCTGATGAAGCAAACCAAGGTTGAAGAGGTTGTTGTTAGATGGGAGTAGTGGATGGTTTGAAGAATATGAGTTTTTATGGTTGGATGTTGAGATTATAGATTAAAGATGCAGAAAGTTTGAATGGGTGAAATAAAGTGAGTTACATGAAGATGAGATTGTAACAGTAGGCGTAGTAATGGTGACATGAGAAAGAAACATGGTGAATTATGTTTTGAAGGTGTGTTTAGTGGTGATGGTATGTGCGTCTTAAATGGATGAAGGTTGTTTTTAAAATGATGATGATAGGGTAGTGTAAGAGGTGATGAAGGAGATAGATTCAAAATATGAGAGAGTTACGAGAGGCAGCTGGAGGGAGTTTTTTATGTGGAGGAGAAGAGTATGTATTATGAGGGTGAAAATGAGCTTCACATGGTTTTGTGTTGTTTGGAGCTTTAATGGGGTAGAAGTGATATGAAGCTATGGTTTATTTTTGGTTGTGAACTTGGAGAAACAAATATGGTGTGTGAAAGTTATGGAAGCAGAGTGAGTATTTCAAAGTTTTAAAATCAGAGAGAGACCTTGTGAGAGCAAGTGGGGCGTGGGAATTATCATATGGTAAGGCCAGATTTTCTTTTCAAAAAAATGGTACAAAGTTATGTTGTGTGATGATAAAGGGTGGTATTCTTTTTGTTTTAATTAGCCTTTTTATTGAAATGAGAGAGAGGTTATGAGATGTGGTTCCTTGAGAGAGTGAAGAAGGTGATACGCAGGCTTTTTAGGAGATGATGATGGGTCTTGTGAAAGCATCTTTTTGTGTAGGTTTTTAAGCAGTTTTTGTTTTGGTTTAATCTTGGAGTGTAGTGGCAACAGCTGTGTTGTAGTTGTCACGTAAGGAGAAATTATGCAACTTTGGTCTTGGTGCTTGGTTTAAGCAGTGTTGGCAGAGTGGATTTTGGTGTAATTCTTGGTTTGGTTTTGAAAGCGCGGAGTGGTGCAGGTGTAGCACTGAGATGTTGTTGCTTTGATGCAGGATGCAGGGAGTACAGAGTACTAGCAATTGAGGCAGCGTGGGAGGGAAGTTTTGGTTGATCATGTTTGGAACGACTTGGAAACTATATCAAGTGGATGAAAGGCTGATAACTCTTGTTTTTTGGACTTTTGTTGGGGACTCTTGAAGTGTGGGTGACGTGTGCTTTGGATTTGTAACAATAATAATAAAAAAAATGAAATAATAATAATAACAATAAAAATAATAACTTAATAATAATACAAAAATAGAAGTAAATGAGACTATATTAATAAAAAATTCTAAACTACTATAATAATTGGAAAGTAATGATAACAATAAAATTCTAAATTAAAAGCAATTAACTAAGACTATTTAAATTAATGTTAAATTAAAATTAAACTAAACTAAAATAAAAAATTTAATTAAAAAACCAAACAAAAATAAAAGCAAAGGTAAAATAAAAAATTAAATTAAGTTAAAGATAAAAACTCTAATTGAAAATAAACCAAATTAAATATAAACTAAATTAATTATCTAAATAAATGAAAAAAGACAAAAGCATAGAATGATAAAATCGTCTGAAAATGCATGACTAAAGATTAATGAGATGTTTAACCGAAAAATTCGAAAAAGAGACCGACTCATGATGATATGAAATGATCAGGATCTGAGGGTAAAATTTGGGGTACAACAAGAGGGTTCCTTAGTTAAGGTCCAAGATTATGACCGTAGTGGGTACCCAAACCCCGAGACATTCAAGGCAAGCTATCCACAAGGAATAGATCAAGTCAGGAAAGTTCGAGAATTTGGAAGAAACTCAAAGATGCCATTGGGGAGTACAGCTTCTTGACGATTCCTAAGGAGGACAGCCGAAGAGAAGACTGTATCTGGTGCTCCTATTGGGGATCTAGGCGTCTATTTCTACGAATAAATGAAACAGCGTCACTTAGTTCTAGACGTAGTTGCCGGGGAAACTCGAAATATCTATACTATTATTACACAGTAGATATGAGTTTATGAAAGGAGACTTACAGTGAGCAGCCCCACAATACAGTTTATAATATGAAAGCAGTAAATGAAAGCGATAACCACTTACTCGGTTGTAGTGCTTCCATGCTGTTTGGTTAGTTGTTCAACAAAGAAAGATTGAAAACAATAGTATATTCAAAATCAAAGGAGAAAGTGCTTTGAAAAAGAAAGATCTGGGGCTTACAGCTCAAGGAGAGGCCCAGGGTTTTATCAGTGAGCGCACTGTTTGAATTTGTACAAAGGGACTTATACAAGTGACTGGGGCCCAAAAAGGTTTTCTGTACAAAGGGATGGGTCTTACACTCTCTCAAGAGGCCCAAAAAGTTTTAAAGAAAAAAAGTGGGGCTTATAACACGAGGGTAGGCCCAAATGATTTTTCGTTTAAAAATGGCGATCGCGCCGAGGTTTTCTTTTAACGCAGAGGGACTTATACAATAAGTGAGGCCCAAAAATGTTTTGGTTAAAAGGGAGATTGGGTCTTACACTCTAATAGAGGCCCAAAAGTTTTGAATGGGTCTTATAGCTCAAGGAGAGGCCCAGATGATTTTTGAAAAGGCGACGATCGCGCCGTTTGTTTTTTTTACGATATCGGGACTTATACAATAAGTGAGGCCCAAAGATGATTTGGTCAAAAAAAGGATTGGGTCTTACACTCTAATAGAGGCCCAAAATGTTTTGAAAATGATTTATGAGGGTTGAATTAATCCAAAACCCTAATTTGTTTTCAAAATGTATTTAATTGAATAAAAATTCAATTAAAATGATCAAAAATTGTTTAACACATGGAAAACAAATTGTGATCTTGGATTAATGCTTCAAAAATTAAGTATTGACCTACAAAATAATTAGAAAGCATTAAAAGTTGCAAAATCAATGTAGAAAAAATATTTAAAATGTCAAAAACAATTAAAATATTAATTCTTTACAAAAATATCAATTATATGAAATAAATAATATTTTTGGGATTTTTTGATAAAATAAAATATTTTAACATTTTTGTGAATTATTAAAAAAAGAATCAACTCAAAATCATTAAAACTCAGAGAGAAATTAATTTTTGAATCAATTAAACAAAATCACAAAATTCAAATATTCAAATATATGAAAATGGCGCCAAGAACAACACCAAGAACACGCGCGTTTTTTCAGTTTGCCCAGATTTGCATTTTCCATCCAATCTCACTGAATACGTAATTATAACATGCAATCCACATATCATTATGCTCGCCTCAACCTCACGATCATGTCTATGTACTTTAATTTCATTTAAATTAAACATACAACAAGAAATCACGAAGAAACCTCAAGAACCCTAATTTCTGCATGAAGGCTAGGATTTTTGATACACGATTCAAACAATGCAATTAATTGAGGGAAAACATTCCATGCATGATTATGAACATATGGCCAAATTATTGTGTGAGGAAATATGCATAGATTGAGAGATGCCCAAGTTTAGGCTTACCTCCAAGTCGTGACAGCAAGAGCAGATGTGATTTTGAGTTGGAGATGTTACAGACAAGTTGTGATGATCTGGACAACTTCCCTACACCATATGGAGTGTGTTTGAACACTTAGATTGAATTGAAATGGACTGGATCAGTTTATGGCATCTCAGCTGCAACTTCACTTCAAACTTGTGTGGATGGCAAGTGATTTTGAGATTTTGATGTTTCAGAAGTTATGTGAGTGTTTGATCAGCTCATATGTGATGTATGTGAGGTGTGTGAGTGATTGGTTTGTGCAGAATTGCTCTCAAACTCAAAACCCGATAGCTACCTTGCTAAGAAAGGCATTTTTGCCAAGAGAAAGAGATTTTGAGGAAAGCATCTGTTAGATGGCTTTGGTGTACTTAAACTGACCACAATTGAGCTCTATTTATAGTAGAGCAAGTTTGTTTTGCAAGGAATAGTGCATGGCAGCTGGTAAGTAGGTTTCCTCAATGTTGGCCAATGGAAATGAAAGTCTCCTCTAGCCATTGACTAGAGGTTAGGGCACCGAGCTTTGGTCCCCTTGGTCTTGGATAAGTATTGACTGATTTCAGATGAGAATGGCTCAGTCCATGCCACCTTGATGGTTCCATTGAATGCCTCATTCCAAATTTGAAGTCTTGTCCCTCTTTTGGCCATTCTAGGTTCAACATGCTATTCTTTGTTCCTTGGACCTTGGAGGCTTGGCTCAGTGATTGTCCCCTTTGGATTCAATCCTATGAGGTGTCCAAGTGGATTGGAGCAATTACAATTGGCTGATTTTGGCAAATCGAGCCAAAATGCAAATTCTGCCTTGCTTTGACAGATTTCAGCAAGGCAACTTGCCAATGTTGTATCTCATGATGTAGGTTGAATTTGGCAATGTTCTTGGCCATTTTGGAAAGCCCTAACATGATACAACAACTGTTTGAACAAGTTTGGTTTTGATCTCTTTTGATTCCAAATGAAAAATCCCCCTACATTTGGCAAAAAGTGAAGGCAAATTCTGACTTAGTGAAAATTTCACTAAGTGTTGGAAAAAGTGACTTTTTCACTTTTCAGCCACTTTGATCACTCCATAACTCAAAATCCTTAATGAATTGGAATGACTTGTAGTTGAAGTTTTTGTAGGTGATAATGAGGGCTACAAATCCATCTTTGGATGAGAAAAAATGGCCTTGTGGTTTAGGAGTTATGGTCCTCCAAAGTTGGTACCTTTGCCACTTTATTTTTAACTTAGAAAAATTTCTAAGTTTTATGGTTACCCCTTTTACAAGTTATCTCACTTTTCTTGATTTTTCTTGATGAATGATGATTCAAATCATACATTAACATCATTTTAGGGTTAAAAATCCATTTTGGTGAAAAGTCAAAGTTACAGTTGACTTTTCCCTTAAAACCCTAATTGTGGTGCAGATGAAAATGAAACTTGTTGCTCAAGCTTCTTGGATCAATCCATTGTTCCAAATGGATCAATATGGTGTATTAGAGACCCTCAAATCATGTCTTGAGGTCTTGGCTCATGGTTTGTCCCAAAAGTCAACTTAGGGGTGAATTAGGTCAAGAAACCCTAATTCCTGATTTTTTATGAATGCATCCCCTGAGGCAAAATTTACTTGATGCATGGGTCCATGAGGTTCCATGAAGTATATTAGGTCATGTTTTGGATCATTGCCTTATGCCCAGATGAAAATTTCCATCTGAAGGCCCTGGTCGACCAAAACCCTAATTTGGTGACACTGTCGATCTTGAGACTTGATCCACCTAGAAGGGAGCAGCCTTGTGCGTAATCCTTGAAGTGGGAGTCCTTTTTGATCCATTGTGGATGTTTGATAGATTATACAAGTTGAAGATCATGTCATTTCTTGATTGATCCTTTGTCTAAAGCTCAGAGAGGGCTTGAAACCCTAATTTTGATTGTATTGGATGCTCACCCATCTTTGGGGAGACTGATGAAGCATAAAGGTACATCCATATTGTGATGATGATTTTCACAATGATGGGAAATCTAAGTGGTCAAAATTTGGGGTATTACACCAAGTCTCCAACAATCACCCTGTTCTTCTTTTTTAACGCAAAAACAAATCGAATGAAAAGAACAACAAAGATCAACACGTACATGGAACACACATATTAAAATTCGTCAAATCTTGTTTTGACCTTTTTCTCCACGAATCCTATTCGGCTCTGTCTCAATCGCTTACTCCTTCAATCACTTTGTTTTATTCGCTCGCGAGGTTTGATTTGATTCTTATTTCGGTTTCGTTCTTCTCTTTTTCCTGGTTTGAACCTCCCTTCTTCTCCTTCTCAATTTTATTTCTAATTTATGGGTTTCGAATTGATTCGGGATGTTGGTGGAAAAGGTTTATGAGAATGGTTGGTGATTTGAAGGAAGAGGTGAATGAATTTGTTGGGTCGTATGAGTTGAAATGGGTTGAAAGTTGTAATTTGTTTTTGCAGGTTTTGTTGAGAGTTTGTGTTGAAGGTTCACGAAGAAGGGGATCTGAGCACAAAGAGGTTGTGTGGCGGTGTTTATTGTTGAGTGGTGCTAAGGTGGGTTTCAGACATGGAAAAGCTGAGGGTGATGTTGATGTAGAGGTGTTAGTGAAAACAAGTGGAGTTGTTGTGTTGTTTCAGATGTTGTTGTTATGTTGTGGGATACGTTTGCAAGTTGTTGATGATGGTTCGGAGGTAGTAAGGTTATGGGTAGAGGGGTTTTGCGTATGATGGAGAAGGTACTATTTGGTCGTTGATGAAAAGAGGTTGGGAAGAAGAAGATGGTGGTGTGAGTTTGGAGAATGGCCGATGTAGCTTGGTGGAAGTATTTGTTCTCACAGTTTTTTTTCGCAGGTGGTTCTTTGGTGTTCACTTCAATTTGCTTTAAGTGAGTTCCTTCATGGATGCCATGATGATGACTCAAGGCCTTGAATGTTACGGCAAGGACATGCTCAATGATGGCAGCAGACTGGAGAATATCGTATGAACCATCAACAAGGATCTCATGTACAACAATGGGTACAAGTCCATTCTCTTGGCATATGACGGCGTAACGGGACAACCCGTAAGCATTCTCATGGATAGAGTGCTCTGATGGTTCGTTGGCACCAGATTCAAGCACAACACGCCATTGAGCAAATCGTGCACTGACTTCGTTTCAAAACATCACCAAAAGGCTTTCCTACAACAGTGCTTTGGTAAATGGTTTCCTCAAAGAGAATAACTCCACTGAGGTACTGAAGAACACCAGGAGCAGTGAAAAAGAAAGCTCACAAAGAGCCTGTTTGTTGGATTTGTTGGTTGAAAAGTAAGGTGGCATCATTGTGTGGGTATGTGTTCACATGATGAGGGGAACGTGGTAATGGCTTATGACAGTCTTGGTTGTGTGGTGCTTTACGTTACTCTTTTCGTGAAAACCAAGGCTGAAAGATGATAACCTTAGGTGGCGGCTAGGTCTGTATACTGTGAATTCATCTCTCCCCTCACATTAATGCAACTCATGTATATATACTCCAATAAAGTAGGTTTCGACATGGGATTTATGATAAATTTTATTTTAAAATGGGCTTTTTTGTAAGAAAGACAATGGACTTAATTTTTTTTAAAATTTGATAATGAGATGGAATTTAAATGGAATTCGAAAACAAAAGAACTTGAAACTTGAAATTGGTATTTTTGGATGAAATGATATTTGGAAATTCGGAAAAGAAAACTTGAATGGAATTTTGAAGTGGACTTGAAAAATGGAATATGGGTTTAAATTTAAATGGATAGGAGAAAAAGTGATTAAATGGACAAAAATGGTTTTTGAATTAAATGGATATGAGAAATGGTATTTGAAGAGTGGATAAACGAGTTTAGATAAATTTAAAATGAAACATGGTTATGGTATGAAATGGATAATTGGAAAAGTAAAAATGGATATGGATAAAAAATGGATAAAGAAAAGTTGGTTATGAAAAAAAATGGTTAATAGAATTTGGTTTAGAAAAATGGAGAATTATGGATAATGGATAATCGATAATGGATTCATGATAGAAATTGAATATGGATTATGGTTTATGAAAATGGAAATGGATAATGGAAATGTGTATATTTATGAATAGAAGAAAAAGGTAGGTGAATTAGAAATGAAAATGGATAAATGGATTGGATATAGATATGAATGGTGTAATGGTTAAAATGAATTTGGTCGTAGAAAGAAAATGGATAGCAAAAAAGATAAAAATGTATATTGGATAAAAAAATGGTTTAAGGTGAAAATGAGGGTATGACAGACGAAAGTTATACACAGGTAGGACAAATTTTGGGTATGACAGACGCTCCTATCTAATTGGCTTGAACCCGAGAGAGTGAACGGCTGCATGGCGTTCATTTTAAGGGTAGAAGTCAATTATATATAAGAATGCCCCAAAAATTTGTCTGCCAAAAGGTAATGTACTATGGAGTAAGAACTGGTAGAATGAGGCAGCGGTGTACAAAAACGACCAGAAAAACTTGAAATTCTTTGGGTGGTCGAAGCAGTCCCTTATCCATTAAGGTTCTCCGATGATACCAAAGCAATATATCTGCGGTAAATTTGCTGATGAATAGTTGAGCAAGATTCCTGTTGGAGAAAATGTGTTGGCTCTGCAGGGGAAAGCTCACAAGAAACTTTCTAGGATATCCTCTGCTTGGGGAGTAATTAAAAGCAACAGCTGTTGGGGATTGCCATTATCAATTGTATGGTTGAAGAATGACTTGCTGGGGAATCGAATTCCAAGAGCACGTGCAGGGTACCAACTCTCTTCAGAGGAAAATCGCCGACATTGAAGGAGGAGTGGCCACGATGCTTGCAAATTGATCCTGGACCCTGTTATGCTATGCTGGGGATGGATATGCCATGCATACAGGAATGCAAATGAACTTGTTTATTATGAGATGCATATGGGAATGCAACTGGACAAGGCTTCATTTCTGGTTTCCAAAGAAGGATTATTGGGGATTAGATGGAGCAAGGTGAAAGACTCACTGGGAATACTGGCATATCAACTCGGGGGTTGAGAAAAGGAAATACAATATCGACTCGGGCGTCGAGAAACATTAAGATAAACTGTCGTCAACTCGGGGGTTGAAAGAAAGGTAAAGGTAATATCGACTCGGGGGTCGAGGAAATAAAGATAATATCGACTCGGGGGTCGAGAAAATAAAGGCAAGGTAATCTATCAACTCGGGGGTTGAAGGAAATAACAAAATATCAACTCGGGGGTTGAAGGTAAAAGCAAATATCGACTCGGGGGTCGAGGGCATAGATAAAGGCAATATCGACTCGGGCGTCAAGGAAATAAAGGCAACAATGACTCGGGGGTCAGAACAAGCAATAAGATGTCAACTCGGGGGTTGAAGATAATGATATCGACTCGGGGGTCGAGAAACTAAGGCAATATCGACTCGGGGGTCGAAGAAGATAAAGATAACAATGACTCGGGGGTTAGTACAAGCAATAAGATGTCAACTCGGGGGTTGAAGATGTAATAATGATATCGAATCGGGGGTCGAGAAACTAAGGAAGTGTCGACTCGGGGGTCGAGAAGCAAAATATCATCAACTCGGGGGTTGAAAGAAAGGTAAATATCGACTCGGGGGTCGAGGACGGAAGTAAAGGCAATATCGACTCGGAGGTCGAGAACAAAACAATATATATCAACGCGGGGGTTGAGGAAGGAAATAGGTTATGTTATGTATGCATATGGTACATGTTAATTGTATGTGATGCATATGTGAATGCAAGCAGATGATAGGTTTAATGAAGGTGCCAACAAGGTGGACTTTTGGTGGTTGCCAAGGCAGGGTTGGACTTTAGGTGGTTGCCAAGCAGGGTGGACTTTTAGTAGTTGCCAATATGAATTGGACTTTAGGAGGTGCCAAGCAGGGTTGGACTTTGATTTGTGATGATGCCAGCAGGGTGGACTTTTAGTAGTTGCCAAGCAAGGTTGGACTTTGATTTGATGGAAAGATTTGATTTCCCGACACTCAAAAATGGAAGATATTATGATCAGTAAGCCAATATGATTCTCTTGTTGCCCCAATTTTGATCCTTTGCAGAAATCGCGTGCTTGGTTCATGAGTGAACCTCACTTCTAGCTGATATGCCATAAATGGTTGTATGAGCGCAGCGACGTAACCAATGCATGTTGATTGTGTGAGCGTAGTGACTTATCCAATGCATGTTGATTGTGTGAGCGTATCAACTTATTCAATGCATTCTGATTGTGCATTTGCCCTGTCCCAAGGCTTTTAATACTTGTTGAATTCAAGGGTCACTTAGTGCATGACATGGCTAGCTTGACCAACTTGAGTGTATGAAGGGAATCTGCCCCTGTCTGGAGGGTAATGAGATGATCTGCCCCAGTGTCTAGATCTGGCAGTGATATGCCCCTATCTTGACTTTTGAAAGACTTGCCTCAAATTGACTAAGTATTACTTTGAAGGACTTGCCCCAGATTCACAAGGTTATGAGATAGTCTCGATTCGAGTCAGTGCCAACGAATGCTCAAGTTTCTCTCTGATTGCACTTTGTCGAAATTTCCAAACTGTCAAGTACTGATTTGCAGCTAAAATTTTTCATTTAGAAATGGTAATTTTAATGCGACGTTCATGCAAGTTTTGAAAAATCATTTATTGGAATGGTGTGTCAGTGTGTGACGAGTGAACCAATAGTCCAAACGCATTGCTGATTTACTGGTGTGTGAAAGATGCAACAAGAATATGATACCAATTCAAAAGACTAGCAAATTCGTAGGAGTCAGTTTACACAACCTTGCTGTAGTATGCTTTCAGAATAAACCCCGCCTCAATTAGGTCTTTTGAGGGTTGTAACATGGTCTGGTTCACGGTTATAGAAACAAGGGATATAAGGCTCAAAGTTATATTAGTACCCAACCCTTCTTCGTGGTGATCTCCAGTCCTACGTTCAGTTAAATCGACACACGCACTTAGATTTTGACATTGTAATAATGACGATTAAGGTTCAAGGTTCGCTTGACATGGAAGTCATCTTATTTTGTTTTTGATGGACGTCAGTGACCTTTTGATTTTTGATATGGTGGTCACTGAATCTTATTTTGCTTCGCTTGAGGATTTAAGGACCTCTTTTGCTTTTCTTTTTTTTTTCTTTTGATCCCTGATTTTGTGTGGACTAAATTTGTTTTTTTTTTTAAGTCCACCGGGATCGCCCTAATTTTTGCCTAAGTCTCCTTTTTGAGGTGTTTGACGTAGCGGGCTCTCTTTTTTTTAGAGTAAAGCTTTGTGACTACCAAGTCAGTAGTCATTGAAGAACAACCATCATAACTTCTGGATTTTGCATGATTTCTTCGACACCTCAAGACGTGTACAAAGAATACGGAGTCAGATTAACTGAACATTACCCTGCCCCGGGTTGAATGTAAGGGTTTGAATATCCAAAGGAAACTTCTACTTCTTGGCTCGAAGTGGTTAACTAGGGATTAGCTCCTTATCTCTCCAGTGTTTGGGGATTTGAAACAATGTCTGTACATCCTTGGCAGGATTCTATCCGAAAGCATACCATCAACAATTATGGGTATCTCGTTTTCGTCATCCTTCCTCCGATCTTTGCTAAACAACAATTTGGTTAAGAAACTGAATGAGAGGTATATAGATGAATATTTTTCTTGTTTTTTTTATATAAGTGAAGAAAATGTGAGCGAATGCGACGTGATTAGTTCAAAAATGCATGATCACTTCATTAATATTACCATTAATAAACAACAATGTCTAAAAGCAAATAACACATAACAAAAAGAAACTACAAACGACATGATCTTAAAATTGCCAGCATTGGGGACTGGGCTTTTCTTTCTTGGCCCACTTTTGGACTAGCATTATTGTTCATCGAGACCGCTATGATAGCCTTCTTCACACCTACTCTCAGCAACTTCTTCCATAACATGGGCGGATGGACCCACCTGATCAAGTGAAGGACCGACGTTGATTTGAAGACCTCGAGGCGTAAATGAGATTAGCTTGGACTCAATCAGGTCTTGGACCTTGTTTTTGAGCTGTTTGCAATTCTCAGTTGAATGCCTCACGGCGCCAGCATGGTAACCACATCGTGCATTGGCGTCGAAGCCTGGTGGGTATGGAGGAATAACAGGATCCAAGCCCTTTGGCACTATTAGCCCACTACTAATCAAACGTGGCAATATATGACTGAATGGCACTGGCAAATGATCAAAATGCCTTTTTGGTCTTTGACTATAGTAGCGTCGGGGTTGTGAAGAATGTTGTTGTGCAATCTGTTGTTGACGAGGGGGACCTCTATTAACAGGAGTATATTGACCATGTGGAGAGAATGGAATCGCACAGGGAGGCCCATAGGATTACTGACTTTGAACATTTGAGATGCTTGGGTATTGAGGATAAGGTACCGAAGACGGAGCTTGTAAAGTGTCCCAGATTGCATTGATTTCATCCTCCTCTTCCTCTTGAGAACTAACAATGGATTCACTCTCACTAGCATGGATGCTCGAGGCGTCTAGGATCTTTCCTTTCTTGATATGACTCTCAATGTGTTCTCCTACTAAAACCAAGTCAGAGAAGTTTGATGTCCCATTGCTCATCATTTTTTCTAGGTATGGGCCTTGCAAAGAATCTATGAACAGGTCAACCAATTCTCTATCTAAAAGTGGTGGTTGAACGCGAGCGGCTACCTCTCTCCATCTCTGAGCATACCCTCTGAAGGATTCGTTCTCCTCTTGAGATAAGCCTTGCAACTGTATGCGGTTGGGAGCCACGTCAAGATTGTATTGGTATTGCTTCATAAAGGCGTTGGCTAAGTCCAACCACGACTGGATATGGTTACTCTGCAGCTGCATGTACCAACTCAATGATGCCCCACTCAGACTGTCTTAGAAACAGTGGATCATAAGTTTATCATTGAGAGCATTGGAGGTCATCTTTCTGCAAAACATCACCAAATGTTGCTTCGGACAGCTATCACCTTTGTACTTTTCAAATTTTGGCATCTTGAACTTTGGAGGTATTACAAGTCCGGGTACCAAACACATGTTCAAAGCATTCAGATCAAAAGCATCACGCCCCTTTATAGTTTCAAGCTTCTCTTCCAACACACGACATCTTTCAGCAAACTCAACATCTTGAGGTCGTTCAGTATTCACCACCAGGCTTGTCCCTCGGGAATTCGGTGTAGTGAATGCAAAGCTATGGTATTCAACTGCATCATGAGAAGAGGCATGTTCATCTTGAATGGTGTGACATTCTTGTATAACCTAGTCCCCAACAAGAATCCACACAGGCTGAAATTAGGCAAGATTATTCACTTGAGGCAGAATGATGTTCTCAGTGACTGTAGGCCTTTGAATGTTGTCCTCTTTCCTTGCCATAGCTTCCACAAGTTGTTCTAGCTGGTCCTTCATCAAGTCAACATCTGCTCTTAACGCGAACTGATCCTGCTCTTCTGAGTCCATGATTCTTCCAAAAGCGGCTTCAATTCCGATACGAGTGTCAGGAAATCAACTGCGGGTTATGGAAAAAGGATGATTGAGTTTGTTTTGGCTTTGGAAAATGATATGTAATGCTGATGAATGCAAATGCAATGGTATGCCAATTAATGCAATGCGGGTAGATTCAGGAACCAGGATCATGGACACTAGTCGCACCAATATCCCGCAACAGGCTAGCTTCATTACGACGAGGATACGAAAAGGTCTATCTTGAGTGTAGTCTTCATGCTAGGCCCACGAGAAGCGAGTCCTCGGAGACTAACACTAACGACCACCAAGATAGAAACTGGTTCTAAGAATGGTTCCCAGAGTCACGGACCTTTCATGAATCAAGTCGTGTGACAGGCTGGCTGCGTTACAACAAGATCTACGAAAAGGTCTACTCTAGGGGAAGCTTTAATGCTAGGCACACAAGGAGCGGGTCCTTGGGGACTAACACTAATTACTTCCAAAATCTAAACTATGTGTTCCCTCTTCTTTTTCCAAGACTCGGGTACAGAGCCTTACTTGTGATATCATCCCAAGATCCAACAAACAAGTAGGATAAACAGCATATAATAATAAGAGAGAAAGAAATAAAAGCAAATAAATAAGCAATAGAAGAAAACAAACAAGAAGAAAACAACCAAGTGAGGCTAACACTCTCGAATCGAGTCAAGTTAGGTTTGACTCTCTCTAGCATAGGGTAATGCATTTCCCCAACAAGTCGCCATCTGTCGTACCTCAAAAAATACGATCCTCGCGATGGACGCAGAAAAAACTGTTCGAAATAGAGTCGCCACCGAACTTTATTTATCCCAAAAGAGGGAAAGGAAAATATCGATAAAACCTTTGAAAGGGATAAAAAAATGGTCATCGCAACCAAATTCTAGGTTCGGGAGTCGATTACACAAGAGGGAAGGTATTAGCACCCTCTACGTCCGTTGTACTCAACGGGAACCTCTTGATTCGATTCGTGAGAAAGTTAGTTAGGTTTGTTTATTTTCTTCTAAAGGGTTTGCTTACAAATAGGGCTGGCAATGAACCAAACCAACTCGAAAATAGTTCGAAATTCGATTCGAAAATTAAATCGTTGAACTAGGTTCATGAACCAAATGAGCTGAATATGAGCTAAAAACTAAGTTCGTTAACTAAATGATCTGAACTTGAACTATACATAGTTCGACTCGTTAGGTTCATTAGTCAATTCGATTATATATGAGATAGATTATATTGTCTTTAAGAGTAGGTTTAAAGATTTGTTCTAAATCTTAGTCTCATATTTTCTTTTAATCAAACGGTTTTAATTGATAATTTATATTCTCAAGTGAGTAAAATATTTCTACGAATAATTATACAAATAAAATTAACATCGTATAAATTCTAATCTTATAACTTTTATTTTATTTCTATATTTTTTATTTAAAAAATATTAACTTAAAATGTCAAATATATATATAAAAAATAGACTTTAAAAAATTACTTTTAAGTCTGTGAAATAAGCGAGTTGAACCTAACAAGATAAACCTAACGAGTTGAACCGAGATATTCGTGAACTTCTAACAAGTCGAGTTTGACCTGAAAATAAAAGTTCGTGATGAACTCGAACTCGAACTCGAACTCGGCCAATTCTTAACGAGTCGAGTTTGAACTGAAAAAAAAGTTCGTGATGAACTCGAACTCGAACTCGAACTCGGCTAATTCTTAACGAGTCGAACTGAGCTAAGGCGAGTTCGACTCGACTCGACTCATTTCTAGCCCTACTTACAAAGGGAAAGGGGTGGTTTTTTTTATTACTGTGCTCGGCAAGGATTAGAACCCTTGTGCCTACATATTCCCTCGTGCAATGGGAAAGTCAGAGCATTCGTAGTTCGTGGGACTACGGTTGTTTGGTAGTTTTTAAGAGAACGAGTGTTTAATTCGCATTCTAACTGCTAAACGTTGGCTTGTCTGCTCGTCAAGGGAGGCTGAAGCACTAGTTCATATGCGCGAAAGAATGGACTAAACAATGTTCTTTTTATGAAAAGTTGTTTGAGTATGAATTAGGTGTATTAGAGATTTTATTGGGAAAAAGGTTTGATTTGGACGTGTTTTAGGCGAACGAGAGTTTAGGTTGCATTCTGATTGCTAAACATTGGCTTGTTTGCTCGCTAGGGGAGGCTGAAGCACGAGTTCATATGCGCGAAAGAATGACTTAAACAATGTTCTTTGGGAAAGGTGTTTGAGTTGTGGATTAAGTGTATTAGGGTTTCGGTTGCGTGGGAAGTGTTTGGTTTGTTATGTATTTTAGGGGAAGAATGACGATTACTCGATAAACGAGATGTCGGCCTCGCAACCAATTAATCGGGGCATTATTGAGATGCTAGATCTCAACGACACCTTTTTCATTCTATTGACTATGAAATTGTTTGATAATGATTAAGTGTTTTAAGATGAAAGGTTGAACGAACAACAACCCAAGGGTGTGCCTCAAGAGCCATTCACTCGAAGATCCAAGGAATGCTAGACTCCAAAAATCTCCTCCTTTCGTTAATTGATTAAGAAAGTGTTTGAAATAGGTTGAATCAGATTGGTTACGCAAAGAAGTGAGGATCGATACTAGTCCCTAGGGGTGCTCCTAGTAAAGAAACCTCGAGATGTGCAAGTGTGCATTTGAAGGCGAGGCAAAAGGCGCTCGACTTACGATTGGGCTCGATGGCGAATCGAGGACCGGTTTGGAAATGGTTTAGTTGAAAAGGTCGAAAGATTGAATGAATGACAACCCAAGGGGCGTGCCTCGAGAGCCATCCATTCGAAGACCCAAGGAATGCTAGATTCCGAGAATCTCCTCCTTTCGGAAGTTTGATTAAAAAAAAAGGTGACATGCAATAAAAGGTCTCCAATTTAGTGTATTTAGATTAAGTGTATGAACAAAGAAAATTGTTAGATAAACATGAATACGAATATGATATGGACAATATGAATAGTATGCATAAAAATATAATCGAGATAATATTTGACGGAAAATAAGCAAGATAATGATTAATCGGAAAATAAAAGGTGACGACCTCGTCTTAATCAAGAACTCTAAAAAAGGGTTCCATGATGTTTAAGACCTTCATTGATCGGAAATGAAAAGAATATAGTGCAAAGTAGAATATGAAATAAAATCGAAATCGAAGAGAAGTCTCATCTTAACCGACAAAATTTGGTTTCAGATGTTCATCGACCCATAAAAAAATGAAAAGTAAAAGTGGAGATAAAATCGGTCTCGTCTTAATCAAGGTCTTTAATCTTAGATCGATAAGCTATGATTTTTTGACTTTGATTGACCGATAAAAAATAATAATAATAATAAAAAAGGTGGCCTCATATAAATCAAGATTTTGAATCGATTTCAATAAATCAACTTAATCATGAGTGTTGTTATATCATTGGCCCATAATAAAATCGAAATGAGATAAAAAAAGTCATTAAATCATAAATCAATAACTAATTATGCATTAAATAACATTTAGAATACTCTTGAGAAAGTAAAATAAAAAAAAGCTAATAAACTAATATAATAAAAAAAAAATAAAGATGTAGAAACAAGGACAATGGGTGTACAAACAAATTCAAATGTGTGCCCAAGAAGTCCTATGGCCTAAAGCCCATCATTCTTACCAACTGAATATCACGGTGTTAAAAAAAAATGAAATCAAGAGTGCATATGAAGATTCATACGGGCTGAAAAGCTCATCCTCTTACCATGAGACTCGGTCCATAAATCAACAAGGCAAGTGACACCTTGCTTCAAAAGGAAAATCACAAGTCATCAGATACAGGGCACGATTAAAATAGTTTTCTTATAATAAAATAAAATAACTAAATGAAAACATGATGAGACACGGTCAAGAAGAAAAAAAACCAAGTCTCCAACAATCACCCTGTTCTTCTTTTTTAACATAAAAACAAATCGAATGAAAAGAACAACAAAGATCAACACGTACATTGACCTTCTTCTCCATGAATCCTGTTCGGCTCTGTCTCAATCGCTTACTCCTTCAATCACTTTGGTTTTTCGCTCGCGAGGTTTGATTTGATTCTTATTTCGGTTTCGTTCTTCTCTTTTTCCTGGTTTGAACCTCCTTTCTTCTCCTTCTCAATTCTATTTCTAATTTATGGGTTTCAAATAGATTCAGGGTGTTGGTGGAAAAGGTTTATGAGAATGGTTGGTGATTTGAAGGAAGAGGTGAATGAATTTGTTGGGTCGTATGAGTTGAAATGGGTTGAAAGTTGTAATTTGTTTTTGCAGGTTTTGTTGAGAGTTTGTGTTGAAGGTTCACGAAGAAGGGGATCTGAGCACAGAGAGGTTGTGTGGCGGTGTTTATTGTTAAGTGGTGCTAAGGTGGGTTTCAGACACGGAAAAGCTGAGGGTGATGTTGATGTAGAGGTGTTAGTGAAAACAAGTGGAGTTGTTGTGTTGTTTCAGATGTTGTTGTTATGTTGTGGGTTACGTTTGCAAGTTGTTGATGGTGGTTCGGAGGTAGTAAGGTTATGGGTAGAGGGGTTTTGCGTATGATGGAGAAGGTACTATTTGGTCGTTGATGAAAAGAGGCTGGGAAGAAGAAGATGGTGGTGTGAATTTGGAGAATGGCTGATGTAGCTTGGTGGAAGTATTTGTTCTCACAGTTTTTTTTTCACAGGTGGTTCTTTGGTGTTCACTTCAAGTTGCTTTAAGTGAGTTCCTTCATGGATGCCATGATGATGACTCAAGGCCTTGTATGTTACGGCAAGGACATGCTCAATGATGGCAGCAGACTGGAGAATATCGTATGAACCATCAACAAGGATCTCATGTTCAACAATGGGTAAAAGTCCATTCTCTTGGCATATGACGGCGTAACGGGACAATCCGTAAGCATTCTCATGGATAGAGTGCTCTGATGGTTCGTTGGCACCAGATTCAAGCACAACACGCCATTGAGCAAATCGTGCACTGACTTCGTTTCAAAACATCACCAAAAGGCTTTCCTACAGCAGTGCTTTGGTAAATGGTTTCCTCAAAGAGAATAACTCCAATGAGGTACTGAAGAACACCAGGAGAAGTGAAAAAGAAAGCTCACAAAGAGCCTGTTTGTTGGATTTGTTGGTTGAAAAGTAAGGTGGCATCATTGTGTGGGTATGTGTTCACATGATGAGGGGAACGATGGTAATGGCTTATGACAGTCTTGGTTGTGTGGTGCTTTACGTTACTCTTTTCGTGAAAACCAAGGCTGAAAGATGATAACCTTAGGTGGCGGCTAGGTCTGTATACTGTGAATTCATCTCTCCCCTCACATCAATGCAACTCATGTATATATACTCCAATAAAGTAGGTTTTGACATGGCATTTATGATGAATTTTATTTTAAAATGGGCTTTTTTGTAAGAAAGACAATGGACTTAATTTTTTTTAAAATTTGATTATGAGATGGGATTTAAATGGAATTGGAAAATAAAAGAACTTGAAACCTGAAATTGGAATTTTTGGATGAAATGATATTTGGAAATTCGGAAAAGAAAACTTGAATGGAATTTTGAAGTGGACTTGAAAAATGGAATATGGGTTTAAATTTAAATGGATAGGAGAAAAAGTGATTAAATGGACAAAAATGGTTTTTGAATTAAATGGATATGAGAAATGGTATTTGAAGAGTGGATAAACGAGTTTAGATAAATTTAAAATGAAACATGGTTATGGTATGAAATGGATAATTGGAAAAGTAAAAATGGATATGGATAAAAAATGGATAAAGAAAAGTTGGTTATGAAAAAAAATGGTTAATAGAATTTGGTTTAGAAAAATGGAGAATTATGGATAATGGATAATCGATAATGGATTCATGGTAGAAATTGAATATGGATTATGGTTTATGAAAATGGAAATGGATAATGGAAATGTGTATATTTATGAATAGAAGAAAAAGGTAGGTGAATTCGAAATGAAAATGGACAAATGGATTGAATATAGATATGAATGGTGTAATGGATAAAATGAATTTGGTCATAGAAAGAAAATGGATAGAAAAAAAGATAAAAATGTATATTGGATAAAAAATGGTTTAAGGTGAAAATGAGGGTGTGACAGACGAAAGTTATACACAGGTAGGATAAATTTGGGGTATGACACGTAGTTCCTCCTATTCTATGGGAGGAATTGGTGTTTTGGTGTCTTGTTCAAAGCCCAAGACATGAAGGTAAAGGTGGTTTATATCTTGTCCAAAGCCCAAGATGTGAAGCTGAAGGGTCTATTTGTATCTTGTTTAAAGCCCAAGATGTGAAGCTAAAAGGGTGTTGACTTTAGAGAGAATTTGTCATCTCTAAAGAGGGGTCTGTTTGTCACAACTGTTGGGTGATTGATTATAAAGGAGAATTACTTTAACTGGGATATGTGAATCCAGCAATTCCATAATTTCCTTTATAGGGGATTTTCAACCTGAAGGAGATGACTTTAACTCAGTTTAGAGCAATGTCATCTTTCCTTAGGAATTTCTCATGCTAAAAGAGGGACAGTGGCGTGGATGTAAATAATCTAGAGGTTTGCCGCTTACAGCAATTAGACGGGGGAAAAGAAGTTGTTGATGTTTGTATACTGTGAGCAAGGCACAAATTTTGATGCTAACAGGTTGATTGCCTCAACCGGGGTTTCCTTATACAAAGCCTAAGAGGAGGCTATTGACCCAACAAGAGGGTGTTTTTGTGTCTCGTACGAAGCCCGAGATAGAGGCTAAAAGGGTTGACTCAACAAGAGAGTGTTTTTGTATGTGTCTTGTACGAAGCCCAAGACGGAGGCTAAAAGCGTTTGACTCAACAAGAGAGTCCTTTTATACTCAACAAGAGAGTGTTTTTGTATCTCGTACAAAGCCCGAGATGGAGACTAACAATGTTTGATTCAACAAGAGAGTCTTTTATACTCAACAAGAGAGTGATTTTGTATCTCGTACGAAGCCCGAGATGTAGGCTGAAGGTGATCGACTCAACAAGAGAGTCTTTTTATACTCAACAAGAGAGTGTTTTGTATCTCGTGCAAAGCCCGAAATGAAGGCTAAAAGAGGATTGACTCAACAAGAGAGTCTTTTATACTCAATAAGAGAGTGTTTTTGTATCTCGTACGAAGCCCGAGATGGAGGCTAACAATGTTAACTCTGTTGGGGAGAATCATTATACAAAGCCCAAGAGGAGGCTAGGGTTACTATTTCAGTTGAGTGACAGGTCCAGTATATTGGTTAAAATAGAAAATCAGTTCTTATATGGGTAATGTTGTACTCATGGATTTGATCTGAGGATCAGGGTTATTTCTTGTTCTTTAAGAAAATGGGGAATCCGAAGGGTATTTAGACTACCCAAGTCTACGGGTGTTTTCTTCCTATTTTTGAAAGGAACTTGAGAATGTCTTCGAGACTCAAGGAGATTAGATTGTCCAAGTCTAGAGTTTTATCTTTTGTACTGTGCTCAAGAGAGATAAAGAGACAGTACGTTCGCGGTAGAAAGATCTAGACTCTTTGAAAGATTATTCTATTAAGATGACTGATGTGTCTGCAAGTGCACGGAAATATCGAAGTAATATAAAAGATTGTCGAACTCACAGAGACCAATGTCAACCTACCGTAATCTATCGCTACTTTGTAAAGCTAAGGCTAATGATAATTGATAAAAGGGAAACTAAGACTAGAACTAAAATAAAACTAAGAAAATTTGATAATAAAGAGAGGCCGGAATATGGATTCCGCGTTCCTAAAGGACTTTGTAGAATTCGGGTACTAATTACAACTATAACTTAGTTCCGTAGAATATGCCAACTTAAAGACTTCGCCTCACGCTCTCGCTGTATTAACTAAAGTCATGTTCCCTAATCCCAAGATTTTGCTCTCGCTCGCCCGGTAACTAGGAAATATATTTTGAAAGCCGATACTATCCTAAACATATCTAAAGCGCTCTCGCTGTATTTAGATATGTTGCCTAATTCCCACTATCCGGTTCGACCCCCACGCTCTCGTAGTGCCGGCTCTAACCTTAATTGATTTCTCACTCTCATGACAAAATCGTGTTAAATACCCTCTCACTCTCGTGACAAAGTTATTTAATTAGAATTGGAAATTAAAACCAAAATAGAATTTTAATCATAAGTTCGTACCTATTATTTTCTACCGAGTCCCGCCGGGTAACGACGATCCTCATACGCCGGACTCTAAACTATTTAGCCAAACATGGAATTAATTAAAAGCGCATAAATCATTACGGTTACGATAAAGAACGTCATAATAATTAAATTTGGCAAATAAAGCAATTATAATAAATAATGCTATAAAAATAAACCTGTAAAGAACTTGGAATTAACTTTGAAAATGGAGGCAAGCTTTGATCCAAGCGTTACAAGTTATAGGCCTAAATACTAATGGTGTAGTAGTTCCTCGATGTGAGAGAGCTACCACTTTTACAATGGTAATTTCTGCCTAAATCTATGAACAATGCTTTCACGCACAAGACTTTGGTCCCATGAAACTAAATGATAGGTCCTATATATAGTGATAACAGGTTGGAAGTTACTTAAGAATTCATGTGAAAAATAGTGGAGATAATGGGAAGTTGGAGAAGTAGTGGAGAGAATGGGAAGTTGGAGAAGCTGTGTTTGAGAGAATGTAGGAGAAAATGCTGATCGTGCGTGTGCATTGGTCTTCTTCGTCCACGTCTGCGTTTCTGAACATAATAACCACTTTGTGCATGTGACGGTCGTGGTGAGTGTGTGACGGGCGTGGCAGCCTTTGGAAGCGTGACGGTCGTGGTGGTTGTGTGACGATCGTCACACACATCACTTTCCATTTTTTGTTTTTTTTTCTTAGTCATTTCTTCCTATTTTCTTCTCATTTCTTCATGTTTTTCTACTTTGCTCCTTTTTAGCTTGGACAATGAAATACCTGCGAAAACACTAGAATACTCGCGGAATAATCGGAACTTAAGCTGAAATAACGTAATTATTAGTCGTAAATCAAGGCAAATATATGATACATTTTCGTGTTATCAACACCCCCAGACTTAAACCTTTGCTTGTCCTAAAGAAAAACATGACTCGTAAGACAAATAGTGCATACGGATACTCATCCTAGGATACCAACTCTACTTTGGTTAAGTTTGTGTCGATAGGTACTTGCTCACACACTAAGGATATCGTAACAACACAATTCCGCTTTTACGGTCATCAACCTCCATCCTATACAAACCAATCCGAATCATGTCATTATATCTAAGCCTAACTCACTCATCCTTCTTTTATCCCTTTTCATTCTGGCACAATCACATTAAGCCCGTTATCCTTTCACACTCATGGTAGGATGGCCTGTTAGCGACTATGATCTCATTATTATCATTTTTTTCTTTCTTTTGGCACATAGTCTTAAATATCACTAAAGAAGTTTGCACCGTTGGGCTAAATGATCGGGTGAGGATCACCTAACTTAGAAGGAGCATTCATTTTTTTCTTTTCTTAATTTGCCTTTTAAGCCTGAGATCATACACTTATTTGCATCGGCTTCCTACTTAGTGCGTGCATAAGATGGTGTTGACTGCTAAATAAACTACTTAGGGACTACTAAGGGGGTGAGAACTTAAGGCTATGGCATAACAAGTACTCAAATTGATTTCCATAATTTAGAGGCTCACGGTGTTAAGACGATACCGATCTTGCAGAATTTTCCTAAGTCTCATAGTCTAACCTCAATTTCGTCTGTAACCTAAGATTTTCAAAAGAAACACTATTTTTAACTCAAAAATTTTCAAAATATTTTGTGTGGCTCAAGGGAATGGGGAAATCGATAAACAACATAAAATAACCATAAAGACTCGAAAGCACATGCACAGACGGACGAAACATTTAAAACAGAAAAAATTTTGAAATCATGTTGGAAAACAGTAAATCTAACTAGAAAGTGGTAAAATGAAAGCAGTAAAGTTCCTCCCCCACACTTAAACCAAACATTGTCCTCAATGTTTTGATAAATGGTGAAAAAGGAAAGATAGAACCTGTATGAATGCCATTGCGTGCTACCACGACCAAATTCGCGCTGATTCTTCCCTTGTTGTCCCTGTCTTCGCTGGCCACTTCTACTCCGGCGTCTTGTACTACGAGTTATCTGAATTTGCTGAAACTTCATTTTCTTGAAGCCGCTCATTATATTGCCTATTTCCGAAGGAAGTACCTACAAAAATTGTTAGAAAAATACGGTGCCGTGTGTGCAGGTGGAACCTGACCATCCAAAGAACAAGGAGGATGTATGTTATGAACGGGAGAGATATGCTTTCTCCCATCATACTCATCATTGGTGTCACCACCAGCAGCGACATTCGTAGGAATGTGCGTGGGCACCAACTCATCTTAAGGTATTGTCACCTAGAGATTTTTCGCCTAAATATGGCTGAGACGTGACAAGCGATACAATTCTTTATTTTCTGCAAGCACAAACAATAAAAGTAAAACATTAAATTAAAAGCTCGCGGGTTGCCATCCACGCATGGCTTTGTTTAATGTCGATAGCTCGACGGTTAGGATTGTTAGTCTTTGGTTTCCATGGCCACTTATCAAGCCATCTCACATATCCCTCACCTTTTCTTTTCTTCCTTCTATGGGGCGGTTCATAGTATTGAACTTGTGGTGGTGGTTCTGGATCTATCGTAAGTATTAGCTTTTCGAGTTTGGGCTTAGTTATCTCATCCACCATCTCAAAGTCTGACCTTACCCTCTTAGCAGTAATGATATCCCTAGTTTCATGGTCCTCGAATTTTCTCTTTTTATGTGTGACCTTAAACAAAGATGCATCGGTGTGGATATTTTCCAATACCTCCGCATACGTTTTGGATTGGGATCCTACCTTAGCTTCCACAAACCTTTGCGGGAAAGGAATCGGTCGGGTATACGTATGAGGAAAAGCCTTAGGTGCTACTTTATCTACCTCTTTGACGACCTCCCTTTCAGGTGGTCCCAGTAAAATTTTCTCAATCTCTACTTCTTCCTTACCAGAACCCTCCTCAACCTCAATATCACTCTCTTTAGGATCTTTGATTTTTGTTTCACTACAGGTCACTACAACATCCACATGCTCCTCAGGGTAGGGACCTATAGGTGTCTGTGCAAGCAGGGAGATTTGAGTCTTCAATGCCTCACTGTGTGTCGCGAGGGACTCGACCATAGTGTTTATCTGCCTAAGAGTTTCATAAGTATCGAGATGTTGTCTTCTAAGCTCTTCATTATGGAGAGTTTGGGTCTCCAGAAAGTGCTCCATCATAGATTCTAACCTTGAATTAGTTGTTGTTTCAATGAAATCCTCCATTAATCTTTCGAGGTTGGAATTGACGGATTCTTGCGGTTCCTCAAAATAATGGGAGTGGTAATCATAGGGAAAATTTGGTTGCGGTTCCTCAAAATATTGGGAGTCTTGCGGCTGGTAATAGAAAAAATTTGGGTACGACTCCTCAAAATTTTGGGTGTGGGTCAGTGTCGCATTGAAATCTTGCATTAATATTTCTAGGTTGGAATTATGAGATTTTTGCGGCTCCTCAAAATGTTGGGATTGGTAGTTGCAGAGGAAATTTGGGTGAGAATGGGTTAGTGATGCATTGAAATTCTCCATTTGTATTTCAAGGTTGGAATTATGGGATTCTAGAGATTCCTTGAAATAGTGGGAGTGATGATTGTAGAAAAAATTTGGGTGATACATAGTAATGAGTGCCTTAGTCTATACGGTGCAACAACGGAATAACAGTATTGACTGTTGGTCCCCGGTAACGGCTCCAAAAACTTGATGCGTCCGCAAGTGCACGGAATTATCGAAGTAATATAAAAGATTGTCGAACCCACAGAGACCAATGTCAACCTACCGTAATCTATCGTTACTTTGTAAAGCTAAGGCTAATGATAATTGATAAAAGGGAAACTAAGACTAGAACTAAAATAAAACTGAGAAAATTTGATAATAAAGAGAGGCCGGAATATAGATTCTGCGTTCCTAAAGGACTTTGTAGAATTCAGGTACTAATTACAACTATAACTTAGTTCCGTAGAATATGCCAACTTAAAGACTTCGCCTCACGCTCTCGCTGTATTAACTAAAGTCATGTTCCCTAATCCCAAGATTTTGCTCTCGCTCGCTCGGTAACTAGGAAATATATTTTGAAAGTCGATAATATCCTAAACATATCTAAAGCGCTCTTGCTGTATTTAGATATGTTTCCTAATTCCCACTATCCGGTTCGACCCCCACGCTCTCGCAGTGCCGGCTCTAACCTTAATTGATTTCTCACTCTCGTGACAAAATCGTGTTAAATACCCTCTCACTCTCGTGACAAAGTTATTTAAATTAGAATTGGAAATTAAACCCAAAATAGAATTTTAATCATAAGTTCGTACCTATTATTTTCTACCGAGTCCCGCCGGTAACGACGGTCCTCATACGCCGGACTCTAAACTATTTAGCCAAACATGGAATTAATTAAAAACGCATAAGTCATTACGGTTACGATAAAGAACGACATAATAATTAAATTTGGAAAATAAAGCAATTATAATAAATAATGCGATAAAAAGAAACCTGTAAAGAAATTGGAATTAACTTTGAAAATGGCGGCAAGCATTGATCCAAGCGTTACAAGTTATAGGCCTAAATACTAATGGTGTAGTAGTTCCTCGATGTGAGAGAACTACCACTTTTACAATGGTAATTTCTGCCTAAATCTATGAACAGCGCTTTCGCGCACAAGACTTCGGTCCCATGAAACTAAATGATAGGTCCTATATATAGTGGTAACAGGTTGGAAGTTACTTAAGAATTCATGTGAAAAATAGTGGAGATAATGGGAAGTTGGAGAAGTAGTGGAGAGAATGGGAAGTTGGAGAAGCTGTGTTATAGAGAATGTAGGAGAAAATGCTGATCGTGCGTGTGCATTAGTCTTTTTTGTCCACGTCTGCATTTATGAACATAATAACCACTTTGTGCGTGTGATGGTCGTGGTGAGTGTGTGACGGGCGTGGCAGCCTTTGGAAGCGTGATAGTCGTGGTGGTTGTGTGACGGTCGTCACACACACCACTTTCCATTTTCTGTTTTTTTTATTAGTCATTTCCTCCTGTTTTCTTCTCATTTCTTCATGTTTTTCTACTTTGCTCCTTTTTAGCTTGGACAATGAAATACCTGCGAAAACACTAGAATACTCGCGGAATAATCGGAACTTAAGCTAAAATAACGTAATTATTAGTCGTAAATCAAGGCAAATATATGATACATTTTCGTGTTATCAATGACTAATTTTTGTTCCTATACCTTTAAGAGGTCGTTGGGACAATTTGTACGAAGCCCAAGAGGAGGCGAGAAAAACTTTTAAGAAACCGACTGGACAATTTGTACGAAGCCCAAGAGGAGGCTATCTTCTCGGAGGAAGGATCATTATACGAAACCTAAGAGGAGGATGTGAAAACTTCTAAGAAGCCGATGGGTCCTTGTACAATGCCCAAGAGGAGGCGGGGATGCTTTTAGGAAGCCTGTGGGTCCTTGCACTAAGCCCAAGAGGAGGCTGATGAACAGTTCCAGAAGGGGTTTCACTTGGAACATTGGCCTTCTGTATATGAACTATTCAAGGGGGGAGTTTTCTTAGATCTGGTTATCTAAAATTGTTATAAAAGAAAATTCTCATGGTTTAGGTTATGTTGAAATATCCGGGAGAACGTCGGATGTAAGGAGACGAGGTTTTGTCTAGTTCTAGACGTAGTTGCCGGGGAAACTCTAAATATCTATACTAGTATTACACAGTCGATATGAGTTTATGAAAGAAGACTTACAGTGAAACAGCCCCACGGTACAGTTATATACATATGAAAGCAGTAAATGAAAGCGGGTAAACACTTACTCGGTTGTAGAGCTTCCATTTTGTTTGGTTAGTTGTTTAACAAAGAAAGCTTTGATAACAATATTATATTCAAAATCAAAGGAGAAAGTGCTTTGACTAGAAAATTGGGGCTTACAGCTCAAGGAGAGGCCCAGGGTTTAATCAGTGATCGCACTGTCATTTTGTACAGGGACTTATACAAGTGACTGAGGCCCAAGAAAGGTTTTCTGTACAAAGTGGATGGGTCTTACACTCTCTCAAGAGGCCCAAAAATGATTGAAAAAAAGAAATGGGGCTTATAACACGAGGGTAGGCCCCGATGATTTGTTTTTTTGAATATCTGAGGCCCAAAATTGTTTTGGTTAAAAGGGGATTGGGTCTTACACTCTATTAGAGGCCCAAAATGATTTTGAATGGGTCTTATAGCTCGAGGAGAGGCCCAGATGGTTTTTTTTAAACGGGCGATGATCGCGTCGAACTTTTGAAATACAACGGGACTTATACAACATTTGAGGCCCAAAATAGGTTTGTATTTACAAAGGATTGGGTCTTACACTCTATTAGAGGCCCAAAGTGTTTTTTAAAAGGTTTGATGAGGGTTGAATTAATCAAAACCCTAATTTATTTTCAAAGTGTATTTTAATTGAATAAAAAATTCAATTAAAATGACCAAAATTGTTTAACATGTGGAAAACAAATTGTGATCTTGGATTAATGTTTCAAAAATCAAGTTTTGACCTACAAAATGATTAGAAATCATAAAAATTTGCAAAATCAAGAAGGAAAAAATATTTTAAATGTCAAAAACAATTAAAATATTAATTCTTGGCAAAAATATCGATTATATGAAATAAATAATATATTTGGGATTTTTTTGGTAAAATAAAATATTTTAACATTTTTGTGAATTATTAAAAAAAGAATCAACTCAAAATCATTAAAACTCAGAGAGAAATTAATTTTTGAATCAATTAAATAAAATCACAAAATTCAAATATTCAAATATTTGAAAAAGGGTGCCAAGAACAAGGCAAGAACACGCGCCCTTCCTCTGTTTTTGTAGATTTACGTTTTATATCCAATCTCACTGAATACTTGATTATATCATGCAATCTACATATCAATCTACTCATTTCAACCTCACGATCAAGTCTATGGTCTTTAATTTCATTTATTTTAAACATGGAATAAGAAATCAAAGAGAAACCTCAAGAACCCTAAATTCTGCATGAAGGTTCAGAAATTCCATACACGATTCATACAAAGAAATTGATTGAGGGTAAACACCCTATGCATGATTATGAACATATGGCCAAATTATTATGTAGCAAAAATTGCATGGATCATAGAGTTAGAAGAGCTCATGCTCACCTCTTGTAGCTGGTGATCGAGTTTTAGGTTGGAGGTGTTACTGCTAGGTTACAATGATCTGGATAGCTTCCCTAGGTGCCATGGAGTGTGTCTAGATGCTTGGAGTGGATTGAAATGATCTGGAACTTGAGATGGTACCCCAACTGCAAATCTATCAAAGGCTTGAGCAATTGGCTGGTGATTTTGTGATTTTGGTGTTCCAGATGTTATGTGAGTGTTTGGATCACTTCTATATGATGTTTATGAGGGGTGTGTGTGTGATTGGTTTGGTTGGAATAGCTCTCAAACTCAAAACCCGATGGTGACTTGCCTTAGAAGGCAAAATTGGAAGTGAGAAGGAGATTTTGAGGAAAGCATCTGTTTGATGGATTTGGTGTACTCAAACTGATCACAAATGAACTCTATTTATAGTAGAGCAAGTTTGTTTTGCAAGGAATAGTGAATGGCAACTGCTGCATAGGTTTGGCCAATGTTGAGCAATGAGAATCCAAGTCTCCTCTAGCCATTGACTAGAGGTTAGGGCACAGGCTGCTGGTTCCCTTGGTCTTGGATAAGTCTTGGCTGAATTCAGTTGGCAATGGCTCAGTCCATGCCACCTTGGTGTATGCATTGAATGCTCCAATCCAAAATTGGAGTCTTGTCCCTCTGTTAGGCAATTCTAGGTTTAGCATGCTATTTTTCATTCCAAAGACTTGGGAGGCTTGGGATCAGAGTTGGTTCCTCCTTGGTCCCCCCTTGAGGTGTTCAGATGGATAGAGTTGCTTGCCCTTTGCAAAATTTGGGCAAATCGAGCAAAATCCCAAAATCTGCCTTGCTTTGGTAGTTTTCAGCAAGGCATATTGCCATTGTCATATCTCATGGCTCAAGTGGAATTTGATGGAGTTCTTGGCCATTTTAGAAAGCCCTCATATGATACAATAACTGTTTGATCATAATTGGTGTTGATACCTTTTGGATCCAAGTGAAAAATGCCCCTACATTTGGAAAAAAGTGAAGGCAGATTCTGACTTAGTGAAAATTTCACTAAGTGTTGGAAAAAGTGGCATTTCATGTTTTCTGCCACTTTGATCATTCCATAACTCAAAATCCATAATGAATTGGAATGAGGTGTAGTTGAAGCTTTTGTAGAGGGTCATGAGGGCTACAAATCTAGCTTTGGATGGGGGAAAATGGCCTTGTGGTTTAGGAGTTTTGGTCCTCCAAAGTTGGTACCCTAGCCACTTTGTTCCATAACTTAGAAAATTTTCTAAGTTTTTATGGTTACCCCTTTTACAAGGTATCCCACTTTTCTTGATTTTTCTTGATGAATGATGATTCAAATCACACATTAACATCATTCTAGGGTTAAAACACCATAATTCTGAAAAATATCAAAAAGTCAAAGTTTGACTTTTGTGCACAGTTGACTTTTTGTCAGATGAGCTCCAAACCGTGTGATCCTCTATGAAATCAAGTCCTTGACCTAAATCAAACTTGATGGATTGATTTCATAGGTGTTATAGGGTGTATTGAATCATGTCCTAGGGTTTGGGAGCATGTCCTGGTCAAAAGTCAAAGGTACAGTTGACTTTTCTCGCGAAACCCTAATTGTGGTTCAGATGAAATTGAAACTTGTTGATCAAGCTTTTTGGATCAATCCATTGTTGAAAATGGATCAATGTGGTGTGTTAGAGACCCTCAAATCATGTCTTGAGGTCTTGGCTCATGTTTTGTCCCAAAAGTCAACTTAGGGGTGAATTAGGTCAAGAAACCCTAATTCCTGATTTTTGATGAATGCATCCCCTGAGGCTAAATTGACTTGATGATTGGGTTCATGATGTCCCTTGGAGCATCATACGTTATGATTTGAAGAATTGGCTCATGCCCAGAGGAAAATTTCCATCTGGAGGCCCTGGTCGACCAAACCCTAATTTGGTGACATCGTCGATCTTAAGGCTTGATCCACCTAGAAGGGAGAAGCCTTGGGCTTAATACTTGAAGTGGGAGTCCTCTTGACCCTTTGTGGATGTTTTATAGGCTAGACAAGTTGAAGATCATGTCATTTCTTTATTGATCCTTTGCCTTAAAGCTCTACGAGGGCTTGAAACCTTAAGTCTGATTGTAGTGGATGCTCACCCATCTTTAGGGAGACTAATGGTTCATCCATATTGTGATGATGATTTGCACAATGATGGGAAATCTTAGTGGTCAAAATTTGGGGTATGACACTCCTGAAGGTTACAAACTTCGGGGCATGGAAGCACCAAGAGTAACCACCGTAATGACTATACCACAACTAGTGGTACACACTGTCCCGGAAGGACAGATTCAACAAGCAATTTCTTGTGGAAACGAAGACATGTAAAAAAGAATGAATGAGTTCCAGGAACAATTATTGGAGATGCAGAAGGAACTCCATGCCATTGGCGGTCAGGATTTTTTCGGAAAGGACGCCGCAGACCTTTGTCTGGTCCCTAATGTAAAGATCCCGCACAAATTCAAGGTGCCTGACTTTGAAAAATACAAGGGCAACCTCTTGCCCTCAAAGTCATTTGGTGATGTACGCTCGAAAAATGTCAACTTAGATAGAGGAACAACAGCTACTAATCCATTACTTCTAAGACAGTTTAACCGGTGCCGCACTCAAATGGTACATGGGTTTAAACTGCACCAATATCTATACTTTCAGAGATTTCGGTACAGCCTTTGTTTGGCAGTATAAGTATAACCTGGACATGGCACCAGATAGATATCAACTCAGAGCAATGTCGCAGAAAGACAAAGAAACTTTCAAGGAATATGCTCAGAGATGGCGAGAAATTGCCGCCCAGATCTGTCCCCCTCTTGAGGAAAAAGAGATGACCAAGATCTTTTTGAAAACCTTGAGCTCATTCTATTACGACTAAATGGTCGCCAGTGCGCCCAACGACTTCACTGAAATGGTGAACATGGGAGTACACCTTGAAGAAGCAGTCCGAGAAGGGCGATTGGTCAAAGATACAGAGCCATCTAGCAGTACTAAGAGATACGGTAGTGCTTTCCTAAAGAAGACAGAACAAGAGATCAGTAATATCTCTCTCGAAAAGCAAAAGTGAAGGTATCAACCAGTAGTGGAGGTAACTCCCGCTATCAACCCAATGCCGGCTCCGACGTATCAACTCCAGGTTGCTCAGTGCCAACCAAATCAATAACAGTATCAGCAAAGGACACAACATCCTCTTCAGCAGGCTCGTCCTCAGTATAACAATAACAATTGTACGACACGACCACCTGGGTTTGACTCTATACCGATGTTGTACACATAACTATTTCCACTTCTACTGACCAAGGGGCACGTCCAAACCAGATCTCCTCTTACAGTACCGAAAAATCTGCCTTTTTGGTTCAAAGCGGATCAAACTTGCCCTTACCATCAAGGAGGATCGGGGCACAACATTGAGAACTGTCTCAGCTCAAGTCTGATGTACAGAAGCTTGCCAGGACTGGGGTCCTATCTTTCAAAGATACTAATCCAAATGTTCAGACGAACCCGTTGCCTCAACATGAAAAGACTGGAGTAAATTTAATAAAGGAAGAATTTAGCCGCAATTATCAAATTCACGATGTACTCCTATTAGGAACCAATCTAGTCAGGATGCATTGTAGACAGAGCGGGTTCGGTTATGTACCACCTCACAATTATCACCAGTGTGATATCTGCTCAAAGAATAACTAGGGGGTGTTCCGTAGTGCAATCAGCTCTACAAGAATAAATAGATCTCGGATGGATCCAAGATCACCGAATCCGGGAAGTCAACATGGGCCATGCACGTCCCAACATTGTTCAGAACCACGACGTCCGCACAATGAACGTCAACTTAGTGGTGATGCATTCAAGGCAAAGTCAATATCATAATCTGCCACGACACGATTACAATACCTGTCCGATTTACTCAATAAGCAATCAGGGATGCTCTTTTGTACAAGAGGCCCTCCAACGTCAGATGGATCTCGGATGGATCCAGGACTATCAGGAGAGAAATAACCATAAAGTCAATATGGTTCACATATTTGACATACGCTTGATGAATACCAGTCTGGTAGAACTACATGCTAAGCAAGTCAAGCTTGGCTTTCCGGCTTCACATGATTATCAAGACTGTGAAGAGTGTCATGAGAACGACCAAGGATGTGCACTTGTCCAAAGAACACTTCAACATTTGTTGGACCACTGGTGGCTTCCAATCTACTTGGATGAAGCTACACAGTAGATTAGTATGACTGACAAGAATCCTGATAGGCATCAAAGTCAGGATGTCTGCTCGATGGAAACAGATCTAGTAAAGTTGTACTGCATACAAAGCGGACGTGGCCGGGTGCCACCACATAATTATGAGCACTATAGAGTTTGCTCAGAGAACAACCAAGGATGTTATCTTGTAAGGTCGGCTCTTCAAAATCAGTTGGACCGGAAAGAGATTCGACCATGTTCTAGTTCTCGGTCGATTAACATGATACAAGACTATCTTCCTGATCAAAGCGAAGACGTTGTCATATTTCCCAATCATGAAATGGCCAAATACGTATGCGCCATAATCCCTCTACTCCATGAATCAAGACTCCTTCTTGATAGTAGAAAGATTCGCAACCTCGAACCAATTAAGGCTGCCTACGATGGTCAAAAAAATCAAAAGGCTTCTGTGGTTATCTATCTGCCAGGACCAATACCGTACAAATCCGATAAGGCTATCCCTTACAAGTACGGTGCAACAATAATCGAAAATGGAAAGGAAACTCCATTACCTTCCGTCGTAAACATTACCGACATTAGTCGAGTCACACAGAGTGGTCGGATCTTTAACAGAGAAGTTGGAGAACCTGCTAAAGAGAAGGAACCTCAGACAAGGGTTCCAAATCAGTAAATCGGGCAATCCAGTAATCCCAAACTTACAAAAAACAACGATGAGATGCTGAATCTCATCCAGATAACTGAGTATAACATTGTGGACTAACTGTTGCAAATCCTTCGAGAATCTCTGTATTATCTCTCTTGTTCAGTTCCGAAGTTCACAGGGAAGCTCTGTAGAAAGTCTTAGAGCAAGCTTTCGTAGAACAAGATGAGACGGTAAGGCAGTTTGACAACATCATATCCAACATCACTTCCTGCAACAACTTAGGATTCAGTGATGAAGAACTGCCGGAGGAAGGTAAAAATCACAATATGGCGCTTAACATTACAGTCAACTGCCAGGACGATGCTCTAGCCAGCGTACTAGTAGACACAGAATCAGCTCTGAATGTTATGCCAAAATCAACTCTGGTACGACTATCATTTCAAGGAACTCCGATGAGAGGCAGCGAGGTCATCGTCAAAGCCTTTGACGGATCCAGAAAATCATTTATCGGCGAAGTTGACCTTCCTATAACCATCGGTTCTCACACTTTCCAAGTCACTTTCCAGGTCATGGACATCCGGGCAGCATACAGTTGTTTAATAGGAAGACCTTGGATACACGAAGCTGGGGCAGTCACTTCGACACTTCACCAGAAGCTGAAGTTCGTCAATAATGACAAGTTAGTCACAGTATGCGGAGAGCAGGCCTTAATTGTGAGCAACTTATCATCATTTTCTTGTGTAGAACCTGAGGAGGTCGTTGAAACCCAGTTTCAAGCACTCTCGGTGAGCAATGAGAAACAATCAAAAAAGGGACGTTGATTTCCTCATACAAAGATGCTCTTGAAGTAATCAAGAGTAATAACGCAAAAGGATGGGGACAGCTTGTAATTCCTACGGATAACAAGACAAAGAAAGGTCTTGGTTTCTCCTCGGCCTGTGCCCAAACTGCCAAGAAAGATGAAAGTTTTCATCCCATTCAGGACTTCTTCCACAGTGGAGGCTTTCTCCACCCAGTGTCTCAAGAAGTACACGATATCAATGAGAGTGACTCCTCCGATACAGATGAGGAGTGTAAATCTTACCTCAACAAGGACGATTATAAGTCTCAGGAATAAACGCATATTCCATTCTGTTTTCCCAAACAGAGTCCGAGATATATACTAAGATCAGACGTCAAGATGATGTACGGAGATTGTGATCCTGAGGGATGTCGTGCTCCACCAAACTCATTAGAAGACGATCCGATGAAAGACAACTTCGACTACGACTATTATGACCCACTGGATGACTTGCCTATCTGGAAGCCGTACTTAGAAGACTTGGGGCAAAAAAGTCAGCCCAACGATGCCTCTCACATGAACAATATTGAAAAGAATACCTGCGTCCCCACCAAATCATGGGATCATTACTCATGACATTCCAAAGATATCAAGCAAAATGATGAATCTGCAAAGATTGTAGGACAAGAGTTCATCAACTATGCTTTTCTTGAGGTCAACGTCATCGAGGAAGATGACTCATCCAGTCCCACAAAAGTATGGGACACCTTAGGACAGCCGAGTGGCAAGTACGACTTCTTGGTCAAGTACACCGCTCCTGAAATCTCTCGCATCAGATACGTGGACATCCAGCCAACTGGATGGGGAGATCCTCTCGAGCTTGAGAAGACTAAGAAAGATATAACAAAAGAGTTCGTTTACGACAATTGTGCTTAGGAGGAAGACTCCAACGATCCTGCTCTGCCAGAAACCAGCGTCATTTCTGAGGAAAAATCAAGAAAGAAGGTACCAGACTTTGTGATTCACCGAGGAGTTCGTCGCCAATGGGTTGCTATCGATGTCCCGAAAGTCGCCCATAAGTCTAAGTAATTGCCATCTTTGTTTTAACCTTTCACCTTGCCCAGGTGAACAGATGTTTTATAGGGCTCACTTTTTTTGTAAATATCCCTTTTCGCTTCACCCAAAGCGGCAGAGTTTTGTTTTATAGGGCTGTATTTCAAGAACCGACAAATCATAAATAAATAACGTCGTTCTGCCATTCTCGCATTTATTGTTGTTTTCACGTTTTGTTTTTCTGAAAATGGTAATCCTAAAACAGCCCAAAAATAAATAAAAACGAGCATTTTTCAGAAAATACACTGTGCACACTCTCGCATTCTCTCTATCTCTTCTAAAAAACATCATGTCTTGCAGATTACTTGTTTTAAACCCCGTTGAAACATACGATCCAATGCCTTCTCCCAACTATGAATTCCTTGTATTTGAAGCTGAAGAAGAAGAGGACACAGAAATTCTAGAGGAGATCTCCCGATTACTCAGACAAAAGGGATGGTCCATTGAACCTCACCAAGAACCATTGGAAACGGTCAATTTGGGATCAGAGGAGAGAAATAAAGAAGTTAAGATTGGAGTACTGCTCAGTCTGACTGTCAAAGAAAGTTTGATAAAACTTCTCAAAGAGTTTCCCGATGTATTTGCTTGGTCCTATCAGGACATGCCAGGGTTGGATACCAGCATCGTGGAACATCATCTACCGTTGAAGTCAGAATGTCCGCCGGTAAAACAAAGGTTGAGACGGACTCATCCAGATATGGCTATCAAAATTAAGGAGGAAGTCCAAAAACAGATTAACGTAGGTTTGCTTGCCACCTCAGAATATCCTCAATGGCTAGCCAACATAGTGCCAGTTTCGAAAAAGGACGGAAAAGTCAAAATGTGTGTAGATTACAAGGATCTGAATAAAGCCAGTCCAATGGATGACTTCCCCTTACCACACATAGATATGCTGGTAGACAGTAGAGCGAAGTTTAAAGTCTTCACCTTTATGGATAGATTCTCGGGCTATAATCAAATCAAAATGGCGCCGGAAGATATGGAGAAAATTCATTCATCACCCCATGGGGCACCTTTTGTTACAAGTTAATGCCGTTTGATTTGAAGAATGCCGGGGCAACCTATCAAAGGGCCATGACTACTCTATTTCACGACATGATGCACAAAGAAATCGAAGTGCATGTCGATGGCATGATTGCCAAATCTAAAACAGAAGAAAAGCATGTGACACATCTATCAAAGTTATTCGAGCGTCTGAGAAAGTATAAACTCCGCTTGAATCCCAATAAATGCACGTTCGGTGTTTGCTCAGGGAAACTTTTAGGGTTCATCGTCAGCCAGAAAGGAATTGAGGTTGATCCTGACAAGGTCAAGGTAATTCAAGAAATGCCTTCTCCAAAGACTGAGAAACAAGTTCGAGGATTTTTGGGACGTCTGAATTACATTTCCAGATTCATATCTCTCATGACGGCGACATGCGTGCCTATTTTCAAACTACTCAGAAAGAATCAAAGTTGTGTATGGACAGAAGATTGCTAAAAAAACGTTCGACAGTATCAAAGAATATCTGTTGAATCCACCGATTCTATCTCCTCCAGTGGAGGGAAGACCATTAATTATATACCTAACTGTCTTGGAAGATTCCATGGGCTGTGTTCTTGGCCAAAAAGTCGAAACCAAAAGAAAAGTGTCTACCATCTAGTATTTGAGTAAGAAATTTACCGACTGTGAAACTCGGTACACTATGCTCGAGAAAACTTGTTGTGCTTTGGCTTGGGTGGCCAAACATCTTCGCCAATACATGATTTGTCACACTACTTGGTTAATCTCCGAAATGTATCCGATCAAGTACGTCTTTGAAAAGCCTGCTCTCACGGGAAGGATTGCCCGTTGGCAGATGTTGTTATCAAAATACGACATTGAGTACCATGCTCAGAAAGCCGTCAAAGGAAGTATTTTAGTCGATCATTTGGCTTATCAACCGATTGACAATCAGGAATAAATCAGATTTGAATCCCCAGACGAAGATGTCATGTACTTGAAAATGAAATATTGCGATGAACCGCTACCCAGTGAAGGGCCGGAACCAGGGTCCCAATGGGGACTAATATTTGACGGAGTTGTCAACACTTATGGAAACGAAATTGGGGCAATCATCGTAACACCTCTGGGTACCCATATTCCTTTCACCGCCTGATTGACATTCAAGTGTACAAACAACGAGGTCGAATACGAAGCTTGTATCATGGGTCTCGAAGAAGCTATTGATTTGAGGATTAAGAACTTGGATGTGTATGGAGACTCAGCCCTGGTTATCAATCAGATCAAGGGAGATTGGAACACATACCAATCAGGACTGATTCCTTACAAAGGTTACGCGAGAAGGTTGTTACCATTCTTCAATAGAATCGAGTTTCATCATATCCCTCGTGAAGAGAATCACATGGCTGATGCACTAGCCACTCTCTCTTCCATGATTAGTGTAGGTCAATGGAACGACGTACCTAAGATCGACATAATGCACCTAGAACGACCCGCTTACATCTTCGCGATCGAAGCAGTCATAGACGACAAACCTTGGTATCACGATATCAAATGCTTCCTTCAGAAACAAAAGTACCCACACGGGGAATCAAGAAAAGACAGGAAAACCATTAGAAGATTGGCAGGCAACTTCTTCCTGAGCGGTGATACACTCTATAAGAGAAAATTTGACATGGTCTTGCTCTAATGCATAGACAGACCAGAAGCCAACATGCTGATGAAAGAAATTCACGAAGGATACTTTGGAACTCACGCCAACGGACACACAATGGCAAGGAAAATTCTGAGAGCAGGATACTATTGGTTGAAAATGGAATCCGATTGTTACAAGTACATGAGGAGGTGTCACAAGTGTCAAATATACGCTGACAAAATCCATGTACCGCCAACGCATCTCAAAGTTCATTTTTCTCCATGGCCTTTTTCTATATGGGGAATTGACATGATTGGCATGATTGAACCCAAGGCTTCAAACGGACATCGGTTCATCCTGGTAGCCATTGACTACTTCACCAAGTGGGTTGAAGCAGTGTCATACGCCAATGTAACCCGACAAGTCGTGGTCTGATTTATCAAAAACAATCTCATTTGCCGTTATGGTGTTCCGAGCAAGGTCATTATGAATAATGGATCCAACTTGAACAACAAGATGATGAAAGAATTATGTGCTGAGTTCAAAATTGAACACCATAACTCATCTCCCTACCGACCCAAGATGAACGGAGCAGTAGAAGCGACTAACAAGAACATCAAGAAAATTGTTCAAAAGATGGTTGTAACATATAAAGACTGGCACAAAATTCTGCCTTTTGCTCTTCATGGTTATCACACATCTGTCCACACTTCAACAAGGGCAACCCCTTTCTCTCTAGTATATGGCATGGAAGCAGTACTTCCAATAGAAGTAGAGATCCCATTAATTTGGGTATTAATGGAAGCTAAGCTAACAAAGGCTGAATGGTGTCAAATTCAACACAATGAATTGAATTTGATCGAAGAAAAGCGAATAACGGCTCTATGCCATGGTCAGTTGTATCGGCAAAGGATGAAGAAGGCGTTTGACAAACAGGTTCGACCCCGTGTCTTCAGAAAAGGAGTCCTTGTGCTCAAAAAGATACAATCATTCCTCACTGATTCCCGGGGCAAATGGACTCCGAATTATGACGACCCTTATGTGGTCAAGAAAGCCTTCTCAGGCGGCGCCTTAACACTCGCAACCATGGATGGAGAGGAGTTTACCTACCCCACAAATGTTGACGTAGTCAAGAAATACTTCTACTAAATAAATAAAAAAAGAGAATGAAAAAAAAACGTCTCGGTGGATTGAAAATCCGAAAGGGCGGTCCAGGAAAAAATTAGAGACACAAGCAAAAATCATCACGGTGGATTGGAAATCTCAAAAGACAATCCAGACAAAAGATAGGGATCCATGGCAAGTAACTATGTCCGACAAGGTTAAATCCCCAGCGGTAACACTATTCGTCGACAAACTTTCAGTCAAGGTCATCTTCGACAGAGGCTCAGGATGTCCAGAATTCAAAGTTGGTAGAAGGATAACGGTCGTTATGTTTCAATGTAGCCCATTTTTCCATGAATTAACATTTTCTAAACTTTGTAAAAACTCTATGGTATCACGCGCTTAGCTGATTTCCATCCGATCAATAAAATTTGAGCCCTAGTGCTTTTGTTTGCAATTCTCATTTATTTTGGCTTTATAGAATGACGTTTTAACATGATCAACAATTCTTGAGATAAAACAAAAATGAATTTACTTGTAAAAATTTCCTGCTACTTTTAAAAATAAAGATGGCATTTCCTTTTAACTGTGAACTTCAAAAAGAACATCAATAGCTTCTCCTGAAGTGATTAAACTTCAAAGTGCAGAATCAAAGTACTCCTTCTAAAACCAGTACACCTGAATGGGGGATCAACTGTTTCAGATGTAATGTCCCATTTGACATTTCTGGCAGAGTTCTTACCTCTTAAGACCGATTGAAGAGTCTTTCTCCCCCACAAGGACCTCCTCTCCTAAGCAAGGCAGGATTGCTATTTTGAATCGATGGTACTTTTCATCCCTCGCAGTGGCCGAGTATCCAGTCGTGTTCATCCACTAGTCTGTATGTGGCGTCAGCTTTGTCAGCATAAACATACATACATCAGGCGTAATTGATTCACATTCATATTCATATTGCACTAATATCTCTCTGGTCATTTTCGTCCCCCAAGTGATAAAAGTCCTCTTATCAATCAAGTTGTCAGTTCTTTCCTAGCCAGGAAATGTATTGTCTGAACAATTTCTCCCCAATTTATTTTTGGATTGGAGACGGTCCTCGACCACTTTGATAACTTAAACCTCTGAAAGGCAAGAAGACATTCGACAAACGTCACTCTTCACCATTGAAGATGGTATCTTCGCTTTCCCGGATTAAGGAAAATCCCCAGAGAAAGTCTCTCAACCAAAGACTCTCAGCAACACATTAGTTTTTCTCACAAGAAAGTCAATGTTAATGAAGTCATCATCACCTCAAATTTGGATTGCATCATATGGCATTTCTCCGAGAAGATCTCGAAGAAAAGTATGATGTAATATCCCCAAGCGAAAAGAAGTCTCTCAAGAGACTCGTTTTTCCTAGTAGAAAAAAAAAATGGAATCTCCCAAACAGAGAAGTTTGCACGCCTCTACAGCTCAGACAAATGGATTTTCCCAGCAAGTCTGACATCAAATCTTTTTCCATCAAATGGCGTCTCCCTCAGTATAGCTCAGCGAGAAGTTTGATGAAAACCGCTACACATAGCGCTCCTTGTGGTTAAAGACTAGGATCGAGGGGAAGTTTCTTTCAGAAACTGAGACCAGTTCCTGGGTTAAAGACCAGGATCGAGGGGAAGTTTGTTTCAGAAATTGAGACCAGTTCCTTGGTTAAAGACCAGGATCGAGGGGAAGTTTTATTTAAGAAACTGAGACCAGTTCCATGGTTAAAGACCAGGATTGAGAGGAAGTTTATTTCAGAAACTGAGACCAGTTCCATGGTTAAAGACCAGGATCGAGGGGAGGTTAATTTCAAGAAAACTAAGACCAGTTCCTTGGCTGAAGACCTGGATCGAGGGGAGGTTTATTTCAGAAAACTAAGACCAGTTCCATGGTTGAAAGACCAAGATCGAGGGGAAGTTTTACCCTTTTCTAAGTAACCTTACTTAGCAAAAGAAAATGGACAAGCAAACTGCAATTCATAACCACCGTCAAAATTTTGGGTATTCCGATATTTAATCCTCTTGCACCCTGAATGTCCGAATATCTTCGCCATTCACACCTTCGGGTCCAAGAAGATTAAATAGAGGCATCTGTCATACCCCAAATTTTGACCACCAAGATTTCCAATCATTGTGAAGATCATTACCACAATATGGATGTACCATCATGCCTCATCAATCTCCCAAAGATAGTTGAGCATCCACAACAACCAAGAATTAGGGTTCGGGCCCTCTCAGAGTAATTAGACAAAAGATCAATCAAGAAATGACAGGATATTCAACTTTTCTAGCCTCTTAAACATCCACAAAGCATCAAGAGGGCCCTCACAACAGAAAACAAGCACATAGTTGCGGCATTGCAAGTGAAAGGAGCCTCGAAACACCAGATGTCACCAAATTAGGGTTTTGGACGACTAGGACCTCCAGAGTGAGATTTTCACAAGAGCATGAGCCAAGACTTCAAAACATGACTCAATATACTCAAAGTAACCCTAGGAATCCATTTTCAAAGTTAAATTACCCTCAGAGGATGCATTCCTCTAAAGTCGGGAATTAGGGTTTTTACGCGCCGAACCGCTCCAGAGCCAAAAGTCAAAACAAGACTTTTTAGCAAAAATGATCCTTATGAATATATTTTCATAAAATATGACTTATAATGTCATTTGAACAAGAATTGATCAAGAAATCATGATAACTTGTAAAAGGGGTAACCTTGAAAAATTGAAGATTTTTCTAAGTTACTAAGTTTGGATGTTTTTGGTACCAACTTCCAAAGGCCATAAATTCTTATCTAGACAGCCATTTTGAATGATCCAAAGCCTAATTTGTAGATCTTACTACATTCTACAAAAGCTTCAACTACATGAAACTCTGATTCTTCATGAATTTTTAGTTATGGATGGATCAAAATGGTGAAAAATCAAGAACATAACACTTAGTGCAAAACTGTCTAAGTGTCAGCTTTGGGAATCAAAGTTCATGAGGGTTTTTCAATTGGATTCATATAGTTTCAAGACCAACTCTGGTCACACATGAATTGTACCATATGAGGGCTTTCTAAAAAGCACAAGAGCTCTCCATAACTCCATTTGAGCAAGGAGATATGACCCCCTCAAATCACCATTTCCAACTGTCTTGTACAAGACAGAATTTTGTATTTTTGCTCGATTTGGCAAAATTAGACAAGTACAAGCCTTGTCATCCATTTGGAAACCTTAGGGGATAACATCAAAGAGAAATGATCTGATCCACAAGCCTCCCAAGTCCAAGGATCTACATGTAGCCATAAATGTCCTAAAAGGGCTAAAAAGCTCAAAGACTCCAATTTTGTTTTAATGCATTCAACGGGTTCACAAGGTGGCAAGCAGTAAGACATTGCTAACTGAATTGAGTTAAGATTCAGCTCTGAACCAAAGGACTCATAGCATGTGCCCTAACCTCAAGTCAATGGCTACAGGAGACCAAAGATGCCTTTTGATCAACATTGGCCAAGGGACTGTCCAAGCCTCCATTCACTATTGATGCCAAAACAAATTCGTTGCACTATAAATAGACATAAATTGTGATCAGTTTGAGTACACCAAAGCACCTAAACTGATACTTTACTCAAAATCTCTCTTTCACTCCAAAAATGCCTTCATTTGCAAGTTACTATCGAATTTTGCATTAGAAAGCCATTCCATCATAACCAATTGATCTAACACCTTCCATATATCATATATGAGTTGATCAAACACCTCTTACACCTCTGAAACATTAGGATCATCATCTTCATTTCTCACTTGGACCAGTTGCAGTCAGAGTTAAGCCAGCCTATCCAGAGAGTTTCAAAACATCCTGAAGGTTGCAACACGATCCTTTAGACTCAAGGAAGCTAACCAGGCCATTGTTTCACTTCTATAACACCTCTATCATTGAAATCGAATCCTTCTTGCAGAGGTAAGGCTTAAACTTTCAAACTCAATGAATCATGCATCATAAACATGTTTTCAAATTACCATTGTGTTTCTGAATGTTTGTAGATCATTTTCCCTCAATCAATTGTTGTTTATCTTATGTGTATGTGATTTCATTGAGTTCTTGCACATTTTAGGGTTCACCTGGTTAGAGTGTAATATCTTTTGTTACACTTAGTTAAAATGAAATTGAATAAAGTAATTGTATTCCTTGTTTAAAAACGCACGATTTTCATCTTTATATCATGTGAAATGCTTGAGAAATGAGAGAGATAAAATGCTTCACGTAGCTTGCCCAAGGAAGAAGATGGCCATGGCGCCATTCTTCAGAAATCAAACTAGTTTTAGTATGTATTATACACTTGCCACTATATATTTGAATTGGCATTGCGCCCTAGTGGTTGATCAGCTGGTTTTGTGTGTGTAGCGAGCAAAGGGTATGGGGTTCGAATCCCCCTCGCCCCAGACCTTTTGGTTTTATTTTTTAAACCATTTTCAAAGGTTTTTTCATATATTATCATCATTTGCCATCCTCTATCAGCCACACGCAAGTGGCTCAGTTGGTAAACTTTTAATCTCACCACCCCAAAGGCGTGAGTTCAAGCCATGGGAGGGTCATTCCCTATTTTTTTTACCACTTTTTCTTTTCATTTTTTCTCACAATTTCTTAATAACTTCTAAAACTAATTTCTTTCTCAAATTCGAACATTTTTTATTAATTCAGTTTTTGAAAATTCACAAAAAAGGTAGAATATTTTATTTTACAAAAATCTCACAAAAAATATTGTTTATTTTATATATTTAATATTTTCATAAAGAATTTATTTTTTATTTGTTTTTAAACATTTGAAAATAATTTCTTTCTCTTGATTTTAAATTTAATTGAGTTTTAAATCATTCTAGGGGTAAAACATGATTTTTCAAACTTTGATCCTAGATCATAATTTGTTTTTCACACATGTTTGATAACTTTGATCATTTTAATTGAATTTTATTCAATTAAAATACATTTTTAATCAAACTAGTGTTTTGATTATTTTCACCCTCACAAACATTTTTCGAAACACTTTTGGGCCTCTAATAGAGTGTAAGACCCATCCCTTTTGTACATAAAATAATTTGGGCCTCAGTCATTGTATAAGTCCCGATACGATTTTGAAAACCTCGGTGCGATCGCCAATTTCAAGCAATTTAAACCTGGGCCTCTTTTGTGTTGTAAGTCCCATCTTTCTTGTATTTTAAAACACTTTTGGGCCTCTAATAGAGTGTAAGATCCAACCCCCTTTGTACATAAATAAATTTGGGCCTCAGTCATTGTATAAGTCCTAGTACGTTAAAAAAGCTCGGCGTGATCGTCACCTTTTAAACAAAATCTCTGGGCCTTCCCTTGTGTTGTAAGTCCCATTTTTCTTCTTTTAAAACACTTTTGGGCCTCTAATAGAGTGTAAGACCCATTCCTTTTGTACATAAACCTTTTTGGGCCTCAGTAATTGTATAAGTTCCAGTATAATTTTCAAATCAACGGTACGATCACTGTTTTCATCTGGGCCTCTCCTTGAGTATAAGCCCCAATATTCCCTTTTAAAACAACTTTCCCATTTGATTTAGGTTCAAATTCATAGTTGTTATCAAAATTTTCTTTAATTTCTTGAACAACTTGAAATTCTGGTACCAGACGTGTGATGTCACAACAACACACTCTGCAATAATGGATAGAATAAGCAACAGGAAAACACAAGGAATTGTTCACCCAGTTCGGTCTAACTACCTACGTCTGGGGGTTACCAAGCCAGGGATGAAATTCATTACTTGTAGATATAATTTACAGACTCAACACACCAGTTGACAATCTCCGAAACTTATACTCTACTAGTGACTTTCTACCTAAGAAACCACTTAGATATGAGAACACTACTCAATCCCCTAAAACACTCAAAGAACAACCTCTTTGAGATCCCTTGATCTTGCTTCCTAGCTTCGATCAATCAACAACTCTCTATTGCTTCACAACTTCTAGAGAGGACAGAAAATTCAACACCTATTCAACCTAGAATAGTGTGATTACCAGTACTCTAAACAAACCCTAGACTCTAAGCCTCCAGCTCTTGATCTTCAATCTGTTTTCTGTACCTTCTTCCTTGGTCTTGTGCGCTTTATATAGCTTATTGAATTTGGATTGGATTTGTCACAATATTTGATCAGATTTGTTAATTAAAAACTGAATCTTTTAAAACAGATTTTATCCCCAAAATCTTTTTAAATCTTCCACCTTTTAATTCTCCAACAAACCCGCAATCAAATCTCCCATGTAACAGAAAATATCTAGCCCAAGATATTCTCATCCAACGAGTCAACACTCTCCACAATTCCAGCTAATACGCGACCCTAATAACAACAAGCCCATGCTGTCATTAGCTTCAGTTCTGCAGGTCTGATGTTACAACATCACCTATGTGACATCAGACATCCACTTCAGCAACTAGCAACCTTAACACAACCCAGTGTTAAGTGCAATGTTATGACATCAAGCCCATGACATCAAACATAGTTAACCTTCACAACTTAGTACAGCCCAGTACTAAGACTCAATGCTGCAACATCAACACCATGACATCAGCATTGAACACCTTGTTGTTTTACCAAAATTCCAGCCAATCCAGGAACTTTCAATCTCCCCCTTTGGCTAATTTTGGCTAAAACAATCTCTGCATCTTCAGAGACTTCAGCAGCGGAATATCTTCAATATTTTGAAACTTTAACTTGCAGCAGTTTGACAATCTTCATATAGTCTTCATTACTTGATCTGCTGCAACACCATCTTCATTATTGACAACAGCCAATTGGTGCTCCCCCTCAAAAACTTGAACCAGCATCACAGCTGTTCAGTAGCTCACAATGTGCAGCACATCTCCCCCTTGATGTCTGCTTTGCTGCACTCTGCACTTTTCAATGCTATGAATACTTCATTAGCAGCTCCACAACTATGCTGTCTATACTCCCCCTCCACAGCTGCATCATTACTTTTCAACTAAACACCTTTTATTTTTATTCTTTTAGCAGCAACTACTCTTCTCCTCATGGCAATTTTTAACTCTCCCCCTTTTTAGCCATAATTAGACAATTATCCCAATAAAGTTAGTCCTAAACTAGCCCTCATTGTTAGCCTCACAGTCAGCAAATAGGCAAAACAAATCATAGAACAAAAATAGGTGCAAAAAAAACAGCACAATATTCAAATTACACAAGCAAGCACATTAAGTGCAAAACAACAAAACAAGAAAACTAAACTACTAACTACCAAAAACAACAAGGTAGTAAGCTAGTCTTCATCAGAGCTGAGCTCCTCACTTTCTCCTTTATCACCAGGTCCTTCATCATCCTTGCTAGTGTTGACTGCTCCACCTTCCTTTGCTGCCATTTTCAGAGTCATGACAAGTCTTTCAAATTTTTGTTTCCTTTCAGTACTAACTTTGATGACTTCATCCAACTCCTTGCAAGCCTCTTCCAGTTCTGAAATTAACCCTGTCTTGGCTGGCTGCTGTTGTGATGTTGAAGCAGATGTCTTGACATTGTCAGAAACATGTTTCACTTCAAACAATTTGGAATGGACTGACAAGGCAGGCTTCCTTGTGCAAGCTATATCCCAATGCTGTAGAATTCCAGGTTGTTGAGATAAGATAATCCCACAAATGAGAGAGGGAAAAGCAATTGGTATATTCATAGTAGCAGCATGCTTAACAGTGTAATCAAAGATGTAGGAGCCATAGTCAATTCTTTGCTTTGTCCCTACAGCATAGATTATCTTCCCCAATTCAACCGAAATTGTGGTCTTGTGCCCAGTAGGAACCCAGTTGACAGCACCAATTCTGTGCAGAATGGCATATTTGACACTCAACAACCTGGTTTGCAGCTTTCCATCTTCTGGCCAAACTTTTACCTGACCACCAGTGATTTCTTTACATATCACATTGTTGGAGACTTCCAATTCTTCACATTCTTCCTCACTTCTTCCTAAGTAGCCATTGCTCACTTTAGGAGAGAACCATACACATTTGCCTCTGATGGTAACTCTTCTGAAGGCTCGACTCTTGCTGTTGTTTATAGATTCAGAGATATTACCTATGAATTCTCTGACCAGCCCATCATAACAATTGGTCAACCCCGTCACAGTCCTTCGCAGACTAGCACACTCAATGAGGTCAATAATTTCAGTGTCTTCTGCAGCTACCTCTCTTTCCAGTGCAATCTTTCTTTGAGGCACATAATTCCACATGGCTCCATAGTGATTCTGCACTTGATTATCAGTTGGGTTGATGTCTTGAGCATCGCTCTCAGACTCAGACTCTTTACTGATTCTCCTCTTTTTGCCCTCCTTGTCAACTTTGCTCCACGATTTTGGAGAATCTTTACTTGAGGCCCTTTTCTTGTCCTTCCTTCTTCCAATTTTCTCATCACTAGATGAGTCCTCAATCTCAATGACCTCGACCTGATCCTTCTCTTTACCCTTGTGACTAGCTTCCCTAGGGGATGATGTTCTGACATTACCATTGACATCAGGATCTTTACCCTCATCCTTTTGAAGATCTTTGTCCTCTTGAGTGGCGACCTTCTCAGCAGCCATTTGCCTTAGAGGGACAGAAATCCCTTTTACGCGTATTCCCTTCTCCAGGATTTTGGTGGTAAGTTGTTCCAACTCCAAGTCTACATTAAACTTCTCTTCAACAGCTTGGGATGATGATGTCCTGCCTTCAGTTTTATTCGTAGGGGAGGGTTTAGGGTTATCTGACTCGGAAGGAGCACCAGAACCGTGTTCATCATTGCCTAGGTCATTTTCGGAGGGAACCCTAGTTCGTGCCGGTTCAGAGTTCTTGGAAGACATCATTCCTTTGAAACAGACCAGGTTTAGAACAAAACTCTCTATGTTGTTGAGATTTAGGAAGATGAGGCGTTGTGATGAGATGGTTTTGGAAGGTCTTGATGTGATATTAATATGGTAAGGCCCCTGATTTTGGTTCTAATTACTAAAGTTTTCCCTCCACGAAACCTTTCCTTTTAAAAATTTAAAATGATTCACCCTAGAGCTCATTAGCTCAGTTTGACCTTTCAGTATCCCTTCATACTTGATGTCACAACCTAATGTTAAAGCATCAGTCTTGTCATCCACAGTGGGGCTAACCCTTATGGGTATCCAAGAATAACAATTGTTTCTGGTTCTGACTCCTTTCATGACCACTTCATCCTTCTCACTTGTCACCAGACACTCATCCTTTGAGTAGCAGACTTTGTACCCTTCATCACATAGCTGACTTATGCTGATCAGATTAGCATCCAACCCTTGGACAAGCATCACACTATCAAGAGTGAGTCCAACAAGATTTTTCACTCTTCCAACTCCCTCTACAACTCCTTCTTCTCCATTACCAAAGACAACCTTGTTAGCATGCCCAGACATGATCTCCACCAAATACTCCTTGGATCCAGTCATGTGCTTTGAACATCCACTGTCAAAGTACCAAGTTCCTTCTTCTGCTTCTTTGTCAGACAACTGAGCCAATAAGCACTTCCCCTTCTCCTTAGGTACCCATTGTTTAACAACTTTGGGCTTGTGCTTTCTCCCTCTGTTTTGAGGCTGAGGGTATCCATGCAGCTTGTAACAAGAGTACTGCATGTGCCCATACCTTCCACAATAGAAACATCTGATTCTATCATCTTTGAAGTGGTTAAACCTTCTCCCACCTTGATGATAAAGCTGTGGCTGCCACTCATAATGTTGTCTTCTCCTTCTAGAGTTAGCTTGTCTTCTATCGTGCTGATGTCTTTTACCATAGGTAGACTATCTCCTGAACTGACGATGTTGTCTTCTAGGCTGTCTCCCATGGTGATGAGGCTTCCTCCTCCTATAATTGTAAGGTACAGCATTGTTGAAACCAGATCCATACCAGTTTTCCTGATGTTGAGACATCTGCTCTGACATGTTCTGTTTGTACCTTGCAGCCTTCATGCTCCTATGATATTGGGGAGGCAAATACTGTCTAGCACCTTGAGGCTGCTTTCTCTTCTGATTATGACCAGTCTTTTTCTCAATCTTCTTAGGTTGTGAAACATCAGCTTCCTTGGGAGTGAGATTCTGCCTCTTTGGCTGATGTTGAGGCACAGTTTGTGACTCTTCCTTCTTTAGACCTGAAGTACTTGCTTCTGAGGTACCTTTGTCTTCGGCCACATATCCGATCCCAGCTTTGTCTCCAGCAACTTTTTCTGACTGGAGTATCTTGTCAAGAGTGGCTGTACCACTGTTCAACATTCTAACAGTTTTAGTCATATGCTCAAGATGAGCTTTGACACATAGGACTTCTTTCTCCAATTCAGCTTTATCATCCTCAAGCTGAGCTATCTGTTGCTTGTGGCACTTGTTTTCTTGACAGACTTCAGCACTCTTAAAACACAGCTCTCTGTAGGTTGAAGCTAGCTCATCATAAGTGACTTCTCCATCACTATCATCATCAGATTCAACAATTCCTGTCAAAGCTGTAACATGCTTTGCTGACTCACTTTCACTTTCACTGTCAGAGTCAGACCAGGAAATTGTCAAGCCCTTATTCTGCTTCTTCAAGAATGTGGGACACTCTTTCTTGACATGTCCATACCCTTCACATTCAAAGCACTGAACACCTTTATCTTGGACAGTCTTCTCTTCATCTTTCTCTTTTGACTTGCTGATGTCAGAGGAGATGTTCTTGACATTAGGCCTGTAGTTATAGTTCATCTTCTTGAACACTTTGTTGAATTGCCTTCCCAACATAACTATAGCCTGAGACAGATCCTCCTGGGGTTCATCATCTTTAGCTGCTGCAGGAGTGGAGACTAAGGCTGTACTCTTGGGCTTCTTTTCTGGTTCTTCCTCATTCAGCCCAAGTTCAAATGTTTGAAGAGATCCAATAAGCTCATCAACTCTCATCTTGCTGATGTCTTGAGATTCTTCAATGGCTGTTACCTTCATCTTATACTTCTTAGGGAGGGACCTAAGAATCTTTCTTACCAGCTTCTCTTCTGTCATCTTCTCACCAAGAGCACTGGATGCATTTGACAGCTCAAGAACACTCATGTAGAAGTCATGAATAGTTTCCTCTTCCTTCATCTTCAAGCTTTCAAACTTAGATGTTAAAAGCTGAAGTCTTGACATCTTCACTCTAGATGTACCTTCATGAGTAGCCTTCAAAATATCCCAAGCAGCCTTAGCAGTTTCACATGAGTTGATCATCCTGAATATGTTCTTGTCAACCCCATTGAAGATAGCATTTAGGGCTTTTGAATTCCCAAGGGCAAGCTCATCTTCTTCCTTGGACCATTCTTCTTCAGGCTTTCGCTTAGAGGTGCCTTCTTTATCCTTGCCAGCATCATCTTTTTCACACACAACAGGAGCTTCCCACTCTTTAATGACAGCCTTCCAAGCTCTGCTGTCTAATGACTTTAAAAAGGTAGTTATTCTAGGCTTCCAATACTCATAGTTTGAGCCATCCAATATAGGGGGTCTGTTGACAAATCCTCCAACCTCTTTGTCCATCTTTCACCAGAAAGTAACTTCCCTAGATCTCACCCAGAGACAGACAGGATGGTTGCTCTGATACCAATTGAAATTCTGGTACTAGACGTGTGATGTTAAGGTGCGATGTCACAACAACACACTCTGCAATAATGGACAGAATAAGCAACAGGAAAAGACAAGGAATTGTTCACCCAGTTCGGTCTAACTACCTACGTCTGGGGGCTACCAAGCCAGGGATGAAATTCACTACCTGTAGATATAATTTACAGACTCAACACACCAGTTGACAATCTCCTAAACTTATACTCTACTAGTGACTTTCTACCTAAGAAACCACTTAGATATGAGAACACTACTCAATCCCCTAAAACACTCAAAGAACAACCTCTTTGAGATCCCTTGATCTTGCTTCCTAGCTTCGATCAATCAACAACTCTCTATTGCTTCACATCTTCTAGAGAGGACAGAAAATTCAACACCTATTCAACCTAGAATAGTGTGATTACCAGTACTCTAAACAAACCCTAGACTCTAAGCCTCCAGCTCTTGATCTTCAATCTGTTTTCTGTACCTTCTTCCTTGGTCTTGTGCGCTTTATATAGCTCCTTGAATTTGGATTGGATTTGTCACAATATTTGATCAGATTTGTTAATTAAAAACTGAATCTTTTAAAACAGATTTTATCCCCAAAATCTTTTTAAATCTTCCACCTTTTAATTCTCCAACAAACCTGCAATCAAATCACCCATGTAACAGAAAATATCTAGCCCAAGATATTCTCATCCAACGAGTCAACACTCTCCACAATTCCAGCTAATACGCGACCCTAATAACAACAAGCCCATGTTGTCATTAGCTTCAGTTCTGCAGGTCTGATGTTACAACATCACCTATGTGACATCAGACATCCACTTCAGCAACTAGCAACCTTAACACAGCCCAGTGTTAAGTGCAATGTTATGACATCAAGCCCATGACATCAAACATAGTTAACCTTCACAACTTAGTACAGCCCAGTACTAAGACTCAATGCTGCAACATCAACACCATGACATTAGCATTGAACACCTTGTTGTTTTACCAAAATTCCAGCCAATCCAGGAACTTTCACAACTAACCATACAGCTGTTACAATGGAAGCTTGCTCACCTGTAAGTTTTAAAAAAACTTTCTTTTACATACCTGTATATATATTTGTTTGTAATGCTGGAAGCTTACTCACCTGTAAGTCCTCCTACCCTCTTTTACATACTTGTATATATTTCATCTGTATATATATATATATATATATATATACCTGTATATTATCTTGCTTAGAGTTTTCCCCGACAATTAGGTCTAGGATTAGATCAAACCAGTGGTCACTCTTTCAACATAGTCAAAACTAGTTCCCCATAGGAAATTCCATATACAGTCTTGCCTCCTCTCGGGCTTATACAATATGGAACAGAGAAAGGCATTATTCCAGGTGAAACCTTTCTCAAGACTGTCACTATTAGAAAATTGTCAAAGAAATTCATTTCCCACAGAGAGGATTAATTCCCAGTGAAACCTCTCTTGAATTTCTTCAAACCTTAGGACTGTTCACTAAAGAAAGGATTATTCCCGGTGAAATCTTTCTTGAACTTTTCTTAGGTTTGGACCCACAGGCTTCCAAAAAACATCCCCAGCCTCCTCTTGGGCTTTGTACAAGGACCCTCAGGCTTCTTAGAAGTTATTATGCCTCCTCTTGGGCTTGGTACAAGGACCCAAAGACCTCTTAAAGGTATAGGACAGAACCTAGTCATCCTTCGTTAGAGCAGTCCTTTCAAAAGTCAAAACATCAAACCAGTTTAGGGTTGATTCTCATCCCTTAAAACACCAACCTCGTCTTGGGCATCATACAAAGATAAACCTTTTCATACTAATAGACTTGGACAGTATCATCTCCTTTTGGATCTCAAAGAAACCCTCTAGTTTCCCAAAAGCACAGGATAAACCCTGATCATCTCATCAATCACAAGTAAAGTTAAACCTCCATAGGTTTTTTACTCAACATTTAAACCCTCACTTTAAATTTCCCCAGTTAGGGTCAAATCACTATCAATAAACCTTTATCAGAACCTCAAAGGATCTGATATTTCAACTCTTCTGTAATCCTCAGCAATAGTTGATTCCTCAATCTGGACCTGCCTTTAGATCTCAATAATCCTCAGTGGAAGCTAGCCTCCTCTTAGGCTTTATATATGGAATTCCCCAACCAGCCTCCTCTTAGGCTTTATATAATGATCATCCCTCAGAACTTTTAGCCTCAATCTTGGACTTTGTACAAGACACCCACATAAATATCTCTCCAGTAGAGTCAATCATAACTTTCATCCTCAATCTTGGACGTTGTACAAGACACCACATAAACATTCTACAGCTGAGTCAGTTATAATCTTTAGCCTCAACCTTGGGCTTTGTATAAGACAGATAAAACCCCTCCCCAGTGGAGTCAAAATCTTTAGCCTCAATCTTCGGCTTTATACAAGACAGACAAAATATCTCCCCAGAAAAAGTCAAATGTCCAGCCTCCTCTTAGGCTTTGTATAATGATATCACCAAAAGAGTTAGTCTCTTTTTAGCCTCAATCTTGGGCTTTGTACAAGACAGATATAAAAACTCCCTAAGCAGAGTTAACCCCTTTAGGCTCAAATCTTGGGCTTTGTACAAGACACACAAATAAAAACTTCCCAGAAGAATCATTTCTTCTCAGCCTCCTCTTAGGCTTTGTATAATAATCTCACCAGTGGAGGCAATCAACCTTTTAGCTTCAACCTTGGGCTTTGATCAAGGCACAGAAAAGTCAACATTCCCTTCAGATAAAATCAAAACCTCTCTGTAGGAAGACATTTCTCTGTACAATCACACATCAAAACAGACATTCAAACAAAACCCTAATCCCAGATAACTGCTATAAGTGGAACACTTGTTGATTAAAAAATCCAAGTTGTAGTCCATCTCTTATCCTGGTAAATCCCCTTCTTTCATCTAATTGCTGTAAGTGGCAAGCCTATGGATTATTTACATCCAAGGCAATGTCCCTCTCTTAGCATGAAACACTGATAAGGAAATGTGGCATTGCTCAACACTGAGTTAAAGTTTTCTTCTTCAAGAAAAATCCTCTATAAAGGAAATTATGGCATTACTGGATTCACATATCCCAGTGAAAGTAATTCTCCTTTATAATCAGTCACCCAATAATTGTGATAAACAGATGAGATAACTCCCTTAGAGATGACAAATTCTCTCTCAGTTAAACCTTTAGCTTCAATCTTGGGCTTTGAACAAGACACAAATAACCTTTAGCTTCAATCTTGGGATTTGAACAAGACATCAAACATCTCTTTCCTCCCATAGAATAAGAGGAACTATGATTGCTCTGATTTCCCTGTTTTTCTTTAACGAGAATATGTAGGCATATGATTACAAAATCTTAACGAGCACACCAATAAAAACCTTAGGTCTTGTACCTTACCGAAAACATCAAAAACACGTAAAACAACAAAATACTCTCTCTCAAACATTCCTAAAGGAGAAACTTTCCCAATAAACAGATAAACACCAGTAAATAGAAAATAGTAAAATTCGGTAACAATCTATGGATAACCATATATAGGATGGATAATTGACAACTCCCCATTGTATAACCTGACCCCGGACCCCCCAGTCTTTTAGACTTTGTTAAAGAAATCATTGGCGTGCAAGGTTAGTTTTAGATAGCTTCCCTTTCCTTTCCAGTTTCATAGGATAAATAAGAAATCAGAAAGTAGCACCCAATTCCAACCATGGCGATAAGGTGGTTGCGTCACCGACAAAAATCGCACGCTACAACTGTCGATTAGAGACTTCCACTTGGCCACTGGTCTGGGGATGGTAAGAGGTGGTGATTTTATACTTCACATTGTACTTCTTGAGCAACTTCTCCATGAGACGATTTAGGAAATGAGTTCCTTCATCACTTATCTAAGCTCTTGGTACTACAAACCTCGCAAAAATGTTCGCCTTCGGAAACTTAACAACCACCTTAGAATCATTCGTAGGCAATGCCACAACTTCTACTCATTTAGATAAATAATCCACCACCACTAAAATGCAATTATTTCCAAACAACTGTGAAAATGGGGCCATAAAATCTATGCCCCAAACATAAAAAAGCTCGACCTCCAACACGGCATTCTGAGGCATCTGATTTCTCTTTGAAATTTTGCTTGTTCTTTGAAATCTGTCTCACTCCTTGACTATGTCTTGGGCATCTTTGAACAATGTGGGCTAATATAACCCCGACTAAAGGACTTTTCCTGCTGTCCTATCACCACTAAAATGTCCTCCGTATTCTGAGTCATGGCATCTCTAAGAACATCTCTCTGTTCTTCCTCAGGAACACATTTTCTAACTAGTCCATCTACTCCTTTCTTGTATAAGAATGGGTCATCCCACAAATAGAACTTGCAATCATGAAAAAAAAATTTCTTTCTATTAATATCAAAATCATCAGGGATCACACCACCTACCAAATAATCCGCATAGTCTGCGAAACATGGAACACCAGTGACATCCAGGATGTGTTCATCAGCAAACTCATCCATGATTGGATGCTTCTCTTTTGTTTCTAAAATCATGGACATCCGAGATAGGTGACCAATAACGGTTTTTTCACACCCTCTTTTGTCCCAAATTTCCACATCAAACTCCTGAAGGAGCAAGATCCATCTCAGTAGTCTCGGCTTAGATTCCTGCTTAGAAAATAAATACTTTAAATTAGCATGGTCAGTATAATTTGAAAGCTCCAATGGTTTGACTAAATTTTGGTAAAACATAATGTTGGAAAAGATGTTCCAACATGAAGATTTATGCCCCATACCAAAGATGTCGAATGAAATGTCCCAGCATGACGACTCGGCATCATGATCATTATAGCAGGTTTATTCTAAATCTGTTCCAAGATTCAAGGCGCGATTGGAAGTGGATCAAGGATCAAAGATATGAAGCCGAACGACATTGACTTAGGAATCCTATTTTGTAGAGTAGGGTTTAGGTTTTGAGAGTCGTAGGTTTCTCTGGTAAGTCTCCCTCTATATCGATTTGATACATTTTGGTAGACATGGGTACTTGTACAGATTCAAAAAACCGTAGGTAATGAATCGTGTATTGTTCTTGGATGAAGCTTTGAAGCAAATCCAAGTTAACTTGTTAGTCAAGGATGCTTGACTGAAATTTGTATTGAAAGGGGTGTCTTTCAATAGAATGATGCAATTATGGTGTAGTAACTGTTAGATAATCACAGGTTGTGATTTAGGGAGTGAGATGGGTTTCTCTTATCTAGGATTGAGTTCTTAGATAAAGTCTTCATTGGGTAGTGATATGTAAACGTGGGTGTTTACTATAAACCTGAGGTTGTTTACATAAAACTAAATTACTGATAGTGGATTCTTCTTCCTGGATTGGTATCCCCCAGATGTAGGTGAGTTGCACCAAACTGGGTCAACATATTCTGTGTTGTTTATCATTCTGCAATTTACAGTTCAGTATTGATTAACATGTTGGAACAGATGTCAAAACATCTGTCTTTCTGCAGTTACTGATATTTTGGAAATCAGTATGCTGTTCTGTTTCTAGTTTAATAATTATACAGAATAATGTCTTGACATGTGTTAGGACATCTGTTGTCTGCTATGCCAGAATTTCAATTGGTATTAGAGCAAACATCCTGTCTATTTCTGGATGAGATCTTTGGGAAATACTTTCTGGAATTTTAAACAAGGAGGAGTTTTGGAGATGAGTTCATCAACTCAGACATACTCAAAGGTATTAATGGATGGGATGGATGTTCTAGATCGAAGGTAACAACCCGGTGGTTGTTCATGATTCTGAGGAGATTCTACAACAACTGCAGGAGAAGTAGCTAATTCTCTTGTTGGGGTGTCTTATAAGATGTTCTGACATCTTGTTATGGCAAGTTGAATTTGTTCCTTGGTGGTTCCGCTGCATATGTTTCTGATGGAAGAACTCTGGTATTAATGGGATTCTGGAGTTGTTACTAAAGACAGATGGTGGAAGATCTCAATCGTCAGCCTCTATAATTGAAGATATCTACATCTTTTTAATCCAAAGTCGGGAGCAATAGAATGGAGAAATTTGTTGGTAGATGTCTATTATGGTGACTTGGTACTTGGAAGCTTGGTTCCTTTGTGCATCTTGAAGTCAGTTGAAGAGAAGGGGAGTTGAGATTAGGGTTATCAAGTTCTCGCTCTAGGAATTTGATAAATTATTGATCGGCTAAGTTGTCAAAGATACTTGAGAATTCTATCAAGTCCAGTCATAAAGGCATATCAGTCGTGCATCTGGAGTCTTTTAGTTATTCTTCTGACTAGAGGGTGTTTCTGTGAAACATAAACCTGAAGAAAATGGAGGTGATTTATTTTCACCATCCAAAAGTGCAAGGAAGGATTCATCTCTCTTAATCCTAAGGATGGATCTAATCTGAATGAAGATCTCAGAACTGTTGAGGTAAATAGGGTTCGTTCAGAGAGAATCTTAGTTACTTGAGTCTATGGTGGTAGCCTTGGTATCTAAACACTTTGTTTGTCAAAGAAGATACTTGCAAAGATTGAATACTTGATAGGTGTTCATGGAGTGATCTGTTGGAGTATGGCTTCAACAGTGAAGCAGGGCTACTGAACAAGGATTTAAGATCAATTGCTATTTGTGATATTCACGGGTATTTAATTGATTATCCTTGTATGTGAAGTTCAAGATTGTTGTTGTTCAACAAGATGTTAAAACATCTTTTCATCTTGGTTTATGCAGAATCATGGGAGGGGTACTGCATAAGCTTTTGGATTTATTTCTCTTGGGTGTTGACCTAAGAATCTGCTTCAGTTTGGTGTGGCAGAAGCATCTGATCTATGGAGAGTTTCATGGAAAGAAACTGGTCTAGACAATGGTGATGTGGAAGACAGAGAAAAAGGCATCATAATCTTGATGAATAGTTCTTGGATCAGTTTATTTCTGATCTAGGAGTATTGGAGTGCAGGAGGTGTGTTCCAGTTGTTACTAGAAGCATTTGATGTTTATCTAGAAAGTGTCCTGGTAAGAGACTTGTCCAAAATATGGTGCTATTGATGGCACAACTTGGGTGAATTTATTTCTGATCTAGGTACATAGGAGCATGTGATCTTCCTTATCTTGGAGGTCAAGGATAAGGGGAAGGTATCTCTGACTTTCTACAGACTGATCTAGTTAAGGAAAGTGGCACCCTTTGGTATAGCTATGGTGTAGTCTATGACTACTTCTCTTCTGAAGAATCAGACTTGGAACGTTGAGTTCTTTGGAGATGTGAACCAGATAATCATTAAGGTGTGAGCTTGAATTGAATACCTGTGATATGATTAAGTAGGATGGAGGTTGTCTACTCAAACTTGGTTGTTGAATCAAGTATATAAGAACATGGAACTCTTGTTCTGTTATAGGGAAGAGGTTCTTCTAAGTGTCAAAAGGAAGGGCTGAATCCCTTAGTTGGATGTCTGATCAAATTTTAGGACATCAAGCAGAAACTTCAGAGTCTTAGTTGATGTTGTGGCGCATCATTGTAAGATAAGTTGATCTTCTCAGAAATAAATGGAATTAATGCTTCAAAAAGGTCTATCTCATGTAGTTTGCGGGAGCTGTAGAAGTAGAAGATGTAACATGTCTAAGGCTTGGTGGATCCAAGATGGCTTGCTATGGAGCAAGTAGATCATGTAACTTGAAGATTAGGTTTCATTGGTGGATCAGAAGATTATCTGAAACTCTGAAGAAAAGTTAAGATGAACCAAACAATGGAATTTGGTTGATCTTTATTGTGCATTCAACAAGAGTGCTTGGAACTAATTACTCTTGGGCAGAAGGGTAGTTGGTTGAAGATGTAAGGAGGTTCTAGTTCTGTTCTATCTTGGAGCTTGTAGTAGAAGTTCTAAGCTGATTATGGAAGATTACCTTCTTTTGGTGGATGAGAGTTTATTTCTCTCTATGGTTATCTAGAGTTCTTATTGATCAAGTTGGTGGCGTAGTGTTGTTTGAAGATCTTTAGTTGCATTATTATGTAGATACTAAGTCCAGTGGTGGAACATATCTAGAACCATGTTGGTTGGTGTCTATGATATGTGAAGGATGTCCTAACTGATGTTAAAACATCTTCTGAGTTAGTTATCCTTGGAGTAGGATTCTTAGTTCTGTGTATGGAATTTGACACTCACATCTTGTCTAAGAGGTATTTATCTTGTCGTACGGGAGAATAATGGGTAAAGGACTAAGGGGATCTGGAGCATGTGGTTGATGTCCTTCAAGTGTGAAGAACGTCTGGCCGAGCTAGCAAACTAAGGGGATTTGTATGTCTCTTTGAGGAATGTGAAGTATTCCAGAGTCAATTGGGTTGTATCTTAGGGAACAAGGAGATATATACATGAGAATTCAGGAGGAATTCGTGTGGTGTATGGATGGTTTCTGGACGAAAAGGATCAATGGTGTTTTGGTCTCAATCCAAGAGTTTGTTGGTTATCGTACAAGGATGCGTTCTTGGTACTCTAACTATATGATTATGAAGTTGTCATGGGATATCATGTAGTGATTTTGGGTAGTTCTTGCTGAAGAAGCATCTGCTGAGAAAGATAGGGGGAGAACTTATGTCTATTAAATGTACTAGTGTGGTACATAGATTGCTTGAGGGTTAAGCATAGGTGAATGCGTTCAGCAGGTGTGTTGAACAGAGGGTGCTCTCTTGAAGACATGAAGATGCGTCTTATTTTTTCCATTCATTTAGGGTGTTCTTCTGGCAAAGGAGCACTGGTTATCTACGACAGGGGAGTTAGACTTCGGTTGTGGATATATGGCTGCAGTGGTGCAGATTATTTGTCAAGATTGTTTGTGATTTCAAGCAGTTTGTGATAGATTGCCTCAGGTGAGGATGATATGTCAGACGAGATTTCGTGGCATTGTTCTACTGGTTAAGTTCTAGGTGAACTTATCAGGCTGTTCTGGTTCTGTCATTGGTGTCAATGGATTGAATTAGAAGTGGTACAAGTATCTTGGGAATATATGCTGATGGGAAGGTCAATGGAAGAATTATGTAGTAATCAAGTTTGCTAATTCTGGATTAAGGAAGTCATTCATAATAAACAGAAGATAGGTATGAGGATACTGTTTAGAAGCGATTTCAAGGACAAGTAAGAAAAGGTGGAATCTTTCGCAACTAACTTGACCAGCAGTTATTGCACTCATTGACTAGTCTTTTGTTTCTTTCAAATGGATTGGCTCTACCTACATAGCATCTTCGATATTTTAGGAGGATTGTGCTAGAACATCTTTCTTAAATTGAGAGCAAATGGGTTTTGTCCGGGTTTGGGTAAGGACAATCTGGGTATGGGCTTGCATGGGTCACTTTTGCCATCTTTTGGCTAAAAAGGGGGAGAATGGCTTCCTGCCTACTACTGAGAGGTGTATGTGCATATGTACTACTGATCTGGAAAAATGTCTCAAAATTTCGAAGAATGTTCTAATATTAGTTCTAACATCTTTGGAATTGTGTTTTGTGATCATAGTTAAGAAGCAAGTGTGTATTTGGTGTCACAAGGGAATGAAAAGGTTATGTTCTCCTTTCTTCCACTACATGCACCATCAAAAAAGGAGAAGATAACCTACTGATCATCCTTTCGTAGAATTCTGGTCTCACCGTGTCGACAAACCATTCAGTTAACTCCTTTTAAGTTAAAGGTGGCTCTACTTGCGAAGCCGTTTCTCTCCAACGCTGAGCATATTCCTTAAATGACTCGGAGTCCTTATGAGACATGCTTAAGAGTTGCCTTTTATCTGGAGCAAGATCCATATTGTACTTGTAGTGCTTAATGAAGGCATCTGACAAGTCTTGGAAATTGTGGATACGGGATTGATCTAGACTTAGGTACCATTTGGCAGAAGCACCCTTCAAGCTATCCTGAAAATAATGAATCATCAGCTTATCGTTGTCAACGTAGGCGTCCATCCTTCTGTAATACATGATCAGATGGGTTCTTGGATAAGTAGCACCTTCGTATTGGTCAAAACTCAGAGTCTTGAACTTTGGTGGAATGACCAACCCGGATACCAAACACATAACTCTTGCGTCAACGCCAAATATTTCACTGCCTTCCATGGTTCTCAGCCTCTTCTCGATAGTTTCCATATTTTCTCTCAGCTTTTCATGGCGATTGTCCCCCTCTTCAGTCATGCCGGGGATGTCTTGGACTTGATGCGCACCATGGAAGTAAGGCCGCACTGGTTTCTGCACGCCAGCTGGTGCAGAGGTAGGAACTGCTTGAGAAACCTCAAAAGTCACAGGAACTGTCTGTTGATACAACTGTTGAGTAGTTTGCACTGTAAATGGTGGTGGTGCAAAACCAAAAGGAGGATCATATGGAGGTACACTGGCAACAGTTACAAGTGTAGGATCCACTGCCGTGTTGACGGTTTCAGAAATCACGGTGGTCTAAGTGTCCATGTTTACACGTATGTCTTGCAACATCTCCATAATTTGTCCTACATTCCCTCGTAGGTCTTTCAACTCACCACTAACTCGCTAGATCCCCACATTCTGCTCTACTATTCTTCTACGAGCTTGGGCTCTAGTGTTGTAAGGGTGTAGAGAACTCAGTGTGAACAGCCAAGTGAAACTTGTGCCAAAAGGAATCCAACTCTCTTCTTTAGCTCCTAGGACCATGCCTAAGGTCTTCTATCTGTATTTCTCAACAACTTCTGCGAGGAAACAAACATGAGTCTTACAAAGGGCAACTGGTTAATGAAATCATTTTCTGAATCAACTACTAGTGATGAGATGTTTGCAACTAAATCTCTAAGTTTGTGAAGACCTTTTTGAAAAGGGATGCTCATGGATGCATGAATGAATGGATGCATAAACACACATATACATGTATTCACATATTCACACATATGTATAGGCAAACAAAACAGGGTCCTAGGTTTGAAGATCACGAGCATGGAGCCATGGTCTACCCATCCCAAAAGGTATGTACTATGGGTCTATCATCTTTAGCACAGGGTTCTAAAAAGTTCCTAGAGTCATCGACAAATCTTTCAGATATTATCGGCCTACACGACTACTTGTGCGGGTTAATAATATTCTCAAGATAAACTCGTCTGAGTGTAGTATCACATGATAACCATCACAGGTCTACACCGGGATGATCACTGCACTACGTCCTAAAAAGGCCAAGTGGGGGTAAAGGGTAACTAAAGGTCCTCAGTATCATGGACTCCAGGGTCGAAAAGAGTGACATCAATACGATTACTCACATCTGAAATCAATAATCCCAAAGCGGCCTCCACTGAGCATGGTCATCATATGCCAAACATGTTAGGACTACTCGCAATAGCCGACTATTGATTACACCACAATCCTATAATACGTGCTCTCAAGTCCGGGTTATGACTCATCTCACCACTCAAATGTAGCAACTCAGCCAAACAGAAAAACCCAAGAATATACAGATATACAGATATATACAAACAAATAGGCAAACAAGCATATAAATAACGCAAACACAAACAAGGTAGACTTAACCCTCTTAGTCATTCCCCAATAAAGTCGCCATTTCTGTTGCGGTAAGAATCAGATATCAGACTATTAATTAACTTGAATCACAAAACATGAAGGTCACCACTGAGCTTTGATTTATCCAAAGGAAAGGGTAAAGATCGAAGAAAACCCTAATTACGCTATTTAAAGACACAACTAAGAGATCTAAGGTTCGGGGGTTGGTTATACCTAGGGAAGGTGTTAGCATCCTAGATATCTGTAGTACTCTACAGGAACCTCTTGTTTGTATTTGTGTTAAGTTAATGTTTACTTGCTAAGGGAAAAGGTGCTAAGGTAAAGACCTAGGGTATATACATTAAGTATGCTCAGCAAGACGTCGCATCTCGTGCCTACGTATCCTAATTATGATGGAATCAGAGCATTCGTAGTTCACCTCACTAGGGTTAAGGAACTCTTTATAATGATCAAGGTTCCAAAGGGGGATGAGTATTCATGATCATGATACTCACATGGAGTTAAAGAACTCTCTAAGTCTAAGTTAAAAGACTGGCCTAAAATTGACTTTAAACAAAGTCATAGGGGAAAGTGAATACACATCATGATGGTATCCACATAGAGTTCAAGAACTCTAACCTAAATCTAAGTTATAAAGCAAAATGGCTCTAATGAGGCCAAGAAAAAAAATTATCAAGGTCATCGAGAGGGTAGGAAAACAATAACTACCTTAACTATGACTTATAAGTCAACAAGAGGGTTCTTTTCCTTTGGAATAAGGCATAGGAAATTAATGCGAGGAAATAAGATCAAGTACCAGACACAAATAGAATTAGGCAAAGAGAGATGTCACGACATAACAGAGAGTGCACGAATTAAATGAATGATATATGCAAGATAGGAGCAAGATGGAAGTCAGAACAAGATCGAAATCAAAAACTCAAATAGAAATAGTCAAGTCTCTAAGAGGAGGGACCAATTTAGAACTAAACCATCGTAGCACGATCTATGGAGGAGGATCATGCTATTGGAGGTCGTACAACACGATATTTATGCTAAAACACGATAGAGAAATGATATTGAGGATCATTCTCTAAGGAAATCGTGCCACACGCAAGAAAAGCGGGTGATCTCGTCTTAATCATAAACTTTCGTCGATTAATCGAAGGTAAACTATCACGATCTCAAAGTATAGAAAATGATCTCAATGATCATTCACTACAGATTTGAAATAATGAAAGTTAAACAACCTCGACAACCAACATTCGTGAATCTAAAGACTTCATAGACCAAATATGAAACCGAAATGAAAATAACATCAAAAATAAAAAAATAAAATGAAATATAATGACAAACACGAAATCCTAAACCAAAAAAGTCACCTTAGAGTACTTTTTTTTAGGAAATAAGGAAAATAAAGTTAAAGAAAATAAGAATAGAAAAAGAGTAAAAATAATGAAAAAAAAATAAAGCAAAATGAGAAACAAAGCGAAGGTGGTGTAGAAAAAAAATTATAGATATGCTAGAAGGGAAGGGATCATGTGGGTTGAGCCCATCACCCTTCATAAGAAACACGGTTCACCATGAAAGAGGTGGTGTGCATAATAAAAAAACAGTGGGCTTCCAAGCCCGTAAACACAGCCAAGAGCAATATAGGGTTTTAAAAACACACACAAAAAGTAAAAACACAATTTAATCAGTGCTTTCAAAAGATAATCAAAACCGTGATAAACACAAATCAAACATCTCCTATTAGATTCAGAAAAACGGAAAGGATGGCAAGAGAACGACAACGATCAAAAACTGCCTCATGAACAAAAGCTACGACTCCCTCCTCCTTCGCGTACGACTCGTTCACAACTCTTAATCTCTCTTGCTCATTCTTCGCTCAATTTCATTTTAGGTTTGCCTTATCACAACAAGGTTCTTCAATGATTCTTCAGGTTGAAACCCTATTTCCACAACTCCTGACCAGATGATCCCTTTAAGATATTGCCTTATCACAACAAGGTTCTACAATGATTCTTCAGATGGAATGCAGATGCTAAGGACAGGCAACAGACATGCAAATGCTGACATGCCATGAACTTCTGATATGATGCCATGATAGTGCAATGATGCAGACAAACAAGACACCAGAGATAAAGAGCAAACAATCACAGGTGAGCTTTACAAGGGAGGGACGAAGGTTAATATCCACAAGGAAGACTCACTGGGGATACAAACTGACCAACAAATGAAACTCACTGGGGAGACTCTGAGGAAACTCTAGGGATAGAAAAATAAAGGGGGAAATCCCACAGGTCCTCACTGGAGATAGGAGCCAGAGAGGTGTTATTCACTGGGGAAGATCCAGGGAGATAGACAACAGGTTCATAGGTGACCGGACGACACTGGGGAAATAAAACAAATTCTTACTGGGCATGAAACCCGAAAGAAGACATGATCTCCACTGGGGATCAACTTGAAATAAGAGGATACACATTCTACAAAGATTTTCTAGGGATTTCTTATATTGAAGAGTTCAAACGGAATCTTCAAGAAAACCCAGAAAAGACAAAGACAAAACACAAGCTTTGCGTGCGCCAAATGATGAAGATCACAAGGACTTTTAAAGAGATATTGATAATGATTGAACCTATGTTGGGAACAAGATTAAAGTGCCAACAATGATTGGACTTGGAAATAAAATGTCATTAAACACCAATATGATTTGGATAGGATACCAATTTGAGTTGGTTTTCCAGTAAAGATTGGACTTAAGACACCAATATGAGTTGGGCCTAGATTGAGGTTCATAGTTGACCTGATGTTTTGGTTCACAGCTGACCAAGAAACAAACAATGCCAGAAATTACTGGACTTTAGGTTCATAGTTGACCTGAAGTTTAGGTTCATAGCTGACCTGAATTTTAGGTTCATAGCTGACCAAGGTTCACAGTTGATCTGAAGTTTAGGTTCATAGCTGACCTGAATTTTAGGTTCATAGCTGACCTGGGATTTTGGTTCATAGCTGACCAAGAAATAAACAATGCCAACAGATACTGGACTTAAGGTTCATAGCTGACCTGAGGTTTTGGTTTATAGCTGACCAAGGTTCATACTTGACCTGAGTTTTAGGTTCATAGCTGACCAAAAGTTTTAGGTTCATAGCTGACCAAGAAATAAACAATGCCAACAATTACTGGACTTTAGGTTCATAGGTGACCTGAGATTTTGGTTCATAGCTGACCAAGGTTCATAGTTGACCTGAGTTTTAGGTTCATAGCTGACCAAAAGTTTTAGGTTCATAGCTGACCAAGAAATAAACAATGCCATCAATTACTGGACTTTAGGTTCATAGGTGACCTGAGGTTTTGGTTCATAGCTGACCAAGGTTCACAGTTGACCAGAGTTTTAAGTTCATAGCTGACCAGAAGTTTTAGGTTCATAGCTGACCTGAATGATGTTTAGGTTTATAGTTGACCTGTAACAAACGATGCTAGCAATTACTGGACTTTAGGTTCATAGGTGACCTGAATGATGTTTAGGTTCACAATTGACCTGAAACAAATGATGCCAGCAATTATTGGACTTTAGGTTCATAGGTGACCTGAGGTTTTGGTTTATAGCTGACCAAGGTTCACAATTGACCTGAAGTTTAGGTTCATAGCTGACCTGAATTTTAGGTTCATAGCTGACCTGGGATTTTGGTTCATAGCTGACCAAGAAATAAACAATGCCAACAGATACTGGACTTAAGGTTCATAGCTGACCTGAGGTTTTGGTTTATAGCTGACCAAGGTTCATACTTGACCTGAGTTTTAGGTTCATAGCTAACCAGAAGTTTTAGGTTCATAGCTGACCAAGAAATAAACAATGCCAACAATTACTGGACTTTAGGTTCATAGGTGACCTGAGGTTTTGGTTCATAGCTGACCAAAGTTCATAGTTGACCTGAGTTTTAGGTTCATAGCTGACCAAAAGTTTTAGGTTCATAGCTGACCAAGAAATAAACAATGCCACCAAATTACTGGACTTTAGGTTCATAGGTGACCTGAGGTTTTGGTTCATAGCTGACCAAGGTTCACAGTTGACTTGAGTTTTAGGTTCATAGCTGACCAGAAGTTTTAGGTTCATAGCTGACCTGAATGATGTTTAGGTTCATAGTTGACCTGTAACAAACGATTCTAGCAATTACTGGACTTTAGGTTCATAGGTGACCTGAATGATGTTTAGGTTCACAGTTGACCTGAAACAAACGATGCCAGCAATTATTGGACTTTAGGTTCATAGGTGACCTGAGGTTTTGGTTCATAGCTGACCAAGGTTCATAGTTGACCTGAATGACATTTAGGTTCTAAGTTGACCTGAAGCAAACGATGCCAACAATTACTGGACTTTCGGTTCATACTTGACCTCGGGTTTTGGTTCATTGTTGACCAAGGTTCATAGTCGATCTGAATGATGTTTAGGTTCACAGTTGACCTGAAACAAATAATGCCAGCAATTACTGGACTTTAGGTTCATAGGTGACCTGAGGTTTTGGTTCATAGTTGACCAAGGTTCATAGTTGACCTGAATGATGTTTAGGTTCACAGTTGACCTGAAACAAACAATGCCAACAATTACTGGACTTTAGGTTCATAGGTGACCTGAGGTTTTGGTTCATAGCTGACCAAGGTTCAAAGTTGACCTGAGTTTAGGTTCATAGGTGACCAAAGTTTAGGTTCATAGGTGACCAAAGTTTAGGTTCATATCTGACCAAGGTTCATAGTTGACCGGAAACAAACAATGCAAGCAATTACTGGACTTTAGGTTCGTAGGTGACCTGAGTTTAGGTTCATAGTTGACCTGGGGTTTTGGTTCATAGCTGACCAAGAAATAAACAATGCCAGCAATTACTGGACTTTAGGTTCATAGGTGACCAGAGTTTAGGTTCATATCTGACATGGGTGATGTTTAGGTTCACGGTTGACCTGAAACAAACAATGCCAGCAATTACTGGACTTTAGGTATCCATATGAGGAGATTAAGTGTCAGATAGGTCAGTACCGGGGTTGCATAAATGAAGATTAGACTTCCTGGGGAATATCAATTATGGTTGCAAAAAGGTTGGATAGTACCAGAGATAGATAAGATACTCAGAAGAGACTGCCACTTATCGCCATAGAAAAACAAGCTTCTCCAAGAGATTACTACTTGTTGTTGGTTATAAATTCTAAAGAGATGTTGATATCACAATGTAATACCCCAAATTTTGACCACCAAGATTTCCCATCATTGAGCAAGACATCACCACAATAGGGATGTACTTTCATGCCTCATCAATCTTCTCAAAGATGGTTGAGCATTCACCACAATCAAGAATTAGGCTTTTAAGCCCTCTCAGAGCACTTAGACAAAATACCAATCAAGAAATGACATGATCTTCAACTTGTATAACCTCTCAAGCACCTATGAAGGATCAAAAGGACTCCCACATCAAGAATCAAGCACAAAGTTGCAACATTCCAAGTGGATCAAGCCTCAAGATCGCCAGTGTCACCAAATTAGGGTTTTTGTCGACTGAGGCCTCCAGATGAAACTTTTCATCTGAACATGAGACAAGGCTTCAAAGCACATCCCAAGATACTCCAGGGGACCTCATGGACCCAATCATCAAGTCAATTTAGCCTCAGGGGATGCATTCATAAAAAGACAGGAATTAGGGTTTCTTGACCTAATTCACCCCTAAGATGACTTTTGGGACAAAACCTGAGCCAAGACCTCAAGACATGACTTGAGGGCCTCCAATACACTACATTGATCCATTTGCAACCATGGATTGACCCATGAATATTGACTCACAAGTTTCAATTTCACTAGGACCACAATTAGGGTTTCGAGGAGAAAGTCAATTGTATCTTTGACTTTTGACCAAGACATGCTTCCAAACCTTGGGACATGATTCAATATACCCTATAACACCTATGGAATCCATCCATTAGGTTTGATTTAGGTCAAGGACTTGATTTCACAAAGGATCGCACAGTTTGGATTTCATCCGATAAAAAGATAACTGTGCACAAAATCAAGTTTGACTTTTTGGAATTTTTCACAAATATGATTCCCCTAAGTCAAAAATAATGTTAATGTATGGTATTGATCATCATCAATCAAGAATAATCAAGAAAAGTGAGGTTTTGTGCAAAATGGGCAACCTTGAGAAACCAAAATTTTTCTAAGTTATAGAACAAAAGTGATTTTGGTATCAATTTCCAAGGATCATAACTTGAGATCCAAGCAACCATTTTGGGTTATCCAAAGCTGGATTTGTAGGTCTTTCTACACTCTACAAAAGCTTCAACTACCTCCAACTCCAATTCTTTATGGATTTTAAGTTATGGAGTGATAAAAATGACAAAAACATGAAAATAACACTTTTTCAAACACTTAGTGAAAATCTGCCTAAGTTATCAGCCTTGAACATCAATGTTCATGATGATTTTTCAATGGGATCCAAATAGTTTCAAAACAAACTATGATCACACATGTATGTCATACCCCAAATTTTGACCACTAAGATTTCCCATCATTGTGCAAATCATCATCACAATATGGATGAACCATCTTGCCTCATCAGTCTCCCCAAAGATGGGTGAACGCTTACTACAATCAAAATTAGGGTTTCAAGCCCTCTCAGAGTTCTTAGACAAAGGATCAATCAAGAAATGACATAATCTTCAACTTGTCTAACCTCCCAAACATCTACAATGGATCAAGAGGACTCCCACTTTAAGGATTAAGCTCAAGGCTGCTCCCTTCCAGGTGGATCAAGCCTCAAGATCGCCAGTGTCACCAAATTAAGGTTTGGTCGACCAGGGCCTCCAGATGGAAATTTTCCTCTGGGAATGAACCAATGCTTCAAAGCATAACTTAATATACTCCATGGAACCTCATGGGCCCAAGCATCAAGTCAATTTGACCTCAGGGGATGCATACATCAAAAATCAGGAATTAGGGTTTCTTGACCTAATTCACCCCTAAGTTGACTTTTGGGAAAAATCATGAGCCAAGACCTCAAGACATGATTTGAGGTCTCCAACATACCACATTGATCCATTTGCAACAATGGATTGATCCATGAAGCTTGAGCAGCAAGTCTCAATTTCATCAGTACCACAATTAGGGTTTTGCGAGAAAAGTCAACTGTAGCTTGGACTTTTGTCCAGGACATGCTCCCAAACCCTAGAACATGATTCAATACACCCTATAACACCTATGAAATCAATACATCAAGTTTGATTTAGGTCAAGGACTTGATTTCATAGAGGATCGCACAGTTTGGAATTCATCTGACAAAAAGTCAACTGTGCACAAAAGTCAACTTTGACTTTTTGAGATTTTTCAAAATTATGGTTTTTTAACCCTAAAATGATGTTAATGTATGATTTGAATCATCATTCATCAAGAAAAATCAAGAAAAGTGGGATAACTTGTAAAATGGGTAACCATAAAAACTTGGAAAATTTTCTAAGTTATGAACAAAGTGGCAAGGGTACCAACTTTGGAGGATCATAACACCTAAACCACAAAGCCATTTTCCCCATCCAAAGCTTGATTTGTAGGCCTTTTGAGTTATGGACTGACCTCCCTCCAAATTCCTCATGGATTTTGAGTTATGGAATGATCAAATTCACAAAAAGTGAAAATGACACTTTTTTCCAACACTTAGTGAAATTTTCACTAAGTCAAAATCTGCCTTCACTTTTTTCCAAATGTAGGGGGATTTTTCATTTGGATCCAAAAGGTATCAAGACCAAATATGATCAAACAGTTGTTGTATCATATAAGGGCTTTCCAAAATGACCAAGAACATCACCAAATTCCACTTGAGCCATAAGATATGACAAGGGAAATATGGCTTGCTGAAAACTGCCAAGGCTAGGCAGAATTTCGCATTTTTGCTCGATTTGGTAAAATCAGATATTTCCAAGCCTTGTCATCACTTTGGACACATCTGAGGATCAAATTTAAAGGGGACAAACACTGAGTCAAGCCTCCAAAGTCCTTGGAACAAGAAGTAGCATGCCAAACCTAGAATTGCCTAAAAGAGGGACAAGACTCCAATTTTGGATTGGAGCATTCAATACATACACCAAGGTGGCATGGAATGACACATTTGCAACTAAATTCAGTCAAGACTTATCCAAGACCAAGGGAACCACAATCCTGTGCCCTAACCTCTAGTCAATGGCTAGAGGAGACTTGGATTCCAAAGTGCAGCCATTGGCCAAACCTCTGTTGCAGTTGCCATTCACTATTGATCCCAAAACAAACTTACTCTACTATAAATAGAGCTTATTTGTGCTCAGTTTGAGTACACCAAAGCCATCAAACCGATGCTTTCCTCAAAATCCCTCTCTTTTGGCCAAAATGCCTTCTTTAGCAAGGTAACTCTGAGTTTTTGAGTAAGAGAGCATTTCCATCACAACTCATGATCCTAACACCTCATAAACATCACATGTAGGTGATCTAAACTATCAAAAGTGACCTGTAACACCAAAATCACAAAGTCACCTCTCAAAACCTCAAAATACGCCTTTTGTGCATTTTTCAAGCCATATCTTGATTCAGTCATTTTCCAAACCAGATAAAACCTCAAACACACTCAAAATAACATCCTTGAACTATCCCAAATGGTTCCCCCCATCTGGAACACCATTTGAGAGAGTTGCTATTTTGGTCATTTTAACCCCTTTTGCAAGAAAGGGTCAGTTTGTGTTTTTGTCGGTTCCAGCTGATTCAAACCATCCTCAAAGCTTCTAAGGGATCATTTGAGAGTGTCCAAAGCATCAAACCATTTCTGTAACAAGAAGTTTGGCAGACTGCACAGAAAACTCCAAAAGCTCAAAAAGAGGTAAGCATCATGACTTGAACTTTCCAAAATATGCATTGCTTTGAAGTCCACTTATCATACACACCTCATACATGTTATATATGTTGTGTTTGAACCAATTCATCATGTAATTCATGCTTGTATCAAAGTGTAGCAAAGAAAATGCAATTATAGGCCTTTTTCAAAACCACTATCGGATTTTGAGGAGGGAGTATGATCTGAAAAAAAAATACCACCACCATTGGATTCCTTGTGAAATTATAGGCCAGATGCATATAAATTTTGTTCCCAACCATTGAGAAATGAGAAAGTTATGGACCTTCCTGTTTCTTGGCAAAACTTGTCTTGCCTTGCCTTGACCAGGCCTAGAAAACAAGACATGCCTTGTATATTTGTGGTCTCACTTCAAGCAATGGATGTATCACTACCCCAGTGGTAAGGCGCGCGCCCTATAACCTTGAGGTCGTGGGTTCAAACCCCATCCATGCCATTTTGTGTTTTCTCACATTTTTGCTATTTTTTCCAATATTTTCATGTTTTATTAATTAATTGAAAAATTAATAACTCCTTCAATTTTAATTATTTTTTATTGGTTCTTTTTGCAAAAAATCACAAAAATGTTGAAATATATTATTCCACAAAAAAATTAAGTTTATATTATTTATTTAATATAATTAGTATTTTTGTGAATAAAATCCTTTTTAATGTTTTTAAACATTTTAAAAGTGAATATTTACTTTGAAAATCAAAACCAAGTGAGTTTTAATTCACCTTGTGATTAATCCCTCATTTCTCAAACCTTAAACAAAAATCACAAATGGTTTATTCAAACTTATTTGGTATTTTATTTGATTTTCTTTAAATATTTACTTTTAAAGAATAACAAATTAGGGTTTCTTTGATTTTCACCCTCATCAAACAACTTCAAACACTTTTGGGCCTCTAATAGAGTGTAAGACCCAATCCTTTGTAAATACAAACCTATTTTTGAGCCTCACTTATTGTATAAGTCCCGTTGTATTTCAAAAAGTTCGACGTGATCATCGTCCATTGAAAAACAAACCTTGGGCCTCTCCTCGAGATATAAGACCCATTCAAAATTTCTTGGGCCTTTATTAGAGTGTAAGACCCAACCCCCTTTGAAAACCAAACCATTTTAGGCCTCAATGCATTGTATAAAACCCACCGCATTTTCAAAAATCTCGGCGCGATCGCCATTTTCAAACAAATGACCCTGGGCCTCTCCTTGAGCTGTAAGCCCCACCACTTGTACAAAAATAAATCTCTTGGGCCTCTTGAGAGAGTGTAAGACTCATCCCCTTGTACATGAAACCTTTCTTGGGCCTCAGTCACTTGTATAAGACTCTTTGTACAAAACGACAGTGCGATCACTGATAAACCTTGGGCCTCTCCTTGAGCTGTAAAGCCCAACATCTTTTCAAAATACTTTATCCTTTAATTTTGAATATACTGTTATTTTCGATCTTTCTTTGTTGAACAACTAACCAAATAGCATGGAAGCTCTACAAGCGAGTAAGTGTTTATATGCTTTCTTTATGCGCTTTCATATACATATAACTGTATTGTGGGGCTGTTTCGCTGTAAGTCTTCTTTCATAAACTCATATCAACTGTGTAATACTAGTATTGATATTTAGAGTTTCTCCGGCAACTACGTCTAGCCCTAAGCCCTATTGATCACTCTTAAATAGACAAACTAGATCCCCATAGGATTACCAGACACATTCTTCCCTCCTCTTGGGGTTAAACAATATGGAGACGTGAAAGGCAGCATTCTCGGTGAACCCTTTCACAGACTGTCACCCTTAGACATTGTCAAAGAAACTCTACTCCCTAGAGATGATCTTTTCTCCGTGAATGGCATCTCTTGAGTTTCTTCCAAATTCTCGGACTTTCCTGGCTTAATCTATTCTCTGTGAATAGCCTGTCTTGAATTTCTCAGGGTTTGGGGACCCACAGGCTTCCTAAAAGCATCCCCGCCTCCTCTTGGGCGTTGTACAAGGACCCTACGGCTTCTTAGAAGTATTCACAGCCTCCTCTTAGGCTTAGTATAAGGATTCTTCCTTCGGGAAGAGAGCCTCCTCTTGGGCTTCGTACAAATTGTCCCTCGGCTTCTTAAAAGTTTCCAGCCTCCTCTTGGGCTTCGTACAAATTATCCCGACGACCTCCTAGAGGTATAGGAACAGAAATTAGTCATCTTAATAGAACAGTCTTTCAAAGAGTCTAGATCTTTCTACCATGAACGTACTACTACTGTTTCTTTAAGCATAGTACAAAAGATAAAACTCTAGACTTGGACAGTCTAATCTCCTTAAGTCTCGAAGGCATTCTCAAGTAGGGACAAACACCAGCAGACTCGGACAGTCTCCAATACCCTCAGGATTCCCCATTTCCTTAAAGAACAGGAAATAACCCTGATCCTCTAATCAATCCCAAAGCATAGCCTTACCTTTGATCAGTCTCTTTATAAGTGTTGGTTTTGAATTGGCAGCAATTTTGGTAAAACAATGTGGTACATCAAGATGTCTTGACATTTGATTCTAACATTCTGCAGGTGGTGTGTTTTTAGTATTGCAGGATTTGTGCATGATGTCAAACACGATGTTCTGACATCAGTAGACATAACTTCCAATTCAGATTTTCAGGTTTTATTTGTTGCGCTATTTTTAGCAATCTTTTGTGTGTTTGTGTTGAGTGATTGCTTGCGTAATTCTGGGAGTAAAATTATGTTGGAGTGATATTATTTGGAAGCAATCTGTTTGTGAAGAATAGGGTTGTCTATTTTCATGCATAAAGATTTGGAGATTAATTAGTTTTAATTATTAATTAAAACTAAGATCTGCTAATGCCCAAGCCCAATGTAAGGAATGTTTCTGGGAATATTATGTTATCCTGTGTGGTGCTGTTTTATAGGTTTCAAGAAGAATATTGAAGAATAATGACTTTCTAATTATGGAGATAAATTAGGAAGGATTTGATTGAAGACCTATTATGTAGCAGAAGTTTCTGCTGATTTGTAGCAGCTGTTATATTGTGATTTGAAGCCCAAATTCAGTTGGGAATAAGTTATAAATAGAATGCTTGTAACCTAGAAAAAGCACGGGTCCAAGATGTAGATCATTAGGGTTTGTGTGAAATTGTGAGCCACTCTGGTACTGTTTTGTACTTAGAGTTGGACTGTTTAGTTGAGTTGTATTTGTCAATCATCTATGAGCTTTTAAGCAATGATGATTATGTTTCTTTGAAGTGTGTCTTCTACTTTTCTGTGATTGAAGAGTTGTTGGAAATCAAGTTGTTGATGCAGTGGCTGAGGTGTTCACTGCTAGACATCATTGCGATGATTGGAAGAGAGATGGAGTCTCTTATCTAGGGAGAACTTAGGTAGAAGGGTCATTGGGTAGTTATTAAGTGAGTAGATCGTCAACGGTTGTGTTGGCTCTAGGGTCTATGAATTGGTACTGCTAATAGTGGACTTCCTTCCTGGCTTGGTATGCCCCCAGATGTAGGTTGTTAGACCGAACTGGGTAAACAATTCTTGTGTGCACTTTACTTTTTAGCAACTTCTTTAACTGTCTATATCTTTTATATGTTGCTGATAACACACCAGATGTCTCGACATGTTTATTCGACATCTGGGTCTGTCATACCAGAATTTCAATAAGAACTGATTTTCTCTTTTAACCAACCTACTGGACCTGTCACTCAACTGAAACAGCAATCCTTTTAGCCTCTATCTCGGGCTTCGTACGAGATACAAAAACACTCTCTTGTTGAGTATAAAAGACTCTCTTGTTGAGTCAACCTTTTAGCCTCCATCTCGGGCATCGTACGAGATACAAAAACACTCTCTTGTTGTGTATAAAAGATTCTCTTGTTGAGTCAACCTTTAGCCTCCGTCTTGGGCTTCGTACAAGACACATCTAAAAGCACTCTCTTGTTGAGTCAACTCCTTTTAGCCTCCCTCTCGAGCTTCGTACGAGACACAAAAGCATCCTTTTGTTGGGTCAGTAGCCTCCTCTTGGGCTTTGTATAAGAAAAACCCTGGTCGAGTCAATCAACCTTTTAGCATCAAAACTGTGCCTCGTCCACAGGATACAAACATCAACAACTCCTTTCATCTAATTGCTATAAGCGGCAAGCCTCTGGATTATTTACATCCACGCCACTGTCCCTCTTTTAGCATGAGAAATTCCTAAGGAAAGATAACTTTGCTCTACACTGAGTTAAAGTCTTCTCCTTCAGGTTAAAACCCCCTATAAAGGAAATTATGGCATTGCTAGGATTCACATATCCCGGTTAAAGTAATCCTCCTTTATAGTCAGTCACCCAACAGTTGTGACAAACAGACCCTCTTTAGAGATGACAAATTCTCTCTAAAGACAACACCCTTTTAGCTTCACATCTTGGGCTTCAAACAAGATACAAATAGACCCTTCAGCTTCACACCTTGGGCTTTGAACAAGATATAAACCACCTTTTCAGCTTCACGTCTTGGGCTTTAAACATGACACCAAAACACCATTTCCTCCCATAGAATAGGAGGAACTACGATCGCTCTGATTTCCTTGTTTCGGTAAACGGGAATACGTAGGCATAAGATTGAAAGAAAAATCTTAGTGAGCACACTAATACAAAGCCCCAAATCCCGTACCTTCACACATCAATCGAAAAGCATCAGTCTTAGTATCCTAACAAAATTCCCCATGAACATTCCCGGTGTTTCGTTCTAAATAAAGTAAGAAGAAAGAGGCCTCATTGCCATATAGCATCAGTAACTTAACAGACCACTGTTTAAACTCAGTATGCAAGCAGGGTTAATTAGAGACATCTATTCCTTTCCTTAGTCAGCTCAATAGGAAAAAAAATGAATCGACCTGTAGTAACCCCAGAGCGAAAGTGCTTAAGAACCACGTCCAAAATCGTTCACTACAATGTATTGTATCATATGAGGGCTTTCTAAAAAGCACAAGAGCCTCTCATAACTCAGCCTGAGCAAGGAGATATGACTCCCTCAAAATCACCATTTCTAACTGTTCCAAGCATGGCAGATTTTGTGCATTTGCTCGATTTGGAAAATTTGGACAACTCCAAGCCTTGTCATCCATTTTGACACATCTGAGGATAAAACAAAAGGAGAATGATTTGACCCCCAAGCCTCCCAAGTCCAAGGATCTACATATAGCTATGCCAAACCTAAAAGAGCTAAAAAGTACCAAGACTCCAATTTTATTTTAATGCATTCAATGGATGCATCAAGGTGGCATGAACTGAGGCAAGTTTAACTGAATGAGTCAAGCCTTATCTCTTAACCAAAATTCCATAGGCCTGTGCTCTAACCTCAAGTCAATGGCTAGAGGAGACTTGAGATTCGATTTGATCCACATTGGCCACAGACATGCTGCAGTTGCCACACACTATTGCTGCAAAAACAAACTTAACACACTATAAATAGACCTCAATTGTGATCAGTTTGAGTACACCAAAGAACCCAAACTAATTCTTTCCTCAAAATCTCTCTTTCACTCCGATTTTGCCTTCTAACTCGAGTCACTAACAGGTTTTGAGTTTGAGAGCAATTCCAACCAAACCAATTACACACACACCTCATAAACATCATATGGGAGTGATCCATAACACAAAATCACATCTGGAACATCAGATTCCCAAAATCACCAGCCAATTGTTGAATTTCTTGACAGAGCTGCAATTGAGGTGCCACATCAGGTTCCATCTCATTTCAATCTACTCCAAGAATTCAAAAACACTCCATGTCACCTAAGGAAGTTGTCAAAATCATTGGAACCTAGCTGCAACATCTCTATCACCAAACTCGATCACCAGCTGCAAGAGGTAAGCATGAACCCTTCAAACTCTATATTCCATGCATCATAAATAAATTTTTGAGTTACCATCTTGTTCTTGCATGTATATAGAGTGATAACCCTCAATCAATTGCCATGAATCAATCGTGTATGGAATTTCATTGTGTTCATGCTTAAATTAGGGTTCTTGAGGTTTTCTATTGATTTATTTCTCCATACTTAATATAAATGCAATTAAACTATATGGTTGTGATCCTTGTTAAAAAACGAACAAGATTGGTACTTGAATCATGCAAAACCATTGAGAAATCATGGAGAAAAGTGAGAAAACGCAAATCTGCAAAAACCGAGGGCGCGGGCAAGAACCAAGTGTTCTTAGTGCCATAATTCAAAATTTTGAATTTTAGTTATTTTTGTTTAATTGATTCAAAAATTAATTTCTCTCTGAATATTTATGTTTTTTAATTGATTCATTTTTTCCAAAATTCACAAAAATGTTTAAATATTTTATTTTACAAAAAAAATCCAATTTATATTATTTATTTAATATAGTTAGAATTTTTGTAATTAATTTCATTTTTTATTATTTTAAACATTTTTAAAATGAAATTCCCACTTTGATCATTCAAAATCAATTGAATTTTAAGCTTTCATATGATTAAACATGAATTTTCAAAATATTTTCCAAAGTGTACAACTTGTGTTTGAATATAACTGATATTTTATCATTTATTATATAAATTACCTTTGAAAAATGACATTTTAATTTAAAATTAGGGTTTCCTCTCGATTTTAAATTTTCAAACAAACTTTGGGCCTCTAATAGAGTGTAAGACCCAACCCCCTCTTGTAAATAAATAATTTGGGCCTCAGAAATTGTATAAATCCCGATACGATTTTAAAATCTCGGCGCGGTCGTTGCCTTTTAAACAAAAAATCACCTGGGCCTCTCCTTGAGTTGTAAGCCCCATCACTTGTATATAAAGTAAACTTTGGGCCTCTAATAGGGTGTAAGACTCATTCCTTGTAAGTGAAAACCTTTTTGGGCCTCAGTCATTGTATAAGACCCACCGTGTTTCCAAAATCTCGGGGCGATCGTCGCTTTTTCAAAACATTTTCATCTGGGCCTACCCTTGTGTTGTAAGTCCCATTTATTTTCTTTTTCAAACCATTGGGCCTCTCCTTTAGTTGTAAGACCCATCCCTCTGTACAGAAAACCTTTTTGGGCCTCAATCATTGTATAAGACCCAGTACAGTTTACAAAACAATGCTACGATTACTATTTTTCATCTGGGCCTCTCCTTGAGTATAAGCCCCAACAATCTTTTCAAAAAAAATTCCCTCTTTATTTAGGTTCAAATCCATAGTTGTTGTCAAAACTTTCTTTAATTTCTTGAACAACTAACCATACAGTTGTTACAATGGAAGCTTGCTCGCCTGTAAGTCCTTCTTTCATATCCTTTTAAATACTTGTCATATATCAACGGTATATATACTAGTATATCTGCTTAGAGTTATCCCCGACAACTAAGTCTAGAACTAGGTAAAGCCAGTTGGTCACTCTTAAATATAGTCAAAACTAGATCCCCATAGGATTTCCAAATACAGTTTTGCCTTCTGTTGGGCTTAAACAATATGGAACAAAGAGAAATGCATTATTCCCAGTGAAACTTTTCTCAGACTGTCACTATTAAAAATTGTCAAAGAAATTCATTCCCCAGAGAGGATTAATTCTCGTCGAAACCTCCCTTGAATTTCTTCAAACCCCAGAACTGTCCACTAAAGGATTAATTCTCGGTGAAACCTTTCTTGAACTTTTCTTAAGTTTGGACCCACATGCTTCCTAAAAGCATCCCCGCCTCCTCTTGGGCTTTGTACAAGGACCCTCCGGTTCTTAGAAGTTCTCGTGCCTTCTCTTAGGCTTAATACAAGGACCCTGAAGACCTCTTAAAGGTATAGGACAAAACTTAGTCATCCTTTGCTAGAGCAGTCTTTCTTGAGTCAAAACCTCAGAAAAATTTAGAGTTGATTCTCATCCCTTAAAACACCAGCCTCCTCTTGGGCATTATACAAAGATAAATTCTTTCATACTAGTAGACTTGGACAGTCTAACCCCCAATCGGATCTCAAAGACATTCTTAAATTCCTTACACACATAGGAGAAACCCTGGTCATTTTTTATCAATCTCCAGCAGAGTTAAAACCCATGGGTTCTAAAACCCATGGGTTCTAAAACCCAGTCTTTCTCCTAAAAATCCCTTAGCCAGGGTCAGTTTATAATCAGTATAACACTATCCCAAATAAGAACCTCAAGGAATCTTGAAATTCTGGCCTATGCAGACAGCATATGTCCTGACACATGTCAACATATTGTGCTACATAATCTTTTAAACTCAGATGCGCAACACTGATACCTTGAATATCAGAGCTGCTCACTCTCAGATGTCACGACATCTGATCCAACATGTCAATCAAGAACATTAACAAAACTGTAAATTGTAGAATGTTAAATAAGACAGTAAATGTTAACCCAGTTCGGTGCAATTCACCTACATCTGGGGGATACCAATCCAGGAAGAAGACTTCACTATTATGTAGACTGTTACAAAGTTAAACTCCCACGTTTACAACTTTATCCATAATATCTACCCCATGAACATCTTTACCAAGGTTAAATTCAAACGTTTAGAACCCTGATACGAGATACCCCACTCACTTCCCTCAATCACCAACTGTGATTTCTTCATCGTCCCTATCAATACAGATTCTGTCAAGCATACTTGACAAACAAGCTAACTCGTATTTGCTTAAAAGCTTCATCCAAGAACAATACACAATCAAATACCTCAAGGCTTATGGATCTGTGCGACACCTATGTCTACCACAGTGTATCAACTGATAGAAAGGGTGACTTACAAGAGAAACCTACGACTCTCAAACCTAAAAACTACTTTACAAAATAGGATTCCTAAATCTCTGTCGTCGTCTCTCACTCTTTCTGTCTAGGTCTTATTCTTCTTTTATAGTCTTTTGCTGAGTTGGGCTTTGTATCTTTCTTCCTTGATTCATCGTTAGTCATGCCTTGAATCATGGAACAGATTTAAACAAAACCTGATATAACAGTCATGATGTCGAGTCTTCATGCTGTGACATTTCACTCGACATCTTTAGTCTGGGTCTGAATCCTTCATGTTGGAACATCTTTCCCAACATTATGTTTTACCAAAATTTAGTCAAACTCTTAGAGCCATCAATCTCCCCTTTTTGACCAATTTTGGCTAAAACATCCTTTCAACCTGATGATGCATGCAGTGTAAAAAAAATACTTGAAGCAAGTGGTGAGGAAAAGGGAGAAGATAATTTGGAGTTACCCTCTTCATTACCTTGTGATACCTGGAACATAGTGAATGTAACTCAGGTCACAAATCACAACTTGCTTTCTAACTCTGGTCACAAAATACAATTTCCCAAAATGTTATAACAAACGTTACAACATCCTTTGGAGCATTTTGCATATATACCAGTAGCACATACCATACACCTCTCAGCAATAAGCCATTCTCCCCCTTTTTAGCCAAAAGATGGCAAAAGTGGCCTATGCATACCCAAACCAAAATGATGCTTACCCACATCCGAACATAACTCATTTTTCCTCAACTTAAGATGAGTGTTCACACCTTTTCTTAAATAGAAGGCTATATAGATAGAGCCAAAAGACCAGTCAAAGATTTCATCATTTCTGACTTGTCCTCGAAACTACTTCTGAACCTTGTCCTGGTACCTAACCTGATATTGTCAGGCTTATGGTCCCCACAGATAGGACTTTCTTTATACAGATTTAGCAGACTCGATTACAATCATAATTTTTTTTCATTAGCACAGAGCTAATTTCTTTCTGTCAACAACCAATATATTTTTGTATTGTATAAGCTCTTCACAGTTTTTCGTGACTACAATCTGCAGAGAAAAATAAATTCTCCCAGAACCATCAATGATTCTTAAGCATCCAATAAGAACCATTCAAGTATGCACTGCTAAGTTTCCCACAACTTGCAACAATACTCTAATGTCAAGACATCCTCCTTGACATCTCAGTTTGCTTAACGCTCAAATGCAAACTGGAACTTCAACAATAATGCCAAGCCATCTTGACATCTTAGTTTACTTGACGTACAAATGCAAACTGGAACTTCATCTTAGATCAAGAGGCCTCTCCCCCTGACTAAGGTAACTGGTGCTCCTCCACTGAACACCCAAGCTAATGACTGGAAAACATAAGACGCATCTTCATGTCTTCAAGAGCACACCCTCTATTTAACACACCTGTTGAACGCAACCATTAACTCATTATTGTTCCCTCTGACAAGAAACAATAATTTCTCACACATGATCAAAGTCATGCATCCCATGAGTATGTGTAAACAAACCATAACAAACTCCTAGCTTGAGATCAAAGTCCCATTGATCCACCTTATTCCACAACCATCTTATACACCGCACGAACTCCTCTTGAATTCTCATGTATAGATATCCCGTTGCTTAAGGCACAAACCAATTGAATTAGAATGCTTCACATTCCTCAAAGAGACGCACAGGGCCCCTTAGTTTGTTACCACGATGCCAGCTATCGTATGCATGCTCCAGAACTTCACAGTTGCTAAACTGATCCACTACTAGCATGACTTGCTCCAAGGGCTCCAATGCCGTATGCAAGATTTTCCACTGACCTCACCCATTCAGCAATAGAGATAAACCCCGCAATCTAAGATAGTCATTCCTATCATTCTCCTGTATGATAACCTGGAATACTTCTAATTTATGGTAAATCTCCACTTTTTTAACGCATTCAGGAAACATACTTCCATGCAATCAAAAGATGATCCACTTCAGTCTTCACAAATACTTACATCCTCCTTCCAAGGGAACCTTCTACTCCATCATTTTCCCGGATGATCATGTAGATACTTCTTGGACACGATGCAAGTAACTAGTTCATCACAGAACCTGAAATCCTTCACCAATGATAACTAAACCAAAGATGTTCTAACATCTGTTAGGACATCCTCCACAAATCACAGACACCACACACCATGGTTCTTGATATGCTCCACTACTGGACTTACTATCAGCATCGTAATCCACACTGAAGATCTTCACACAACACTGACCCACCAGCTTGAACAAAGAAGTCTTCAGGAACCCAAAGAGAAATAAACTGTCAACCACCAAGAAGGTATGCTTTCATCCTCAACCCAGAACTTCTGCCATAAGCTCCCAGAGAACCAGATCCTTCAATAATTTCAACTAACTACTCTTTTACAAAAGAGCAATCAGTTTCAAGCATCCTGCTTGAACGCACATTGTAAAGCCAATCAAATGCCACCTTTTAATTGACCTCACTCATATTCAGAACTCCCACAAGATACCCTGATCTACTAATGAAACCAGATCTTCAAGTCACACGAACTACTTGCCCCACAGCAAGACATCTTGGATCCACCAAGCCTCTTAGTCATGTAACATCTTCTCATCCACAGCTCCCGCAAACTGCATGAGATAGACCTTTTTGAAGAATCCGTCACTCTCATTCTCCTGTAGATCACCGTATTTTAAGCTGATGTGCCACATCACCAGCTGAGACTTCTGATGTTAAGCTAGATGTCAAAACATTATAACATCCAACTGTTGAATTCAGCTCATCCTTCTGCCACTTAGAAGAACCTCCTCCCTTTGCAGAAACTGATTTCCATGCTCTCACAGACTTGATTCAAACAACCAAGTTTTGAGTAGACAACCTCCATTCTGCTTTAAAACTCCAAAGACTTCAAACCCGCCACGTCTGAATCATCAGAAAATAAGTAGTCCACGACTACCCCATAGCAATACCAATGAATGCCACTTCCCTTAGTAGAGCCGTCAAAAGAAAGCCAGAGATAACTGCCACTTATCTTCGACCTTCACAACTAGAGCAAACACTATGCTACAAAGCACCTAGATCAGAAATAAACTGACCCAAGCTGTAACCATTAAGATTATGATGTCTTCATAGTCTTCCATCTCCATCTTCAACAGCATCACCATCTGGACAAGTCTTTCATAATACTTTCCAAGAAACAGATGCTAAGCCAATAATCCCAGGTCAACACCTAGGAGACTTTTGAGCGAATTCAGAACCCCTCCCATGATTCTTTAAACCTCTGATGAAAAGATGTTAGAACATCTCACAGAACATCCTCAATCTTGACTTTCAAGGATAATCAATTAAATACTTGTGGAATCCACAAATAGAAATTGATCTTAAATCCTTGTGCAATAACCCTTATCCAAATCCAACATATTCTGAATATCCCAAGATATTCCTCATCATGCTGTCTTCTTCAGTTTGTGCAAGTTGTTAAGATATCAAGGCTGCCCCCTTGACTCAAGCTCTTAAGATTCTCTTTGAACGAATCCTAATTGCCTCAACTGTGTGAACTCATTCTTAGGGTTGAAAGTATTAGTTCTTCCTTGCACGTTTTTGTGAATTGTGAAAATAAATCACCTCCACGGTCTTCACTTTGTGTCTCAAGGAAACACCTTCTAGTCAGAAGGGAACTAGAAGACTCCAGATACACGACATAGATGTATTTATGAGTGGACTTGAGAGAATTCTCAAGTATCTTTGACAACCTGGCGTCTAAAAATTTATCAAACTCCTAGAGCAAGAACCTAATAAACTTTACACCTCAACATATCTCCTCTTCAACTGACTTCAAACTGTACCAAGAAACAAGCTTCCAAGTACCAAGTCATCATACTAGATATCTGACCACAACTTCCTTCAATCCATCGCTCCCGACTCTGGAATAAAAGAACACAAATACCTTTTAAATTATAAAGGCCGACGATTGAGACCTTCCACCAACTGTCTTCAGTAACAACTCCAGAATCCCATAATTCTAGAGCTCTTCCATCAGAAACACATGCAGCGGAACTACCAAGGAACAGATCCTGCTTGCCCTAATAAGATGTCACAACATCTTATAAGACACACCAACAAGAGAACTAGCCACTTCTCCTATAGTTGTTGTAGAATCTCCTCAGCAACATGAACAACCTCTGGGTTGCTCCCTTCGATCCAGAACATCCATCTCATCCATTAATACACTTGGGTATGTTTGAGCTGATTGATCTGATCTCCAAAACTCCTCCTTGTTTAAACGCCAGAAAGTATCTCCCAAAGATCTCATCCAGAACCAGACAGGATGCCTGCTCTGATACCAATTGAAATTCTGGCCTATGCAGACAGCAGATGTCCTAGCATATGTCAAGACATTGTGCTACATAATCTTTTAAACTAAGAGGCGCAATAGCAGACTGATACCTTGAATATCAGAACTGCTCACTCTCAGATGTCACGACATCTGATCCAACATGTCAGTCAAGAACATTAACAAAACTGTAAATTGTAGAATGTTAAATAAGACAGTAATTGTTAACCCAGTTCGGTGCAATTCACCTACATCTGGGGGATACCAATCCAGGAAGAAGACTTTACTATTGGGTAGACTGTTACAAAGTTAAACTCCCACGTTTACAACTTTATCCCTAACATCTACCCCATGAACATCTTTACCAAGGTTAAACTTAAACGTTTAAAACCCTGATACGAGATACCCCACTCACTTCCCTCAATCACCAACTGTGATTTCTTCATCGTCCCTATCAATACAGAATTCTGTCAAGCATACTTGACAAACAAGCTAACTCGGATTTGCTTAAAAGCTTCATCCAAGAACAATACACAATCCAATACCTCAAGGCTTATGGATCTGTGTGACACCTATGTCTACCATAGTGTATCAACTAATACAAAGGGTGACTTACAAGAGAAACCTACGACTCTCCAACCTAAGACCTACTTTACAAAATAGGATTCCTAAGTCGATGATGTCATCTCTCACTCTTTCTGTCTAGGTCTTGGTCTTATTTTATAGTCTTTTGCTGAGTTGGGCTTTGTATCTTTCTTCCTTGATTCATCGTTAGTCATGCCTTGAATCATGGAACAGATTTAAACAAAACTTGATATAACAGTCATGATGTCGAGTCTTCATGCTGTGACATTTCACTCGACATCTTTAGTCTGGGTCTGAATCCTTCATGTTGGACCATCTTTCCCAACATTATGTTTTACCAAAATTTAGTCAAACGCTTGAAGCCATCACATTTGATATCTCGACCCTTCTGTAAACCCTCAGCAAGAGTTGATTCCCCATTTGGACCTGCCTCTGGATCTCAATAATCCTCAGCAGAAGACAGCCTCCTCTTAGGCTTTGTATAAAGATTTCTTTCTCTGTTTTTCCCCGGCAAAGTTAGCCTCCTCTTAGGCTTTGTATAATGATCCTTCCTTTCCTCAGCATAGTCAGCCTCCTCTTGGGCTTTGTACAATGATTTTCCCCAGCTGAGCTAACCTCTTCAGACTCTCTTGTTGAGTCATTCACCTTTCCACACTCTCTTGTTGAGTCAATGGTATAAAACAAAAGCACTCTCTTATTGAGTCAACTCTTTCAGCCTCAATCTTGGGCTTTGTACAAGACAGATAAAAATACTCTCTTGCTGAGTCAACCTTTTTCAGCCTCAATCTTGGGCTTTGTACAAGACACCATATAAATTTTCCTAAGCAGCGTCAATCCTCTTTTAGCCTCAATCTTGGGCTTTGTACAAGACAGATAATACTCTTCAGCAGAGTCAAACTTCTTTCAGCCTCAATCTTGGGCTTTGTACAAGACACTTAAAATATCCTCAGTCAAGTCAGTAAAGTCTCATTTCAGCCTCAATCTTGGGCATTGTACAAGATAGATAAAGATTTCTTTCCCATAGAGTCGGTCTTCTTTTCAGCCTCAATCTTGGGCTTTGTACAAGACACATACAAACCCTCCCCGCGGAGTCAAAATCTCTTTTAGCCTCAATCTTGGGCTTTGTACAAGACAGACAAAATATTTCCCCGGAAAAGTCAAACTTGTAGCCTCCTTATAGGCTTTGTATAATGATATCCCCAAAAGAGTCAGTCTCTTTTTTAGCCTCAATCTTGGGCTTTGTACAAGACAGATAAACACTCTCTTGTTGAATCAGTCTTTTCTAGCCTCCTCTTGGGCTTAGTATAATGACTTCCCCAGTGGAGTCAATCAATCTCTTAGCTTCAACCTTGGGCTTTGATCAAGGCACACAAAAATCAACATCCCCTCAGAGGAAATCAAAATTTCTATAGGAAAACATTTCTCTGTGTTATCACATATCAAAACAGATAACTCAAAACAAACCTTAATCCCCAGTAACTACTGTAAGTGGCACACTTGTTGATTCAAATATCCAAGCTGTCGTCCATCTCTTATCCTGGTAACACCCTTTTTTCCATCTAATTGCTGTAAGTGGCAAGCCTCTGGATTATTTACATCCACGCCACTGTCCCTCTCTTAGAATGAGAAATTCCTAATGAAAAATGGAATTGCTCTACACTGAGTTAAAGTTTTCCCCTTCAGGACAACACCCCATATAAAGGAAATTATGGAATTGCTGTATTCACATATCCCAGTTAAAGTAATTCTCCTTTATAAACAGTTACCCAATAAACTGTGATAAACAGACGAGATATCTCCTTTAGAGATGGAAAATTATCTCTCAGTCAACCCTTTAGCTTCAATCTTGGGCTTTGAACAAGACACAAATACCTTTTTTAACTTCAATCTTGGGATTTTAACAAGACACCAAATATCTTTTCCTCCCATAGAATAGGAGGAACTACAATTGCTCTGATTTCCCTATTTCTTTGAAAGGGAATACGTAGGCATAAGATTGCGAAATTATAGCGAGCATACCAATAAAAAACGCTAGGTCCAGTACCTTAATACAAATAAAAAACTTTAGGTTCAAGACCTTCACACATACTAATCAAAACTGAGGTCCAATACCTCACCAAAATCATCAAAAAACTCTCTCCCATATCTCCCAAAGAACAAACTTTCCCAACCCATCAACAGATAAACACCATCAAGTATAAAAGCATAACCTAATGCTAACAACCTGTGGATTACCACATATAGGATGGGTAATTGACAACTCCCCATTGTATTACCTGACCCCGAACTCCCCGAATCTCTCTTAGCGTTTGTTCAGTTAAACATTCGTGTGCAAGGTTAGTTTTTGATAGCTTCCCTTGCCCTTTCAGCTTCACGGGATAAATAAGAAATCAGAAAGTAGCACCCCTTCCCTACCATTGTGGTGAGGAAGAACCCATTACGATAAGGTGGTCGCGTCACCGACAAAAGTCGCACGCTACACACAACACTGTTGGAGAAAGGATTTTGTCTTCAACGAGGATCTGCAAAAGATTTTTCCTGCGAGACATGGTGCAAAATAAATGCACGTACAAACTAGGTTCAGCAACCTAAACAGACCCAATAGCACACTTGCCAGGGGCCAAAAATCGATCTAGGAACAAGCTAGAAAGATTCGGTCAAACAAGACTCCAACCATTGAGGAATGAGCTCAAATGGGGATTTATCTTATCCAAGCATGGAAAAGATAACTTAACCAACCATCATCCACGAGGATCAAACTCTGTGGGTAATTCAGAAAGGATGGGCACTTTATGCCTAGGGCTGACAACTCTATTAGAGAGAATAGACAAACCCAGTCACTTGGGGAGATAAACGTCAAAGTGAACAAAGCAGGTAAACACCAAAAAGGGTTAGCAAAAATGCTAAGATGCTATGTATATGCTTATGCTTATGCTGACAAAACAGACAAAAGGAAGCGAGACTAGAGATGAAATAAACATCTCGACAAGTATACCCAGCCAAACTCAACAGGTTGTACCATCACTAGGGATGAATATGAAGAATCAGCAACACTACTTCAAGGTTACAAACTTCTCTGAGGGAAAAAAGTAATTCACTCAGGGTATAACATCATGACTTCACTAGGATTGCCATCACGAGCCTTATCTTATTATTGGAGGGAAATCCATAGAGAATTTCCAAGATTAGCTAAAATAACATCTTACTGGGGAGCTAGTAAAAAGAGGTCAGAAAAGCTGAGTAGTTCTGCATAACTCATCTGCCCCAGAGTACATGGTCTGTCAGAAGAAAAATACCAAGAGGATTTTACAGGAGAATTGGCATACAATATGCTTCAATACCTTCAAAATATTGGGAGAGATTCAGAAATCTTGGCATAACTGTCCTTGATTAACTGCATTTACACAATAAGGTCCTTGAACTTGTTCTTCAGACTGGTTGTTGACAACTGGGGAACAAACTTGCCCCTCTCAGCTTGGTTGATCTGTGGAGGAGGTGTCATTGACATTTTAGAGATTTATCGAATATCGTCTTGACTGCTTCTGATTAATTGATCTGTGAGAATAGGTCATCAAAAGGATTTTACAGAAGAATTGGCATACCAGATACTTAAATATCTTCAAACTTTTGAAGAGAAATGAACCTCGGCATAACTGCCCCAGCTCAACTGTATTTGTAATACAAAGTACTCGGACTGCGGTAGAAATAACTTGGGAACAAACTTGCCCCTGTTGGTGGGTCATTGGAGTCCAAATTTGTCATAAGATGACCTTAAGAAGGCTTGCCCCAATATTCTGAACTTGAAGAGTTCTGCCCCTGATTCATTAACTCTTGGAATGGTTGATTTGCAAATCCTAACACTTGGTTGCCCCAGGCTGAGCTTCCTTCATCAAGTCAAATTCCCTAGCTGGCTGCATTTGTTGGGATTCCTTTGATATTGAATTGTCTTGCAACATGTATTGTTCATTTAAAAATTGGAAATTTTAATGCAACATTCATGCACACTTTTGAAAACAAAGTTTATTGATGAAACACACACAGTGGAATGATTAAATAATAAAAAATAAAGGTGGATCTAGCCATTTACGGAATGATAGATGAAGTGATCAACGCACGCAATTAGAAAAGATCATTAGGAGTCAGGTTAATCAACCTTGCTGTAGTATGCTTTCAAAACCACCTTACCTCAATTAGGTCTTTTAAGGGTTGTAATGTGGCCTGGTTCACGGTTTATGAAACAAAGGATAAAGGCTCAAAATTTATTTGTACCCACCCAATCTTCGTGATGAACTCCAATCCTACACTCAGTTAACTCAGGTTATACATTCAGGTTCCTATAGGCTAGGAAAAGAACTGATGATAGTTGATGATGATTCAGACACCTTGGTAGTCATACTCCTTTACAACACTTGGTTATCCTTTATTGCTGAGGTTTTGAGACCTCTTCTTGTCTTTGTTGAGGTTATGAGACCTCTCTTTGTCTTTGCTTGAGGTTATGAGACCTCTTTTTGTCTTTGTTGAGGTTTTGAGACCTCTTCTTTTTTATTGTCATTAGATTTGAGAGAGTTGACTGGTGTCTTGCATGTAGCGCTTGCATTAGAATGCATAACCAAGTTAAACTCAGAACTACCCTGCCCCAAGGTTGAGATTTAAGGGTTTTTTGTAAGGAAATAAAACTTCCACTCCTAGGCTCGAAGGGTTAACGAGGGACTATCTTCCTTATTTCTCCAGTGTTTGGGAATTGAAACAATGCCTTACATCATCGGCAAAGTTTAATCGAAAGCATACCACAACAATTATGGATAAAATGTTTTCATCATCCTCCCCAATCTTTTCTTAACAACAATTTGATAAGTGGAATGAAACAAGATAAAGATGTATTTTTTTCTTTTATGAACATAAAAGTAAATGAGTGAAATGAAAGGACTTAATCAAAAGACGCATAAACATTTCATTAATATTGCCAATTTGAAAGTACAACAACTTATAAGCAAATACAAATTCAACATTCAAAGAAAGTTCAACTGAAAATGCAAAATACAGCCAGCTTTGGCAAATTGATTTCAAAAGACTTCAGTTTCTGGGCCCAAGCAGGGGAACACCTCCATCATTGATCACCTGCTCTTTGTGATATAGAACCTTAAGAGGCCTCACAAGTCCTTTGGCTTTTTCTTTGGGAGTTGGGACATTGGCATCTGACCTACCTTCTTGAGGTTTTAGCAGCATTAGCAAACTTAGCAGTCGCTCTTCGAAGCCCTTGCATTCTTCAATGGGATGCCCCATTGTACTAGTATGGAATTTGCATTCATTCTCCGGGTGATCTTCTTCGAAGATCAAGTCTTTGTCGTGGATCAGATTTTGCACAGTAGCTTCTAAGGCTCGAGAACCTTCCAAGTCATGCCCTTCAGCCCACTTGTGGAATTCACAAGTCAGGTTTGCATTGTGCCAAGGTCCTGGCACAGGATTATGAGGTCGGGGAGTCACCAGCTTATGCTGAATCAGTAGTGGGAAGAGTTTGCTTAGTGGCACAGGAATAGGTTGGTAGTGAACCTTGCCCCTTTTGACATAGCACTTCTTCTTGTTTTGGTTTCGGGAACCTCGAGGAGAAACAACCGTTGGAGGCTGAAACACTCTTTTGGTAAACACCTGACGGGGATGACATTCTGGCGCGAGACCAAATGCTGATTGACGTGAAGTTTCCCTTAGCACATACCCTTGGTATGGAAGAACCACAGGAGACGAAGAACTGCCAACTTCTTTGGGCGCCATAGGGTGAACGTACCCTTCATTCCTCATCAGTTTTTGCAAGGTCTCCAAGACCCAACTCATCTGGCTTTTGAGGAGTCTAATCTCCTCTTTCAATGCTCCCTGGTTCTTCAAAATCTCGTTCATTATTGCCATTTTCCTTAATAGGTGCTAGGTATCTATCAGAAATAAAAGAAAAAGAGACACAAAGCTGAGAAATGCAAATGAGATGCGAATGCGATGACATGCGCATGTAATGCAAACCTAATGGTTTCAGGGAACTCAAAGGCGAGTTGCAAAATTTTTTTTTTGAAAAACTGAAGAGTTTCATTTTTTAAAACCATGATCTCTAATGATCCTTGCAAAGGAAAGAACGTCTAAGTTCCTTGAAACCAACAATGGGTGTGATGAGATGTATGCAATGCACAAAACACGCACAAACCAGCACATAGATGCACACATATTCACAAATGTACAAACACACAAACAAAGGGCCTAGGTTTAGGTCATGAGCGTGGAGCCATGGTTTACCCTTCCCAATTGGTATGTACTATTAGTTTATCAACCGTAGAATAGGGTTCTAAGAAGGTCACAGAGTCGACGACCCATCTTTCGGATATTATTGATTTCCCAAATGACTCGGTAGTCACTAATATTCTCAAGAGAATCTCGTCTGAGTGTAGTATCGTGTAGCAACCAATTCGGGAATAGACTGCCTCATAGTCCTTGCACTACATCCTAAAAAGGCCAAGTGGGGTCAGAGGTAACTACGATTCTCAATATCATGGGCACCTAGGTCTAGAGTAGCACGTTTTCACGAACAGACTCGTTCAACATGACTAAATTCTCAAGAGGGCCTCAACTGAGTGATTTTATCTCAAGTCAACTTTTTCGGGAATCGACTACCTCAAAGCCTCCTTGAATATACCACCGTCCTATAATAAGTGCACTCAAGTCCGGGTTAGGACTTATCTCACCACTCAACAGTAGCACCCTACCAAACAGAAGAATCCAAACAGGTATACATATATACAGCTATATACAGATATGTACAATCAAGCAAGCAAAACATAAATAACACAAATGCAAACAAGGTAGGCTTAACCCTCAAATGGATATACATGCCCAGTGAAGTCGCCATTTCTGTTGTGGTGAGAATTGGATATTAAGCTATTAATTAACTTGAATCACAAATCTTTGAAATTCACCACCGAGCTTTGATTTATCCAAAGGAAAGGATAAAGATCGAAAGAAAACCCTTATGCGCCATGTGAAGACACGGCTAAGTGAGCGGGGGTATGGGGGTTGGTTATACTAAGGGAAGGTATTAATACCCTAAGGAAATATGCTAAGGGTAAAGGTAAAGACCTAAAAGCTAAAGGTAAAGACCTAAGGGTATATACACTAAGTATGCTCGCCAAGACATTGCATCTTGTGCCTAGGTATCCTGGCTAAAGAATCAGAGCAACCGTAGTTCACCTAACTAAGGGTGAGAGAGGAACCTTGACTATGGCCAAAGTTACAAGGGGAATGAGTATGAGTTCATATAGAGTTTAAGAAACTCTCTAAGTCTAAGTTATGACGGGGTAAAGTGAGTACTCAAGATGATGAGTCCCACATAATGTCTAAGAACTCTAACTTAATTCTAAGTTGTGAGATAAATGGCTCTTAGGAGGCGAAGGGTAAGGATGGTGACCATCTACGACTATGAGGTCAAGGGGAAGATGGCTCTTAGGAGGCCAATATGGTAATGAGCTATCTATGACTTTGAGTCAATAGAGAGACTTTCCTTTGGAAGGGAGGGAAATAAAAACTTCTTATGAACAAGAATTGACAGGGATTGAAACTAAATGAACAATATGAGTTCAAGAATTCAAAGATAGTAAACATTAATTAAAAAATGAAATAAAATTCCAAGTATGGACATGGCAAACATGGATAAGTGAACACATGAGTATGAAAAAGATAGCATCCTCAAAGTTTTGAAATCAGAGACATGTCAAGTGATGAAACTTAGCAACAAAGGCCAAGATGTACAAACAACATCCTAACAGAATGACTTTATCCAAGTCAAGGAACAACTCTTCAACAAACATCTCATATGCCACAGAATACTCAAAAAATTCTTAAAAGTCTTTAAGAAATAGTTGATGATTTTTCACAAAAAAGTCCAAGAATTAAATATAAGGTTATGCATACTTTTTTTTTTGAAATTTTTAGAAATAAACAAGAAAATAAAATGACCATGAGAAGTGAAATTATATATAAAAAAACTAAGTTAAGTGTTACAGTATGGCAATCTCCCTCTGAAGCATGGCAGGCGCCAACAATGCATGGCAGGCGCCATAACATTGTGGCAAGCGCCACCTTTTATGTCTAGTGCCATAGAATGCATGGCCACTGCCACACATCTTCATGGAAGGCGCCATAGATCATGGCCAGTGCCATCAATGTATGGTCAGTGCCATCTTAAAGCATGGCGGAGGCCATGATCTTCTTTTCCTTATTGAGTTTTCAAACAAAAATCACGAACCTAGTTCACGACATAACGAACAAAATCACAGATTATGATTTACAATATTTATTCCAGAATTAGACATTAACATGATAACAATATGAAGCAAATGATCATGGTATTTTGGAAACAGAGTAAAACAGAGTGTGTGTTACCTAGTTGAGAAGGTCCACTGCCTCTTCACAGGAATAAGTTCTGGAAAAAATGGATGAGCTTCTTCTCCTCAAAGTACCAGCTGCTGCACAACTATTTTTATTCCTCCTCTTAGTTGCCCAGAAAAATCACAAATTGCTAGTGTTTTGGATGATAAGCGTGTTAGATGGTGGAAAGCTCAAGCCAAAACTCTTGCAACAATGTTCTTGCAGATTTGCAAGAGTAAGTGAGGGAGAAAATGGGGAGAGTATTCAGCCTATGTTTGGGCGAATCGTGTGTGTCTTACACTGAGGAACAATGCCATATTTATAGAAAAAAGAAAAAGAGTAAAAGGTATGGTCAGATTTCTCATTTTGTCCAAAACACCATTTTTCCACATTTCCTTCGTGCAAGCTGGCATTTGAACAAAGTCTTCAAGATCTCTAGTCATAGACCCTGTGGAGTTTGTGTACTGATGGGATTGGGGCAGAGGTGCGAGTTACAAGGAGAAAAGGGCTGCCATGCTTTGGTGGAAAAGTTTCTCTTTCTTCATGCCAAGTTGCATCCACTTGCATTAATTCGTTTAAAACACATTATTTTAAGTGTGCAGCTTGTGGAAATCATGGTAGTCGCCATATACACATCATGGCAGGCGCCATGATCCTATGGCAAGAGCCACACTTCTTCATGGCAGGCGCCATGCTCCTCTTCATGGCAGGCGCCATATTCTCTTCATGGCAGGTGCCACACTTCTCATGGCAAGTGCCATATTCTCATCGCAAGTGCCACATTCTCATGGCAAGTGCCACACTCTCATGGTAAGTGCCACACTTTCATGGCAAGTGCCATCACCATCATGGCAAGCGCCACTACATCCTTTTCTTTTTTCATTTTTTAAACAACATTCACAAATGCTTTGGTGATCAGAAGTGGTAATGCAACATTATGCACTAAGTGTGAAACTTGCATTTCAAGAAAAGAGACCAATCTTCAAACAATCGAAACTCCCAGCTCACACCATGGATTGAGGAGTTCTAGTACTTTTTGGAAAGCTTAAAGAACAAGGAACAACTTTCATGTCCTAAGATTTTTTGATTTGAAGCTTGGAACTAGGTGAAAAATTGAGTCAAATTTGGATGAAAATTAGGGTGAAAATGATCAAAATTTCACTAAGTCATAAAGGCATATTATCTTCCATGTCTCATAACTTAAGAACCGAGTCTCTTTTGATGAAGGACCCTCTAATACACTTGATTTCTTGTTGAATAAGACCTCTTGAAAGTATGTGGGCTCAAATGGTTGGTGAACCCTTTAAGATATTGCCTAATCACAACAAGGTTCTTCAATGATTCTTCAGGTTGAAACCCTATTTCCACAACTCCTGACTAGATGATCCCTTCTTAATTTCTCTTGACCCAATCTCTTGAGGCCATGACATATGGTTGGAGAACTTCATGATTAGCCTCCAAGACCAACTGGTTGCCCTTGAGATCCTCAGTTGCCTTCTTTGAACAAATGACATTCACACACCACTCTCAATCAATTAGTGGACACTTGTGATGGTTGTATGGTGCCAAAGAATGTCTTAGGAGACCTTGAAACATGTGAGAGTCTGGCTTATTGACTTTTGTTCTCTCTCCTCCACAAATCCTGGCTTTTACATAGAAGAACAAACTAGGAAAAAACTAGCAAGATATGGTGGTTAGTTAACAATGCACAGATGATTAAACCCTAAATGTAAGTGTAAGATATTATGACATCTAAGGTGTAAAATTTGGGGTACAACAGTTGCCCCTATTTAAATAGCTTTACCAGATGGCCCGAGGAGAAGAAATCCCTGGGGCATCAAGGTGAAAAGGTGTTTAAATATAGCAAACCAAAATTTTTTCCCTTAGATGGAATGCAGATGCTAAGGATAGGCAACAAACATGTAAATGCTGATATGCCATGAACTTATGATATGATGCCATGAAAGTGCAAAGATGCAGACAAACAAGACACCAGAGATAAAGAGCAAACAACCACAAGTGAGCTTTACTGGGGACGGGCGAAGGTTAATATCCACAAGGAAGACTCACTAGGGATACAAACTGACCAAAAAAGAAACTCACTGGGGAGACTCTGAGGAAACACTGGGGATAGAAAAATAAAAGGGGAAATCCCACAGGTCCTCACTGGAGAGAGGAGCCAGAGAGGTGTTCTCCACTAGGGAAGATCCAGGGAGATGGACGATAGGTTATTAGGTGACCGGATGACACTGGGGAAATAAAACACATTCTTACTGGGCATGAAACCAGAAAGAAGACATGATCTCCACTGGGGATCAACTTGAAATAAGAGGATAGACATTCTACAAATATTTTCTGGGGATTTCTCATATTGAAGAGTTCAAACAGGATCTTCAAGAAAACCCAGAAAAGGCAGAGACAAAACACAAGCTTTGCGCGCGCCAAATGATGAAGATCACACGGACTTTTAAAGGGATATTAATAATGACTGAACCTCTGCTGGGAACAAGATTAAAGTGCCAACAATGATTGGACTTGGAAATAAAATGTCATAAAACACCAATATGATTTGGATAGGATATCAATTTGAGTTGGTTTGCCAGTAAAGACTAGACTTAAGACACCAATATGAGTTGGGCCTAGATTGAGGTTCACAGTTGACCTGATGTTTTGGTTCACAGCTGACCAAGAACCAAACAATGCCAAAAATGACTGGACTTTAGGTTCACAGTTGACCTGAAGTTTAGGTTCATAGCTGACCTGAATTTTAGGTTCATAGCTGACCAAGGTTCACAGTTGACCTGAAGTTTAGGTTCATAGCTGACCTAAATTTTAGCTGACCTGGGATTTTGGTTCATAGCTAACCAAGAAATAAACAATTCCAACAATTACTGGACTTTATGTTCATAGATGACCTGAGGTTTTGGTTCATAGCTGACCAAGGTTCATAGTTGACCTTAGTTTTAGGTGCATAGCTGACCAGAAGTTTTAGGTTCATAGCTGACCAAGAAATAAACAATGCCAGCAATTACTGGACTTTAGGTTCATAGCTGACCTGAGGTTTTTGAAATTCTGGTATCAGATATGTGATGTTAAATGAGATGTCATAACATCAATATCTGTTGTATGAACAAGACAGTAAAAGAACAACACTTAAAAGCAATAAATAAACACAGAGAATTGTTCACCCAGTTCGGTCTAACAACCTATGTCTGGGGGCTACCAAGCCAGGAAGGAAGTCCATTATTAGTAGTATCAATTCATAGACTTTACAGCCAACACACCAGTTGACAATCTACTCACTTAATCGCTACCCAATGACACTTCTATCTAAGACACTCTCAGATATGAGACACCTCTCACTCCCCCTCAATCACAGCAGTGATAACAACATACAATACAGAAAGTAGAAGACACACTTCAACGACAATACCTTGATCTTGCTTAAAAGCTTCAACCATGAACAATACACTCGTGCTTAAAAGCTTTGAGTGGAAAAATTACAACTCAACTAAATCAGTCCAATTCAAACATCAAAATAGATGAATGAATGGCTCACAATACACAGACGAAAACACAAACCCTAATACTTGACACTCAGTACACAATCTCTTGTCTTCGTATCATCCAAGTAGGGCTGAGACTTCTTTAAATAGAAACAGATTCTTGGGTTTGGGCTCTGTGAAAAACACAGATTTGATGCACAATAAAAACAGATTTTATCTTCAAATCTTTTCGCCCTAAATATAGAAACAAACGATTGTATCTGAATAAATCTTCTCCAAGAATTTCGCCTGCAATCTCTCAAACAGAATCTCTCAATCACGCAGCCCTAAAACATATAACAGACTGAGCATGATGTTCTGTCAACAGATGTTAAGACATCAGTCTTGACATCATGCACAAAAACTGCAATACCCAGCAACACACCATAAGCAGAATGTTAAAAGCACAAGTTAAGACATCAGACATGACATCTTGATCAAACACATTGTTTTACCAAAATTGCTGCCAATAACAGAACTAACAATCTCCCCCTTTGGCTAATTTTGGCTAAAACAACATCAGCACACATCAGAGATACCTGCAGCAGAAACACACCACTCAAACAAATCTAACATTCTGAAAAAAAAAAAACAAACAACCAAGGAAACCAGCTGCACACATAGCAGCACAACTCACAACAATTACAACCTAAAACCAACATCAGAAACAACACAGAACATCCACTATAGAAACAACAATGCCAACAAGTCACCACTTATCTCCCCCTTTTTAGCCATAATTGGCCAAAAGACCACTATCAATGTTCTGACACTTAGTCAAACATGCTCAAGTACCAAGAAAAACTGTTGAACTCAACAGAGAGAGAGGTGCACAAACACCAAACAACTTTGACTGACCAGGCGATACAAACAAGGGTTTCCATTTGAATTATAAACACTACACCAGACTGCTTCTTACAACAGCCATTCTGAGAAGTAAACATGAGTCAGTCCTCCAAGACAGTTGAAACACGCAAGGGTCAGTTGAAGCAAGACCAGAAGAACAAGATCACAACACCAAAGGAGATGAAGTCCAAGGAAAAGACAACAAGTGGATCCTCTACAGGGGCAACAAGGACAGGAAGAAAAACAGAAACAAGGATGAAGACCAACAAGAAGGCTCATGTGCAACAACATGATTCTGAGGATGAAGCAGATGAAGATTGGGTTAATTTCATTAACTCAGGTGATTGGAATGAATAGCTGAATCCAAACATGAAAACTCCTTGCCTCTAGCTTCATAAATATTGTAATATTGAGTATTTCCAGCAATAAAAATGTTCTTGTATGTTTCCAACCATTCTTATTTTGTCAATTTCACCACATAAGACACCTGCACCAAAAACCACCTTCCTGCACACAAAAAAAACTACTAATCCTCATATATGCAAACCCTTAATTTGCTTCTTAAATTTTCAAATTGATTTGCATCTAAGGCCTTAGTAAAAATATCAGCTAATTGCATTTCAGTAGCAACATGTTCCAAAGCAACCACTTTATCTTCAACCAGATCTCTTATAAAATGATGACGTATGTCAATATGCTTACTCCTGCTATGTTGAATTGGGTTCTTGGAGATATTGATTGCACTCAGATTATCACAGTACAATGTCATGACATCTTGCTTGACATTGTATTCATCTAATGTTTGACATCTTGCTTTTCCGGAATGACATTGCCTTTTTTACCATCTAATGTTTCCCCTGTTATGTCTTTCAATTCTTTACCTGTACAATTATTGCTTTGGTATGTCTTCAGGATCTTTGTCTTTGCATTCAATGCCATTCTTGAATGTAGTCTTTGTTCACATTCATCTAAAGCCATTATTAGATACTGTGATTGTACCTTTCATTCAAAGCCATTATTGGATGTCTGGTTTCTTTACCTTGTTCACTTTTATCTGAAGCCATTATTATGAGTGTACCTTTCATTCAAGGCCATTATTGGATGACTGATTTCTTTGTGTCAGATGCCTTCTCGGATTACATTATTTTGTCTCATTCTCATCTTTTGCCCTCTTAGATATTGTGAGTTTACCTTTCATCCAAGGCCATTATTGGATGTTTGGTGCTTTTTTCATCCAATGCCATTCTTGGATGATGTTTTCCAGATACTTTGCTTTGTTTCAATTCGTTTCTGACACAACTATAGCACCTTTTCCCCTATGGCACCATTCTCCATAGGATCCTTGTCTTTGCATTCATTCCATATCATTTCATGTCATATGCATGTGTGGCATCTTAGGGCCAAAAATTGTGCATGTTTGTATTTAAGTCTCTCCTATTCTGTCGAGACAAAGATTTCAATCTCCATATCTCCAGATAGAAGAAACTTAAATAGGGGCATCTGTCATACCCTAATTTTTTACAATAAGTTTCCACCTCTCTGTGCATCATTTTGCATGCTTTATCACTAACGAGTTTGTGCAGGAATTTTAATTTCGAATGGAGATGGTTTTTGATGTGACAGTTGAATTTTGATTCAAAAGTCCTAAAATTTCTACCGGTCATTTCCCTTAAGATTTCTTCAGTGTGTGCCCCCAGAGATTTTGGGTTTTCCTGCTGTTGGTATTGAGCACGGTCGTTTAAGGACTGATTATGATTTTCGTGACAAGTTACATGTGGTATCCCCATTTTCAAAGGGTTTCTCAAGGCATGGTTTGTGTATCTAGTTTCGTTATCATCTAAACCTTTGATTATACGGGTGATAAAGGCCCAACAAACTTTGCTTTTACTCATGAAGCTGGATCGTCATTTTTGAGAAAGAGTTCGATCTTCTGGTTGCTGCTTTGAAGTGGTAAAGTTCAGAAAATAAGTTTTTAAGTGAATTTTCAAAGTTCATGTCTTGTTCATAAGATTCAAGATGAAACATCAAAATCTAAGCTCAAACTCCAGCCTTCCAGATAACAAAAATAACCTTGTGGTCGTCGAGTTGTAAGATTAAGTCAAAGAAGGTCTATGAGAATAACTTAGAGTCAAGGGCTTGCATTATTTTCAATTATCTTGAGTTTTAAGTGTTCAAGGCATACAAATGTCCAAATTCATAAGGTTATTCGGATGATACATACACTACAATAAAAATCCATCACAAGCCAAATAAGAAATTACAAATTCACCTTTTTTCTAAAAAAGGACCCAAAGTTCAAATGACCATGAATAGTGCTTTACATGTAATGACAATAACCAACTAAAGCCTATTAATATTGTCTCCAGTTCTGCCCTTGTTTTCAATTGCTCATAACTAAAGTTGTGCGCTGGATTTAAGGGTGTGTTGACTAACAATAATGGGACTTCAATGCCTCACATAGGAAACATCACGCTCCTACATAGACAAAATTTGGTCAATATATTCATTAATCAGGAGAATGGCAAGGAATCAAAAAGCATGTACAAAAGGAAACTCATGATATCATGTTTTAACAGTTACAATGATAATTTGAGAAGGGAAAGGAATTCATTGCACATCAATAAAACTTTCCAAACTTCACAAGGACATCACAAGAATCATCATTAATTCAGAGAGTTTTACAGCAACAAAACATGATTATTTCCTTCCCAAACAGCCATTAAACCTGTTAAATTGAAAAAGGAAAGGAGTAAAGAAGCGTGTCGGCACGAAATCGGAAATACATTTATCAGATTCCAACAACCTTTATTTCCTTTCGAAAACAAGTTTTGACAGAATATCACACATTTAATCTCAGGAATCAGTGTTTCAAATTCTGGTATCTATAAAAGCAGAGTTACACGATTGAGAAGAGAGAGCAAAAAATGTTGAGTTGCAAAGAAATCGTAGTTCAAAAAACAATCACAATATCATGTTTCACAACAGAGGCGCATGAATCACATACTCACACATAACAGCAGCAAGATTCCATTCAAGTTCGCAGAAGAAAAACATAATACGGTTCATACACATCCACACTAAAGGGAATATTCAATCCACATCAAGCATAAAAGGACAAACACACCCTCACGGAGAAGAACGTTCAATACACAAGAGGAGCATCGCACAACGATATCCCAATTCACACGCAGCAGATCACGTACGCACGCAGAAAAGAGAAAAAGGGGAGTAAAAGAATCCTTACCGGAAGCCGCCGACGAACCGCTACGCCGAAATTCTTCAAAGGTACGAACTTATGCAAGTCTATTAAGATTTCATAGATGCTCCAACTTGTTGTCTTTGATTTGAATTTCTCAATAATTATTTGCGTAAGCTAGTGTTTCATTTCGTTTGTTGTTCGTATTGTGAGTCGAGCGACTGAGAGAACGAGTGCATCTTTTGTGAGAGAACGAGAGGGCTGAGACGTTACGCCGAGAGTGAGATAGGAAGAAATGATTTCAGAAAGGGAGTAGTAAGAAGTGGGAACGATAAGAACCTGGATATAAAACTCTTCTCTACACAACATCCGCACCATAGCGAATCACTGTCGGAGTGTTGAGAGAGATGAGGGGGGACAAGTGAGTTTAGAAACAACCATCTTCAGAGCTACTTCGCCACCACCGCACGCGTCGTGAACCCGCCGGAACGTATTTTCCTTTCGCCATCATCGAATCAGCTGAGTTTCTCTTCTCTTTTTCAAATTTGCAGAATTGAATGTTTTTCCATGATTTTTATTGTGATATTATGCTATTTTGAGGTGTAAGAACGAAAGAAGGTGAGTTGGTTAAGTGAATTCCACAAGCAAGAGAGAAGAATGGATTTTGAGTAGCAAGGTTGTGATTGGGAGAGAAAGTTATGGCCATGGTGGCTGGGACGTTCGCGAGAGAGAGAGAGAGAGACGGAGAGTTTGAGGGAATAGAATTGTGAATCTCGAATGAAGAAAGAATAAGTGTAGCGAGAGGGAGAAGAGATTGGTTGAAGTGCTGAAACCCTTATTCCTAATTTGATTTGTTTTCTATTTTTTCATTTATTTTATTTTATTTTTATTTCCTTTTTTTTTAAATAGAGAACTGTTGGGCTTCAAATGCATGGCCCATCCCCTCATTAACACATCCGAATCGTTTTGACACCCCTTCTAACTTGATTAGTTTTCTTTAGGTTTTCTTCTCTAAATTTATTTGATTAGAATTTAATGTGATTAAATTTTAATTAAAACTTAGTTTTCTAGTTTAATTAATTTTAATTAGAATTTGGTCCCTACTTTATTAATTAGAATTCAACTTATTTAGTTTAATTTTTTATTTTAATTAGTTTTAATTAGAATTTGGTTTTATTAATCTTGATGATTCTTATTGTTCTTTTTAATTTTTGATGTGCCTTTTTGAATTCATCTTCTTGATACTTTGCCTCTGGAGCTAATTGGTTTCTATATCATTTACCTCACCTGTCGAATATTTAATTAGGACTTAACTTTTATATTTGATGCTTTTTTCTATATTCATATGATTACATATATAATTCCAAAGGAAATGCCTCCCCATGTTGACCACCGCGTCATACTTAGGAAACCTTAGGTTCTTCCCTTTTTATCCTAACCTTAGGATCGGAGTCACCGCACTCTATACATGTGTTCTACCTTGGACACTTAATCATCCCTTTCAACTTAACTTCAACTTCGGAGTCACCGCACTCTATGTAGCATCTTGCCATTGACGCTACCTCCCCCCTGGAACCTTGACCACAGTCAAGAGTTCCTCACCCTCGTTGAGGGGAACTATGGATACTCTGATTCCACTCATGTCAGGATACGTAGGCACAATATGCGATGTCTTGGCGAGTATACTTAGATACTAACCCCTAGGTTTTTCACTTAACAGATACCCTTAGCAAGCAATAACAAATAACACATATAAAACAAGAGGTTCCTGTAGAGTACTTCAGACGTTTAGGATGTTAATACCTTCCCTAGACGTAACCAACCCCCGAACTTAGATTCTCTTAACTTAGGTTTTTCGATCTTTAACCTTTCCTTTAGATAAATTAAAGACCGGTGGTGAATTAAGAATTATGATTCAAGTTAATCCAATAGCTTGATATCCGATTCTCACCGCGACAGAAATGGCGACTTCACTGGGGACATTTTATTTTTATTGAGGGTTTCCCCTAACTTGTTTATTTATGTTATTATATATATTATTTGCTTGCTTGGTTTTCTTTTTTGTGCAGGTTTGGCACTTAGTGTGGTGAGACAAAGTCCTACACCCGGACTAGAGTGAAATTAAGATAGGAAAACGGTGAGAATTCAAGGATACTTTGAGGGAGTCGATTCCTGAAAAAGTGAATTGAGACTTCACCACTCAGTCTAGGCCCTCTCGAATAAAATATTTGTCCAACGAGTTCATTCGTGAAGATGATATGGTTTCGATCTAAAGGCCTTCGGGACTGGGGACCGTAGTTACCTTTAAACCAACTTGGCCTATTAGGATGTAGTGCGGGGACTATGCGGGAGTCTATTTCTGCAATAGTCGCTACGCGATACTACACTCAGACGAGATTCTCTTGAGGATATTATTGACTACCAAGTGATCTGGAAAATCGATAATATCCGAAAGATAGTTTGCAGACTCTGGGAACTTGGTAGAACCTGCTCGGCAGGTAGAAATAAACCTCTAGTACATACCCTGTGGTTGGTTTGTCACCCAGAATCCATGCTGTGATCTCGAACCTTTAATCCTACTATGTGTGATTTGCATCCTATCATGCGTTGCATTCCATATCATTTGCATCTTTGCATGGTTCATTGCATACATCTGTTGTCCAGCACCTCATTTCCAGCTGTCTATATCTTCCAGTGCCACCTGTGAGTCGTCAAGATGATTCCTCGACACAGATACCAGACTAAAGCTAACTACAAACGCATAATGTTAGAGCAAGAAGGACACAATGCTGAGATGCGAATGGAGATCGACGACCTTAAGTCAAGCATGGCAAAACTCACTGAAATGCTCCAAGTCTTGATTACTAGAGGAGAGCAACCCTAAAGGACTGTCATCCAAGAAGTTTCAACTGCTGATCCTCAACCTATTCAGGTGCCACCTTCAACTTGGCCAGAGTTTGGTTTACCTCCCAACTACTCTCCACCTCTTGCATCTGCTGCTATGATTGGTCAGACTTCAAGACCAGTGTTTCAAGCTCCAATTTTCTCCGAGCCTAGACCCGTGGTTCATGCTATTGCCCAGACCATTCGACCTCCATTTGACAACCCTCTTTATGAGTACAATGCTGACATTGCTCAGGGTGAAGACCATGAAGATTTTGTTGAACCCGCGATTGTCCGTGAACATTTTCAAACTATAGACAAGAGACTTAAAGCCGTAGAGGGTATTGATTTCTTCAACATAGATGCAGAAAACATGGGTTTGGTTTCTGACCTTGTTATGCCTGCTAAATTCAAGACTATCGATTTTGTGAAGTACAAAGGCGATTCTTGTCCAAGAGCTCATTTGGTCATGTATACCCGAAAGATGGTTGCTCATGCCAAGAATCAAAAGTTTCTTATCCATTGTTTTCAAGACAGTCTGAGTGGAGCTTCTCTCAAATGGTATATGAATCTTGAACAGAACAGCATTCACTGTTTCTAGGATCTTATTAATGCCTTCATGAAGCAATACAAGTACAACCTCGACATGGCTCCTGACCGCCGTCAGCTGCAAAACATGTCTCTGAAGGATAAAGAGTCTTTCAAGGAATATGCTCAGCGCTGGAGAGAGTTGGCTTCTCAAGTTGAACCTCCTTTAGCAGAGAAAGAATTAACTGGATTGTTTATGGACACCTTGTCTCCATTCTACTAGGAGAAGATGATTGGTAGTGTTTCCTCCAGCTTCACTGATTTGGTTACTATTGGTCAGAGAATCGAGGAAGGACTTAAGAATGGTAAAGTATCCAAGGCTGATGAATCTTCTAATGGTGCTAAGAAATTCTATGGGAATTTCCAGAAGAAGAGAGAAGATCAGACCAATGTTGTTATGTTTGAAACTAGGAGGCCTCGTCCTCGACCACAGTATGCTGACCACCCTGATATTGCTGTTGTTACTCCTATGGTTACTGCTCCACGACCAGCTCAAGCTCCTCAACGTCCAGCTGTTGGACAGAATCAGTACCGTAATAGGAATAATTTTGATCCTATTCCAATGACATACACTGAACTTTATCCTGGGCTAGTTCAGAAAGGTTTGATTACTACAAGGCCTCTGCCTCCTCCTCCAAATCCTCTTCCAGCCGGCTATAGGACCGATCTTCATTGTGAATACCATCAAGGTGGTGCAGGTCATAACTTGGAAGGTTGCTTTGCGTTGAAGGCTAGAGTACAAGAGCTTATTAGAATTGGTATTCTCTCATTTCGTGACACCAATCCGAATGTCAAGAACTATCCTTTGCCAGAGCAGGCTAAGTGAAGCTTCGGTCGACCTCAGCCAGCTATCCTCTTAAGAGCCAGTGTTTCACACAGGACAGCTCACTCTTGTTTCTGATTAGTCACTAGACTTTTGTTTCTTATTGTTTTCATTTTTCTTATTTGTATTAGCTGTTTGCTTTCGATTTATGTTTGTACTTTCATAATTAATAAAATGAGCATTGCAACTTTTGGATTCAATTCATTTGTGTTTGCTATTTACATCTTTATGCTTTCCTTTTCAAAAAAAAATAAAAACAAAAACAAAAAACAAAAACAAAAATAAAAAATTTACCTCTTTTCCACTTTCTTTTTTGATTATGCAAAGATTGGAGGGAGGAGGATGAAAACATTATACTCATAATTGTTGTTGGTATGCTTTCAAATCAAAACTTTGCTGACGATGTAAGGCATTGTTTCAATTCCCAAACACTGGAGACATAAGGAAGATAACCCCTCGTCAACCCCTTTGAGCCTGGAAGTAGGAGTTTTTTTTCTTTACAAATAAAAACCCGTAATCTTAACCTGGGGCAGGGTAGTTCTCAGTTAAATTGATTGTGCATTCAAATACGAGAGTTTCGTGCAAGACACCTTTCACATAAAGGTTGTATTCTCAAACAACAAGCAGGTGTCGAAGATGTCTTTCAAGTCGAACACCAATGATGGTTCGCATAATCATCAAACCAGACAGTCACAAACTTTCAACTCTTCCAAATTAGATGAATAAAAGTTGTACAAGTTGTTCCCAAGGTGATAAATGAAGAAGGATCTCCCAGAAGTCCTTACTCAAAGAATGAGTCGAGTCCCTTTCGAGGCAATAGCTAAGAAAGATGGGAAGCTCACGACCTTACCTTATGCAAAGAGAAATGAGAACAAGTTTGTATGACAACCAAAAGTTGTAAGGAAGCAGTGACTGCCATCTCAAGAATACCTTGACTTTTGAACCATCAACATCACTATCATCAGTACAATTCCTAACCTATGGGAATTTGAGCGCATAGTCTGAGTTAACTGAGTGTAGGATTGAAGTTCACCACGAAGATTGGGTGGGTACAAATAAACTTTGAGCCTTTATCCTTTGTTTCTTAAACCGTGAACTAGGCCACGTTACAACCCTCAAAAGACCTAATTGAAGTAAGGTTATTTTGAAAGCATACTACAGCAAGGTTGCGTAAACTGACTCCTAAAGATCTTTGCGGATCATTTGTTTTGGCACTACGCCTTTTGCTTTACTGTTCACTTTTAAACGTCTTGAACCATCGTGTTCTGACCAGTGACCCTATTGTTTTACCTCTTTCCAAAAATGATTTTGATTTCAAAAGTTGCATGAACTTTGCATTTACTATGTTTGTATGAACACTTTTGTTTGCAATCTGGCTTCCGCTTAAGGAATTTTCAAACATTTGAGAAACTTGGTCAGTGATCCAATCAGGGGCAAGTTCCTTCCAAATCCTATTGAGAATCAGTTCAAGATTTGTTCAGTGCAAGTCCTTCTCAGAATTGGTTTATACAAAAGACTTTTTCAAGACTCATACTGGGGCAAGTTTTCCAAGTGCACAATAATTCAGTCATTTACATAATCATTCCAGCTGAAACAATGAACAGTTCATCTACAACAGTCAACTAATATGGGGCAATTAAGTTGAAGAATCCCCATGCAGCTTTCCATCCCTCCTACAAGGATCATCAACTTGATACAGTTTACCAGTGTGGCAGAGTTGTGTTCAGTAGTATCTCTAGTCCCTAAGCAGAATGACAGTGATCTCCGAGTTGGGGAATCAGTCTTCCAGTCTTGTCTTCTCCACAAAAGAGTCGAGCCACGTCGTCGACGCCTGCACCTGCATTCGTATTTGATCATATATCATACCATAATTCATATACATATGCATAGCAAGAGTGTCATCCTCATTTTCACTCATTTGCATTCTCCATAGGTCGTGTTGTTATCCACGTTTTACCTTGTCGTCGAAGTCCAACTCTCTTAGCACCTACCAAACAGATATTGTCGCGTCTATCCAATGCTTTCTTGGGTATATTTTTGTTCACATTTATCCAATACTTTCTTGGAGTTCACAATCATCTAAAGCCATTATTAGATATTGTGATTATACCTTTCATTCAAAGCTATTATTGGATGATAGGTTTCTTTACCTTGTTCACTTTATCTAAAGCCATTATTAGATATTGTGATTATACCTTTCATTCAAAGCCATTATTGGATGACTGGTTACTTTAAATCACATTCATCTAAAGCCATTATTAGATATTGTGATTATACCTTTCATTCAAAGCCATTATTGGATGTCTGGTTTCTTCACCATCTGATGCTTTTCTGGATGTGTCCCTCCTTCGGATGTTTCTTCCAGATCGAGTCTTTGTTCATAATCATCTAAAGCCATTATGAGATATTGTGATTGTACCTCTCATTCAAAGCCATTATTGGATGTCTGGTTTCTTTACCTTGTTCACTTCCATCTGAAGCCATTATCAGATATTGTGAGTGTACCTTTCATTCAAAGCCATTATTGGATGATTGGTTTCTTTGTATCCAATGCTTTCACGGATTACACTATTTGTCTCATTCTCATCTGATGCCTTGTTAGATATTATGAGTTTGCCTTTCATTCAAAGCCATTATTGGATGTTTGGTGCCTTTTTCATCCAATGCCATTCTTGGATGATGTTTTTCCAGATATTTCTCTTTGTTCATTCTGATGCTTTTCCGGAATGACATTGCCTTTTTTACCATCTAATGTTTCCCCTGTTATGTCTTTCAATTCTTTACTTGTACAATTATTGCTTTGGTATGTCTTCAGGATCTTTGTCTTTGCATTCAATGCCATTCTTGAATGTAGTCTTTGTTCACATTCATCTAAAGCCATTATTAGATACTGTGATTGTACCTTTCATTCAAAGCCATTATTGGATGTCTGGTTTCTTTACCTTGTTCACTTTCATCTGAAGCCATTATTATGAGTGTACCTTTCGTTCAAGGCCATTATTGGATGACTGGTTTCTTTGTGTCCGATGCCTTCTCGGATTACATTATTTTGTCTCATTCTCATCTTTTGCCCTCTTAGATATTGTGAGTTTACCTTTCATCCAAGGCCATTATTGGATGTTTGGTGCTTTTTTCATCCAATGCCATTCTTGGATGATGTTTTCCAGATACTTTGCTTTGTTTCAATTCGTTTCTGACACAACTGTAGCACCTTTTCCCCTATGGCACCATTCTCCATAGGATCCTTGTCTTTGCATTCATTCCATATCATTTCATGTCATATGCATGTGTGGCATCTTAGGGCCAAAAATTGTGCATGTTTGTATTTAAATCTCTCCTATTCTGTCGAGACAAAGATTTCAAACTCCATATCTCCAGATAGAAGAAACTTAAATAGGGGCATCTGTCATACCCTAATTTTTGACCATAAGTTTCCACCTCTCTGTGCATCATTTTGCATGCTTTATCACTAACGAGTTTGTGCAGGAATTTTAATTTCGAATGGAGATGGTTTTTGATGTGACAGTTGAATTCTGATTAAAAAGTCCTAAAATTTCTACCGGTCATTTCCCTCAAGATTTCTTCAGTGTGTGCCCCCAGAGATTTAGGGTTTTCCTGCTGTTGGTATTGAGCACAGTCGTTTAAGGACTGATTATGATTTTCGTGACAAGTTACATGTGGTATCCCCATTTTCAAAGGGTTTCTCAAGGCATGGTTTGTGTATCTAGTTTCGTTATCATCTAAACCTTTGATTATACGGGTGATAAAGGCCTAGCAAGACTTTGCTTTTACTCATGAAGTTGGATCGTCATTTTTGAGAAAGAGTTCGATCTTCAGGATGCTGCTTTGAAGTGGTAAAGTTCAGAAAATAAGTTTTTAAGTGAATTTCCAAAGTTCATGTCTTGTTCATAAGATTCAAGATGAAACATCAAAATTTAAGCTCAAACTCCAGCCTTCCAGATAACAAAAATAGCCTTGTGGTCTTCGAGTTTTAAGATTAAGTCAAAGAAGGTCTATGAGAATAGCTTGGAGTCAAGGGCTTGCATTATTTTCAATTATCTTGAGTTTTAATTGTTCAAGGCATACAAAAGTCCAAATTCATAAGGTTATTTAGATGATACATACACTACAATAAAAATCCATCACAAGCCAAATAAGAAATTCCAAATTCACTTTTTTTCTAAAAAAGGACCCAAAGTTCAAATGACCATGAATAGTGCTTTACATGTAATGACAATAACCAACTAAAGCCTATTAATATTGTCTCCAGATCTGCCCTTGTTTTCAATTGCTCATAACCAAAGTTGTGCGCTGGATTTAATGGTGTTCCAGATAATAATAAAGGAGTCAATATAGAATTTGATTCTGCCGTGTTTAAGGGTGTGTTGACCAACAATAATGGGACTTCAATGCCTCACATTGGAAACATCACGCTCCTACAAGGACAAAATTTGGTCAATATATTCATTAATCAAGAGAATGGAAAGGAATCAAAAAGCATGTACAAAAGGAAACTCATGATATCATGTTTTAACAGTTACAATGATAATTAGAGAAGGGAAAGGAATTCATTGCACATCAATAAAACTTTCCAAACTTCACAAGGACATCACAAGAATCATCATTAATTCAGAGAGTTTTACAGCAACAAAACATGATTATTTCCTTCCCAAACAGCCATCAAACCTGTTAAATTGAAAAAGGAAACGAGTAAAGAAGCGTGTCGGCACAAAATCGGAAATACATTTATCAGATTCCAACAGCCTTTATTTCCTTTCCAAAACACGTTTTGACAGAATATCACACATTTAATCTCAGGAATCAGTGTTTCAAATTCTGGTATCTATAAAAGCAGAGTCACACGATTGAGAAGAGAGAGCAAAAAACGTTGAGTTGCAAAGAAATCATAGTTCAAAAAACAATCACAATATCATGTTTCACAACAAAGGCGCATGAATCACATACTCACACATAACATCAGCAAGATTCCATTCAAGTTCACAGCAGAAAAACATAATACGGTTCATACACATCCACACTAAAGGGAAGATTCAAACCACATCAAGCATAATAGGACAAACACACCCTCACGGAGATGAACGTTCAATATTCAAGAGGAGCATCGCACAACGATATCCCAATTCACACGCAGCAGATCACGCACGCACCCAGAAAAGAGAAAAAGGGGAGTAAAAGAATCCTTACCGGAAGCCGACGACGAACCGCTACGCCGAAATTCTTCAAAGGTACGAACTTACGCAACTCTATTAAGATTTCATAGATGCTCCAACTTGTTGTCTTTATTTGAATTTCTGAATAATTGTTTGTGTAAGCTAGTGTTTCATTTCGTTTGTTGTTCGTATTGTGAGCCGAGCGACTGAGAGAACGAGTGCGTCTTTTGCGAGAGAACGAGAGGGCTGAGACGTTACGTCGAGAGTGAGATAGGAAGAAATGATTTCAGAAGGGGAGTAGTAAGAAGTGGGAATGATACGAACCTGGATATAAAACTCTCCTCTACGCAACATCCGCACCACTGTTTCAATCGCCGCCGCAACCACATAGCAAATCACTGTCGGAGTGTTGAGAGAGACGAGGGGGGACAAGTGAGTTCAGAAACAACCATCTTCAGAGCTACTTCGCCACCACCGCACGCGTCGTGAACTCGCCGGAACGTATTTGCCTTTCGCCATCATCGAATCAGCTGAGTTTCTCTTCTCTTTTTCAAATTTCCAGAATTGAATGTTTTTCCATGATTTTTATTGTGATATTTTGCTATTTTGAGGTGTAAGAACGAAAGAAGGCGAGTTGGTTGAGTGAAGTCCACAAGCAAGAGAGAAGAATGGATTTCGAGTAGCAAGGTTGTGATTGGGAGAGAAAGTTATGGCCATGGTGGCTGGGACGTTCGCGAGAGAGAGAGAGAGACAGAGAGTTTGAGGGAATAGAATTGTGAATCTCGAATGGAGAAAGAAGAAGTGTAGCGAGAGGGAGAAGAGATAGGCTGAAGTGCTGAAACCCTTATTCCTAATTAGATTTGTTTTCTTTTTTTTTGTTTTTTAATTTTAATTTTATTTCCTTTTTTTAAAAGAGAACCGTTGGGCTTCAAATGCATGGCCCATCCCCTCAATAACACATCCGAATCGTTTTGACACCCCTTCTAACTTGATTAGTTTTCTTTAGGTTTTTTTCTCTAAATTTATTTGATTAGAATTTATTTAATTAGAATTTAATGTGATTAGATTTTAATTAAAACTTAGTTTTCTAGTTTAATTAATTTTAATTAGAATTTGGTCCCTACTTTATTAATTAGAATTCAACTTATTTAGTTTAATTTTTTATTTTAATTAGTTTTAATTAGAATTTGGTTTTATTAATCTTGATGATTCTTATTGTTCTTTTTAATTTTTTATGTGCCTTTTTAAATTCATCTTCACGATACTTTGCCTCTGGAGCTAATCGGTTTCTATATCATTTACCTCACATGTCGAATATTTAATTAGGACTTAACTTTTATATTTGATGCTTTTTTCTATATTCTTATGATTACATATATAATTCCAAAGGAAATGCCTCCCCATGTTGACCACCGCGTCATACTTAGGAAACCTTAGGTTCTTCCCTTTTTATCCTAACCTTAGGAACGGAGTCACCGCACTCTATACATGTGTTCTATCATGGACACTTAATCATCCCTTTCAACTTAACTTCAACTTCAGAGTCACCGCACTCTATGTAGCGTCTTGCCATAGACGCTACCTCCCCCCTGGAACCTTGACCACAGTCAAGAGTTCCTCACCCTCGTTGAGGTGAACTACGGATACTCTGATTCCACTCCCGTCAGGATATGTAGGCACAAGATGCGATGTCTTGGCGAGTATACTTAGATACTAACCCCTAGGTTTTTCCCTTAATAAATACCCTTAGCAAGCAATAAAAAATAACACAAATAAAACAAGAGGTTCCTGTAGAGTACTACAGACGTTTAGGATGCTAATACCTTCCCTAGACGTAACCAACCCCCGAACTTAGATTCTCTTAACTTAGGTTTTTCGATCTTTAACCTTTCCTTTGGATAAATTAAAGACCGGTGGTGAATTAAGAATTATGATTCAAGTTAATCCAATAGCTTGATATCCGATTCTCACTGCGACAGATTCATGTGGCTAACTTTAGGTTCAGATTGATATCTGGCACAAACTCCTACAGCAAAGGAGATATCAGGTCTGCTAGCTGTGAGATACAGTAGGCTTCCAATCATGTTTCTGTATAGGCTTTGATCCACACTCACTCCATGTTCATCTTTGGACAGCTTCAGGTGAGTAGGAGCAGGTGTCCTTTTGTGATTAGCATTCTCCAGACCAAACTTCTTGACTATGTTCTTTGCATACTTGCTCTGAGAGATAAATATGGAGTCTTCCATTTGTCTAACTTGCAGACCCATAAAATAGATGAGTTCACCAACAAGACTCATCTCAAACTCAGACTGCATCTGTTTCACAAAATGTTGAACCATTGCTTCTGACATCCCACCAAACACTATGTCATCAACATATATTTGAGCTATCAACAGTTTTCCTCCTTCCTCTTTGACAAATAATGTCTTGTCAATTCCTCCTTTTCTGTAGCCATTCAGAGACAAGAATTCAGTAAGCCTGTCATACCAAGCTCTAGGTGCTTGCTTTAATCCATAAAGAGCTTTCCTTAGTTTGTAGACATGGTTAGGAAATGTTGGATCAATAAACCCCTTGGGTTGATCTACATAAACTTCTTCATTTAAGAACCCATTCAAGAATGCACTTTTTACATCCATCTGGAATAACTTGAATTTGAGATTACAAGCCACACCTAAGAGTAACCTTATAGATTCCAGTCTGGCCACAGGAGCAAAAGTCTCATCAAAATCAATTCCTTCTACCTGAGTGTAACCTTGGGCAACCAGTCTAGCCTTATTTCTGGTGATCACTCCTTGTTCATCAGATTTATTCGTGTAAACCCACTTGGTGCCGATCACATTTATTCCATCAGTCCTTGGTACAAGATCCCACACTTCATTCCTCTTGAATTGTCCCAGCTCTTGCATGGCATTAATCCAAAATTCATCTTTCAAGGCTTCTTTAACATTCTTGGGCTCAATTTTGGATACAAAGCAAGAATTTGACACAACTTCTCTTGACCTAGTGGTAACTCCTGAGTTTGGATCACCTATAATAAGCTCTTTTGGGTGGTCCTTTTGCACTCTGATGGATGGTTCCTTGTTAGGCTGCTCTGGTTCAGGTTCAGCAGTAGTAGGACTGGGAATTACACTTGTGTCTTCAGCTTCTGTTGATACATCATCAACAAATGTTCCAACATCATCCAGGACATCAGCAACTTCCTTCATTCCATAGTAATCAACAACCACATTAATAGATCCCATGATGACTCTGGTTCTGGAGTTGAATACCCTATAAGCTCTGTTGTTTGTAGAGTATCCCAAAAATATTCCCTCATCACTTTTAGGATCCATTTTCCTTCTCTGTTCACGATCTGACAGAATATAACATTTACTTCCAAAGACATGAAAGTACTTTACACTTGGTTTTCTTCCCTTCCACAGCTCATACAAGGTAGCTGAAGTACCTCTTCTTAAAGTAACTCTGTTGTGAATGTAGCAGGAAGTATTCATAGCTTAAGCCCAGAAATGGTAAGGAAGCTTTTTGGCATGAATCATTGCTCTAGCAGATTCTTGAATGGTTCTGTTCTTCCTTTCAACAACCCCGTTTTGCTGAGGAGTAATAGGTGAAGAAAACTCATGACTGATGCCTTCAGTAGAGCAATATTCAGCAAACTTGCTATTTTCAAACTCTCTCCCATGATCACTTCTTATTCTGGTGACATTGCTCTCCTTTTCTCTTTGGAGTCTTTGACAGAGATCTTTAAATACATCAAACACTTTTGTTTTGTCTTTGATAAAATTCACCCAAGTGTACCTGGAATAATCACCCACAACAACATAAGTATATTTCTTCCCTCCTAGACTTTCCACCTGCAGAGGCCCCATTAAGTCCATATGAAGAAGTTCCAACACTTTAGAAGTAGTGGAATGTTGAAGCTTTTGATGTAACATCTTGGTCTGCTTCCCTATCTGACAGTCTCCACACACTCTTCCTTCTTCAATTTTGAGCTCTGGGATTCCTCTTACTGCTTCTGTAGATATGATTCTCTTTATTCCCTTCAGATGTAGATGTCCCAACTTTTGATGCCATACTTTGACTTCATCTTTTTTTGCAAGAAAACATGTGGAGGAACTTGAGTCTTGGGACACCCATAGGTAACAATTGTCCTTAGACGTAGCACCCTTCATGATAACTTCACCTTTTTCATTTGTGACAATGCACTCAGTTTTTGTAAAATTAACAACGAGTCCTTGATCACATAGTTGACTAATACTTATCAAATTTGCTGTCAACCCCTTGACTAGCAGTACATCATCAAGTCTAGGTGTACCTTCACAATTCAGCTTTCCCACACCCTTGATTTCTCCTTTGACACCATCACCAAAGGTCACATGGCCATAAGAATGAAGTTTACCATCCACCAGCAAATTCTTCACTCCTGTCATGTGTCTTGAACAGCCACTGTCAAAGTACCAGTCATCTTTAGCAGAGACTCTAAGAGAATTATGAGCTATCAAGCTGACAACATCAGTTTTGGAGACCCATAGCTCCTTTTGCTTGATGACTTGATTACCTTTATGAATGACCTGTCTGGGTGCACAATTAGGAGTACTCTTAGGATACCCATGCAGCTTATAGCAGAAAGCCTTTATGTGTCCAAAGCTCCCACAATGATGGCATCTCTAGCGCCTGAATTTATTCCTAGAGGGAGTCCTGTCAGGATGTTTCAACATCTGTTTCAACATCACTGGCTTGGAACTAGGAATGCCATTATTTGAAGCAGATCCACTGTTGAACCCCAACCCACTTTTGTCTCCTGCAGTTCTTCCAACATTAAGAATCTTGTCTAGAACATCAGTTCCACTATTCAGCATTCTGATAGACTTGAACATATATTTAAGTTTAGAGTTCAGCACAAATACATCATCTTCCAGTTTGGCAATGGTTTCCAAATGCTCTATCTTTTCAGCCTTGAGTTGAGCAATCATCTTCTGCTGCCTCTCCCCTTCTTGACAGGCTTCTTCACTTCTAATGTATAGCTCTCTATAAGAATCAGTAAGCTCATCAACTGTGCTCTCTTCATCCCTAGAATCATCATCGGATATATACCTTTCAGTCAATACCCTAACATGCTTGGCAGTCTCTTCATCTTCCTCACTTTCAGTATCAGGCCAGGACACAGATAAGCCCTTTTTCTGCTTCTTAAGATATGTAGGGCATTCAGCTCTGATATGACCATAACCCTCACAGCCATGACATTGGATTCCTTTGTCATAATTAGGCTTCTCCTCAGTTCTTGTTTTCTTCATCTGATCACCTGACCTGTTGATGTCAGATGTGATGTTCTTGACATTAGGTTTATAGCTCCTGTCCATTCTTTTCAAAACCCTATTAAATTGTCTTCCCAGCAGAACAATTGCATTAGATAGCTCTTCCTGAGTTTCAGGACCACACTCTTTCTCATCATCTTCTGTACTAGAGACCAAGGCTATGCTTTTGACCTTCTTTTCAGATCTGTCATTCAACCCTAATTCAAATGTTTGAAGTGAACCAATCAATTCATCTACCCTCATCTGGCTGATGTCTTGAGCTTCCTCTATAGCAGTCACCTTCATATCAAATCTCTTGGGAAGAGGTCTGAAAATTTTTCTTACCAGCTTCTCATTAGACATCCTCTCTCCTAGGGCACTAGAAGCATTTGACAGTTCAAGTATATTCATGTGAAAATCATGAATGGTCTCTTCATCTTTCATCCTCAAACTTTCAAACTTTGTTGTTAGCAGCTGAAGTCTTGACATCTTGACCTTGGAAGTTCCTTCATGAGTTGTTTTCAGGATAACTCAAGCCTCCTTAGCCACTTCACATGTGTTGACCATCCTGAAAATGTTCTTGTCAATACCATTAAATAAAGCATTCAAGGCCTTAGAATTCCCAAGAGCGAGTTCATCTTCTTCCTTGGTCCACTCCTTCTCAAGTTTCGGCTTTAACACACCATCTTTTCCCATAATGACAGGATGTTTCCATTCTGTCAGAACAACCTTCCAAGCCCTGTTGTCTAAAGATTTCAAAAAGGCAACCATGCAAGGATTCCAATAGTCATAATTTGATCCATCTAGAATAGGGGGTCTATTCACAAATCCACCTCTCTCCTTGTCCATTGCACCAGAAAGTAACAGCCCTAGATCTCACCCAGATATAGAGCAGGATGACCTGCTCTGATACCAATTGAAATTCTGGTCTCAGATATGTGATGTTAAATGAGATGTCACAACATCAATATCTGTTGTATGAACAAGACAGTAAAAGAACAGCACTTAAAAGCAATAAATTAACACAGAGAATTGTTCACCCATTTTGGTCTAACAACCTACGCCTGGGGGCTACCAAGCCAGGAAGGAAGTCCACTATTAGTAGTATCAATTCATAGAATCTACAACCAACACAGCAGTTGATAATCTACTCACTTAATCACTACCCAATGACACTTCTATCTAAGACACTCTCAGATATGAGACACCTCTCACTCCCCCTCAATCACAGCAGTGATAACAACATACAATACAGAAAGTAGAAGACACACTTCAACGACAATACCTTGATCTTGCTTAAAAGCTTCAACCAAGAACAATACACTCGTGCTTAAAAGCTTTGAGTGGACAAATTACAACTCAACTAAATCATTCCAATTCAAACATCAAAATAGATGAATGAATGGCTCACAATACACAGACGAAAACACAAACCCTAATACTTGACACTCAGTACACAATCTCTTGTCTTCGTATCGTCCAAGTAGGGTTGAGGCTTCTTTAAATAGAAACAGAATCTTGGGTTTGGGCTCTGTGAAAAACACAGATTTGATGTACAATAAAAACAGATTTTATCTTCAAATCTTTTCCCCCTAAATATAGAAACAAATGATTGTATCTGAATAAATCTTCTCCAAGAATTTTGCCTGCAATCTCTCAAACAGAATCTCTCAATCACGCAGACCTAAAACAAATAACAGACTGGGTATGATGTTCTGTCAACAGATGTTAAGACATCAGTCTTGACATCATGCACAAAAACTGCAATACCCAGCAACACACCACAAGCAGAATGTTAGAAGCACAAGTTAAGACATCAGACATGATATCTTGATCAAACAGTTTTGGTTTATAGCTGACCAAGGTTAATAGTTGACCTGAGTTTTAGGTTCATAGCTGACCAGAAGTTTTAGGTTCATAGCTGACCAAGAAATAAATAATGCCAGCAATTACTGGACTTTAGACAAACATTCTTTAGATAGTACATAATGCCAGAAAGTGGGAAAAAGGAAGGCAAGTGAAATAAATAATTCCAGGAAGAGTTTACTTTAAATAAATTGTTGGCAATTACTGGACTTTAGGTTCATCACGGTTATGTACTATCTAAAGCCTAGGAGAAAGTGGGAAAAAGGATGGCAAGTGAAACAAAAAGAATTCACTGGCTCATCTCAGCAGGGCGCGCTAAGATCCAAAAAAACCAGTACAGCAACAAGGTTCTGGTGTAGGCCTCCACTTAACACCTGCACAATCTCATATACAAAAATTGGTCCAGAAATACCGGGTGAAAATGAATTAAACAAGTTGTAAAGTGGTGTTTACATCATGTCCATTCTCACAAAACTCGTTTCTCTACACGCGGATACTTTGAGTAATTTTGAGTAGCTTGTACAAATTGAACACAACACCCTGAATCCTATTGCTAGAACTCCTATTTATACTAATTATACTAACTTCTATTAACTTCCGAAACAATTAACATACGACAAGTGTCATGCTGCATGCTTCTAATCCCTGGATGTTCGCTACTTGTCTTTTTCAGGAGTGGATAAGAATAAGCATTCCCTCCTTTATTTGAATTTGAATTACTTCGCGTTGAATATCATCAGCAGTATCGGTCGAATGGTGTTTTCCAATACTTGGAAATATTTCTAAGTCCCATGCTTAGCTTTTCCTTATGCAAGCACACCTTCGACTTAGGCTCCCACCATGAAGATCCAGTCGAACTCCTTCAAACTTCTTCAAAGAGTTTAACACTTCAATTAATTCCTCTAACTTAAGACAGGCGTCGAATTTAGGAGCTAACAAATTGCCCCGACAAAAATGTCCTTTTCGATAGTACTGAAGGAAAGGTCATTTTTTGATAGTGTCTATTCGACGCCATCTTTCCACCCCACATAGGCGTTGACATAACTGACTACCCCACATCCTAAGAAACTGTTCAATCACCTTTATGACGTCACAGTTATTCATGATCATATCTGGAAGCGAGGCTGCCTTTTGGACCGCTGCCACTGAATCTGAAAATAAGGTAGCAGAACTGGAGGAAACTAAAGAGAAGAACAAGCAAGAGATCACCTTTAACGATCAAAACATTGCCTCCTAGTGTAGCGAGCGATTTGGGACGCGGTTCTTAAGCGCTGGTCGCTCTCTGCGGTTGAGCTTAAAACTACAGGTCGATTCATTTTTTATCCTATTGTGAGCTGAATAAGGAAGGGAAATAGATGTCTCCAATTAACCCTGCTTTGCATACTGAGTTTAAACAGCGGTCTGTTAGGTTACGGATGCTATCAATGTGGGGGGGGCCTTTGTACTGGTTATTTGTATTTTCGCCAATACGGTTCTCTTTCTTTTTCTAGGCAGAAGGTTTCTGGCGGGGAACAAGGATTAGGATGTTAGGACTGATGCTTTTGAAATACTGCTTGTGATTGATGGAGATATGGGATTTGGGTTTTTTGTTGATTGCGCTCGCTAAGATCTTTTCTTTCGATCTTATGCCTACGTATTCCCGTTTACCGAAACAGGGAAATCAGAGCGTTCGTAGTTCCTCCTATTCTATGGGAGGAAATGGTGTTTTTGGTGTCTTGTTCAAAGCCCAAGACGTGATGCGAAAGGTGGTTTGTATCTTGTTCAAAGCCCAAGATGTGAAGCTGAAAGGTCTATTTGTGTCTTGTTCAAAGCCCAAGACGTGAAGCTGAAAGACCTCGACTTTAGAGAGAATTTGTCATCTCTAAAGAGGGGGAAGGAGAATTACTTTAACTGGGATACGCGGAATCGAGCAATGCCATAATTTCTGAAGAAAGGGTTTTAACCTGAAGGAGAAGACTTTAACTCAGTATAGAGCAATGCCATTTTTCCTTAGGAATTTCTCATGCTAACAGAGGGACAGTGGCATGGATATAGATGATCTAGAGGCTTGCCGCTTACAGCGATTAGATGAAAGGAAAGGAGTTGTTGATGTTTGTGTACTGTGAACGAGGCACAGCTTTGATGCTAAAAGGTTGATTGGATCAACCAGTGGTTTTCTTATACAAAAGCCTAAGAGGAGGCTAATTTCCTCTAGGAAAATCATTATACAAAGCCTAAGAGGAGGCTATTTTGTGTCTCGTACAAAGCCCGAGAGAGAGGCTAAAAGTTTGACTCAACAAGAGAGTCTTTGTGTCTCGTACGAAGCCCGAGATAGAGGCTAAAAGTTTGACTCAACAAGAGAGTCTTTGATACTCAACAAGAGAGTGTTTTTGTATCTCGTACGAAGCCCGAGATGGAGGCTAAAGGTTTGTTTCAGTTGAGTGACAGATCCAATATACTGATTTTAAAAGAGAAAATCAGTTCTTATATGAGTAACACTGTACTCAGGGATTTTGATTTGAGGATCAGGGATATTTCCTTCTCTTTGAGGAAACGGGAAATCCAAAGGGTATTGAGACTGTCCGAGTCTGCGGGTTTCCTTCCTATTTAACGAAGGGGTCATTTGAGAATGTCTTTGAGACTCAAGGAAATTAGACTGTCCAAGGCTAGAGTTTTTTTTCTTTTGTACTATGCTTTGAGAAACAGTAGTAGACTCTATGAAAGGACTGTTCTATGAGGATGACTAGGTTCTGTTCCTATACCTCTAGGAGGTCGTTGGGACAATTTGTACGAAGCCCAAGAGGAGGCTGGAAACTTTTAAGAAGCCGACGGGTCCTTGTACGAAGCCCAAGAGGAGGCTATCATTCCCGAAGGAAGATATCATTATACGAAGCCTAAGAGGAGGCTGTGAATACTTCTAAGAAGCCGTAGTGTCCTTGAATAATGCCCAAGAGGAGGCCGATGCTTTTAAGAAGCTCGTGGGTCTATCATCTCCTTTCCATTAGGAGAGATAACTCTTTTAAAGATAAAAACCACTGGTAAACGAGCGAGGTTTACTATCCAGCGACTTTTAACTTTTGAAGAGGGTTCCTTAGTTAAGGTCCAAGATTATGACCGTAGTGGGTACCCAAACCCCGAGACATTCAAGGCAAGCTATCCACAAGGAATAGATCAAGTCAGGAAAGTTCGAGAATTTGGAAGAAACTCAAAGATGCCATTCACGGAGAATACATTCATCTTGGGGAGTAGAGCTTCTTGACGATTCCTAAGGAGGACAGCCGAAGAGAAGACTGTATCTGGTGCTCCTATTGGGGATCTAGGCGTCTATTTCTACGAATAAATGAAACGGCGTCACCTAGTTCTAGACGTAGTTGCCGGGGAAACTCGAAATATCTATACTATTATTACACAGTAGATATGAGTTTATGAAAGGAGACTTACAGTGAGCATCCCCACAATACAGTTTATAATATGAAAGCAGTAAATGAAAGCGATAACCACTTACTCGGTTGTAGTGCTTCCATGCTGTTTGGTTAGTTGTTCAACAAAGAAAGATTGAAAACAACAGTATATTCAAAATCAAAGGAGAAAGTGCTTTGAAAAATAAAGATTTGGGGCTTACAGCTCAAGGAGAGGCCCAGGGTTTTATCAGTGAGCACACTGTTTGACTTTGTACAGCGGGACTTATACAAGTGACTGGGGCCCAAAAAGGTTTTCTGTACAAAGGGATGGGTCTTACACTCTCTCAAGAGGCCCAAAAAAGGTTTAAAGAAAAGAGAGGGGCTTATAACACGAGGGTAGGCCCGAATGATTTCTCGTTTAAAAATGGCGATCGCGCCGAGGATTTCTTTTAACGCAGAGGGACTTTTACAATAAGTGAGGCCCGAAATGTTTTGGTTAAAAGGGGGATTGGGTCTTACACTCTAATAGAGGCCCAAAGTGTTTTGAATGGGTCTTATAGCTCAAGGAGAGGCCCAAATGATTTTTTTATTTTTAAACGGGCGACGATCACGCCGTATACTTGTACAGAGGGACTTATACAATGAGTGAGGCCCAAAAAGTTTTTGTACAAGGGGGGATGGGTCTTACACTCTCTCAAGAGGCCCAAAGAGTTTTGTAAATGATTTATGAGGGTTGAATTAATCCAAAACCCTAATTTGTTTTCAAAATGTATTTAATTGAATAAAAATTCAATTAAAATGATCAAAAATTGTTTAACACATGGAAAAAAAATTGTGATCTTGGATTAATGCTTCAAAAATTAAGTATTGACCTACAAAATAATTAGAAAGCATTAAAAGTTGCAAAATCAATGTAGAAAAAATATTTAAAATGTCAAAAACAATTAAAATATTAATTCTTTGCAAAAATATCAATTATATGAAATAAATAATATTTTTGGGATTTTTTGTGAAAATAAAATATTTTAACATTTTTGTGAATTATTAAAAAAAGAATCAACTCAAAATCATTAAAACTCAGAGAGAAATTAATTTTTGAATCAATTAAACAAAATCACAAAATTCAAATATTTGAATTTCTAAAAATGGCGCCAAGAACAAGCTGAAGAACACGCGCGTGTTCTTGGTTTCTCAGATTTGCATTTTCTATCCAATCTCCATGAATACGTAAGCATATCATGCAATCCACATATCATTATGCTCGCCTCAACCTCACGATCATGTCTATGTACTTTAATTTCATTTAAATTAAACATACAACAAGAAATCACGAAGAGACCTCAAGAACCCTAATTTCTGCATGAAGGCTAGGATTTTTGATACACGATTCAAACAATGCAATTAATTGAGGGAAAACATTCCATGCATGATTATGAACATATGGCCAAATTATTGTGCGAGGAAATATGCATAGATTGGGAGATGACCAAGTATGTGCTTACCTCCAAGTCGTGACAGCAAGTTCAAAGTGATTTTTGATTTGGAGGTGTTACAGATAAGTGGTGATGATCTGAACAGCTTCCCTACACCCTATGGATTGTGTTTGGATGGTTGGACTTGATTGAAATTGGCTGGATCATTTTGTGGTACCTCAGCTGTACTTTGGTTAAAACATTGAGCAACCAGCTGGTGATTTTGTGAAATTGATGTTTTAGAAGTAATCTAAGTGTTTGATCAGCTCATATGTGATGTATGTGAGGTGTGTGAGTGATTGGTTTGATTGGAATTGCTCTCAAACTCAAAACCCGATAGTGACTTGCCTTAGAAGGCAAAATTGGAGTGAAAGAAGAGATTTTGAGGAAAGCATCTGTTAGATGGCTTTGGTGTACTCAAACTGACCATAATTGAGCTCTATTTATAGTAGATCAAGTTTGTTTTGCAAGGAATAGTGCATGGCAGCTGGTAAGTAGGTTTGGCCAATGTTGGCAAATGAAAATCCAAGTCTCCTCTAGCCATTGACTAGAGGTTAGGGAACAGAGCTTTGGTTCCCTTGGTCTTGGATAAGTCTTGACTGATTTCAGATGAGAATGGCTCAGTCCATGCCACCTTGATGGTTTCATTGAATGCCTCATTCCAAATTTGAAGTCTTGTCCCAATTTTGGCCATTCTAGGTTCAACATGCTATTTCTTGTTCCATGGACTTTGGAGGCTTGGCTCAGTGATTGTCCCCTTTAGATTCAATCCTCTGAGGTGTCCAAGTGGATAGGAGCAATTGAATTTGGCTGATTTTGGCAAATCGACCAAAGTTGCAAATTCTGCCTTGCCTTGACAGATTTCAGCAAGGCAACTTGGCAATGTTGTATCTCATGGTGTAGGTTGAATTTGGCAATGTTCTTGGCCATTTTGGAAAGCTCTTACATGATACAACAACTGTTTGAACAAGTTTGGTTTTGATCTCTTTTGATTCCAAGTGAAAAATCCCCCTACATTTGGCAAAAAGTGAGGCAGAATCTGACTTAGTGAAAATTTCACTAAGTGTTGGAAAAAGTGACATTTTCACTTTTCAGCCACTTTGATCACTTCATAACTCAAAATCCTTAATGAATTGGAATGACTTGTAGTTGAAGTTTTTGTAGGTGATAATGAGGGCTACAAATCCATCTTTGGATGAGAAAAAATGGCCTTGTGGTTTAGGAGTTATGGTCCTCCAAAGTTGGTACCTTTGCCACTTTATTTTTAACTTAGAAAAATTTCTAAGTTTTATGGTTACCCCTTTTACAAGTTATCTCACTTTTCTTGATTTTTCTTGATGAATGATGATTCAAATCATACATTAACATCATTTTAGGGTTAAAAATCCATTTTGGTGAAAAATCTCAAAAAGTCAAAGTTGACTTTTGTGCACAGTTGACTTTTTATCAGATGAATTCCAAACTGTGCAATTCTTCTGGAAATCATGTCCTTGACCTAAATCAAACTTGATGGACATGTTCCATGGGTGTCATAGGGTATATTCAATCATGTATTAGGGTTTGGGAGCATGTCTTGGTCAAAAGTCAAAGTTACAGTTGACTTTTCTCTTAAAACCCTAATTGTGGTGCAGATGAAATTGAGACTTGTTGCTCAAGCTTCTTGGATCAATCCATTGTTCCAAATGGATCAATATGGCATATTAGAGACCCTCAAATCATGTCTTGAGGTCTTGGCTCATGGTTTGTCCCAAAAGTCAACTTAGGGGTGAATTAGGTCAAGAAACCCTAATTCCTGATTTTTTATGAATGCATCCCCTGAGGCAAAATTGACTTGATGCATGGGTTCATGAGGTTCCATGAAGTATATTAGGTCATGTTTTTGATCATTGCCTTGTGCCCAGATGAAAATTTCCATCTGGAGGCCCTGGTCGACCAAAACCCTAATTTGGTGACACTGTCGATCTTGAGACTTGATCCACCTAGAAGGGAGCAGCCTTGTGCTTAATCCTTGAAGTGGGAGTCCTTTTTGATCCATTATGGATATTTAAGAGATTAGACAAGTTGAAGATCATGTCATTTCTTGATTGATCCTTTGTCTAAGCACTCAGAGAGGGCTTGAAACCCTAATCTTGATTGTAGTGAATGCTCATCCATCTTTGGGGAGACTGATGAAATAGAATGGTTCCCCCATATTGTGATGATGATTTGCACAATGATGGGAAATCTTAGTGGTCAAAATTTGGGGTATTACAGATGCCCCTATTTAATCTTCTTGGACCCGAAGGTGTGAATGACGAAGGGATTCGGGCATTCGGGGTGCAAGAGGATTAAATATCGGAATACCCAAAATTTTGATGGCGGTTATGAATGGTAGCTTACACATTCATCTTCTTTAGCTAAGCAATGATGCTTAGAAAAGGTAAACTTCCCCTCGATCCTGGTCTCCTACCAAGAACTGGTCTCAGTTGTGGAAACAAACTTCCCCTCGATCCTGGTTTCCTACCAAGGAACTGGTCTTAGTTTCTGATTTAAACTTCCCCTCGATCCTGGTTTCCTACCAAGGAACTGGTCTTAGTTTCTGATTTAAACTTCCCCTCGATCCTGGTTTCCTACCAAGGAACTGGTCTTAGTTTCTTTTGTCAATAAACTTTACTGACAAGGGACGCTATTCGTAGCGGCTTTCCTTCAAACTTCTCGCCGAATTTTCCTGGGGAGATGCCATTTGAGTGGAAAAAGTTTTGATGTCAGACTTGCTGGGGAACCCATTCGTCTGAGTTGTAGAGGTACACAAACTTCTCTGTTTTGGAGACGTCATTTGTCGATTCTACTGGGGAAAACGAGTCTCTTGAGAGACTGTTTTCGTTTGGGGTTACATCATACTTTTCTCGGGATCTTCCCGGAGAAATGCCATATGATGGGATCCAATTTTAAGGTGCCAATGACCTTCTCATCAGTGGTTTTTCGGAGCAAAACTGGCGTGCTGCCGAATCTCTGATCACGAGGCTTTCTCTATGGATTTTCCTTAATCCGGGAAAGCAAGGATATCATCTTCAATGGAGAAGAGTGATGCTTATTGAAAGTTTTCTCTGGCTTTTCAGAGGTTCAAGTTATCAAAGTGGTCAAGGACCAACTTCTTTCCATAATTAAACTGGAAGCGAGGTTGTTCAGACACAGTATTTCCTGACGAGGCAAGAACTGACAACTCGATTGGGAGGACTTCTACCTCTAGGGGACAGGACCGACTAGAGTGATAGTGATGCAATATGAAATGTGAATGCAAATAAAAAATGCATGATGTATGTATGTATGTGCTGACAAAACAGACGCAACATACAGACTAAGAGATGAACACAATTGGATACTCGGCCATCGCGGGGCGAAGAAGTACCGTTGATTCAAAATAGCAATTCCACCTTGCTTAGGAGAGATAGTCCCGTTGGGAGCTATGTTGATCGGGCTTAGGAGATGAGAACTCGGCCGAGGTGTGTCAGACGAAACAAGGTCTCTGACACAGTTGATCCCTTCATTCAGGCATACTGGCTTAGAAGGAGTACTTTGATTCTGCACTTTGAAGTCCGCTTACTTCGGGAGAAGCGATCGATGTTCTTCTGATGTTCAACAGTCAAAAGAAATTCCATCTTTAATTTAAAAGCAGAAAAAGTTTTAACAAGTAAATTTATTTTTGTTTTATTTCAAGAATCGCTGATTAAGTTTAAACAACGTCGTTCTGTAAAGCTAAAACAAGTAAAGAATTACAAACAAAAGCACAAGGGCTCAAATTTTATTGATAAGATGGAGATCAGCCAAACGCGTGATTCCAAAGAGTATATACAAAGTTAGAAAATGGTAATTTACAGGGAAAAGGGCTACGTTGAAACATAACGACCACTATCCTTCTACCAACTTTGAGTTCGGGACATCCTGAGCTTCCGTCGAAGATGACCTTTGACTGGAGATTTCCTCCGATAGATGATGTTGTAACTGCTGCTGAGGGACTTGCCTCTGTTGAACATAGTTACTTGCCATTATCCCTAATTTTTTCCTGGATTGTACTATGAGATTTCCAATCCATCGGGATGATTTTTTTTCATGTCTCTAACTTTTTCCTGGACCGCCCTTTCGGGTTTTCAATCCACCAAGACATTTTTTTAGGCGAAGTATTTCTTGACTACATCAACATTCGTGGGGTAGGCAAATTCCTCTCCGTCCATGGTTGCAAGTCTCAAGGCACCGCCTGAGAAAGCTTTCGTGACCACATAGGGGCCATCATAATTTGGGGTCCATTTGCCCCGAGAGTCAGTGAGAAATGATTGTATCTTCTTGAGCACGAGGTCTCCTTTTCTGAAAATACGAGGTTGGACCTTTTTGTCGAACGCCCTTTTCATTCTTTGTTGATATAACTGACCGTGGCATAGTGCCATGATTCTCTTTTCTTCGATCAGGTTCAGTTCGTCGTGTCGACTTTGACACCATTCAGCTTCGGTGAGCTGAGCTTCCATCAATACCCGGATTGATGGGATCTCTACTTCTATGGGGAGTACTGCTTCCATGCCATATACTAGAGAGAAAGGGGTTGCCCCTGTTGAAGTGCGGATAGATGTTCGATAACCGTGAAGAGAAAAGGGTAGCATTTCGTGCCAATCTTTATAGGTTACAACCATCTTTTGAACAATCTTCTTGATGTTCATGTTAGCCGCTTCCACCGCTTCGTTCATCTTGGGTTGGTAGGGAGCTGAGTTATGGTGTTCGATCTTGAACTCTGCACACAACTCTTTCATCATCTTATTGTTCAAGTTAGATCCATTATCAGTAATGATCTCGCTTGGAACACCATAACGATAGATGATATTGTTTTTGATAAATCGGACCACCACTTGTCGGGTTACATTGGCGAATGACGCTGCTTCGATCCACTTGGTGAAATAATCAATGGCTACCAGGATGAAACGATGTCCGTTTGAAGCCTTGGGCTCCATCATACCAATCATGTCGATTCCCCATATGGAAAAAAGCCACGGGGAAGAAAGAACTTTGAGATGTGATGGCGGTACATGAATTTTGTCGGAGTATATCTGACACTTGTGACACCTCCTCATGTACTTGTAGCAGTCGGATTCCATGGTCAACCAATAATACCCGGCCCTGAGAATTTTTCTCGCCATTGTGTGTCCGTTGGCATGAGTGCCAATGGATCCTTCATGAATTTCTTTCATGAGCATGTCTGCTTCTGGTCTGTCGACACATCGGAGCAAGACCATGTCAAAATTTCTCTTATAAAGAGTGTCACCGCTCAGGAAGAAGTTTCCAGCCAATCTTCTGAGGGTTTTCCTGTCTTTTCTGAGTGCCCCAGATGGGTACTCTTGTTTCTGAAGGAAGCATTTGATATCGTGATACCAAGGTCTGTCGTCTATGACTGCTTCAATCGCGAAGATGTAAGTGGGCCGTTCAAGGCGCATGATGTCGATCTTAGGTATGTCATTCCATCGACCTACACTAATCATGGAAGAGAGAGTGGCTAATGCATCAGCCATGTGATTCTCATCACGAGGGATGTGATGAAAGTCGACTCTGTTGAAGAAGGGTAACAACCTTCTTGCATAGTCTTTGTAAGGAATCAATCCTGATTGGTATGTGTTCCAATCTCCTTTTATCTGGTTAATAACCAGGGCTGAATCGCCGTATACGTCCAAGTTTTTGATCCTTAAATCAATCGCTTCTTCGAGACCCATGATACATGCTTCGTATTCGGCCTCGTTGTTCGTACATTTGAACGTAAGTCTGGCGGTGAAAGGAATGTGGGTACCCTGAAGGGTAACAATGATTGCCCCAATTCCGTTTCCATAATGATTGACTGCTCCGTCAAAGATAAGTCCCCACTGGGAACCTGGTTCTGGCCCTTCACTGGGTAGCGGTTCATCGCAATCTTTCATTTTTAGATACATGACATCTTCGTCTGGGAAGTCAAACCCAATTGATTCTTGATCGTCAATCGGTTGATGAGCCAAATGATCGGCTAAAATACTTCCTTTAACGGCTTTCTGAGCATGGTACTCTATGTCATATTCTGATAGTAACATCTGTCAACGGGCAATCCCTCCCGTGAGAGCAGGTTTTTCGAAAACGTACTTGATTGGATCCATTTCGGAGACCAACCAAGTAGTATGACGAATCATGTACTGGCGAAGACGTTTGGCTGCCCAAGCCAAAGCGCAACAAGTTTTCTCAAGCATTGTGTACCGAGTTTCACAGTCGGTGAATTTCTTGCTCAAATAGTAAATGGCAGACTCTTTCCTTTTAGTTTCATCTTGTTGGCCAAGTACACATCCCATTGAGTCCTCTAGGACTGTGAGGTAAATGATTAGTGGTCTTCCTTCCACTGGAGGTGATAGGATCGGAGGATTCAACAGATATTCCTTGATACTGTCGAAGGCGGTTTGGCAATCTTTTGACCAAACGTAATCCTGGTTCTTTTTGAGTAATTTGAAAATCGGCGCACATGTCGCGGTCATAAGGAATATGAATCTGGAGATGTAGTTCAAACGTCCCAGGAATCCTCTGACTTGTTTTTCAGTTTTCGGAGAAGGCATTTCTTGAATGGCCTTGACCTTGTCAGGATCAACTTCAATTCCTTTCTGGCTGACGATGAACCCTAGTAATTTCCCCGAACGGACACCAAAGGTGCACTTGTTAGGATTCAAGCGGAGCTTGAATTTTCTTAGACGTTCGAACAATTTTGACAGATGTTCAACGTGCTCATCCTCTGTTCTTGATTTTGCAATCAAATCATCGACATATACCTCGATTTCTTTGTGTATCATGTCATGAAACAGAGTAGTCATGGCCCTTTGATAGGTTGCTCCGGCATTCTTCAAACCGAACGACATTATCTTGTAACAAAAGGTACCCCATGGGGTAATGAACGAAGTTTTCTCCATGTCTTTCGGCGCCATTTTGATCTGATTATAGCCCGAGAATCCATCCATGAAGGAGAATACTTTGAACTTTGCTGTGCTGTCAACTAGCATGTCAATGTGTGGTAAAGGAAAGTCGTCCTTTGGATTTGCCTTGTTCAGATCTCTGTAATCGACACACATTCTAACCTTTCCGTCCTTTTTGGGAACGGGTACGATGTTGGCTAACCATTGAGGATATTCAGATGTAGCGAGGAAACCCGCGTCAATCTGTTTCTGTACCTCCTCTTTGATTTTAATGGCCATGTCCGGGTGAGTCCGTCTCAACCTTTGCTTTACTGGCGGACATTCTGATCTCAACGGTAAGTGATGTTCCACGATGCTGGTATCCAACCCTGGCATATCCTGATAGGACCAAGCGAATACATCGGGGAATTCTTTGAGAAGCTTTATCAAACTTTCTTTGACAGTTGGACTGAGCAGTGCTCCTATCCTGATTTCTTTTCTCTCTTTTTCTGAACCCAAGTTTACCGTTTCCAACAGCTCTTTGTGAGGTTCAATGGACCTTTCCTCTTGTCTGAGTAGTCGGGAGATCTCTTCTGGAATTCCGTCGTCATTTTCTTCTTCAGCCTCGAATACCGGGAACTCAAAGTTGGGAGAAGGCATCGGATCGTATATTTCAACGGGGTATAAAACAAGTAATCTGCATGACGTAATGATTCGTGTTTAGAAGAGATAGAGAAAATGCAAGTGTGTGCAGTGTATTTATTTTACTGCTTGTTTTTTATTTTTGAATGTTTTTTAGGATTACCATTTTCTGAAAAAGCAAAAAGAGAAAACAGCAATAAATGCGGAAATTACAGAACAACGTTATTTTATTAATGAACAAGTCGAATCTTGAAACTACAACCCTATAAAACAAAACTCTGTCGCTTTGGGCAAAGCGAAGAGGGAAGTTTACAGAAAATGAGCCCTCTCAAAACATCCGTTTCACCTGGGCAGGGTGAAAGGTTAAAGATGGCAATTACTTTGACCGACGAACGACCTTCGGAACCTCGACAGCAACCCATTGGCGGTGAACTCCTCGGTGAATCACAAAGTCTGGCACCTTCCTTGATTTGTCTTCAGAAATGACGCTGATTTCTGGTGGAGCAGGATCATTGGAATCTGTCTCCCAAGCAGAATTGTCGTAGGAGGATTCCTCTATTGCATTTTGCATAGCATTTGTGCTCTCAGCTGTATCTCCCCATTTAGTTGGCTGGATATCTTCGAGCCTGATACGAGAGCTTTGGGAGCGGTGTACTTGACCATAAAGTCGTATTTTCCACTTGGTTGTCCCAAGGTGTCCCAAACTTCTTTGGAACTGGAGAAGTCATCCCTCTCGATGACGTTGACCTCAGGAAAAGCATGGTTGATGAATTCTAGTCCTGCAAACATTGCGAATTCATCTTCATGTTGAGTAGTTTCCGAATGACCTGAGTGTTGATCCCATGACAGGGTGGGGACACAGGTATTCTGTTCAATGACGCTCAACTAAGTTTCATTGTTCGGCTGACTTTCTTGCCCCAAGTTTCCTGGGTAAGGCTGCCACATTGGCAGACCATCCATCGGGCCATAGTAATTGTGATCAAAGTTTTCTTTCATCAGAGTGTCTTCCTCTAATGAATTTGGCGGAGCACGGCATCCTTCCGGATCACAATCTCCGTAGATCATTTCGACATCTGATCTTGGTATAAATCTCGGACTTTCTGTAGGAAAGCAAAAAGGCATAGGCACCTATTCCTGAGACATATAGCCGTCCTTGTTAAGGTAGGACTTCCATTCTCCATCTGTGTCAGAGGGATCTTCCTCATTGATAGCATGAACTGTCTGAGACACTGGGTGAAGAAAACCTCCTATGTGGAAGAAGTTTTGAAGGGGATGAAGACTTTCATCGTTGGCGGCCGTCTGAGTACAGGTCGCAGAAAAACCAAGACCCTTCTTTGTTTTATTGTTAATAGGAATGACAAGCCGTCCCCATCCTGTCGTATCGGTACTCTCGACCGCTTTGATAGCATCTTTGTATGAAGAAATTGAAGTTCCTTCTTCCGATTGATCGTTCTTGCTCACCGATAGTGCTTGGAACTGAGTTCCAATAACCTCCTCGGGTTCTACACAAGCAGATGATGGTAGGTTACTCACAAGCAAGGCTTGTTCCCCACAAACCGTGACAAGTTGATCGTTCTTGACGAACTTTAGCTTTTGGTGGAGGGTTGAAGTAACCGCTCCAGCCTGATGTATCCAAGGTCTTCCTAATAAGCAACTGTATGTTGCCCGGATGTCCATGACCTGGAAAGTGATTTGGAAAGTGTGAGGACCAATAGTTATGGGAAGATCAACTTCGCCGATAACTGTTTTTCTGGATCCGTCGAATGCTTTGACGACGACCTCGCTGACTCTCATCGGAGGGCCCTTAAATGATAATTGCGTCAAAGTGGACTTCGGCATAACATTCAGGGCTGACCCTATGTCTACCAGTACATTGGCTAAAGCATCGCCCTGGCAGTTAACTGTAATATTGAGCGCCACGTTATGACGACGACCCTCTTCAGGTAATTCCTCATCACTAAATCCTAAATTATTGCAGGAAGTGATGTTAGAGACAATGCTATCGAATTGTCTGATTGTTACATCCTGTTCCACAAAGGTTTGCTCCAAGACTTTCTGTAGAGCATCTCTGTGCGCTTCTGAACTGAGTAACAGTGATAATACTGAGATCTTTGAAGGAGTCTATAACAGTTGATCAACAATGTTATATTCACTCCTTTGGATGAGCTTTAGCATCTCATCTTTGTCTTTTGAAAAGTCGGGATTACCAGATTGACCGACTGGTGGATCAGGAATTTCTGCCTGAAGTTCCTTTTCTTTGTTGGATTCTCCAACCCCTCGGTTGAAGATTCGACCGCTCCGTGTTACACGACTGATGTCTGCAATATTCATGACGGAGGGTAATGGAATTTCCTTTCCATTCTCGATTATTGTTGCACCGTATTTGTAAGGGATTGCCTTAGCTGATTCATACGGTAGTGGCCCCTGTAGATAGATGACTATGGGAACCTTCTGATTTTTCTGACCATCATAAGTAATCTCGATCCGTTCCTGGTTGGGAACTTTAGATTCGTCAAGTAGAGGAATGATGGCAAAAACATCCCTGGTCCTATGATGACTAAAGATTGTGACAACATCCTCAACTTGATCGGCAAGGTAGTTCGGCGACCAAATGATGGGTCCTGAACCGGGATATGGACGAATTTCTCCATGATCGACCTGACCCTGAAGAGGTGCTCTCACAAGGTAACACCCTTGGTTACTTTCCGAACAGACGCTACAACTGTCATAGTTGTGTGGTGGCACCTGGCCACGCCCACTTTGAATACAATGTAACCTCACTAGGTTACCTTCCATTGATCGGACATCCTGACTTTGACGACGAGTAGGATTCCTGTTATTGATACTAATCTGCTGAGTATCTTCGTCCATATAGATTGGCATCCACCAGTGATTTAACAAGTGCTGAAGTGCCTCCTGGACAAGGGTACAACCTCGATCGTTTTCGCAACCCGCTTTACAATTTTGATAGTCATGTGATATTAAGAATCCGAGTCGGACCTGCTCAGCATGTAACTCTACCAGGTTGGTATTCATCACGCGAATGTCAAAGATCTGAACCATGTTGATTTGATAGGAGTTCCTATCATGGTAGTCTTGGATCCATCCAAGATCCATCTGACACTGGACGGCCTCTTGTATGAAAGAGCATCCCTGTTTGTTTACCGAGCAAATCAGACAGGAACTGTAATCGTGCCGCGGAAGATTATGATACTGGCTTTGCCTTGAGTGCATCGCCACCAAGTTGACATTCATCGCACGGATGTCGTGGTTTTGAATGACGTTGGAATTCATGTAAACCGTGTTAACTCCACAAACTCGGTGCTCTTGGATCCATCCGAGATCCATTTGTTCCTGTAGATCTGATTGCACTACCGAACATCCTTGGTTATCTTTAGAGCAGATATCACACTGGTGATGGTTATGAGGGGGCACATGGCCATATCCACTCCGTCTACAATGCATCTTGACCAGATTGGTCCCCAATAAGAGTACATCGTGAATTTGATAGACATTGTTAGTCTCTTTCTCAATCAGATTGACTGTAGCTTTCTCATGTTGAGGCAGCGGGTTCGTAAGAACATTAGGATTCGTATCTTTGAAAGATAAGAGCCCGCTCCTAACAAGCTTTTGCACGTCGGATTTGAAATTGAGACAAGTCTCAATGTTATGCCCTGAACCTCCTTGATGATAAGGGCATGTTTGATCTGCTTTAAACCAAAAAGGCGGATTTTCCGGAACTGAAAGGGGAGACTTATTCTGAATGTGCCCCTTAGCCAGCAGTAATGGAAACAGCTCTGCGTACGTTACGGGTATAGGATCAAATCCTGGTGGCCGTATTGTACGGTTGTTGTTATATGGAGGACGAGCCTGCTGAAGAGGCTGTTGTGTCCTTAGTTGGTTAGGTTGGCTCTGCGCAACCTGAGGTTGATACATAGGAACAGGCGCGGGGCCGATAGCAGGAGTAACAGCTGCTACTGGCTGATAACGACGCCTTTGCTTTCCGAGAGAGATATTCCCAATATCTTGCTCTTTTTTCTTAGGGAGAGCACTACCGTATTTTTTAGTACCGCTCGTCGATCCAGTGTCTTTTACCAAACGTCCTTCTCGGATGGCTTCCTCAAGACGTACACCCATGCCGACCATTTCGGTGAAATCACTGGGTGCACTGGCAATCATTCGGTCATAGTAAAATGAGCTTAAGGTCTTTAAGAAGATTTTTGTCATCTCTTTTTCCTCAAGAGGTGGACAAATTTGAGCGACAATTTCACGCCACCTTTGAGCATACTCCTTAAAGGTTTCCTTTTCCTTTTGGGACATTGATCTGAGTTGATCTCTGTCGGGTGCTATGTCCAAATTGTATTTGTATTGTTGGACGAAGGCAGTACCAAGATCTCTGAATGTACTGATCGTAGTACTGTTTAAACCCATGTACCATTTGAGTGCGACACCGGTTAAGCTATCCTGGAAGTAGTGAATCAGCAGGTCCTGATTCTCCGTCTGAGCTGACATCCGCCGAGCGTACATCACCAGGTGGCTCTGAGGGCAAGAGTTACCCTTGTATTTTTCAAAGTCGGGCACTTGGAATTTGTGCGGAACATTCACATTTGGGACTAAGCAGAGGTCTGCGGCGTCTTTTCCAAAGAGATCCTGACCGCGAATGGCTTGCAGCTCTTTCTGCATTTCCAAGAACTCCTCCTGGAATTCATCCATTCTGTCAAACCTAGTTTCCTTCTTACCAGAAGGTGTCTGTGGAATCTGTCCTTCCGGGATAGTGTGCACCACAGGGGGTGGTACCGTGACTATGGCAGTAAGTCTTGGTGCCTCCCGAAGTTTGTAACCTTCAGGAGTCTTCAGTATGCCCCTAGCATCTTCGCTTTCCCGAAGTTTATAACCTTCAGGCCCAACGGCTTCTGTTGTGATTCCCTGATCTTCAGTGATCGGCGGAACATATCCTTCCGGGATATAGTTAACAGGCATACCCCAAGGACGATCTTTCGGCATCTGATACCTAGAATCATACTTTTCTATGATGGGCGTTGAGGTGATCTCTGAGATCACAGTTCTTTGTAGCTGAGCTTATGCCATGGCTTGCATGTCGTTACGAAGCTTTCTCATATCCTCTCTCAGAGCGTCGATCTCTTCTTTCAACTCTCTGTTTTCTTCCTCAAGATCATCCATCTTTTTCTGACGATTGGCCCGAGTATTATACGAATGAGACAGTTTGAGTCTAGAATCGAGACACAAACGTGAGATTCGTAGGGAAGAAGAATACGCGATGTGAGAATGATGAATGCAATGATTATATTAATTGTTGTTTTTTGGTTTAATCAAAATAAACTTCGACAATTAGATTGCAAATATCAAACAGTGGGGAAACCCCTTTTTTATTGAATTCCAAAGGATTACAGAAATGGAAATACAGTAGATTACAAAGTGCAGAAACAGAAACCTAAACTAATGGGTCCCGAGTCCTCTCTGAGGAGAAACCGGGTGCTGATTCTGGTATCTTCCTTTTCTTTGACCGGGGCGCTGGGGCCGTTGTCGGGTTGTCAGTCCTTTGCCAAGTGAAAGGAGTGAGCAAATTCCTTTGGTCATCTTGATTCTCTACAGCATCTTTCTCTTTTAGTAGTTGCTGTATTTGGATACACTCTACGTCGAGGGTGCGGTACTTGTTCTTCCAAGATCTTATTTCCTTTTGAACTTTGTTGAGAGTAACCTGAAGCTTTTCAGTTTCTGTCATGAAGTACATGACAGTTTCCCTCGGTGGAAGAATTCCGTAACGAGGATAAGGCATTTTTAGCTTGAGAGCTCTGGTTTGTATCCAATGGAGATAAGGCTCCACCGAGACACAGTCCGGTTTTCCCAGAGACTCTCGTCCTTTCTTATGAACCTGTTTCCAAGCTTGCACTATTTCCATCTTTAGTGCTCTGTCATTTTCTCCTTCTTTGAAGAAAAGACCTTCCAGATGAACACCCAGTGGGATGTGTCTCATCGGGTATCCAAATTGACGAAAAACTAATATCGGATGATAGTTGATTCCTCCTTTAGTTCCTATGAGGGGTACGCTAGGGAAGTTTCCACAACGGTCAATGATTCTGATTCCCTCATAAATCCTATTACACCAATCTATATCGGAATTGGTGAGAGACATGATCTTCTGCGACCAACGTAAGACACTCTTGCAATCCCAAAAAGCAGCAGACTTGGGCAAGTGAGAGATAAACCATTTGTGAAGCAAAGGTACACAGCATGTGATCTCCCCTCCGCTGTACAAATTTCCTAAGTGTACAGAATGATACGCATCTGCGAGCAAAGTCGGCACAGGGTTTCCAATGAGAAAAACCTTAATAGCGTTGATATCGACGAAGTTATTGATGTTGGGAAACAAAAATAATCCGTAGGTGAGCAAGACAAAGATGCTTTCAAAAGCAATCCCGTTCCCTATACTAGCGAAGTATAGAGCCTTTTTTGTCAAGAACTGCGCTAGCAAACCTTGGATGCCACCCTTAGTAATCATGTGAGTCTTGACCTCAGACTCGTCCAAATGAATTACTCTTGCAATAGTCTGATTCTTTGGAATTTCTTCCAGTCCAGAAAATGGAGCTCGATCAGTGATATGTAAATCAGCCAGATGAGAATACTCCTCCAGCATTGGTGATAGCTGGTAATCCAGGAATGTGAAACAGTGATAAATCGGATCGTAGAATTGAATGAGCACGTCCATGATCCCCTCAATCCATGATCCCCTCGAATCTCTCCAATCAAATCCAAAGCCCAACCTCTAAAAGGTCATAGTTTGATTATGGAATGTAGCTCACTTGCAGGGATATGCTGTATGCCAGCATGAACTTGACATTCCTGGCAGCCCTTGGCAAATTCAATGCAATCCTTTAGCAAGGTAGGCCAATACATGCCTTGTCGAAATAATAGCCATTTCATCTTATGACCTACTAGATGTTCCCCACATCCCCCACTATGGACAGTCGAAAGGGCAAGATATGCCTCTGATTTACTCAGACATTTAAGTAAGAATCCCTCAGGGGTCTTTTTAAATAATTCATTACCTAGAAGAACATAACTTAAGCTTGATACCTGACCTTTCGCTCTGTGGATATTGTTGGATTCTATAAGTATTCGACTATGGGCTTCCTCCAGTCTTTGTCCGTCAAGCTGTGTATTGCAAAAATCTCAAAATTTTCTTCATCAGCGTATCCAAGCTTCGTCACTTCTAGATCTGATGGGCATAATCCAACAGACACAACTTTACCTATAACTTTGATTGCCTCTTGTAACTTTTCCTTCAAAACTTTATACCCAGAAGCAATCTGAGCCAAGTCATTGGCCAGTTGATTCTCTAGTCGAGGTATGTGTCGAATGCTTACCACTTTGAATTCCTTCAGTAGTCTGTTGGCTATTACAAAGTACATTATATGATTTTCCTTAACACATTTGTACTCCTTTGTAATTTGCTTTATGACCAACTCTGAGTCTCCCATTATTTCGACTCGAGTTGCCCCAAATTCTAACAAAATCTCAAGTCCAACTATTAGGGCTTCATACTATGCCTCGTTGTTGGAACAAAGTCCATTGACCTTATACTTGAATTTTGTTGGAATTTTATTAGGAGAAATAATTAACACACCTACGCCTGTTCCATCTTTATGGCTAGATCCATCGAAGTATAACTTCCAAGGTTCCAGTTCAACGTAATTCAAAGTGCTTTCATTTATGGAGTTGTCGACTATGAAGTCCGCTACCACTTGTCCTTTAACTTCCTTTAAAGGCTTATATGTTAAAGAGTATTCAGTCAATGCTAGTGCCCATTTATCAATTCGACTATGCACAATAGGTTTAGACAACATATGTTTAATAACATCAAAATGAGACGAAACATAAACATCAACTTGTTTTTTATATTGCTTTAATTTTGTACAAGAAAAATACAAGCATAAGCATAATTTTTTGATCATGTTGTAATACCCCAAAATTTGCTCTTCCCTTTTGGCATCATAGCATGGCATTATCATTTATCATATCATATCCATCTCATTAGCATTGCATTGCATTTAACATAGAAAAATGAAGCATGGCATCCTTCTTACCATCAGGGCATGTGATCAGGTGGAAGGTGGACAATCAAGGGATCATTCAAAGCACAAAAAGGTCAATCAAGTTGGCTCTAGGCAAGCCAAGAGGTCTCTCATGTCTCATACTATCTCAATTGATCTTCCAAAACCTCAAGGAAGTGAGATTCAATGGAAGATTGAAGCACTACATCTTTCACTATGCAAGAGATTCAAAAATTGAAGGAAAACCCTCAAAAGAGATAGCTCATTGATTCAAAATCATTCTCAAGTGGCATTTCTCATCATCCTTTAAGAGGATACACAACATACTCTGAGGAATTTGGATTTGGAAGATGTGCAATTTCCTCCTAACCAAAGGGGGTCAAAACTAGGGTTTCCCATTAAATCAGGGAATCTTTGATTTTTTGGACAAAGCTTGTTGTCATGGTATTCTACATGTTCTTAAGTGTATGTGTGTGGAAGATTGCATCTCAATTGGTTTTAGAAGTGGTTCAATTGGAAGAAAGATCAAGAATCAGAGAAATTGGGGCAAAGTCAAATAATCAGAGGAAAAAGTCAACTCTTGACTTTTTGAGGCCAAATTCATGAAATTCATGTTACATATGTCCAATGTACAAAATTTGATCAAGAAACTCCAAAGGAATCATGAAAAAATCAAGATGTGGAAAGTTGCCATTTTTGGATGAAGAAGGGTTACTAAAAATAGCAAGTTTTGGCCATTTTGCATCAGAATTTGAACCAAGGCCATTTAAATTTGGAGCACCAAATGAAAAATCCACTCTGCCTCAATGAAAGATCTTGTTTTAAGCTTCAAATCCATGTGTAGAACATCTCCATTGGATAAAAATTGAGAGAGATATGATTGATCAAAGTTGGAGGAAAGTAGGTTCAAAACTAGGTCATGACCAAGATTTTCAGGTCACGCGCGCAATCATTTTAACAAACAGTTGGTGGGCCAAATGTCCACTCATTTTTCTCATGGTTAAAGGCCTCAAATGAAAAACTTTTCAACATCAAAGTTGTTCCTTGTAGTGTCCTCTTCAATGTTGATGTTGTGAAAATTTTGATTTAACCAAGTTATGAGATAGTTTGGAGGGTTCAAAGTCATGTTGTTTGTGCTGAAATTTTGTGTGCCCAGTTGCCATGCCAGCCAACCTCTGGCCATGCCCACCAACCAGTTTTGAACCAATGCATTCATAGCTGTTTTTAGGCATATTTGAGACCTCATTTTACTTCAACTTGCAAACCAATGTTGTTCCCCAATGTACCATCTTTCTAATGACATCAATGTTTCATTGTTTCATTCACTAACCATGGAGAAATTCACCCTCAAACACCCACTGTTACCATGATGATTTGCTGCATAATATTTTGGTTCAAACATACATCAAGTACATGACAGAGGTTTTATGTGTGCTGCCTCATTAAGACCAACACATATCTGCACCTCTCACACCCTTGCTCGAATTATACATGAAGAGGGAAAGGTTGGAAGCGTGCTATAGAAGTTTAGCAGCAAGAACATGGTAACACATCATAAACCAGCTGCACCATATCATTGCTCTCCCTAACTAACTTGACTCAGTTAGTTAGGGATGACTCATTTAACTCCACATAACTCAGTTAACTCACTCATTAAACCATGGTTAGAGTTTACTATAAAGCAAAACCTCACTCTCTAATTTCATTTTTCAACTTCATTCTTTCACATTCTCTCCAAAGAACTCTCTCTGCTTTACTCTCAACATCACCATTGCCAAGAATTTTCGAGCTCATCTTGCTCATTCCACTTCAACACTTTCCTTGATTCTCTCAATTTCACAACAGTGCATTTGTTCTTGAAGCTTGGATTTCGCTCACTTCCATTGAATCATCATCAAGTTCTACATCTCAGCCTTTATTTGGCCAAGTGAAGATTGTAGAAGAGACGAGACCTCTGGTTTTCTGAAGAACACTTCAAAGTTTCAAAACTTCAGGTACGAATCTCCACCATTATAGGCCTAATGTGAAGTTGTTTCCAGGTTCTTGAAGCTTCTTACAAGCTCAAGAACTTGTCCGGTTAGTTGATAGGCCTTTAGAGGTATAGTGCACAACTTAGGGCTTGCTTTAATCTCCTCTGTTTTCTCTGTGTGTGATTGTTATGTGGAAAATGATGTTAGATTCACGATGTGCATAGCGTAAGCTTCATTTTGATACCACATTTGTGCATTTTGGTGAGAATTGAGGTTGCAGACGGTGGAGGTGTAACCGGAGAAGGTGACCGGAGGTCATCTCCGGCCGGTGACTGTAATTGCTAGGGTTTCACTATGTTTTAATCGTGGCCTTTGATTGCTCTTAATCCTACGTTCCAAAATGTGCCAACACATAAAAAAAAGCGTGCAAGTCACATGCCAATTTTCTGAACTCACTTGAACTTTGTATGGCATGGTACACGACAGGGAGTGTGGACATTCACGTGTGTTTGTTGATCATGCATACGTTGACTTTGGTTTGACTTGGACTTGATCTGATGGTTGGGAGTGAGTCAAGATTGTTGACTGAGAGTGCATGCTTGCTATTGTGTTATGCGCTGAATTGGACCTTATTCAGATTGATAATTACACCCCCCATGTATTGAAGCCCAATGATTTTGAACTGTCCAATTGCTATGTTCATACCCCCCTGCATTTTGCATTTATTTTTCATTTTTATTTCTTTCTACACGTTTGATTTCTAATTTTTAAAAATACCAAAACATATTGGAAAATTCTACAAAAATTCATGTGTATTCTTAAAACATTTAGGAAATTTTCTATGATTTTATTTTCTGATTTTATGACCATTTTGCCCCTGTTCCATTATTTCTTTTGAATTTCCATTTGCATGCATACTTAATGTGACATATGATTTTGTGCATTTTTGTTCTTGATCATAAAAAATGATTTTGATGCCTTTCTTTTTGCATTGTGGTCACAACATGTTGAGGTATGTTTGAGATTTATGAAATGATTTTTAAGTCTTTTTTGGATGACTTTTGATGTGTTGCTTTGAGCATGAATGCATGAAGCTTCCATGAGACTTTGACCTAATTGTTGAGTGACTTTGGTTCTGATTCATTGCTTGTGGACTTGATATGTTAATGACATGTGTTTAAGGTGTTTGATTGGTGAAAGTCATAATTTTTGAAGCATGTTTGCTATTTGTTTGAAGCATGAAGTTTAACTTGTTCATTTTGTGAATGCATGCCTCATGTTTGGTTTGCTTGATCATGAAGGCACTTGTGCCATGAGTTGTGGTTTTGTTGGAGGATGTATAGCATGTTAATTGACTTCTGATTGTGACATTTGGGTTTCATCTTTGCATGTTTGATGTTTATCTTGCACCTTAAGTCACTTGTTTCACAAGTATGAACCACATTCACATCACTTCACCTTTTCTTCTTTGCTTCTTGTTGGATTGAGATTTTGTTTGCATGATTTGGTATGCACATTTAGGATAACATTAGGTTGTGTAAATATGAGTTACATTCTGACTTGGAAGCATGTATAGCACTTAATCTCATTTTACTTTGTTTGTCAACTTGTTTGAATTTGATTTGTTCATTATATTTTCTTACTTTACTTGTAAGTGATTGTGCTAACCATGTAGGGGCTTTGGTAAGTTTCAATTGAGTGTGGATAAGGAATCCACATTCAACTTCTATCCTTTCTCTTTTACAATTCCATTTTGTGTTTTGTTAAGCACTTATGTGCTTTCTTTTAATAACTCATCACTTTCCCATTGTGAATTACAATTCATCTTCTACTTTAGAAGTGAATTGTTTAATTCTTTCCTTCTTTAGACTTTAGGTTGAAACCTCACAAACCTTTAGGATCACTCCCTTTAATCTTCAATTAGGATTGAGTCTTAGTCCATATAGGTTTTACCTTTTCTCCTCTCTTGAGTCTCTTTTCTCATCTCAAAGAAAATTCAAAACATATAATAAAGGTAGGCATTTATTGCATTTAGGCCTTTCATATAAAGAAAAGATTATAAGGGGTCTTCTCTTGTAATCTTAGAATGTGTAGCATATGGCCCATCTTAGGTCAATGTGTTACATATTTGATCTTGTATGAGGGACTTAAATGCAATACTTGTTGAAAGTGCAAATAATAAAAAACACTTCTTCACTTCATAATCAACAAAATACTTAATAAACACAAGTATGCTAGTGTGTTTGAACCTTGACAATTGGAACTAAGTGTGGGGGTCTTCTTCACTCTTAGTGTGTATTCTTACCCATTCCATCTTGGAATGTGAGAACGTACACATTCCAATGGCTAAGATCCAGATACACTGTCATATGCAAACAAATCCAAAACACTTCCTTCTAAAAGACAAAAACAAACAATAACGTCTTTCCTTCGGGAATTCTTTTCTCATCTCATTCATTCTCAACGCACGAACGCGCTTCTACTCGTTCTCTTGCAAGACGGTAACGCACTCGGACCAGCGAGCCTGCAACACCTGAGCTAGAACGTTAGCCGTTCCTTAAAAAACACAAACAATTCATCCCTAGTGAGGGGAACTACGTCGCTCTGATTCTCATGCTCCCGATGAGATACGTAGGCAGTGGGGTAGGGCCCATGCGAGCACTTCTTTTATTTTCCCTACATTTGTTTCTCTTTCTCTTTTCATTCCTTTTCTAGTTCCTCTTCCAGTATTCTTTTCTATCACCCTTTGATCGAGACAAGCAAGCGTGGATCCCATCGGGTACGATGGACGCGAGGGGGTGCTAATACCTTCCTCTCGCGTAACCGACTCCCGAACCCAGTTCTTTGGTCGTAAGACCATGCTTTTTCCTTTCTCTCAGGTTTACGCGGTGTTTCCTTTCCCTCTCTTGGGATAAATACACATTGCTGGCGACTCTGTTCGGTGCCACTTTCGCGTTTGTACTAGGATGAAAATCCCGGGAGCGACAGCTGGCGACTCTGCTGGGGATAACGAGTCCAGAATCTCTGGATCCCTAAGCGAGTCAATCCTAGCGCTTGTCTGTTTTTCTTTCATTGGGTGTTTACTGTTGTGTTGTATTTACTGTTTTATTGTATGGTTATTTACTGCTTTACTGTACATTACTGTATTTACCGTATTTTAGCATTTTCATTTCATATGATATATTATGCTATACTGGACTGTGTTGTTTTCTGTTTGGCGGGCGGGATTTCTGAGAGATAAGCCCATTACACAGGCTTGAGTATACACTTAGAATTAGAGTGGAGAGTAGTGGGACCTACGTGCCGTTTGGAGTGCGTTGGGTGTTCACGAAATTCACAGCTAGATGAGGCTATCTTGGGACACGTCGTGGCATACGCATCTTGCGTATTCCAGGATGTAGATCTAGAGAGCTGTCGACTCTAGTGACCGATCATGAGGACCTTAGTGGAGATATCCCTTTTTAGTGGTGACAATGGCAGACCACATTCTGTGGCAAACCCATTCGCACCCGAGGGCCCACTTTGGAACTTGCATAGGATGACTTTTATTTTCTAAGGGGAGTCAGTGGACGACCTCTTTGATTGGCATAGCATTGTATCCTACGGGCTGAATGTGCTATTGCTTCTCAAACCTCCGAAGCTGACAAGCCTTATTTTCTAAGAACCACATGTGAGTATGGGCGGGATGTTTACAGGTTTGCAGGAAACCCAGCCTCCTACCTACCTTACTTGTGATTCTATGATGATTTCAGACATTGTATCCTATGACAGTGATTTAAGTGTTCATCTCAGATATTGCCAGACTCAGTACAGAGACACAGTGCACACAGTTCAATACAGACACCGACACTTGATTACCTGATCACATGCCCTTTTGCATTGCATTATCATATCATAACAGTTATGTTTGTCATTTTCAGGTGCATAATACATTTCTGATTCCAATCCATGGGTTCAACAGAGATCGTCGCCGAGAGAAAGAACAATGTGTCTTACAAGTTTCCAGATCCTGTCTTGGATTCATTGCTCAAAGTTATAGATATGGCTGGTCCGGGTATTCTTGATAGGTTTCAGAAGAGCTACGGGAATTTGGTTGGGATGGTCCGTACAATCACCAAGTATGAGCATGATGCTTTACACACTCTGCTGCAGTTCTACGAGCCTTCGTTGAGGTGCTTTCTTTTTTCAGATTACATTTTGATGCCAACACTGGAAGAATTCTCATTTATTTTGGGAATTCCGATCACGTCGGCAATACCATTCTTCTCTGGTAGTTCTCCCAGCGTAAAAGAAATTGCTGCTGCTTTACAAATGGATCAGACATTGATAAAGAGCGGTGTGAGCAGTAAAAATGGAGTTAGCGGATTTCATTTAGAATTTCTGGCTGGACAGGCCCAAGAGGCTGCAAGTGCTAAAAATTGGACGGTTTACAATTCCATTCTGGCTCTCTGCATATATGGCCTAGTTTTCTTTCCCAATCAGCAAGACTTTGTGGATATGCAAGCAACGAGAGTTTTTGTCCTTAAAAATCCAGTCCCTACTTTGTTAGGAGATTTTTATCATTCCGTGCATTACAAGAATGAGAAAAGGAGGGGAGGATCTGTTAGTTGTTGCACTCCACTGCTGAGTCATTGGTTTTTCAAACATTTGCCTCAGACAGGTGCCTTTGTGGAAACCAAAGATGTGGCGAAATGGTCTAAACGATTGATGAGTTTAACTGCTGATAACATGGTATGGTTTGATCACCGGTTGTTGAGAATAGAGCTTGTCACAAGATGCGGAAATTTTCCAAATGTGCCTTTGATTGGCAGAAAAGGAGGGATCAATTATAATCCAGTTTTGGCCATCCGACAGTTTGGGTATGCTTCCAGATATCCTCCTACAGAGCAAGATGTGGAAGAATCTTTATTCTTTACAGGAACTAAAGATGCAAAGGTGGTAGAAGTAGTGAATGCTTGGAAAGATAAGCACAAAATTGGAAAAGCAGTTTTTGGAAAAGGAGATTGTAGATCTTATCCTGAATATGACAGGTGGATTGAGACGAAAGTAAAGGAATTGCTTTTACCCTTTTCAAGGGGACCTCTTTTATGTTCAGTACAGCCAGAACAACCCACTATGGTGGCTATTGAAGAATGTGAGAAGTGGAAGAAAATGGTCAGAGAGTTGCAGATAGAGAATTCTGGAATGAGCAGATGCCTTCAGAAAGCTCTAGCTGACAACAAAGAGTTGGAAAAGAGAGCCTTGAAAGCGGAAAAAACCTTGGCTGACAAAGAGGAAGATTTTGATGACCGAGCTCGGTACTTTCGGAAACTTACTTTGGGAGCAGATGACACTAGTCAGGCTCACAAGATTACAAAACAGGCTTTAGCCCGAAGCAAGGATTCATTAGCTCAACTTCGTCAAGCTTGGGATGAAGTCAGAATTGAAAATGCCGAGTTAAAGGATCAGTCGAAGACTAAAGACGAGGAGCTTAAAAAGGCACATGAGCAGAGGAGAAAGTACCGGGAAAGCCTCGGTAAGAGTCAGGAACAGCTAGAAGAAGCTAGAGGTGAGCTAAGGAATACCAAGAAAGAGCTTGAAGAAGTCATGATAGAAAGGGAGATACTCAAGACGCAAGCCGGCATAAAGAGACACAAAGGAGTGTGTGATGACGAGGCTCTGATGCTGCACATAGGTTCTTTAACTGAAGCTCTTGAGAAAAGGGATGTCTTGATCAAAGAAATGATTGAAAAGCCGAATCACCAGCGTACCCGTATACTTTTTGAGGAGATCAAATACTCAAGTGATAAGCTGAAGGGTGTGGAATTGTCAGACTGATGTTCTTTTCCTTATATTTTGTTGTTAATGGTTACCATCAGGCTTGTTGATGGATCCATTTTTCCTTGTATTGCATTTGCGGTTGAACCTTTCTTAAATATACTTGATTACTTCGTTGAATGAGTATGAGCAGTTTTATTCAGAATTATTCCTTATCAGATAGCTGCACACAAGCACATGACCACGACACGTCTCTTTATATCACAATTTCTGGTCTTCAGATTTCTGTGGTGGGATTGGAATCAGGGTATAAAGCACCTCGGAAATGACAAACATGGCATTGCATGGCATTGCATATGATTTTGCATTTTTGTTACTTGCTTTTCAGGTACTCGTTGCGGGGTCTCTAACCTTTATTTGGTTTCAGGCAGTATAGCGGAGAGTCATATTCACCGATATTCGACGCGAAGGAATCAAGTAAGAATCATGGATCAAGTGCAAAGTGATTTGGCTGAAATGAGGGCGCGTATGGACCAGTTCATGACCCTCATGACTGGCATGGCGCAAAATCAGGAGAGACTGAGGCTTCTGGTAGAGCGTCCCGACAATGGGCCCGAAGGTGATCATCATGACAATTCACAGGGACATGGCATTCCTCCCCCCGGTGGTAACCCTCCTCCTGGTGGTAACAATCGGGGTAATGGAAATGGTAGGCATGCTGGTGTTACTCTTGAGGATACTCTGGAAGACCAATTTACTCTGCTGGATGCTGATGTGGGTAATCAAGGTGATCGAAGGTATGATGAGTTAGCAGAGAAGATCAGGGCCATAGAATGCAAGAACTCTATGGGTATTGATGTTACCAGCTTGGGGCTGGTCTCAGGAGTCAGAATTCCCCCTAAATTCAAGCCTCCCACTTTCGATAAGTATCACGGCAATGCGTGTCCCCAAACGCATCTTCAAGCTTACTTTGGGAAGATTTCAGCCCATACGGATGACGAGAAGCTATGGATGCACTATTTTCAGGACAGTCTGGCTGGGGCGTCCTTGACCTGGTATATGAAGTTGAATAGAGCTGCTGTGAAGAATTGGAAAGATCTGGCAGAAGCGTTCCTGAAGCAATACCAATATAATATTGACATGGCGCCCAACCGCACCCAATTGCAGGGATTGTCACAAAATGCCAAGGAGAGTTTCAAAGAATATGCACAGAGGTGGAGGGAAATGGCTGCCCAGGTTCAACCTCCCTTATCAGACAGAGAAATGGCAGATATGTTCATGGGCACCTTGCAAGGGGCCTATCTGGATAGATTAGCTGCTTGTCCGTCAACTGGATTTGCTGATATTGTGATTGCGGGAGAAAGAATAGAAAGTCTGTTAAAGCTTGGAAAGATCCAGGATGTGAGTGGGGCTGGCTCTTCGGGGACGAAGAAACCGTTTGCTAGTAACCAGAAAAGACGAGAAGGTGATACGAATGCTGTGTTTAGAGGACGAGGCAGAGGGCGTTCTCGAGCTTATTATCAGGTAGATGCTGTAACAATCCCCACACCGTCTGTTCAGAAACAACAACCCCAACAACAAGTTCAACAGCAACAACCTTTTTTCCAGCAAAGGTCTAGACAGAGGGATCGTAAGATGGATCCTCTCCCTATGACTTATGCCGCGCTGTTGCCCCGGCTACTCGAGTTAAAGTTGGTAGAACTCCGTACTATGAAAGCTCCGGTTGCTGGAAACCTGCCACCTAACTTCGATGCTAATGCTCGTTGTGAGTTCCACTCAGGTGCTCAGGGGCACTCCATTGAAAAATGCTGGGCTTTCCATCATAAAGTACAAGATTTGATTGATGCTAAAGCCATCAATTTCTCTCCCGCTCCTAATATTACTCAGCATCCCATGCCTGATCATAGCGCAGCAAATGTGTACGCTATTGAAGATGGGAGGAGATTGAATCTGGTGACAGATATCCGTCAAGTGAAAACTTCTTTGTTGGTTGTAAAAGATCGTTTATTGAAGGGACAGGTGTTCCCGGGCTGTAATCAAGATTGCTTTGAGTGTATGAATCAGGAGAACGGCTGTGATAAGTTGAAGATGGGTTTACAGAATCTGATCGATGAAGGATGTCTACAGTTCGACAGAGTCGTGAAAGACACTGATGAGATATCAACCGTGACCATCTATTACACTCCCGCTGAGATTCAAATGCCGGTCAATGCAGTTCCCGTGGCGAGTGTTGCGCCAGAAGGGCCCAGTCCTGTCACTATCACGATGCCAGGACCAATTCCGTTCACATCCACGAAAGCTATCCCATGGCACTATGGGGCAGATGTATATTACGAAGGTAAAAAACAGGAAGTTGAGTCATCAGTCAGCCCAAATGTTGATAACGTAGGGGGTGTAGGGGGCTTTACAAGGAGTGGAAGGTTGTTCGCTCCCCCAACCTTGAGAAGTGATAAGGAGGTAGAAGCTGCAGCAAAGGATAAGGGTAAACAGGTGGTTGAAAGTGCACCTACACCTGAAGCAGAGACAAAGATTACTTTTGATAAGGAAATGGAAGAATTTATGAAGATAATCAAGAAAAGCGATTATAAGATTGTGGACCAACTGAATCAGACCCCTTCAAAGATTTCAATCCTGTCACTATTGTTGTGCTCTGATGCGCACCGACAGGCGTTGTTGAGAGTGTTGAAGAGTGCGTACGTGCCACAAGAAATTACTGTTAATCAGCTCGAGGGCGTAATCTCCAATGTTAATGTCAGCCATGGCTTGGGCTTTACAAGTAGAGATTTGACTGTTGAAGGAAGAAACCATAATAAGGCTTTGCATATCACGATGGAGTGTAAGGGCGCAGTGTTATCTCATGTACTGGTAGACACTGGTTCGTCACTCAATGTCTTGCCCAAGAAGGCATTAATGAAGCTGGAAGTTGATGGTTTGATCTTAAGGCCTAGTGAATTGGTGGTCAGAGCATTCGATGGGACCAGACGATCTGTGTTTGGTGAGGTGGAATTGCCCGTACAAATTGGACCACAGGTATTCAAATCCACGTTCCATGTAATGGACATACAACCTGCATATAGCTGCCTATTGGGACGCCCTTGGATTCACGGAGCCGGGGCTGTTACTTCTACTCTACATCAAAAGCTGAAGTATGAGTTTGAAGGGCAGGTTGTGACAGTGTGTGGGGAAGAAGACATCTTTGTGAGTCACTTGTCCACGTTCAAGTACATTGAAATGGATGGGGAAATTCATGAGATGCTGTGCCAATCATTCGAAGCAGTCAATATTGACGATGCACCTGAGTCTTCTTCTGTACCAGTTGGGGCTGGTACCTCCATTTCATCTTACAAACAAGCTGTCGAGGTCGTCAGGGCAGGCAACGCCCAAGGTTGGGGCAGGTTGATAGAGACCCCAATGAAGGAAGACAAATTTGGTATTGGTTATCATCCCTCTACAACTTCAGATGCGGGGAGCAGGGGACCCATTACTTTCAATAGTGGGGGAATTATCTACATGGACCAGTCTTGTGCAGCCACGGAGGATAGTGTTGACAGTGATTGTGACTTGGACAACTGGGTACGCCCTCATGTTCCGGGACAACAAGTGCAAAACTGGTTCGTTGAAGAAGTCATCCGGGTTACTCTTCAGACAGAGTAATTTTTCTTTGTTTTTTTTCTAACCATAATGCATGACAAAATCTTGCGCTCTGCCCAAGGCGTATAGATTCATTTGTAGGGCCACCATGGTTGCATTTGCAATGTTTAATCATTAATAAAGGACGTTTTGCAATCAAATTTTGTTCTCTGTCTTTCAGTTTTTATTTTTGCACAAAAAATATAAAATGGCAATGTTTCATTTTCTTTTGTTTTGCTTAAAAATAAATTCTAAAATAAGGCATGAACCCGTTCATGCAGACTTGATCCTCCGGATACCACTGATAACGATTTTGATATGGCTATGTATGACTTTGACAATCCGATTTATCAAGCCGAAGAAGGGGATGAGAAAGATTGTGAACTCCCTGAAGAACTGGCCAGATTGTTGAAACAGGAGGAAAGGGTCATCCAGCCTCATCAGGAGACTGTAGAAATCATCAATATTGGTACCAAGGACGCCAAGAAAGAGATCAGGATTGGTGCCAGCTTGCAAGCAGATGTGAAGCAAACTTTGACGGAAATGTTGCGCGAGTATGTTGACGTCTTCGCCTGGTCGTATCAAGACATGCCGGGGTTGGATACGGATATTGTCGTGCACAGGCTACCATTGAGAGAAGAATATCCGCCAGTCAAGCAGAAACTTCGTCGGACTCACCCCGACATGGCTTTAAAGATTAAGGAGGAAGTCCAGAAGCAGTGGGATGCTGGTTTTCTTGCTGTGACAAAGTATCCTCCATGGGTAGCCAACATCGTGCCAGTACCGAAGAAAGATGGAAAAGTGAGAATGTGTGTGGATTATCGAGATCTCAATAAAGCTAGCCCGAAAGATGATTTTCCACTACCTCATATTGATGTGCTGGTCGATAATACAGCTCAGTTTTCAGTGTTCTCATTTATGGACGGTTTCTCCGGGTACAACCAGATCAAGATGGCACCTGAAGATATGGAGAAGACCACGTTCATTACTCCGTGGGGTACATATTGTTATAAAGTAATGCCTTTTGGGTTGAAAAACGCAGGGGCAACGTACCAGCGGGCGATGGTGACATTGTTTCACGACTTGATTCATAAGGAGATCGAGTGTTATGTAGATGATATGATTGCCAAGTCGAGAACAGAAGAGGAACATCTGGTTAATCTGAAAAAGCTGTTTGAAAGGTTGAGAAAGTTCCGTCTGAGATTAAATCCAAACAAGTGCACGTTTGGGGTGCGTTCTGGAAAGTTACTGGGCTTCATTGTGAGCGAAAGAGGAATCGAGGTTGATCCTGCCAAGGTGAAAGCAATACAAGAAATGCCTGAACCGAGAACAGAAAAAGAGGTTCGTGGTTTCTTGGGTAGATTGAACTACATTGCGAGGTTCATATCTCACCTAACAGCCACGTGCGAACCAATATTTAAATTGTTAAGGAAAGATCAAACGGTCAGGTGGAATGACGATTGCCAATTGGCATTCGATAAGATAAAAGAATACTTACAGGAACCTCCGATTCTAATGCCTCCAGTTGAAGGGAGACCGCTGATAATGTATCTGACAGTGCTTGAAGGTTCCATGGGTTGTGTTCTCGGTCAACATGACGAGACAGGTAGGAAGGAGCATGCTATTTACTACCTGAGCAAAAAGTTCAATGATTGTGAGTCCCGATACTCAATGCTTGAAAAGACATGCTGTGCGCTTGCATGGGCCGCTAAGCGATTGAGGCAATATATGGTTAGGCACACGACCTTGTTGATTTCAAAAATAGATCCTATCAAGTATATTTTTGAGAAACCAGCATTGACAGGCAGAGTTGCACGGTGGCAAATGGTCTTGACAGAGTATGACATTCAGTACACTTCACAAAAGGCCATCAAAGGAAGTATCTTGTCCGACTATCTTGCGCAACAGCCGATTGATGATTACCAACCCATGAAGTTTGACTTCCCTGATGAAGACATCATGTTTCTCAAAGCTAAAGACTGCGAGGAACCACTTCCGGAGGAGGGGCCAGACCCTGAATCCAAATGGAGTCTGATGTTTGATGGGGCTGTCAATATGAATGGGTGCGGAGTTGGAGCAGTTCTTATCACGCCGGAAGGTGTTCATATGCCGTTCACTGCCCGAATAACTTTCGGATGCACCAACAATGAAGCAGAGTACGAAGCTTGTATAATGGGGATCGAGGAGGCGATTAATCTACGGATTAAAACCCTTGATATATTCGGTGATTCAGCTTTGGTAATCAATCAAGTGAAAGGGAGTTGGTACACGCACCAAGCAAATCTAGTGCCGTATAGAGATTATACGAGGAGATTGCTGACATTTTTCACAACAGTGAAACTGTACCACATTCCTCGAGATGAGAATAGGTTCGCTGATGCCTTGGCCACTCTGTCTTCCATGATCAAAGTGCAAGGATGGAACCATGTACCTAAGATTGAGGTATCCCGCCTTGACAGACCAGCATTTGTGTTTGCGGTCGATGCAACGTCTGATGACAAGCCATGGTTTCATGATATTAAGTGTTTCTTGAAAAGTCAAGAGTACCCGTCAGGGGCATCGTCCAAAGACAGGAAGACGTTGAGAAGGTTAGCTGGTAGTTTCTTCTTGAACAAAGATGGCGTGCTGTATAAAAGAAATTTTGACACGGTCCTGCTTAGATGTGTGGATAGACATGAAGCAGACTTGTTGATGATTGAAGTGCACGAAGGCTCTTTCGGTACTCACGCCGGAGGGCATGCAATGGCTAAAAAGTTGTTAAGATCGGGATATTATTGGTTGACTATGGAGTCAGATTGTTGTAAATATGCCCGCAAATGCCATAAATGCCAGATCTATGCAGACAAGGTGCATGTGCCTCCAAATCCGTTGAGCATCATGTCGTCGCCTTGGCCGTTTGCCATGTGGGGCATTGATATGATCGGAAAGATTGAGCCTACAGCTTCCAATGGTCATCGTTTCATCTTGGTGGCAATTGATTACTTCACCAAATGGGTTGAAGCCGCATCCTATGCCAATGTTACAAAACAAGTGGTCGCTCGTTTCTTAAAACGGGATATCATTTGCCGATATGGAGTTCCCGAAAGAATCATTACTGATAATGGTTCTAATTTGAACAATAAGATGATGGCTGAGTTATGCCGGGACTTCAAAATCGAGCATCACAATTCTTCTCCGTACCGCCCAAAGATGAATGGCGCGGTCGAAGCGGCCAACAAAAATATCAAGAAGATTGTACAGAAGATGGTTGTCACGTACAAAGATTGGCATGAGATGTTACCATTTGCTTTGCATGGGTATCGAACGTCGGTACGCACGTCCACTGGGGCAACCCCATTCTCACTTGTATATGGTATGGAGGCAGTGCTACCGGTTGAAGTAGAGATTCCGTCCCTCAGAGTCATGATGGATGTTAAGCTAGATGAAGCTGAATGGGTACGAGCCAGATTTGATCAGTTGAGCCTTGTTGAGGAAAAGCGATTGGCGGCTGTATGTCATGGGCAACTATATCAGCGCAGAATGAAACAGGCATTTGACCAAAAGGTGCGTCCTCGGGTTTATAAAGTCGGAGATGTGGTACTCAAAAGGATCCTTCCTCCCAATACAGATCACAGGGGCAAATGGACTCCTAATTATGAAGGTCCATTCGTGGTTAAAAAGGTCTTTTCGGGCGGAGCTTTATTGCTTACAACCATGGATGGCGAAGACTTTTCATCCCCTGTCAACTCGGACGTAGTCAAAAAATACTTCGCATGAATAGACCCGCTGGATAATAAAAATAAAAAAAATCCAGGCAAAAAAGGGCATCCCGGCGAACCAAAAACAGAATAAGGTTCGGGCAAAAATTAGGGATATAATTGAAAAAATTTTGTACACCCGGTAAGTTGAAAACCCGAAAGGGCAACTTAGGCAAAAAAGGGTATCCTGGTGGATCGAAAACCTGAAAGGGCGGTCCACACAAAAGAGGGATTTAAGCGAATGACTACGGTTTGAGTTATCTGTACCCTATCACCGTTTGAACAACTGACGTTCTGAAGGATAGGAATCGGTCTGATCATTCCTCAGAAGGCAAGGTCGGGGAGTTTTGAAGACATACTGGTCATAACAGAATGGAAACTCAGTGGAATTCCGTTTTCACATTGCCATTAGGATAGTTTCTTTTCTCAATTTTTCAGCAATCACCTCTTTCCAGGGATTGCTTCCAGATGTAATTGCCTATTCTGGGCTCTCAGTCAATAAATTGAATTTCAGTAAAAAGCTTTCTATTTTTGTTTTATTGCTTTGTTTGCAAAAACGTCCTAATTGTTGATAAAACATTGCATTTGAAAACATGGCAGCCTTGCAATAACATGCGCAGAAAAAATATTTGAAATTACTTCGAATGTTGAATACTCCCGGATGGTGGATTCTAGCCACGCAATATTCGGGGCATGTGGGCATATTCTTTTGTTGCAGGTAGCAGGTGCAGATGATTTTAAGCACAAGACCAGCAATAAATCACCCCACGCAAAAGACTGGGGCAATTATGGGTAAGGAGATCGGCGTTCATCGTTCGGTCGACGATTGTTCATAACGGGTCGATATCAGTGAATTAAGTTCAACTGGGTACCGTTGCATCTTATTAAGTCGATTCTCTCATTCAGTACTTCCAACAGCTACAAGCTTTTCTATATCGATAACGGTCACAGGTTCCCCAAAAGAGTGGTCTCGTCGACACCGAAACTGATGGTCATTATCCCCAGCGAAGTCACAAGAGTTTGAAGAGGCTAGATCTTCTGTAAAATCCTCTTATGACATCCTTTGCGGGGACGAATTGTTGTGTTGTCCAAGCATGGGGCATGATTGTTTCCCCAGCATGAAGTGTTGGTCACCCCCAGTAGAGTTTGAGGACAGTTGGTCTTCTGTAAAATTCTCTCAAAAGGCATTCCCCAACACGAGACGCTTTAAAGCAGTTTTCTCCAGCAGAGTTTGTTATAAACTCGTCATCCCCAACGGAATTGTCCAAAGGGAAAGCTCGCCTAACATGGGGCATTGTGGTACTCATCCTAAGCTTGACAGTCATATTCTTCAGCAGACTACTGTGGATTTGCTTTGGGTTTCCCCAACAGATCTCTAAGGACTCTTTCTAGCAAGTTGCAGTAGAATGTTCTAACCAGGATTTGCATATCCCTGGCAGAGTAGCCCTGATACCCAGCAAGATCGTATCTCTGGTCATGGTATCCCCACAGAGGTCAGCATCGAATCTTGTCAGCAACTTCCAGCTGAGTTGTTGTTCTCTCCGCAGAGGTTTATCAGATCGACAGAATCTATTCCTCAACAAGGATGGTACAGCCTTTCCCTAGCCGGGTCAGAAGGTTGATAATCCCTATAAAGGATCTTGGGTTGAATAAATCCCCAAGCAGAGTTTTAATGGCTCATTTCCCCAGCAGGACGTCATTTAAAAATTCTCATCCCCAGCGGAGTTGCTGTGACCAGAATCCAGCCCCAAACAGATGGAATAATTCCTGCCAGAGTCGTCATTCCCTCATATCTTAAAGTCCAATTTATTTTTGGCAAGCTTGACAATTCGAAGCAGACGGATTGTTCATCCATTCGCCAGCAGAGATATTATCCTTTTAGGAGTCTCCGAGATTAAATCATTGATTGTGGTTCCTCAGCAGAGTCGGCAGAGATGTCTGGCGCAGAGGCAGAGAGTAATTCGATTTTAAAATTCCAAAAGTCCAACAGTGGATTGGCAAAAGTCCGTCTTCGGGTGGCAAAAGTCCAACAGTGGATTGGCGAAAGGTCCATCTAAGGGTGGCATATTCTAAAAGTCCAACAGTGGATTGGCAAAAGTCCATCTTCGGGTGGCAAAGCAGCTAAAAGTCCAACAGTGGATTGGCAAAAGTCCGTCTTCGGGTGGCAAAAGTCCAACAGTGGATTGGCAAAAGTCCGTCTTCGGGTGGCAAAAGTCCAACAGTGGATTGGCAAAAGTCCGTCTTCGGGTGGCAAAAGTCCAACAGTGGATTGGCAAAAGTCCGTCTTCGGGTGGCAAAGGTCCAACAGTGGATTGGAAAAAGTCCGTCTTCGGGTGGCAAAAGTCCAACAGTGGATTGGCAAAAGTCCGTCTTCGGGTGGCAAAAGTCCAACAGTGGATTGGCAAAAGTCCGTCTTCGGGTGGCAAAAGTCCAACAGTGGATTGGAAAAAGTCCGTCTTCGGGTGGCAAAAGTCCAACAGTGGATTGGCAAAAGTCCATCTTCGGGTGGCACGAAGCTGCAAAGTCCACCAGTAGTGTGGCAGGCCAGTAGTCGTCTGGAGTTGCATAAAAGACATTATTAAAGTCCACCAGTAGTGTGGCAGGCCAGTAGTCGTCTGGAGTTGCATAAAAGACATTATTAAAGTCCACCAGTAGTGTGGCAAGCCAGTAGTCGTCTGGCGTCGTTCAAAAAGACAGTATTAAAGTCCACCAGTAGCGTGGCAAGCCAGTAGTCGTCTGGCATCGTTCAAAAGACAGATCTCTCCGACGTTTCATCGAGGACTCAATCCAGCAGTCTCGTTGGGTTTATATCCCTGTTATTCTTCATCATCCAGAGCAAATTTTTGGTTATATTTGGTATTCAATCACTATATACCTTGAAAGTCCGAAAGCAATTGCTTTCAGGCATTCAGGTCTACAGCGCTTGAATAGGGGCAGCTGTAATACCCCAAAATTTGCTCTTCCCTTTTAGCATCATAGCATGGCATTATCATTTATCATATCATATCCATCTCATTAGCATTGCATTGCATTTAACATAGAAAAATGAAGCATGGCATCCTTCTTACCATCAGGGCATGTGATCAGGTGGAAGGTGGACAATCAAGGGATCATTCAAAGCACAAAAAGGTCAATCAAGTTGGCTCTAGGCAAGCCAAGAGGTCTCTCATGTCTCATACTATCTCAATTGATCTTCCAAAACCTCAAGGAAGTGAGATTCAATGGAAGATTGAAGCACTACATCTTTCACTATGCAAGAGATTCAAAAATTGAAGGAAAACCCTCAAAAGAGATAGCTCATTGATTCAAAATCATTCTCAAGTGGCATTTCTCATCATCCTTTAAGAGGATACACAACATACTCTGAGGAATTTGGATTTGGAAGATGTGCAATTTCCTCCTAACCAAAGGGGGTCAAAACTAGGGTTTCCCATTAAATCAGGGAATCTTTGATTTTTTGGACAAAGCTTGTTGTCATGGTATTCTACATGTTCTTAAGTGTATGTGTGTGGAAGATTGCATCTCAATTGGTTTTAGAAGTGGTTCAATTGGAAGAAAGATCAAGAATCAGAGAAATTGGGGCAAAGTCAAATAATCAGAGGAAAAAGTCAACTCTTGACTTTTTGAGGCCAAATTCATGAAATTCATGTTACATATGTCCAATGTACAAAATTTGATCAAGAAACTCCAAAGGAATCATGAAAAAATCAAGATGTGGAAAGTTGCCATTTTTGGATGAAGAAGGGTTACTAAAAATAGCAAGTTTTGGCCATTTTGCATCAGAATTTGAACCAAGGCCATTTAAATTTGGAGCACCAAATGAAAAATCCACTCTGCCTCAATGAAAGATCTTGTTTTAAGCTTCAAATCCATGTGTAGAACATCTCCATTGGATAAAAATTGAGAGAGATATGATTGATCAAAGTTGGAGGAAAGTAGGTTCAAAACTAGGTCATGACCAAGATTTTCAGGTCACGCGCGCAATCATTTTAACAAACAGTTGGTGGGCCAAATGTCCACTCATTTTTCTCATGGTTAAAGGCCTCAAATGAAAAACTTTTCAACATCAAAGTTGTTCCTTGTAGTGTCCTCTTCAATGTTGATGTTGTGAAAATTTTGATTTAACCAAGTTATGAGATAGTTTGGAGGGTTCAAAGTCATGTTGTTTGTGCTGAAATTTTGTGTGCCCAGTTGCCATGCCAGCCAACCTCTGGCCATGCCCACCAACCAGTTTTGAACCAATGCATTCATAGCTGTTTTTAGGCATATTTGAGACCTCATTTTACTTCAACTTGCAAACCAATGTTGTTCCCCAATGTACCATCTTTCTAATGACATCAATGTTTCATTGTTTCATTCACTAACCATGGAGAAATTCACCCTCAAACACCCACTGTTACCATGATGATTTGCTGCATAATATTTTGGTTCAAACATACATCAAGTACATGACAGAGGTTTTATGTGTGCTGCCTCATTAAGACCAACACATATCTGCACCTCTCACACCCTTGCTCGAATTATACATGAAGAGGGAAAGGTTGGAAGCGTGCTATAGAAGTTTAGCAGCAAGAACATGGTAACACATCATAAACCAGCTGCACCATATCATTGCTCTCCCTAACTAACTTGACTCAGTTAGTTAGGGATGACTCATTTAACTCCACATAACTCAGTTAACTCACTCATTAAACCATGGTTAGAGTTTACTATAAAGCAAAACCTCACTCTCTAATTTCATTTTTCAACTTCATTCTTTCACATTCTCTCCAAAGAACTCTCTCTGCTTTACTCTCAACATCACCATTGCCAAGAATTTTCGAGCTCATCTTGCTCATTCCACTTCAACACTTTCCTTGATTCTCTCAATTTCACAACAGTGCATTTGTTCTTGAAGCTTGGATTTCGCTCACTTCCATTGAATCATCATCAAGTTCTACATCTCAGCCTTTATTTGGCCAAGTGAAGATTGTAGAAGAGACGAGACCTCTGGTTTTCTGAAGAACACTTCAAAGTTTCAAAACTTCAGGTACGAATCTCCACCATTATAGGCCTAATGTGAAGTTGTTTCCAGGTTCTTGAAGCTTCTTACAAGCTCAAGAACTTGTCCGGTTAGTTGATAGGCCTTTAGAGGTATAGTGCACAACTTAGGGCTTGCTTTAATCTCCTCTGTTTTCTCTGTGTGTGATTGTTATGTGGAAAATGATGTTAGATTCACGATGTGCATAGCGTAAGCTTCATTTTGATACCACATTTGTGCATTTTGGTGAGAATTGAGGTTGCAGACGGTGGAGGTGTAACCGGAGAAGGTGACCGGAGGTCATCTCCGGCCGGTGACTGTAATTGCTAGGGTTTCACTATGTTTTAATCGTGGCCTTTGATTGCTCTTAATCCTACGTTCCAAAATGTGCCAACACATAAAAAAAAGCGTGCAAGTCACATGCCAATTTTCTGAACTCACTTGAACTTTGTATGGCATGGTACACGACAGGGAGTGTGGACATTCACGTGTGTTTGTTGATCATGCATACGTTGACTTTGGTTTGACTTGGACTTGATCTGATGGTTGGGAGTGAGTCAAGATTGTTGACTGAGAGTGCATGCTTGCTATTGTGTTATGCGCTGAATTGGACCTTATTCAGATTGATAATTACACCCCCCATGTATTGAAGCCCAATGATTTTGAACTGTCCAATTGCTATGTTCATACCCCCCTGCATTTTGCATTTATTTTTCATTTTTATTTCTTTCTACACGTTTGATTTCTAATTTTTAAAAATACCAAAACATATTGGAAAATTCTACAAAAATTCATGTGTATTCTTAAAACATTTAGGAAATTTTCTATGATTTTATTTTCTGATTTTATGACCATTTTGCCCCTGTTCCATTATTTCTTTTGAATTTCCATTTGTATGCATACTTAATGTGACATATGATTTTGTGCATTTTTGTTCTTGATCATAAGAAATGATTTTGATGCCTTTCTTTTTGCATTGTGGTCACAACATGTTGAGGTATGTTTGAGATTTATGAAATGATTTTTAAGTCTTTTTTGGATGACTTTTGATGTGTTGCTTTGAGCATGAATGCATGAAGCTTCCATGAGACTTTGACCTAATTGTTGAGTGACTTTGGTTCTGATTCATTGCTTGTGGACTTGATATGTTAATGACATGTGTTTAAGGTGTTTGATTGGTGAAAGTCATAATTTTTGAAGCATGTTTGCTATTTGTTTGAAGCATGAAGTTTAACTTGTTCATTTTGTGAATGCATGCCTCATGTTTGGTTTGCTTGATCATGAAGGCACTTGTGCCATGAGTTGTGGTTTTGTTGGAGGATGTATAGCATGTTAATTGACTTCTGATTGTGACATTTGGGTTTCATCTTTGCATGTTTGATGTTTATCTTGCACCTTAAGTCACTTGTTTCACAAGTATGAACCACATTCACATCACTTCACCTTTTCTTCTTTGCTTCTTGTTGGATTGAGATTTTGTTTGCATGATTTGGTATGCACATTTAGGATAACATTAGGTTGTGTAAATATGAGTTACATTCTGACTTGGAAGCATGTATAGCACTTAATCTCATTTTACTTTGTTTGTCAACTTGTTTGAATTTGATTTGTTCATTATATTTTCTTACTTTACTTGTAAGTGATTGTGCTAACCATGTAGGGGCTTTGGTAAGTTTCAATTGAGTGTGGATAAGGAATCCACATTCAACTTCTATCCTTTCTCTTTTACAATTCCATTTTGTGTTTTGTTAAGCACTTATGTGCTTTCTTTTAATAACTCATCACTTTCCCATTGTGAATTACAATTCATCTTCTACTTTAGAAGTGAATTGTTTAATTCTTTCCTTCTTTAGACTTTAGGTTGAAACCTCACAAACCTTTAGGATCACTCCCTTTAATCTTCAATTAGGATTGAGTCTTAGTCCATATAGGTTTTACCTTTTCTCCTCTCTTGAGTCTCTTTTCTCATCTCAAAGAAAATTCAAAACATATAATAAAGGTAGGCATTTATTGCATTTAGGCCTTTCATATAAAGAAAAGATTATAAGGGGTCTTCTCTTGTAATCTTAGAATGTGTAGCATATGGCCCATCTTAGGTCAATGTGTTACATATTTGATCTTGTATGAGGGACTTAAATGCAATACTTGTTGAAAGTGCAAATAATAAAAAACACTTCTTCACTTCATAATCAACAAAATACTTAATAAACACAAGTATGCTAGTGTGTTTGAACCTTGACAATTGGAACTAAGTGTGGGGGTCTTCTTCACTCTTAGTGTGTATTCTTACCCATTCCATCTTGGAATGTGAGAACGTACACATTCCAATGGCTAAGATCCAGATACACTGTCATATGCAAACAAATCCAAAACACTTCCTTCTAAAAGACAAAAACAAACAATAACGTCTTTCCTTCGGGAATTCTTTTCTCATCTCATTCATTCTCAACGCACGAACGCGCTTCTACTCGTTCTCTTGCAAGACGGTAACGCACTCGGACCAGCGAGCCTGCAACACCTGAGCTAGAACGTTAGCCGTTCCTTAAAAAACACAAACAATTCATCCCTAGTGAGGGGAACTACGTCGCTCTGATTCTCATGCTCCCGATGAGATACGTAGGCAGTGGGGTAGGGCCCATGCGAGCACTTCTTTTATTTTCCCTACATTTGTTTCTCTTTCTCTTTTCATTCCTTTTCTAGTTCCTCTTCCAGTATTCTTTTCTATCACCCTTTGATCGAGACAAGCAAGCGTGGATCCCATCGGGTACGATGGACGCGAGGGGGTGCTAATACCTTCCTCTCGCGTAACCGACTCCCGAACCCAGTTCTTTGGTCGTAAGACCATGCTTTTTCCTTTCTCTCAGGTTTACGCGGTGTTTCCTTTCCCTCTCTTGGGATAAATACACATTGCTGGCGACTCTGTTCGGTGCCACTTTCGCGTTTGTACTAGGATGAAAATCCCGGGAGCGACACATGTTATACCTAGTTTCTGCATCATTCAAAACTTTACTACGGTAGTAGATGGCCCTTTTGAAGCCATTCTCATCTTCTTGAGCTAACATGCTACCTAAGGTTTTGTCTGACGCAGTTATGTACAATCTCATACTCCTATTCCTACAAGGTGGTGAAAGAATTGGAGGATGGCTCAGGCATTCCTTGATATTGTCGAAGGCTTCCTGCTGAGCTTTCCCCCATTCGAACCCATCTTTGTTAAATCGAAGTAATGGTGAAAAGGCCTGGGATTTTTCGCTTAGGTTCGATATGAACCTTCTCAAGAAATTAATCTTGCCCAGCAGTGATTGCAACTCCTTTTTTATTGATGGCGATTTCACTTCCATGATTGCTTTGGTCTTATTTTGATTGATCTCGATCCCCTTTTTGTGGACCACAAAGCCTAGAAAATCCCCTTCCTGCACACAAAATGCACATTTAAGAGGATTCATTTTAAGACCATGTCTTCTCATCCTTTCATAGGACCGTCGAAGATGGTCTATGTGACTCTTCCCTGAAATAGACTTAACCACAATATCATTAATATATATTTGCATGAAAGTCTCTATGTAATCATGGAAGATTGAGTTCATTGCTCGTTGATACGTTGCCCCAGCGTTTTTGAGGCCAAAAGGCATTACTACCCACTCGTAGGTGCCTAGGGCTCCAGGACAACGAAAAGTTGTCTTGGTGACATCCTCTTCAGCAATGAATATTTGGTTATACCTATAGTACCCATCTAACATACTAAGATACTCGTGTCCTGCGGCGGAATCCACTAGCATTTCTGCCACAAGCATAGAATATTCATCCTTTGGGGTTGCAGAATTTAGATCTCTAAAGCCTATGCAAACTCTTAAAGAACCATTCTTTTTAATAACAGGTACAATGTTATCTAACCATTCGACATACCTGGCAGTGCGGATGAATTTGCATCGAAGCAGTCTTTCGATTTCCTCTTTTATCTTTGAGAGAATTGCTGGTGCAAACCGTCTTGGGTTATGTTTGACTGGATTCTTCCCAGGCTTGATCGACAGCTTATGCTCGACCAGTTCTCTACTCAAACCAGGAATCTCGTCATAATCCCATGCAAATTAGTCCTTAAACTCTTGTAGCAACTGGGTGACTTCGACCTTGAGTTGTGGGTCGAGGTTGGCGCTGACATATGTTGGCCTTCTGGTTGCCCCCTCTCCCATGTCGATCTCTTCTAGTGGATCCTATACTAGCATCTTAATGTTATTTGCTAGCGAATCCTTTTCAAATCCCAAAGGCTCATAATCATAGATGGCATCGAGCCTCTGGCCTTGCTCTACACCCTGAACCTTACTAGGTGGTTCTGGGTCGAAGTCCTTACCAGGACCTTCTTGGTGGAATCCTGAATTGGCTTCAACAGCCATATATTCATTGGAAGCTTCCAAAGCCGCTTATAATTTAGTTTCGGCCACATAAACTGAAATTCTTTTCAATACTTCGAACTCATTCATTATCACTGAATTCACTTCCCCACCCTGCGGGGTCTACTGAAGGCGTGCTAAGGTATGGGGGCCTTTCTCTTGGCACCTCCTTATCCCAACAAAAATCGTCGATGGGATGCAGGTACAATGAGCAAAATGTCTCATCATCTGGGACAAACTCAAAGTCTGCTGGACCACAAGGGGCAATATGAGCCAGATGCTTATCGAACTGATGTATGTCGACATGATTTATTGGTGCTTTAAAATACCCTTGGTTAGCTTCGATGTTCTCGACTATGTCATTCGGCCTCCGGATGGTAATCCTCTAATGCATCGAAGATGGAACTGCTCCAATGCCATGTATCCACTCTCGTCCAAAGAGCAAATTGTAGTTGTCTTTTGTTTCCACTACCATGAAGACAGTAGCCCTAGTAACCATCCCAACTGTCAAGTCAACTTGTACAACACCCAGTGTGGTGCCAACTTTTTCGTTCATAATTTGAAATAACCATATTGTGTGGCTTAGTATCAGTATCATACTTACCAATCTTGTTTAATAAGAAATGTGGCATCAGGTTTACTGTTGCGCCACATTCAACTAATATCTTGTTCACTGCCACATTCTCAACTTTTCCCATGATGTAGAGAGGCTTTAGATGGCTTCTCATAGCTTCAGTCGATCGTTCGAAGAAGGCGTTCTACTCTTCGACGCACCCATTATTCATAACATAGTAGCACACAGGCTTGTGTGCCGCCATTTCTACTTCAGTGCAAGCGTCTAAGTCTTCGGCCTCTGTAATTCGGTCGAAATCCCTAGGCATTACAGACACCACATTGACTATGATGTCAAGGGAATCCTCAGATCCAGAGTCAAAGTTGTCCGTCATTTCCTCATCACCTGCGACAGCCTTCTCATGTTTGTCCTCTTGGGAGGAAAACAATTTTCTCCCCACGGGCACTTTTTCAGCAATCTTTATTTGGTCCCCTCCGTTATTAACAGTAGGGACATTGGTACTGGACTCTCCTTGGTCCTTCGACTGAGCCTCCTTGAGGGCTTTCCTTCTACATTGTTCTCTCCTCCATTGTGATCTAGACATCGGATTCTTCCCTTTGTAGTTTTTAGAGATGTAAGCCGATTTGTTGGATGTCTGAAACTCCTTTCGATACTCAATTGAAGAGCCTCTGTCCACATCAAACTTCTGCCATTTTTTCTGACCTTTTTCCCTGCCTTCGACAGGTTTCATCTAGATTCCCATTGGTGCATTACTTGTTGGTTTGAAAGTGTTGGGTTTGGCCCATGGGAACTGCGTTTTTCCTCCCACTTGTTTTGAAGAGGACCATCTCGGATCGAAACCCCTTTGACCATGAGATGTTTTCTGCTCCCTTCTTTCTCTAGTCTTCCTAATCCCCTCAAGATTGTGGGCAGCTTTTTGGTCGAAGATTGCGCTGCATCTAGGGTATAGCATGACTCCTGACCCCTTCTTTTGGCAGCAGCGAAGGAAATCAATGATAGTCTCTTCCTGTTTCGGATACGCCGTTTTGTTATACTCTTCTTGGCGGCTTGCTTCATCAACCTCCATGGTATTTTCTTGTGTAATCTTGACCATATTTATGTCCATGTCGACATTAGCGCTAAGATCTAGCTTGCAGAAGTCTACATCAAGGCCTTCAGTAGCCTTGTCCATCCTAACGAAACCATCAGCAGTTTCTTTGGTAACTAGCATCATGTTGGAATCTTCAGTGATCCTAACGTCCAAGCCATTAGTAGCTTTGTCGAAGCCATCAGCGGCCTCGCTCATGAGTTTCTCCATGGCATTGATGTCAAGGTCTTTAGTAACCTTGACTAGAACAGTATCATTGGCGAATTCCTCAGTAACTTCCACCATATTGATTGAGCAGTCAAGGTCATCAGCAACTTCGACCATGTGCACCTCTGTAGGCTCAACATAGTGGATATCTACTTTTTGTAAAGGATCAGAGTCAATTTTCATTTGGCTTTTTCTCTTCTCCCCGAATTTCAGCCTGCCCTCCTGGATAGCGTTTTGCACCAAATCCCTGAAAAGAAAACATTGAGAAGTTTTATGACCCAGAAAATTATGGTATTTACAAAACCCTATCTTTTTCCTTTGTTCTAAAGGTGGCATTTTAGCGCCAACGGGCACTATCATTTGTGCATCTTTAACTAACAAATAAAAAATTTCGTCACACTTAGTGATGTCGAAGGTATATGTTTTCTTTGGAAACCTATCATTCTTTTCAGATTCGTCAGGATTTTTTCCGTTTGAAGGGGCTAACATTTTGAAAGTAAACGGAGGACCCTGCTTGAATTCGGCAACATCTATCTCACTTTCCTCGAACTGCAATGGTTCATCATATAAACCTTCGACATCCTCATTATATTCAACATAGGCTATCTTTTTACCCTTATTTTCCTTAGCCTTTTCGTCTTTCAGATGTTCTAACTGTCGAACCCTATCAGCCAATTGGGCCATATCCCTCAGATATTGGGTATCCAACTTCTTTCTAATAGAGTAATCAAGGCCACCAGGGGCCATTTCGTCCAATTCATGTTCTGGCACTCGTGTAAAACACCTAGCCTTAAGTAATCGAAACCTATTTAGGTAATCGTCTATTGGCTCTGTAATTTTTCATTTTATGCTAGTCAATTCCTTCAAACTAATCTTGGTTTGCCCCATGTAGAATTGTTCGTGGAACAAACGTTCTAACTAAGTCCAATTATGAATTGAGTTAGGGGGTAGGGTTGTAAACCAAGTGAAAGCATTTTTGGTAAGAGAGCTTGGGAAATATTTTATCCTAAGGCTTTCGCCATTTGCAATCTCTCCTGCTTCAATCATATACCGGGCTACATGTTCGACAGTAGATTCGGTGGTATCTCCTAAGAATTTGGTAAACTTTGGGACCTTCGTCCTAGGAGGTAGTTCTGATTGGATAATGTAATCTACTATCGGCGATGTATAGTTTGGCATTGTAAAACCAAAATTTACCCCATTTCGAGCCATTATCCTTTCGACCATGGTTGCTAGGTTGTTATCTACTGCTATGTTGTTACGTCGGACTTGTTGCACAACGTGGTCAGCATCTTGGTTTCTATTTACTATAACTACCCCTTGTTCCCTCTCTACAGGAATTGACACTTGGTTCCTATGTGGTTTGACTCAAGGGGGTTCGACTACTCCCTGGTTTTCTAGATTCGCCTCAGGTATGTTCCCTGGGTTCTGTTGGGGAATGGTCTCCACAATAGCCACACCTTGATTTTCTCGTATATATTCCCTTGTTGGGTGTCGAACAGGGGCTGGTACATCCATAAACTCTGCCATGCGTGCCAATTGCGCTACTAGTTGTTGGTTGGTTTGGGTAGTATTTTAGATCAAAGGATGGAAAATTTCCCCCATAGTTTGGGACAAGGTTTGTACCATTTGTAGGTTACTCTCATCCATTTGTTGTCTTAAACATGCTATAGAAGTATTTGTCAGACTAGAACCTTGGGTGGAATATCCTACACCTATATGGTGAGTGCCAAAAAGTCATGTTTTTAATAGTATTTTGGTGGCACTTATCATTCTAATTGTATTGAATGAAACCCCACTTTGTATGTAAATGTGTATATTTAGTGTGTAATCAAGTTTTAGTGTATTTGTGTACCGTTTGATAGTTTTCTACTCATTTTGTAGGTATTGAGGTGTATTTGGAGCATGAGCAATAAAGTGTCGAAGACACGGCTTCAAACGCGCGATTTTGAGCAACTCATCAACGAATAAGGCTCAAAATGAGGGTGATAAAAATCACCAATTTGGTTGATATTTATTCATTGTTATATAGGAAATTGAATAACTTTCCAACACTTCGAACCGGGCGAAAAACGGAGTTACGGTTCTCAAGTTATGGCCGAAACATGTCTTGTCTTTTTTTCATGACAGCAGGTTGCGCGCTTAGCGTGCCAGACCTCGATTAGCGGGCTTTTAAGGCGGTTTAAACATTAATAAGAGCGCTCTTAGTGCCCAAAACCGAGCTAAGCGCGGTCTGCGATGATGACATCAATAAATAGGGGTAAAAACACATTTTTTAGGTGATGGTTTGGGTATTTTTTGCTCCCACTCCATCAAACTTCATTTCTTCATGACAGAACTTGACAACAACACATGGATTTTGCATCTTGAAGAATCGGATTTGGATCTTCATCAATCGGGTTAACAACCGGGAGGTTTTGGTTTATCTATCTTTCTCTCTTTTTGTAATTTCTTTTGTGTTGGGTGTTTGTATAGTTACTCTGAACTCATGTATCTTTGTTGATCATAATAATGTATAAATCTTCTTTACAAATCATTATCGATGTCTTCCTTGATCTTTTTGCATTTATGTTCGGATTTGTGTTGTGTTAGAGATAAACATCACAAATCTTGATTAGGGATGGATATCTATTGTCTATATGCTAGAGATAGATTTAGATAATAATCTTTATGGTGTCGGAACTTAAATGCCTTCCGTGTTTCGAGGCTTCGTGTGCGAGAGTGACAAAGAGAGTGATACGGTTTCTTTCTTAGCTCAGTGTGCCAGAGATGGACACTGTTGTGAGCGATACTGGATGATTTTGACGAGTATTGTAGTAGAGTGAAAATGATCGATAAATTTATGTTTGTGACGAGTGGATTATATGTATGCTTGATAAGTTTCTTTTCTCCGAAGAATGAATTCTTTTTATGTTTATATTTACTTTTCTGTTTTACAATTCCAAACCATTTTAATCCAAACTCATAAACTTAGAGATTATTGAACGGCAGTTCAGTAGCACCGATCTCTGTGGACACGATAAATTCTCGAAAAAATACTTCCAAATCTTTTGTTGCTTGCCGCTATTTCGCACCAACAAAATGGCGCCGTTGCCGGGGATCGATGTTTTTATTGGATTGCATTGCGATAGTTTCTTTGTTTTTGAGTTTTGTATATATTGTATATATTGTCTATTTTCACTTGTTTATATTTCTACTTGTATATGTTTACCATAATTGTAAATTTTACATATTTTGTATACTTGTAAATTTAGTGTATATGTTTGTTTCGCTTCACGTTTGCTAAGTGTTTGGTTAGGTTTCGTCGTCGGTGAGCACTAACCGTGTAAAGAGGCAACTTGGAGAAGTGTGTATAAATAATAGGCGTCGAGCTTACAACGTAAAACAAGCTTGTTTTATCGTTTTTTGTTCTGTTATTACTTTTTCATTATAACGTAGGTAGTGTGGTGAACATTCATTAAACAAGTTGTACTCGGATTGTTCGTAAAATTCTCAAATCTTCACTTTACAACTTGTTTAATTCATTTTCACCCGGTCTTTCTGGACCAATTTTTGTATATGAGATTGTGTAGGTGTTAAGTGGAGGCCTACACCAGAACCTTGTTGCTGTACTGGTTTTTATGGTTCTGGTGTAGCGCGCCTAGCGCGCCCTGTTGAGATGAGCCAGTGAATTCTTTTTGTTTCACTTGCCTTCATTTTTCCCACTTTCTCCTAGGCTTTAGATAGTACATAACCGTAGTATAACTAATTCTTTTGTTGTTGTTTCGACTCAAACTTTTGTTCGATAGCTAGAAGTCGCATTCGGTGATTTTTCCAATTTTGAGTGTTTCAACTTGCGAATGCGTGGTAATGATAGTGTTTAAAGTTTTGTACACGTTCAAGGTATATGTTTATCGCTTTCTAGACTTTAGCATATTCATGATACTTATGCTTTGTACAACTTCTATGCCATTCATTCTTTTATATACTTGTTCGTATGTGAATCATTTTAGTTCCCACCCTTTTTGTGAGGAAGCCTTCCATTGTTCATATATGCTCGGAGTACCAACATTCTTGTTTTAACTGGATTTTATTATGCTTAATCTTTTGTTTGTGTTGATTATTTGAAAGCACGAAAAGGATTAAGGCACTTGTTTCATTTTGAGCACAACTACCTTAGCCAAATAGTCAATTCACCTTGTGAGTCTGTGATCGTTTGTAAACCCTTTGAGCCTTTGGTCATTATCCATGTTGTTTGAGTTTGATTCTTGTCTATGAGTGTCAAATTCATTTTTTGTGTGGATCTTGATTGTTGTTTTTTTCTTGAACCCTCAACTTTGTGTTGTTGTATGAATTTTTACCTTGCCTTAGAAAGTATGGAGTATTCACATGATGATGTGGTTGAATTCAAGTTGGGGAGAGCAATGTTTGCTCACTTATGTTGTTGGTTTCTATGAGGTTGAAAAATAAAAGAAAAGAAAAGAAAAGAAAAGAAAAGAAAAGAAAAAGAAAGAAAAAAATTGAAAAAGCTTTGAAAAAGAAAAACAAAAAGAGTAGAATAGTGTTGTGCTAATAAGTTCTATGTGTTTGGTGTAACACTTGGGATTTTGGAAGAAGTTTGATTGAAATTTTATTTTTGAGCTTTTGTGAGTTGATCACTCCCTTAGGTTTAGGCAAGTTTTTGTTTCGATTAGCTTTAGGAATTATTCCTTGTTTCTTCACCCGACCACATTACATCCCTGAAAGTCCTTTTGATTCTTGCTTTTGTGTTTTCAGCATGATTTTTGGATGATTGCATAATTTAGTCTTTTGTTTGCAAGATTGTTGTGTGAGTGAAAAATCCCTCATTTTGTATTTTTCATCTACCGATGATTGTTTTTGCTAGGTGTGATTCACATTTAAACTTGTGTTGATTTAGAATGTTTGGCATGACTTTTGTATTTAGCCTTTGTTTCGTGATTATGTTATCGTTGAAGTTTAGTGGTAAGTATTTACTTTGTGTGTACCATTTTCGATTGAACCATTGCATTTGTTTTTGTTTGTAAAAACTTGTTGTCGCGTGATTTCTTGGATTTCGCTTTTGTTCCTTTAGATGTTGGCTTTGTTTGAGGACAAACAATTATGTAAGTTGGGGAGAGTGATGAGTGCCAAAAAGTCATGTTTTTAGTAGTATTTTTGTGGCACTTATCATTCTAATTGTATTGAATGAAACCCCACTTTGTATGTAAATGTGTATATTTAGTGTATAATCAAGTTTTAGTGTATTTGTGTACCATTTGATAGTTTTCTACTCATTTTTTAGGTATTGAGGTATAAAGTGTCGAAGACACGGCTTCAAACGCGCGATTTTGAGCAACTCATCAACGAATAAGGCTCAAAATAAGGGTGATAAAAATCACCAATTTGGTTGATATTTATTCATTGTTAGATAGGAAATTGAATAAGCTTTCCAACTCTTCGAACCGGGCAAAAAACGGAGTTACGGTTCTCAAGTTATGGCCGAAACATGTGCTGTCTTTTTTTCATGACAGCAGGTAGCGCGCTTAGCGGGATTTTAAGGCGGTTTAAACATTAATAAGGGCACGCTTAGTACCCAAAACCGGGCTAAGCGCGGTCTGCAATGATGACAGCAATAAATAATGGTAAAAACACATTTTTTAGGTGATGGTTTGGGTATTTTTTGCTCCCACTCCATCAAACTTCATTTCTTCATGAGAGAACTTGATAACAACACATGGATTTTGCATCTTGAAGAATTGGATTTGGATCTTCATCAATCGGGTTGACAACCGGGAGGTTTTGGTTTATCTCTCTTTCTCTCTTTTTGTAATTTCTTTTGTGTTGGGTGTTTGTATAGTTACTCTGAACTCATGTATATTTGTTGATCATAATAATGTATAAATCTGCTTTATAAAACATTATTGATGTCTTCCTTGATCTTTTTGCATTTATGTTCGGATTTGTGTTGTGTTAGAGATAAACATCACAAATCTTGATTATGGATGGATATCTTTTGTCTAGATGCTAGAGATAGATTTAGATAATAATCTTTATGGTGTCAGAACTTAAATGCCTTCCGTGTTTCGAGGCTTCTTGTGCGAGAGTGACGAAGAGAATGATATGATTTCTTTCTCAGCTCAGTGTGTCAGAGATGGACACTGTTGTGAGGGATACTGGATGATTTTGACAAGTATTGTAGTAAAGTGAAAATGATCGATAAATTTATGTTTGTGACGAGTGACCATTCTTCAACAGAATCGAGTTTCACCATATCCCTCGTGAAGAGAATCACATGGCTGATGCATTAGCCACTCTCTCTTCCATGATTAGTGTAGGTCAATGGAATGACATACCTAAGATTGACATAATGCGCTTTGAGCAGCCCGCTTACATTTTCGCAATTGAAGCAGTCATAGATGACAAACCTTGGTATCACAACATCAAATGCTTCCTTCAAAAGCAAGAGTACCCACCTGGGGCATCCAGAAAAGACATAAAGACCCTTAGAAGATTGGCGGGCAGCTTCATCCTGAGTGGTGATACACTCTATAAGAGAAATTTTGACATGGTCTTGCTCCGATGCGTAGACAGACCAGAAGCAAACATGCTGATAAAAGAAATTCATGACGGATCCTTTGGCACTTATGCCAACGGACACACAATGGCGAGAAAAATTATGAGAGCAGGGTATTATTGGTTGACCATGGAATCCGATTGCTACAAGTACATGAGGACATGTCATAAGTGTCAGATATACTCAGACAAAATCCATGTACCGCCAACGCATCTCATAGTTCTTTCTTCCCCATGGCCTTTTTCTATATGGGGAATCGGCATGATTGGCATGATCGAACCCAAAGCTTCAAACGGACATCAGTTCATCCTGGTAGCCATTGATTACTTCACCAAATGGGTCGAAGAAGCGTCATACGCCAATGTAACCCGACAGGTGGTAGTCTGTTTCATCAAGAACAATCTCATCTGCCTTTATGGTGTTCCAAGCCAGATCATTACTGATAATGGATCTAACTTGAACAATAAGATGATGAAAGAGTTGTGTGATGAGTTCAAGATCGAACACTATAACTCAGACCCTTAGAAGATTGGCGGGAAACTTTTTCCTGAGCGGTGATACACTCTATAAGAGAAATTTCGACATGGTCTTGCTTCGATGCGTAGACAGACCAGAAGCAAACATGCTGATAAAAGAAATTCACGACGGATCCTTTGGGACTCATGCCAACGGACACACAATGGCGAGAAAAATTTTGAGAGCAGGGTATTATTGGTTGACCATGGAATCCGATTGCTACAAGTACATGAGTACGTGTCACAAGTGTCAAATATACCCAGACAAAATCCATGTACCGCCAATGCATCTCAAAGTTCTTTCTTCCCCATGGCCTTTTTCTATATGGGGAATCGATATGATTGGCATGATCGAACCCAAAGCTTTAAAGGGACATTAGTTCATCCTGGTAGCCATTGATTACTTCACCAAATGGGTCGAAGCAGCATCATACACCAATGTAACCCGACAGGTGGTAGTCTGTTTCATCAAAAACAATCTCATCTGTCGTTATGGTGTTCCAAGCCAGATCATTACTGATAATGGATCTAACTTGAACAATAAGATGATGAAAGAGTTGTGTGTTGAGTTCAAGATCGAACACCATAACTCATCTCCCTACCGACCCAAGATGAACGGAGCGGTAGAAGCAGCTAACAAGAACATTAAGAAGATCTTTCAAGAGATGGTTGTAACCTACAAAGACTGGCACGAGATGCTACCCTTTTCTCTTCACGGTTATCGTATATCTGTCCGCACTTCAACAGGGGCAACCCCTTTCTCTCTAGTATATGGCATGGAAGCAGTGCTAACAGAAGCTAAGCTAACAGAAGCTGAATGGTGTCGAAGTCGACACGGCGAACTGAACATAATCGAAGAAAAACAAATAACGGTTTTGTACCACGATCAATTGTATCAGCAAAGAATGAAGAAAACGTTCGACAGAAAGGTCCGACCTCGTGTCTTCCGAAAAGGAGACCTTGTTCTCAAGAAGATACAATCATTTATCACTGATTCTCGGGGCAAATGGACTCCGAACTATGATGGCCCCTATGTGGTTAAGAAAGCCTTCTCAGGCGGCACCTTGAGACTCGCAAGCATGGATGGAGAGGAATTTTCCTACGCCACGAATGTTGATGTAGTCAAGAAATACTTGGCCTAAATCATCCCGATGGATTGAAAACTCGAAAGGGCGGTCTAGCCAAAAATTAGAGACATAAGCAAAAATCATCCCGATGGATTGAAAACCTCAAAGTAAATCCAGGCAAAAATTAGGGATAAATGGCAAGTAACTACGTCCAACAAAGGGGAAAATCCCCCAGCAGCAGTCATGCCATCCATAAGGAAAACTCCAATCAAGGTCATCTTCGAAAGAAGCTCAGGATGTCCAGAATTCAAAGTTCATAGAAGGAATACAGTCGTTATGTTTCAATGTAGCCCTTTACCCTTTAATTACCATTTTCTAACTTTGTAAATACTCTAAGGAATCACGCGTTTGGCTGATTTCCATCCTATCAATAAAATTTGACCCTTAGTACTTTTGTTTGCAATTCTTATTTGTTTTAGCTTTACAGAACGACATTTTAACATGATTAACGATTCTTGAAATAAAACAAAAATGAATTTACTTGTCAAATTTTTCTGCTTTTAAAATAAAGATGGCAATTATTTTGACTGTTGAACATCGAAAGAACATCGATTGCTTCTCCAAAGGCGATAAAGCTTCAAAGTGCAGAATCAAAGTACTCCTTCAAAACCAGTATGCCTGAACGAAGGATCAGCTGTATCAGATGTGATTTTCCCATCTGATATCCCCGGCAGAGTTCTTACCTCCTAAGTCCGACCAATGTTTTCCCCGTGGGAACTACTTTTTCCTAAGCAAGGCAGAATTGCTATCTTGAACCAGTGATACTTTTCATACCCCGCAGTGGCCGAGTATCCAGTCATGTTCATCCACTAGTCTGTATGCCGTGTCAGTTTTGTCAGCATAAACATACATATATCATGCATTATTGATTTGCATTCATATTCATGTTGCATCACTATCACTCTAGTCGGTCTTATCCCCTAGTGATAAAAGACCTCTTATCAATCGAGTTGTCAGTTCTTTCCTCGTCAGGAAATATTTTTTCTGAACAATCTCTCTCCCCTAGTTTATTTCTGGATTAGAGACGGTCCTCGACCACTTTGATAACTTGAACCTCTGAAAGGCAAGATGGCATTCGACAAACGTCACTCTTCACCATTGAAGATGATATCTTCGCTTTCCCGGATTAAGGAAAATCCTCAGAGAAAGCCTCAAAACTAAAGACTCTCAGCAACACATTGATTTTTCTCTCCAAGAGAGTCAATGTTAATGAAGTCATCAGCACCTCAAAATTGGATCACATCACATGGCATTTCTCCGAGAAGATCTCGAGGAAAAGTATGATGTAATATCCCCAAGCAGGAAAGAGCCTCTCAAGAGACTCATTTTCCCCAATAGAGTCAACAAATGGCGTCTCTAACAGAGAAGTTTGTATAACTCTACAACTCAGATGAATGGGTTCCCCAACAAATCTGACATCAAAGCTTTTTCCCATCAAATGGCATCTCCCCAGGAAAATTCGGTGAGAAGTTTGAGGAAAACCACTTCAAATAGCACCCCTTGTCAAGAAAGTTTATTTACAAAAGAAATAGAGACCAATTCTGAGGCTGAAGACCAGGATCGAGGGGAAGTTTATTTCAGAAACGCAGACCAGTTCCGTGGCTGAAGACCAGGATCGAGGGGAAGTTTATTTCAGAAACAGAGACCAGTTCCGTGGCTGAAAACTAGGATCGATGGGAAGTTTATAAAAGAAAACTTAGACTAGTTCATTGGCTGAAGACCAGGATCGAGGGGAAGTTTATTTCAGAAACTAATACCAGTTCAGTGGCTGAAGACCAGGATCGAGGGGAAGTTTATTTCAGAAACTGAGACCAGTTCCGTGGCTGAAGACCAGGATCGAGGGGAAGTTTATAAAAGAAAACTTAGACCAGTTCCTTGGTTGAAGACCAGGATCGAGGGGAAGTTTATTTCAGAAACTGAGACCAGTTCCTTGGCTGAAGACCATGATCGAGGGGAAGTTTTTACCTTTTCTAAGCTTAGCAAAAGAAGATGGATGAGCGAACTGCCATTCATAACCACCATCAAAATTTCGGGTATTCCGATATTTAATCCTCTTGCACCCCGAATGCCCGAATACCTTTGCCATTCACACCTTCGGGTCCAAGAACATTAAATAGGGGCATCTGTCATACCCCAAATTTTGACCACCAGGATTTCCCATCATTGTGCAAATCATCATCACAATATGGATGAACCATCATGCCTCATCAATATCCTCAAAGATGGTTGAGCATTCACTACAATCAAAGATTAGGGTTTTGAGCCCTCTTAGAGCATTTAGACAAGGATCAAACAAGAAATGACATGATATTCAACTTGTCTAGCCTCTCAAACATCCATAATGGATCAAGAGGACTCCCACATCAAGAATCAAGCACAAAATTTGCAGCATTCCAAGTAAATCAAACCTCAAGATTGCCTAAGTCACCACATTAGGGCTTTGGTCGACTGAAGCCTCCCGGGTGAAAATTTTCATCTGGACAAGAACCAATGGCTCAATGTATGGTCCTATAAGCTTAAAAGGATCCCAAGAGCCCATACACAATGGCAAAATCACCTTGAGGGTCCATCTATAAAAAATCAGGAATTAGGGTTTTAACCTAATTCAACCCTTGAGTTTACTTGTGAAGTGAGGCATGGCTTGAAGCTTCAAAATGAACTTTAAAGACCTAAAATACATCATATTGACATATTTAAAAGATTTTATTGACTCAAAGAGCTCAAATCATAAGCCACAAGAACTCAAGACCATCTGATCACAAATTAGGGTTTTTGATGAAAAAAGTCAACCCTACCCTTGACTGTTGACCTACCCTTGATCTCAAACCTTGGGGAGGGGTCCAAGACATTCCTAAATACCCTTGGAGGCCATCCATGAATTTTAGTTGAGCCCAAGGATTGATTTCACAAAAGAATCACAAAGTCAAAATTTCATCTGATGAAAAAGTCAACTGTACAAAAATCGAAGTTTGATTTTTTATATTTTTGGTCAACCAAGGTTCCTTAACCCGAAAACAATGTTAATATGTGATTTGAATCATCATTCATCAAGAAAAATCAAAGAAAGTGAGTTAACTTGTAAAAGGACTAACCATAAAAAAAACTTGGAATATTTCTAAGTTATGGAACAAAGTGGCTAGGGTACCAACTTCCAAGGACCATAACTTGAGATCCATGCAACCATTTTGGATGGTCCAAAGCTGGATTTGTAGCTCTCATTACATACTTCAAAAGTGTTAACTACATATCAATCCAATTCTTCATGGATTTTTAGTTATGGAGTGATCAAAGTGGCTAAAAACATGGAAATGACATTTTTCCAACACTTAGTGAAATTTTCACTAAGTCAGAATCTGCCTTATTTTTTTCAAAATGTAGAGGCATTTTTCATTGTAATTCAAGTTGATTCAAAACCAAAGTTAGACATCATGTTGAAATCGGATATATCAGCTTTCCAAAATGTCCAAGAACTACATCAAACTCCACCTGAGCTAGAGGTTATGACAGCTGCAACATGCCCTGCTGCAAACTATTTTGGCAAGGCAGATTTGTGCCTTAGTGGTCGAATTGATTAATTTGGGAAAAATTCAAGCATGGTTATCCATCTGCACACCTCAAGGGGGAACAACCAAGGGACAAATACTGATTCATCAGCCTCACAAGTCCATGAATCTATGTTTAGGCATGTCATCCCGAGAATTCAAGATGCTTCAAATATTCAATTTTATCTCAAAGCATTTAACTGATGCATAGAGGTGGCATTCATCAAGACAATGTTATCCAAGTTCAGTCAAGACTTATCCCTGAACCAAAGAACCTTAGGTCTGTGCTCTAACTTCAATTCAATGGCTAGAGGAGACTTGAGATTCCATTTGATCACAATTGGCCACAGACCTGTACCCGTTGCCATTCACTATTGCTTGCAAAAAAAACTTGCTCTACTATAAATAGAGCTCATTTGTGATCAGTTTGAGTACCCCAAAGCAGCCAAATAGATGTTTTCCTTAAAATCTCCATTTCACTCCAATTTTGCCTTCTAACTCAAGTCACTATCGGGTTTTGAGTTTGAGAGCAATTCCAACCAAACCAATCACACACACACCTCATAAACATCATATGTGAGTGATCCATAACACAAAATCACATCTGGAACATCAGATTCTCAAAATCACCAGCCAATTGCTCAAGTTCTTGACAGATTTACAGTTGAGGTACAACAACCAGTTCCAGCTCAATTCAATCCACTCCAAGCATTCAAACACACTCCTTGGCACCTAAGGAAGCTATCCAGATCATTGGAACCTAACTGTAACACCTCCATCACCAAACTCGATCACCAGCTGCAAGAGGTAAGCATGAACTCTTCAAACTCCATGATGCATGCATATTTTACTGCGCAATAATTTTGCCACATGTTCATAATCATGTATGGAGTGATAACCCTCACTCAATTGCCATGAATCAATCGTGTATGGAATTTCATTGTGTTCATTCTGAAATTAGGGTTCTTGAGGTTTTCTTCTGATTTCTCACTCAATACTTAATATAAATGCAATTAATCTATATAGTTGTGATCCTTGTTCAAAAACGAACAAGATTGGTACTTAAATCGTGCAAAACCATTGAGAAATCATGAGGAAAAGTGAGAAAACGCAAATCTGCAGAAACAGGGCACGCGAGCAAGAACTTAGTGTTATTGGCGCCCTTTTTCAAATTTTCAAATATTTGAATATTTTGATATTTTTGTTAATTGATTCAAAAATTAATTTCTCTCTGATTATTTATGTTTTTGAATTGATTCATTTTCTTAAAATTCACTAAAATGTTTAAATATTTTATTTTACAAAAAAATCCAATTTATATTATTTATTTAATATAGTTAGAATTTTTGTAATTAATTTCATTTTATTTGTTTTTAAACAATTTTAAATGAAATTCCCACTTTGATCTTTCAAAATCAATTGAATTTTAAACTTTCATATGATTAAACATGATTTTTCAAGATACTTTCCAAAGTGTATAACTTGTTTTTAAATATAATTGATATTTTGTCATTTATTATTTAAATTACCTTTGAAAAATAACATTTTTATTTAAAATTAGGGTTTTCTCTCGATTTTAAATTTTCAAACACTTTTGGGCCTCTAATAGAGTGTAAGACCCAATCCCTTTTTAACCAAAACAATTTTGGGCCTCAGACATTGTATAAGTCCCACTGTATTTTCTAAAATCTCGGCGCGATCGCCAGTTCAAAATCAAATCACTTGGGCCTCTCCCTGAGTTGTAAGCCCCCATCACTTATACAAAAATAAATCTTTGGGCCTCTAATAGAGTGTAAGACCCAATCCTTTGTAAATACAAATCTTTTTGGGCCTCAGATATTGTATAAGTCCCACTGTGTTTTCAAAATCACGGCACGGTCGTTGACTTTTAAAATAAAATCATCTGGACCTCCCCTCGTGTTGTAAGTCCCATCTTTCTTTGTCAAAACATCTTTGGGCCTCTCCTTGAGTTGTAAGATCCAACCCTTTTGTAAATAAACCTTTTTGGGCCTCAGTCGTTGTATAAGTCCCGATACGATCTTCAAAACAACGGTGGGATCACTGTTAAACCTTAGGCCACTCTTTGAGTATAAGCCCCAACAATCTTTTCAAAATTAACTTCTCTTTTGATTTAGATTCAAATATACAGTTGTTATCAAAACTTTCTTTAATTTCTTTGAACAACTAACAATACAGCATGGAAGCTTGGTCACCTGTAAGTTTTATCAGCTTTTATTTACATGCTTTAAAATATATAACTGTATTGTGGGAAGCTGCTCCCCTGTAAGTCCTTCTTTCATACCCTTTTAAATACTTGTCATATATCAACTATATATATACTAGCATAGTTATTTAGAGATTTTCCCGGCAATTAGGTCTAGAACTATGTAAAGCCAGTCAGTCACTCTTAAAATATAGACAAAATTAGATTCCCATAGGATTTCCAGATACAGTATTGCCTTCTCTTGGGCTTAAAGAATATGGAACAAAGAGAAAGGCAGTATTCTCGGTTAACCTTTTCTCAGAATGTCACTATTAGAACTTGTCAAAGAAATTTAGTTTCCCTAGAGAGGATTAATACCCGGTGAAACTTCTCTTGAATTTCTTCAAACCCTAGAACTGTTCACTAAAGAAAAGATTATTCCCGGTGAAACTTTTCTTGAACTCTACTTAAGTTTGGACCCACATGCTTCCTAAAAGCATCCCAGCCTCCTCTTGGGCTTTGTACAAGGACCCTCCGGCTTCTTAGAAGTTCTCATGCCTTCTTTTGAGCTTAATACAAGGACCCTGAAGACCTCTTAAAGGTATAGGACAGAACTTAGTCATCCCTTGCAAGAGTAGTCTTTCTTGAGTCAAAGCCTCAGACAAATTTAGGGTTGATTCTCATCCCTTAAAAACACCTGCCTCCTCTTGGGCATCATACAAAGATAAGCTCTTCCATACCAGTAGACTTGGACAGTCTAAATCTCCTCTTGAGTCTCCAAGACATTCTCAAGTTCCCTACAAACATAGGAGAAACCCCGGTCACTCTGGATCAATCTCCAAAGGAGTTAAAACCCAGTCTCTCTCCCAAAAATCCCCAGCCAGGTTCAGTTTATCATCAGTATAACACTATCAAAACCTCAAGGCATCTGATATCTCAACTCTTATGTAACCCTTAGCAAGAGTTGATTCCCCATTTGGACCTGCCTCGGGACCTCAATAATCCCCAGTAGAAGATAGCCTCCTCTTAGGCTTTGTATAATGATCTTTCCTCAGCATAGCCAGCCTCCTCTTGGGGTTTGTACAAAGATTCTCCCCGGCGGAGCTAACCTTTTCAGACTCTCTTGTTGAGTCAATCACCTTTTTCAGACTCTCTTGTTGAGTCAATGACTCTCTTGTGTAGTCAACCCTTTTAGCCTCAATCTCGGGCTTTATACGAAACAGATAAAAACACTCTCTTGTTGAGTTAATCTTTTCCAGCCTCCTTCTAGGCTTGGTATAAATATTTCTCCTAGCAAAATCTAGCCTCCTCTTAGGCTTTGTATAATGATTTCTCCAGCTTGTTCAGCCACAATCCTGGGCTTCGTACAGGACAGATAAAAGCACTCTCTTGTTGAGTCAAACCCTCTTTTAGCCTCAATCTTGGGCTTTGTACAAGACATAAATCTTCATAACCTTCTCTTAAGCTTGGGACAAATATCTTCCCCGGCGGAGTCAATTCCTCCCAGCCTTCTTTTAGGTTTTGAGAAATAAATTTCCTAAGCTGAGTCAAACTTATTTCAGCCTCAATCTTGGGCTTTGTACAAGACAGATAATACTCTCCCGCAGAGTCAAACTCATTTCAGCCTCAATCTTGGGCTTTGTACAAGACACTTAAAATATCCTTAGTCGAGTCAGTAAAGTCTCTTTTTAGCCTTAATCTTGGGCTTTGTACAAGACAGATAAAGCTTTCTTTCCCGTAGAGTCAGTTTCTTTTCAGCCTCAATCTTGGGCCTTGTACAAGACACATACAAACCCTCCCCAGCGGAGTCAAACTCTTTCTAGCCTCAATCTTGGACTTTGTACAAGACAGACAAAGCATATTCCCCGGAAAAGTCAAACTTTTTTAGCCTCCTCTTAGGCTTTGTATAATGATATCCCCAAAAGAGTCAATCTCTTTTAGCCTCAATCTTGGGCGTTGTACAAGATAGATAAACACTCTCTTGTTGAGTCAGTCATTCCCAGCCTCCTCTTAGGCTTTGTATAAGGACTTCCCCAGTGGAGTCAATCAACCTCTTAGCTTCAACCTTGGGCTTTGATCAAGGCACACAAAAATCAACATTCTCTCAGAGGAAATCAAAATCCCTATGTAGGAAGTCATTTCTTTGTTTATCACTTATCAAAACAGACATTCAAAACAAACCCTAATCCCAGATAACTGTTGTAAGTGGCACACTTGTTGATTAAAATATCCAAGTTGTCGTCCATCTTTTATCCTGGTAAACCCTTTCTTTCATCTAATTGTTGTAAGCGGCAAGCCTCTGGATTATTTACATCCATGCCATTGTCCCTCTCTTAGCATGAAAAATTCCTAAGGAAAGATGGAATCGCTCAAAACTGAGTTAAAGTTTTCCCCTTCAGGACAAAACCCCATATAAAGGAAATTATGGCATTGCTGGATTCACATATCCCAGTTAAATTAATCCTCCTTTATAAACACTCACCCAACAACTATGATAAACAGACCAAATGAGATGACAAGTTCTTTCTCAGTCAAACCTTTTAGCTTCAATCTTAGGCTTTGAACAAGACACAAATACTCAACCTTTTAGCTTCAATCTTGGGCTTTGAACAAGACACCAAATATATTTTTCCTCCCTTAGAATAGGAGGAACTACAATTGCTCTGATTTCCCTGTTTCATTTAAACAGGAATACGTAGGCATAAGATTCCGAAATCTTATCGAGCATACTAATAAAAAACTCTAGGTCCAGTACCTTCATATCAATCTAAACTTAGGGCCAGTACCTTACTAAAAACATCGAAAAAACTCGAACATCAACAAAAACTCACTCTCTCTCTCTCTCTCTCATATTTCCCAAGAAACTTTCCCAACCCATTAACGGATAAACACCGTCAAATACAAAGCGAAACCTAAAGCTAACATCCTGTTGATAACCACATATAAGATGGATAACTGACAACTCCCCATTGTATAATCCGACCCCAAACTCCCCAGTCTCTTTAAGCGTTTGTTCAGTTTAACATTCGCGTGCAAGGTTAGTTTTAGATAGCTTCCCTTTCCCTTCCAGCTTCATGGGATAAATAAAAAATCAGAAAGTAGCACCCCCTCTTCTTCGTTAAGGAGAAAACCCAAAATCCGGGATAAGGTGGCCGCGTCACCGACAAAAATCGCGTGCTACACACCGCTCAGGAAGAAGTTTCCTGCCAATCTTCTGATGGTCTTCCTGTCTACTCTTGATGACCCGGGTGGGTACTCTTGTTTTTGAAGGAAACACTTGATATCGTGATACCAAGGTTTTCGTGTATGACTGCTTCAATCGTGAAGATATAAGCGGGCCTTTCAAGACGCATTATGTCAATCTTAGGTACGTCGTTCCATTGACGTACAGTAATCATGGAGGAGAGAGTGGCTAATGCATCAGCCATATGATTCTCTTCACGAGGGATATGATGAAACTCGATTCCGTTGAAGAATGGTAACAACCTTCTCGCGTAATCTTTGTAAGGAATCAAACCTTATTGGTATGTGTTCCAATCTCCTTTGATCTGATTGATAACCAGGGCTGAGTCTCCATACACATCCAAATTTTTTATCCTTAAGTCAATTGGTTCCTCGAGACCTATGTGTAGCGAGTGATTTTGGACGTGGTTCTTAAGCACTGCCGCTCTGGGGTACTACAGGTCGATTCCTTTTTTATCCGATTAAGCTGATTAAGGAAGGGAAATAGATGTCTCCAATTAACCCTGCTTGCATACTGAGTTTAAGCAGATGACTATTGATTTACAGATGCGGTTTAGATTGTGAGCCTGTCTCTGCTTATTTTGTTAAGAATGAAATGACGGGACTATTCATGGGGATTTTGGATAGGTACTGGATTTGATGTTTTTAAATAGTGTGCTCACTAAGATTATTTTGCAATCTTATGCCTAAGTATTCCCGTTTAACGAAACAGGGAAATCAGAGCGATCGTAGTTCCTCCTATTCTATGGGAGGAAAAAAAGGTTGTTTTGGTGTCTTGTTTAAAGCCCAAGACATGAAGTTGAAGGTGATTTGTATCTTGTTCAAAGCCCAAGATGTGAAGCTGAAGGGTCTATTTGTATCTTGTTCGAAGCCCAAGATGTGAAGCTAAAGGGTTTTGACTTTAGAGAGAATTTTTCATCTCTAAAGAGGGGTATTTGGTCTGTTTGTCACAACTGTTGGGTGACTGGTTATAAAGGAGAATTACTTTAACTGGGATATGTGAATCCAGCAATGCCATAATTTCCTTTATAGGGGATTGTTAACCTGAAGGAGAAGACTTTAACTCAGTTTAGAGCAATGCCATCTTTCCTTAGGAATTTCTCATGCTAAAAGAGGGACAGTGGCGTGGATGTAAATAATACAGAGGCTTGCCACTTACAGCAAATAGATGAAGGAAAAGGAGTTGTTGATGTTTGTATCCTGTGAGCAAGGCATAGATTTTGATGCTAAAAGGTTGATTGACTCAACCGGGGTTCCTTTATACAAAGCCTAAGAGGAGGCTATTGACCCAACAAGAGGGTGTTTTTATCTGTCTCGTACGAAGCCCATGATAGAGGCTAAAAGGGTTGACTCAACAAGTGAGTGCTTTTATGTATCACGTACGAAGCCCGAGAGAGAGGCTAAAAGGTGGATTGACTCAACAAGAGAGTCTTTTTTACTCAACAAGAGAGTGTTTTTGTATCTCGTACGAAGCCCGAGATGGAGGCTAAAAGGTGTGACTCAACAAGAGAGTCTTTTATACTCAACAAGAGAGTGATTTGTATCCCGTACAAAGCCCGAGATGGAGGCTAAAAGGGGCTGACTCTACAAGAGAGAGTGAAAAGGTTAGCTCCATTAGGAGAATCATTATACAAAGCCCAAGAGGAGGCCAAAAGAAAATTGACTCAACAAGAGAGTCTTTTAGTATCTCGTACAAAGCCCGATATGGAGGCTACTTATGCTGGTGACTGTTTCAGTTTAGTGACAGGTCTAGTATGTTGGATAAAGGAGAAAATCAGTTCTTATGAAGGGAATGATTAAAGGTAAGGTTGTGCTTTAGGATTGATCAGAGGATCAGGGTTATTTCCTGTTCTTTAAGGAAATGGGAAATCCAAAGGGTATTGAGACTGTCCAAGCCTACTGGTGTTTTGAGAAATCGATTCTCAGGTAGTGAAAGATCTTTGTATGATGCCCAAGAGAAGGTTGGTATGTTAAGGGATGAAGGTTAACCCATTAACTGGTCTGACACTTGACTCAGAAAGACAACTCTAGCAAATTGATCACTAGGTTCTGTTCCTATACCTGTAGAGGTCTCTGGGTCCTTGTACTAAGCCCAAGAGAAGGCATGAGAGCTTTTAAGAAGCCGAAGGGTCATTGTACAACGTCCAAGATGAGGCGGGGATGCTTTTAAGAAGCCTGTGGGTCCCCAAACCCCGAGAAGTTCAAGACATGCCATTCACCAAGAATAGATCAAGCCAAGAAAGTCCGAGAATTTGGAAGAAACTCAAGAAATGCTATTCACGGAGAAAAGATCATCTCTGGGGAGTAGAGTCTCTTTAAAGATTTCTAAGGGTGACACTCTGAGAAAGGGTTCACAGAGAATGTTGCCTTTCACGTCTCCATATTGTTTAACCTCAAGAGGAGGGAAGATTGTGTCTGGTAATCCTATGGGGATCTAGTTTTGTTTGTATTTAAGAGTGACCAACATGGCTTTACCTAGTACTAGACGTAATTGCCGGGGAAAACTCTAAATAACTATACTAGTATTACACAGTGGATATTTGACAAGTATATAAAAGTTTGTGAAAGAAGACTTACAGTGAGCAGCACCGCAATACAGTTATATATATATATGAAAGCAACCCCACAACTTGAAAATACAGTGGGACTTATACAATGACTGAGGCCTAAAAGGTGGTGTATTTACAAAGGGGGTTGGGTCTTACACTCTAATAGAGTCCCAAAAAGGTTTTAAATAGATGGGGCTTATAATACGAGGGTAGGCCCAGAGGGTTTGATTTTTGAACTGGCGATCATGCTGAGGTTTTTTTTTTTAACATAGAGGGACTTATACAATATCTGAGGCCCAAAATTGTTTTGGTTAAAAGGGGATTGGGTCTTACACTCAATTAGAGGCCCATAAGGTTTTTGTACAAGTGATGGGGCTTACAGCTCAAGGAAAGGCCCAATTGATTACTTTTGAAAAGGCGATTGCGTCAAGATCTTTGAAAACACCGTGGGTCTTATACAATGATTGAGACCCAAAATTATTTTGGTTTCAAAAAAAGGGTTGGGTCTTACACTCTATTAGAGGCCCAAAAAGTGTTTGAAAAAGATTTGTTAGGGTCAAAATCAAAGAAACCTCAATTTCATTTTTTAAAGGCATTTTTCAAAGAAAAATCAAGTAAAAAATGATACAAATATCAAATAAAATCATTAATCATGTTATAAACAATAATTAAGGTTTATATAAAAAAGTATTTTATCCACATGAATATTTAAAATCATTTTGGTTTTAAAAATAAAGAAAAACAAATCATTTTAAAAGCATTTAAAACAATTTTAAACAATATTTTTGAATATATTAAAAATATATCAAAAAATAATATTTTTTGTGATTTTTTCTGGATTAAAATATTATGGAGTATGAATAAGAAGTCTGTAAAACAAAATTGGAAAATGATGATTTTTGCTATGTGAAAGAATTGGTTGAGTTTTGAAGATAAAATAAGAAAAAGAGGAAAGATGTCACAACATCACATTCGACATCTCTTTTAGTTTTCAACATCTTTTTTATCAAACTTCCAACACTCATAACTCTCTCAATTTTTAACGAAATTAAAATCCGTAAGAACCTATCTTGACCAATTTTTTGCAAGGAATCCAATGGTATCACTCATACATACTGAAACTTAATGTACAGAACACACGATGCAAAAAACCAGAACTGCACATGTAGTTTTCGACATCTTTTCTCGTCAAACTTCCAACACATATAACTCTCTCAATTTTTAACTAAATTAAATTCCGTAAGAACCTATCTTGACCGAATTTTTGCAAGGAATCCAATGATATCACTCACACATACTGAAACTTAATGTACAGAACGCACGATGCAAAAAACCAGAACTGGACATGGATTTTAAAACAACATAAACTCCACATATAAACATGTTAAAGTGAAAACAGTAGGAGGATCACAACATACACATTAAGGACTACATTTTTGCTTCAAGAATTGTTCAATATGATGCATGCATGTGGACATCAAAGGAAAGCATGATTCAAAGAATTCAAGTTGTGAAGCTTACCTCTTTTTTGGAGATTTTGTGCAACCTACCAAGTGCTTTGTTCCAGAAATTATTTGATGCTTTGGACACCCTCAAATGACCTCTTAGAAGCTTTTAGGATGGTTGGAATCATCTGGAAACCTCTGGAGCAAGTTTGAGCTCTTTCTTGCAAAATGGGCAAAAGTGGCCAAAATGCCAACTCTCTCAAATGGTGTTCCAGATGGGGGGGACCATTTGGGACAGTTCAAGCATGATATTTGGAGTGTGTTTGAGGCTTTATCTGGTTTGGAAAGTGACTGAATCAAGACATGGCTTGAAAAATGCAAAAAAGTCTAATTTTGAGGTTTTGAGAGGTGACTTTGTGATTTTGGTGTTATAGGTCACTTGTGAGAGTTTGGACAACTTAGATATGACATATTGGATGTGTTTGGATCATGAGCTGTGGTGTAAATGCTCTCTAACTCAAAAACTCAGAATTACCTTGCTAAAGAAGGCATTTTGGAGTGAAAGAAGTGATTTTGAGGAAATCGTCTGTTTGATGGCTTTGGTGTACTCAAATTGAGCACAAATGAGCTCTATTTATAGTAGAGCAAGTTTGTTTTGCAATCAATAGTGAATCGTGGCTCCAGCAGAGGTTTGTCCCAAGGTTGGATTTTGGAATCTCAAGTCTCTTCTAGCCATTGACTAGAGGTTAGGGCACAGGCTGCTGGTCCCCTTGTTGTTGGAGGAATCTTGACTGAATTCAGTTAGAGGAAGCTAAGTTCATGCCACCTCTAAGCATCCATTAAATGCTCCAAACCAAAATTGGAGTCTTGTCCCTCTTTTAGGGTTTTCTAGGTTTGGTATGCTATTTGTGGAATCTTGGACTTCGGAGGCTTATGAATCAGATCACCCCCCTTGGATTTGATCCTCAGATGTGTCCAAAATAATGACAAGGCTTGAAAATTCGTGTGGCACAAGAAATGTACAAATCTGTCCTGAAACCTGTCTTAAAAATCAGCTGCAGCAAGCCTTGTTGTAAAATCCATAACTTCTTGCTCAAGAATGATAAATGGCTGTTCCAGGACTTTATGGAAAGCTGAGATGACATACTTCAACTTTGATGTTTGGCCCTAGACTTGGTTCAACTTGGATCATGGACAAAACCATCCTTGAAGTTGGGACATTCTTGCTGGAATAATATTAATGATGTCCTATGAAATGTTGAAACATTTGACAACTTTGAACATTAACAATTCCAAACTCTAATCACTTATATCTTTCAATCCACTATGATATTTTGAGTTGAAGTGAATTGCACCTTTGATGCTTGTCCTGCATGGTGACAAAGCTTGAAAATTGTGTGGCACAAGAAAAAGTGCAAAAAATCTGTCCTAAAAAACAGCTGCAGCAAGCCTTACTGTAAAGTCCATAACTTCCTGCTCGAGTATGATAAATGGACGTTCTACAACTTTCTGGAAAGCTGAGATGATGTACTTCAACTTTTATGTACAAGGTTTGTGAAGATAAGACTTGTAAAGTTGTCAAAAATGACCTTGAACTTGTGTGATCAAATCTGTCCTAAAAGCTGTCATGAAAATTCTGTTTTGTCAATGCCTTTTGTAGAGACCATAACTTTCTGCTCGAGAATGATAAATGAGCTTTCTAGGACTTTCTGGAAAGGTGAGATTACGTACTTCAACTTTTATGTTCAAGGTTTGGCTTGAATCATGGATAAAAACATCCTTGAAGTTGGGACATTCTTACTGGAAAAATATTAATAATGTCTTATGAAATGTCGGAACATTTGACATTAAGAATTCCCAACTTTGATCACTTATATCTTTCAATCCTTATGATATTTTGAGTTGATTCCTTCTACAATGTTGAAGTATCAAATACCCTCTTTAAAAATAGCCCTTAAGCAAAATCAATGGATGCTTGGACCAATAGTTACAACCTTGAAAAGTTGTGCACTTGAACATGATTTTAACTTTGAAAAAAATTCTAAGTTTCCTTCAATTTGATCAATTTTGCAATTTTCCATGATTTTGTGATTTAAATTTGATCGAATTAAATCATCCATCATATTTTCTTGAGTAATGACTTGTGAAGCTCAAAGTTGACCAAAAGTCAAACTTTGACTTTCTGCGTTAGTTGACTTTGTTTTAGATGAACTTGAGGCTTGATCCACTTGAAATGTTGCACTATTGTGCTTAATTCTTGATGTGGGAGACCTCTTGATCCTTTGTGGATATTTAAGAGGTTAGACAAGTTGAAGATCATGTCATTCCTTGATTGATCCTTTGTCTAAATGCTCTGAGAGGGCTTGGAACCCTAATTCTTTGAGTGTAGAGAATGCTCACCCATCTTTGGGGAGACTAATGAGTATGAAAGTTCATCCATATTGTGATGATGATTTGCACAATGATGGGAATCTTAGTGGTCAAAATTTGGGGTATGACAGATGCCCCTATTTAATTTTCTTGGACCTGAAGGTGTGAATGACGAAGGTATTCGGGCATTCGGGGTGCAAGAGGATTAAATATCGGAATACCCGAAATTTTGATGGTGGTTATGAATAGTTTGCTCATCCATCTTCTTTTGCTAAGCAATGATGCTTAGAAAAGGTAGAAACTTCCCCTCGATCCTGGTCTTTTACCAAGGAACTGGTTTCAATTTCTGAAATAAACTTCCCCTCGATCCTGGTTTCCTACCAAGGAGCTGGTTTTAGTTTCTGATGTGAACTTCCCCTCGATCTTGGTTTCCTACCAAGGAACTGGTCTTAGTTTCTGATATAAACTTCCCCTCGATCCTGGTTTCCTACCAAGGAACTGGTCTTAGTTTTTGATGTGAACTTCCCCTCGATCCTGGTTTCCTACCAAGGAACTGGTCTCAGTTTCTGATATAAACTTCCCCTCGATCCTGGTTTCCTACCAAGGAACTGGTCATAGTTTCTGATTTGAACTTCCCCTCGATCCTGGTTTCCTACCAAGGAACTGGTCTCAGTTTCTGATATAAACTTCCCCTCGATCCTGGTTTCCTACCAAGGAACTAGTCTTAGTTTCTGATGTGAACTTCCCCTCGATCCTAGTTTCCTACCAAGGAACTGGTCTCAGTTTCTTTTGTCAATAAACTTTCTTGACAAGGGACGCTATTTGTAGCGGCTTTCTTTCAAACTTCTCGCCAAATTTTCCTGGGGAGATGCCATTTGAGGGAAAAACTTTTGATGTCAGAGTTGTTGGGGAACCCAGTCGTCTGAGTTGTAGAGGTACACAAACTTCTCTGTTTGGAGACGCCATTTGTCGACTCTACTAGGGAAAGCGAGTCTCTTGAGAGACTATTTCCGTTTGGGGGTGTTACATCATACTTTTCTTCGAGATCTTCTCGGAGAAATGCCATACAATTTATCCCAAATTTGAGGTGCTGATGACCTTTTCGTCAGCGGATTTTTCGGAGAAAAACTGCCGTATTACCAAATTTCTGATTATAAGGCTTTTTCTGGGGATTTTCCTTAATCCGGGAAAGCGGAGATATCATCTTCACTGGTGAAGAGTGATGTTTGTCGAAGGTTCTCTGGTTCTTCAGAGGTTCAAGTTATCAAAGTGGTCAAGGGCCAATTCTAATCCAGAAATAAACTGGAGGAGAGATTGTTCAGCCCCACCGTTTCCTGACGAGGAAATAATTGAAAACTCGATTGAGAGAATGGTTATCACGACGGGACAAGACCGACTAGAGTGATAGTGATGCAATATGAATGCGAATGTAAATCAATAATGCATGATGTATGTATGTTTATGCTGACAAAACTGACGCGACATACAAACTGACGGATGAACACGACTGGATACTCGGCCACTGTGGGGGATGAAGTACCAATGGTTCACGATAGCAATTCTTCCTTGCTTAGGAGAGATAGTCCTTGCGGGGACAACCGTTGGTCGGGCTTAGGAGATAAGGACTCTGCCGGGGATGTCAGACGAAGTATCCGCATCTGACATAACTGATCCTTCATTCAGGCGCACTGGTTTAGAAGGAGTACTTTGATTCTGCACTTTGAAGCTCGCTTACTTCTGGAGAAGCGATTGATGTTCTTTCGATGTTCAACAGTCAAAAGAATTGCCATCTTTATTTTACAAGTAGAAAAAGTTTAACAAGTAAATTCATTTTTGTTTAATTTCAAGAATCGTTAATCATGTTAAAAACGTCGTTCTGTAAAGCTAAAACAAATAAGAACTGCAAGCAAAAGCACAAGGGCTCAAATTTTATTGATAGGATGGAAATCATCCAAGCGCGTGATTCCATAGAGTATTTACAAAGTTAGAAAATGGTAATTTAAGGGAAAAGGGCTATATTGAAACATAACGACCACTATCCTTCTACCAACTTTGAATTTTGGGCATCCTGAGCTTCTGTCGAAGATAACCCTGACTCGAGTTTTCCTGACGGATGGCATGAATGCTTCTGAGGGACTTGCCCCTGTTGAACATAGTTACTTGCCATTATCCCTAACTTTTTCCTGGATTGTACTTTGAGATTTCCAATCCACCAGAATGATTGTTGATTATGTCTCTAAATTTTGCCTGGACCGCCCTTTGGGTTTTCAATCCACCGAGACTTTTTTTTTTCTCTTTTTTTTTAGTTTAGGCGAAGTATTTCTTGACTACATCAACATTCGTGGGGTAGGGAAATTCTTCTCCATCCATGGTTGCAAGTCCCAAGGCACCGCCTGAGAAAGCTTTCTTGACCACATAGGGGCCGTCATAGTTCGGAGTCCATTTGCCCCGAGAGTCAGTAAGAAATGATTGTATCTTTTTTAGCACAAGGTCTCCTTTCCTGAAGACGCAAGGTCAGACCTTTTTGTCAAACGCCCTCTTCATTCTTTGCTGATACAACTGACCGTGGCATAGTGATGTTATTCATTTTTCTTCGATCAGATTCAGCTCATCGTGTCTACTTTGACACCATTCAACTTCTGTAAGCTTAGCCTCCATCAATACCCAGATTGATGGGATCTCTACTTCTACGGGGAGTACTCCTTCCATGCCATATACTAGAGAGAAAGGGGTTGCCCCAGTTGGGTACTTTTGTTTCTGAAGGAAGCATTTGATATTGTGTTACCAAGGTTTGTCATCTATGACTGCTTCGATCGTGAAGATGTAAACGGGCCTTTCAAGGCGCATTATGTCGATCTTAGGTAGGTCGTTCCATTGACCTACACTAATCATGGAAGAGAGAGTGGCTAATGCATCAGCCATGTGATTCTCTTCACGAGGGATATGATGAAACTCGATTCGGTTGAAGAAGGGTAACAACCTCCTCGCATAATCTTTGTAAGGAATCAATCCTGATTGGTATGTGTTCCAATCTCCTTTGATTTGATTGACGACCAGAGTGAGTTGCCATATACATCCAAGTTCTTGATCCTTAAGTCGATCGCTTCTTCGAGACCCATGATACAAGCTTTGTATTCGGCCTCGTTGTTTGTACACTTGAATGTAAGTCTGGCGGTGAAAGAAACATGGGTACCCTGAGGTGTTATGATGATTGCCCCAATTCCATTTCCGTAATGATTGACAGCTTTGTCAAAGATTAGTCCCCATTAGGAACCTAGTTCTGGCCCTTCACTGGGTAGTAGTTCATCGCAATCTTTCATTTTTAGATACATGACATCTTCATCTGGGAAGTCGAACCCGATTGATTCTTGATCGTCAATCGGTTGATGAGCCAAATGATCGGCTAAAATACTCCCCTTAATGGCTTTTTGAGCATGGCACTCTATGTTATATTCTGATAACAACATCTGCCAACGGGCAATCCTTCCCGTGAGAGCAGGTTTTTTAAAGACATACTTGATTGGATCCATTTCGGAGATTAACCAAGTAGTGTGATGAATCATGTACTGGTGAAGACGTTTGGCTGCCCAAGCCAAAGCGCAATAAGTTTTCTCAAGCATAGTATACCGAGTCTCGCAGTCGGTGAATTTCTTGCTCAAATAGTAGATGGCAGACTCTTTCCGTTTGGTTTCGTCTTGTTGGCCAAGTACACAGCCAATGGAGTCTTCCAGGCCTGTGAGATAGATGATCAGTGGTCTTCCTTCCACTGGAGGTGATAGAATCAGTGGGTTCAACAGGTATTCCTTAATATTGTCGAAGGCGGTTTGACAGTCCTCTGTCCAAACGCAATCCTGATTCTTTTTGAGTAATTTGAAGATTGGCGCACATGTCGCGGTCATGAGGAATATGAATCTGGAGATGTAGTTCAAACGTCCCAGGAATCCTCTGACTTGTTTTTAAGTTTTTGGAGAAGGAATTTCTTGAATGGCCTTGACCTTGTCAGGATCAACCTCAATTACTTTTTGGCTGACGATGAACCCTAAAAGTTTCCCTAAACGGACACCGAAGGTGCATTTGTTGGGATTTAAGCGGAGTTTGTACTTTCTCAACCGCTCAAATATCTTTGACAGGTGGGTCACATGATCTTCTTCTGTCTTAGATTTGGCAATCATGTCATCGACATATACCTCGATCTCTTTGTGTATCATGTCATGAAAAAGAGTAGTCATGGCCCTTTGATAGGTTGCCCCGGCGTTTTCAAACCGAATGGCATTACCTTGTACCAAAAGGTACCCCATAGGGTAATGAACGAAGTTTTCTCCATGTCTTTCGGCGCCATTTTAATCTGATTATAGCCCGAGAATCCATCCATGAAAGAGAAGACCTTGAACTTTGTTGTACTGTCTACCAGCATGTCAATGTGTGGTAAAGGAAAGTCGTCCTTCGGACTAGCCTTGTTTAGATCTCTGTAGTCTACACACATTCTGACCTTTCCGTCCTTTTTTGGAACTGGTACGATGTTGGTTAACCATTAAGGATATTCTGACGTGGCGAGGAAACCCGCGTCAATTTGTTTCTGTACTTCCTCTTTGATTTTGATGGCCATGTCCGGGTGAGTCCGTCTCAACCTCTGTTTTACGGGCGGAATTCCAATCTAAACGGTAAGTGATGTTCCACGATGCTGGTATCCAACCCTGGCATATCCTGATAGGACCAAGCGAATACATCGGGAAATTCTTTGAGAAGCTTTATCAAACTCTCTTTGGCAGTTGGACTGAGCAGTGCCCCAATCCTGATTTCTTTTCTCTCTTTTTCTGAACCCATGTTGATCGTTTCCAACGGCTCTTTGTGAGGTTCAATGGATCTTTCCTCTTATCTGAGTAATCGGGAGATCTCTTCTAGAATTTTGGCGTCAACTTCTTCTTCAGCCCCAAATACCGGGAACTCAAAGTCGGGAGAAGGCATCGGATTGTATGTTTCAACGGGGTTTAAAACAAGCAATCTGCATGACGTGATGATTTGTGTTTAGAAGAGATAGAGAAAATCCAAGAGTGTGTGAAGTGTATTTTTTTTTGAAAAACTGCTTGTTTATTATTATTTGTTTTTTAAGATTACCATTTTTTGAGAAAAGCAAAAAGAGAAAACAACAATTAAAGCGGAAATTACAGAACGACATTATTTTATTTATGAACAAGACGATTCTTGAAACTACAGCCCTATAAAACAAAACTCTGTCGCTTTGGGCGAAGCGAAGAGGGATACTTTACAAAAAGCGAGCCCTATCAAAACATATGTTTCACCTGGGCAGGGTGAAAGGTTAAGATAAAGACGACAATTACTTTGACTTATGAACGATCTTCGGAACATCGACTGCAACCCATTGGCAGCGAACTCCTCGGTGAATCACAAAGTATGGTACTTTCCTTGATTTGTCTTCAGAAATAACGCTGATTTCTGGCGGAGCAGGATCATTGGAATCTGTCTCCCAGGCAGAGTTGTCGTAGAAGGATTCCTCTGTTGTATCTTGCATAGTATTTGTGCTCTCCGGTAAATCTCCCCATCCAGTTGGTTGGACGTCTTCGAGCCTGATACGAGAGCTTTCAGGAGCGGTGTATTTGACCAAGTAGTCAAATTTTCCACTTGGTTGTCCTAAGGTGCCCTACACTTCTTTGGAACTGGAGGAGTCATCCCTTTCGATGACGTTGACCTCAGGAAAAGCATAGTTGATGAATTCTAGTCCTGCAAGCTTTGCAAATTCATCGTCGGGCTGGATATTTTCTAAGTATCTTGAGTGTTGATCCCATGACATGGTGGGGACGTAGGTATTCTATTCAATAATGCTCAGCTGATTTTCATTGTTAGGCTGATTTTCTTTCCGCAAGTCTCCTGGGTACGGCTGCCAGATAGGCAGGCCATCCATTGGGCCATAACAGTCGTGGTCAAAGTTGCCTTTCATCAGAGTGTCTTCCTCTAATGAATTTGGTGGAGCACGGCATCCTTCCGGATCACAATCTCTGTATATCATTTTGACATCTGACCTTGGTATAAATCTCGGACTCTGTGCGGGATAGCAAAATGGGGTAGGCACCTCTTCCTGAGACATATAGTCGTCCTCATTAAGATAGGACTTCCATTCTTTATTCGTATCAGAGGGATCTCCCTCGTTGATGATATGGACTGCTTGAGGCACTGGGTGAAGGAAACCTCCATTGTGGAAGAAGTCCTGAATGGGATGAAGACTTTCATCGCTAGCAGCAATCTGGGTGCAGGTCGCAGAAAAACCAAGACCCTTCTTTGTTTTATTATCAGTAGGAATGACAAGCTGTCCCCCTCCTTTTGCATTGTTACTCTCGATTACTTTGAGAGCCTCTTTGTATGAGGAAATCGATGTTCCTTTTTCTGATTGATTCTCATTGCTCACCGAAAGTGCTTGGAACTAAGTCCCAACAACCTCCTCGGGTTCTATACAAGTAGATAATGTCAGGTTACTCACGATCAAGGCTTGTTCTCCACAGATCGTGACGAGTTGATTGTTCTTGACGAACTTCAGTTTCAGGTGCAGCGTCGAAGTGACTGCCCTAGCCTGGTGTATCCAAGGTCTTCCTAATAAACAGTTGTACGTTGCCCGGACGTCCATGACCTGGAAAGTGATTAGGAAAGTGTGAGGACCGATAGTTATGGGAAGGTCGACTTCGCCGATAACTGCTTTCCGAGATTCGTCAAAGGCTTTGACGATGACCTCGCTGCCCCTCATCGGGGGTCCTTTGAATGATAGTCGCATTAAAGTGGACTTCAGAATAACGTTGATGGCCGATCCTGTGTCTACCAGTACGCTGGCGAAAGCATCGTCCTAGCAGTTAATTGTGATATTGAGCGCCATGTTGTGACTTTTGCCCCCGTCTGGCAAATCCTCATCACTGAATCCTAAGTTGTTTTAGGAAGTGATGTTAGAGATTATGCTATCAAACTGTCGTATTGGCACATCCTGTTCCACAAAGGCCTGCTCTAAGACTTTCTGTAGAGCCTCTCTGTGGGCTTTGGAACTGAGTAAAAGTGATATCACTGAGATCTTTGAAGGAGTTTGTAACAGTTGATCAACAATGTTGTATTCACTCCTTTGGATGAGCTTCAACATCTCATCGTCGTTCTTTGAAAGGTTGGGATTACTGGATTGACCGACTAGTTGACCAGGAGCTTCTGTCGGAAGTTCCTTTTCTTTGTTAGGTTCTCCAACTCCTCGGTTGAAGATTCGACCGCTCCGTGTTACTCGACTTATGTCTGCAATATTCACGACGGAGGGTAATGGAATTTCCTTTCCATTCTCAATTATTATTGCACCATATTTGTAAGGGATCGCCTTAGCTGATTCATACGGTACTGGTCCCGGTAGATAGATAACTACAGGAGCCTTCTAATTTTTCTGACTGTCGTAAGTAACTTCAATCAGTTCTTGGCTAAGAACCTTTGATTCGTCCAGTAGAGGGATAATGGTACAAAGATCCTTGTTCTGTTGATGATCAGAGATTATGACAATGTCTCTGATTTGATCAGCGAAGTAGTCCGACGTCCAGTTGATTGACTCGGGACTCGGACACGGGTGAATCTCTTTACAATCCAACTGACCTTGAAGGGCTGCCCGCACAAGGTAGCATCCTTGGTTACTCTCCGAGCAGACTCTACAACGTTCATAGTTGTGTGGTGGCACCTGGCCACGCCCACTTTGAATGCAGTGCAACCTTACCAGGTTCGTTTCCATAGATCAGACATCCTGACTTTGACGCCGAGTAGGGTTTCCATTAAGCACACTGATTTGTTACGTGTCTTCATCCAAATAGATCGGAAGCCACCACTGGTTTAACAAATGTTGTAAAGTTCTTTGAACGAGAGCGTACCCTTGGTTACTCTCACTGCATCCTTTACAGTTCAGATAATCGTGAGAAGTGAGAAAACTAAGTTGAACCTGCTTGGCGTGTAACTCCACCAAGCTGGTATTCATCAGACGAATATCAAAGATTTGAATCATGTTGATCTGATAAGGATTTCTATCATGGTAGTCCTGGATCCACCCAAGATCCATCTAACGCTGGAGGGCCTCTTGTACAAAAGAGCATCCTTGTTTATTTACCGAGCAAGTCAGACAGGAATTGAAATCGTGCCGCGGCAGATTATGATACTGGCTTTGCCTTGAGTGCTTCGCCACCAAGTTAACATTCATTGCACGGATGTCGTGGTTCTAAATGATGTTGGAATTTCTATAGGTCATGTTGACTCCACAAACTCGATGCTCTTGGATCCACCCGAGATCCAATTGTTCCTGTAGAGCTGATTGCACCATAAAATATCCTTGATTATTTTTAGAGGAGATATCACACTGGTGATAATTATGAGGTGGCGCATGGCCATATCCGCCCTGTCTACAATGCATCTTGACCAAGTTGGCCCTTAACAAGAGTACATCATGAATTTGATAGTTGTTGTTAGACTCTCATTCTATCAAGTTGACTGCAGCTTTTTCGTGTTGAGGTAGAGGGTTTGCTAGAACATTAGGATTCGTATCTTTGAAAGATAAGACCCCGCTCATAACAAGATTTTGTATGTCGTATTTGAAGCTGGGACAATTTTCTATGTTATGCCCTGTCCTCCTTGATGGTAAGGACAAGTGTGATCCGCTTTGAACCAGAAAGGCGGATTTTCCAGTACTGTAAGAGGAGACTTGATTTGGACATGCCCCTTGACCAGTAGTAACGGAATCAGTTCTACGTACAACATGGGTATAGGATTAAACCCTGGAGGTTATTGTTGCACGATTGTTGTTATATGGAGGACGAGCCTGCTGAAGAGGCTGTTGTGTCCTTTGCTGATATTGTTGTTGATTAGGTTGGCTCTGCGCAACCTGAGGTTGATACGTAGGAACAGGCACGGGATTGATAGCAGGAGTTGCAGCTGCTACTGGTTGGTAACTTCGCCTTTGCTTTCCGAGAGAGATATTCCTAATATCCTGCTCTTTTTTCTTAGGGAGAGCACTACCGTATCATTTTGTAGTACTTGAGGATCCAACGTCTTTAACTAGGCGTCCTTCTCAGACAGCTTCCTCAAGACGAACTCCCATGCCCACCATCTCGGTGAAGTCAATGGGTGCACTGGCAACCATTTTGTCGTAGTAAAATGAGCTCAAGGTCTTTAAGAAGATCTTTGTCATCTCTTTTTCCTCAAGAGGTGGACAAATCTGAGCGGAAATTTCACGCCATCTCTGAGCGTATTCTTTAAAGGTTTTCTTGTCCTTTTGTGACATCGATCTGAGTTGATCTCTGTCCGGTGCCATGTCCAGATTATATTTGTACTGCTCAATGAAGGCAGCGCCCAGATCTCTGAATGTGCCGATCATGGCGCTGTTTAAACCCATGTACCATTTGAGTGCGGCACCGATTAAACAATCCTAAAAGTAGTGAATTAGTAGCTCCTGGTTCTTTGTCTGAGCTGACATTCGTCGAGCGTACATCACTAAATGGCTCCGAGGGCAAGAGTTACCCTTGTACTTTTCAAAGTCGGGTACCTGGAACTTGTGTGGAACTTCCACATTGGGGACTAAGCAGAGGTCCGCGGCGTCCTTTCCAAATAGATCCTGACCGCGAAGGGATTGCAGTTCTTTCTGCATTTCTAGGATTCCTGGAATTCATTCATTCTATCGAACATGCTGTCATTTCCACCAGAAGGTATCGGTGGAATCTGTCCTTCTGGGACAGTGTGTACCACAGATGGTGGTATAGTCATTATGGCCGAAACCCTCAGTGCCTCCCGAAGTTTGTAACCTTCAGGAGTTGCTGTTATACCCCTGGCGTCTTCGCTTTCCCGAAGTCTGTAACCTTTAGGCCCAGCAGTTCCTGTGGCATTTTTCGGATCTCATATGATCGGCGGAATATATCCTTCTGGGATATAGTTGAGTGGCATGCCCCAGGGACGATCCTTAGGCATTTTGTACCTAGGGTCGGACTTCTCCACTATGGGCGTCGATGTGATCTCTGAGATCACAGTCCTTTGTTGTTGCATATGAGCTTCTGCTAGAGCTTGCATGTCGTTATAAAGCTTTCTCAGATCCTCTTTCAGAGTGTCGATCTCTTCTCTCAACTCTCTGCTCTCTTCCTCGAGATCATCCATCTTTTTCTGACGATTGGCTCGAGTATTGTACGAATGAGACAGTTTGACTCTAGAATCGAGACACAAACGTGAGATTCGTAGATAAGAAGAATGCGTGATGCGAGAATGATGAATGATATGCAATGATTATATTAATTATTTTTGTTTATTCAAAGTAAACTCCGACAATTAGATTGCAAATATCAAACAGTGGGGAAAACTCGTTTTATTGAATTCAAAGGATTGCGGAAATGGAAATACAATAGATTACAAAGTGATGAAAAAGGAAACCTAAACTAATGGATCCTGAGTCCTCTCTGAGGAGAGCTCAATTGCTGGTTTTGGTACTTTCCTCTTCTTTGACCGGGGCTCTTGGGCCGTTGTCAGGTTGTCATTCCTTTGCCAAGTGAAAGGAGCGAGCAAAAATCTTTTTCTCTAAAATCTCAATCAGAGCATCTTTTTCTCTTAACAGCTGTTTTATTTTCTTACACTCCACATTGAGAATACGGTACTTGTTCCTCCAAGACCTCTTCTCCTGTTGAACTTTGCTGAGAGTAACCTGAAGCTTTTCCTTCTCACACATAAAATAAAGGGCAGATTCCCTTAATGGAAGAACTTCCTGACGAGGGTAAGGCCTCCTCAGCTTGAGAGCTCTAGTATGTACCTAGTGGAGATAAGGCTCCACCGAGACACAGTCTGGTTTCCCTAGAGACTCTCGTCCTTTCCTGTGAATATGTTTCCATGCTTGCACTATTTCTGTCTTTAGTGCCCTGTCACTTTCTCCTTCCTTGAAGAAATGACCTTCCAGATGGGCATTGCGCGGGACATGCCTCATTGGGTATCGAAATTGATGACGAACTAACACCGGATGATAGTTGATTCCTCCCTTAATTCCTATAAGGGGTACATTTGGGAAATTTCCACAACGGTCAATGATTCTGATCCCGTCATAGATTCGATTGGACCAATCGATGTTAGAGTTGGTAAGAGACATGATTCTCTGTGACCAACATAAAGTATTTTTTTGATCCCAAAATGCAGCAGACTTGGGCAAATGGGAAGTGAACCATTTATAAAGCAAGGGTACACAACACATGATCATTCCTCTGCTGTATAAATTCCTTAAGTGTACCGAATGATACGCATCTGTGAGTAAGGTCGGTACAGGGTTTCCAATCAGACAAATCTTAATGGCATTGATGTCTATGAAGTTATCAATGTTGGGAAACAAAAATAACCCGTAGGTGAGCAAAACAAAGATGCTCTCGAAAGCGGCCACATTCCCTATACTAGCAAAGTATAGAGCCTTCTTTATCAAGAATTAGGCTGGCAAACCCTGGATGCCACCCTTAGTGGTCATGTGAGTCCTGACTTCTGACTCGTCCAAATAAATTGCTCGTGCAATGGTCTGATCATTTGGAATTTTTTCCAGTCCAGAATAGGGAGCTTGATCAGTAATGTGTAGATCAGTCAAGTGAGAATACTCCTCCAGCATTGGTACTAGCTGATAATCCGGGAATGTGAAATAGTGATAAACCAGATCGTAGAACTGGATTAGCGTGGACAGGATTCCTTCGATTACATGGACCCTTAATAGAGACAGCAGTCCTCCAAACTTAGCTCTGAAAGCCCCGTGGTTGGTGATCATTCTCGCCAAGCCTCTCAAATCCTCCAACTATGGAACCTTGAAGGTGTACTTATGAGTTTTCCTTCTACCGAAATCCATTAGCGCAATCTCCTTTCTCTCTGACATTTGCAATCATTGTCTTAGTTTAATTTGAAAAAGATAGATTAGAAGAGAAGTTTTTCTTGAATGTTTTAATGTTTTTTAAATGAATGCATGAATGCAGCACACAAAAACATAGAAAAAACATGGGGTCAAAGGGTCGGTGTCATGAAGTCAAGGCTATACCCCTCCCCCCAAAGGTTTATACTGGTGATTTTTTGTACCTGTCCTCAAAATCATCAGCTCCTCCCAGGATAACAACAGCAAGCGGATCGCCAACGAGCTGTAGTATCTTAGAATAAATGTTATTCACCGAGAATAGATCATCAACCTCAAATGACGGTAGTATCGCGTGACAACTTTTTCCGATAGCTTCTGCACTACAAAATAGTTTTAGTCTGCTAAATCAGTTTCATTGACGACCACAATCAAACAACACTACTTTTAATAACCGAAGTCGTATAGGCATTGAATCCCTAAAGGGTGCCTCCATTGATCCGATGGTCGAGGTCTCTTATTTGGGAGTCACTCCCTGGAAGATTACTCGTTTAGCCATCACCTATCTTAGGTGTATACTCAATCTTTCCACATGCGGCATCACACGCATTCCCATTAGCATAAAAATAAACACAGATATCAATTAGGAAAAGCAGTATATATATTTGTCTTAATCATCCTTGACCTCTAGTCTTATGATCCTATACAGACAATGACTCCCCAGCAGAGTCGCCATTTCTGTGACATGAATGTGAACTCAAGGTTTTCTACCTAAGAGATGGGAAGAGAAAAATATCTCTATACAAATATTATCCCCAGTGGAGTCGCCATTTCTCTTGGCAGTTTTCAGACTTAAGGTTTCAACCAGAGAGATAAGAGGGACAAGATGCCCTACGGGGCCCCACGGTAGGCGCCATTTTTCTGTAGCGAACGATTTTGGACGTGGTTCTTAAGCACTGTCGCTCTGGGGTACTACAGGTCGATTCATTTTTTATCCTATTAAGCTGACTAAGGAAGGGAAATAGATGTCTCCAATTAACCCTGCTTGCATACTGAGTTTAAACAGATGACTGTTGATTTATAGATGCGGTTTAGATTGTGGACCTCTCTCTGCTTATTTTGTTAAGAATGAAATGACGGGACTATTCATGGGGATTTTGGACAGGTACTGGATTTGATGTTTTTAATTAGTGTGCTCGCTAAGATTCTTTTGCAATCTTATGCCTACGTATTCCCGTTTAACGAAACAAGTAAATCAGAGCGATCGTAGTTCCTCCTATTCTATGGGAGGAAAAAAAGGTTGTTTTGGTGTCTTGTTCAAAGCCCAAGACGTGAAGCTGAAGGTGATTTGTATCTTGTTCAAAGCCCAAGATGTGAAGCCGAAGGGTATATTTGTATCTTGTTCGAAGCCCAAGATGTGAAGTTAAAGGGTTTTGACTTTAGAGAGAATTTGTCATCTCTAAAGAGGGGTATTTGGTCTGTTTGTCACAACTGTTGGGTGACGGGTTATAAAGGAGAATTACTTTAACTAGGATATGTGAATCCAGCAATGCCATAATTTCCTTTATAGGGGATTGTTAACCTGAAGGAGAAGACTTTAACTCAGTTTAGAGCAATGCCATCTTTCCTTAGGAATTTCTCATGCTAAAAGAGAGACAGTGGCGTGGATGTAAATAATCCAGAGGCTTGCCGCTTACAGCAAATAGATGAAGGAAAAGGGGTTATTGATGTTTGTATCCTGTGAGCAAGGCACAGATTTTGATGCTAAAAGGTTAATTGACTCAACCGGGGTTCCTTTATACAAAGCCTAAGAGGAGGCTATTGACCCAACAAGAGGGTGCTTTTATCTGTCTCATACGAAGCCCGAGATAGAGGCTAAAAGGGTTGACTCAGCAAGAGAGTGCGTTTATGTATCTCGTACTAAGCCCGAGAGAGAGGCTAACAGGTGGATTGACTTAACAAGAGAGTCTTTTTTACTCAACAAGAGAGTGTTTTTGTATCTCGTACGAAGCCCGAGATGGAGGCTAAAAGGTGTGACTCAACAAGAGAGTCTTTTATACTCAACAAGAGAGTGATTTGTATCCCGTACAAAGCCCGAGATGGAGGCTAAAAGGGACTAACGTAACAAGAGAGTCTTTTATACTCAACAAGAGAGTGTGAAAAGGTTAGCTCCGCTGGGGAGAATCATTGTACAAAGCCCAAGAGGAGGCTAAAAGAAAATTGACTCAACAATAGAGTCTTTTAGTATCTCGTACAACGCCCGAGATGGAGGCTACTTATGCTGGTGACTGTTTCAGTTTAGTGACAAGCCCAGTATGTTGGATAAAAGAGAAAATCAGTTCTTATGAAGGAAACGATTAAAGGTAAGGTTGTGCTTTAGGATTGATCAGAGGATCAGGGTTATTTCCTGTTCTTTAAGGAAATGGGAAATCCAAAGGGTATTGAGACTGTCCAAGCCTACTGGTGTTTGGAGAAATCGATTCTCAGGTAGTGAAAGGTCTTTGTATGATGCCCAAGAGAAGGCTGGTCTGTTAAGGGATGAAGGTCAACCCATTAACTGGTCTGACACTTGACTCAGAAAGACAGCTCTAGCAAATTGATGACTAGGTTCTGTTCCTAAACCTGTAGAGGTCTCTGGGTCCTTGTACTAAGCCCAAGAGAAGGCATGAGAGCTTTTAAGAAGCCGAAGGGTCCTTGTACAACGCCCAAGAGGAGGTGGGGATGCTTTTAAGAAGCTTGTGGGTCCCCAAACCCCGAGAAGTTTAAGACATGCCATTCACCGAGAATAGATCAAGCCAGGAAAGTCTGAGAATTTGGAAGAAACTCAAGAGATGCCATTCACGGAGAAAAGATCATCTCTGGGGAGTAGAGTCTCTTTGACGATTTCTAAGGGTGACAGTCTGAGAAAGGGTTCACAGAGAATGTTGCCTTTCACGTCTCCATATTGTTTAACCCCAAGATGAGGGAAGACTGTGTTTAGTAATCCTATGGGGATCTAGTTTTATTTGTATTTAAGAGTGACCAACAGGGCTTTACCTAGTGCTAGACGTAGTTGCCGAGGAAAACTCTAAATAACTATACTAGTATTACACAGTGGATATTTGACAAGTATATAAAAGTTTGTGAAAGAAGACTTACAGTGAGCAGCCCCACAATACAGTTATATATATATATATATATATATATATATATATATGAAAGAGGATAAAGAAAGCGGGTAAACACTTACTCGGTTGTAGAGCTTCCATGCTGTTTTGTTAGTTTGTTCAACAAAGAAAGCGTTGATAACAATATTATATTCAAAATCAAAGGAGAAAGTGCTTTAAAAATATTGTTGGGGCTTACAGCTCAAGGAGAGGCCTAAGGTTATATCAGTGATTGCACTATTGTTTTGAATTTGTACAGGGACTTATACAAGTGACTGAGGCCCAAAAAGGTTTTCTGTACAAAGGGATGGGTCTTACACTCTCTCAAGAGGCCCAAGGGTTTATTTTTAAACAAGTGGTGGGGCTTATAGCTCAAGGAGAAGCCCGGGGTTATTTGTTTTGAAAATGACGATCGCGCCGAGATTTTGAAAATACAGTGGGACTTATACAATTACTAAGGCCCAAAAGGTGGTGTATTTACAAAGGGGTTGGGTCTTACACTCTAATAGATGCCCAAAAAGATTTTAAAGATATGGGGCTTATAACACGAGGGTAGGCCCAGAGGGTTTGATTTTTGAACTGGCGATCATGCCGAGGTTTTTTTCTTTTAACACAGAGTGACTTATATAATATCTGAGGCCCAAAATTGTTTTGGTTAAAAGGGGATTGGGTCTTACACTCTATTAGAGGCCCATAAGGTTTTTGTACAAGTGATGGGGCTTACAGCTCAAGGAGAGACCCAATTGATTAAATTTGAAAAGGCGATTGCGCCAAGATCTTTGAAAACATCGTGGGTCTTATACAATGACTGAGGCCCAAAATTATTTTAGTTTCAAAAAAAGGGTTGGGTCTTACACTCTATTAGAGGCCCAAAAAGTGTTTGAAAAGATTTGTTAGGGTGAAAATCAAAGAAACCCCAATTTCATTTTTTAAAGGCATTTTTTAAAGAAAAATCAAGTAAAAAATGATAAAAATATCAAATAAAATCATTAATCATGTTATAAACAATGATTAAGGTTTATATAAAAAAAGTATTTTATCCACATGAATATTTAAAATCATTTTGGTTTTAAAAATCAAGAAAAAGAAATCATTTTAAAAGCATTTAAAGCAATTTAAAACAATATTTTTTAATATATTAAAAATATATCAAAAAATAATATTTTTTGTGATTTTTTGTGGATTAAAATATTATGGAGTATGAATAAGAAGTGTGTAAAACAAAATTGGAAAATTATAATTTTTGGTATGTGAAAGAATTGGTTGAGTTTTGAAGATAAAATAAGAAAAAGAGGAAAGATGTCACAACATCACATTCGACATCTCTTTTAGTTTTAAACATCTTTTTTATCAAACTTCCAACACTCATAACTCTCTCAATTTTTAAGGAAATTAAAATCCGTAAGAACCTATCTTGACCGATTTTTTGCAAGTAATCGAATGGTATCACTCATACATACTGAAACTTAATGTACAGAACACACGATGCAAAAAACCAGAACTGCACATGTAGTTTTTGACATCTTTTCTCATCAAAGTTCCAACACGCATAACTCTCTCAATTTTTAACGAAATTAAAATCCGTAAGAACCTATCTTGACCGATTTTTCGCAAGGAATCTAATGGTATCACTCACACATACTGAAATTTAATGTACAGAATGCACGATGCAAAAAACCAGAACTGGACATGGATTTTAAAACAACATAAACTCCACATATAAACATGTTAAAGTGCAAACAGTAGGAGGATCACAACATACACATTAAGGAATACATTTTTGCTTCAAGAATTGTTCAATATGATGCATGCATGTGGACATCAAAGGAAAGCATGATTCAAAGAATTCAAGTTGTGAAGCTTACCTCTTTTTTGGAGATTTTGTGCAACCTACCAAGTGCTTTGTTCCAGAAATGATTTGATGCTTTGGACACCCTCAAATGACCTCTTAGAAGCTTTTAGGATGGTTGGAATCAGCTGGAAACCTATGGAGCAAGTTTGAGCTCTTTCTTGCAAAATGGGTAAAAGTGGCCAAAATGTCAACTCTCTCAAATGGTGTTCTAGATGGGGGGGACCATTTGGGACAGTTCAAGGATGATATTTGGAGTGTGTTTGAGGCTTTATCTGGTTTGGAAAGTGACTGAATCAAGACATGGCTTGAAAAATGCAAAAAAAGTCCAATTTTGAGGTTTTGACATGTGACTTTGTGATTTTGGTGTTATAGGTCACTTGTGAGAGTTTGGACAGCTTAGATATGACATATTGGATGTGTTTGGATCATGAGCTATGGTGGAAATTCTCTCTAACTCAAAAACTCAGAATTACCTTGCTAAAGAAGGCATTTTGGAGTGAAAGAAGTGATTTTGAGGAAAACATCTATTTGATGGCTTTGGTGTACTCAAACTGAGCACAAATGAGCTCTATTTATAGTAGATCAAGTTTGTTTTGCAAGCAATAGTGAATGGTGGTTGCAGCAGAGGTTTGTCCAATGGTTGCATTTTGGAATCTCAAGTCTCCTCTAGCCATTGACTAGAGGTTAGGGCACAGGCTGTTGGTCCCCTTGTTGTTGGAGGAATCTTGACTGAATTCAGTTAGAGGAAGCTCAGTTCATGCCACCTCTAAGCATCCATTAAATGCTCCAAACAAAAATTGGAGTCTTGTCCCTCTTTTAGGGTTTTCTAGGTTTGGCATGCTATTTGTGGAATCTTGGACTTGAGAGGCTTATGGATCAGATCATCCCCCTTGGATTTGATCCTCAGATGTCTCCAAAATGATTACAAGGCTTGAAAATTCGTGTGGCACAAGAAATGTGTAAATTTGTCCTGAATCCTGTCTTAAAAATCAGCTGCAGCAAGCCTTGTTGTAAAATTCATAACTTGTTGCTCAAGAATGATAAATGGCTTTTCCAGGACTTTATGGAAAGCTGAGATGATATACTTCAACTTTGATGTTTCACCCTAGACTTGGTTCAACTTGGATCATGGAGAAAAACATCCTTGAAGTTGGGACATTCTTGCTGGAAAAATATTAATGATGTCCTATGAAATGTTGAAACATTTGACAACTTTGAACATTAACAATTCCAAACTCTAATCACTTATATCTTTTAATCCACTATGATATTTTGAGTTGAAGTGAATTGCACCTTTGATGCTTGTCCTGCATGGTGACAAAGCTTGAAAATTATGTGGCATAAGAAAAAGTGCACAAAATCTGTCCTAAAAAACAGCTGCAGCAAGCCTTACTGTAAAGTCCATAACTTCCTGCTCGAGTATGATAAATGGACGTTCTATAACTTTCTCGAAAGCTAAGATGACGTACTTCAACTTTGATGTTCAAGGTTTGAGAAGATAAGACTTGTAAAAATGTCAAAAATGATCTTTAACTTGTGTGATCAAATCTGTCCTAAAAGCTGTCATGAAAATTCTGTTTTATCAATGCCTTTTGCAGAGACCATAACTTTCTGCTCGAGAATGATAAATGAGCTTTCTAGGACTTTCTGGAAAGGTGAGATTACGTAATTCAACTTTTATGTTCAAGGTTTGGCTTGAATCAACTTGGATCATGGAGAAAAACATCCTTGAAGTTGGGACATTCTTGTTGGAAAAATATTAATGATGTCCTATGAAATGTCGGAACATTTGGCATTAAGAATTCCAAACTTTGATCACTGATATCTTTCAATCCTTATGATATTTTTAGTTAATTCCTTCTACAATGTTGAAGTATCAAATACCTTATTTAAAAGTAGCCCTTAAGCAAAATCAATGGATGCTTGGATCAATAGTTACAACCTTGAAAAGTTGTGCACTTGAACATGATTTTAACTTTGAAAAAAATTCTAAGTTTCCTTCAATTTGATCAATTTTGCAATTTTCCATGATTTCTTGATTTAAATTTGATCAAATTAAATCATCCATCATATTTTCTTGAGTAATGGCTTGTGAAGCTCAATGTTGACCAAAAGTCAAACTTTGACTTTCTGCGTCAGTTGACTTTGTATTAGATGAACTTGAGGCTTGATCCACTTGAAATGTTGCACTCTTGTGCTTAATTCTTGATGTGGGAGACCTCTTGATCCTTTGTGGATATTTAAGAGGTTAGACAAGTTGAACATCATGTCATTCCTTGATTGATCCTTTGTCTAAATGCTCTGAGAGGGCTTGGAACCCTAATTCTTAGAGTGTAGAGAATGGTCACCCAACTTTGGGGAGACTAATGAGTATGAAAGTTCATCCATATTTTGATGATGATTTGCACAATGATGGGAATCTTAGTTTGGGGTATGACACCATGATACAAGCTTCGTATTCGGCCTCATTGTTTGTGCACTTGAACATCAGTCAGTCAGTGAAAGGAATATGGGTACCCTGAGATGTTACGATGATTGCCCCAATTCTGTTTCCATAAGTGTTGACAGCTCCGTTGAAAATTAATCCCCATTAGGAACCTGGTTCTGGCCCTTCATTGGGTAGCGGTTCATCACAATCTTTCATTTTCAAGTACATGACATCTTCGTCTTGGAAGTCAAATCCGACTGATTCCTGATCGTCAATCGGTTGATGAGCCAAATGATTGGCTAAAATACTTCCTTTGACAGCTTTCTGAGCATGGTACTCGATGTCGTATTCCGATAACAACATCTGCCAACGGGCAATCCTTCCCATGAGAGCATGCTTTTCAAAGACGTACTTGATCGGATCCATTTCGAAGATTAACTAAGTAGTGTGACAAATCATGTACTGGCGAAGATGTTTGGCTGCCCAAGCCAAAGCACATCATGTTTTCTCGAGCATAGTGTACCGATTTTCACAGTCGGTAAATTTCTTGCTCAAATTGTAGATGACAGACTCTTTTCTTTTGGTTTTGTCTTGTTGGACAAGTACACAACCCATAGAATCTTCCAAGACTATTAGGTAGATGATCAGTGGTCTTCCCTCCACTAGAGGTGACAGGATTGGTGGATTCAACAGATATTCTTTGATACTATTGAACGCTTTTTGGCAATCTTCTGTCAATTCGCAGCTTTGATTCTTTCTGAGTAATTTGAAGATTGGCGCGCACGTTGCGGTCATGAGGGATATAAACCTTGAGATGTAATTCAGCGTCCCAAAAATCCTCTGACTTGTTTTCCAGTCTTTGGGGAAGGCATTTCTTGAATGGCCTTGACCTTGTCAGGATCAACCTCAATTCCTTTTTGGCTGACGATGAACCCTAAAATTTTTCCTGAGCGGACACCGAATGTGAATTTATTGGGATTCAATCAGAGTTTGTATTTTCTCATACGCTAGAATAACTTTGACAGGTGTGACACATGCCCTTCTTCTGTTTTAGATTTGGAAATCATGTCATCGACATACACTTCGAGTTCTTTGTGCATCATGTCGTGAAACAGAGTTGTCATGGCTCTTTGATAGGTTGCCCCGGCGTTCTTCAAACCGAACGACATTACCTTGTAATAAAAGGTTCCCCATCGGGTGATGAATGAAGTTTTTTCCATATCAACCGGCGCCATTTTGATTTGATTATAGCCCAAGAATCCATCCATGAAGGAGAAGACTTTGAACGTTGTTATACTGTCTACCAGCATGTCTATGTGTGGTAAGGGGAAGTCATCTTTGGACTTGCTTTGTTCAAATCCCTGTAGCCTACACACATTCTGACTTTTCCTTCCTTTTTCAGAACCGACACTATGTTGGCTAGCCATTGAGGATATTCTAAGGTGGCAAGGACCTGCGTCGATTTGTTTCTGCACTTCCTCCTTGATTTTGATAGCCATATCCGAGTGAGTCCGTCTCAGCCTTTGTTTCACCGCAGGACATTCTTTCTTTAGCGGTAAATGATGTTCCACGATGCTGGTATCCAACCCTGGCATGTCCTGATAGGACCAAGCAAATACATTTGGAAACTCTTTGAGAAGTTTTATCAAGCTTTCTTTGACAGTCAGACTGATCAGTGCTCCAATCTTAACTTCTTTCTTTTCTTCCTCAGATCCCAAATTGACCATTTCCAATGGCTCTTTGTGAGGGTCAATGGACCTTTCCTCTTTCCTGAGTAGTCGGGAGATCTCCCCTGGAATTTCAGCGTCCTCTTCTTCTTTAGCTTCAAATACCGGGAATTCAAAGTTGGGATAAGGCATTGGATCGTATGTTTCAATGGGGTTTAAAACAAGAAATCTGCATGACATGATGATTTGTTTTTCAGAAGAGATAGAGAGAATGCAAGAGTGCGTGCAATGTATTTTCTGAAAAATGCTTGTTATTATTTTGGGTTATTTTAGGATTACCATTTTCTGAAAAACGGAAAGTGAAAACAGCAATAAATGCGGGAATGACAGAACGACGTTATTTATTTATGATTTGTCGATTCTTGAAATACACCCCTATAAAACAAAACTCTGTCGCTTTGGGCAAAGTGAAGAGGGACATTTACAGAAAAGTGAGCCCTATAAAAACATCTGTTTCACCTTGGCAGGGTGAAAGGTTAAAACAAAGACGGCAATTACTTAGACTTATGGACGACTTTTGGGACATTGACAGCAACCCATTGGTGACAAACTCCTCGGTGAATCACAAAGTCTGGTACCTCCTTTCTTGGTTTGTCCTCAGAAATGACGCTGATTTCTGGCGGAGTAGGATTGTTGGAGTCTTCCTCCCATGCAGAGTTGTCATAAACAAACTCTTCTGTTGTATCTTCCCTAATGTTTTCACTCTCAAGAGGATCTCCACATCCAGTTGGCTGGATGTCCTCGTATCTGATGTGAGAGCTTTCAGGAGCAGTGTATTTAACCAAGAAGTCGTACATGCCACTCGGATGTCCTAAGGTGTCCCATACTTCTGTGGGGATAGAGGAGTTATCCTTCTCAATGATGTTGACCTCAGGAAAAGCATAGTTGATGAACTCTTGTCCTGCAATCTTTTTAGATTCATCATTGTCCTTGATATCTTTGGAATGTCCTGAGTAATGATCCCATGACCTGGTGGGGACGTGGGCATTCCTTTAAATATTACTCAGTTGATAGGCATCGTTTGGCTGACTCTTTTGCCTTAAGTCTTCTGGGTACGGCTTCCAGATAGGCAAGTCATCCAGGGGATCATAATAGTCCTGATCGAAGTTGTTCTTCATTAGATCATCTTCTAATGAGTTAGGTGGAGCACGACATCCCTCAGGATCACAATCTCCATAGATCATCCAAACGTCTGATCTTGGATATATCTCGGGCCCTGCATGGGAAAACAAAATGGCATGTACGTTTCTTCCTGAGGCATATAACCGTTGTCGTTGAGATAAGATTTCCATTCCTCGTCTGTATCGGAGGAGTCACGTTTGTTGATGGTGTATACTTCTTGAGACACTGGGTGGAGGAAGCCTCCACTATGGAAGAAGTCCTGAATGGGATGAAAACTTTCATCTTTAGCAGTCTGGGTATAGGCTGAGGAGAAACCAAGACCCTTCTTTGTCTTGTTATCCGTAGAAATTACAAGATGTCCCCATCCTTTTATGTCGTTGCTCTTGATCACTTCGAGAGCATCTTCGTATGAGTAAATCGACGTCCCTCTTCCTGATCGATTTTCATTGCTCACTGAGAGTGCTTGGAACTGAGTTCCAACAACCTCCTCGGGTTCTACACAGGAGAATGATGATAAGTTGCTCACTATTAAGGCCTGCTCTCCGCATACTGCGACTAACTTGTCATTCTTGACGAACTTCAGCTTCTGGTGAAGTGTCAAAGTGACTTCCCCAACTTCGTGTATCCAAGGTCTTCCTAATAAACAGTTGTATGTTGCCCGGATGTCCATGACCTGGAAAGTAACTTGGAAAGTGTGAGGACCGATGGTTATGGGAAGAACAACTTCGCCAATAACTATTTTTCTGGATCCGTCAAAGGCTTTGACGATGACCTCACTACCTCTCATCGTAGCTCCCTGAAATGATAGTCGCATCAGAGTTGATTTTGCCATAACATTCAAAGACGATCTTGTGTCTACCAGTACATTGGCTAAAGCATCATCCTAGATGTTGATTGTAATGTTAAGTTCCATATTATGATTTTTTTCCTTCTTCCGGCAGTTCTTCATCACTGAATCCTAAATTGTTGCAGGAAGTGATGTTGGAAATGATATTGTTAAATTGTCCGACCGTTACGTCTTGTTCCATAAAGGCTTGCTCTAAGACCTTCTTTAGAGCTTCCCTGTGAGCTTTGGAACTAAGTAGGAGAGATAGCACAGAGATTCGAGACGGCGTTTGCAACAGTTGGTCCACAATGTTATACTCGCTTTTCTGGATGAGCTTCAGCATCTCATCGTTGGTTTTTACCAGTTCTGGATTACTAGATTGTCCGACTTGTTGATTGGGAACTTCTGTTTGAGGTTCCTTCTCTTTGGTAGGTTCTGCAACTCCTATGTTGAAGATCCGGTCTCTCCGTGTTACTCGACTGATGTCGGCAATGTTTACGACGAAGGGTAATGGAGTTTCCTTTCCATTTTCGATGGTTGTTGCACCGTACTTGTAAGGGATAGCCTTTTCCGATTTGTACGATATTGGACCTGGCAAGTAGATAACCACGGGAGCTTTCTGATTTCTCTGACCGTTATAGGCAACCTCAATCAGTTCCTGGTTGGGAACTTTTCTACTATCAAGAGGAATTCTTGATTCATCGAGTAAAGGAATTACAGCGCAAACGTCTTTGGTCCTCCCATGATCGGAGATTATGACAATGTCTTTGCTTTGATCAGGGAGATAGTCTTGTATCACGTTGATCGACCCAGAACTTGAACATGGTCAAATCTCTTTCTGGTCCAACTGATTTTGAAGAGCCGCTCGCACGAGATAGCATCCTTGGTTGTTCTTTGAACAAACTCTACAGCGTTCATAGTTGTGGGGTGGCACCCGACCACGCCCGCTTTGTATGCAGTGCATCTTTACTAGATCTATTTCCATCGAGCGTACATCCTGACTTTGATTCCTACCAAAATTCCCGTCAGTCATACCAATCTGTTGTGTAGCTTCATCCAAGTAGATTGGAAGCCACCAGTGGTCCAACAAGTGTGGAAGTGTTCTTTGGACAAGTGCACACCCTTGGTCGCCTTTACGACATTCTTTATAGTCTTGGTAATCATGTGAAGCTAGAAAGCTGAGCCTGACTTGCTTAGCATGTAATTCTGCCAGACTGGTATTCATCAAGCGTATGTCAAAGATCTGAACCATATTGACTTGATGGTTATTTCTCTCACGGTAGTCTTGGATCCATCCGAGATCTATCTGATGTTGGAGGGCCTCTTGTACAAAAGAGCAACCTTGATTGCTTGTTGAGGAGATTGGACAAGTGTTGTAATTGTCCATGGCAGATTATGGTATTGACTTTGCCTTAAATGCATCGCCACCAAATTGACGTTCATCGCAAGAATGTTGCGGTTCTGAAGAATGTTGGGATGCGTATGGGCCATGTTGACTTCACAGATTCGGTGGTCCTGAATCCATCCCAGATCCATCTATTCTTGTATAGCTGATTGCACTACGAAACACCCCTGATTATTCTTTGAGTAGATATCACACTGGTGGTAATTGTGAGGCGGTACATGACCGTACCTGCTCTGCCTGCAATGCATCCTGACCAGATTGGTTCCTAATAGGAGTACATCGTGAGTTTGATAATTGTGGCTAAATTCTTCCTCTATTAAATTTACTGTAGTCTTTTCATGTTGTGGCAAGGGGTCCGTCTGAACATTTAGATTAGTATCTTTGAAAGATAAGATCCCATTCCGAACAAGCTTCTGTACATCAGACTTGAACCTGAGACAGTTCTCAATGTTGTGCCCCGATCCTCCTTGATGGCAAGGGCAAGTTTGATCCGCTTTGAACCAAAAAGGTTGATTTTCTGGTACTATAAGAGGAGTCCTGGTTTGGACGTGCCCCTTGGCCAGGAAGAGTGGAAATAGTTATGCGTATAACATCGGTATAGGGTAAAACCCTGATGGTCGTGTCGTATGATTGTTATTGTTGTACTGTGGACGAGCCTGCTGAAGAGGCTGTTGTGTCCTTTGCTGATACTGTTGTTGACTTGGTTGGCTCTGAGCAACCTGAGGTTGATAAGTCGGAGCTGGCACAGGGTTGATAGCAGGAGTTATCGCCGCTACTGGTTGATACCTTCGTCTTTGCTTTCCCAGAGAGATATTACTAATATCTTGCTCTTTTTTCTATTGGAAAGCACTACTGTATCTTTTGGTACTGCTAGATGGCTCTGCATGTTTGACCAATCGTCGTTCTCAGACTGCTTCTTCGAGGCGCACTCCCATGTTCACCATTTCAGTGAAGCCACTGGGCGCACTTGCAACCATTTGGTCGTAATGGAATAAGCTTAAGGTTTTCAAAAAGATCTTTTTCATATCTTTTTCCTCAAGAGGGGGACAGATCTGGGCGGCAATTTCACGCCATCTCTGAGCATATTCTTTGAAAGTTTCTTTGTCTTTCTGCGACATTGCTCTGAGCTGATCCCTATCCGGTGCCATGTCCAAATTGTATTTATACTATTGAACAAAAGCTGCGCCGAGATCTATGAAAGTACTGATCTTGGTGCGGTTTAAACCCATGTACCATTTGAGTACGGCATTGGTTAAACTGTCTTGGAAATAATGGATCAGTAGTTGTTGATTTTCTGTCTGAGTTGACATTTTTCGAGCGTACATCACCAAATGACTTTGAGGGCAAGAGTTGCCTTTGTATTTTTCAAAGTCAGACACCTTGAATTTGTGCGGGATCTTTACATTAGGGGCCAAACAGAGGTCTGCGGCGTCCTTTCTAAATAAGTCTTGACCGCGAATGGCATGTATTTCCTTCTGCATTTCCAAGAATTGTTCCTGGAACTCATTCATTCTTTCGTACATGTTTTCGTTTCTACCAAAAATTGTTTGTGGAATCTGTCCTTCCGGGACAGTGTGTACCAGTGGTTGTGGCATAGACAATACAGCTGTGATTCTTGGTGCTTCAGTGTCCTGACGTTTGTAACCTTCAGGAGTTGTTGTTGTAAACCTTGCGTCTTCACTTTCCTGAAGTTTGTAACCTTCAGGTCCAGTGGTTCCTGCTGCAGTTTCTTAGTCTTCAGTGACCGGCGGGATATAACCTTCAGGGATAAAGTTGAGAGGCATGCCCCAGGGGAGACCTTTAGGCATGTTGTACCGAGGATGATTCTCATGTGTTTTCATAATGGGCGTAGATGTGATCTCTAAGATCACAGTCCTTTGTTGTTGCTTCTGAGCTCTTGCCAGGGATTGCATGTCACTATGAAGTTTTTCCAAACTTTCCTTTAGAGTGTCAATTTCTTCTCTCAGCTCTCTGTTCTCTTCCTCGAGATCATCCATTTTCTTTTGTCGGTTGGCCCAAGTATTATATGAGTGAGACAGTTTGACTCTAGAATCGTGACACATACGTGAGACTCAAAGATAAGAAAAAATGTGTTATGTGAGAATGATGAATGATATGCAAAGACATATTTTTTTAGTTTTTGTTTTAATAAAAAAGAACTTCAACAAATAGATTGCAAATATTATACAGTGGAGGGTGGAGACCCCTTTTATTGAATTCTAAAGATTGTAGTATGTTACAAGGAAAAGTATAGTATTTTACAAAGTGCTGTAAGGAAAATGGCTAAGCTCATGGATCCTGAGTCCTCTCTGAAGAGAGCTCAGATGCTGGTTCTAGTATTTTCCTTTTCTCGTCAGTCCTTTTCCAAGTGAAAGGAGCGAGCAAAATTCTTCGGTCTTCTTGACTCTCTATAGCATGATGTTCTAATATTTTAATCAGAGCATCCTTCTCCTTTAATAGTTCCTGAATCTTGGTACATTCCACATTGAGGATTCGGTACTTGTATTTCCAAGAGCTCCTCTCACATTGAACATTATTGAGAGCTACCTGGAGTTTTTCCGTATCAGACATGAAATAAAGGACAGATTCCTTTAGCGGAAAAACTTCTTGGCGAGGGTAAGGCATCCTCAACTTGAGGGCTCTAGTTTGCACCCAGTGGAGATAAGGCTCCATGGAGGTACAATTTAGTCTTCTTAGAGACTCTCTTCCTTTCCTTTGAATGTGTTGTCAGGCATGCACTATTTCTTTCTTTAATGCTCTGTCATTTCCCCCTTCTTAGAGACTCTCCATGGATGAACATTATGCGGGATATTCTTCATCGGGTATCCGAGTTGACGGCGAACTAAAATTGAATGATAGTTGATTCCTCATTTAGTACCAATGAGGGGTATGTTAGGGAAATTTCCTCATCTGTCGATGATCTCTATCCCCTCATAAATCCCATTATACCAATCTATGTTAGAGTTGGTAAGGGACATAATCCTTTGTGACCAACGTAGAGTACTCTTGTGATCCCAAAAAGCAGCAGACTTGGGTAAATGGGAAATGAACCATTTGTAGAGTAAAGGTACACAACATGTGATCATTCCTCCACTGTACCAATTCCTTAAGTGTACAGAGTGATAAGCATCCGCGAGCAGGGTTGGTACGGGGTTTCCAATCAAAAATATCTTAACAGCGTTGGTATCAACGAAGTTGTCGACGTTAGGAAAGAGGAATAAACCATATATGAGTAAGAAAAAGATATCTTCGAAAGCAATTATGTTTCCTATACTGGCAAAGTATAGAGCTTTCTCTATCAGAAACTTAGCTGGTAAACCTTGGATTCCTCTTTTAGTGGTCATGTGAGTCCTAACTTCTGACTCGTCCAAAGAGTTGATCTTGCAATGGTTTGATACTTTGGAATATCTTCCAGTCTAGAAAATAGAGCTCGATCAGTGATAGGTAAATCAATCAGATGAGAGTACTCATCCAGTGTTGGTGCCAGTTGGTAATCCGGAAATGTGAAGCAATGATAAATTGGATCGTAGAACTGAATCAACGTATACAGGATTCTTTCAACTATGTGGACCCTTAATAGAGACAACGGTCCTCCGTGCTTGGCTCTAAAAGCCTCAGGGTTGGTAATCATCCTTGCCAACCTACTTAAATCCTCTAGTTTCGGAGCCTTGAAGGTGTACTTGTGCGTCTTTCTTCTACCGAAATCCATAACGCAATCTCTCTGATATTTGCAATTATTGTTTTAGTTTATTTTGAAAAAGATTTTTTCTTTGTTTAAAAAGAGTTTTTTAGATGAATGCATGAATGCAGCACACAAAAACATTAAAAAAACATGGGTTCAAAGGTTCAACGTTACGAGCATGGAGTCATGGCTCTACCCATCCCCAAAGGTTGTACTATTCTAGTCAATTTTCGTACCTGTAGAACGAGTTCTAAGGTTCCCAAAATCATTGACCCCCCTAGGGATATCAACATCAAGCTGATTCACTCGAGCGAGTTGTAATATCCTAGGGTAGATCTCATTTAAGTGTAGTATCGCATATCAACTATTTTCGATAGTTACCGCACTACCAAATGGTTATATGGTTAATGTCTACCAAATCCTCAGGGTCACGGGTGCCGCACTGGGAAAACTATGCTTTCACGACAATCGGTCGTTCAACATAAGTATCCACATAGGTACCTCACCTGATTTGGTAGGCTACCCGGGATTCACTCCTGTAGCATGCGATTTTTGGCGGTGACACGACCACCTTATCGCAGAATTGGTTTCTCCTCACCGCAATGGTAGGAGGAAGAGGTGTTACTTTCTGATTTCTTATTTATCCCATGAAGCTGGAAGGGAAAGGGAAGCTATCTAAAACTAACCTCGCATCCGAATGTTTAACTGAACAAATGCTTAAAGAGATTCGAGGAGTTCGGGGTCAGGTTATACAATTGGGAGTTGTCAATTACCCATCATATATGTGGTTATCCATAGGTTTTTAGTTTTAGGTTCTGCTTTGTACTTGATGGTGTTTATCCGTTGATGGGTTGGGAAAGTTTCTTGGGAAATATGAGAGAGGGAGTGAGTTTTTGTTAATGTTTGGGTTTTCCTAGGTTTTAGTAAGGTACTGGACCTAGAGTTTTTTTATTGGTATGAAGGTACTGGACCTAAAGTTTTTATTAGTATGCTCGCTAAGATTTCACAATCTTTTGGTGTCTTGTTCAAAGCCCAAGATTGAAGCTGAAAGGTTTATTTGTGTCTTGTTCAAAGCCCAAGATTGAAGCTAAAAGGTTTGACTGAGAGAGAATTTGTCATCTCTAAAGCGAGACATCTCGTCTGTTTATCACAACTGTTGGGTGACTGATTATAAAGGAGAATTACTTTAATTGGGATATGAGAATCTAACAATGCCATAATTTCCTTTATGAGGGAATTGTCCTAAAGGAGAAAACTTTAAGTCAGTGTTGAGCAATGCCATTTTTCCTTAGGAATCTTTCATGCTAACAGAGGGACAGTGGCGTGGATGTAATTAATCCAGATACTTGCCACTTACAACAATTAGATGGAAAAAAGGGTTTTTCCAAGATAAGAGAGGGACGACAGCTTGGATATTTGAATCAACAAGTGTGCCACTTACAGCAGTTATCTGGGATTAGGGTTTGTTTTGAGTGTCTGTTTTGATGTGTGATAACACAGAGAAATGTCTTCCTATAGAGAGTTTAGATTTCCTCTGAGGGGATGTTGATTTTTGTGTGCCTTGATCAAGGCCCAAGGTTGAAGATAAGAGATTGATTGACTCCACTAGGGAAGTCCTTATACAAAGCCTAAGAGGAGGCTAGAAAAGACCGACTCAACAAGAGAGTGTTTATCAGTCTTGTACAAAGCCCAAGCTTGAGGCTAAAAGAGACTGACTATTTTGGGGATATCATTATACAAAGCCTAAGAGGAGGCTAAAAGTTGACTTTTTCGGGGAAAATATTATGCTTGTCTTATACAAAGCCCAAGATTGAGGCTAAAAAGGGATTTTGACTCCGCCAGGGAGGGTTTGTATGTGTCTTGTACAAAGCTCAAGATTGAGGCTAAAAAGAAGACTGACTATGTGGGAAAGAAATCTTTATCTGTCTTGTACAAAGCCCAAGATTGAGGCTAAAATGAGACTTTACTGACTCGGTTGAGGATATTTTAGGAGTCTTATACGAAGCCCAAGATTAAGGCTGAAAAGAGGATTAACTCTGCTTAGGGAAACTAATTCCCATAGCCTAAAAGAAAGCTGGGAGGAATTGACTCCCCTGGGAAGATATTTATCCAGAGCTTAAGAGAAGGTTATGAAGATTTTAACTTTGTTGTAGAAAGCTTATATATGTCTTGTACAAAGCCCAATATTGAGGCTGACCCAAACTGGAGAAATCATTATACACAGCCTAAGAGGAGGCTAACTTCTGCTAGGGGAAATCATTATACCAAGCCTAAGAGGAGGCTGAAAAAGATTGACTCAACAAGAGAGTGTTGAAAGGTGATTGACTCAACAAGAGAGTCTGAAAGGGTGATTGACTCAACAAGTAAGTCTGAAAAGTGATTGACTCAACAAGAGAGTCTGAAAAGGTTAGCTCAGTTGGGAAAAATCATTGTACAAAGCCCAAGAGGACGCTAACTGTGCTAAGGAAAGGAAGGATCATTATACAAAGCCTAAGAGGAGGCTATCTTTGTTGGGGAAGAACAAAGAAAGAAATCATTATACAAAGCCTAAGAGGAGGCTGTCTTCTGCTGAGGATTACTAAGATCCAAAGGCAGGTCCAAATGGGGAATTAACTCTTACTGAGGGCTTACAGAAGGGTTGAGATATCATATGCCTTGAGGTTTTGATTCGGGATAGTGTTATACTGATGATAAACTGACCATGGCTAAGGGATTTTTAGGAGAAAGACTGGGTTTTAGAACCCATGGGTTTTAACTCTGGTGGAGATTGATTAAATGACCAGAGTTTCTCCTATGTTTTTGGGAACTTGAGAAGGTCTTTGAGATCCAATAAGGTTTTAGACTGTCCAAGTCGACTGGTGTTGAAGATTTTATCTTTGTATGATTCCCAAGAGGAGGCTGGTATTTCAAGGGATGAGAATCAACCCTAAAATGGTATGAGATTTGACTCTGGAAAGACTGCTCTAGCAAAGGATGACTAAGTTCTGTCCTATACCTTTAAGAGGTCGTCAGGGTCCTTGTATTAAGCCCAAGAAAAGGCATGAGAACTTCTAAGAAGCCGGAGGGTCCTTGTACAAAGCCCAAGAGGAGGCAGGATGCTTTTAGGAACCCTGTGGGTTCAAACTTAAGAAGAGTTCAAGAAAAGTTTCACCGAGAATAATCTTTTCTTTAATGAATAGTTCTAGGGTTTGATGAAATTTAAGAGAGGTTTCACCGGGAATTAATCCTCTCTGGGGAAATGAACTTCTTTGACAATTTCTAATAGTGATAGTTTGAGAAAAGTTTCACCGGGAATAATGCCTTTCTCTTTGTTCCATATTGTTTAAGCCCAAGAGAAGGCAAGACTGTATCTGGAAATCCTATGGGGATCAAGTTTTGACTGTATTAAAGAGTGACCAACTGGCTTTACCCAGTTCTAGACCTAGTTGCCGTGAAAAACTCTAAGCAAATATACAAGTATATATACAGTTGATATATAACAAGTATTTAAAAGGATGTGAAAGAAGGACTTACAGGTGAGCAAGCTTCCCACAATACAATTATATATAGTTGACATGTATTTAAAAGAATGAAAGAAGGACTTACAGGTGAGCAAGCTTCCCACAATACAATTATATATATAAAAGCTGATAAAAACTTACAGGCGAGAAAGCTTCCATTGTAACAGCTGTATGGTTAGTTGTTCAAGAAATTAAAGAAAGTTTTGATAACAACTATGGATTTGAACCTAAATCAAAAGGTAAGTTGTTTTTGAAAAGATTGGGGCTTATACTCAAAGGGGAGGCCCAGATGAAAAACAGTAATCGTATCGTTGTTCTATAAACTGTATTGGGGCTTATACAATGACTGAGGCCCAAAGAGTTTTTTTGTGCAAAGGAATGGGTCGTACAACTCAAGGAGAGGGCCAAAGTTTATTTTATATACAAGTGATGAGGCTTACAACTTGAGGAGAGGCCTAGGTGATTTTTGTTTGAAAGGCGACGACTGCGCCGAGATTTTAAAATCGTATCGGGACTTATACAATGAATGAGGCCCAAAGAGGGTTTCTATACAGAGGGATGGGTCTTACAACTCGAGGAGAGGCCTAAAGGTTTGAAAAAGAAAAGAAATGAGACTTACAACACAAGGGTAGGCCCAGATGAAAATGTTTTGAAAAGCGACGATCGCGCCGATATTTTTGAAAACACAGTGGGACTTATACAATGACTGAGGCCCAAATTATTTATTTACAAGAGGGGGTTGGGTCTTACACTCTATTAGAGGCCCAAAGGTTGTTTGAAAATTTAAAATCGAGAGGAAACCCTAATTTTAAATTAAAATGTCAATTTTCAAAGGTAATTTAAATAATAAATGATAAAATATCAATTATATTCAAAAACAAGTTGTACACTTTGGAAAATATTTTGAAAAATCATGTTTAATCATATGAAAGCTTAAAACTCAATTGATTTTGAAAGATCAAAGTGGGAATTTCATTTTTAAAATGTTTAAAACAATAAAAAATGAAATTAATTACAAAAATTCTAACTATATTAAATAAATAATATAAATTGGATTTTTTTGTAAAATAAAATATTTAAACATTTTTGTGAATTTTAAGAAAAAGAATCAATTAAAAAACATAAATATTCAGAGAGAAATTAATTTTTGAATCAATTAAAAAAAAATACCTAAAATTCAAAAACTTGAATTATGGCACCAAGAACACTTTGTTCTTGCCCTCGCCCTCTGTTTTTGCAGATTTGCATTTTCTCACTTTTCTCCATGATTTCTCAATGGTTTTGCATGATTCAAGTACCAATCTTGTTCGTTTTTTAACACAGATCACAACCATATAGTTTAATTGCATTTACATTAAGTATGGAAAAAGAAATCAACAGAAAACCTCAAGAATCCTAATTTCAGCATGAACACAATGAAATTCCATACACAATTGATTCATGACAATTGATTGAGGGTTATCACTCTATATACATGCAAGAACAATATGGTAACTCAAAAATTCATTTATGATGCATGGAATATAGAGTTTGAAGGATTCATGTTTACCTCTTGCAGCTGGTGATTGAGTTTGGTGATGGAGGTGTTGCAGCTAGGTTCCAATGATCTGGACAACTTCCTTAGGTTCCATGGAGCGTGTTTGAATGCTTGGAGTGGATTGAAATGAGCTGGAACTTGAGGTGGCACCTCAACTGCAACTCTGTCAAGAACTTGAGCAATTGGCTGGTGATTTTGAGAATCTGATGTTCCAGATGTGATTTTGTGTTATGGATCACTCACATATGATGTTTATGAGGTGTGTGTGATTGGTTTGGTTGGAATTGCTCTCAAACTCAAAACCCGATAGTGACTTGAGGTTAGGGAACAGGCCTATGGTCCTTTGATTCAAAGCTAATTCTTGACTCATTCAGTTAGGAATGTGTCAGTCCATGCCACCTTGGTGTATCCATTAAATGCATTGCAACAAAATTGGAGTCTTGGCACCTTTTTAGCCTTTTTAGGTTTGTTATGGCTAAGTGTAGATTCTTGGACTTTGGAGGCTTGGGGATCAGATCATTCTCCTTTTGTTTTATCCTCAGATGTGTCCAAATGGATGACAAGGCTTGGAGTTGCTCAATTTTTCCAAATCGAGCAAAATGCCAAAATCTGCCTTGTCCAAGACAGTTGGAAATGGTGATTTTGAGGGATTCATATCTCCCTACTCAGGTTGAGTTATGGGAGGCTCTTGTGCTTTTAAGAAAGCCCTCATATGATACAAAACGTGTGATCATAGTTTGTTTTGAAACTATTTGGATCTAACTGAAAAAACCTCATGAACATTGATGTTCAAGGCTAGTAACTTAGGCAGATTTTCACTAAGTGTTGGAAAAAGTGTTATTTTCATGTTTTTGTCATTTTGATCACTCCATAACTTAAAATCCATCAAGAATTGGAGTTGGAGGTAGTTGAAGCTTTTGTAGAGTGTAGCAAGACCTACAAATCCAGCTTTGGATCACCCAAAATGGTTGCTTAGATCTCAAGTTATGATCCTTTGAAGTTGGTACCAAAATCACTTTTGTTCCATAACTTAGAAAAATTTTGGTTTCTCAAGGTTGCCCCTTTAGCAAGAAACCTCACTTTTCTTGATTTTTCTTGATATATGATGATCAATACTATAAATTAGCATTATTTTTGACTTAGGGGAACCATATTTGTGAAAAATTCCAAAAAGTCAAACTTGATTTTGTGCACAGCTGACTTTTTATCAGATGAAATCCAAACTGTGCGATCCTTTGTGAAATCAAGTCCTTGACCTAAATCAAACCTAATGGATGGATTCCATAGGTGTTATAGGGTGTATTGAATCATGTCCCATGGTTTGGGAGCATGTCTTGGTCAAAAGTCAAAGGTACAGTTGACTTTTTTCCTCGAAACATTAATTGTGGTCCAGATGAAATTGAAACTTTTGAATCAAGCTTCTTGGATCAATTCATTGTTGAAAATGGATCAATGTGATGTATTTGAGGCCCTCAAATCATGTCTTGAGGTATTGTCTCATGCTTTGTCCCAAAAGTCAACTTAGGGGTAAATTAGGTCCAAAAACCCTAATTCCTGATTTTTTATAAATGCATCCCCTGAGGCTAAATTGACTTGATAATTGGGTTCATGAGATCCCTTGGAGTATCTTGGGTTGTGTTTTGAATCATTGGCTCATGGCCAGATGAAAATTTTCATCTGGAGTCCTCAGTCGATCAAAACCCTAATTTGGTGACCCTAGCGATCTTGAGGCTTTATCCACTTGGAATGTTGCAACCTTGTGCTTGATTCTTGATGTGGGAGTCCTCTTGATCCTTTATAGGTGTTTGAGAGGTTAGACAAGTTGAAGATCATGTCATTTTTTGATTGATCCTTGGTCTAAGTGCTCTAAGAGGGCTTGAAACCCTAAGTCTTGATTATAGTGAATGCTCAACCATCTTTGAGGAGATTGATGAGGCATAAAGGTACATCCATATTGTGATGATGTTTTTCACAATGATGGAAAATCTTGGTGGTCAAAATTTGGGGTATGACAACTCCCTATAAGTTCTCCCGTCTGTGCCACCCCTTATCTTAATGTTCTCTCAAACTTTCCACATGCGTATCAATCGCATTCCCATTGACAGAAAAAATAAACACGGATATCAAGTAGGAAAAGCAAAATATATATATATATAGTATGCTAAACAACCTAGACTTCTTAGGAATTCTAATCCTAGTTTGACTCCCCAGCAGAGTCGCCATTTTTCTATAGCGTGCGATTTTTGTCGGTGACGCGACCACCTTATCGCCATTGGTTGGAATTGGGTGCTACTTTCTGATTTCTTATTTATCCTATGAAGCTGGAAAGGAAAGGGAAGCTATCTAAAACTAACCTTGCACGCAAATGTTTTCTTTAACAAATGCTAAGAGATTGGGGAGTCCGGGGTTAGGTTATACAATGGGGAGTTATCAATTTACCATCCTATATATGGTTATCCATAGATCGTTTAGCAAATTCTACTGTTATCTACTTACTGGTGTTTATCTATCGTAAATGGGAAAGTTTCTCGTTTGGGAATGTTTGAGAGAGTATTTTTGTTGATTTCGGTTTTTTCGATGTTTTTTGTAAGGTACTGGATCTAAGGTTTTTGATATGTGTCCTCGCTAAGATTTCACAATCTTATGCCTACGTATTCCCGTTAAAGAAAACAGGGAAATCAGAGCAATCGTAGTTCCTCCTATTCTATGGGAGGAAAGAGATGTTTGGTGTCTTGTTCAAAGCCCAAGATTGAAGCTAAAGGGTATTTGTGTCTTATTCAAAGCCCAAGATTGAAGCTAAAAGTTTTGACTGAGAGGGAATTTGTCCTCTCTAAGGGAGACATCTCATCTGTTTATCACATTTATTGGGTAACTGATTATAAAGGAGGATTACTTTAACTGGAATATATGGAATCCATCAATGCCATAATTTCCTTTATTAGGGATTTGCCCTGAAGGAGAAAACTTTAACTCAGTGTAGAACAATGTGATTTTTCCTTAGGAATCTTTCACGCTAAGAGAGGGACATTGGCTTGGATGTAAATAATCCAGAGGCTTGCCACTTATAGCAATTAGATGAAATAGGGTTTTACCAGGATAAAGAGGGACCATCGTTTGGATTTTTGAATTAACAAGTGTGTCACTTACAGTAGTTATTTGGGATTAAGGTTTGTTTGATTTTCTGTTTTGATGTGTGATGTACAGAGAAATGTCTTCCTAGAGAGAGTTTTTTTATTTCCTTTGAGGGGATGTTGTGACACCCCCAATCTACACCTCAAGCAATTAAAGCAATAACAAATAATCAGAGTATAATTAAAACATTCATGGCATAGACGGGAGCGTCACATCAAAGTAACGAAATATAACAACCTGCTCATAAAGATATGCAACAATCAGGTAGCAACATAAACAGAGGAACTCAGTTCCTAACACCCACAATTCAGATACAGAATAAAAGCGGAAAATCTGCAACTGAAACTTCATATATAAACATAAAAGTTTGTCTGTCATATACAGAGTCATACATGTACAATCCAAAAAGATATATATACACATAATCACATAACGATTTCCCCGACTACCCGGTGCCACATATCAGAGTCGACCGACAAAAGAATGAAGACATAATCTTCACAAAAAGACCTCCAGCATCTAATCTGCAATGCCTCATAGAGCATTCAAAATAGCAGAAGGGTGAGAAACATAATTATAATATAGTTGCATACAATTATGTAATAACATGAAATACGCACGTAAAACATTCTCACTACAACGTACACCATAGTTCGAATACCAAACAAAACAATTCATAATTAATGCATTCATCACCAAGGCATATCAATCATGCTCAACACATTTATCACTAATATATATGTCAACTCATCAATCTCATTCACAATTCCCACACATAATCAATCCATTCATGACTTATGTAAATGCACAGAGACCGACACAACTACTCTATGCATGCGGTACCATTCCATCCATCATTCTCATCATTAATTCACTCAGGAATTATTGGAATCATCACTTGTTACTTAGTGTAACTCCCCGTCGGGCAAACGATGTTCCCCGTCGCTTTAGGTCCTCTTGGTATAAGGCTCACGACGTTTATGGATCGCTTTAGGTCCTCTTTGTATAAGGCTCACGATCCGATCGCTTTAGGTCCTCTTTATATAAGGCTCATGATCGTCTATAACGTCGCTTTAGGTCCTCTTTGTATAAGGCTTACGACCGTTACAGTAGATTCCCTCTGGAATCATTTCGTCGCTCACACCCCACAAGGGCACACGACATCACAAGATGCATATCATGATGCTTGGCATACAATGACTCATGGCAATCAAATGCATATACATATATAACCATGTGAACCATCTCAACATCAATAATCATCCATTGAAATCAAACCCAAAACAATGCATTTATTTGCCATAAGGCCACAAACCATCATCACAACATTTCATCACATGCATTCACATCATATAATAGCACACAAGCTATACGTTATATATCAAAAGCATATCACATGATAACACATCAATCGCACACAATTATGACGGTAAAAGTCGACAAAATGACACGTTTCCAAATTCCCGACACAATTAAAACGACCACCAATCTCAAAACCCATTTTTATAAGAAAGAACATCTCCTTAGCTTTCCAACGGTACTAAGAACGTCTCGATCCGAGTTACGGATCAAAAGCTATGGATTTTAGAAAAGAAACAAGTTTTATTTTTGCTCTAGGTCGCGCTAAGCTGGCTCCATGCTGCGCTAAGCGCGCTCCTCACTGCCTGGAGAGGCAGCAAATTCTCCAGACCGCGCTAAGCGCGCACTGCAATTTTTTGAAAAATAACCCTTCGATAGTCCTTCCCAAAATCCACCATTTCCATCTCAAATCAGTTCCAAACAGTACAACAAGTATCAATAAATGTTCATATGCATAGTGTGATTATTCAACACAGTTTATATCGATTTACGATCGTGAAAACATCGATTTCTATTCATTTTTCTCATTTCAACCTAGAATTGAAAAAACTAGGAAAAGCAAGAGAACATTCAAACACACACATATATATTCATACACAAGCATATAGTAATCGAGTTTCGCACCCTTACTCGATTAATCGTGTTTTGAAGTGTCGGTTGAATCGGTTTCTTACACTCCAAGTTTTCCTCTTTTTCTTCTTCTCACTCTCCTTTTCTCTTCTCTTTCTTTTTCTCTCTTTCTACTCTCTATGTTTCTATTTAATGAAAAACAATAATACCTAACCAAGCAAAATGACTAAAATACCCACACTCAATTCCTCGCAAACGTTCCCAAAACGCGATAAAACATAATAACGATAAACATAACATATCTACCAAATAAAAACCAAGAATAAAATAATATAACAACAAAAATAATTAAATCAACTCGATTAAATAAATCTAACAAAAACCGAGCGTTACAGGTGTTATTTTTGTGTGCCTTGATCAAAGCCCAAGGTTGAAGCTAAAAGGTTGACTCTATTAGGGAGTTTTATATCTGTCTTGTACATAGCCCAAGATTGAGGCTGAAAAGAGACTGACTCTTTTGGGGAGTTCATTATATAAAGCTTAAGAGGAGGCTGGAAGGAATTGACTCTTCCGGGGAAATATTTTGTCTGTCTTGTACAAAGCCCAAGATTGAGGCTAAAAGGGATTGACTCCACTGGGGAGATTTTATATGTGTCTTGTACAAAGCCCAAGATTGAGGCTAAAAAGACGATCGACTGACTCAGCTAGAGAATGTTTATGGTTGTCTTGTATAAAGCCCAAGATTGAGGCTAAAAGGTGCTGAGGGATGATCATTATACAAAGCCTAAGAGGAGGTTGGTTGGGGAATTTCTTATGTAAAGTCTAAGAGGAGGCTAACTTCTACTGATGATTATTAAGATCCAAAGACAGGTCCAAATTGAGGAATCAACTCTTGCTGAGGATTACAGAAGAGTTGAAATATCAGATGCCTTGAAATTCAGATTTTTCTTAGGGTTTTACTGGGAATAAATTAACCCTAGCTGGGGAAATTTAGAATGAGAGTTTAAAGATTGAGTTTTAAAAACCTATAGAGGCTTTAACTCTGTTGATGATTGATGAAATGATCAGGGTTTTTCCTGTGGTTTTAGGAAACTTGAGGGTTTCTGGAGATCCAAGAGGAGGTGAGACTGTCCAAGTCTACTGGTATGAAAAGGTTTATCTTTGTATGGTGCCCATGAGGAGTCTGGTGTTTTAAGGGATGAGAATCAACCCTAAATTGTTCTGATGTTTTGAGATTCTGACTCTCTAGAGGATTGAACTACCAAAGGATGACTAAGTTCTATCTTATACCTGTAGAAGGTCTTTGGGTCCTTGTATTAAGCCCAGGAGGAGGCATGAGAACTTCTAAGAAGCCTGAGGGTCCTTGTACAAAGCCCGAGAGGAGTCTGGGGATGCTTTTAGGAAGCCTGTGGATCTAAACCTAAGAAAATTTTAAGAAAGGTTTCACCGAGAATAATCCTTTCTTTAGTGAACAGTTCTAGGGTTTGAAGAAATTCAAGAGAGGTTTCACTAGGAATTAATCCTCTCTAGGGAAATGAATTTCTTACACAAATTTCTAGTAGTGACAGTCTTGAGAAAAGTTTCACCGGGAATAATGCCTTTCTCTATTCCATATTATATAAGCCCAAGAGGAGGCAAGATTGTATCTGGAATTTCCTATGGGGAACTAGTTTTGACTGTGTTGAAAGAGTGACCATTGGTTTGATCTAATCCTAGACCTAGTTGTTGAGGAAGACTCTAAGCAAGATAATATACAGGCATATATATATATATATATATATATATATATATATATATATATATATATATATATATATACAGATGAAATATATACATGTAAAAGAAAGCTGATAAAACTTACAGGTGAGCAAGCTTCCAATACTACAGCTGTATGGTTAGTTATTCAAGAAATTAAAGAAATTTTGATAACAACTATGAATTTGAATCTAAATCAAAAGGGAAGTTGTTTTGAAAGAAGATTGGGGATTATACTCAAGGAGAGGCCCAAAAATAACAATGATCGCAACGTTGTTCTGAAAATTGTATCGGGACTTATACAATGACTGAGGCCCAAAAATTGTATTTACAAAAGTGTTTGGGTCTTACACTCTATTAGAGGCCCAAAGTTTATTTTTATACAGGAGATGGGGCTTACAACTCAAAGAGAGGCCCAGATGATTTTTGTTTTGAAAGCGGTGATCGCGCCGAGATTTTTGAAATCGTATCGGGACTTATACCATGACTGAGGCCCAAAAAGGTTTTTTATTTACAAAGGGGTGGGTCTTGCACTTTATTAGAGGCCCAACAAAGTTTTAAAAAAAGAAATATGGGACTTACAACACAAAGGAGGCCAAGAATGATTTTGTTTAATAGGCGACGATCGCGCCGCGGTTTTAAAAAACACAAAGGGACTTATACAATGACTGAGGCCCAAATTTATTGTATTTGACAAGGGATGGGTCTTACACTCTATTAGAGCCCAAAAAAGTTTTGAAAAAGATTTGTGAGGGTATGTAATAATCAAAACCCTAATTTGCTTTAAAAATGTATTTTAATTGAATAAAATTCAATTAAAATGATCAACATGTATGAAAAACAATTTGTGATCTTGGATTAATGCTTGAAAAATCATGTTTTAACACTAGAATAATTTAAAAATCATTTGAGTTTGAAAAATACAGAAAAAGAAATATTTTCAAATGTTCAAAAGCAAATAAAAATAAATTCTTTATAAAAATATTAAATATACAAAATAAATAATATTTTTGTGAAATTTTTGTAGAATAAAATATTTTAACGTTTTTATGAATTTTGAAAAAAAGAATCAATTCAAAAACATTAAAATTCAGAGAGAAATTAATTTTTGAATCAATTAAATAAAATAACTAAAATTCAAAAATTCAAAAGTTTGAAAAAGGGCGCCAAGAACAACTTGTTCTTGCACGCGTGCCCTGTTTTGCTCCAATTTGCATTTTCTCACTTTTCTCTCTGATTACTCAATGGTTTTGCACGATTCAAACATCAATCTCATTCGTTTTTGAACAAGGATCACAACCATATAAATTAATTGCATTTATATTAAGTGTGGAGTGAGAAATCAAAGGATAACCTCAAGAACCCTAATTTCAGCATGAACACAATGATATTCCATACACGATTGATTCATGGTAATTTATTGAGGGTTAACACGCTATATACATGCAGAAAAAAGATGGTAATAACATTTATGATGCATGTAATATAGAGTTTGAAGGCTTCAGGCTTACCTCTTGCAGCTGGTGATCGAGCTTGATGATGGAGATGTTACAGATGTGTTGTAAGGACCTGGATAACTTCACTGTACCCTATGGAGTATGTTGAGATGCTTAGTCTTGATTGGAGATGCTTGGATCACCTTGTGGTACCTCAACTGTAACCTTGTCAAAAGCTTGAGCAACTGACTGGTGATATTATGATTCAGATGTTTCAGATGTGTTTCAAGGCCATGGATCACTCATATATGATGTATATGAGGTGTTGGCATGATTAGTTTGGTTTGAATCACTTCCAATTTCAAAATCCGATAGTGACTTAAAATGGAAGGCAAATTTGGAGTGAAAGAGAGATTTTGAGTAAAGCATTAGTTTGGGTGCTTTGGTGTGTTCAAACTAATCACAATTGATGTCTATTTATAGTGCAACAAGTTTGTTTTGGCATCAATAGTGAATGGCAACTGGTACAGCTTGTTATCCAATGGCTTTCAAAAGGAATCTCAAGTCTCCTCTAGCCATTGACTTGAGATTAGAGCACATGCCTATGATCTTCTACTGCAGGGATAAGGCTTGACTCATTCAGTTGGGTTTGCTTTAATCCATGCCACCTTCATGTATCCATTGAATGCTTGATGCCAAATTTGAATTTCAAGGTTCCTTTCATGATGATTTTGCACATGGAGGTTAGGTTCTTGGTGTAACACCCCAAAATTTGCCTTGTTGTTTTTAGCTAATTGGCTTATGTTTCTTTTCATTTCTTGCATTTTGCATTATGCATAGCATTGGTTCTTAGCACGGGATCAAAGTACTTGGTCCATATTCTCAAGTCTCAAGCTTCAAGGTGGTTCAGAGGGTTCATCATACCTTCATAAGATCAAGATTGGCAAAGGATTTCAAGTGATTCCTTCCCTCCTGATTAGGGGGGGGCAATTAGGGTCTTTAAGATCAAGAGGACTTCTTGAAAGGCTTGGTGTGTTCAAGCATGCTCCTGTGGTTTTCTTTATGCTCACAAGTGCTCATGGATGAGGGTTTGGTTATTGGTTCATTGTGGAGGATGTTCAGTGGATCAGTTGCTTGTGAACTAAGCAAAAGTCAACTGTGAAGGAGAAAGTCAACTGTGGAATTTTGAGGCTCTTTTCATGGTTTTCAAGGTCTCACATCCTCATATGGCCTCCAATTGTCAAGATTTATCCCATTTATCAAGAATCAAGAGGTTGTACAAAGGTTACTAAATTTGGAAAATGACCCATAATTGAAACTTTCCATTTTTGGCAATTTTTCTTCCACATTCAACTTGACTTTTCATCATCAAGGAAGCTCCAAATGACTTTTCCTCCAACATGAAAGTTGAATATCTTTCTCTCCCATTTCCAAAAAGTACTAGACCATTTCCACATCATTTGTGGAACTCTAGTTATGGCCAAAACAGTGCAAGGTGCTTTTCATGGATTCCTTATATGTCAAATTTTCCACTTTTTGTATTTTTGCACAAATGGACTTGTAATGTTCCCAATTGCTTCATGTCACATTATAATATCAAAATACCAGTCAAGAAGATCATTTGTGGCTTTTGATTCGATTCATGCCATGCCATTTTTTCTCATTATTCTCACAAAGTGCAAAAATGCCAAATTAATTCAAAGCTTGCAAACCAAGAAAGTGCAAGGCCCAAAATCAATCCAGAAGTGGTATGGGAGTAAATTCGAGGTGAATTATGCTGAGAACAAGGGCTTCCCACGTGCAAATTAGTGGTGGTGGTGTAAAATGCATTTTTGCAATTTCACTCAAATCTCATTAACAAGAGCTCTAATCACTTCCTAATCTCAATCAGTGAACTAATCAAGAGTATATAACCTTACTCATGATCTCACAGCTAGGGTGGAGACTCACATTTGCTCAGTTTCCATTTTTCACTCTCCACTTTCTCATTTTCGTTTCTCCTTCTCCATAAGGTGTTTTTGAGAAATTCTTTCATATTTGGAATCAGTGAAGAGAGTAGAACCAGAATCAACCATCATCTGAAGCTCATACTGAGATTTTCACCAAGCTCCATTCAAGAGGGTTCAAGTTCAAAACTCAAGATCTAGCACGATTCCAAGCTCTAGTTGCATTTATTTTGCAATTAGAGGTTCCAAGGACTTGATCTGCAGCTTTTGGAAGGCGTTCTTGTGCAATTTTAAGTTCTTCAAGATCTCAGGTTAGTGATTTTTTCACCATCACAGAACTTGAATTTTTGATATGCAAAATGATCTATGATGTGCACTGAACATGCTGATATATTTTATTTGAAGTTTGGACGTGTAATTTGTGAGATATGTGGATTTAAAGTTTTAGATCTAAACTTGTTTTCGTTCGATTCTCTTTTTGTGTTTGTTGTTTGTTAAAATGGACTGGATATTCATGATCCTTGCATTTTTCTGATCAAAATGGTGTACTCATACGCATTTTCTGGAAAAAGTCACATCACAGCTCACCGGAGAGGGTGGCCGGAGCCCTAGCTCCGGCGGCCGGAAAGTGCAGTCCGGCGAGAGGAAGTTCCATAGAGAAGACGATGCAGAACCGTTGATTCCCTTGATCGTGCGTCCGTTATCGCGCCATGTGTTATTTTTTTTTTGTGTTTTGTTTTACTGATCGCGTGCGTGCCAGCGTATTCTTGTTATCGTGCATCCTCAACCATAGCCTTTGTTTCTATTTACTTTTTGATCAAGTGACTTAATCTGGAGCGTACGATTTCATCATGCGGCTGTGTTCATGACAACACATTAATGAAGCCAAGTGCATGGCACATGGCTGGTACATGTTGGGCTCTATGTGATTGTGTGGTCGCGCGAGAATGTGGAGCATGGTGCACCCTGGCAATCTGGATCGTTCTTCTTCATTTAATGAGATCATGTGGTTGAGTTTTTTGCTGAATGTTGACATTTTCCACTCCTTTGACCGCGCATTGGGCTCCTTTTCCTTGGGCTTTTGCTTTTCGTACCCCCCTCTATCGGGCCTGCTTCAATTCCAACTGGATTTCCTTGCTTATCACACCCCTAGCCCATGTTCTTCATCTTTATTTTCATTAAATCATTTGCTTTGCATTTTTAATTTTTAAAATTACTTTTATGCATCTAAAAATCATACAAAAAATCATGGAACTTATTTTTAGTTTTATCTTTTTTTTCATATTTTATTTTCTCATTTTATTTTTATTTTGGCATCTGTTTTAATAAATTGTTTTATTTCCTTTTCTTATTTGTTTCACTTGCACACACCAATTTTGTGAAATTTATTTCTCCTCATCCACAATTCATTTTTGATCCATTTTTTTTGAATCCATTAGGTGACATTTTAAATTACATAAAAACATTTTGGTTTCATTTTTAAAACTTTTCCATATTGCATTTTGGTCCTTTTCTTTTGCATGTTGAAACATTGTTCTTAAGTGATCTTTGTCCATTTGTTTGGGATACTTGGTTTGTGAATTTTGGTCTGATATTTTTGCACTTGTTACTTGACTGAGTTAGATCCTGTTTGGATATTTTTTGGGATTTTATTAATCCACTTTGCTATTTTTCGTTGAGTGTTGTTTGTGATGCAAGTTTGGTTGAGGTATACTTTGGTACTTGATCTAGTTTGGATGCATTTGCTTACTTGTGATGGAATGATGCTTAAGTTGTTTTTATGGTGTGATCATGTACTGTTTGACCTTACTTGTGGCTTTGGAATCATCTGTTTTCACTCATTTCTCTATTTGTTCTTGATTTTACAAAGTGTTGTTATTTTGACTTGAATTTTGTGGATGTCTTTCTCACTTTTGGTGCATGCTTTGAATGTGTTGCTTGATGATTAATCTTGTATGACTTGAGTTTGGGTTTGATATAACATTTATGTATATGCTACTGCCTCTTGAGTTCTATACTTGATTTTCATGTTACTTGAGCATTGTTGGATGCATTTGGTTTGACTCATGTGATGCATATCATCCCTTTTGCTTTGTAACTTCTTTGGTGCATCGTATTGCATAATGTGAACCTCTTTTGCATATGTGGATTGTTAATGATGATATGATGTAAGTTCTGGTCTTGTTTCATTTTCATCTTGTCTCTTTCATTTCACTTTGGTATGAGATCCATGTTTGTTTAATTGTGCATTTAATTCAAGTGCGCTTGCATCCTTCCATGTTTACCTTTGCATGATTACTTGAAGTGATTTGCATTAATCTTTGAAACATGTTGATTGACTTGAGTTGGACATTTATGATATGATGTACTTGCTGCCCCATCTTGTATCTTATCTTCTCCTTCTCTTTCTCCTTCTTCTCTTTCACTCTTTTCATCCCTCGAGTCTCAAGACTTGTTTAAGTCTTGGACTCTCTCCCGTTAGAGCTACCTAGTCCAACTTAATTTTTGATTAAGCTTGGAGTAGGATTAGCATTAGGCTTTAGGTAGTCGTCTCTCCTAAGCCTCACTAACCATAGGACCTCCGTGCATGATAACATTAGGATTCTTAGTCTCCCTTTAGAGTTTCCTTTTGTGTCGCTTCTCTTCTCATCTCAAAACTTCTTCAAGACACGTAATAAAAGTTAACGTGTATTGCGCTTGAGCCTTCTACGTGGGAAGTGGGGATTGAGGGGCTTCCTCTCATTCTTCTAGGATACCTAGTGTTTGTCCTGTTGGGGACGATGCGCGAAAGTATTCGTTCCTGTATTCAAAGACTTGGGTTCAATGCAAGTTACGAAACAACTTAAAAGACACTTCTGTCTAAAAAACACCAAACAAATTCAAATCCTTTTATCCTTCGGGATTGTTGGGTTTCAAACTTCATTTTCAGAAAAAATCTCGTCGCTCACGTAAAAAACACTTACCCACCCGTGGTCGTACCCACGAACTACGTCAGCTCTGATTCCTCTCTCTCGTCCGATTGAGGATACGTAGGCACAAGACAGCGATTGTCTTGGCGAGCAACCTTCCCCCACAGTTCCCGTCCGAACTACGTTGACTCTGACTTTCCCATTGCACTGAGGGAGTACGTAGGCCTAGGACAACGATACCGTCCTATAGAGTCATTTCTTTTTCTTTTCTTCTTCGTTTCTCCGTTCTTTCCGTTCTCGTTTCTTCGCCGGTCCAGTAGCAGTGGAGTTCCAGACGACGACACCTTTTGATGCAGACAACAAGTGTGGATCCCGTCGAGTACGATGGACGTGTGGGGTGCTAACACCTTCCCTTCGCGTAACCGACTCCCGTACCCGTTCTCTTGGTCACGAGACCATATCCTTTCCTTCCTTCAGGTTTATGCAGTGTTTCCTTTCCCTCTCTTGGGATAAATACACTTTGCTGGTGACTCTGTGTTCTTTTGCGCCATTCTCGCGTTTGTACCGTTGGATGCGAATCTTTCGGGAGCGACAGCTGGCGACTCTGCTGGGGACTAGGTTGACCTACTGTTGGTGCTTCCCCTTTAGTGAGTCAATCCTAGCGCTTGCCTGTTTGTTTTTGTTAGGTATTTCTATGGTGCTTTGCTTTGTTGTATATTACTGTACTTTTGTTTACTGTATTTTTGCTTTACTGCTTTACTGTTTTTACAGCTTTTATCGCATTGCATTTTATATTGTCATACTGGATATACTGCGCTGTGCTGGCTGTTGTTCTGTTTGGCAGGTTGGGATGTTCTGAGAGATGAGCTCATTACACAGGCTCGAGTATACACCTAGGCTTTAGCGTGGGCAGGCGTGACGCTCCCGTGGTGTTGGCCACGTGTGGGTGATCACGATCCCTACAATCAGACGAGGTTCTATCCGGAGCTTTCTGCTACTGTATGCTGATACATGACAGTAGTTTATTCTCTGGAGGAATCGTCGACTCTGATGACCATTCCCGAGGACTCAGTTGCGGCACTCCTCCCGGGATGTGACAGTGGCAGCCCACTTTCTGTGGCAAGCCCATTGCACACTCTCAATCCGAGGACCCAATGCTGGGAACTTGTCATAGGATCCTTCTTTTTGAAAGAGAATCAGCAGACGACCTCTTTGATTGGTGGTAGCATTGTATCCTTCGGGCTGAATGTGCTATTGCTTCTCAAACCTCTGAAGCTGAGGATCTTTCGTTTTTGGAGAATCAGTTGAGGCCTCCTCGATTGATGATGATTCCAAACCAGAAATGGTGAACGTGTCATCGTTTCTCGACCTGAGAGCCCGGGATACTGAACATCCTAGTACCCACATGTGAGAGGGACGGTTTGTTTACAGGTTTGCAGGTAACCGTGACCATCAACCGACCCGGTTTTCTGTTGTTATCACTATGGTTGTTGTTGATCCTGAGTTTTGGTACAGAGCCTTGATTTGTTCAGTCAGCACAGTGCAGCCAGTTTATGTGGATACCTTGATCCCGTGCTCTGCATTGCATTCCATTTATCTGACATTCATGTTTGTGCATTTTCAGGTAGTATCTAGTCTTTGATTCCAATTAGAGGGCGTTCTTAGGGATGAACACTAAGAGGGGTAAGAAGAATATCATCATCTACAAGTTTCCGAAGATCACTCTTGGTCCTTTGAGCAGTTTATAGAGTATAGCTGGTCCGGAAGTTTTGGGAGCCTTTGAAGAGAAGTATGGTTGGATACTGTCCCTAGTTCGGAGTCTCAGTAAATATGAATATAATGGGCTACACACCTTGATGCAGTTTTATGATCCTTCCCTGAGGTGCTTCTTGATGCCAGATTATGTGTTGGTTCCTACCCTGGAGGAATACTCCAACATCTTGCGGATTCCTGTCAAAGAAGGTGTTCCTTTCTGTGGTTCCCAAGGAGAGTGTGATTTCCAGGCAGTGTCTGAGGCTCTTTATTTGAGCAGATCTATAGTGGAGGATGATTTTTCTAAGAAAGGAAAATCCCGAGGGTATCATTTGGAGTACTTGGTAAAGAGGGCTCGAGAGGAAGCTAAGGAGAATAGGTGGAGGGCTTTCAATGCAATATTAGCTCTGTGTATATATGGCATTGTGTTATTCCCTAATGAGTCTGACTTCGTCGATACAGATGCTATTCAGATATTTACAGCTCAGAATCCGGTACCGACTTTGTTAGGTGATCTCCATTACGCTCTATATAACAGGAATGAGAAAAAGCGAGGTGGTGTGGTTTGTTGTTGCGCACCTCTCTTCTACAAGTAGTTTGCCAAACGTTTACCCCAATCCAGTGCTTTTGTGGATTCGAAGACTTCTTTAGAGTGGAGTAAGCGTCTGATGGGATTAGCTGCTAAAGACATTCTCTGGGTGGATAAGGGTTTGTTGGGGACTGATATTCTACATAGCTGTGGCAGGTATCCTAATGTACCTTTGATCAGAAGAAAGGGAGGTATTAACTACAACCCATCTTTGGCTATCAGGCAGTTTGCGTACGCCCTAAGAGATCCTCCAGCTGAAAAAAATTTGGAAGAATCCTTGTATTTTCATATGACTGATGGTGTAGCTATTGCACAAGAAGCTTCTCAAGCCTGGCTCAACAGACAGAAGATAGGTAAAACTGTTTTGGGGAAACCCAGTAACCAAGCTTTCGCTCCGTATGTTGAATGGGTGAAAAAGAGGGTAGAAGAGTTCTATTTGCCTTTTGATCGGGCGTCTCCCTTGTATCCAGAGAGTGTGGAGGAAAGACTTACTGTGCCTATTGAAGAGTTCAACAAGCAACAGAAGTTGGTGCAAGAATTGAGAGCAGAGAATTCCGATATGAGTAGTCAGCTGCAAGGAGCTTTGCATGACAATTTGTAGCTGAAGTGGCAGGTCAAAGAGTCGACTGAACGTCTGAAGAAGACAAAAAATGATCTGGATAGCAGAATTCAGCATTTCAAGAAGATCAGCATGGCAGCAGAGACTTCAAGCCAGACCACCAGGACAACTAAGAAGCTTTTGGCTAAGACTGAAACCAAGCTTGATGTTTATCAAGAGATGTGGAGTGAGGTCCAAGTCGAAAACGAGGTGCTAAACAAAGAGCTGCAAAAGGCGAAAGAAAAGGGGAAGCATTTCTTCAACAAGTGGAAAGAATCCCAAAAGGAGATTGAAGAGCTCAAGTTACAAGTTGGAATCAAGAAGGTAAGACATGAAAGTAGCAACGCTGAAGAACAGATTGCAACGCTGAACCAAGAGATTGCAAAGAGAAACAGGTTAATCAAAGGGCTAATCTCGTGACCGGCACATCCTGACACTTTGAATCTTCTGGAAGAAGTGGAGGCTAGCCTGTTTGGGGTAGAATTGTAGTTTATTGTGTATCTGTTTTATGTGGTTACCATCAGGATTGTTGATGGAATCACCGTTGGTTACGATTGACTTTGTTTATATGAATTCTTCCATCTTGATAATAGAATGTTTGATTCAGATATTTTTGCCTTGGTAGTTTTCTATTTTTGTGATTGGTTTCCAGTGGTTGGATCCGGTGGTATTTCTGGGTCGGATTTATTTTCCGATATTGCGTCTAATCCCTGGCCCGGTTGCTTGGAATGGAATCAAAGCGGATATACCTTGGAAATGTTCAAATATGTTTATTGCATTTGCATTTGCATAATCATATTCATTCTTTGCATTGCAGGTTCTCTTGGGTTTCTCTGGTTTTCTTATGTTCTCTCTTTCTTTCAGTCCGGATTGATCAACCAACTCATCGTTATTCCACCAGGCTCAATCAAAACAGAGTGATGGACAAAGTTCAAGCAGATATGGCTGCTATGCAAGCTCGCATCGACCAGTTCATGGAAATGATGCAGGGTGTGGTGCAAAGTCAGAACGAGTTCAGAACTCTGGTTCAGCCGTTAGTGGCGCAGGTCGACGAAAATGGTATCCTACACGGTGGTCTTATTAACCGTAATATCCCTCCGGGCGGAGTTGGTGCTGGTGGACAGGGCAGAATTCCTACAGTGGTTGGAGAGGGAAGTACTGTTCGGGCTATCCATGGCCATCATTTTGATGATCAACAGGACGATGTGTTCTCGGTCAGAAGTTTAGATGCTACCCTTTCTGTGGTCAGTGATGAAAGAATCCGTTTAATCGAAGCTCAATTGAAAGGAGTAGTGAAACAGGATGATTTGGGGATTGATTTGGACGACCTAGGGTTGGTCCCTGATATTGTTATTCCACACAAGATTCAGATTCCTACGCTAGAAAAATACAATGGTTCTACCTGCCCAAGGACTCATGTGAAGGCCTATACCAGGAAGATGGCTGCTCACGCTAAGGATGAAAAGTTAATGATGCACTTCTTCCAAGACAGCCTGTCTAGCGCGTCTTTGGAATGGTACATGGGGCTAGAAAGCAGAGATGTTCGTACCTGGAGAGAGCTAGCTGCAGCTTTCATCAAGCATTATCAGTACAACACAGACATGGCTCCTAACAGAACTCAGCTGTTGAGCATGTCCCAGAAGAATGATGAGAGTTTCAAAGAATACGCGCAAAGGTGGCGTGAATTGGCGGCTAGGGTGCAGCCACCAATGCTAGAGAAAGAAATGCTAGATATGTTCATGGACACACTGCCTAAGCACTACTATGAGAAGCTTTTGCCTTGTTCTCTAGAAAAGTTTGCAGATGTGATTGCTATTGGGCAGAAGATAGAGGTCAGAATTAAGGCTGGGAAGGTTTCTAGCGGTGATGGATCGTCTTTCGGACAGGGAAAAAAGCCGTTTGATAATTATAAGAAGAAAGGAGAGACCAGCGTTGTATCATCCCACAGGGGAAAAGGGAAACAACGCCAGTTTAACAATCAACAGGTAGCATCAGTAACCATTCCAGCAACATTACCTCCACCACAGCAACAAAGGGGTAATGCTAATCAGAATAGGAAGCAGGGTCAGAACAGACAGAGGAATGCAGAGAGGCATTTTGATCAACCCCCAATGTCGTATGCATAGTTGTTGCAACATTTGCTACAGTTGCGTCTAGTTGAGCTTCGTACCCTGGCTTCACCAACAGGGGAACTCCCACGAGGCTACGATGCTAACGCACACTGTGATTTTCATTCTGGTGCTCCTGGGCACACGGTGGAGAAGTGCAGGGCGTTTCAGCACAAGGTGCAGGACCTTGTGGACTCTAAAGCCATCAATTTCTCGAATGACGGACCCAATGTTATTCAAAACCCGATGCCTAATCACAATGGGCCAAGGGTGAATGCTATAATTGAGGACTGTGAAACTTTGAATTTGATCATGGATGTGGAGGAACTGAAGACTCCGTTGGTGGTGGTTAAGAACAGGTTATTGAAAGGTGATGTCTATCCGGGCTGTGGTGAGAACTGCTCAGATTGTTTGATAAAGGCTAATGGTTGTGATTTGTTGAAGAGGGGTATTCAGAATCTGATTGATGAGGGCTGTTTACAGTTCGACAGAGGTAATCAGCTAGAAGAGGTTGTTAGTGAGAAGGTTGCGACTATCACTATTCCGTTCAAAACAATTACTATTTCTGGTCCAGCAAGGCCACCTCCAGTCATTATCACAAGGGCTGGACCCATTCCGTACGAGAGTTCTAAGGCCATTCCATGGAATTATGGTGCAGAGGTGTTTGTCAATGGGCAAAAGCAAGAGCTAATGAATACTTCACCAGTGGGTTCTAGTTCAGGGGTTAAAGTTGAGACTGATGCTATAACCAGAAGTGGTAGAGTGCTCCCTCCGGTTAACGATCAACCCAGTACCTCTAGGCAAGATAGAGGAAAACAGGCGATGGATGGTTCTGTTCAGACTCCAGTGATTGTGGAATCTACAGTGAAGCCGATTGATGATGCTTTTTCGGAAAATGTAGAGGAATTTATGAGGCTCATCCGAAAAAGTGATTATAAGATCGTGGACCAATTACATCAGACCCCGTCCAAGATCTCTATTCTGTCTCTGCTCTTGTGTTCTAAGGCTCACAGGAATGCTCTTTTGAAGGTTTTGAATGCAGCATACGTTCCTCAAGAGATTTCTGTTAATCAGCTGGAAGGGGTTGTAGCGCACGTGAATGCGGGTAACGGCCTGGGTTTTACAGATCTTGACTTGACTTCTGCTGGCAGGAATCATAACAATGCCCTGCATATTTCGATCGAATGCCGTGGCTCGCTGATGTCACATGTCTTGGTTGATACTGGTTCATTGTTGAATGTATTGCCCAAGAAAGCGTTAATGAAGCTGGATACTCGAGGACTTATTTGTACACCAAGCGACTTGGTGGTGCGAGCTTTTGATGGCTCGAAGAGATCTGTTTTTGGCGAGATTGTGCTTCCAATCAAGGTTTGACCGGAAATCTTTAATGCAACATTTTACATTATGGATATTCAGCCAGCGTATAGCTGTTTATTGGGTCGTCCTTGGATCCATGGGGCAGGTGCTGTAACTTCCACTTTGCATCAAAAGCTGAAGTATATGGTTGATGGTCACGTAGTGACAGTATGCGGAGAAGAAGACATAATGATCAGTCAGCTGTCAACCTTCAAATACGTGGAAGTGGATGGGGAAATCCATGAGACGTTGTGCCAAGGATTTGAGAAGGTGAAAGTTTCTGAAGAAGTCGTTCAGTCTGAAGCTGTAGTACAGCCTGTAGTGGTAACTCAACCTGAGGGTTCCATGTCTTCGTTAAGAGACGCCAAAGCTGTGGTTGAAGCTGGCAGCTCACAGAGGTGGGGCCGGGTGGTTGAAGTCCAGAAAAAGAAGGATACTTATGGATTGGGATACAAGCCATCCAAGAGAGATGAGGATCCCCCAAAATTCTATGGCCCTGTCCGGTTCACTAGCGCGGGAGTTTTCTTCGACAGAGTTAATGCTATTGATGAAGAAGGAGACAGTGATTGTGACATGGATAGCTGGATCCGTCCTTGTGTCCCAGGGGAAAGTCTGCACAACTGGTCTTCCGAGAAAGTCATTCAAGTGACAGGCTTCGAGTAATTGCTTTGTTTTCCTATTTTGTTAATCCTACGTTCTGCCCAAGACGTAGTGATTCTGTTTGTAGGGCTTTTAACTGTCGCATGTTTTGCTTTATCATCAATAAAGGACTTTTCACACTTAAATATTTTGATCTCTGTCTTTCTGTTTTTATTTTTATGCATTAAAAAAACCCACATCAAAATGACAATGTGTTTCTTTTGTTGCATCATAATAAAACATACCTCATAAATCATTGCAGGTCTTTTTGTTCAGATGACACCGATCATGACTCAGTTATAGCTCGGTATGACTTTGACAATCTAATCTATCAGGCTGAAGAAGAGGCTGACGAAGAATGTGAACTGCCCGAAGAGTTGGCCAGATTGTTGAAGCAAGAGGAGAGAGTCATCCAACCTCATCAGGAGGAAATTGAGATTGTGAATCTGGGAACCGAGGACGCTAGAAAGGAAGTAAGAGTAGGGGCTGCGTTGGAAGACAGTGTCAAGGGAAGATTGATTGAAATGCTCCGTGAGTATGTGGACATCTTCGCCTGGTCTTACCAAGACATGCCCGGGCTGGATACTGATATTGTTGTACACCGGCTACCACTCAAAGAAGGTTATGCTCCGGTCAAGCAAAAGTTGAGAAGAACTAAACCAGAGATGTCTGTCAAAATCAAGGAAGAGGTTCAGAAACAGCTAGACGCCGAATTTCTTGCCGTAACAAATTATCCTCCATGGGTTGCTAACATCGTGCCTGTACCTAAGAAGGATGGGAAGGTCAGGATGTGTGTTGATTACAGGGATTTGAATAGAGCAAGCCCAAAGGATGATTTCCCGCTCCCTCACATTGACGTGTTAGTTGACAATACAGCTCAGTATTCTGTGTTTTCCTTCATGGATGGCTTCTCTGGGTATAACCAAATCAAAATGGCCCCAGAGGACATGGAGAAGACTACATTCATAACACCGTGGGGAACTTTCTGCTACAAAGTGATGCCCTTTGGATTGAAAAATGCAGGGGCAACTTACCAGCGGGCGATGGTGACTCTCTTTCATGATATGATTCATAAAGAGATTGAAGTCTATGTTGATGACATGATTGCGAAGTCACAGACGGAAGAAGAACATTTGGTGAATCTTCAGAAGTTATTTGAAAAGTTAAGGAAATTCAGACTGAGGTTGAATCCAAACAAATGCACCTTCGGGGTGAGATCAAGAAAATTGCTAGGGTTTATTGTTAGTGAAAAAGGTATTGAGGTTGATCCTGCAAAGGTAAAAGCCATACAAGAAATGCCTGTGCCGAAAACAGAAAAAGAGGTTCGTGGTTTCTTGGGGAGATTGAATTACATTGCTAGGTTCATCTCGCATCTCACAGCCACGTGTGAACCAATCTTCAAGTTGCTAAGAAAAGATCAAGCGGTCAGGTGGAATGAAAATTGTCAAAAGGCGTTTGAAAAGATTAAAGAATACTTGCAGGAACCTCCGGTCCTTATGCCGCCAGTTCCAGGAAGGCCTTTGATTATGTATCTCACAGTTATTGAGAATTCAATGGGTTGTGTGCTCGGTCAACAAGACGAGTCAGGTAAAAAAGAGCACGCCATCTATTACCTGAGTAAGAAGTTTACTGATTGCGAGTCAAGATACTCGATGTTGGAGAAAACATGTTGTGCACTCGCTTGGGGCGCTAAGCGTTTGAGGCAGTATATGTTAAACCATACAACCCTTTTGATTTCGAAGATGGATCCAATCAAGTATGTGTTTGAGAAGCAAGCACTTTCTGGTAGAATAGCCCGTTGGCAGATGGTTCTGACAGAATATGATATTCAGTATGTTTCCCAAAAGGCCATTAAGGGAAGTGTGTTGTCAGAGTATCTTGCCGAACAGCCAATTGTGGATTATCAACCGATGAAGTTTGAGTTTCCGGATGAGCATATCATGTATCTGAAGATGAAGGATTGTGAAGAGCCTTTGCCTGATGAAGGACCTGAGATTGGATCTAAATGGAAGATGGTTTTTGATGGGGCTGTTAATTCATATGGCAACGGAATCGGGGTAATCATTACGACTCCACAGGGTTCTCATATACCCTTTACTGCCCGGTTAGCGTTCATATGCACCAACAATGAGGCGGAGTATGAAGCATGCATCATGGGGTTAGAAGAAGCAATTGATTTGAGAATCAAGAACCTTGATGTTTATGGTGATTCTGCGTTGGTGGTTAATCAGATCACAGGTGAATGGGAGACTCGTCAAGCAAATCTTGTTCCATATAACAATTATGCCAGGAGATTGTTACCTTTCTTTGACAGAGTAGACTTCCATCACATTCCCCGGATAGAGAATCAGATGGCTGATGCGTTGGCAACGTTGTCATCAATGTATAAAGTGAATCTTTGGAATGAAGCTCCCTCAATCAGAATCATGCGCTTGGATAGACCTGCTTTTGTATTTGCAGTTGAAGGGGTATCAGATGGCAAGCCTTGGTATCATGACATTAAAGCCTTCTTGAAGAGTCAGGAATACCCAGCTGGGGCATCTTCCAAAGATAAAAAGACATTGAGGAGGTTATCAGGAAACTTCTTTTTGAACAAGGATGATGTGTTGTACAAGAGAAACTTTGACATGGTCTTGCTACGTTGTGTTGATGAACACGAGGCAGGCTTGTTAATGGAAGAGGTTCACGAAGGTTCCTTCGGTACTCATGCCAATGGGCATGCTATGGCAAGAAAATTGTTGAGAGCGGGGTATTATTGGATGACTATGGAGTCTGACTGTTTTAAATACGCCCGGAAATGTCATAAATGCCAGATTTATGCTGACAAGGTGCACGTACCGCCTACTCCTCTGAATGTTTTGTCGTCACCTTGGCCTTTTGCTATGTGGGGCATTGACATGATTGGAAAGATTGAGCCAACTGCTTCGAATGGACACCGTTTTATCCTGGTGGCTATTGATTATTTCACGAAGTGCATGGAAGCAGCATCGTATGCCAACGTCACCAAACAAGTGGTAGCCCGGTTTATTAAGAAGGACATCATCTGCCGGTATGGAGTCCCGGAGAGAATCATTACTGACAATGGTTCAAATCTGAATAACAAGATGATAAAGGAGCTATGCCAGAGCTTTAAAGTCGAACATCACAATTCTTCTCCCTATCGTCCGAAGATGAATGGGGCTGTTGAAGCGGCTAATAAGAACATAAAGAAGATTGTGCAGAAGATGGTAGTGACATACAAAGACTGGCATGAGATGTTGCCTTATGCTTTGCATGGTTATCGTACTTCGGTACGCACATCAACTGGGGCAACTCCTTTCTCACTAGTGTATGGCATGGAAGCAGTCTTGCCAATAGAAGTTGAGATTCCTTCTTTGAGAATTCTGACAGATGTGAAGCTTGATGAAGCTGAGTGGGTGCGTTCCCGGCTGAATGAACTGAACCTCATTGAAGAGAAGAGACTGAAAGCCATTGCGCATGGCCGGTTGTATCAGCGTAGGATGAAGAAAGCCTTTGATCAGAAAGTGCGTCCTCGGTGTTTTCAAGCTGGTGAATTAGTTCTAAAAAGGATCACTCCTCCTCAAACAGATCACAGGGGCAAGTGGACTCCGAATTACGAAGGGCCATATGTAGTAAGACAAGTTTTCTCTGGTGGAGCCTTATTACTCTCAACTATGGATGGCGAAGATTTTACGTCCCCTGTGAACGCGGATGTAGTCAAAAAATACTTTGCATAAAAGAGACCCGCTGAACATAAAAAGAAGGTTCAGGCAAAAATGGGGAATCCTGGCGAACCATAAAAAGAAAAGGTTCGGGCAAAAATTAGGGATAAAAAGAAAAAGAATAAACCCGCAAGGTTGAAAACCTGAAAAGGCAACCTTGGCAAAAATGGGTATCCCGGTGGATTGAAAACCCGAAAAGGGCGATCCAGGCAAAAGTTAGGGATTTTAGAGCAAAGACTACGATCCGCGTCCGATCTGTGATCACCGTTCACACTTGGAAAATTCTGAGGAAAGGAATCAGTCCAATTAGTCGTCTTCGAAGGCCAAAGTATATGCGGATGAACAAGTCATATGGGTTATAGCTGAGTCGAGTCATGGTGGATGTCCGTTCCCCACATTGCCGACATTTGTATTTTCTTTTGCTTTTTGCGCAATTACCTTTTTTCAGGAATTGCTTCCAGATGTAAATGCCTATTCACAGGCCAATTCATTCAATAAAGTTTGCATTTCAGTTAAAGAGCTTTTGTTTTCTGTTTTACCTGTTTTGTTTGTGAAAATGTCCGATATTTTTGATAAAAACATTACATGCTAAAACGTTGAGCTTTATGACACAAGATGGAAAAACAGTGGCAATTGCTTAGGCGACAGTCACTATGTTGATAATCAATGTAATCATTTCTGCGCATAGACCTTTCTGTTGGTTTTGCAGGATGACAGATGTACTCCCCCAGTAGAGTTGCTCTCTCCATTTTTGAAGTCTGATCGTCCTCAGCAGCTTGCTGTTTTCCCCAGTAGAGTAGAGCTCTCCCCTACTTTGAAGTCTGATCATCCTCAGCAGGTTATTACTCTTCCCCATCAGAGTACCGAGGGTCTTCTTCCTCAACCAGAGTATAAAGAAGTAATTCCCTAAGCGGAGTTGTTAAGGATCGTCCTCCTTAGCAGGATATAAGAGGTTTTTTCCTAGGCCAGAGTTGTGACTTGGCACATCTTTCTTCAGCAAGCGATGTCTCCCCACGAAGCATGGGACAGCTATTTTTTCCCCAGCTAGTTAGGAAGCATGTGTTATCCCCTAGCAGGGTGGATGCTGACAACTACTTTCTCTCCCAAGCGGAGTCGTTGAGGATCGTTCTTCTCAGCAAAGTACAGAGGATTATATACCCATCCGCAGTCGTGTTTGGATTATTATTCCCCAGCAAGTACTCAGAAATTGATGCTTTAAGGGAGTGTTGTCGTACCTCCAACAGGAAGTTTGTGGACGAAGATGTTATTATCCCCACAGGGTCCTGGTGTCTACTTTCCTCGGTTGGTCAGAAAGTATAGTCTCGACGACAATGGTTTGATCTAGTACCCCGCAGGGTGAGGGTAAAGTTACTTCCCTAGCAGCAGATTAAGCTCATTTCCCCAATCAGAGTCTGGTGGTGAATGGTATCCCCAGCAGGTCTTAAGGCCAATCATTTTTGGCAGGCGCCGAAGCCAAGCTCTGAAATAGTTGGTCGTCCCCAGCGGTGGAATTTCCATATTCAGTAGTCATATCCCTCCCCAGCTGAGTGGGTATTCTCTCGGAGCTTCGTCCATCTCCAGCAGAGTAGTTGATCCTGATATTCCCCAACAGAGTGGATATTCTCTTGGAGTTTCGTCCATCTCCGACAGAATTGGTGATTGTGATCTTCCCTAGCAGGGAGAAGTTTTCCTCAACAAGTTTTCCTTTGTTTCAGTGGCAATTTAGTTTGCCGTCCCCAGTGGAGTTGCTTCTGGTCTTCAGCATTTATTTTGCTGAGACATCTCTCTTGCATTGCATAAGCATTTGTTTGCATGGCATCCTCCCAAATGCGTAGCATTTCCACTTCGTGTGGAGCATTACGGCAAAATTCAAACATGTGCATCTGAAGCATAAGCCAGGTTTGAGTTTTCCTTCGTCAGGAAAGCCAGATTTCAGGGAGATATCTTTTGACTTTACTCCACAGGTGTTGGGCTAAGCAATATTTGACAGTACCCCCGGCAGAGTGTTTTACCAGGATTGTTTATCCTTGATTTCATTTTTACCCCTTCGTCCAGGTGGTCCTTTAGTTTATCCCCTGAAGAGCTTTACCGTCAGACACTCGTCCGTGTTTCCTTCAGCACCCGTCCGTGTTTGAACTTTTTCAATACCCGTCCGTATTGACCTTTGAGACACCCGTCCGTGTTCTTTTCAATACCCGTCCGTATTGACCTTTTGATGACACTCGTCCGTGTTTCCTTCGGCACCCGTCTGTGTTTGAACCTTTTGTTTCAATACCCGTCCGTATTGATCTTTCGATGGCACCCGTCAGTGCTGCGATTCAATCCCCAGAGAGGTCGCCTTTTTGTTTCAATACCCGTCCGTATTGACCTTTTGATGACACTCGTCTGTGTTGCCTTCCGTTCCCCCAGCGAGATTAATTCCCGATAAAGTTGCTTTACAACCTTTTTTTCAGTACCCGTCCGTATTGAAAACTCTTACACCCGTCCATGTACCTTTTCAGTACCCGTCCGTATTGAAATCTTTTACACCCGTCCGTGTACCTTTTCAGTACCCGTCCGTATTGAATCTTTTACACCCGTCCGTGTACCTTTTTCAATACCCGTCCGCATTGAAATCTTTTACACCCGTCCGTGTATCTTCTCAATACCCGTCCGTATTTGATATCCTGGATTCTTTGACACTCGTCCATGTTTATCCCCGGCGTAGCTAACACTCGTTTGTGTTTATTTCAAGACTTTTCAATACAGTTTTGGTTTCCAACACTCGTATGTATTGTGACAGTGCAACATTTTTTGTTTGTTCCCCAGCGGAGTCGCCCCTCCTTTGAGGATTGCAAATTTCAGGTTTCTTATGGTATTCAATCTCCGTGAATCCTTGGAACGCATGATAGCCGTCACTATCCTACCTTCAAGATCAAGTTGATTGAATAGGGGCAGCTGTAACACCCCAAAATTTGCCTTGTTGTTTTTAGCTAATTGGCTTATGTTTCTTTTCATTTCTTGCATTTTGCATTATGCATAGCATTGGTTCTTAGCACGGGATCAAAGTACTTGGTCCATATTCTCAAGTCTCAAGCTTCAAGGTGGTTCAGAGGGTTCATCATATCTTCATAAGATCAAGATTGGCAAAGGATTTCAAGTGATTCCTTCCCTCCTGATCAGGGGGGGGGGCAATTAGGGTCTTTAAGATCAAGAGGACTTCTTGAAAGGCTTGGTGTGTGCAAGCATGCTCCTGTGGTTTTATTTATGCTCACAAGTGCTCATGGATGAGGGTTTGGTTATTGGTTCATTGTGGAGGATGTTCAGTGGATCAGTTGCTTGTGAACTAAGCAAAAGTCAACTGTGAAGGAGAAAGTCAACTGTGGAATTTTGAGGCTCTTTTCATGGTTTTCAAGGTCTCACATCCTCATATGGCCTCCAATTGTCAAGATTTATCCCATTTATCAAGAATCAAGAGGTTGTACAAAGGTTACTAAATTTGGAAAATGACCCATAATTGAAACTTTCCATTTTTGGCAATTTTTCTTCCACATTCAACTTGACTTTTCATCATCAAGGAAGCTCCAAATGACTTTTCCTCCAACATGAAAGTTGAAGATCTTTCTCTCCCATTTCCAAAAAGTACTAGACCATTTCTACATCATTTGTGGAACTCTAGTTATGGCCAAAACAATGCAAGGTGCTTTTCATGGATTCCTTATATGTCAAATTTTCCACTTTTTGTATTTTTGCACAAATGGACTTGTAATGTTCCCAATTGCTTCATGTCACATTATAATATCAAAATACCAGTCAAGAAGATCATTTGTGGCTTTTGATTCGATTCGATTCATGCCATGCCATTTTTTCTCATTATTCTCACAAAGTGCAAAAATGCCAAATTAATTCAAAGCTTGCAAACCAAGAAAGTGCAAGGCCCAAAATCAATCCAGAAGTGGTATGGGAGTAAATTGGAGGTGAATTATACTGAGAACAAGGGCTTCCCACGTGCAAATTAGTGGTGGTGGTGTAAAATGCATTTTTGCAATTTCACTCAAATCTCATTAACAAGAGCTCTAATCACTTCCTAATCTCAATCAGTGAACTAATCAAGAGTATATAACCTTACTCATGATCTCACAGCTAGGGTGGAGACTCACATTTGCTCAGTTTCCATTTTTCACTCTCCACTTTCTCATTTTCGTTTCTCCTTCTCCATAAGGTGTTTTTGAGAAATTCTTTCATATTTGGAATCAGTGAAGAGAGTAGAACCAGAATCAACCATCATCTGAAGCTCATACTGAGATTTTCACCAAGCTCCATTCAAGAGGGTTCAAGTTCAAAACTCAAGATCTAGCACGATTCCAAGCTCTAGTTGCATTTATTTTGCAATTAGAGGTTCCAAGGACTTGATCTGCAGCTTTTGGAAGGCGTTCTTGTGCAATTTTAAGTTCTTCAAGATCTCAGGTTAGTGATTTTTTCACCATCACAGAACTTGAATTTTTGATATGCAAAATGATCTATGATGTGCACTGAACATGCTGATATATTTTATTTGAAGTTTGGACGTGTAATTTGTGAGATATGTGGATTTAAAGTTTTAGATCTAAACTTGTTTTCGTTCGATTCTCTTTTTGTGTTTGTTGTTTGTTAAAATGGACTGGATATTCATGATCCTTGCATTTTTCTGATCAAAATGGTGTACTCATATGCATTTTCTGGAAAAAGTCACATCACAGCTCACCGGAGAGGGTGGCCGGAGCCCTAGCTCCGGCGGCCGGAAAGTGTAGTCCGGCGAGAGGAAGTTCCATAGAGAAGACGATGCAGAACCATTGATTCCCTTGATCGTGCGTCCGTTATCGCGCCATGTGTTATTTTTTTTTTGTGTTTTATTTTACTGATCGCGTGCGTGCCAGCGTATTCTTGTTATCGTGCATCCTTAAACATAACCTTTGTTTCTATTTACTTTTTGATCAAGTGACTTAATCTGGAGCGTACGATTTCATCATGCGGCTGTGTTCATGACAACACATTAATGAAGCCATGTGTATGGCACATGGCTAGTACATGTTGGGCTCTATGTGATTGTGTGGTCGCGCGAGAATGTGGAGCATGGTGCACCCTGGCAATCTGGATCGTTCTTCTTCATTTAATGAGATCATGTGGTTGAGTTTTTTGCTGAATGTTGACATTTTCCACTCCTTTGACCGCGCATTGGGCTCCTTTTCCTTGGGCTTTTGCTTTTCGTACCCCCCTCTATCGGGCCTGCTTCAATTCCAACTGGATTTCCTTGCTTATCACACCCCTAGCCCATGTTCTTCATCTTTATTTTCATTTAATCATTTGCTTTGCATTTTTAATTTTTAAAATTACTTTTATGCATCTAAAAATCATACAAAATATCATGGAACTTATTTTTAGTTTTATCTTTTTTTTCATATTTTATTTTCTCATTTTATTTTTATTTTGGCATCTGTTTTAATAAATTGTTTTATTTCCTTTTCTTATTTGTTTCACTTGCACACACCAACTTGTGAAATTTATTTCTCCTCATCCACAATTCATTTTTGATCCATTTTTTTTGAATCCATTAGGTGACATTTTAAATTGCATAAAAACATTTTGGTTTCATTTTTAAAACTTTTCCATATTGCATTTTGGTCCTTTTCTTTTGCATGTTGAAACATTGTTCTTAAGTGATCTTTGTCCATTTGTTTGGGATACTTGGTTTGTGAATTTTGGTCTGATATTTTTGCACTTGTTACTTGACTGAGTTAGATCCTGTTTGGATATTTTTTGGGATTTTATTAATCCACTTTGCTATTTTTGGTTGAGTGTTGTTTGTGATGCAAGTTTGGTTGAGTTATACTTTGGTACTTGATCTAGTTTGGATGCATTTGCTCACTTGTGATGGAATGATGCTTAAGTTGTTTTGATGGTGTGATCATGTACTGTTTGAGCTTACTTGCGGCTTTGGAATCATCTCTTTTCACTCATTTCTCTATTTGTTCTTGATTTTAAAAGTGTTGTTATTTTGACTTGAATTTTGTGGATGTCTTTCTCACTTTTGGTGCATGCTTTGAATGTGTTGCTTGATGATTAATCTTGTATGACTTGAGGTTTGATATGACATTGATGTATATGCTACTGCCTCTTGAGTTCTATACTTGATTTTCATGTTACTTGAGCATTGTTGGATGCATTTGGTTTGAATCATGTGATGCATATCATCCCTTTTGCTTTGTAACTTCTTTGGTGCATCGTATTGCATAATGTGAACCTCTTTTGCATATGTGGATTGTTAATGATGATATGATGTGAGTTCTGGTCTTGTTTCATTTTCATCTTGTCTCTTTCATTTCACTTTGGTATGAGATCCATGTGTGTTTAATTGTGCATTTAATTCAAGTGCGCTTGCATCCTTCCATGTTTACCTTTGCATGATTAGTTGAAGTGATTTGCATTAATCTTTGAAACATGTTGATTGACTTGAGTTGGACATTTATGATATGATGTACTTGCTGCCCCATCTTGTATCTTATCTTCTCCTTCTCTTTCTCCTTCTTCTCTTTCACTCTTTTCATCCCTCGAGTCTCAAGACTTGTTTAAGTCTTGGACTCTCTCCCGTTAGAGCTACCTAGTCCAACTTAATTTTTGATTAAGCTTGGAGTAGGATTAGAATTAGGCTTTAGGTAGTCGTCTCTCCTAAGCCTCACTAACCATAGGACCTCCGTGCATGATAACATTAGGATTCTTAGTCTCCCTTTAGAGTTTCCTTTTGTGTCGCTTCTCTTCTCATCTCAAAACTTCTTCAAGACACGTAATAAAAGTTAACGTGTATTGCGCTTGAGCCTTCTATGTGGGAAGTGGGGATTGAGGGGCTTCCTATCATTCTTCTAGGATACCTAGTGTTTGTCCTGTTGGGGACGATGCGCGAAAGTATTCGTTCCTGTATTCAAAGACTTGGGTTCAATGCAAGTTACGAAACAACTTAAAAGACACTTCTGTCTAAAAAACACCAAACAAATTCAAATCCTTTTATCCTTCGGGATTGTTGGGTTTCAAACTTCATTTTCAGAAAAGAGCTCGTCGCTCACGTAAAAAACACTTACCCACCCGTGGTCGTACCCACAAACTACGTCAGCTCTGATTCCTCTCTCTCATCCGATTGAGGATACGTAGGCACAAGACAGCGATTGTCTTGGCGAGCAACCTTCCCCCACAGTTCCCGTCCGAACTACGTTGACTCTGACTTTCCCATTGCACTGAGGGAGTACGTAGGCCTAGGACAACGATACCGTCCTATCGAGTCATTTCTTTTTCTTTTCTTCTTCGTTTCTCCGTTCTTTCCATTCTCGTTTCTTCGCCGGTCCAGTAGCAGTGGAGTTCCAGACGACGACACCTTTTGATGCAGACAGCAAGCGTGGATCCCGTCGAGTACGATGGACGTGTGGGGTGCTAACACCTTCCCTTCGCGTAACCAACTCCCGTACCCGTTCTCTTGGTCACGAGACCATATCCTTTCCTTCCTTCAGGTTTATGCAGTGTTTCCTTTCCCTCTCTTGGGATAAATACACTTTGTTGGCGACTCTGTGTTCTTTTACGCCATTCTCGCGTTTGTACCGTTGGATGCGAATCTTTCGGGAGCGACACTTGGCATTTTGTGTTATGGATCAGATTCCTCATTCATTTGTGTTGTAATTGGACAGAAATAGAATGATCAGAGTGCCCAAAGTTAGTTTAAGGAATCGTGGGATGCAAATTTGTACCAAATGCTGTCAAAAAATAGTTTGTGTTTAGGCAACTTGTGAGATCCATAACTCCTAGCTCAAATGGAGTTTGATTGATTTCTTGGACATTTTGGAAAGCTTGCATGATGTACTTTAACTTTGTTGTTCACCAATGGACCTGGTTTAACTTGGATCAAGGTGAAAAATGTTCTCAAAGTTTGGAAAAAGTGAAACAGATTCTAACTTGTTGAAAATTTCACTAAGTGTTGGAAAAAGTGGCCATTTCCCATTTTTGTGATTTTGATCAATCCATAACTCAAATTCCATGAGGATTTGAAATCTCTTGTAGTTGACACTTTTAAAGTATGTAAGATTAACTTTCATTTGAGCTTTGAATGGGAGAAAAAGGCCTTATGGTTTAGGAGTTATGACCTTGCAAAGTTGGTACAAAACCACTTTTGTTCCATAACTTAGAAATAATTTGGTTTCTCAAGGTTACCCCTTTTGCAAGAAACCTCACTTTTCTTGATTTTTCTTGTTAAATGATGATCAATACCACATATTAACATTGTTTTTGACTTAGGGGAACCATATTTGTGAAAAATTCCAAAAAGTCAAACTTGATTTTGGGCACAGTTGACTTTTTGTCAGATGAAATCCAAATTGTGTGATTCTTTGTGTATTCAAGTTCTTGACCCAATTCAAACCTAATGGATGGATTCTATAGGTGTTGTAGGGTGTCTTGAATTATGTCCCAAGGTTTGGGAGCATGTCTTGGTCAAAAGTCAAAGATACAATTGACTTTTTTCTTCAAAACCCTAATTGTGGTCCAGATGAAATTGAAACTTGTGAATCAAGCTTCTTGGATCAATCCATTGTTGAAAATGGATCAATGTAGTGTATTTGAGGCCCTCAAATCATGTCTTAAGGTCTTGGCTCATCCTTTGCCCCAAAAGTTTACTTAGGGATGAATTAGGTCAAGAAACCCTAATTCCTGATTTTTGATTAATGTTTCCCCTGATGCTAATTTGACTTGATGATTGGATCCATGAGGTCCCTTGGAGAATTTTGGATCATGTTTTGAAGTATTGGCTCAAGCTCAGATGGAAATTTTCATCTGGAGGCCTTGGTCGACCAAAACCCTAATTTGGTGACACTGGCGATCTTGAGGCTTGATCTACTTGGAATGTTGCACTCCTATGCCTAATTCTTGATGTGGGAGTCCTCTTGATCCCTTATGGGTGTTTGAGAGGTTAAACAAGTTGAAGATCATGTCATTTCTTAATTGATCCTTTGTCTAAGTGCTATGGGAGGGCTCAAAACCCTAATTCTTGATTGTGGTGAATGCTTAACCATCTTGGAGGAGATTGATGAGGCATGAAGGTACATCCATACTGTGGTGATGATTTGCACAATGATGGGAAATCTTGTGGTCAAAATTTGCGGTATGACAGCAGGCCTATAATCTTTTGATTCTTGGACCAAGCTTGACTCATTTGGATAGTTATGGACTGATACAAGCCACCTCTATGCATCCTTTTAATGCTTCATGACAAACTTTGAGATTTTGGACTTGCAACATTGAATTTCACATGCCTAAGGGATAACATTCTAGACTTATGTGGCTATATGGTTCAGAGTTTGTTGATTTTGATAAGATTCCATATGATCTTGAAGGACGACAAGGCTTTTAATGTCACAACAATGACAAACTCGAGTGAAATGCACAATTTTGCCTTGTAAAAACCAGTTTTGAGATGCCATATTTCAATGCTTGTAACTTCTTGCTCAAGTTGAATTAGGATGAGTTCTTATACTTATTAGAAAGCTGGTATGATGTACTAAAACATTGAGGTTTAATGCTTTCATTGGATCCTTATGAAAAATGCCCTTAAATATTGATGCTCAAAGCTGGAAAAACATGGCAGATTTTCACTAAGTTTAAAAAATGTTCATTTCTTAATTTTTGTGATTTTGCTCAATTCATAACTTAGATTCCATGAAGATTTGGAAGGTGGTGTAGCTTACAATCTTGTAGTATGTAGCAAGACCTATCATTTGAGCATTGGATGTAAAAAAATGGTTGCTTGGATCACAAGTTATGGCCTTGCAAAGTTGGGTAAAAATCACTTTTTTCCATAACTTAGTGAAATTTCAAGTTTCTCAAGGTTGCCCCTTTTGCAAGTAACCTTACTTTTCTTGATTTTTCTTGATTGATTATGATCCAAATCATAAGTTATCATTGTTCTTGACCTAAAGATGCCATGTTTGTCAAGAAATCCCAAAAGTCAAACTTGATTTTGGTCACAGTTGATTTTTTGTATTAGATGAATTTTGAACTTTGTGATCCTTTATGAAATCAAGTATTTGGGCTAAATTAAACCTAATGGATGGATTCCATAGATCTTCTTGAGTGTCTTGAACCATGTCCCAAGGTTTGAGATCATGTTTTAGTCAACAGTCAAAGGTATGGTTGACTTTTTCCCAAAAACCCTAATATGTGGTTCAGATAAATGTGAATCTTTATATTGCTCATGAACCAAGTTCTTTGTGTCAATATAAACTTGTGAGTGGATCAATATGAGATATTTGAGGCCCTTAAAGCATTTCTTGAGGTCTTGGCTCATGCCTTACTCCAAAAGTCAACTTAGGGGTGAATTAGGTTAAGAAAACCCTAATTCCTTATTTTTTGTAAATGCATCCCCTGAGGCTATTTTAAACTTATGAATGGACTCATGAGTTCCTTTTGAGCTTCTTGAATAATATTTTGAAGTATTGACTCGTGCCCAAATGAAGATTTCTCTCTAGAGGCCTTGGTCGACCAAAACCCTAATTTGGTGACACTGATGATCTTGAGACTTGATCAACTTGAAATATTGCATTCTTGTGCTTAATTCTTGATGTGGGAGACTTCTTGATCCTTCATGGATGTTTGAGAGGTTTGACAAGTTGAAGATCATGTAAATTCTTGATTGATCCTTTGCTGGATGCTCTGAGAGGGCTCAAAAACCCTAATCCTTGGTTGAGGTGAATGCTCAACAATCTTTGAGAGGATTGATGAGGCATGAAGGTACATCCTTGTTGTGGTGATGATTTGCACAATGATGTGAAATCTTGTGGTCAAAATTTAGGGTATGACATATGAGAATAGGGATAAAATTTGTCAAATGGGGTTAAACAAATACGGTAATTAATAATGCAAGCTTAATATACAACTATAACCAACAAATGTAAACAACAATCAAATCAATGTGAAAATATATCAAAGAAAGACGAGTTTGGAAGTAAATCAGTGTTTTAAAATATTGAAATTTAGCTCTATGTTAAGCAATCGTAAAGCAATTCATGTATCAATCACTCTATCTGAGACCAATTAACAAAACTCTACGCGTTTAAGAATTTAATTCATAAATAAATATAACAATAATAGTAAACAAATAATAATAATAATAATAATTAGTTTATAATAAATAATAATAGTTATTGATAATGATAATAATAATAATAATAATAATAGTTAGTAAATAATAATAATAATAATAATAATTTTTATTATAATTATTATAATTATTATTATAGTTAAGTAATAATAATAATAATAATAAAAATAATATAATATAATATTAACAATAATAATAAATATAATAATAATAACAAAAATAATAATAATAATAATAATAATAATAATAATAATAAAAGATGAAGAAAAAAAAAGAAATAAAAAAGAAAGAGAGAACCAAAGGACCGTTGGTCCTATTGTTGTTGTTGTTCATTTTTTATTTTGTTTGATTCTTTTTTTTTAATGTTGGAATGGGCCAATAATATCAAGTCATGTGGCAATGATTGTTTTTACAAAAATGCAAACTCATGAAACATATCTAAAGGAAAAAGAAGCAACACATAAAAGTAAAGTAACGAAACAACACTTTCGCTTCCTTGAGAAAGCTAGTGTGTGGCACAACCCTTTCCTCCCATTTGCCTCTTATGGTCATGAACCTCTCCGACCATCTGAAACAAACTCTCTTCTAAAATCTCTTCTCTTTCTCTCTCTTCTCAAATCTCTTCTCTCTCTCTCTCTCAAGACAACAACCAAATAAAAAAAACTTCGAACAAGTTAAAAAACACATAGTAAAACAAATGAATCAAGAAAAAATAAAATATCCTACTAATCCTCAAAAGTGTCATCTTGGTTGTGTTGGTTATGGTGAAAAGTTGAGTTTGAAAGAAGTATTTTTATGGTTTGTTGTGTTTTTTTAACTTGTTTTTGTGGAGATTATGATGAGGTGTGTTGGATGAAGTTTGTTATGGAGTGGTGGATATTGTGTTTATTATGAAGAAAGTGTTAAGGCTGTTGAAGTGAGTTTATGTGAGTTAAGGGTGGTGTAGGTTGAAGAAAGTTTGTTGGGAGAAGAAGATGGAAGTGGTGGTTTATGGTGTTGATTTGTTTGATGAAGATGGTGAAGTTGTTATCATGAATTTAAATTGTGGTTGCGGCTGCGGATGCGGTTGCGGTTGCAGTGAGAATTTTTATAGGGAGGTGTTTGAAATACAATGTTGAAAAACACTTTATGTTACGTTTTTTCATTACATAAGAAGTAAATTGAGTCTTAGGATTCTAATATTTTGATTTTTGAAAAAAATACATGAAGAAACATAATTGAAATTGTCTGATGTAGTTCCAAATATAACCGGAGGCTTAATTTTAAAATCACACCGCAATTGCGGTCCGATGCGGTTGCGGAGGCAATCGCATCCGCAATATTACGGATGCAATTGCGGTTATGGACCGCAATTTAAAACCATGGTTGTTGTTATGGTGGGAGTTTATTATGTTATGGTGTGTTAAAGAAACATGAATAGTGTAAAAGTTTATGTTATAATGGTAGTTTGTTATGTTATGGTGTGTTGAAGAAAAATGAAGAGTTAAAGAGTTTATGGAGAATAGAAGAGAATGGAATAGTAGAGAGGGGAGATATTTTTTGTGTTAGAGATATTTGTTGGAGATGTGTTGCAGTATTTAAGAAAGGTAGAAATAAAAGAGAAAATAGAGTGGAGTAAAGTGAAAGAAGAAGAAAAAAAAGAAATCTGAGAGTGATAGGAAGAGAAAACGTGGAGAGAGAAAAAGACGAAAAAAAGAAGAAAAAGAAAAGAAAGAATGGAAAAGGAAAGACGAGAAAAGAAATGAAAAAAATAAATCAATGTCAAGTGGCACTCCACCATTGCCCAAAAGGTTTTTTTAATTAATTTTAAAATAAAAGCAAATAGCCCATGTTGATTGGTTGATAAAAAACAACTAAACCTTTTTTTAATTTTACTAATTAAATTAAAAATACACAAACTTGAATAAAAATGGAATGAACGATGCACTGAGATTGAGAAATCAAGTCTTTTGACTTCTTAATCAATAGATGACTGAATAAATGTCATCAATTCCATATAAAATTCCAGGATTCCTGACCTTTCATTTAAACCCTGATGAATGCTTTTGACTGAAAGAATGCATGATAAAAATAAAACGATTATGCTATGTTGATGTGAGTGAAAAACTCAGGGTAGACAGAGGGACGTGGTTGATGAAGGGGCCATGGTGAACGCCATGCCCCTGTGGTAAACACAACAAGCTCAAGAGCCCCCTGCCTTTGACTTTCTTCATGTCGAGGTGTCCGTTTTCTACACTTTTGGCCATTTTTGCTCCGTTTTCTCATGTGTTAACTAATACTCGAAAAATACATATAACAAAGACAAAATACCAACATAACACTACATAAAAACATGAAATGTAAATAAAATGGATTAAAATGCATGTGTATCGAGTCGGAAATGTGATATGTTTCATGGTAATCAAACTCCCCGATACTTGAACCTTTGTTTGTCCTCAAGAAAGCTGCTACATACATGAAAATCTTTGAAAAATGCAAAATCTAATGTAAAGACTCATGAAAAACAATAGCCTTCAGGTATGCATTCTATGCTACAAACTCTAATTTGGTTAAGATTGCATTAATAGGTACTAATTTTGCTAATAAGGATATCGTAAGAGCACAATTTCGCAATGGTGCAGTCATAATCCTCCCTCCTATGAAAACCAATCCGAATCATGTTATTATGCCTAAGCCTAACTTACTCATCCTCCTTTTCATGCTTTTTCATTCTAGTGCATTCACATTAAGCTCGTCCTCGTTTCACACTCATAGTAAGATAGTCTGTTAGTGACTATGATCTATTCACTCTTATAATTTTTTATTTTTTTCTTTCTTTTACTTGCACTTTAGCTCAAATATAAGGATTTCTACCATTGGGCTTAATGATCGGGTGAGGGTCACCTAACTTAGAAGGAACAATCTTTTTTGTTAATTTTTTTCTTTCTTTTAAGCCTAAGATCATTCACTTCTTTGCATCGACTTCCTATGTAGTGTGTGTTTAGGATGGTGCTGACGGCTAGATAAACTACTTAAGAAATATTAAAGGATGGGAATTCAAGGCTATGACATAATAAGTACTTAAATCGGTCTCTATATTCAAGAGACTTAAGGTGTTAAAACGATACCGTTCTTGTACACCTATCTCATGTCTCCAAATTCTAACCTCAATTTCATTTGTAGCCTATATACTTTCAAATATTGCAATGAATTTCTAAGTCTTGAAAACAAAAACAAACAAAAAATTGGTATGACTCAAGAAACCGGGAGAATGAACAAACAACAAGAAACCACGCAGAAAGACTCGACAACACATGCATTGACTCTACTAACAACACTTAAACTAGAAATTGATAAAATCTTAATAACATGAAATAAAATAGAAAACAATAAATCTAACTAAAAAGAAATAAAGAAAAAATAGTAAAATTCTTCCCCCACACTTGAATCAAATATTGTCCTCAATGTTTTAATAAAAGCGGGAAAAGAAAGAAAGAACCTGATGAAGAACATGGCGTTAGCCACGACCTCGGCCTCGTCTATATCCTCCACGACCATGGTGATGAGGAGGTGGGACACCCATACCATGCAACATATTATAACAAGTCATCCATCTCCATCTGTAATCCCATCATCTGCTCGGTCAGATCCACTATATTATGCTAGGCCCGTCTTGCATAATCATCATGTTGCTCTCGTATCACTTGGATGTGTCCATAATGTCAACATGCTATCATTAAATATCTCTAATCATCTGGTTATATTCGACATTTACAACATTCTGGTACTACAGCTCATGAAGGGCGTCATCAAGGGCGATCAGTATACCAACATAATCATACTCTTCTCGCGACTGATGTCCAGAAGAGATACCTACATAATGGTTAGTAGAATGTGGTGCAATGTGTGTAGGTGGATAAGGAATATGGGGGAACGACATATGCAGGAAATCCTCTCTCTCCGATCTAACTAATCATCAGTGGCACCATCAGTAGCGAAATTCTCAAGAATGTCCAATTGCACAAGTTAGGCATCAGGATTAGCATGCAGGTCATAAGTCAACTTAGCCCTATATCTCACATTAGTGCGGTTCAGGCAAGGTAAAACAATACCCCAAATAGCAGTGTTATGAACCATCAACAAAAATCTCCTATCTCGCATGGCTCTAACAAAGCGAATGTGTCTACATGCTAGGAGATCAAGGAAACAAGGAGGTAAAGGCTCTAGGATAGCAAACTCTGTATCAAGCCTCAAAGCACGAGATATGGAGGTAATCAGGCCTACAATGGAAATATGCCCCTCCCTAGCGGTGCGAACAGGATGCATATGGACTAACTGAACGCCACCGAGTTAATTTGTGTAGGTGCAAAATCAACATGCAAGTAGAACAACTCTTTAGCATTAATTTTGTTAGTATTTTCCCGTCCAAAAATGGTCTCTGCCAATATTTGTCGAAAATAGCGTATGGCCGGGTTGTGTATCCGAGTTGCATGGTTATCCTCAAAACTATTAATAACATGACATGTCAATTGTTCCCAGAAATCTCCAACATTATGCACCCAATTAGTATCTAATGGTATTTCACATATAACATCCTCTCCATAAGGAAATTTCAACATATCAACAATTTGATTAGTGCTAAATTCATACTCTTTATTAAACATTCGGAACCTAACAGTGCCTGTTGTGCTAGCAGAGCCAGGCAGTGTGATGTAAATTAGAGAGATAAGAAATTCTGAAGTTAAGCTAACAAAGGTAGGATCTCTACGCGCATAAAATTGTGATAAGCCTAATGTATTTATCATCCAATATACACTGTCAAACATTCATAGGCTTCGTAAGCAGGAATCGTCTGCATACCTTGTTAAAACAATCTCTCGGTTCAGTAGAGCTCCGTACTTCTTCTGCTATTTTTCGTTGTCTCTTCCTTCCCAGAATATGATGCTATTGAAATCAGAATTCCCACCTTGAAAAGAGAGTTGAAGAAATTGGTGTGGAGGAAGGTTTATATAAGTAAGAATGTGGTGGAAATGGGAATGGTGAATTTGGATTTAATAGGAATGGGAGAGTAGAAGTTGGAAGAGTGAAGGAATTTTGAGAGGTTTTGGGAATATGGGAGTAGTAAATGTGAGTGGAGCAATGGACGAGTAAGTGAGGTGGTTAGAAGTTGAGAAGGTGGAATTTTGAAAGGTAAAAAGAGGCTAAAAATTGACTTTTGCGTGTCTAGGGCTCATGGCGAACGCCATAGGGTGTGTGGTGAACGCCATGGTTTTGGAAATTGAAATTTTTAGATCATTGATGTGGTGGCGAACACCATAGGTTTCAGGCGAGCGCCATGGGCCTTCATTAGGGTTAGTAGTATAGAATTTTGGAAGAAATTTAAAAGAAATAGAATGGGAAACAAATAAATAAAGCAAAAAATTCAAAGTTAGAAATAAAAAAAAATTAATTGAAATGCATAACTAATAAAAATTTTGTGGGTTGCCTCTTACGCGGTGGTTTGTTTAACGTCAATAGCTCGACAAGGGAAAGGGAAACATGATTTAGATAATAATAAAAAAATTGAAAAGTTCATGAAAATTTGAAAAAAAAAATTAAGAAAAACGAGAAAATAATCCCTCCCCCACACTAAAACTCAACATTAGCCTCAAATTTTTCGTGGAAGTGGGGAGAAGGAAAGAATAAATCTGTTAGCAATTCATGGGTCACAGTGTCTAGCTTGTTGACCCAATGCTCTCTGTATAGAATGTACTTCTTGGAACATATGATCAATTTGCTCGGCCGCTCTATCAGTTTAATCTTGAAATGCACGATGAAGATCTATGACTTCTCGTTTAAGAGTGTTGATCTCATAGTCAACATTTTGCCCATTTGGAGGACATGCAGAAGAAGATGACGATGAAATATCTGATGTAGGAGTGGGGTGGTATTCTGGAGAGGGAGGCGTCTCAGGTGGTGTTAATATCCCTTCCTGATCTTCTAATCGGTATAGCCAGTTCTCACAATTGTATACAATGGTTCTATCAGGATTCGGGAGGACAAAGTGGTGAACCATGTAATACCCCAAAATTTGCTCTCTCTTTTGTCATCATAGCATGGCATTATCATATATCATATCATATCCATCTCATTAGCATTGCATTGCATATTTAACATAGAAAAATGAAGCATAGCATCCCTCTTACCATCAAGGCATGTGATCAGGTGGAAAGTGGACAATCAAGGGATCATTCAAAGCACAAAAAGGTCAGTTAAGTTGCCTCAAGGCAAGCCAGGAGGTCTTCCATGTCTCATATTATCTCAATTGACCATCCAATACCTCAAGAAAGTGAGATTCAATAGGAGATTGAAGCAATACATACTTCACTATGCAAGAGATCCAAAAAATGAAGGAAAACCCTCAAAAGAGATGGTTCATTGATTCAAAATCACCCTCAAGTGGCATATCTCATCATTCTTTAAGAGGATACACAACATACTCTGAGGAATTTGAAATTGAAGACTGCATTTTTCCCTCCTAACCAGAGAGGGTCAAATTAGGGTTTCCAATTAAATCAGGGTATCTTTGATTTTTTGGGCAAAAATTGATGTCATGGTATTTTATATGTCCTTAAGTGTATGGGTGTAGAAAATTGCCTCTCAATGGGTTTTAGAAGTGGTTCAATTGGAAGAAAGATAAAAAATCAGGAAATTTGGGGCCAAGTCAAATAATCAGAGGAAAAAGTCAACTCTTGACTTTTTGAGGCCAAAATCATGAAATTCATGTTATATGTGACTAATGTACAAAATTGGATCAAGAAACTCCAAAAGAAACATGGAAAATCAAGAATTGGAAGAGTTGCCATTTTTGGAAGAAGTAGGGTTTCCAAAAATAGTAATTTTGAGCCATTTTGCATCAGAGTTTGAACCAAGGCCATTCAAAATTGGAGCATCAAATGAAAATTCCACTCGGCCACAACAAAAGATCTTGTTTCAAGCTTCAAATCCATATGTGGAACATCTCCATTGGATAAAAATTGAGTGAGATATGATTGACCAAAGTTTGGGCAAAATAGGTTCAAAACTAGGTCATGACCAAGGATTTTCAGGTCACGTGCATGTCCTTTTTACAAACAGTTGGTGGGCCAAATGTTCACCTATTTTTCTCATGGTTAGAGGCTTCATTTGCAAAACTTGTCAACATCAAAAATGTTCCTTGTAGTGTCCTCTTCAAGTTTCATGTTGGGCAAAATTTGATTTGATCAAGCTATGAGGCAGATATAATGGTCTCAAGTTGTGATGATCTTGCTGAAATTCCATGCCAAGATGCATTGCCAGCCAACCTCATTTCCTCGCCCTAACCAGTTTTCAAACTTGTGTGTTATGAGTCATTTTCCAACCTCTTCCAAGCATCATTTCACTTTATTTTTCCCACCAAACTTGTAACGTTATCTCCCCTCTTTCAAATGAGCCCAAAAACACACCAAATCATCCATTGGGTAGAGAGAAAAACATCATCAAACCACCCTACATTATACTGATGCATTGTTGGCTTTGATGTGCAATGTGGTTCAGGCATCCATCAAACGTTTCTTTTCCTCTTTTAACCAAGCACACTCATCACATGTTCATGCACATGAGCACGTGCCTTGCATGAAAATAGAAGGAACAACTTGCTGAGCAAGTTTCACTTACACAAGCCGTGCCATTTCACTTTTCTTTACCTCCACCATATCTTACCATGAGTTGCCATCACCATAGCTTTGCTCTCCCTAACTAACTTGACTCAGTTAGTTAGGGATGACTCATTTAACTCAACTGTGACTCACTTGACTCACTCATTAAACCATAGTTAACCCACACTATAAATGAAAACCTCCCTCTCAAATTTCAGTTTCAACTTCATTCTTCTCATTTCACTCCAAAACACTCTCTACTTTTCTCTCTGATTCTCTCACTCTTTTTCATCAAAACTTCTTCTCTTGCACGAGATTTTTCATCTGCTTCATCTTTATCATCATCAATGGAGCATGATTGAAACCACACGATTTCCTCAAGTATATCTCAGCAAGCTTTGAATCTCTTCACTCTGCTCTCAAGAAATAGCATTTATTTTTCTTAGTTTGGAAGCTTCAAGGTTGAAGAGCAAGTGTTTCCTCTGGTTTTCTCAAACTCTACAAGAACTGCAAGATCAGGTTCCAAAGCTCACAAAATTTTCTCTCACGTTTACTTGATTATTTTGTTGTTTTCATGATGATTTGAGCTTAATAGAAGCATTTGAACTCTGGCTAGTTGATAGAGCTTCTTAGAAGCTTAGATCCAAAAACTTAGGGCAACATGTTCATGCTTGTTTCTTGCAGTATATGAATAGTGTGATGATTTCGTTGGTAGATTCATGATGTGTGTTACTTTCTCTTCATTTTGGCATATTGTTTGTGAAATTCTAGAAAGTTGAAGTTGCAGACGGTGGTGGTTCGCCGGAGAAGGTGACCGGAGGTCCCTCTCCGGCCGGTAGCTTTGTGTTAGGGTTTCATTGCCAGTTTGAATGTCAGCCGTGTGATTTTGTTGATCCAAGGGTGGAAATGTTGCCAGCGAATTAATGGGGAGGGTGTGTGTCACGTGTTTCATTTTATCCCTTCTGATGATTGCATGCATGTGCGTATTTGTTTGTTATGATGTGCCAGCAATGAGATGCGTATGATTCGTGTACTTTGACTTTGATTTGACTCTGACTTAATCCAATGGTCATGCGTGAGTCAATTTTGTTGACTGAGAGTGCATGCTTGTTATTGTGTTTCTGCGCGTATTTGGACTTAAGACAATTGATATTTGCACCTCTCATTTCCAAGGCCCAGACATGTTGAACTGATGGATTGCTATGCTTACACCCCTGTTCCTTATTTCAATCTCTTTTTATTTTCTCCATTTTGTGCACGTTTCCTTTTTAATTTCTAAAAATACTAAAATGCATCATAAAATTCTATAAAAATTCATGAACATTATCAAGACATTTATAAAATTTTTGGCATTTTTATTTCATGATTTTATGATATTTTTACCCCTGTTGTACAATTTTCTTTGAATTTCATTTGTGTGCATTCTTAATGTGACACATGAATTTGCATAATTTTGTTCTTTCTCATTATAAATGTTTTGGACTTGGTTCTTTTTGAATTGATTCATTGACACTTTGAAGCATGTTAGATGATTTTTTTTTTGTTTTTTTAGATCATTTTATGGCATGTTTTGATGCTCATTTTTGCACTACTTTGCATGGTATTTCAATTTGACCTAATTGCATTGTTTGACATCATTTTGCCTTGAATTTTCACATGATATCTTGATGCATGATTCACTTATGATTTAGGTATCCCAATATTATGCTTTCATAATTTTCATAAATCCATTTTATTTTTGTTTGATGCATTACATTTGAAGTATAATAACATGTCATATCATTCTAGTTTTTGTGCATGTTTACATGATTTCTTTTGTGCATATTGGTATGATCATTTGCATATTGTATGAGCTATTCATATGAGATTATAGGTAATTGGCTCACATTATAGGTCATCTTTGCATGTTCATTTATCTTTGAACTTTGTGCATCCTTAACATGTATTGGTATGCATCCTTCCTTTTGAACTTCCATTTTAATTCTTCTTCTTATACTACTTCTTGAATATCTTGATAATTGATTCATGAATACTTTGAGATGTTTATAAACCCTTTTCCATTTGGTTTCAATTCTGACTTTAGGTTTACATGTTCCATTTATGCATGGTTCTTCCTTTTCTTTTCATCTTTTCATCTATCCTTTCTCATGATAACATGTTGAATGTTAGTGGATGGTGATTGTTGCTCATTCATTTAAATTGATAGGATGATATTCTCTTGTTATGATGCACATTCTGATTGTGACATTAGGATTTGATTTTTTTATCTCATTCTTTTGAGTTTTATGGTACATTAAGTGTTCTTTTACTTCTTGTATTTCTTATACATGTTCACTAACCATGTAGGGGCATTGGTAAGTTGAAATTGAGTGTGGATAAGGGATCCACAGTCAAACTTCTTTCCTTTCATTTCTTCTACAATTCATTATTTTGTTTTGTTAAGCACTTATGTGATTTCTTTGATTAACTCATTACTTTCCCTTTTGAGTTACAATTCATCTTCTACTTTAGAAGTGAATTGTTTAGCTCATTTCTTCTTTAGACTTTAGGCTTTGAAACCTCACAAACCATTAGGATCACTCCCTTAACTAATCAATTAGGATTGAGTCTTAGTTCACATAGATTTTACCTTTTCCCCTCTCTTGAGTCTCTCTTCTTCTCATCTCAAAGAAAATTCAAAATATGAAATAAAGGTAGACACTTATTGCATTTAGGCCTTTCATATAAAGAAAAGATTATAAGGGGTCTTCTCTTGTAATCTTAGAATGTGTAGCATATAGCCCATCTTGGGTCAATGTGTTAAACATTTGATCTTGTGTGAGGGACTTAAATGCAATACTTGTTGAAGGTAATAATAACAAACATTTCTTCATTTCTTAATCAACAAAAACACTTAATAAATACAAGTATGCTAGTGTGTTTGAACCTTAATAATTGGAACTAAGTGTGAGGGTCTTCTTCACCCTTAGTGTGCTTTCTTACTCATTCCATCTTGGAATGTGAGAATGTACACATTCTAATGGCTAAGATTTGGATACACTATCATATGCAAACAAATGAAAAACTCTTAAAAGACAAGAAACAAACAATAACGCCTTTCCTTCGGGAATTCTTTTCTCATCCCACTCATTCTTAGTGTACGAACGTGCTTCTTCTCGTTCTCTTACAAGATGGTAACGCACTCGGACCAGCGAGCCTGCAAACACCTGAGCTAGAACGTCATCCGTTCCTTAAAAATCCCGGAAGCGACAACTGGCGACTCTGCTGGGGACAGGTTGACCTATTGCTGGTCCATCCTAAGCGAGTTAATCCTAGCGCTTGTTTGCTTTTCTTTCATTGGGTGTTTACTGTTATCTTGTATTTGCTGTTTACTGTATTTTATTACTTGTACCATATTTACAGCATGTTAGCATTTACATTTCATATATTATACTGTGTTGCACTGTTCTGTCTGTTTGGTGGGATGGGATTTCTGAGAGATGAGCTCAGTACACAGGCTCGAGTATACACTTAGATTTAGAGTGGAGAGTAGTGGGACCTACGTACCATCTGTGTACGTGGGTAATCACGAAATTCACAGCTAGACGAGGCTATCTTGGGACCCATCATGGCGTGCGCATCTTGCGTATTCCAGGATGTCGATCTAGAGAGCTGTCGACTCTAGTGACCGATCATGAGGACCTTAGTGGAAATATCTCTCTTTAGTGGTGACAGTGGCAGACCACATTCTGTGGCAAACCCACTCGCACCCGAGAGCCCACTTTGGTACTTGCATAGGATGGCCTTTTTTTCTAAGGTGAGTCAGTGGACGACCTCTTTGATTGGCATAGCATTGTATCCTATGGGCTGAATGTGCTATCGCTTCTCAAACCTCAGAAGCTGACAAGCCTTATTTTCTAGGAACCACATGTGAGTATGGGTGGGATGTTTACAGGTTTGCAGGTAACCTAGCCTCCTACATACCTTACTTGTGATTCTATGATTGTTACAGACAGTGTATCCTATGACAGTGTTTTGAGTATTCATCTCAGATATATTGCCAGATTCGGTACAGAGACACCGTGCACACAGTTCAACACAGACACAGACACCTGGATACCTGATCACATGCCTTTTGCATTTGCATAATCATATCATAACAGGTTATGTTTGTCATTTTCAGGTACATACCATATTGTCTGATTCCAATCATGAGTTCCCAAGAAGTTGAGGTTAAAAGGAAGAGTAATGTGTCATATAAATTCCCTGATCCTAAGTTGGATTCCTTGAACAAGGTGATAGGCATGGCTGGTTCTGATGTTCTCAGCACTTTTCAGAAGGAATATGGAGAGCTGATTAAGACGGTCTGCGCATTCACGAAGTATGAGAAGGATGGGTTGCACACTTTCTTACAGTTCTATGAACCATCAATGAGATGTTTCCTGTTCCCTGACTACATTTTGATGCCTACTATGGAAGTATTCTCATTTATTTTGGGAATTCCAATCACGTCTGCTATACCGTATTTTTCTGAAGGTGCTCTTGCCCCTGAAGTAATCGCTGTTGTTCTACATCTGGACCTGTTTGTTGTGAAAACTGGCCTAAGCAGACTCAAAGAAGATCAAGGATTTCATTTGGAGTTTCTTTTTCAACAAGCTCAGGAAGCTGCCAAGGCTAACAATTGGACTACTTACAATGCTGTGTTAGCTCTTTGTATCTATGGTTTGGTGCTTTTCCCCGGTCAGCCTAATTTTGCTGATATGCAGGCGTTGAAAGTGTTTGTTTCGAAGAATCCGATTCCTACCCTGCTAGGGGATTTTTATTACTCAGTACACTACAAAAATGAGAAGGGAAGAGGAAGTCTGGTTAGTTGTTGTACCCAATTGTTATGTCATTGGCTCTTCAGACATCTACCTCGAACTGGTGCTTTCGTAGACACTGCTGAGACAATGAAGTGGTCCAAGAGATTGATAGGTTTGACTGCCAATAACATCATTTGGTTTGATCCCAAATTACTGACAATAGAGCTTACTGTTAAATGCGGAATTTTTCCAAATGTGCCTCTACTTGGAAGAAGAGGTGGGATTAATTACAACCCAGTGTTGGCAGTTAGAAAATTTGGTTATGCTTCGAGAAACCCTCCTGCTGATGAAGAGGTTAGCGCTTCTCTGTATTTCTTGGGGACCAAGAATGAAAGAGTGCCGGAAGTAATAAATGCTTGGAAATTTAGGAAAAGAGAGGGAAAGTTGACTTTTGGCAAAGGAGACTGTAGATCATACCCTGCCTATGATGCTTGGATTGAGATGAAGGTCAAAGAGCTGTTGCTACCCTTTTCAAGAGAGATTCTCTTATGTCCAGATCAACACTCCTTGGTACCGGCTGAAGAGTGCGAGAAGTGGAAGAAAATGGTTAGAGAGTTGCAGATAGAGAACTCTGGAATGAGCAGATGTCTTTAGAAAGCTCTAGCTGACAACAAAGAGTTGGAAAAGAGAGCGTTGAAAGCGGAGAAAACCTTGGCAGACAAAGAAGAAGATTTTGATGACAGAGCTCGATACTTCCGGAAGCTTACCTTGGGAGCAGATGATACTAGTCAGGCTCATAAGGCTACAAAGCAGGCATTAGCCCGAAGCAAGGATTCGTTAGCTAAACTCCGTCAAGCTTGGGATGAAGTCAGAATTGAGAACTCTGAATTGCTGACCCAGTTAAAAGATAAAAATGAAGAGCTGAAGAAAGCACATGAAGCAAGAAGAAAGCATCGAGAAGACCTTGACAAAAGACAAGAACAAATAAGGAACGCTGAAGATAAGCTGAAAACTGCCAACAAAGAGCTTGAAGAGGTCACGGCAGATCTGAAGCTGGTTAAAATTCAAGCTGGAATTAAGAGACGCAAAGGAGCCAATGAAGATGAAGCATTGCTGATGCACGTGGGGTCATTAGAGGATGCATTGGAAAAAAGGGACGTAGTAATCAAAGAGCTGATTGAGAAGCCGTATCATCAGCGTACCCGCATCCTGTTTGAAGAGATTAAGTACTCCAGCCAGAAGCTTAAAGATGTAGAGCTATCAGATTAAGGATTTCGCCATTTCTTTGTCATTTGCAATGGTTACCATCAGAATTGTTGATGGATCCATTTGACTGCTTATTTCTTATTTTGTTGCTGAAACTACGACAAACGTGCTTGAAAATTTTTGGGAATTTGTATGAAATGAGCTATTTCTATTCGCAATTTCTGGTCTTCAGATATGTGTGATGTAATAAGATATCTGCACACTGGCACACTACAAAATCACTATTTCTGGTCATCAGATATTTGTGGTTGGCATATATGAATATCTCTTCATGGCAAAACTCAATAATCACGATTTCTGGTCGTCAGGAATTCGTGGTTACGATTGGAATCAGGATATGAAAAGTATCTTGAAATGACAAACATAACTTTGCATTTGCATTTGCATATCATTTTTGCATTGCAGATTTTCTTTCTTTTGCAGGCGCCTGCTAACCTTTATTTGGTTTTCAGGTACGATAGCTGAAACCCCAGTTCACCGATATTCTACCCGACGCAATAAAGCAAGAGTAATGGAGCAAGTTCAGACTGAGTTAGCTGATTTGAGGGGAAGGATGGAACAGTTCATGAACCTTATGCAGGGGATTCCTCAAGGTCAGCAGGAGCTGAGAACCGGTCAAGAAAACATGAGGATTGGACAAGAAGCTATGAGAACCACTATCCAGAGGCTGAAAACTAAAATCCCAAATCGCACTGTGCGGACTCCTCCTGTTGGCACAATCCCTGCTGGTGGGGTACATCTGGGATTTGACAATAATGAGGATGGTCAAGATGACCAGTTCACTGCATTCAACAATGACATGGGTTTCTATAATGACGACCGGAAGTACGAAGGGTTAGATGAAAGACTCAAGGCTATTGAGAGCCAAAATCCTCTGGGAATTGATGTAGAAGACATGGGTCTCGTGCAGGGTGTACGAATCCCTCCCAAGTTCAAGCTTCCTGTTTTGGATAAGTACAATGGCAGTACGTGTCCCAAAACACATTTGCAAGCTTACAATCACAAGGTTGCCGCTTATACTGATGACCAGAAGCTCTGGATGTATTTTTTCCAGGATAGCCTGTCAGGCGCTTCCCTGGAATGGTACGTTAAGCTAGACAAGGTTCACATAAAGAGCTGGAAAGATTTGTGCACTGCGTTTCTGAAGCAGTATCAATATAATTTGGATATGGCACCTAATCGTACTCAGCTGCAGAGTATGACTCAGGATCCTAAGGAGGGCTTTAAGCAGTACGCACAAAGATGGAGGGAGTTGGCTGCACGAGTTCAACCACCTTTGGGTGATCGTGAGATGGCTGATATATTCATGAGCACACTCCAAGGGTCATATTTGGATAGATTGGCTGCGTGTCCTTCCACAGGGTTTGCTGATATTGCTGTTGCTGGGGAACGAATAGAGAGTCTACTGAAATTGGGTAAGACTCAAGACGTCGGTGGGACTGGTGCTTCGAGTTCAAGGAAACCCTTTGCCAATGGATCAAGGAAAAGAGAAGGGGAGTCCAGTACTATGCATAGAGGAGGGGGCAGAAATAGGAATCAGTCCTATCATCAGGTGGATGCTGTAACCATTCCGGTTCCAACTGGACAACAAGTTCCAGATCAGCAAGGCAGACCCCGATTCCAGAATAATAGACCAAGGGACCGTAAGTTTGATCCCTTGCCTATGTCATATGCTGCTTTGTTACCACAACTGCTCAAAGAGAAGTTGGTTGAACTACGAACTATGAGGCCGCTAGACACTGGAAAATTGCCTCCAGGTTATGATGCCAACGCTAGATGTGAATTTCATTCTGGCACGCAAGGTCACTCGATAGAGAAGTGCTGGGCTTTTCACCATAAGGTTCAGGACCTGATTGACGCAAAAGCTATTAATTTCTCTAAGCCGCCGAATGTTCGTGATAATCCGATGCCCCATCATGGAGGTGCAAGCATGAATGCTATTTTTTATGGTGAGAGATTGAATCTGATTACTGATGTGAATTTGGTAAAGACTCCGCTGTTGATTGTAAAAGAGCGTTTGTTAAAAGGAAAAGTGTTTCCTGGATGTGGCTCTGATTGTGGGGATTGTCCGAGATAGATTAATGGCTGCAGTAAGTTGAAAGTTGGACTGCAGGATCTTATGGACGAAGAAAGGCTTCAGTTTGATAAAATAGAGAAGGAGAAAGATGTTTCTGCCGTTACCATTTACTATAATCCAGTTGAGATACAAGTGCCTGTTGAGGAGCCTGTTGCTATCATCGTGCCCGAGAGGCCGAGACCAGTTACGATTATAGTTCCTGAATCGGCTTCTTATGTGTCTAATAGGGCAGTTCCATGGCAATATGGAACTGATACTCATCAAGGAGGAAGTCAGCAGAAAGCAGAGGCTGCTGTTGGTACCAGTGTTGAGAACGTCAATGGACCAAGTGGTTTCACCAGGAGTGGTCGACTGTTTGCTCCCCATACTCTAAGGAGTGATAAGGAAATTGAAGCCGCTGCAAGAGCAAAAGGAAAACAGGTTATTGATGACAAGGTGCCTGCTCAGGAAGAAGACCTTAAAATCAATTTTGATAGTGATGTTGAGGAATTTATGAGGATTATCAAAAAGAGCGATTACAAGATCATTGATCAGCTTAATCAGACACCCTCTAAAATCTCAATATTATCCCTGTTAATGAGTTCAGATACACACTGGGCTGCTCTGTTGAAGGTTCTGAATATGGCATACGTTCCCCAAGAGATCACGGTAAATCAGTTGGAGGGAGTAATTTCTAATGTGAATGTGAGCCATGGGCTGGGGTTTACGAATAGGGATTTGACTCCAGATGGACGTAATCACAACAAAGCGCTGCACATCACACTTGAATGCAAAGGGGCTATTTTATCACATGTGCTAGTCGACACAGGTTCTTCATTGAATGTGTTACCCAAAAAGGCCCTGATGAAGATTGAAGTAGATGGATTGATTCTTAGACCCAGTGATCTAATTGTGAGAGATTTTGATGGATCCCAAAGATCAGTGTTTGGAGAGGTAGAACTACCAATACAGGTTGGTCCACAGGTATTCAAGACGATCTTTCATGTTATGGACATTCAGCCTGCTTATAGCTGTTTGTTGGGCCGACCATGGATTCACGCAGCAGGCGCAGTTACCTCCACACTACATCAGAAGCTCAAATACGTATTCGAGGGTCAAGTGGTTACTGTTTGCGGTGAGGAAGATATATTTGTGAGTCATCTATCCACTTTCAAATATGTGGAAATGGATGGAGAAATTCATGAAACCCTGTGCCAGTCTTTCGAAGCCCTGAATATCAATAACTTACCAGAATCTACTTCAGTAGTTGTGGTGTCGAATGTGCCAGGTGGGCCGAGTGCATCGATTGTGTCCTACAAGCAGGCCACAGAAGTGGTCGAAAGCGGAAATGCCCAAGGTTGGGGTAAGGCTATCGACGTGTTTATGAAAGAGGATAAGTTCGACATTGGGTACCAACCGGGCCGGACGCCAGTTCCCCGATTCCATGGGCCAATCAATTTCAACAGTGGAGGAATTATCAACCCTAATCAGTCCTGCTCAGCAATAGAAGGTGACGCTGAAAGCTCAGATTATCTGGACAGATGGGTATATACACTGGCTTCGGGCGAGGCATTGCAAAATTGGTCTAGTGAAGAGATCGTTCATGTTGTACACCATTCAGAGTAATAATTCTTGTCTTTCATAATGCATAAAATCCCACACTCTGCCCAAGGTGTGAGGATCCATTTGTAGGGCCACCATATTTTCTCATATAATGTTCAAATATCAATAAAAGGATGTTTTTGTTTACAAATTTGTGTTCCTTTATTCTTTCTTTATTTTTATTTTTGCACAAAGAAAATAAAAATGATAATGCACTTTCTCTTCTTTTGTTTTCAAGCAAAATAATCTAAAATAAAGCATAAATCCAATCATGCAGACTTGATTCTGTGAATTCCTCTGAAAATGATTCTGTTATGCCCACGTATGATTTCGACAATCCGATCTATCAAGCCGAGGAAGAAAGTGATGAAGACTATGAACTCCCGGAAGAATTAGCTAGACTGTTGAAACAGGAAGAGAATACCATTCAGCCTCATCAGGAAGTTCTCGAGGTTATCAATATTGGGTCAGAAGAAAGCAAGAAAGAGATCAAGATCGGCGCAAGTCTGCGGGCTGATGTAAAGCAAGAGCTGATAGTCATGCTACGGGAATACGTCGACATCTTTGCTTGGTCATATTAAGATATGCCATGTTTAGATACAGACATAGTTGTGCATAGACTACCATTGAAAGAGGACTGTCCACCGGTCAAGCAAAAGCTGCGTAGAATGAAACCAGAAATGGCTTTGAAGATCAAGGAAGAAGTACAGAAACAGTTGGATGCAGGTTTTCTAGCAGTAACCAATTATCCTCCTTGGGTGGCCAACATAGTACCGGTGCCGAAGAAAGATGGCAAGGTTAGAATGTGTGTGGATTATAGAGATATCAACAGGGCGAGCCCTAAAGATGATTTTCCACTCCCTCATATTGATGTGCTGGTTGACAATACCGCTCAGTTTTCAGTGTTCTCATTTATGGATGGATTCTCCGGGTACAATCAAATAAAGATGGCGCCTGAAGACATGCAGAAGACGACATTCATTACCCCGTGGGGTACCTTCTGTTACAAAGTAATGCCTTTTGGGTTGAAGAACGCAGGGGAAACTTATCAAAGAGCAATGGTGACGTTATTCCACGATCTAATTCATAAAGAGATCGAGTGCTATGTGGATGACATGATTACTAAATCAAAGACAGAAGAGGAACATCTGATCAACTTGAAGAAGCTGTTTGAGAGGTTGAGGAAATTCAGGTTGAGACTGAATCCTAACAAGTGTACTTTCGGCGTGCGGTCCGGAGAATTGCTTGGTTTCATTGTCAGTGAAAAAGGAATAGAGGTTGATCCTGCTAAGGTGAAAGCTATACAAGATATGCCTGTACCGAGAACTGAGAAAGAAGTTTGCGACTTTCTAGGGAGATTGAATTACATTTCAAGGTTCATATCTCACCTAACTGCCACCTGCGAACCAATATTCAAAATGCTAAGAAAAGATCAAACGGTCAGGTGGAATGATGATTGTCAAAATGCCATCGATAAAATAAAAAGATATTTGCAGGAACCTCCGATTCTGATACCTCCAGTTCAAGGGAGACCGCTGATTATGTACTTGATAGTGCTCGAAGGATCCATGGGTTGTGTTCTCGGTCAGCATGACGAGACAGATAGGAAAGAACACGCTATCTACTACCTGAGCAAGAAATTTACAGATTGTGAATCGCGTTATTCAATGCTCGAGAAGACATGCTGTGCACTCGCATGGGTCGCCAAGCAATTGAGACAATACATGCTCACACATACAACCCTGTTGATCTCAAAGTTGGATCCAGTCAAGTATATTTTTGAGAAACCAACGCTCACAGGCAGAGTTGCAAGGTGGCAGATGGTACTGACAGAGTACGATATTCAATTTACTTCGCAAAAAGCAATCAAAAGAAGTATACTGTCAGATTATCTTGCGCAACAGCCTCTTGATGATTACTAGCCCATGAGATTTGATTTCCCTGATGAGGACATCATGTTTCTCAAAGCGAAAGACTGCGAGGAACCACTTCTGGAGGAGGGGCCTGACCCTGAATCCAAATGGAGTTTGATGTTTAACGGGGCAGTTAATATGAATGGGTGCGGAGATGGTGCAGTTCTCATTACGCCAGAAGGTGTTCACATGCCCTTCACTGCCCGAGTAACTTTCGGGTGTACCAACAATGAAGCAGAATACGAAGCTTGCATACTAGGGATCGAGGAAGCTATTGATTTACGAATCAAGACCCTCGATATCTTTGGTGATTCAGCATTGGTAATCAATCAAGTAAAGGGAACTTGGCACACACATCAGCAGAATTTGATTCCGTATAGAGATTATACGAGGAGATTGCTGACATTCTTTACAAATGTCAAGTTGTACCATGTTCCCAGAGATGAAAATAAGTTTGCAGATGCCTTGGCCACTATATCTTCGATGATCAAAGTGCATGGTTGGAACTTTGTGCCCAGGATTGATGTGTCTCGTATTGATAGGCCTGCTTTTGTGTTTGAGGTTGATGCAGTGTCTGACGATAAGCCTTGGTACCATGACATTAAATGCTTCTTGAAAAATCAAGAATACCCGCCTGGGGCATCTTCCAATGACAAGAAGACATTAAGAAGGCTAGCTGGTAGTTTCTTCTTAAACAAAGATGGCGTGCTGTATAAGAGGAATTTTGACACGGTTCTGCTCAGATGCGTGGATAGACACGAAGCAGACCTGTTGATGATTGAAGTGCACGAAGGTTCTTTCGGTACCCATGCCGGAGGACATGCGATGGCTAAGAAAGTGTTGAGATTGGGGTATTACAGGTTGACAATGGAGTCAGATTGCTGTAAGTATGCTCGCAAGTGTCACAAATGCCAGATCTACGCAGACAAAGTGCACGTTCCTCCCAATCCGTTGAGTATCATGTCTTCTCCGTGGCCATTTGCGATGTGGGGCATTGATATGATCGGAAAAATTGAGCCTACTTCTTCAAACGACCATCGTTTCATCTTGGTCGCCATTGATTACTTCACTAAATGGGTTGAAGCAGCATCTTATGCCAATGTCACTAAGCAAGTGGTGGCTCGTTTCTTGAAACGAGATATCATTTGTCGATATGGAGTTCCCGAAAGAATCATTACTGATAATGGTTCTAATTTAAATAATAAGATGATGGCTGAACTATGTCGGGACTTCAAAATCGAACATCACAATTCTTCTCCGTATCGCCCAAAGATGAATGGCGCGGTCGAAGCGGCCAACAAAAATATCAAGAAGATTGTGCAGAAAATGGTTGTCACGTACAAAGATTGGCATGAGATGTTACCATTGGCTTTGCATGGGTACCGAACATCAGTCCGCACGTTTACTGGGGCAACACCGTACTCACTTGTATACGGAATGGAGGCAGTTCTACCGGTAGAAGTTGAGATTCCCTCTCTCCGAGTATTGATGGACGTTAATCTAGATGAAGTTGAATGGGTACGAGCCAGATTCGATCAGCTGAGCCTTATTAAGGAGAAACGACTAGTAGCAGTATGCCATGGCCAGCTATACCAGCGCAGAATGAAGAGGGCGTTCGATCAAAAGGTTCGACCTCAAGTCTACAAGGTCAGAGATGTGGTAATGAAGAGAATACTTCCTCCGAGTACAGATCACAGGGGCAAATGGACTCCTAACTATGAAGGTCCATTCGTGGTAAAAAAGGTTTTCTCAGGTGGAGCCTTGTTGCTGACAACCATGGATGGTGAAGACTTTTCATCCCCTGTTAATTCAGATGCAGTTAAAAAATACTTCGTATAAAGAGACCTGCTGGATAAAAGAAAAAAACAATCCAGGCAAAAAAGGGCATCCCGGCGAACCAAAAACAGAATAAAGGTTCGGGCAAAAATTAGGGATATAATTGAAAAGAATTGTACACCCAGTAAGTTGAAAACCCGAAAGGGCAACTTAGGCAAAAAAGGGTATCCCGGTGGATTGAAAACCTGAAAAGGCGGTCCAAGCAAAAGAGGGATTAAAGCGAATGACTGCAGTCTGAATTAATCTGTACGTTCTCTACTCTTCAGCAAAATAGCCAAGTTTTCCGAAGGAGGAATTGTTCTGACCACGAACTTCCAAAGGCGAAGATAATCAAGAGAGTTGGAATACATACTGGCTATAACAGAATCAGAAATCAGTTGGAATCCAATTTCCGCATTATCGTTAAGATAGATTTCTTTTCTCAATTTTATGGTAATAGCCTCTTTCAGGGGTTTGCTTCAGATTGTAAAGTCGCCGATTTTGGCATTTCATCAATAAAATTGAATATTCAGTCACAAGCTTTTATTTTCATTTTACTGTTTTGTTTGCAAAAACATCCGATTTTGATAATAAAACATTAATTTGAAAATATTTTGGCCTTGCAAAAACATGCACAAAAGGACAATTAAAATTACTTTGCTTGTTGGACAACCTCGGATGGTGGACTCAAAAGACCACGCAATATCCTGGGGAATGTGCATATTCTTTTTCTGTTGCAGGTAATGAGTACGATCGATCCAAGCAGCACGGTCGTAACCACGAGCAGATATTTGCTATGACTTGATACTGTCGCATCTTATTAAGTCGATTTTCTCATTCAAGATTTCCCACCGAGTTTCGTGACGGCAACGGTGGTCGAAGATGTAATTTTTCTGTGTTGATAACGGTTATTAATGCAGTGAGCATTCATGTCAACAACGAGGGCGGATCTTCCGGTACCTCGCAGACGGTGTGAAGGGTAGTTCGAGACAGGGTGTTCGTCTAAGAGTTTGAAAACGCTTGGTTTTCTATAAAATCCTCTTAAGAGACGAAGTTTCTTGCAGTTTATTCTCGGCAGTAGGTACCAGCAAGTGGTGATGTCGTATTTCCCGCAGGTTTCAGCATGTGAAATTTGTCAAAGAATAATTCCCAACGGAGTTGTTGACTCTCCCGAGCATGGGGCATTTTGAATTTCCCCACCAAAGGATATTCCCGATCTGTTATCCCCAGTAGAGTTTGAAGACGCTTGGTCTTCTGTAAAATCCTCTCAAAAGGGCATTCCGCAGCAGGAGACGATTTAAAGCAGTTTCCCCAGTAGAGTTTGTTATAAACTCATTATTCCCAGCGGAGTCGCCAAAGGGAAAGTTCGCCCAACATGGGGCATTGTGACATTTATCCTAAGCTCGACAGTCTTCTTCCTCAGCAGATTACCGTGGAAATGCTTTGGGTTGCCCGAACGGATCTCTAGGGACTCTTTCTCGGCATGTTGCAACGGATTGTCTTTCAACCAAGATTTGCGTATCCCCGGCAGAGCAGCCTTGATCCCTAGCAAGATCGTATCTCTGGTAATGGTACCCCCACAGAGTTCAGCATTGAATCTTGTCTGCTATACTCCCCAGCCGAGTCGCGGTAATTTCCCCAGCAAGGTTTAAAGAGATCGACAGAATCTCTCCTTCAGCAAGGTGTCAACATATGATATTACCCATCGGGTGGTGTAATTCTCAGTAGTGTTCATTTAAAATCCAAAGTCCAATTTATTTTTGGCAGTCGTACAGTTTGTTCATGTTATTCCAGCAGGTGGAGTGATCATTTGGCAATTTTAAGCTTCCCACGACAGTTTGGTAAGCACCGAAGTCCAACGACAGTTTGGCAAAGCTTCCAACGACAGTTTGGTAAGCACCGAAGTCCAACGACAGTTTGGCAAAGCTTCCAAAGCCGGTTTGGTAAGCACTGAAATCCAACGACAGTTTGGTAAAAGCTGCGAAAGTCCATCTGAAGATGGCAAGTTTGAGATCCCAAACGCCGGTTTGGTAATCCTTGAAGTCCAACGACAGATTGGCAGAAATCCAGCAAATTGGTGAAAGTCCAACGACGATTTGGCAGAAGTCCAACGACAGATTGGCAAAAATCCAGCACAAATTGGTAGAAGTCCAGCGACAGTTTGGCAGAAAGTCCAACGACAGATTGGCAGAGCAGCTAAAGTCCATCGACAGTATGGCAAGCCAGTAGTTGTCTGGCGTCGTTCAAAAAGACATTGTTGAAAGTCCATCGACGGTATGGCAAGCCAGTAGTTGTCTGGCGTCGTTCAAAAAGACATTGTTGAAAGTCCATCGACAGTATGGCAAGCCAGTAGTCGTCTGGCGTCGTTCAAAAAGACATTGTTGAAAGTCCATCCACAGTATGGCAAGCCAGTAGTCGCCTGGCGTCATTCAAAAGACAGATTTCTCCGACAGCGTTTCATTGAAGATTCAATCCAGCAGTTTTGTGGGGTTTATATCCCTTTTGTTCTTCATCATCCAGAGCAAATTTTTGGTTATATTTGGTATTCAATCACTATATACCTTGAAAGTCTGAAAGCAATCGCTTTCAGACATTCAGGTCTACAGCGTTTAAATAGGAGCAGCTGTAATACGCCAAAATTTGCTCTCTCTTTTGTCATCATAGCATGGCATTATCATATATCATATCATATCCATCTCATTAGCATTGCATTGCATATTTAACATAGAAAAATGAAGCAGAGCATCCCTCTTACCATCAAGGCATGTGATCAGGTGGAAGGTGGACAATCAAGGGATCATTCAAAGCACAAAAAGGTCAGTCAAGTTGCCTCAAGGCAAGCCAGGAGGTCTTCCATGTCTCATATTATCTCAATTGACCATCCAATACCTCAAGAAAGTGAGATTCAATAGGAGATTGAAGCAATACATACTTCACGATGCAAGAGATCCAAAAAATAAAGGAAAACCCTCAAAAGAGATGGTTCATTGATTCAAAATCTCCCTCAAGTGGCATATCTCATCATCCTTTAAGAGGATACACAACATACTCTGAGGAATTTGAAATTGAAGACTGCACTTTTCCCTCCTAACCAGAGAGGGTCAAAATTAGGGTTTCCAATTAAATCAGGGTATCTTTGATTTTTTGAGCAAAACTTGATGTCATGGTATTTTATATGTCCTTAAGTGTATGGGTGTAGAAAATTGCCTCTCAATGGGTTTTAGAAGTGGTTCAATTGGAAGAAAGATAAAAAATCAGGAAATTTGGGGCCAAGTCAAATAATCAGAGGAAAAAGTCAACTCTTGACTTTTTGAGGCCAAAATCATGAAATTCATGTTATATGTGACTAATGTACAAAATTGGATCAAGAAACTCCAAAAGAATCATGGAAAATCAAGAATTGGAAGAGTTTCCATTTTTGGAAGAAGTAGGGTTTCCAAAAATAGTAATTTTGAGCCATTTTGCATCAGAGTTTGAACCAAGGCCATTCAAAATTGGAGCATCAAATGAAAATTCCACTCGGCCACAACAAAAGATCTTGTTTCAAGCTTCAAATCCATATGTGGAACATCTCCATTGGATAAAAATTGAGTGAGATATGATTGACCAAAGTTTGGGCAAAATAGGTTCAAAACTAGGTCATGACCAAGGATTTTCAGGTCACGCGCATGTCCTTTTTACAAACAGTTGGTGGGCCAAATGTTCAACTATTTTTCTCATGGTTAGAGGCTTCATTTGCAAAACTTTTCAACATCAAAAATGTTCCTTGTAGTGTCCTCTTCAAGTTTCATGTTGGGCAAAATTTGATTTGATCAAGCTATGAGGCAGATATAATGGTCTCAAGTTGTGATGATCTTGCTGAAATTCCATGCCAAGATGCATTTCCAGCCAACCTCATTTCCTCGCCCTAACCAGTTTTCAAACTTGTGTGTTATGATTCATTTTCCAACCTCTTCCAAGCATCATTTCACTTTATTTTTCACACCAAACTTGTAGCATTATATCCCCTCTTTCAAATGAGCCCAAAAACACACCAAATCATACATTGGGTAGAGAGAAAAACATCATCAAACCACCCTACATTACACTGATGCATTATTGGCTTTGATGTGCAATGTGGTTCAGGCATCCATCAAACGTTTCTTTTCCTCTTTTAACCAAGCACACTCATCACATGTTCATGCACATGAGCACGTGCCTTGCATGAAAATAGAAGGAACAACTTGCTGAGCAAGTTTCACTTACACAAGCCGTGCCATTTCACTTCTCTTTACCTCCACCATATCTTACCATGAGTTGCCATCACCATAGCTTTGCTCTCCCTAACTAACTTGACTCAGTTAGTTAGGGATCACTCACTTAACTCAACTGTGACTCACTTGACTCACTCATTAAACCATAGTTAACCCACACTATAAATGAAAACCTCCCTCTCAAATTTCAGTTTCAACTTCATTCTTCTCATTTCACTCCAAAACACTCTCTACTTTTCTCTCTGATTCTCTCACTCTTTTTCATCAAAACTTCTTCTCTTGCACGAGATTTTTCATCTGCTTCATCTTTATCATCATCAATGGAGCATGATTGAAACCACACGATTTCCTCAAGTATATCTCAGCAAGCTTTGAATCTCTTCACTCTGCTCTCAATAAATAGCATTTATTTTGCTTAGTTTGGAAGCTTCAAGGTTGAAGAGCAAGTGTTTCCTCTGGTTTTCTCAAACTCTACAAGAACTGCAAGATCAGGTTCCAAAGCTCACAAACTTTTCTCACACGTTTACTTGATTATTTTGTTGTTTTCATGATGATTTGAGCTTAATAGAAGCATTTGAACTCTGGCTAGTTGATAGAGCTTCTTAGAAGCTTAGATCCAAAAACTTAGGGCAACATGTTCATGCTTGTTTCTTGCAGTATGTGAATGGTGTGATGATTTCGTTGGTAGATTCATGATGTGTGTTACTTTCTCTTCATTTTGGCATATTGTTTGTGAAATTCTGGAAAGTTGAAGTTGCAGACGATGGTGGTTCGCCGGAGAAGGTGACCGGAGGTCCCTCTCCGGCCGGTAGCTTTGTGCTAGGGTTTCATTGCCAGTTTGAATGTCAGCCGTGTGATTTTGTTGATCCAAGGTTGGAAATGTTGCCAGCGAATTAATGGGGAGGGTGTGTGTCACGTGTTTCATTTAACCCCTCTGATGATTGCATGCATGTGCGTATTTGTTTGTTATGATGTGCCAGCAATGAGATGCGTATGATTCGTGTACTTTGACTTTGGTTTGACTCTGACTTAATCCAATGGTCATTCGTGAGTCAATTTTGTTGACTGAGAGTGCATGCTTGTTATTGTGTTTCTACGCGTATTTGGACTTAAGACAATTGATATTTGCACCTCTCATTTCCAAGGCCCAGACATGTTGAACTAATGGATTGCTATGCTTACACCCCTGTTCCTTATTTCAATCTCTTTTTATTTTCTCCATTTTGTGCACGTTTGCTTTTTAATTTCTAAAAATACTAAAATGCATCATAAAATTCTATAAAAATTCATGTAAATTCTCAAGACATTTAGAAAATTTTTAGCATTTTTATTTCATTATTTTATGATAGTTTTACCCCTGTTGTACAATTTTCTTTGAATTTCATTTGTGTGCATTCTTAATGTGACACATGAATTTACATAATTTTGTTCTTGCTCATTATAAATGTTTTGGACTTGGTTCTTTTTGGATTGATTCATTGACACTTTGAAGCATGTTAGATTATTTTTTTTTGTTTTTTTAGATCATTTTATGGCATGTTTTGATGCTCATTTTAACACTAGTTTGCATGGTATTTCAATTTGACCTAATTGCATTGTTTGACATCATTTTGCCTTGAATTTTCACATGATATCTTGATGCATGATTCACTTCTGATTTAGGCATCCCAATATTATGCTTTCATAATTTTCATAAATCCATTTTATTTTTGTTTGATGCATTACATTTGAAGTATAATAACATGTCATATCATTCTAGTTTTTGTGCATGTTTACATGATTTCTTTTGTGCATATTGGTATGATCATTTGCATATTGTATGAGCTATTCATATGAGATTATAGGTCATTGGCTCACATTATAGGTCATCTTTGCATGTTCATTTATCTTTGAACTTTGTGCATCCTTAACATGTATTGGTATGCATCCTTCCTTTTGAACTTCCATTTTAATTCTTCTTCTTATAGTACTTCTTGAATATCTTGATAATTGATTCATGAATACTTTGAGATGTTTATAAACCCTTTTCCATTTGGTTTCAATTCTGACTTTAGGTTTACATGTTCCATTTATGCATGGTTCTTCCTTTTCTTTTCATCTTTTCATCTATCCTTTCTCATGATAACATGTTGAATGTTAGTGGATGGTGATTGTTGCTCATTAATTTAAATTGATAGGATGATATTCTCTTGTTATGATGCACATTCTGATTGTGACATTAGGATTTGATTTTTTTATCTCATTCTTTTGAGTTTTGTGGTACATTAAGTGTTCTTTTACTTCTTGTATTTCTTATACATGTTCACTAACCATGTAGGGGCATTGGTAAGTTGAAATTGAGTGTGGATAAGGGATCCACATTCAAACTTCTTTCCTTTCATTTCTTCTACAATTCATTATTTTGTTTTGTTAAGCACTTATGTGCTTTCTTTGATTAACTCATTACTTTCCCTTTTGAGTTACAATTCATCTTCTACTTTAGAAGTGAATTGTTTAGCTCATTTCTTCTTTAGACTTTAGGCTTTGAAACCTCATAAACCATTAGGATCACTCCCTTAACTAATCAATTAGGATTGAGTCTTAGTTCACATAGATTTTACCTTTTCTCCACTCTTGAGTCTCTCTTCTTCTCATCTTAAAGAAAATTCAAAATATGAAATAAAGGTAGGCACTTATTGCATTTAGGCCTTTCATATAAAGAAAAGATTATAAGGGGTCTTCTCTTGTAATCTTAGAATGTGTAGCATATAGCCCATCTTGGGTCAATGTGTTAAACATTTGATCTTGTATGAGGGACTTAAATGCAATACTTGTTGAAGGTAATAATAAAAAACATTTCTTCATTTCTTAATCAACAAAAACACTTAATAAATACAAGTATGCTAGTGTGTTTGAACCTTAATAATTGGAACTAAGTGTGAGGGTCTTCTTCACCCTTAGTGTGCTTTCTTACTCATTCCATCTTGGAATGTGAGAATGTACACATTCCAATGGCTAAGATTTGGATACACTATCATATGCAAACAAATGAAAAACTCTTAAAAGACAAAAAACAAACAATAACGCCTTTCCTTCGGGAATTCTTTTCTCATCCCACTCATTCTTAGCGTACGAACGTGCTTCTTCTCGTTCTCTTGCAAGATGGTAACGCACTCGGACCAGCGAGCCTGCAAACACCTGAGCTAGAACGTCAGTCGTTCCTTAAAAAACACAAACGATCCATCCCTAGTGAGGGGAACTACGTCGCTCTGATTCTCATGTTCCCGATGAGATACGTAGGCAGTGGGGTAGGGCCCATGCGAGCACTTCTTTTATTTTCCCTACATTTGTTTCTCGTTCCTTTTCCATTCTTCCTCCTTTCTTTCTTGCAGTTCCTTTTCCAGTATCCTTTTCTATCACCCTTTGATTGAAGCAGCAAGCGTGGATCCCATCGGGTACGATGGACGCATGGGGGTGCTAATACCTTCCTCGCGCGTAACTGACTCCCGAACCCAGTTCTCTTGGTCGCAAGACCATGCTCTTTCCTTTCTCTTCAGGTTTATGCAGTGTTTCCTTTCCCTCTCTTGGGATAAATACACATTGCTGGCGACTCTGTTTCGGTGCCACTTTCGCGTTTGTACTAGGATGAAAATCCCGGGAGCGACAAACCACTTCATTAGTAATTAGTATCTTGAATTCATTAGGTCCCTCTCGTCTCACTAAACTTCTATTTAGACAGTGATCAATATCTATCAGGTTGTGACTGCAGAAAGGAACTAGGTGGGCTAGTTGGTTTTAGAGGCCTAAGGCTATGGCTATGTGTTGACTATCCTGCCTACAAGAATATATCCTCTTGAAGTTAGCAATTTTATCCAAACCTGCAAGCAAGAAAGCTGCATAATTAATTCGGCGAGACTGGAACACATTCAAAATGATGAATAATTCTTCTTTACTAACTGGTACAATGTTTTCTGCCTTTCCAAAGAATGTCTGAGCTACAACCATTTGGAAGTACCTAGTGGTTGGGTTAAGGATTAGGGTGGAGTTCATCCTCTCATAATTAGGTGGGAAATCCTCAATGAGGCCACCCAAGAAGGAATCTAGTTCAAACTGCATATAATCGTCATTGGGTACCTCGTGAACACATGAGGTCCATGTTGGAATCCTAATACCTCGTGAACACATGATGTTGCATTCTCAAATAATTTGTTAGTGGAAACATTGGGCTAAGGAAAATGTAGGTGACCTGAAAAGAAAGATACATAAACAAAGTTAGTCAATAATCAACAAGGTTTAAATTTCGTTGCTTATTTATTGTGGATAACGAAAAATGAAAAGAAATTAATGGGTTGCCTTCCACACAACGCTTTTGTTTTAGGTTGTTAACGTACTTTTAAAGCTCATTCATGGGGCAGACTAGTAGGTGGCTCATTCAATTTCCAGCTAGCATAATGATCTATCATTTCGTCATTGTGATAATGTTTGAGCCTCTACCCGTTTACTATAAATGTCCCGGTTAACTTACTCCAAATTTTGACTATTCTAAATCGCATACCTTTTAATACCTCAAACAGTCCCGACCATCGAGAGCGAAGTTTTCATGGGATCAATCTCAGCCTGGAGTTGAGAAGGAGTACTAGTTCTTATTTTGAAAAACATCTTCTAGCAATACGCTTATCGTGCAATCTTTTTGTTCGCTCTTTCTATATCTAGGGATTCTCATAAGCGTCCAACTTAGTTCTTCTAGGTCATTAATATCTAATATTCTTTTTCCACAGGCAACTTCATATTCCACATCAAGGGCCTTAATGGCCCAATAAGCTTTATGTTCGAGCTCGACCGGTAGGTGACATGACTCTCCGTACACAAGCTTGAAGGGTGTGGTCCCTATGGGAATTTTATAGGATGTCCTATACACCCACAATGCCTCATTTATCTTAGTCGATTAATCCTTTCTAGAGGTTGCGGCAGTTTTTTCTATAATCTATTTTATTTCTCTGTTGGAAACCTCTACTTGTCCACTTGTCTGTGGGTGATAAGGTGCAACGATTTAATGTCGCAACCCATACTTACGTAAGCAATTTTCAAATATCTTAGACATAAAATGTGATCCTCCATCGCTTATGACTAACCTTGGTACTCCAAACCTAGGGAAAATGTTATTCTTAAACATTTTGATTACCACTAGTGCATCGTTTGTAGGATAAGCTATAGCTTTTATCCATTTAGATACATAATCAACAGCTATGAGTATGTATTTATTTCCAATTGAGTATGGAAAAGGTTTCATGAAATCGATTCCTCACATGTCGAAGACCTCTACCTCTAATATGATGTTTAAAGGAATTTCGTCTCATCGGGAAATGTTTCCGGTGCGGTGGCAACGGTCACAATTCATAATCATAGCATGGACATCGCGCCATATGTTTGGCCAATAAAGGTCGGGTTAAATAATCTTGGAGGAAGTTTTAGACGTACTTGTGTGTCCTCCATAAGGAGATGAGTGATAGTGGTTCATAATACTTTCTATTTCCTCTTCAGGAAAGCAAATGCGAAAAAAGCCATCAGCTTCTTTTTTTAAGAGAAGGGTTTCATCCCAATAAAAGTGATTTAAGTCGTGAAAGAATTTCTTCTTTTTTTAGTAGGTCATATCAGGAGGTAGAACTTTAGCTACTAGGTAGTTTACGTAGTCAACATACCATGGTACAATTATATGCACTAAGGCAGCTTTTTCTTTTATCTTGTTCTCAACGTTTGAATATTTTTCTTTAAGATATTTATGGTAGTGACCATAACTCATCCTTCGATTTCAACTGATGCGACTAGTCTATCGAAAGTAAAATCATCATTTATGGATACATGGTCTGGCTTTAGATTTTCTAGTCTTGAGAGGTGGTCAACCACCACATTTTTGGTTCCTTTCTTGTCTCAGATTTCCAAATGGAATTCTCGAAATAATAGGATCCACCGAAGTAATCTGGGTTTTGCATCCTTTTTGCTTAATAAATATCTTATAGCAGCAAGATATGTGTATATAATGATTTTGGCTCCTACTAAATAAGAACATAATTTATTGATTGCGAACACCACAACTAAAAGTTATATTTCGGTAGTGGCATAATTCACTTGGGTTGCATCTAAGATTCTGCTTGTATAGTATATGGCATGTAGTTTCTTATCTTTCCGCTGTTCTAAAACAACGCGTATAGCATAGTCGCTTGCATCGCACATAATCTCAAATGGTTGACTCCAACCAGGAGGATGCATGATAGGTGCAGAGATTAGAGCATGCTTAAGGAGATTAAACGGTTCAAGGCATTTTTCGTCGAAAATGAATTCAACATCTTTCATTACAAGATCGGTTAGCAATTTAATAATTTTAGAGAAATCTTTAACAAAACGTCGGTAAAAACCGGCGTGTCCAAGAAAGCTTCTGACTTCTCTAACTGTTTTAGGTGGTTGAAGGTTCTCAATGACCTCTATATTTTCTTTATTAACCTAAATCCCTCTTTCGGACACTATGTGCCCTAGGAATATCCCTTCCTTCACCATTAAGTGGAATTTCTCCCAATTTAGCACAAGGTTAACTTTCACACACTTTTACATCACTATTTCTAAGTTATCTGGGCATCCTTCAATGGTAGATCCGCATACAGAGAAATATTCCACAAATACTTCCATGATATCATCAAGGAAGTATGCGAATATCCCCATCATGAACCTCTAGAAGGTTGCGGGAGCATTGCGTAATCCGAATAGCATTCGTCGCTAGGCGAATGTTCCATAAGGACATGTAAAAGTAGTCTTCTCTTGGTCATCTAGATGAATTAGAATTTGGAAAAATCCTAAATATCCATCTAAATAGCAAAAATACGAATGTCTATCTAAACGTTCAAGCATTTGATCAATGAACAGAAGTGGAAAATGGTCATTCCGGGTTGCTTTGTTTAACTTTTTGTAGTTTATACACACACGTCATCCAGTTTCTACTCGTTTAGCTACAGACTCTCCCTTTTCATTTTTAACAACTGCAACACCTCCCTTTTTAGGTACAACATGCACTGGGCTAACCCACTGAGTTTCGAAGATTGGATAGATTATTCTAGCGTCGAGTAAATTTAGTAATTCCTTCCTAACTACATCGCATATAATAGGGTTTATCCTCTTTTGGTATTCCCTAGAGGCTTTAAAGTCCTCCTCTAGCATAATCATGTGCATGCACACAGAGGGTCTTATCCCTTTCAAATAAAAAATTTTGTATCCCAAAGTTGTAAGGTATTTTCTCAGTACTACCAAGAGTTTCTCTGTTTTTTCTCTTTTAAGATCAGCGCTTACTATGATCGGACGGTCAAGTCGTTCATCAAGAAACTCGTATCTTAGGTATTTAGGTAGTACTTTAAGTTCTACTGATGGTTTTATAGGGCTTTACATGGGATCTGGTGTGAATGTTAAACATTATTTTAAGCTATCATTAGCATATTGTCGATGATACTCATCTTCATCCTCTTCTAACATTTCTTCGGCTGAAAGCTCTACTAATTCAGAAATTGGTTGAGGTGTTTCAGAAGCTAATTATTTAATGCATTCGTCAATGGTGTAGATAAAATAACAAGTGTCGTCTAATGCTGAAGTTTTTAGAAATTGGAAAATAATAAATTCAATTTCTCTTCTCCTACCTCAAATGTCAACTTCCCTCACTTTACATCTATTATCGCAGCGAATGTAGCCAAGAAAGGTCTACCTAGTATGATAGGTATATTAGAATCTTCCTTTATATCCATTACAATTCAGTAGGGATGTAGAATTAGCCAATGCATACTGGAATATTTTCCAGCATCCCTACATGGTATTTAACATAACGATCTACTAATTGAAGTGACATTCTAGTGGGTCTTAAATCTCCTAACTTTAGTTTTTCACATATAGAAAGAGGCATCGAACTGACACTAGCTCCCAAGTCCCATAGTCCCTTGTCGATGATAAACTTTCCTATCACACAAGGAATTGAAGAACTACCAGGGTCTTTCAGTTTGGGTGGCATGTTATTTTCGATAGTGGCATTACACTCTGCAGTGAGTGCCACAGTCTCGTAATCTTCAAGTTTCTTCTTATTTGACAAGATCTCTTTTAGGAACTTCGCATAAGGCATCTGAGTAATGACCTTAGTGAAAGGTAAAGTTACATGGAGTTTATCCAAGAGATTGATAAATTTCTTAAACTTGCCTTCATTATTTGATTTGGCGAGCCTTTGAGGGTATGGTATCTTTGGTTTATATGGAGGTAGAGGCACATAAGGTTTTTCTTTCTTAGCAACATCTTTAGTAGGAGTTGTATTCCCCTCATCACCAGTTATTGGTTTTCCTATTTGATTTTTATCAGTAACTTTTTCAGGTTCCTCCTCTACTCTTCTATACATCACAGGGTTTTCAACTCTTGGGTCTAAGGGTCCATCCAACTCTGTCCCACTTCGCAATGTGATAACATTTGCGTGGCTCTTATGATTCAGTTGAGTTTGGCCAGGAAATGTGTCAGCATGAGCAGCAGAGGCTGCTTATTGCTTGGCCACATGAGTTATTTGAGTTTCAAGCATCTTGTTATGAGTAGTCATGGCATTAACCTTGTTTTACAATTGTTTCACCAACTCATTTGTATGAATGTTTTGGTTCATGAACTCTTTGTTCTGCTGGGTCTAAGATACGATGAAATTTTCCATCATGAGCTCTAGATTTGATTTTCTAGCAGCAGGAGGAGTAGTAGTGGCTCCTTTTTAGAAATTTTGAGGGTTAGACAGTGGAGGATTTGGAGAAAATAATGCTTTATTGTTCTTGTATAAAAAATTGGGATGGTTCCTCCATCCAGGATTATAAGTGTTTGAATTGGTATTTTCTTGGGTGTATTTGACTTGGTCATGGGTATTCCATGTCAATAGTTGGAAATCTTAGCTATATGTCCTTAAACTCCACAAATTTCACAATTTAGAGCTACAACAACCACGATGGCTGGAGTGGTAATAGTTAAATTGTTGATATTTTGGGTAAGTTCCTCGACCATGGCATTTATGTGATCAATTCCATTAGACTCAAACATACATCCTTTTGGTTGGGTTTTCTCGACTTGAACTCATTCAGTTTCCCACTGGGAATGGTTTTGAGCCATGTTTTCTATTAGCTGGTAAACTTCATTGAAGGTTTTATCCATTAGGGCTCCACCAACATCAACGTCTATGGTTAGTCTTGTGTTGTAAAGTAGACCATTATAGAAGGTGTGAATGATAAGCCATTGCCCTAATCTGTGATGAGGACATAGTCTCATCATGTCTTTGTATCTTTCTCATGCTTCAAAGAAAGATTCTCCTTCGGCTTGTTTAAACGTAGTTATATGATTTCTCAGCACTGCCGTTTTGCTTGGTGGGAAATATCTGGCTAAGAATGCCTTCTTAAGTCCATTCCATGTAGTAATTGAGTTCGCAGGTAGTGATTATAGCCATGCTCTGGCTCTATCTCTAAAGGAAAATGGAAATAGATGTAGTCGGACTGCTTCTAGATTGACACCATTATTCTTTAATGTGTCTGCATACTGTACAAACGCTGACAAATGAATATTTGGGTCCTTGGTGGAATTTCTAGAGAACAGGTTCTGTTGCACGATTTGCCGCAGAGATAGTTTCAATTTGAATATGTTCTCCTGGATTGTAGGTGGAATAATACTTGAGTGTGGCTCTTCCTCGGATGGAACAACATAGTCTTTAAGGGCTTTTGTATTTGGTGCGGCCATAGGAGTAAATATGGCTCGGTGTTGTTCAATCTTGTGTCTTATACGAATAAAACGCTCTACTTTATTGATCGGTTGTTCTAACTCGTCTCCTCTTGAGTGAGTGCTTGACATACAACTGATGAATAATAAGGAAAAACTTGCCTTAGTTTATACTCGGCAACAATGGAGTTACGATATTGACTAAATTGGTCCCTGGCAACGACGCCAAAATTTATGTTGTTGTCTGTGCGTAACGTATGGTTCGCTTATCTTCAAGTGCATAAATTTTATTAGAGTAATACAAAAGTATGTCGAACCCACAGAGACCACTGGTCAATCTTATCATTATCTACTATTGCTATGTAAATCTAAGGCTAATTGAATCTTTATGAGAGGAGAAAAAAAACGAGAATTAAAGCAAATTAGTTTTTAAAACAATTAATAAAAGCGAGAGTGGAATATGATTCACGACGATTAATAGTACTTACAGCTAAGTCAGGTTAGTTAGTTAAATTGGGATGATATTTCTATTAAATAGGATGAAACTTAATTTAAATGAAGTGTTTGCATTCTCTAAATTGGAACCGAGTTTTATTTAAAAATTTATACTACGACTGTCGCAGTTCAACGTGTTTAAGTACAAAACTATGTTTTTGAAAATCAAGTGCTACTAATTAATGAAAAATTCGTTTTGGGTAAAAAACAAATTTAAAGGGGATACCGAATGTCGCTCGCGTAGCACCAGAATATCAACATATAAATGTCTGCTATCTCAATACACTTATTCCTCTAAACTCTATTTTTGAAAATGATTGTTATTTCAAATTAAAATAAACCTTGTTGTCGCAAGTGGTTTAATTTAAAATCTGGTTTTTATTTCCTAGCTCAGATACGGGTTCCTCTCTTTCGAAACGGAACTAATACCTTTAGATTTAATGCTTTCGCGGTAATTAAATTTCAATTTAAAACAATGTAAAAATCAGCCCTAAAAACGAGTCTCAAATTTAACCGACAATTTCCAACTTAGATGCGAGTACCGTCAAAACAATGGTCCACACATTCCGGACCCTAAACGGTTTATCCGGACAAGTTATACATAATATTAATATGCATGCAACATGAAACTCTAAGCCTAATGACTATGATAACAAGTAGCAACAACACTAACTTGTAAATATACATAAAATTTTCCCACAATACATTTAGAATTCAATTCCAATTATGTATATATGTGGAACTAATGGTTGATGATAATGTATGAGACTTGAAATCAAAACTGTAACAATTGAAATTGATAGAACAAATAAAAACAACAATTATAATATTAAAACTTAAAATAGTAAAGTGTAGGAAAATTAAAGAAGAAAAATATGTACTGAAAGTAAAACAGTGCATGAATTGGAAATCGAAAAACTTGAAAATAAAACTTCTAAAATTAATATGACGGAAAACTTAAATGATGAACGATCCAAGTACAAACATGAAACTGTAGAATCTTAAAACTACAGTGTGCTTATTACTCGATGGGAGCAATTAAGCACTTTTACAATAAGTGATTATTCTGCCTAATTAATACTAGAAAAACTTGGACAACAAAAACCTAAAAATTTAGACTATATATAGTGTTCTCTGGCTCTAAAAGTGGGCTAAATTCGTGTAGAAGCAGTTGAGAAAGTCATTGTGAAGTGGGGGAATACTGAGCAAGTTAGTTGTTATTTTTTTTCCTGCGAAGTCCATGGCGAACGCCATGTGTGCAACGTGGGGGATATGGCTGATGAAGGGACCATGCTGAACGCCATGCCCCTGTGGCGAACGCCACAAGTTCAAGAGCGTCCTCCTTTGACTTTCTTCATGATGAGGTGTCTTTTTTATCCGCTTTTGGTCATTTTTGCTCCGTTTTCGCATGTGCCAACTCCTACTTAGAAAATACATGCAACAAAGACAAAATACCAACAAAACACTACATAAAAACATGAAATGGATATAAAACAAATTAAAATGCATGTGTCTCGAATAAAAAATGTGATACATTTCATGGTTATCAACCACCACACAAATATATAATATATAATATAATATAAAGAAATGAGAGAAAAATATCTTAATTGCGATTTGCTTCCTATACCAATTTATCTCGTAAAGATGTTACTAAAATGTTCATTCTTGTACTTATTAAGAACGGTCAGTCTCGTTGAGTAAGAATTAAGCTCATATTAGTTCATTAATTACTCTATCTGTCCCAACTGACAAGAAATAGAGAATATAGGAATTCAGTTGGTCTCCATTGACAACAACAAATAGAGCACATAGGAACTCAATTTATCTCAATTGACAACAATTACACACTCACCATTGTTATGAAATATTATTAAATTATCATTGTATTTATTAATTTTATTACATATCTATTTTTATTAAGATCGAATATTGTTTTGATGATTTAATATTTAAAAAAATTATTTTATAAAAGAAAAATTGTATGATTAATTTATGTTAAATATTGTAATTTTATAACATTATTATTTTTTAATCTTATAAAATAATAAAATACAAAAATTCGAAATTACATAAAACATTTTATTTTAGTGAAGATATTATAGTTTTCAAAGGCCTAGTAATGCAATTTATCCTCCACCGAAGATCTAGTGGATATTCAATAAGAGAGTTTCTTAATGCACCACCCATGTTTCTTAGGAACCACGTGAAATTATTTTTTTGCCCCCTGATTCCGGATGTGCACATCCGGACGCACCAAATTTTTAAAAAACGCAGAGCTGTTCCGGATATGCATATTCGGAAACAATTCTGATGTGCACATCTGGAAGGATTTCTTATTAATTCGCGCCAGACGTTCTTCCTCCCCCTCATTCTTCACTTTTTCCATTTCCAAAATCTCCCAAACTCTCTCAAACTCTCAAATTTTCAATCACCACAAATCTCAATTTTTTCCACTCGAGTTCGGCGCAGAGCAACTTCTACAACCATCAACACACTCCAAATCCTCCGTATCTCATTTTAATCGGTAAGTTTTAAAATTTTAGAGTTTCAGAGTTATTTTCGAGTAATCGATTTAGAGTAGACATTTAGGTGTAGAAATTGTTAGGTTGTATGAATAACATAAGTTAGAGACAATGTAAGTCATTTTTACTGCTTCAAACGGACGATCAGGGCATTAAAATGCCCTTTTGCATGTTACAGTGGCCATGCCTGCCATTTTAAAACCTCTAAATATGTACCAGATTTGCAGATCCGGAAAGCTTGTAAAGTTTAGTTTTCTGAGTGTTTCTGGATGTGCACATCCGAAAATACCCAATGTTAAAAATTTCGTGTACTTCCGGATGTGCACATTCGGAAGACTTTTTTTTTATTTATTTTGTTTGTTTATTTTTGTTTAATTATTTTTAAACAAAATTTAATTTATTTATTATGCTTTGCAGATTAGATGGCTGACAGAGACGATCGTACCATACATGGACGGACAGCTCAGCACGCATCTGTGCGACGTGAGCGGATGCAGTCTGTAACGCCCAGATTCCGATTATTCCTATTTTGTTGAGTCTTTTATTTAAATTGAGTGATAAATTATTTTATTTGTGAAATTGGTGTGTTAATATGCTATGTTGACATGTTATGATATTTTACCGTTTTTGAGAGTTTTCGGGAAAATTAGAATGGAGGGTATTTTGGGCATTTCTCAATTAATGATAAGTTAGAAATTTAGTGGAAATAGAATTATTTGAGAAAATGAATTAATTGAATTTGAGTAGAAAATAAGAAAAAAAAAGAGATAAGAAGAAGAAATAGGAGAGACAGAGAAAGAAAAGAAAAATAGAGAGAAAAAGGAGAGAAAGAAAAAGGAAGAAGAGAAAAGAGAAGAAAACTTGGAAAAACCTAGAAAACCATCAAGAACAATCATCTAGCAAGCTTGGAATCCGGGTAAGGGTGTGAAATATTATTATCTCATCAATGTATATCGTTATGTATGATTATGTATGAGTTTGATTGCTGTTTTGTTTGATTGTATGAGAAATAGAACAAAACCCATTTGTGTAGAAAGTGTTAGAATTCGATTAATTCGTGTTGGAAATGATGTTTTCGTGTTTCTTGTTGTTGATACATGATTGATATATGTTGTTGTACGTCAAATTGGTATTTTTCTGAGTTTAGATGATGAATTTGGGTGTGGTTGGAGTGAAAAACGCAGAAAAAATTATGCAAAAAAAATCTGCATTTTGCCTGGCCATAGGCATATTGGGGCAGGCAATACGCGTATGCGTGGCGAATTTCAGGGTCAATACGCATATGGGTTGCATGTTTTCCACGGCCATCTGGTGAAATGCATATGATACGCGTACGAGGTTTGGCCATACACATACGGCTTAGGTGCATACGCGTACGGTCAGGTCAAGTGTAAAAATGTGATTTTTCAAAATATCATTTTCGTTTTTCTTTCGTAACTCGAGTTCCGTTTATCCGATTTTTACATTCTTGGTATCATTGGATAGCTTTTGAGCTGTAGTTTCTTATGGTGAGGAGTTTGGGGCTGTTAGCCAATTAAATAAGTCGGAAAAGTCGGGAATAGTGTTATTTAGCGACTTTTACCGTTTTGAATGTGTGTTTTGGATGTGAATCATACAATAGTGCATTGATGTGAATGTATATAGATTGTATGTGATTGTATGAGATGAATGCATGAATATATTGTGAATATGTATGCATTTCAAGAATGTCTTGAGTCATTTTGCATGTGAAGCATAATGATGTACATTCTTGTGTTGAGTGATTCAAATGAGAATCCGTTGTAACGTCGTGTGCCTATGTGAGGTGTGAGCGATGATTACAAACGATTGTGTGCCTAGGTGAGGTGTGAGCAATCGGATTGTGTGCCTATGTGAGGTGTGAGAAATCCATAAACATTGTGTGCCTATGTGAAGTGTGAGCAATGGGTGAACATCGTAGGCCCGACGGGGAGTTACATTGGTAACGAGCGATGGTTCCAATAAGTTCCTGAGTGAACTTGAGATGATTGAGTCGGTGCCGCATTGCATTTGCATGGAGTCGTGAGTCGGTCTCTATGATTTGCATTTATCATCTTTATAATGGTGCATTGATGAATAAACATGAATATGTATGTTTATGTGGAATGATAAGAATTGTGAAAGTATGCATGATGAATATGCTTGGTTTCGTATATATATACATTGTGATGTATATGGGTGAGTTGTGATGAAATGTGGTGAGAAGGTAGAATATGTGTATTTTTATGCTAAGATATATCATTATGTGCATTGTTATTATGATAATATTTCTCACCCTTCTGCTGTTTTATGATGCTCTATGAGGCATTGCAGAGTAGGTATGCTGGTGGTCTTTTGTGAAGCGTGTCTTCATTCTTCTGGTCGGTCGGCTCTGATATGTAGCACCGGGTAGCTAGGATGTATATGATTATTTTGTGATACATTTGTACATGTATCTCGTTGATGAATGCTTATGTAAACATGAATTATGTCGGTGGATAATACTTGATGATATATATATATATATATATATATATATATATATATATATATATATATATATATATATATATATATATATATATATGTATATATGTTTGATGTTATTCAATGTTTAGATTTTCCGCTTTTATTCTAAATATTGAGATGTGGGTGTAAGGACTAAGTTCCTCTGTTGCAAAGTTACCCCACATTTGCATATCAATTGTTGAGCAGGTGTTGAATGTTTTAATTTCATGTATAATGTGACATACCTCTTTTATACTATGTTTATAATTATACTCTGACGGAATTTTTAATATGTGCCTAAATGATTATGTGATTATTTGGAGGTATAGAAAGGGGGTGTTACATTAAGTGGTATCAGAGCCAGTGTTGAGTCAGTTGTGTCTGTCTTGTTGTTGTGATGGTTGAACTGTTGTTTAACCTTGTTGTCATTTTTGGGAATGATCAGAATATGGCTGGTAGAAACGACAATGCGATGGCTGCTGCTTTGGAAGCAATGGCTAGGGCGGTGCAAGGTGCGCCGAACGTGAATGCTAATGACGAGTTCAGGAAGAATCAACCACCGGTCTTCAAAGGAAGATTTGATCCCGATGGTGCTCAAATTTGGTTGAAAGAGATTGAAACGATCTTCAGAGTCATGGGCTGTGCGGAGGAGAATAAGGTGAGGCTTGGGTCTCACATGCTGAAGGAAGAAGCCGACGATTGGTGGGTCAGTATGCGTCAAGTTCTTGAGGTGGATGATGAAGAGATAACTTGGGATTTATTTTGTACCGAGTTCTTGAGGAAGTATTACCCTGAAAGTGTGAAAGGAAAGAAGGAGATGGAGTTCCTTGAACTGAAACAAGGTAGTATGTCCGTGGTGGACTATACTGCTAAGTTTGTGGAGTTGGTTCAATTCCATCCTCACTATGCTGCAATTAATGCTGAGTTCTCAAAGTGTATTAAGTATGAGAATGGTTTGCGTCCCGAGATTAAACAAGCTGTGGGATATCAAAGGATAAGAAGGTTTACGGATTTGACGGAATGTTGTAGAATCTTCGAGGAAGATAGCAAGGCTCGTTCTACACATTACAAAAGTTTGAATGAGAGGAAGGGAAAGCAACAAGCTAGAAGTGGACCTTATGTGACACCCGTTGATAAGGACAAGCATAGGGGAAACTTTGAGAAGAGATCTGGAGGAGGAGGTCCCGGTTCCGTTAAGTGTTACTAGTGTGGTGAAATGGGTCATAAATCATTTGAGTGTGGGAAGACCGTGGTGAAATGTTCTAACTGTGGAGGCCTTGGGCATGCTACTACCGATTGTAGAAGGAATATGGTGAAGTGCTATAATTGTGGAGAAGTGAGTCATATTAGTACTAATTGTACTAAGCCGAAACAAGCTCAAGCGGGCGGAAAGGTGTTTGCATTAGCGGGGACGGACACTACTAGTGCAGACCGTTTGATTAAAGGTACATGCTTTATTAATAGTAGGCCTTTAGTTGCTATTATTGATACTGGAGCGACTCATTCATTTATTTCTCATGAGTGCGCAAAGCGTTTGAATTTGTTTATGATTTCTTGGGGTGGTGAGATGGTTATTGAGACTCCTGCTTCAGGGTTGGTAACTACGTCTTTGGTGTGTGTAAGTTGTCCTTTGACCATGTATGGTAAAGACTTCATTATGGATTTAGTGTGTTTGCCGTTAGAGGGATTGGACGTAATCTTGGGTATGAACTGGTTGCAATTTAATCGAGTTCATATAGATTGCTATCACAAGTTAGTGAGGTTTCCTTCTTTGGAAGATGATGAAGATGAGAGTTTCCTATCCACTAAAGAGTTTAAGAAACTTTTAGCGGACGAAGCTCAATTGTTCGGTTTGTTTGCATCATTGTCGGTGGAGAGTGAAGTTGAGCTCGGTGTGTTCCCAGTGGTGTGTGATTTTACAGAAGTGTTTCCGGAGGATATTACGGATGTACCGCCGGAAAGCGAAGTTGAGTTTTCTATTGATCTAGTTCCGGGTACTAGACCGGTTTCGATGGCACCGTATCGTATGTCGGCATCGGAGTTGGTAGAATTGAAGAAGCAATTGAATGACTTGTTGGACAAGAGATTTGTAAGACCAAGTGTTTCTCCTTGGGGTGCTCCAGTATTGTTGGTAAAGAAGAAGGATGGGAGTATGCGGTTATGCATTGATTATCGACAATTGAACAAGGTGACAATTAAGAACAAGTATCCGCTTCCAAGGATCGATGATTTGATGGACCAATTGGTTGGTGCGCATGTTTTTAGCAAGATTGATTTGAGATCGGGATATCACCAGATTCTTGTGAAAGGAGAGGATATTCAAAAGACGGCCTTTAGGACACGGTATGGCCATTACGAATATTCCGTGATGCCATTCGGGGTTTCTAATGCGCCGGGTGTGTTTATGGAATACATGAATCGTATTTTTCATGAACAGTTAGATCGTTTTGTGGTTGTGTTCATCGACGATATTTTGATTTATTCTAAGTCTCATGAGGAGCATGAAGAGCATTTGAGGATTGTGTTGCAAATTTTGAAAGAGAAACAATTGTATGCTAAGTTGTCGAAATGTGAATTTTGGTTGTCGGAAGTAAGTTTTCTTGGACATGTTATTTCCGGTAGTGGTATTAGTGTTGATCCATCCAACATTGATGCGGTGATGCAATGGGAGGCTCCTAAATCGGTTACGGAGATTCGAAGCTTTTTAGGCTTGGCGGGTTATTATCGGAGGTTTATTGAGGGATTTTCAAAGTTGGCGCTTCCGTTAACGCAATTGACTTGTAAAGGAAAGGCTTTCATTTGGGATATTCATTGTGAATAGAGTTTCAATGAGCTAAAAAGAAGGTTGAAAACGACTCCGATCTTGATTTTGCCAAATCCGACGGAACCATTTGTTGTGTATTGTGATGCTTCATTGGTTGGTTTAGGTGGTGTTTTGATGCAAGATGGAAAAGTTGTGGCTTATGCTTCAAGACAATTGAGAGTGCATGAAAAGAATTATCCTACACATGACTTGGAGTTAGCGGCCGTGGTGTTTGTTTTGAAAATTTGGAGGCACTATCTTTATGGTGCAAGATTTAAAGTTTTTAGTGATCACAAGAGCTTGAAATATTTATTTGATAAAAAAGAATTGAACATGAGACAAAGAAGGTGGTTAGAGCTTTTGAAGGATTATGATTTTGGTTTAAATTACCATCCGGGTAAGGCAAACGTGGTGGCCGATGCTTTGAGTCGGAAGTCGTTACATATGTCCGCATTGATGATGAGAGAATGGGAACTTTTGGAGAATTTTAGGGACTTGAGTTTGGTTTATGAAATGACGCCGAGAAGTGTGAGACTTGGTATGCTACATGTTACGAATGATTTTCTTGCAACCGTATGTGAAAAACAAAAGTTGGATTTGAAGTTCGTTGATTTGATGATGAGTGAGAATGAGGATTTCAAGGTTGATAATTTTGGAGTTTTGAGATTCCGTGGTCGTATTTGTATTCCCGATGATGCGGAGTTGAAAAAGATGATATTGGAAGAAGGACACCGAAGTAACTTAAGTATTCATCCAGGAGCGAATAAAATGTATCAAGATTTGAAGAAAATCTTTTGGTGGTCCGGATTAAAGAGGGATGTGGCTCAATTTGTGTATGCGTGCTTAACTTGTCAAAAGTCTAAGGTGGAACATCAAAAGCCTAGTGGATTGATGCAACCGTTGGACATTCCGGAGTGGAAATGGGATAGTATATCGATGGATTTTGTTACGGGATTGCCGAATACACAAAGAGGTCATAATGCTATTTGGGTAATCGTTGATAGGCTTATTAAATCTGCTCACTTCATTCCAATTGATATTAGTTATCCTTTGGAGAAGTTAGCCGAGATTTATGTTATTGCGGTTGTGAAGTTACATGGAGTTCCTAAGAGTATTGTATCGGATAGAGATCCTAGATTCACATCGAGGTTTTGGGAGAGTTTACAAAAGGCTTTGGGTTCTAAGCTAAGATTGAGTTCGGCTTATCATCCGCAAACGGATGGCCAAACCGAGAGGACAATTCAATCGTTGGAGGATTTATTGCGTGCTTGTGTGCTCGAGCAAGGTGGTGCTTGGGATAGTTATTTGGCATTGATTGAGTTATCCTACAATAATAGTTTTCATTCAAGTATAAGTATGACACCATTTGAGGCTTTGTATGGTCGGAGATGTCGAACACCTTTGTGTTGGCATGAAATCGGTGAGAGGACGATAGTTGGACCGGAGATGGTACAACAAACGACAGAGAAAGTGAAGTTTATTCGTGAGAAGATGAAAGCTTCTCAAAGTAGACAAAAGAGCTATCATGACAAGAGAAGGAAAGATCTTGAGTTTCAAGAAGGCGACCATGTGTTTTTGAGAGTTACGCCGGTTACGGGTGTGGGTCGTGCTTTGAAGTCGAAGAAGTTGACTTCTCGTTTTATTGGTCTGTATCAGATTTCTGCACGAGTTGGTGTTGTGGCTTACCGTGTGGCGTTGCCTCCGAATCTTTCAAATTTGCATGATGTATTCCATGTTTCGCAACTTCGGAAGTATGTTTCGGATCCGTCACATGGTATTCCTATGGACGAGGTTGAAGTGAGAGATAACCTTACGGTTGAAGCTTTACCGATTAGTATGTTGCACCGTGAAATTAAGAAGCTAAGAGGCAAGGATATTGCGCTTGTGAAAGTAGCGTGGGGAGGCGCTGCGGAAGGCAATATGACTTGGGAACTAGAGAGTGGGATGCGAGAGTCGTAACCGGAGTTGTTTGAATCAGGTAATATTTTCGAGGACGGAAATTTCTAAATTGGGGGAGAGTTGTAACGCCCCGATTCCGATTATTCCCATTTTGTTGAGTCTTTTATTTAAATTGAGTGATAAATTATTTTATTTGTGAAATTGGTGTGTTAATATGCTATGTTGACATGTTATGATATTTTACCGTTTTTGAGAGTTTTCGGGGAAATTAGAATGGAGGGTATTTTGGGCATTTCTCAATTAATGATAAGTTAGAAATTTAGTGGAAATAGAATTATGTGAGAAAATGAATTAATTGTATTTGAGTAGAAAATAAGAAAAGAAAAAGAGATAAGAAGAAGAAATAGGAGAGAAAGAGAAAGAAAAGAAAAATAGAGAGAAAAAGGAGAGAAAGAAAGAGGAAGAAGAGAAAAGAGAAGAAAACTTGGAAAAACCTAGAAAACCATCAAGAACAACATCTAGCAAGCTTGGAATCCAGGTAAGGGTGTGAAATCTTATTATCTCATCAATGTATATCGTTATGTATGATTATGTATGTGTTTGATTGTTGTTTTGTTGGATTGTATGAGAAATAGAACAAAATCCATTTGTGTAGAAAGTGTTAGAATTTGATTAATTCGTGTTGGAAATGATGTTTTCGTGTTCCTTGTTGTTGATACATGATTGATATATGTTGTTGTACGTCAAATTGGTATTTTTCTGAGTTTAGATGATGAATTTGGGTGTGGTTGGAGTGAAAAACGCAGAAAAAATTATGCAGAAAAATTATGCATTTTGCCTGGCCATGCGCGTATTGGGGCAGGCCATACGCGTATTGACTTGGGCAATACGTGTATGGGTGGCGAATTTCAGGGTCAATACCTGTATGGGTTGCATGTTTTCCACGGCCATCTGGTGAAACACGTATGATACGCGTACGAGGTTTGGCCATACACGTACGGCTTGGGTGCATAAGCGTACGGTCAGGTCAAGTGTACAAATGTGATTTTTCAAAATATCGTTTTCGTTTTTCTTTCGTAACTTGAGTTCCGTTTATCCTATTTTTACATTCTTGGTATCATTGGATAACTTTTGAGCTGTAGTTTCTTATGGTGAGGAGTTTGGGGCTGTTAGCCGATTAAATAAGTCGAAAAAGTAAGGAATAATGTTATTTAGCGACTTTTACCATTTTGAATGTGTGTTTTGGATGTGAATCATACAATAGTGCATTGATGTGAATGTATATAGATTGTATGTGATTGTATGAGATGAATGCATGAATATATTGTGAATATGTATGCATTTCAAGAATGTCTTGAGTCATTTTGCATGTGAAGCATAATGATGTACATTCTTGTGTTGAGTGATTCAAATGAGAATCCGTTGTAACGTCGTGTGCCTATGTGAGGTGTGAGCGATGATTACAAACGATTGTGTGCCTAGGTGAGGTGTGAGCAATCGGATTGTGTGCCTATGTGAGGTGTGAGAAATCCATAAACATTGTGTGCCTATGTGAAGTGTGAGCAATGGGTGAACATCGTAGGCCCGACGGGGAGTTACATTGGTAACGAGCGATGGTTCCAATAAGTTCCTGAGTGAACTTGAGATGATTGAGTCGGTGCCGCATTGCATTTGCATGGAGTCGTGAGTCGGTCTCTATGATTTGCATTTATCATCTTTATAATGGTGCATTGATGAATAAACATGAATATGTATGTTTATGTGGAATGATAAGAATTGTGAAAGTATGCATGATGAATATGCTTGGTTTCGTATATATATACATTGTGATGTATATGGGTGAGTTGTGATGAAATGTGGTGAGAAGGTAGAATATGTGTATTTTTATGCTAAGATATATAATTATATGCATTGTTATTATGATAATATTTCCCACCCTTCTGCTGTTTTATGATGCTCTATGAGGCATTGCAGAGTAGGTATGCTGGTGGTCTTTTGTGAAGCGTGTCTTCATTCTTTTGGTCGGTCGGCTCTGATATGTAGCACCGGGTAGCTAGGATGTATATGATTCTTTTGTGATACATTTGTACATGTATCTCGTTGATGAATGTTTATGTAAACATGAATTATGTCGGTGGATAATACTTGATGATATATATATATATATATATATATATATATGTGTGTGTGTATATGTTTGATGTTATTTAATGTTTAGATTTTCCGCTTTTATTCTAAATATTGAGATGTGGGTGTAAGGACTAAGTTCCTCTGTTGCAAAGTTACCCCACTGTTGCATATCAATTGTTGAACAGGTGTTGAATGTTTTAATCTCATGTATAATGTGACATACCTCTTTTATACTATGTTTATAATTATACTCTGACGGAATTTTTAATATGTGCCTAAATGATTATGTGATTATTTAGGGGTATAGAAAGGGGGTGTTACACAGTCTACAGCCGAGGCTTCCGGCGCAGAGGGACTTGGGGTAGCCCCTACAGCTGAGGGACATCCTACACCACAGCCATCCACATCACAGGTTCAAGCCACTTCCACATCACAGGTTCAAGCCACTACCCCGTCAGCCGCCGATTCTACATCTCGGAGGCGTCGGGATTCTACTGCTAGTTCATCAGGGTCCCAGCCCGCACGCAGGCGTCGTCGGGAGACTCCAGCTCCATCAGCTGCTCCTCCTCGTTCCCCTGTTCTTGTTCCTGTTCCAGAGGGTGATCACCCAACACATGAGGGTGTTGACGTTGATGACGATTTTGATGAGCTGGGCGGTTACCCTGGGAGACCGTCTGATATGTCCCTACTCGTGGGGTACTCTGAGCATACTGCCAGATATGTCTGGCTAGGACAGGTAACCTTTCTCGGTTTTTTTATAGAATTGTATTCGTTGAAAATATGTTTATTTGTAACATTGTTTTATTTGGAAATTTTCAGGATAAGGATTCACAGAAGTTCTATAACCATGGGGGCAAGGTTTTGGACACGATTGAGATGCTGCCAGAGGTTGAGTGGTTCACGTCTGCACTTGCGGAGTCTGGTCTTAGAGGCCTGTCTAGAATTGGGTATTCCCAGATCCAGTACGGTATCCTGATGGCATTTGTTGAGAGATGGCACCCTGAGACATCCTCATTCCATCTACCGTACGGCGAGATCACGATCACGCTGGACAACATCTCGTGCCTCTTACATCTACCGATCACGCGTACCCTTCTCCGTCACGGTAGGTTGACGAAGGCAGACGGCATGGAGTTGCTGGTTACAGAGCTTGGGGCTAGCCCATAGAAGGCACATGCGGAGGTGCACCAGTTGAGAGGCGCACACTTCCGGTTCTCATTTTTGATGGATAGATTTGCTGAGGCGCTTGCAGAGGCAGGACGGGCAGATGGTGATCCAGCTGAGGTGGCGATCCACAGGACGCGTGCCCTGAGATGCTACTACATGTTTTTGCTGGGCACGTAGGTGTTTGTGGACACCAGCGCCTATTATGTTGATATTGTCTACCTCAGGTACCTTTCGGATCAGACAGAGATCCATGGATACAACTGGGGGGCAGCTGCGCTGGCATTCACCTATTCCAGGCTCTCTGATGGTTGTCGCTGGGAAGCCAAGACTGTGGCAGGCAGCTGTACGCTATACGTGGTAACAATCTAATATTCTAAGTGATTTTTTCATTTCTTTTCTTTCTGTATTCATTATAATGTTTGACATCCATGTTACGTTTTCCATTCCCAGGCATGGATTTTACAGCACTTTCCCTACATTACTGGTTTGGGGAGTGTCCAGGGGTACACTGAGGATATGCCACGTGCTGCTGCATTTGTCCTGCTCAGAGGGAACCAGGCGCCGGACCCCTTCAGAGTGTATCTAGATCGGATGGCTGCTGAGGACGTTTAGTATTGCCCCTATGCAGCTTACCGTGTGACGCGCCCGTTCGATGAGGTTTGTTTGTTCTCAGGATGGTTGACATGCAGTTCGACCGTTACTGCCCGATACATGCCGGAGCGCGTCTTGCGTCAGTTCGGTTACACGCAGACGATCCCCAGGATGCCTTATGACTCTGCTCCTCTAGGCTTGACCCGCAGGTAGATAGATGAGCTATATGCTGACTACCAGTCCCACTTGGTACCGGAGGAGGCTCGGGCGACCAAAGCGGAGACAGACTGGAGTGTTGCTGCCGGGTACATCATGTGGTTCTACACCGTCTCACACTCATGCATGGTGCCCACTGCTGAGGGATCGCCACCCAGTCCTGCTCATCAGGAGATATTAGAGGAGCAGCAGTCTCAGCTGGACCATACTCAGGATGTCCTACCACGCTGTCGTCAGATAGTACAGATAGGGCAGCAGGCCATTGAGGCCGGTCACCTCTCTGAGGGCTCTGGTGCCAGACTTGCCGTGGATAGGATGATTGCGATTGCTGGGGGGGCACTTTAGTACCGCAGACATCGATCCAGGTTGGGGGTGGGGGCAGAGGAGCAGGGGAGCCAAGAGAGATCCTCCGCCATACGCAATAGTTTTTTTTTTATGTATCATATTTATATTACATGTGTGCACTGTATTTTGACAGACGTTTATTATATATATATATATATATATATATATATATCATTTTATTTTATATATGGATGTTGTCAAATGTATATTAAGTTGCGACGATTTATTAACATATGCAACCAAGCAAAAAAACCGATTTAAAAAAAAAATAAGTTCTGCTGTTTTCCGGATCTGCAGATTAGGAATGTTTCCGGATGTGCACTTCCGAAACGCATCAGCGTTTTTTTAAAAAAATTGTGCGTCCGAATGTGCACATCCGAAATCCGGGAGTAAAACCGGAAATTCAAATTAAGAAACAAGGGTGGTGTGATAAGAAATTCTCTTCAATAATGCCTAAAAACTTATGCCTGGCTAGTTGCCACACCTACTCAAACATAGTGTATAGTTTTTGTATTAAATAGAAATAGATTCTTAACTCTATTTCACCCATTACATTTTTTTTATTTGAAGAGAAAATCACTTATATGTTAAGAGGCATAAAAATGATTTTGATTAAAAAAATTTATAATTTTTTTAATAAAAATTTCAAATGAAAATTTAGTTTGAATAATTATTTTTAAAATATTATTTTAAATATTTTATCATTCTATTGAATTTTTGTTTTGGATATCAAAATTTCAAAATATTACAAGATTTTAAAACTACTTTAAATAGTTTTTCCTAAAAATCATTTTTTAGATATAATTTGTAGAAAAAATTACAATTTTGACTATGTTTTAATTTTTAATAATGTATGTTTATGTTATAGAATGTCAAAATTAATCTTTCAATTTAATAATAATAATAATAAAAATTTTACAATTTTTTGAAAAACCATTTTATAAAATATATTTTAAAAAATACAAATAAAAAATTCATTTTTTTAAAACTAAAACAAACATGCCTATAACATCCATATTTCATCCATATTTACTCATTTTTTAGAATTATAAAATACAAAAAAGAACAAAGGTTTACTAAAGACCAAAATGTGATGACTTTGACTATTCAACACGTGATTCAACTAGCCAAATTATCTTATTATTTTTAGACAATTTATGAATTAAATATTACATTTTTTAATTGTGACAAATATACTATACCTTTTAAATAAATACAATACTAGTAATATGTTTCTGAATTGTTTGACCAGTGGTTGAAGGTATGCAAATTATATATGTATACATTACATTTTTAAAAAAAGATTCATTGTATTATATTAGATAATATTCTAACAATAAATTAATTATTTGGAAGAATATATATGAAAAATATATCTCTATAGTTTTGAAAAGTCCATAGTTTATAGTTTATGGTTTTAATACAACCACACATCATGATCTTAAAGGATAATTTTACAATGAAAAATAGGATTCTAGAAAAAAAATAAGTTTTCATATTCATATTCATATTCTTTATTTTACATTTATCTATTTTTAGCTTACGATCTCTCTTTTTCTCATCACTTGAAAAAACAAGGGGTGTAAAATATATATTATATAATTACTAGAATACTGCTATAAATATCGCTATAAATATCAGCACACTCATTTCTCAGTGATTACATTTTCCAACAATGGCTGATAATAATGTATTTTCACCATCTCCCTCCTTTAGCAGGTGCATCAGTCAGCCTCAAGAATCCTCTGAGGATCTGAGCACTCCCCCCTCCAAGAGATCCAAGGGTAGACCTAAGGGTTCCAAAAACAAACCCAAACCACCATCAATAATCAAGGTGGAACCTGAAACCTATATGGAACCAATTTTGATTGAAATCCCTGCTGGAGAAGATGTCGTGGAATCGATAATCAAAACGGCCTGGCGTCATGAAGCTGACATCTCAGTCCTGAGAGGCTTTGGTCTTGTCTCTGGAATTACCCTCCTCGACTCGGCCTCCCAGAACTCTCCGTTCACTATCCGCGGAGAATGTCAGATGATATCTCTCTCAGGAACCTATGTTTACCCTAATTCTGATCGTGTCCCGTCCGAGTTCATCGCGGCACCTGATTGTTCGTCTTTTTCCATTCACTTGTCAGGTAATCATGGTCAAGTGTTCGGTGGCGTTGTTGGAGGTAAGGTTATCGCTTCGAGTGTTGTTATGGTTACTGCCACTCTCTTGAGGAAGCCGAAGTTCTACAGGGTGGCCTCGTTCGATGGAAGTGTCCGCGAAGTTGAGAAGACGGATCGTGGTGGTGCTATCGTCCGCGCTGATGCTGTTGCACTTGCACCTGAACATAGCAACCACAACAACACTGCCAATGTGTTCCATTATGGTGTTGGAAGTTCCAGTTCAGCCCTGCAAAACCGCCAAGTGCTCAATGCTCCTCATGCTTATGTGAATGCCATGCAGTGGAACAACCCTCGTTCTATTATTCACTAGATATCAAAGGGAGTCTTGAGGATTTGTGAATTGCTGTTTTCAAAAAATTTTCATTATTGTTTGAATAAAATGGGCTTAAATGCTTGATTTGTTGTTTCTATTCTTCTTCCATTTCAATATAAAATAAAACATTTTGTTGTACGTTTGCATGGCTTCATAATATTTCTTAATTTTTTTCTTTTATTTTTTGTCTCATGTGTTTTTTGCCCTTTAATGGAATTACAAATGAAGCTGATTGACTTGATAGGATTCTTGTGTCTAAGGGAAGGTGAGATCAATGGGTGGTTGCTTCTTGGTGAGCTCTACCCAATGATATTTTTTTTATCATTGTCTAATGATTATTAAGTATTCCTATAAGTTGTGGGGGAATTAAGCCATTAATATTTAATAACCATTGCATAACTCATAATAATCTCACTAAGGTGGTCTAATCTAGTTGGATTGGCATTTAGTACTCAATTGGAAAACATTTGTTCTCAAATAAAAGCTTAAATACCTTAAATGTGTTAGTAATATTGATTTACAAATTGAGTCTTTGAGATGTGAAGATAAGCTTTCAATTTTATGTTATGTTTTGATGAAGGCAAAAAAACATAGTTTAAAATGCATTATTAAAGAAGGAAAAAGCTCAAAGGTTCAAAGAAATCATTTGTACCAAAACTAATTGGTATTCAAACAATTTTTAAATACTTTGAACATGGATTAATTTATCAATGAAGATAAGGAACAAATTGAAATTATACTTTATATATCACTTTGTGAGATCAGAACATTATGCATAATTCATCTCAAGTTATTTGTGCATCTTTAAAATTCATTTTGAACCAAACTATGTTGTTACAAGTTGTTTTTGGGCAATTTTTAACAATTATATTTTTTGTTTTATTTTTTAACCGCTGCAACTATAACCTGTTAACCAAAACTTATAACTAGTTACTGCCCCGAAATTTTTGAAACATACTTTATCAGCTACAGCTGTAACCAATTACACAAAAATGTTAATCGGTTATCATTAAGCCAATAACACTTTTTTAGTATCTTTTTCATTCCAACTTTTTTCAAACTTTATCCATGAATGATGGCAATACTTCATGAATTTATACTAATTCCAAAAGGTGCATTTCATTTATTAATAGCAGTGTTTTCTGAATTTCAAAATACACCTCTTCTAATGAGTTTAAAATTCATATCCTTCTCAATTTTAATCTATGTGCCTTGAGTCAAAAAATTTGTGAAACTTCTGCATAACTTTTACAACATCATTAAAAGGGTCATATTAAAGTTCTAAGCACTTAAGTATTATACACTGTGAATTGTTTATTTGGAAGGGTAGATCAATTTTAATAATTGATACAAGTGTAAAATATTCTTCATCTATTATTCAAATTTTGTATTGATCACTAAGTGTAAGTGATCATTGTCTTGTGTATTCAAGTGAAAGTAATGTGATTTCTCTTGTATGCAGTAAAATCAAAAGGTGGCGTGCCTTTATGATTGTGCTAGGAAGTTAAAAGAATCCAGAGAACCGATTGTAACACTTCTAACATGGTAAAATCTCTCACGGGGTGTGAGGGGACTGGAGTACCCTTGTTTGGAAAGGGGAACCATAACACCCTAAGCCCCGAAACACAAAATAATATGAATATAAAACAACTACACACATAGGGTGTCACTCAAACATAACGTAAACCTGCTCCGTAATTTGGTTTAGATAAAACATGCAACAATTTAAACACATGTCATCATATGATCGCCTTTACATAGGCACATCGCTGTGGAAAATAAATCAATTGAAGTAACTCAATAACCAAATAAGTCTCATAACATAAAACATGGTTATGGAAATTTTCCTTCAACGTCAACAACATCATAATAATAACAAATAATGAAACAAATGATCGCCCTACCAGCGTTATAGATTTGAGCAATAAAATCTAATTATCGCATAAAACGAGAAAAAGAAAAACAACCTCAACGCCATTATTCAGCTTCTAAGTGTCTACTTATTTACCTGTTCGTCTGTACCCCCAAAGGAGCACATAACCACACAAACAACAAAAGATGAGAATACACTCATAATATATAATGGTGCAAAAGTATGCAAGGGTAGCCTAAACAAACATCAACAATCAACCAGCACAATTCATTCGCATACACCACCAAAGCATTCTAATTCACCAATATCAACATAATCATTTAATACATATGAAAACAATGGATGCAATGTACTCAACACCATGACTCTACCACACATATGGTACCATTATGGACAACACAAGTCCATCTCGCTCCTGAATCCTCACCGTAGGAACAGAGCACACCAATTTGCCACTATCACCATAAGTAACGCTTCACCGATTCCCATCTGGAACCAGCTACTCAATCCTGAATCCACACCATCGGACCAGAGCACACAAAAACTCGATCGAAGTCTATACACCATGATGCATGATTCACTACAACATACAATATCACCAAATAATTATCATGTAATCATCACAGTTATGCACATCATCATAATAATTGATTAATTCAACAATCAATAATAAACAACACCAAATATCTCCAAAATAGTGGCCAAACAGAAGTCTAATCACATCACAATCACAAAAATTGGAACCGACACTCAATTCCTAACAAATGAGCGAACAACGCTCATTCTGGTGGTATGACGGGTTACCTGTCACCCTGGTGACGCCCATCACCGCCCACGTCACCTTACATGTCTTCACAATGACGATTGTCCCATATAACTTTGCTTCGGGACCATGACGGTCAACTGTCAAGCAGCTGATGCCCGTCAGCACTTCGCATCACATGACAACTAGAGTAGCATTAAGGTGACACACGACACCCTGAAGCGGAACAGAACCTGCATTTTTGCTATTGGATTTCTAATCAGAACTTTGATTTTACCTTCCCAGACCCTAAATTGAACAACAACAATCAGGAAAATGTTATCTAACAACAACACATCATTTATCCATTAATTAACATGCATTTTATCAGATTAATCATGGATTTAACATGCTTTAGTCATCGAAATCATCAAAATAACTATAATTCTAATTATTTCAATTCCTAATTCTTTTATTCCTTCCTCCACCCTATCAAGGCTCTCATCACACCCTACCAATACCATTACACCCCATCAACATATCTAGTCACATAATTTATTTAATAACACATCATACCCCAAATAATCAAATAAAATACGAATAATTCGATTAATTACGTTAATCAAATTTTAGGGTGTTACAACTCTCCCCAACTTAAAAAACGTTCTCCCTCAAAAATTACCTAAAGGAAACAGAGTCAGATACGACTCTCTCATATGGCTCTCCAGCTCCCAAGGCATGCTCTCACCGGCTGGTCCTCCCCACACTACCTTCACCAAGGCAATCTCCTTACTAAATAATTGCTTCACTTCCCGATCCTTTATCCGCATGAGCGATGCCTCAACGGTCAGGTTCTCTCTCACTTGGATCACATGGGGCGGATCCATAATGTATCTCCTCAACTAAGACACATGAAATACATCATGAAGATTAGAAAGCGGGGATTGCAAAGAAATCAGATAGTCCACCTCTCCTATCCTCTATAAGACCTAATATGGACCAACAAAACATGGCGTAATCTTTAAAGACTTCAAAGCTCGACCAACTCGAGTTACCGGAGTAACCCTAAAAAACACATGATCCCTTTCTAGGAACTCAAGTGTTTTTCTCCTCTTGTCATGGTAACTGTTCTGTCGACTTTCTAAAGTATTCATCTTCTCTTGAATCATCTGGATCTTTTCATAAGTTTGCTGCTCAATCTCAGTTCCAAGCACAACAATTTCACCAGATTCATACCAACATAGAGGTGTCCCACACCTCCTATCAAACATCACCTCAAAAGGTTCCATTCCAATACTTGAATGGAAACTGTTGTTGTAAGTGAATTTGATCAACGACAAGTAATTATCCCAAACACCTCCTTATTCAAGCATACTAGCCCTTAATAGATCCTCCAAGGATTGGATGGTTCTCTCTGTCTAACCGTCTATCTGCGGATGATAAGTAGAACTCAACTTTAACTTAGTACCCAACACTTTCACTAAACTCTGCTAAAACCTCGACATAAACCTCAGATCTCTATCTGACATGATGCTCGACGAAATACAATGATGGCTAACAATCTTCTCAATATACAACTCATCTAACTTCTGCAAAGGATAATCGATCTTAATTGGAATGAAATTGGCCGATTTAGTCAGTCTATCAATAATAACTCAAATGGAATCACGTCCCTTCAGTGTCTTCGGTAAACTCATCACAAAATCCATGTAAATGTTATCCCACATCATTCAGGAATACTCAACAGTTCCATCAGACCCAACAACTTCTGATGTTCAATCTTTGATTTCTGGAAAGTCAAACAAGCTTAAACAAACTCAACTACTTCATTCTTCATTGATGGCAACCAACACATCTTCTTTAAGTCTTGATACATCTTAGTGTCACCGGGATGAATACTAAAACCACTCATATGATCTTCCTCGAGAATACTCTTCTTAAGCTCGGGTACATCTAGTACATAAACCCTGTCTCTGAACCTTATCACATTATTCTCATCGATTATGAAATCACCTCATTTCCCTTGATTCATTAACACTAGTCGGTCAACCAATCCCACATCGATCGTCTGACCTTCTCTGATCTCTTCAAGGATACCACTGGTCAGCTTCAACATGCCCAACTTCACACTATTAGGAGTCTTTTCACACATAAAACTCAGATTCTGAATTTCTCGATCAATTCCAACTCTTGAACCATCAACATTGACATATGAAAGGAATTCCTACTCAACACGTCAGCTACGACATTGGCTTTACTTGCATGGTAACTCAAGCCAAAATCATAATCCTTCATATACTCGAGTCATCTCCTCTACCTCATATTCAACTCCTTCTGATCGAATAGATACTTCAAACTCTTGTGATCAATGAACACCTCAAATATGGAGCCAAACCGATAATGCCTCCAAATCTTTAACACGGATACCACTGTTGTCAACTCTATATCATGCGTAGGATAATTCCTTTAATGAACCCTCAATTTTCTAGAAGCATAAGTTATAATCTGACTATTCTACATCAACACTCCACCTAGACGCATATTTAAAGTATAAAAATACATAACAAAGGACTCACTAGGATTTGGCAAAATCAAAATTAGGGCCTGTTAGAATTGTATTATAGGTGAGTTTTTGTTATCGTCTTGACAGGGATTGTCCTAATATCCTATGCTTGTCATTCAATAGTTTACCGTTTCAAGAAAAAAGGGTTTCAAAGTTTGTTTCACAAATTGTCACATTTTTAGTAGCAAAGCTGATAAAATCTAAAGTGTTTGATTAACAAAGTATATCAAAAGCTGATAATATCATCACGTAATCTCTCAACGCCGTCTATCTCTAGAGCAGAGTCGTGAGAAATATTGTATTCAACACCACACGATCTCTCCATATAACAACCAATATAGTAAGCTTTAAGTTCAATACAAAGCAAATATCAACCATAGACCGATCTCTATAATCTATAAATCGGTAAATGAATACTTTAGGTGAAGTTCCATAAAATCTATGTCTAGAGTTTTACAAAACAAGAATGGATCATTAAGAACAAAAATGTTCATCATATATTAATCATCACTTGTTCCCATACAAGGTCAATCAAAAGAAAAACATAAAGCTAACGTAGACTACCTCTACCTTTGATACAAAGGAAATTAGCTACCCATACTCATGGTAGCTTGCTTTACAAGTCTTGAGAGAAGATGAATGAGCATCCACGTCGAAGAATCGAACTCGAATGCGAATCAAGCTTCTATTTGCAAAATATAACTCTTTGGTGAAGAAATGCTGAAAAATGAGGTTTCTATGTGAAAAATGGGTTATGATCCCCAAAAAGTGTGAAAAATACTTATATAGTACAACTAAAATCTGTCAAGTTTGCCCAGTGAACTCATTCTTCGCCCAACGAAGACAACTTTATGGCACTTGAAGTGCCTCTGAACAGTTAAATCGCCCCTGAGAAATTTTCAAAGTTCGTTGTGCGAGCAATTCTTCGCTCAGCAAGCTACTTCGCTACAAGTTCGCAGCGAACTTATGGTCATTTAGCTACTGCCTCAAATTTGGGATGGTTTGCTGGTCCATCACTGCAACCTCGCCCAGCAAATATTCCCTTCAAGTTTTCCCAACGAACTTAGTACCCTTTTCTTAATGCCATCATTCTGAGATGGTTCGCTGAGGCTTCGCCATAAGTTCGCCCAGTGAACATTCGTTGTTGGTCATCGCTGGTTGTTCGCCCAGCGAACATGCTAAATCTTCACATTTTCTTTGGCTTCCTTGTCAAATTACTTGTGTCTTACACTTTGATGTTTTATGCCTAATTCTTGCACAATAACACACAAATCAAAGCAACCAAAGGTATTTGCAACATATTTGAAGAATAGCATGAAAACATGGAATAAATCTAACAAAACATAACAAATGAGATGAAAAATGCCAATAAATATGGATAAAATTAAGGCATGTTTGGCATTCAACAAACTCTCCCCAACTAGATCTTTGCTTGTCCTCAAGAAAAGTATGCCTCTCAGTGAAAATAAGAGGATTTGCTCAAGCATTTAATTAAACCAAGAATGAATTCATGGCTCAAATTAACAAACAAATGCACACAATCAATATTCACCACTTCCTAGAATCAAACAAAAAAAAAGAATTTAGTTCTTAAACAAATATCATACAATGCTTCAAATAACAACTAAATTCCCATGCTTGAATCACTCTAACACTCCTCTTCGAATAAGAATGAAGAAATTAAAGTGTTTGCAACTGCGGGACAATTTCACTCACTTGACAAACAATGCAAATAAAATCCAATTCATACATTCATCTAATCAATCAATAATGAAATAATGGAAGAAATAAAATCACAAAGGTCTTTAAAGGTTGTAGCTTGGTTAGGTTCACAACAAAGGGATATTTCTAAGGCCATGGATTCAAAGTTGCCAATGCAAAAGAAACATTCAATATACAAGGTTATGTACACACTACAACTTCATCCAACACTTTCTTTTCTCAATTCTTCACCCTTCAAAACTTCTTTTATGCACATTATTCATTTTCTATTTTTTCTCATTCAAACAAGCATACTTTTTCTTTCTTTTTTTCACATTCATATTCACAAAAAAATTTTCAATGCTTGTTTAAAAATTTTTCAAAATTTTTGAGTAACCTACCACTTTTCTTTTAACTCTCCCCAACTTGAATTCAACCAAACCTCAAGTGAATGCTACTTGCTTTTTATGGCAAAGAAAAAAATTTAGAACATTGTTCAAAGGTAAAAGAAATTTTTTTAGAATCCCACAAAATTCAATGATGAACTATCTTTCAAATTATGTACAAATATCAAGTTCATCACTAAATTAAGATCTAAACTATTAAGCTCAAAGGGGCTATCAAATTCTCACTACTCACGGGTAAATTACTTTTTTGGGATATGGTTGTGCTCAATTTCAACAAATGCCTTGATCACTTCTAATGCTTCCACAAAATCAAAATAATCACAAGATTACGCATGAATCAAATGTATTAAACAAAATTTATTAGTCACCCTATGCATATAGTAAACAATTGAGGTTTCTCACAAATTTGTGGCTATTGGAACCTGAGTGAAACAAGCATTCAAACAAAGTTGTAAAATGAAACAAAATTACATTTGCACAAAGAAAAAAAATTCTTAAGCATTCTAGCATCCTAGAAAGAGCTAACCATGTACCTTGTTTGCATTTACATGAACAAATACTATCATCACCATCCAAACTTGGGAGAATCTTCATTGGATACTTTTAGCAAATAGCAACCAATCTAGAAGTTCTCACATTCAATCACCAAAGAAAGAAGCATTAAATTCAAAACAAGCTACCAACAACCATAAAAAACTAGAGTCTACTATAACTGCCCCCTCCTTTTCAAAAAATCATGTTCTCAGGTCCACTAGAGAAAAGACAATGCAACAGTATTACAAAAAAATAATACGAAAGTGTTGTAGCATAAACTTGCCATCTTTCCAAAATCTGTCAAGTTCGCAGTGCGAATAATTATTCGCCTAACAAACTAATTCTCCCCAAGTTCGCACAGCGACTGGGGGCGAACATGACAGTAACTTCAAAAATTTAGGTTTCTCCATTTTTGGTTTATCACAACACTCTTTCATAATAACAACTAAAAAATTCAGTAAGAAAAATAAGAATACTCACAATGTTGGGGTTCCTCCAAACAAGCACTTTGTTTAACGTCGTTTGAGCTCGACGGTCTGACGGTTTGAAACCTCGTAACTAAAAGCAATTGAATTAGCTTCCGGATGAACTCACTCTACCAAAAAAGTCCTCAACCATTGTCATGACCAATTCTTGGTCTAGTTTTCCTACAAAATAAAAAATCCCAACATGACTTCATCATAGCCTCCTTGGCCTCTTCATCCTTCATTTTGAACAACGCTTCAATTTTTTCTTTGTCGTCCTTCTTTTTCATTGAAGCAAATCTAGCATCTTCGTCTTTCTTTCACTACAACATTTATATCATACGACAACGTATGAAAACCGTTGCGAAATGTTAAAAAACTGTTTCATTTACTTATAAGAACGGTTTTCCAGCTGTGCCGAACTGAGGCGTTGCGTTAGCCTTTCGGAACGGTTTTTTACCCAACAGCAATGCCTTGTACAATACCGTTGCTGTCATTTTTTTAGAGAACGGTTTCCCACAACAACGGTTGCACTCCGTTTTTAGATCAAAACCGTTGCAATTGAGGTGGTTTTAAGAAATGTCATTTTTGTGGTATATAACAACGGTTTTTAACTGTAGTAAATTTAAAACCGTTATAATAGATGCATATCATAATTTATTTTTCAGTGGCTACAACAACAGTTTCTCACTGTTGCAACAACTGAAAATTTTTCATTGTACGAATATTAAAATCAATTTATTTTATGAATTTTATAAATAATAACAATAATAATAATGATATTAATAGCAATAATAATAATTATTATTATTACAATTAAATAACAATACTTTTAATAAACTAGTATTCAAATAAATTTTAATATGATTTAAATTTTAAAAAAAATACTTAGCAAAATAACATCATTCATATATATACAATCAAAATAACATCTTCAATGTATATCCTAATGTGAACATTAGATCAACATCTATTTAAAAAAATATAAATATCTCTACATCAACATATATTCAAAAAACTTAAGTATCTCTTCATCTTCAAATAACTAAAAACTTTCATTGATATCATCACTCATCATAATCTGCAAAATAAAAATATATAATTAAAACAAAAAGAATGTAAAATACAAAATAGTTCAATTTTACTTAATTATTATTTGGAGTATGTGTTGATAGTTCTATCTTTCATGACAGTACTTGTAACACAATGTTGAAAGATGTTTCTCCAAATTAGTATTTGTATAAGCATAAATAGAGTTTTGCATATCATCAACCACCATTTGTGCAATTTTTTTAATTATAATGTTAGTTTTCACATATCAGAGACAAGATAAAGATATGCCTATTTGTCTTTAGCTTATCTGTCATTTGTTCTCTTGATCATTCTCTTCTCGAACCCTATAAGTAGAAGACCATAATTTAGAACAATTTTCCAATATTTGTATGAAAAATGTGATTATAAAATCCAAGGTTAAAATATATGGCTAACATGAAGCTAATAATTACTACGATCAACATCATCCCAAATACAGTTCCTAGTTATATAGTAAGGATAAAACCATTAAAATTTAGATAATTTCATTTTCTTTTTCTGGTCCATTTCAATTATTATATCGTAACTGCAAGCTAAATCAATTGAGGATAGTAACACATACAAAAGCACTTATAATATTTTTTCCTTAATTTATTTCACAAATAAACAACACAATTTGATTAATTATCAATATGTCTTAAGTATCTTACCAAAGGAGTGATGCTATCAAACTCCTTGACAACTTCAATAAACTTTCCAACATCTTCTTCATCAACTGCAGCAGCAACATCCTACCAATTTGTTTTTGAAAAGAAAAAAGTTAACAATTCACTTGGAAAATACCTTAGTGCGAATCTATCAAGGCAGTAATTAAACATCATACTACTATAAATGTAAATATGTGATAATAGAGGAGGTTGTTATTGAAATAATGAGCAAGACTATCACACAGTATGCTAAGACTATCACACAGTAACCAAGATAAACTAAATAACATTAATATGTATTTTTTTTAGAGATCAAGCTAAGCTAAGACAATCACACACTCACACTATGAGGAGTACAAGTCTAATTGTACATGGTTTGAAGTTTTAAATTATCAAATTTTGACAAAAGTTGAGATAATTATTCAGTGGCCGAAATAGATAACATTAATTGAGATAAAGTTTCAGGTGTAATAATATAAGAGTAAGAGAATTCAAGAGAAGGGTCTTTATGAGTAATGTGTAATTGAATGCTCCAATTCCGGTGAATTACAATAGAAGTTAGAAGTAATCATTAACTTTGGATTATCAGTATTTTATAATACTTGCTTCTGTTTAGTTATAACTACTAGAATGAGATAGATATCAACTCCAGACATACAAAACAACTCTCATCAACTCCATGATACATTACTACTAGTTATGTTTCAAGTATTACTATTTATACCTGTCCCCATAACTCTATCATATCATCAAAATACAATATCAAATTATCAAACACTAACAAAAAAACAAGCATGGCACATTTTGAAACTCTTGCTACCACTATGCCTCTGAAAGCCATAATGTTTATGGCATTGATAAACTCTATATTCAACAAACACAGAAGCAAACATCCTCTATGTGGCATTTAATCAACATTTAATAATAATGGGCAAAAGCATTGTTAGGTTATAGAACCCACATTCATCACTTTATACATGAAAAATGATACAGAATCCTACAGGAGTAGTGTAGTTTATCATATTTTTCTTCAAAAGTATTTTCACCCTTTTACAGACCCCTAAGTCTCCAAACATGGTCTGAGTATAATTTATGGCTCACTGACATCATTAATATATAATAAATTCAAAGAATATATCCCATCTTAGGTTTTTGTAACTTACAATTATTCTAAATATGAATAATATTTTCTTATCTTTCCCATAACTACAAATCAACTAAACTACAAATCAATAATTTTTTTATTATTTCAATTTTTAGTGACACTTAAAGATACGATGATAATTGTTAACTCACCTTAAATGGACCATTGTCTATTATGAAAATGTACTTGAGCCAAACACGGAAACCTATAAAAAATGAACCATTAAAGTTGTTAATAAATTTCAAGTAAAAATTTTTATTGTTTAATTAAAAGAGAAAACTAAGATTAAACTCTTTCATTACCCAAAGTTCCATTCAACACAAGCATACAGACCAATTCCCAGGTGAACATAAAGACCTGCTTGCTACTCCAGCTTTATGAACTTTACCAATGCATAGTTCCCCTCAAAATAATACTTCAATAATAAAAAATAAATAAATAAAAATTAATTAATTTAAGACATAAAAAGCATTATTTAAGTTAATAATTACTTTTCCAGGTAAAGGTTCATGTCCATTCCAAAAGACATAAATTTTAATCACATCCAATCCTCCTTCTAACTGCAACAAATGCGGTTCTGGTTCACGGTTGAACCAATTGAACTAGACGATCCTGTCCAGTTTTCATCACATTGATTCAATTAGTAACAACTTCAACAATTTCATACAAAAAAAGAAGCATGGTCTACTACCTTATATTTGGTCTTGTACAAATTTGCAGCAACAGAACGAGTAAGAAGTTGGTAGTGTGAAGTCAAATATGGTTCTATCCCTAAATCACCTATGCAATTCAATTTTAACCAAATTAAGAAGTTAGAAATAGCACGAGATGGTTCACCTTCTACTTCTTACTCAGCTAAAGGCAAATAAAATCAATCAACCAAAATCACATCCACCTAAAAGTAACAAAACCACTTCAGCCACAAACCAAAAAACATATCTGGTCCCCTGCCCCAAACAAACTCATCTGGTTAATCACGACCCAAAAAACTAAACTGAACCTGACCTTCCCTTCCAAACATCGACACAACAACTTAAAAACCCTGCAGGAATGTATGAACAACAGAGATGCATATAATTGTGACCGCAAGAAAATATATACACTAACTTACTCAAATCATAAATGCTGATATGTTGGTGCGGGTCATCAAGTTTGTGTTGTTTTTTCTATAAGTGGGGATGTAGCAACATCTGTTGGCGTTTGTTTGGTGTTACTCGTGGCGAATATCAGTCCAGACATTAATTCTGTTGCATGGAACTTGTTCTGTGTAATCATCCCAAAAGCTTAAATATGTAATAAGTTTGATCACAAGCTAACATTTACAACTAACTCATAGATGGTACTTTACAAACCAATATATAGGCCACTACCAGTTATGCATTATGTAGACGACCGACCCTTACTGAAAATTACATAACAACGTATTCTTCTTGCAACGGTACTAAATTCTACACCAAATTAGATATATAACTTCACATAACAAAGGACCTATAAAATTCACTTAACTCCTCAAGTCAATCCAACACTGTCATGGACCTAATAATTTAGAACAAAGGATCTAATAATGAAAATTTGTCCTTGAGCATCAACTAAGACTGCCATGTCAAGGTAAATCTGAGAAATGATAAAGTAGGATTAGACATACTTATTATTATTATTATTATTATTGTTGTTGACTAAATAATCTTTGACAAACTTCGAATATTTTTTCTCTCCTAAGAAAATATTTTAAAAAAGCATAAGATATTCCTCCTTTTGATCAAGAAGCAAAACATGAACTTCCTCTCCTCACACCAATATCTCATCAATGAGATGAAAATATGAAAACTCACTTGACTATATACAAATATGTTTGAGGAAGTGATAAATTGATTGAGAAGGTGTCATAATATTTGTACAGCTTATCAAAATTAAGAAACAAGGTCAAATAAAGAATCTTAAATTAAGTACCTGTCTTTGGGCTGCATCAAAAATTGCCTGTTGGAAGATTTGCTCACTGTTTATAGTTTCTATTGGGTTGTAAATCATATAACATAGTCATCTTTACAACTTGTAATATTCATCTTGTTTTCTTTGTCTGATAGACTGCAACATAAACATTGATAAGAAGATAGACATAAATATGGAAAAATAACTTCTAATGTTAGGTGTTTCAGATTAAAATACCTTAAACTCTATCATAAGATTCCTGCATTTTTTAGTCAAGGAACTGCAATTGAAAGGAAAAGTAGGTATTTCAGCTTTTCAAGAATGTTTTATCAATAAGCTAATAAATAATATGTAATATAAATTTACTTTGTCATATTCATTATTAATCTATCAATACCAATTCCTTTCTCACAGCCAGAATTTTGTCTATTGTTTAGATTCTGCTTAGAAAAAATATTCTGAACAAACTTTCCTCCTTTGGTCAAAGTCAATGTTGACTCCACAATGACTATACCGCCATCACTCATTCCACAGTTAGTTACCAGCATAGGCTCAAACTCGTAGATAAGGTCGTCGGAGCCTCCGCACTCACACCATGCTTCGAGTTTATCCCAGGGCTTTTCCAGGTACAATCTCTAGGACATAGAATAAGGCATGAACCGGGTTGGAGCAGCTAAGCCGATCAAAACTGAGAGAAGCAATAATAGGTGTGACCATTGAAGAATCTGCAACTGGTGAGCTAGAAAGATCAAGAACTGTAATAGATCATCTCTTCCGTTCCTTCCCTGAACGCTCAAGTTCACTGAATGAACTTAACCAGCTTCTAGAACTTCCTACTTTTGTTTGGAGTGATCTGAAATGAAATGGAATAACTATCACGTTAGCAAATCATTTATTCTGAAAGTAAATAGAGAGCAAAAAGGTTCATAGAGAATGAAATATTTTTAGGGTTTGTGAGGGAACACACATGATGAAGAAGAAGAAATTTAGGGTTCGCGATTTTAGGTTTAGGGTTCATGATTTTCAGGAGAAGAAGTGATTTCTAAGTTTCTGAATTCGTGAGTTTAGGGAGAAAGAAGCCATTTCTACAAACTATGAGTTTGGTTTATCGTGTTATAGGGTGAAATTTTCCGCAATTTCTGAATTTGAGAGTTTGAGAAGGAGAAATTGAACGAAATAGTTTATCAATTTTAGATTATAGGATGAATTATGTTTAGGGTTTTGGAAAAAAAAAGTTTCAGATTTTTCTTCAAATGAAGTTGGTAGGGAAGAGGGAAGAAGTGAAATTTTTTTTAGCTTAAAATGAGCGATATTTTTTTTCTTCTTTTGCTAAGCTAATGTTTTACGTATTCTCTTTTACCAAACCCATAAAAGAACGGCATTCCTTTAAAAATATTTTTATTGAAAATAATAAAAAAAATTATATGAAAACGACAATTAATTGTTGTGATGGAAAGCCGTTCTCTTTGTAATCTAAACGAACGGTTTTCAGCCATAGCATAATATTTATAAAATATATATTGATTACTGCAACGGAATATAACATTTGTTGTCCATTATACTCTACAAGAACAATTATTTTACTTCCCAAAAATTAGGCGTTGCCGTAGAGTCAAAATGTTGTAGTGTTTTTCCTCATTGCAACTCTAGCATTTTCCATTTTTACATGATCATCATCCTCCAATTGATTTGAATACACCACACCTTTGAAAAGTGTAAAACACATTTCTTCATCATTTGTCCTCACCTTCATTATACCTTCATCAACATCGATTAACATCCTAGAGGTCTTCATGAAGGTTCTTCCAAGAATTATTGGTGTACCCACATCTTCTTCCATGTCCATGACTATAAAATCAAACGGAAATAAAATTTGTCAACTTTCAATAACACATCTTCAACAACACCATGGGGACGAGTCCTTGATTTGTCCGCAAGTTGCAACTTCATGTTGGTTGATTTCATCTCCATGTTCTCGATTCTTTTGACCACGAATAAAGGAATCAAGTTAATAATATCATCCATATCGACCAAAGCCTTGCATTTGAAATCACTACTTATAGTTATAGGTAGTGTTACTCTTCCCGGATCTCCTTCTTTCCATGGAAGAATGCTTTGGACGATTGCACTACAGTTTGTGTTGAGCTCAATGGTTTCCTTATTCGTATACCTCTTCTTCTTTGTAAGTATGTCCTTCATGAATTTTGCATACTTTGGCATTTTCTCTAGAGCCTTGGAAAATAAAATGGTTATTTGCAACCGGCTAAATATGTCCAAAAATCTAGCATAATGCTTCTCATTGTCTTTTTTCGTAGGAGCAATAGGATACAGTAACTTTTTCATATGAACTTAACCCTTATGCTCCTTTCCTTTCTTACTTTTTTAAACTTCTCCTCTCTTAACTTCTTATCTACTTCCTTCTTTTCAACTAACTCCTCATCATTATTTTTTTCAACTTCTTCCACAATTCCATCCTCCTTTTCAACTTCAACATTTTTCTCCTCAACATTTTTATCAACTCTTACACCAATTGTTCTCCCATCCTAGAAAGATGGCTTTGCAAGATTCCTTCGGATTAACTTGAGTATTAGTCCGAATGGTTTCTTTATGTTGGTCAGCTAGATGCTTGGACAATTGTCTAACTTGAGTTTCAAGGTTCAGAATTGCCGCATCCGTACTTTTTTTAGTGGAGATAGACATTTGCATGAATTGGTTGAAAGTTTCCTCAATCTTTGAGGTTCCGCCTTAGTTTTGTTGCGGTTGGTTGTAACTTTGGTAAGGTTGATGGTTAAAAGATCCCGGTTCTTGCCTCTACCCTTGTTGGTAACCTTGGCTATTACCTCTCGGTTGGTAGCCTTGGTTATTGCTTTGATACGGTGGTCTTGGTTGATAGCCTTGATTTTGGTTTCCCGCATAGTTGGCTTCATCAACGATCATTGGACAATAGCCGGTAGGATAATCACCTTTACAAAGTTCATAACTTGCTACATGTTGATTTTTGTTGGGAACTTTTTGAGTCTCTTTGATTTGTTATGGAAGCTTTGACATTTGCTTTGTCAACAACTCCACTTGTTGCGAGAGTAATTTATTTTGAGCAAGAATAACATCATTCATTCCAACCTCGACAATCCTAGTTTTCTTTGTGAAGAACCACAGTTGTGTTGACCTTGATGATCATTTAGTGACATCCTATCAATGATGGAAAATGCATCTTCGCGCTTTTTGACATTAGAGAACCACCTACCGTAGCATCCAAAAGAGTTTTATGAACAGGTTGAAGTCTGTTGCGGAATATGTGCACTTGAGTCAAATAATATAACCATGTCCCTTGCACTTTCTCATCATATATTTGAATCTCTCGCAAGCCTCGTTGAGATATTCGCTTCCTCCTTGCACAAATACCAAAATTAAAGTCTTGGCTTCCATAAATCTAGATTGAGGGAAGAATCGTTCAAGAAACTTCTCCTCCAAAACATTCCAATCCGTCATCACAAGAGTAGATTGGTCAAGATACCACTCCTTTGCCTTCCCAATTAAGGAATGCAAGAATAGTCTCTTGAACAAAGATTCCTCTTCGACTTCCAGAGCTCCAATTGCACCCGCTATCTTGTAAGACTTCGTGAGATGAGTAAACGGATCCTCATGGTCCATCACTACAAAGAGATTTGCATGTAAAATAGCTAGGATTCATGTATTCATCTCAGAATGCCTTCTGTTGTGGGCGTTGCACTCAAGTTGAGTGTTGTGTCTTGGACTATTAACACATTGGGTTGAAGCAGAAAGTGGTGGTAGTATTTCTGCCATGTTTGGCATAACAATAGGTGTAGATTAAGAAGTTTCTCCGTGCTCTTGTCTTTCTTTTGCAAGTTGCCTCCTCCGCCTAGTTCTACTATTGAGCCTACGAGTGGTTCTCTCAATCACATGATCGTAAAGAAGTTGGTCTGCAGGTACACTCCCTCGCATAAACAGAATCTACACACTTAACCAAACAAATTAAATAGCGTAAGAAAAATAAACAGAGGTAAGAAATCACAATACAAAGATCTTAAAATCTATAAACTATTGCAATGCTTGATATATCAACAACAATCCCCGACAACGACGCCATTTTGTTAGAATTGTACTATAGGTGGGTTTTGTTATTGTCTCCACAGGGATTGTCCTGATATCTGATACTTGTCATTCAATAGTTTACCGTTTCAAGAAAAAGGGTTTCAAAGTTTGTTTCATAAATTATCACATTTTCAGTAACAAAGGTGATAAAATCTAAAGTGTTTGATTAACAAAGTATATCAAAAGTAGTTTTCATCTACCCTAACTTATATGTATTCTTTCAATCTTGAGTGTTCGATGGCATTTTTCAAGATCTGGATGAGTTGCGTCTGGATATGGAGCTGTCTTGGTCACCTTTGCCAAGTTTTGGCTAAAAAGGGGGAGAAGAATAGTGTTCTGGTGTTTGGGTTCATTCGAGCAGTGGCGGTGCAATAATGTTGGAGGAAGATGTTCTATCATCTCTACCTACTAATTTCAATTTTTTATGTCTTGTGATCTGAGTTGTGAAACAGGTTGTGTCTTGTGACTTGAGTTACATAATTCTTGTACTCGGGGTTACAAAGGCTACAACTGGTGTTTCTTTTCTGGAGGAGTCTTCTACACTGGTTCTGGATCTTTCGTGGAAGGAAAAAGAAAAGTGTTGAGGGGGAGATTTCTTCTAACTCCAATCAATTCTCAAGATGGAGGAGTCTTACTGATGGCAGAATACAGAAGAAGATGTTTTAGCTAAAATTTGTCAAAAGGGGGAGATTGAAAGCTCCTAGAGTTTGACTAAATTTTGGTAAAACATATCAACAATAAAGATGAAGAAACTTCCAAGATCAAAGATGTCGAAGAAGATGTCCTAACAGCAAGATGCGACATCATGGACTGATATAGCATTTTTAAATGTGTAACAAATATGTCCAATATTTGCTACGCTGTTTAATACTGGATCTAGGATCAAAAATAGAAAGCCCAAGACAGAAGACTATATATATGAAGACTTAGACCTAGGGTTCGTGTGCCTGATATAACAATTGTAACCTTGTTCTCTTTTGTAAAAATAAGGGTTTAGGTTTTGAGAGTCGGTGGCTCTTAGGATTGTGGTTCTCCTCTATAGTTTGGAATGCAGAGAGGAAGGCATAGGTACAGGGACACAACCAGAAGCCTGTAGGTAATGGTTGTTGTATTGTTCTTGGACGAAGCTTTGAACCAAGTCCAAGATAACTTGTAGGTCAAGAAACCACGACAGTTCTGAATTTGCAGATGACAGAGATAACACAAATTGTGATTAGGGTGTGAGTGGGGTATCTCAAATCAGGGTTATAAATCATTGAGTTTAGTCTTGGTAAAGATGTTCATGGGGTAGATATTAGGAATAAAGTTGAAAACGTGGGGGTTTAACTTTGCAACAGTCTACAGTTAGTGAAATCTTCATCCTGGATTGGTATCCCCCAAATATAGGTGAATTGCAACAAACTGGGTTAACGATTACTGTGTTATTTACATTCTGCACTTTACTGTCTTGTTGTATGTGTTCTTGACTGACATGTTGGATCAGATGTCGTAACATCTGAGAGTGTGCAGTTCTAATTTTCAAGGTATCAATCTGCAGTTGCACCTCCAAGTATAAGAGATTATGCAGCACAATGTTTTGACATCTGCTAGGACATCTGCTGTCTGCATAGGCCAGAATTTCACACCGAACTTATTGTCCTTTAGCTATTGCCTCAAATTTGGGATGATTTTGTAATACCCCGTAATTTGTGAATGCTCGGGATAATATTATTATGATCAACTGGGTTCCGGTGTACTTTGAACAATTATTGGATAAAATAATTAGAGTAAACTGACGAACTCGGAACTGATTAGATTAATTTTATTTAACTTGGAGTTTTATTAATTGGTGCATTTGATATAATTTGGACAATTAGTAGTATTACTAATTAATGTTTTCTCTTTATCTTTTTCCTTTTTCCTCATTTGCCAAAGTTAGTAACATTGGAGAGAGAAAGTGAAGAGAAGGAAAAAGGAAGGAAAAGAAGAGAAAATTTTCCCAAGAGCTCAAGAGCAAGAATCATCAACCCATTTTCATCTTTTCATCTCAGCTTCATCATCCTCATCTTGTAATCCAGGTGGGTTCTAGATAGACACTTTAGTTGTAGAGTTTCATGAGTTTAGAGTTAGTTTTGATATCGTGAGAAATGAGTAATTTTGCAATAGAATCATGAATCTAACTGCTGAAAATCGATATAAACTGTGTAGTATACTTGTTGTAATGTTTATAACATGTTTTGAGTGTTTTGGTTGGGAAAAAGTGGAATTTTGGGGTTGGAATTGTGAAATCCGTAGCAGAAAATTCTGCAGGAAAAATTTTGGGTTTCCTCTGCCCATACGCGTATCACGCAAGGCAATACGCATATTGGATTGGGCAATATGCGTATGGCAAGGAGGTTTTAGGGCAATACGCATATGGAAGTTCATTTTTCACGGCCCTCTGCTGAAATGCGTAATGGTATGCGTATTTGGCAAGGCAATACGCGTAATATGTGAGGCAATACGCGTATGGGAGTTTTAGTGGAATCTTGAAGAGGAATTGGTCTCTGCTCATACACGTATCACTTTGGGCAATACGCGTATGGAATGGGCGAGCGAGCTGGGAAGTACGCGTATGGCACAAGGCAATACGCGTACGGCCAGTGAGAGTGCAGAATTGTGTTTTTTTCGCGATACCATTTCTTTTTAATTCTATAACTTGTGTTCCGATTATCCGTTTTGAACATTTTTGGTATCGTTGGAAAGCTATTCCAATGCTCTTTATGATAGTGAAGGAAAAACATATGTTTATACCATGGTTTGATAAGATAAATATGATTGATGTTGAAATATGCTTGTCTAATGAAATTGTTAAGCATGGTTGAGAGAGTATGCATGTTAATATATGAAACAGGTAGAGCGAGGAAACCTTAGTACAATAGAATGACTTAGAGATTTTTGTGGCAATGCTTACATCGATACTAGAAGAGTATCCTTGTTAAGTAGTTATTAGTGGAGGATCGTATTCCTCCGGTTTGTAGTATATCTCTTAATAAATACCGTGACCCGTGTTGAAGAGCTCTTGTGCGGGATGGCCGGGGAGAAGTATTTATTAAGTAAGTAACCGTGACCCGCGTTGAAGTGCTCCTTGTGTGGGCTGGCCGGGGAGAAGTTACTTAGTGGTTGGTACCGTGACCCGTGTTGTAGTGCTCCCTGTGTGGGCTGGCCGGGGAGAAGTACCACTGTAGATAACCATGACCCGTGTTGTATTTTCCTTGTATGGTTGGCCGGGGAGAAGTTATTTACGTTAAGGATCTGTGACCCGTGTTGTATTTGCCTTGTATGGCTGGTCGGGGAGAAGATTCTTAACTAGTATGTCTTTTGTGAATTTTACGATTGTTTGGTAGTCGGAAAGTTTTGTACTCAAGGTCTAGTTCATTTTCCCCCGACTTGAGTTAGGTTTTGGTTAGAACCTTGTAAATCCGAGAGAATCCATAAGATAGAGAACTCACTGAGATTTGATGTATCTCACCCCACTGTTGTTGTTTACATCACAGGTACTGCAGGTTCGGCGAAGGGTAAGGACAAAGTTGTTTGACTTTCCTTACGGATCATGGCTTTTGTGTGGTAAGGCTTTCGTTGTGAAGTTTTTTTTGGGATCATTATTTGATCTAGTTCTTAGTATTTATCCTTGGAACATCTTGTAGATATACTATCCCATAGTTTTTTTGTATTTAGGTTTTTGGGCATGTATATGTATAATGTGTTTACTAGGGACTTATTGTATATTTCAGTACCAAACTTGAAATTCATGTATAATATATGCTTTGATGTATGTGATTATATATGGGCGTTACAGTTGGTATCAGAACAGGTCGTATCCTCCACCTAGCCATGAAATAGAATAAGTATTTCTTTCCATTTCATATGCGTTGTGTCGCCATTGGTCTTACGTGTTATATTTATGGTATTGAGCCTGATCAACTTAATCCCATCTCTATGACATTCAGGAACATGGATGACGGGCGCAGAAACACTCGTGGTAGGCCCCGAACTACTCCAGATGGGACGAACCCGTCGGGCGGTATCAGTTTATGTAACAGATGCAACAACAACAGAATCAGTTTATGCAGCAAATTATTCAACAATTAAATGGGGGTCTGCATCCTCAGGTGGTTGTTCCAGAAGCGGTAGGTGGGACTTTCCGGGATTTCTCCCGCATGAATCCTTCGGAATTCCATGGCGGATTATATCCTGTAAAGGCTCACGAATGGATTTCAGGTATGGAAAGGATTTTCTTGATAGTGCATTGTACCGAGGAGAATAAAGTGGGTTTTGCTTCGCATTCCTTAAAGGGTCCTGCCATGAGGTGGTGGGAGAGTGCGTCGGCTCTTATGACTATTAGGGTGTGCCCAAGGTCTGGGAACAATTCAAGGTAATTTTTATGGAGAAATATTTTCCTAGCTCCTTGCGGACTCAGAAAGAGTTTGAATTTCAACAGTTAAGACAGGGTAGTATGACTGTGGCCAGTTATGCTAAAAAGTTTGAGGACATGGCTGCTTATTCAAGGCAGGCTATGTATGCTCCGAATGAACGGTGGAAAATAGATCAGTTTCTTTTTGGACTAAAAGCGGAAATCTCTCATAGTGTATCTCAGAGGGAGTTCACTACTTATGCAGAAGTTCTAAGACAATGCTATGTGGCGGAGCATAGTTTGAAGAAAGTGCAAGCGGAAAGTGTTACAAGTAGGGTAAATCAAGGTGACCGTGGAAGATCAAGTCAATAGTTTGGGCCAAGATCACAAGCTTTCAAAGGAAAGCAAGTTGCTAGACCTAATGCTATTCCTCTGTGCAGAGTGTGCAACAAACGTCATTTTGGGAAGTGTGTCGACGGGAGTTTTAGGTGTTATAATTGTAATGGATTAGGTCATGTGGCTAGAGATTGTACTCAGAATAGAAGCCAAGTACAAGGACGGAATACCGGGATGGTTTATACCTTGGATGCAAGGAAGACAAAGAAGGATAACTCCTTGATTGCAGGTACGTGTTTCGTAAATGGGCATCCTTGTTTTGTTTTATTTGATTGTGGGGTAACACATTCTTTTGTGTCGACGAGATGTGTGAAGCAACTTGGGTTGCAAGCTGTTCCTTTGTCTCCTCCTATGGTGGTCACTACCGCCATGGATGAAATGGTTGAGACACCATTGATGTGTGAAAATTGTGTTTTGTCAGTGAATGATAGAGTTTTCCAGATTGACCTTATCTGTTTACCGCTTAAGAAAGTTGATGTCATTTTGGGGATGGATTGGCTTTTTGCTAATTCGGTGTTTATTGGGTGTGAGGAGAAGCTAATCATCATTCCATCTGTTGAGGCTACCCCGAAGGATGTATTAACAACGATTTTAGAAGGTATGGTGGGAATGATAAATTTCTTGTTTGAGAAGGAGAAATCTGTTTTACTGGTTCTTACTAAGGAGGGGAGTAGTGAGCAGCAAGTGCTGAGTATTCCTATAGTTTGTGAGTTTCCCGAAGTCTTTCCTGAGGACGTTACTTCTCTTCCTCCGAAGAGGGAAGTTGAGTTCTCTATTGACCTGGTACCGGGAACAGCTCCTATATCTGTTTCTCCTTATCGGATGACACCGCTTGAATTAAGAGAATTAAAGGACCAATTGGAGGACTTGATGGCTAAGCATTTTGTTAGACCTAGCGTTTCACCATGGGGAGCTCCAGTGTTATTGGTAAAGAAGAAAGATGGTGAAATGCGTCTCTGCATTGATTACCGTAAGTTGAATAAAGTCACCATTAAGAACAAGTACCCTTTACCCAGGATAGACGACCTGTTAGATCAATGGAAATGAGGCTGTGTGTTCTCGAAGATTGATTTACGGTCAGGTTATCATCAGATCCGAGTGAAGAGTTCCGATGTGCCTAAGACTGCATTTAGAACCCGTTACGACCATTACGAATTCTTAGTGATGCCTTTCGGTGTGACAAATGCTCCAGCTGTTTTTATGGATTACATGAACCGTATATTTCAAGCTTACTTGGACCAATTTGTCGTAATCTTTATTGACGACATTCTTATTTATTCTCGTACTCCCCAAGAGCACGGAAAACATCTAAGAATTGTCTTATCAGTATTGCAAGAGAAGCAACTTTTTGCTAAGTTAAGCAAGTGTGAGTTTTGAATGTCGGAAGTTAATTTTCTTGGACATGTTATATCTCAAGGTGGTGTGGCAGTGGATCCATCGAAGGTAGAAGCAGTGATTAACTGGGAGAGACCGAGGAATGCTTTAGAGGTTAGAAGTTTCTTGGGATTGGCAGGTTACTATAGAAGGTTCATTAAAGGCTTTTCTCAATTGGCCTTACCAATGACGAAACTTACTCGAAAAGATTTTGCTTATGATTGGGATTCGGGTTGTGAACAAAGTTTTATGAAATTGAAGGAAAGTTTGACGACTGCTCCAATATTAATTATTCCTGATCCTAACAACTCTTATGAAGTATTCTGCGATGCTTTTAAGAGGGGATTAGGAGGTGTTCTAATGCAAGGCGGTCAAGTGGTAGCTTATGCTTCTCGACAATTGAAAGTTCATGAGAAAAATTATCCAACTCATGATTTGGAACTAGCAGCAGTTGTGTTTGCACTGAAGGCGTGGCATCATTATTTGTATAGTGTACGCTTTGAAATGTTCAGTGACCATAAAAGTTTGAAGTACTTATTTGACCAAAAGGAGTTGAATATGCGACAAAGAAGGTGGATGGAGTACTTAAAGGATTATGACTTAGAATTAAAGTATCACCCAGGAAAAGAAAATAAAGTAGCGGATGCATTAAGTCAAAAAATGGTTTATAGTGCCGAATTGATGATTTTGAAGTATGCGTTGTTGGAAAAGTTTAGAGATCTTAATCTCCAGTTTGTGTGGACTCCGAATGGTGTAATTATGGGAAATTTGAATGTCATTTCTACTCTAAGAGTTGAGATTCAACAAGAAAAAAATTTAGAAGAGAAGTTTCAAGAGCTGCTACTTCAACCGGGTTTTTCACGAGCAACGGATGGGATTGTTCTATTTAATCAACGGATTTGTGTTCCGAAGGACGAGGTATTGAAAAGAAAGATTTTAGATGAAGCACATCAAGGTACTTTTACGATACATCTTGGTTCTTCGAAGATGTATCAAGACTTAAAGAAGGATTATTGGTGGTCCGGGATGAAAAAGGATATAGCGGTGTATGTGTCAGAATGTGCGGTGTGACAATAGGTGAAGATTGAACACCAAAGGCCGGGCGGTCTGTTACAACCTTTGGATGTTCCAGTTTAGAAGTGGGATAGTATTTCTATGGACTTTGCAGTAGGTTTACCCCGTACGCAAGGTGGTTATGATTCTATTTGGGTGATTGTGGATCGACTAACGAAATCTGCGCATTTCTTAGCCGTGAAGACTACTTACAAGGCAAGTCACCTTGCAAGGTTGTTTATTGCTGAAATTGTGAGATTGCATGGTGTTCCCTCTAATATTGTGTCCGATAGAGACCCGAAGTTTACTTCAAGGTTTTGGAAGGTTTTTCAACAAGCTATGGGTACGAAGTTGCGTTTAAGCACGTCGAATCACCCTCAGATGAATGGTCAGACTGAGCGAACAATACAAACAATGGAAGATATGTTAAGAGCTTGTGTGCTAGAGAGTAGAGGAAATTGGAATGAACTTTTACCATTAATTGAGTTTTCTTATAACAATAGTTACCATGCGAGCATCGATGTGGCTCCTTACGAAGCATTGTATGGGAGAAAGTGTAGAACACCTTTGTGTTGGGCAGAAGTTGGCGAAGATAGAATTTTGGGACCCGAAATTATTCAAGAGACTACGGAAAAGATTCGAATGTTCCGCGAGAAAGTTAAACAAGCACAAGATCGTCAAAAGAGTTATGCGGACAATCGTAGGAGACCTTTGGAATTTGAGGAAGGTGACCATGTATTTTTTAAAGTTACTCCGAGATTGAGATTAAAAGGACCGTTTAAGTTACGCAAGTTAAGTCCAATATACGTGGGACCGTATCAGATCTTAGAAAGGATTGGTGAAGTCGCTTACAGATTAGCCTTACCACCCTCTCTATCAGAGATGCATGACGTCTTTCATGTATCTCAGCTCGGAAGGTTTATTCCTGATCCTCTTCATCCTATTCTACCAGAATCAGTGAAAATAGAAGCAGACTTAACTTTTGAACCGCAACCGAGTCGTATTGTGGGAAGAGAAACAAAGGTGTTAAGGAACAAAGACATTCCTCTTGTCAAGGTGCAATGGGATATGACGCATCCAGGTGATGCTACTTGGGAACTAGAATCGGAGATGCGGGATGCGTACCCTCAACTGTTCAGGTAATCTTTTAAATTCGAGGACGAATTTCGACTTAAGGGGGGAGGATGTAATACCCCGTAATTTGTGAACGCTCTGGATAATATTATTATGATCAACTGGGTTCCGCTGTACTCTGAGCAATTATTGGATAAAATAATTAGAGTAAACTGACGAACTCAGAACTAATTAGATTAATTTTATTTAACTTGGAGTTTTATTAATTGGTGCATTTGAGATAATTTGTACAATTAGAAGAGAAAATTTTCCCAAGAGCTCAAGAGCAAGAATCATCAACCCATCTTCATCTTTTTATCTCAGCTTCATCATCCTCATCTTGTAATCCAGGTGGGTTCTAGATAGACACTTTAGTTGTAGAGTTTCATGAGTTTAGAGTTAGTTTTGATATCGTGAGAAATGAGTAATTTTGCAATAGAATCATGAATATAACTGCTGAAATTTGATATAAACTGTGTAGTATACTTGTTGTTATGTTTATAACATGTTTTGAGTGTTTTGGTTGGGAAAAAGTGGAATTTTGGGGTTGGAATTGTGAAATCTGTAGCAGAAAATTCTGCAGGAAAAATTATGGGTTTCCTCTGCCCATACGCGTATCACGTAAGGCAATACGCGTATTGGGTTGGGCAATACGCGTATGGCAAGGGTATTTTAGGGAAATACGCGTATGGAAGTTCATTTTTCATGGCCCTCTGCTGAAATGCGTAATGGTATCCGTATTTGGCAAGGCAATACGCGTAACGTGTGTGGCAATACGCGTATGGGAGTTTTAGTGGAATCTTGAAGAGGAATTGGTCTCTGCTCATACGCGTATCACTTTGGGCAATACGCGTATGGAATGGGAGAGGGAGCTGGGCAGTACGCGTAGGGCACAAGGCAATACGCGTACGGCCAGTGAGAGTGCAGAATTGTGTTTTTTTCGCGATACCATTTCTTTTTAATTCCATAACTTGTGTTCCGATTGTCCGTTTTGAACATTTTTGGTATCGTTGGAAAGCTATTCCAATGCTCTTTATGATAGGGAAGGAAAACATATGTTTATACCATGGTTTGATAAGATAAATATGATTGATGTTGAAATATGCTTGTCTAATGAAATTGTTAAGCATGATTGAGAGAGTATGCATGTTAAAATATGAAACAGGTAGAGCGAGGAAACCTTAGTACAATAGAATGACTTAAAGATTTGTGTGGCAATGCTTACATCGATACTAGAAGAGTATCCTTGTTAAGTAGTTGTTAGTGGAGGATCGTATTCCTCCGGTTTATAGTATATCTCTTAATAAATACCGTGACCCGTGTTGAAGAGCCCTTGTGCGGGATGGCCGAGGAGAAGTATTTATTAAATAAGTAACCATGACCCGCGTTGAAGTGCTCCTTGTGTGGGCTTGCCGGGGAGAAGTTACTTAGTGGTTGGTACCGTGACCCGTGTTGTAGTGCTCCCTGTGTGGGCTGGCCGGGGAGAAGTACCACTGTAGATAACCGTGACCCGTGTTGTATTTTCCTTGTATGGCTGGCTGGGGAGAAGTTATCTACGTTAAGGATCCGTGACCCGTGTTGTATTTGCCTTATATGGCTGGCCAGGGAGAAGATTCTTAACTAGTATGTCTTTTGTGAATTTTACGATTGTTTGGTAGTCGGAAAGTTTTGTACTCAGGGTCTAGTTCCTTTTGCCCCGACTTGAGTTAGGTTTTGGTTAGAACCTTGTAAAGCCAAGAGAATCCATAATATAGAGAACTCACTGAGATTTGATGTATCTCACCCCACTGTTGTTGTTTACATCACAGGTACTGCAGGTTCGGCGAAGGGTAAGGACAAAGTTGTTTGACTTTCCTTACGGATCATAGCTTTTGTGTGGCAAGACATCCGTTGTGAAGTTTTTTTTGGGATCATTATTTGATCTAGTTCTTAGTATTTATCCTTGGAACATCTTGTAGATATACTATGCCGTAGTTTTTTTGTATTTAGGTTTTTGGGCATGTATATGTATAATGTGTTTACTAGGGACTTATTGTATATTTCAGTACCAAACTTGAAATTCATGTATAATATATGCTTTGATGTATGCGATTATATATGGGCGTTACAGATTTACTGGTCCTTCGCTGCAACCTCTCCTAACGAATACTCGCTTCAAGTTTGCCCAGCGAACTAGGTACCATTTTCTTACTGCCATCATTCTGAGATGGTTCGCTAGGGCTTTGCCAGAAGTTCGCCCAGCGAACATTCGCTGTTGTTCCTCGCTGGTTGTTCGCCCAGCGAACATGCTAAATCTTCACATTTTCTTTGACTTCCTTGTCAAATTACTTGTGTCTTACACTTTGATGTTTTATGCCTAATTCCTGCGTAATAACGCACAAATCAAAGCAACCAAAGGTATTTATAACATATTTGAAGAATAGCATGAAAACATAGAATAAATCCAACAAAACATAACAAATGAGATGAAAAATGCCAATAAATATTGATCAAATTAAAGCATGTTTGGCATTCACTTAGGCCGACGTCAACTTCCTCTTGAGTTCTTGAAAACTCTCTTCACAACACACATCCCAAACATAGGCTTGACCATTTTGAGTCAACTGAGTCAAAGGTAATTCTAACTTTGAAAAGCCTTCAATAAATTTCTTGTAGTAACCAGCCAAACCAAGAAAGCTTCTACTCTCCGTAAAAGACTTCAGAGTCTCCCACTGCAACACAACGTCTATCTTCGATGAATCAACAACAATGCCACCCCTAGACATCACGTGACCAAGAAAAATCACCTCCCGCAACCAGAAATCACACTTGAAAAACTTAGCATACAACTTCTTCACTTTCAAGGTTTGAACACAACTCTTAAATGCTCCACATGTTATTCATTAGACTTCGAATACATCAATATGTTAACGATGATCACAACCACAAACTGATATAAGTACCAATGGATTTTCTATTCATATACTCCATGAACACTCCAGGAGCGTTAGACACTCTAAATGGCATCACTGAATACTCATAATGACCATACCTCATTTTGAACATAATCTTAGGAATATCTTCCTGCTTGACACGAATTTGATGATAACCCAACTGCAAAACAATCTTACTTAAGACGTAAGCACCAACCAATTGATCCATCAAACCATTAATTCTTAGTAATGGATACTTATTCTTGATTGTCACTTTATTCAATTGTCAATAGTCAACACACAACCTAATTCTACCATCTTTCTTCTTGACTAGCAACACCAGTGCTCCCCACGGCAAAACACTCAGTCGAACAAACTTCTTCTCAAGCAACTCTTCCAAGTGTTTCTTAAGCTCCCTAAACTTTGAAGCAAACATTTTATAAGGAGCCATCGACACAGGACTAGTACCATGTACTAATTCTATAGCATAAACGACTTCGCGCTCCGACGGTAAATCACTAACATCATTTGGAAAAACTTTTTGAAACTCGCACACCACTGTGGGTTCACCAATCACAACTTTTCTCTCAACTTCATAGAAGCTTATATCATAAACATTGCATCCTCATCCTTCATGAACGCATCCACTTGCTTAGCAGACACAAATAACTCATCACTAGCATCAGACTTTGGAAATGACATCGTCTTGTCATAATAATTGATATGAACACGATTAAACTCTAACAAGTTTATTCTAGCGATAACATCGAGTTGCCTCAAAGGTAGACAGGCTAAATCCATCCAAAAAAATCTTAGTGAAAATAATAAATGGACAATTCAAACAAACCCACAAAATGGTTACCAGACCCAGAGATGGGGTATCAAATATCATACTCCCAACCAAAGAAGATAATTTAAAACCCAAACTCTCAGCACAATCAAGCGAAACAAACGAATGCTTTGCACCCGTTTCAATAATAGAAATCAGCAGAATACTATTAATAAAAACATGTGCCTTGAATCAACCTGTCTGAGCTAGTAATTTCCGACTTAGTAAAAGAAAAAACTTTTCCTCTAGATTGAACCTTCTTTGGTTTCTAACAATTAGTAATGATGTGACCATGTTCGCCACAGTTAAAGAAAGTCGGCCCAACACTCTTACAATTTGCAATACGGTGACCTGTCTTTCCAAATTTGAAGCACCTCAGAACATTATTCTTGCATACCTTATCATGGTGGCCCAACTTGACACACTTGAAATACTTGACATAAGCGGGAGTCTCTTCCCTACTTACCTTTCTCTCATCTGAAGCTCCCTGCTTCCCTTTGTTAGCTGGAGCATTATACGCCTTTCCACGATACAAATTCTTCCCTTTCCTCTCATTAATACTCTTATAGTAAGCAGAATGATCCCTGCTATCTTCATCATATATCCTACACTTATTTACCATCCTAGGAAACATGTGAATCTCCTAATAACATTTACCTTGTTTAATCTCAAGACGTCGTCTATTTTCAAACATGATGCACTTCAACCCCTCAGCAGTCATACCATTGTAGTCTGGACAAAACTTCACCAGTTCTTCAAACATGGCTGCATACTCATCAACTGTCATATTTCCTTTCTTAAGCTCAAGGAATTCGACATCCTTCTTTCTGCGCACATCCTCCAGAAAGTACTTCTCTAAGAAATGAACTCTGAACACAACCCAAGTAATCTGAGTACCAACAGCCGCTAGTCTCTGGCGCACATTCTCCCACCACTCTTCGAATAACATGTGAATACTGAACTACACCTTTTGAACTTCAGTGCAAGCCATCACTCGAAAAATCTTCTTAATTTCTCTAAGTCACGCCTGTGCACCCTCTGGATAATTTCTGCCCTTGAAAGTTGATAGATTATTTCTCAAGAACTTCCCCAATCCATATAACTCATCACCGGGATGATTTAATGGCCCTACAGTGCTTGAGCCACTATCTCTAAAGCATCAACCACAGCGGGATCATTTCTTCCAGCCACTTTGCACACCCGCAAATATAATATTAGAAGAAATAATGCACCGATAGTGTACCCACACGTGTCGCATAATAAGGAACAATTAATATGTCAAAATATGGCCAGATGGACCGACCCACACTGAAACCACTATGTAACACCCTAAACCCCAAAACACAAAATAGTACAAATATAAAACAACTACACACATAGGGTGGCACTCAAACACAACATAAACCTGCTCCGTAACATATTTTAGATAAAACATGAAATAATTTAAACAACTAACATCATATACTCGCCTTTACATAGCCTCATTTTAGGGGAAAATAAATCAATTGAAGTAACTCATAAACCAAAAAGTCTCATAACATAAAACATGGTTATGGCAATTTTCCATCAACATTAACAACATCGTAGTAATAACAAATAAGGAAGCAAACATTCACCCTCCTAGTGATACAAATCAGAGTAAAAGTATTTGGTTATTGAATCATTTGGTGACATTGCATGGTAATTATTTAGTGATATTGCATGTTGTGGTGAATCATGCATCATGGTTACAACACTGGGATCAAAAGAGCTTGACCACACAAGTAAAGATGCAGAAATTTAAAATAGAGAAAATTAAAATTAAAGCCAGAATTGTTAACCCAGTTTGGTGCAACTCACCAACATCTAGGGGCTACCGAGCCAAGAAGGAAATTCACTTTGATAGTATTAGTTCAAAGCTAAACTCCTCCATTTAAAACTTCTCTCCTAATCCGTACCTTGTGCAACTTCTACCTAGACACCCTCTAGATATAAGATCTCCCTCTCACTTCCTAATCAGTCACAATCCCAGTGACAATTCAACAACAACCAACAAATAAAAGTAACACACTTCCAAGACAATACTTGATTTTTCTTAAAAGCTTCAACCAAGAACAATACACTCTTGCTTAAAATCTTTAGAGTAGATATTTAACAATGAACAATCAGTCAACCTCAATGCATCAGAAGATACATGAGTGACATACAATTAACACACACTAAACCCTAAAGACCAACCAAAGCATGACTAACCCTTATTCTCCAAATTCTTCACGTGTTGTTCTCTTCTTTAATATGGTTAGGTCTTCTCTTTAAATAGCCTTTATACCTAATGTACTTGGGCTTCTTGAAGCGCAATAATAGCAGCAATCAGTTTTAACTCATTGCAAATCATCTTGCACAATAATAGGAACAAAAAACAAACTTTCCTAAAAAGCCTCAAGGAAACTTTTTATGAAAACTAATAGAATCTGTCATAACAGAAATTCCCACAATATACTCCCATGAATATCGCACATGTGTGAAACAGAACACACTAAAAAATCACACTAAAATACCAAAATAGTCATGCCCTAACTTTCTGGTATAACATGTCCTGGAACATGTCACAACATCATGCTGGACATGATGTCTAACTATCATGGCAGAACATCTGGTTTAACATCTTGCTAACAGCATGTTGTTTTACCAAAATGTAGCCAATCCAAACATCACAGAACTTACAATCTCCCCCTTCTGCAAATTTTGGCTAAAACAACCTTAGCACACATCAGAGTCATACACGGCGGAATAGAAATAGAAACAAATAAACTCAAGCACAATGTTGTCAAACCAATAGAGCACAAATGACAACACAATGTCAAGACATCATATCTGACATCACAAAACAACACAAGCTACATGAGAACATGTAAGTTTTATACAAACTACACCTCTGCAGCAACAGATCAGATAGGTACACAACTCCCCCTGTCACACATAATCATTACTCCCCCTGAAGGGAAAACCAAAATCACAAGAAAAAAACACATGAACTCTTCCAAGTTCATACAAAGGAACCAAACTAAAAAACACATGCACACTCCCCCTGAAAATCACAACCTAGTGCAGAGAATAATGCATTCTCCTAGACACAACAAATGGTTCCACGTCAGTAGCAGCAGCAACAAGCATGACAGACTATCATGCTCCCCCTAAAAAGTTGCATACAGTCCAGCAACAACAAAGACAACTACTCTTCCTAAGCAGTAGCAAACACATGACATGAAGTTATGACATCTGATCCAACATAAGAAATAGCAAAAAAAACTAACACTTTACTCCCCCTTTTTAGCCTAAAATTGAAAAAAAGAAAACATAGTAAATGTAAACAATAATAAATGGAATCACACGTGCATAAAGAAAAAACACAAATGGAAACAAACATTAAATACTACCAACCCTGCTTCGTCTTTAAGGTAGCAAGTAAAACAGAAGTACAAACCAATTACATAAGGTGCTAAAATAATCCTGGCCAAATCCGTAAAACAACAGAGCAACAAAGCAAACAGAACCATTCATCAGTTAGTAGTGGAATCATCTATACTGGTAGTAGTCTGGCTTGTATCATCATTATCATTATTTTCCCTTTCAACCTCATTACCAGCAGCATGCCCCTCTTCAGTCAGAGACCTGATCATCCTCTCAAACTTGAGCTTCCTTTCGGTGCTTGCATGAATAACATCATCCAGCTCCTTGTAAGCTTCTTTCAGTTCATCTATAATTCCAGCCCTTGAAGTTGAGTGCTCGGTCTCCTTAGTAGATTTCAGAACAATGTTTGGGACATGTGTTCCTAGAAACAGTTTATAGTGGAATGACAAGGTAGATTCCCTTTTGCAAGCACTGTTAGCACTAGTTAAGATACCAGGATGCTGATTTAAGATGATACCATAGATAAAGGAAGGAAAAGCTATTGGCATCTTTACTGCACAAGTTCCAATATGCTTTAAGGTTTGGTAAAAAATGTAAGACCCATAATCAAAACCGGCCTTTGTCCCAACAACATAGATGAAACTGCCCAAACTGGTAGAAATGGTTTAGGTGTGGTTGGTGGGCACCCAATTAACAGCTCTAATTCTATGCAGAATGGCATACTTCGCATTATGTTTCCCAGCAGAGAGTTTCCCTTTCCTAGGCCAATGTTCCACCTGATTTGCATTTATTTCCTTGCATATCTTATTGTCTGATTCCTCAAGCTCAGCTTGAGTGTCTTCACTTCTTCCCAAGTATCTGTTAATTATAAAGGGAGATAAATTTATACACTTTCCTCTAACAAACACTTTTCTGAAGTCTTTACTCCTCCTGTTAGCACATTCAGAAGGTATATTTACCACAAATTCTTTCACCAGGACCTCATAGCATTATGGAAAACTAGTCACTGATTGGATCAGCCCAACATGTTCTATAAGCTCCATGACTTCCATGAACTCCAAGGCATCCTGACCTAAATCTCGTTCCAGAGCTATCCTCGTTTGATACACATATTTCCATCTCTCCATATTCTCAATAAAGTGAAAAGAGATGTTGTCCAAGGGTGCATCAGACACATTCACATAGACTCTCTTGACTACATATCTCTTAGCAGGAGTGATGTCTTGGAGATCATCCTCGACATCATATTCTTATTCACTAGCAGAGATAACCTTCCTCTTCCTAGTGGGAGTAACTACTTTACTCCAAGATTGTACAGGGCCAACAACTGATTTCTTCTTGATACTCCTTGAGGGTGTGTTCTCAATAACAACAACTTTACCTTTCTCACTCTTCAGCCTTTTGGCAATGCCAGTGGCAATATTTTTAGTAATGACTTCTTCATCAGTTATCGTTTCATCAATGTTGACGACATTAGTAGGAACATCCTTCCTCCTACTTGGAATCTTCTCTTTTTCAGACCTACCTTGGTCCTTAACACAATCTGGATCCTGGTGTTTAGAACAACCAGACACAATACAGATAGGATTAACGATAGTGGCAACATCAGTAGTATTTTCTTATGTCATAGATGTTTCAACATCTGTTACATTTTCTGCCCTAACTTCTTTCAACACAGATGCAACAATATTACAAATATTTCTGTCAATAGCCCTTTTCTCCGATTCATCTTTATTAGGGTTTTCAGTCACAGGTTCAGATATTTTCTTAGCATCTACCATAGTGGTCCTAGTTTTAATAGGGTCAATATATAGGCTAGTCATAGTGTGAACCTTTTTAACCCCAGAGGAAGATATAGAAAACTTACTCTTAGAATGGTTCTTCGTAGTCTTGGAAGAAGGGGTTCCATCTCTTCTTGGCATATTATCAGTGCAAGGTACGATAGATATCGACATTACATCAAGGACTTCCTCATTTGTAGTTCCCATAGCCGAGAGAGGATCAACCCTAACCTTTGAAGGAGATAAATCTTCAGGAGCATTTGTTGGGGATGGAACGTGATGTTGAGACATCTTGAAGAATAGTTGAATGCATATGTTTTCAAGAGAATAGAAAACAATGTCCTTGTTGAGTTGGAAGATGAACAGACTAGAGGGTGTAATACCCCAAAATTTGCTCTCCCCTTTTGGCTTCATAGCATGGCATTATCATTTATCATATCATATCCATCTCATTAACATTACATTGCATTTAACATAGAAAAATGAAGCATGGCATCCTTCTTACCATCAGGGCATGTGATCAGGTGGAAGGTGGACAATCAAGGAATCATTCAAAGCACAAAAAGGTCGATCAAGTTGCCTCAAGGCAAGCCAAGAGTCTCTCATGTCTCATACCATCTCAATTGATCATCCACAATCTCAAGGAAGTGAGATCCAATGGGAGATTGAAGCAATACATACTTCAACATGCAAGAGGTTTAAAAACTGAAGGAAAACCGTCAAAAGAGATAGCTCATTGATCCAAAATCATCCTCAAGTGGCATTTCTCATCCTCCTTTAAGAGGATACATAACATACTCTGAGGAATTTGGATTTGGAAGATGTGTAATTTCCTCCTAACCAGAGGGGGTCAAGATTAGGGTTTCCAATTAAATCAGGGTATCTCTGATTTTTTGGACAAAACTTGATGTCATGGTATTCCATATGTCCTTAAGTGTATGCATGTGGAAAATTACATCTCACTTGGTTTTAGAAGTGGTTCAATTGGAAGAAAGATCAAGAATCAGAGAAATTGGGGCAAAGTCAAATAATCAGAGGAAAAAGTCAACTCTTGACTTTTTGAGCCCAAAATCATGAAATTCATGTTACATATGTCCAAGGTACAAAATTTGGTCAAGAAACTCCAAAGGAATCATGAAAAAATCAAGAGGTGGAAAGTTGCCATTTTTGGAAGAGGAAGGGTTACTAAAAATAGCAAGTTTTGGCCATTTTGCATCAGAGTTTGAACCAAGGCCATTTAAAATTGAAGCACCAAATGAAAATTCCACTCGGCCACAACAAAAGATCTTGTTTTAAGCTTCAAATCCATGTGTGGAACATCTCCATTGGATAAAAATTGAGTGAGATATGATTGATCAAAGTTTGAGCAAAGTAGGTTCAAAACTAGGTCACGACCAAGATTTTCAGGGCACGCGCGCAGTCATTTTAACAAACAGTTGGTGGGCCAAATGTCCACTCATTTTTCTCATGGTTAAAGGCCTCAAATGAGAAAATTTTCAACATCAAAGTTGTTCTATGTAGTCTTATCTTCAATGTTCATGTTGGGCAAATTTTGATTTGACCAAGTTATGAGATATAAATGTGGGTCTAAAGTTGGTGTGATCATGCTGAAAATCACTAGGCCAACTTGCCATGCCATGCCACAAATTGCTCGCCCATGCATCAGTTGTTTTTCCATCTGTTTATGGTCATTTTTAGACATGTTTGAGGCAACATTTCACTTCAATTTTCAAACCAAACTTGTTGCATTGTGATCCTTCTTTCCAATGACATCAAAAGTTCCTCAAACCATCCACTAACATGTGAGAAATCCATCCTCAAACATCCACTCTTGCATTGGTTTCAACTGTCATGAAAAATCAGAAAAGGAATGTGGTTGATTTGTCATATTCCCCACGCATGCTTGATCACACTCTCCATCCATTACCCTTTTAAACCAAACACTTTTTACATTCACCATGTCACGTGCTTCATTATGCATGAGAAGGGAAAGAATGAAACTTGCTGAATAAGTTTATGCTACATAGCCGTGCCATTGGGATTTCATTTTCATCTCCACCATAGTTCTTCATAAACCAGCTGCACCATATCATTGCTCTCCCTAACTAACTTGACTCAGTTAGTTAGGGATGACTCACTCAAACCATTGTGACTCAGTTAACCTCACTCAGTTTAACCTTGGTTAACTCACACTATAAAGCCAAATCTCACCTCACAACTTCATTTTCAACCACATTCTCTCAAAAACACTTCAGAATTCTCCTCTCACTCTTTCTGATTTTTCTCATCTTCCTCTCCACGATTTCAACTCCATTGTGCTTCCATTAATCATTGCTTGGTGTGGTTGAATCAAGAGCAACAAGAACAACTCCATTTCTGCAAGTTCAGCATCATTGCAAGCTTCAACATCCTTCATCTATTTACGAATCCATAGCATTTATTTTGCTAAGTTTGAAGATCTAGAAGCTCAGCATATCAAGCTTTCCTCTGGTTTTTCTCAACATCTCCAATTGCTCCACATTTTCAGGTTTCATCATTCAACTTTGCTTCAGTTGATTTTCATTAATTTTAGCTTGTTTTTGTTAATTTAAGCTTGATAGAAGCTCTGCTTACTCCGGCTAGTTGATAGAGCTTCTTAGAAGCCTAGATCCAAAACTTAGGGCATGATTTAATCTCCTCTGTTCTCTATGTGTGTGCTTGGTATGTGAAAAACAATTGTGAATTCTTAATCTACGTGAGCTCAGCTTCATTTTGGTATAATATTTGTGCATTTCTGGGACATGTGAGAGTTGCAGACGGTGGTGCGTGGCCGGAGAAGGTGACCGGAGGTCCCTCTCCGGCCGGTGATCATGTGTTAGGGTTTGGTTTGCAGTTTTAATCGTGACCGTGGATTTACTTGCATCGTGTGGTGTAGGATTGGCCAACACATTAAAAAAGGTGTGCACCTCACGTGCTCCATTTCTGATTTCACTTAAACAAAATGTGGCGCAGTGCATGTTAGTAAATGTGTTCCCTCGCGTGTGTGCATTGATCATGTTTACTTTGACTTTGGCTTGACCTTGACTCAATCTAGTGGCTATTAATGAGTCAATTTTGTTGACTGAAGAACATGCTAGTTATGGTGTTTTGCGCGCTTATTGGACCTAAGCCAGATTGATATTTACACCCCTCTGTTTGGAAGCCCAATGAATTTGCACTGTCCAATTGCTATGTTCATACCCCCTTGCATTTTGCATTTATTTTTCATTTTTTATTTCTTTCTACATGTTTGCTTTTTAATTTTCAAAAATACCAAAACATATCATAAAATTCCACAAAAATTCATGACTATCATTGAAACATTTAGAAAATTTTCCATGTTTTTATTTTCTGTTTTTATGACCATTTTGCTCCTGTTCCCCTTTTCTTTTGAATTTCTATTTGTGTGCATACTTAGTGTGACATGTGATTTTGTGCATTTTTGTTCTTGATCATAAAGAATGATTTTGATGCCTATCTTTTTGCATTGTGTTCATAACATGTTGAAGTATGTTTGAGATTTATGGGATGATTTTTAAGTCTTTTTTAGTTGACTTTTATTGTGTTACTTTGAGCATAAATGCATGAACTTCCATGAGACTTTGACCTAAGTGATTGATTGACTTTGGTTCTGATCCATTGCTTGTGACTTTGGTGCATCAATGGCATATGTTCAAGGTGTTTTATAGTTGTAATTCATAATTTTTGAAGCATGTTTGCTATTTGTTTGAGGCATGAACATTAACTAGTCCAATTTATGAATGCATGCTTCATGCTTAGCTTACTTGATCATGAAGGCACTTGTGCCATAATTTGATGACTTGTTTGAGGATTGATGGCATGCTAATTGATCTCTGGTTGTGATATTGGAACCTTATCTTTGCATGTTTGTGATTGCCTTTCACTTTAAGTCACTTTTTGCATAAGTATGGATCATGATTACATCACTTCATCTTTCTTCTTTGTTCTTTATGGATTGAGAAATTGTTTGCATGATTTGAGTGAGGTTTGAAGACCATGTTTAGGCACATGTTTAAGTTGTCCATATTCTGACCATAACCTCTCATGAAGCATTCTTACATAGTTGCTTTGCATTTTCTTTCATCCTTTTCTACTTCTTTTATAATGCACTTCTTGGTGCTCTATTTCTTTGTTTGTGTACTTGTGGTTTGGTGTTTGATGTGTTTATATTAGCGAACACCTTTGGAGATGTACATTCTGACTTGGAAGTTCTTATAGCATTCAATCTCATTTTACTTTGTTCCTCGAATTGTTTGAGTTCGATTTGTTCATTACATGTTCTTTCTTTACTTATAAGTAATTGTGCTAACCTTTTCAGGGGCTAGTGGTAAGTCATTTGAGTGTGGATATGCTTCCACATTCTAACTTCTTCCTTCATCTTTTAATCATTCAATTTGTGATTGTTTAAGCATTTCATAATGCTTTGTCTTCATAACCTTCTTTCTCCCTCTTTAGGAACAACTTAGCTTCCATCTTGGAAGTAAGTGGTGTTCTTTCTTCTTTCTTTTCTTTTTTTTTAGGGTTAGGTTTCTTAAACTTCACTAAACCTTAGGACTTCCAAGCAGGCTAACAATAGGGTGTGTCTTAGTCCCCCCATAGATTTTACCTTTCTCCTTCTCTTGAGTCTCTCTTCTCATCTAAAAAGAAAATCCAAAAACACTTAATAAAGGTAGGCATTTATTGCATTTAGGCCTTTCATATAAAGAAAAGATTATAAGGGGTTTTCTCTTGTAATCTTAGAATGTGTAGCATGTAGCCCATCTTGGGTCAATGTGTTAAACATTTGATCTTGTATGAGGGACTTAAATGCAATACTTGTTGAAGGTGCAAATAAAAAAAACACTTCTTCATTTCTTAATTAACAAAAACACTTAATAAACACAAGTATGCTAGTGTGTTTGAACCTTGACAATTGGAGCTAAGTGTGGAGGTCTTCTTCGCTCTTAGTGTGCTTTCTTACCCATTCCATCTTGGAATGTGAGAATGTACACATTCCAATGACTAAGATTTGGATACACTATCATATGCAAACAAATAACAAAACACTTCTTTCTAAAAGACAAAAATAAACAATAACGTCTTTCCTTCGGGAATTCTTTTCTCACCTCATTCACTCTTAGCGTACGAACGCGCTTCTACTCGTTCTCTTGCAAGATGGTAACGCACTCGGACCAGCGAGCCTGCAACACCTGAGCTAGAACGTCAGCCGTTCTCTAAAAAATACAAACAATTCATCCCTAGTGAGGGGAACTACGTCGCTCTGATTCTCATGCTCCCGATGAGATACGTAGGCAGTGGGGTAGGGCCCATGCGAGCACTTCTTTTATTTTCCCTACATTTGTTTCCCTTTCTCTTTCCTTTCCTTTTCTTTCCTTTCCTTTTATACCTTTCTTTTCCAGTATCATTTCTACACCCTTTGATCGAGACAAGCAAGCGTGGATCCCATCGGGTACGATGGACGCGAGGGGGTGCTAATACCTTCCCCGCGCGTAACCGACTCCCGAACCCAGTTCTCTTGGTCGTAAGACCATGCTCTATCCTTTCCTTCAGGTTTATGCGGTGTTTCCTTTCCCTCTCATGGGATAAATACACACTGCTGGCGACTCTGTTTCGGTGCCACTTTCGCGTTTGTACTAGGATGAAAATCCCGGGAGCGATAGAGGGCGAAAATGCAGAGGAGAGATGACAAGAGGAAGAGCAAATTTGAAATGTTTGAAATGATTTCCTTAGATAGATGTGTGCCACTTGATTGAAGAAAGAGAAAACTTTATTGGCACGCTTGATCAACATTAATTGATATATATAGCATTCAACACTTTAGTGAAAGTGACTGCCAGTTGTTGACCAGTCGTCACGTGTTCAAGGGCACCAATCTTGTTCTCTACAAGTTTTCTTATGAAATGATGACAAATATCAATGCAGTGCTGAATGAGAATTTTTGAAATGTTCATGGCACTTAGATATAATGTCATGACATCTTTCTTGACATTATATTCTGTCAACATCTATTTCATCCAAACCAGCTGGCAACAATTGCTTCCTATGTACACATCCTTAACAATGGACAAGGTGACACATTTTTTCTTCTTGTTGAGCCAAGATATAAGAGTGTTCCCAATGAAGAAACCACTTCGTGATGTGCTCTTCCTATCATAACAACTATTTTCCCAATTAGCACTCTTGTAAAGACTTTGGTCCATACTCATCCAGTTCTCAGCTTGTTTAGTCTTGAGTTTTAAAATGCCTCCGAGAACTCCCTTAGTGATGATCTCCTTCATAACTTTATGATGCAAGTGGCCAAGTTTTGAGTGCCACAATTTAACCTTATCTTCTTCGAATAGAAGATATGTGGGGAGACAACTCATTTCTTGAGGAGCCCGCAAGTAGCAATTGTCCTTCGATCTAACTCCCTTCACAAGCACTTCATTTCCCTCTCTAGCCCCATCACCAAAAGTTGAAAGCACTTCATCTCCATGTTTTCTCTACCATTATGTTGTCATTTCTATTTGTTTAGGGAATTGTTTGATGTCATTCTTTAATCTTCGAATGATTAGTTTTATAAAAGGTGTTAGCCTCTTATTCCAATTGTTGACCAAATGACTCCAGTTACAAGAGGGAAGAGTGAATTGTGATATATAAATTTCTTATTAATTTATAAAAAAAATTATCTTAGAAACATCTATATTAGTTTAGATAAACACACATAGAAATGACAATGTAATGGTAGAGAAAACATGGAGATGAATATAGATACACAACATAAATAATGTCAATAACTAAAAAATGGAGAAGAGATATAGAGAGTGCACCAGAAATTTATACAAGTTCAGTCTAACCGCTTGGCATACTTATGTCCTCGAGAATTTTCTCTTGATAGTTCCAAAAAATTAGAGTTAAGCTTTTACATGATTAGTCCACGAACCTTCAACAAAAAACAAACAATGCTTTTATAGAAGCTTATGTGAGTAACCTTCCTCCTATATTATTTCAGGTTTACCTTGCATCCTTTAAATTTTTTACAGAGGAAATTCACAAGAGAATCAAACTCTTAAATAAAGTAAATTAAGAACAACACCAATTAGAACACAAGCCTCACAATGTCTTTTAAGTCTTTCAACACTACAACAACTCTCGTGAAAAATAAATTGCATAAGTAAGGAGATTATCAGAGAACTGGAGAGGTTTGTATTCACAAATCTAGTTTAAAATGATACAAGGAGAAACCTCCTTATATATAAATTTTTTTGTCTATAAAAGAAAATTATCCATTGGCCAATTAATTGATTGAATTGATTAAGTCACGTGTTAATTGATTAACACACTTTAAAAGGCGGCAACCCTAATCCAAAAAAGGAAACCCTAAAACGGCTATATGAATCAATCGATTAAATTTTTAAATTGTATATGAGGTCTTTCACATTTCCTTAATTGATTGTACTACGTCTTTAATCCATTAGGCAGTGAGTGAACTACACCTATTGGTCTGAAACACATCTTAATCAATTTCATAAATGCCTTGATAGGTTTTTTTATACATTTTATGAAATAAGAGAGGGTTTCAAAAAGCTTTTTGTGTGTGTGTGGGTGATTGCCTTAGTACTTCAAGACTTACTCTTTACCTTTTGCAACTTACACTAATCACTTTGAGACTTGAGATATTTTCTTAATCAGATATCACCATAAAGAGATTACTGAACATTTGATATCAATTCTCTCTTTAACTGTTGTCACAAAGAAACTTAACATCCAAAAGTCATTTGACTTATTGAGTTATCAAAGAAGTTGCTTGACAATTGTCATCACTTGTCATCAATTGTCATCGGATGTCATCATCAATACTAACTGATGATGATACATGCAGGAAGATAGATCAACAAGATATATGGAACTTGAATATGCATGTAATGAATCGTACATTTGTGTGATACGGAGTCAAAATTATAATGGTTGAAATTAGAACTATATCACGTAGATGCATTAACGAGTGAGGGAGGTCATTTGATGAACACCAAAATTTTAGATGAGAGTGATGTCTTGCTTCACTGTGGGACTCCTTAACAAGGGTACATCTATTCACAAGTTGAATGGGTGTGGTATTGGATTTGATCTCCGTGTTTCGATCTTGTGTTATTGGATTTTTTGGCAAGCCCGGGGTAGAACTATCCGATGAACTAAGAGCCAAATAAACTCCTTCTATTTTACTACCTTCGTGTTATTGGATTGTTTGGAAAGCCCATGGTAGAACTATCTGATGAACTAAGAGCCCAATAAACTCCTTCTATTTTACTACCTTCCATAACATTCAGGTATCTAAATCATTCATTCAATCTTATATAAAAAAGCATTATAATACATTTAATTAGTATCAACAACCTAATCCAATAAGTTGACCCGAGTTTTCAATATGCATGTAAATGAATAAATAGTAACCTTTCTCTTAACACCCCTACTTTTATCTTTATGGGTTTTTATCAATATGAATATTTATGATTTTCATGGAATATAGTGTTATTATTACTATGAAAAAAGGCATCTTCATCATTATTATGTGAATGATTGAAATGTTCCATTTACTTATAAACATATATAAGATCGATTTAAGCATAGTCATACAAAATAATAAAACAAAGACAACACTAAAATTTGCCCACCCCTAATTAGGTGTATGCTTAATTCGGGAGAATCTGTGCTCTAGTGTGGTATTCTATCTGCCAGATATATTGACCATTATGTTTTCTCCTCCTTAGGGATAGGTCAGCGGGTTTTCATTTTCATTTATTTGGTGGAAAGTTGAGTCCCTTCTTAGCTCTAAAGATGAGGACTCTTCTAATTTTTTGTGTGGATAACCTTTGTTAAAAAGTGGTATGTGACTTTATTACCTTGTTTTGGGAGGATCCTTGGGATGTACCCACTTCTTTTAGAGTCAAGTTTCCTAGGTTCTTTAGTATCTCTAATCAGCAAGATTGGTTTGTTGGTCACGTTAAGGTATATGTGTAAGGGATTCTCACTTGGGATTTGAAGTGGAAGAGATACATTTTCGTCTACCTCTCATTTTGGGTAGTTGGGCTCATTCTAAAGTTGTTGTGTTTTCATGAAAATTTCTTCAAGATAAGATCCCTACCAGAGAGAACTTGCATGAGTGGAGGGTGTTAGTGGATTTGGAGGGTGGTTTTTATCGGTTATGCACTGGAATGATTAAGCTGATCTATAATCTATTTGTGGCATGCAAGATCGTAAAGTTTGTTTGGTATAGGGTTTTTAGTGTTGGAATTAACCTAAAACTTTGAGAGTTCCGAATCAATCTTGATGAACAAGATTCAATCAACTGATAGAAATCCCTTGTTACTCAATCTTCACTCAAGTGAAACAATCACACATTGATTGCAAGAATGATTCTGCGCAGCTATTGTTGATGGAAGAAGAAAGAAAATTGAATAAGGAAGAAGATTAGGGTTTGACAAAATAGGGGAAGAGGATAATGATTTCTGCAGAGTAACTCTCTGCTCTAAAAATGAGAAAATATTATTCAACTATGCAACTGCACTTTCTGTTGTGTGTTACAATATTATTCTCCTTTCTTCTTACTCAAAATAGGGGTTACTCCCTCTATTTATAATTAAGCTATCTACTTTGACACTTCAACATCTAACACAACTCGACACACACTAGGTTAATTTCGACACATCCTTATTTCTGTCGAGCTACACTTGCTTCGACCCAAGAAACTACAATCTCAACATTTAAGTGGTTTGGGTGGTGGCTTGTTCTTCACAATGATCTTGCTACTCTTTTTCATGTAGTTTTTCCGGAGGGAGGTATATCTAGGGTTAGGGATAGACTGAGTATAATCTGCCATTTAGTTGTGTGGTTGATATAGAAATCCCTGAATGATACTCCCTCCGTCTCAAAATGAAAGTCTTTTAAGGCTGTTGCACATAGATTAAGAAAAGTAATAATTGAAGAATTAAATATAACAATTTAACAAAACTTCCCTTAGTTACTATTGGTTGTCATAAAGGTGTAATGTAGTATGATATTTTGAAAGTTGTGTAGATAATATTTATTAGGGGTAAAGTTAGTATGAATTAATTATTATTGTCTTAAAAACATAAAAAGACTCTTATTTTGGGACAAATTCTTTTTCTTAGAAAGACTATTATTTTAGAACAGAGGGAGTATTGTTGTTGCACATTCATCAACTAGTGTGAAAGATGTGAAAAATAAGTTCATTTTTCAGACATTGAAATGATACCATAATAGGTCTGTAGAAAACTATCGAACTTTCTCTGACTAATTTAAAAAATCTGTTTTTATTTGAGACAATAGCAGATTGAAAGGTGTCTCTTATGTTTGAATGTGGTTCATTGGTCGGAGATCTAGCCATTATCTCTTTTTGATGTGGTGGCTTTTGCTTTGATATTTTTTTTTCTTTTTAGTTCTATTGTTTATTTTGTCTAACCTAGGAATTGTGTAGCTTTTTGTTAAGTCTTGTATTAGGCCCATTAGAAAAAAGAAACAATCTGTCCTTCTCAAAGATTTTATTGTGGGCTGATTCTCTTTTTTTATTATTTTGGAATTAAGTAGTCTTTTCTTTTAAGTGTCCCATGTCCCATTTAGTCATTTAGTAACCTAACTATATATTGTAACTTGTTTCATTATTGAGGTAAGAAGAAAAGTTGTTTTATTTTATTGTCTTTCAATGCAATTCTAGATCTAGGGTTTATCTGAATTTATTAAGTCTAACAAATTGGTGCTTTCTACAAGGGAATTCAATGGCTCCCCCCAAACCCCAAAACCCTTCCTCAAGAGAAATCATTGAGGAAGCTGTCCACACATCACAAGTTTTGATCGATAATGCAATGGCTCTTACACAACAGCAACTCGATGAAAGGTTTGACAAGGTTGCTGCAGATTTGGAGGCGCATATTTCAAGGCTTAACACTAGATTTGAAAATGATAAAAGCTTGGAGGATTCAAGGTTTGAAGCCGTCATGGCTGCCATAAAAAAACTCACTACCCAAAAGGAAAAACAGCCTGTTGTTACTTCCATGGCAGCAAGTTCCATGGCAGCTAGTTCTTCAGGTATTTTACTTAACCCACCTCATATTTCCTTATCGTTCACCCCTTCACCCCACATCATTTCTCCTACAAACACTCCACTTAGGTCACCAACTGTTTTTTCCCACAACAACCCCCTCCATCAACCACCTTTATACAGCGAACCCCACCCATACAACTACCACCCCAAACGTCATTCCCACCTCATTTTTCCCCACAAACAGTTTTTGCAACAACCCCAAATTATACTTTTCCTTATTACCCACCTCTCCCACAAATTCCCCCTTTACCCCATATGCGAACACCTAAACTTGACCTCCCTATGTTTGATGACACAAACCCTCTTGAGTGGTTGTTTCAAGCGGAACAATTTTTTAGTTTTTATAACATGCCTCATGAAAACAGAATGTCACTAATTTCATTTTATATGAAAGATGATGCTTTGGGCTGGTTTAAATGGATGCACCAGAGTTCGTTATTATCGGATTGGAATACTTTTACAAAAGATTTGACATTACGTTTTGGTCCTTCCTCTTATGAAAATCATCAGGCTGAATTAATCAAATTAAAACAAGATGGTTCAATTGTGGATTATCAAACCAAATTTGAAAAGTTAGGCACTCAAGTTGTTGGTCTACCACAAGATGCAATTTTAAATTGCTTTATTTCAGGGTTAACTACTGAAATTCAAAGTGAAATGGCAATTCACAAACCCACCACAATTTCACAAGCTATTGGCCTTGCAAAACTGATTGAATCCAAGATAAGGGATTCAAAACCCAAATTTTCCAAACCATTCTCTAGCCCCTACCAAAAATCCAGCAGCCCCAGCCACCCAACAACCCCAAAAGCTCCAACCTCACCGACCCCACAAATAACAAACACAAAACCACCGCCCACAACTATTCCTACAAAGTTCCCTATTCGTCGTCTATCACAAGCGCAGTTGCAAGAAAGGAGAGCTCAAGGGCTGTGTTTTAATTGTGATGAGAAGTTTATCCCAGGTCATAAATGTTCTACTTCTAAGTTTCTTCTTCTTTTGGCAGAAGATGATGTGTCAGAAGACACCAGCCTAACTCAAGACAGCATGGAAGCTGAAAACAGTACAATTGACCAAAATGACACTTATTTTCAACTGTCCACCCAAGCCTTAACGGGTCAATTTTCCCCACAAACACTCAAGTTCAAAGGGTTGATAGGCGGATTGTCAGTCATGGTTTTGGTTGACACTGGCAGCAGTCACAACATTCTTCAGCCACGCATAGCTCATCACCTCAACCTTAAGTCAACTCCCATTCCACAATTTTCTGTAATGGTTGGTAACGGTTCGCATATACAATGTGAAGGCATTTGCAACAATGTTCAAATTGTCCTACAAAATAAACCCTTTCAACTCCCATTCTACTTACTACCAATCGAAGGGGCAGATGTGGTTTTGGGTATGGCGTGGTTAAGAACCTTGGGTAAAATTCAGGCAGATTTCTCCGTTCCATCTATCACCTTTAACCATTTAAACCAACCCATCACTCTTCAAGGAGACCCCTCAACACACCCAATTCATACTACATTTCATCAACTCCGTCACCTCATTCATACTAATTCTGTCTCCTCCTTCCACTTAATGACTTTTCATCCAATCCCATCCCCACCAACCCCAACTTCATCCTCACACTCAAACCATGACATGTTACCATCAGAATTACACCCCCCAATCCAGCAGTTAATACAACACTTCCAAGACATTTTCCACCCTCATTCAGGCCTTCCCCCAAAACGCCCTCATGATCACCACATACCCCTTGAGCCCAATACCTCCCCTATCAATGTAAAACCCTACCGCTACCCCCATTCACAAAAAGATGCTATGTCAACAATCATTCAGGAAATGCTTAAATAAGGTGTCATCATTCCTAGCAATAGTCACTTTTCCTCACCAGTCCTTCTTGTTAAAAAAAAGGATGGCACGTGGCGATTTTGTGTGGATTATCGTGCTCTAAATGCTGTGACTATTAAAGACAGATTCCCCATTCCTACTATTGATGAACTTTTAGATGAGCTTGGCTCAGCCAAAGTTTTTACCAAGTTAGACTTACGTTCAGGTTACCACCAGATCCGAGTTGCATCGGAGGACACACATAAAACAGCTTTTCGGACTTTCGATGGGCATTCGATGGGCATTACGAATTCCTCGTTATGCCTTTCGGACTTACTAATGCGCCCTCTACTTTTCAATCCGCAATGAATGATTTATTGAGGCCTTACTTAAGAAATTTTGTTCTGGTTTTTTTTATGACATCCTAATTTATAGTAACAATTTGCATGACCATGTTAATCATTTGCAGGTGGTGTTTAACTTGTTGCGATCACAGTCTTTCTTTGTTAAGTTATCTAAGTGTATTTTTGCAGCTAATAAAGTTGATTATTTAGGGCATGTGATTTCTGTTGGTGGTGTTGCACCAGATCCAGATAAAGTTAAAGCCATTTTGGAATGGCCTCAACCTCGTTCTCTCACGACACTCCGCGGGTTTTTGGGCCTCACTGGTTTTTACCGACGTTTTGTACGTAATTATGCCTCTCTCGCCGCTCCTCTCACCGATATTTTGCGTTCTACTAAGTTTACATGGAGTCCTGAGGCTGATTTAGCCTTTACAGAGTTAAAGAAACACATGACCGACATGCCGGTCTTGGCTCTACCAAATTTTACAAAACAATTCATAATAGAAACTGATGCTTCAGGAGTGGCCATTGGCGCAGTCTTAACCCAGGATGGTCATCCAATTGCCTTCTTCAGTAAAAAGATGTGCCCTTGCATGCAATCCTCTTCAGTCTATGTCCGTGAAATGTTTGCTGTAACAGAAGCAGACAAGAAATGGCGTCAGTACCTCGTAGGGCAAAAGTTTCACATTTATACTGATCAAAAGAGTCTAAAATCCCTACTGATGCAACGCATCCAAACACCAGAACAACAAAAATGGGCCTCTAAGCTACAAGGTTTCGATTTTGAAATTTCATACAAACCTGGTTGTTCTAATCTGGTTGCTGATGCACTTAGTAGACAATTTGGCACTGAGGATCCCCAAATGCTGGCGCTATCTTCTCCGGTCCCAAGCCTTGTTTCCATACTCAGAAAGCTCTATGTTATAGACAGTGTAGGAATTAGCTTAGTCCAACAGTTAGTTCAGCAGGCAAATGATAGTAGCATTTACAAATTCAACAACGGGTTGCTATATTTTAAAGATAGACTCTTTGTACTTGACATTCCTTCACTTCGCCAGAGTATCCTTCAAGAGTATCATGCAACTCCTTCTGCTGGTCATTCTGGGGTCAAAGTAACCTTGGCTCGTCTAAGATTATCTTTCTGTTGGCCGGGCGTAGCTGAAACAGTTAAAAACATGGTCAAAACATGCGAGATTTGTCAACACAACAAATATGTAACCAAGAAAAAGAAGGGTCTCCTACAACCTTTACCTATCCCTAACAAAGTTTAGGATGAACTTACCATGGATTTTATCACACACTTGCCTAACTCCTTTGGACACACAGTCATCTGGGTGATTTATGATCGTTTAACCAAGTTCGTCCATTTTCTGGCCTTGCCCTCCAAATTTTCTGCGAAATATTTGGTAGCTCGTTTCTCCACGGAGATTTTTCGTCTTTATGGCACTCCAAAGTCTATAGTGTCCGACAGAGATCCTTTGTTTCTGAGTAATTTCTGGAAAGAGTTTTTCAAGATGCAAGGCACCACGTTAAAATATAGTACCTCATACCATCGAGAAACGGATGGGCAAACAGAAGTGGTAAATAAATCAATCGAAACTTACCTTCGATGTTTTGCAGGAGAACACCCTCGTCTGTGGTTTAGATACCTCCATCTTGCTGAGTTTTGGTTTAACTCTTCCTTCCACACCGCTATTCAAATGAGCCCATTCAAAGCCTTGTATGGTCGTGATCCCCCAACCATCCCAGATTATTTAGCCGGCGCAACCACTGAGGCATCCTTGGACGAATCCTTGCAACAAAGACAACAGTTAGTTACTCAGTTGAAGGAAAACTTAAAGAGAAGTAGAGTCCAGATGGAAAAACAAGCAAACAAGTCTCACGAAGACTATACCTTCAAGGAAGACGATCTGGTTTTGTTGAAGCTTCAGCCGTACAGACAAACATCCGTCAAGAACCGCGTCTCGCAGAAGTTGTCCAAGCGATTCTTCGGTCCTTTTCGCATCATCAAACGGGTAGGTTCAGTGGCGTACATGTTGGATCTTCCCTCTTCATCGCGCATCCATCCCGTGGTCCATGTGTCTTTGCTCCGACCCTACTACAAACACCACCATGACTCAGCTACTGAGGCTATTTTCCCTCCGGATTCCGTTAGTTTTGAGGACCATTACATGCATGAGGAAGACATGGGGTTTCGAAGCATGGAGGATGAATTTACTTTCAGAAACAAGGATGAAGGAATGGAAACGAAGAAAAATGAACAGGCAAAGCGGAGAGAAAGTTCTAAAAAGTTCTGGGACAACAAAACAAAGTGTAACACAAATGAAGTGGATGGACTTGTAACTCACTCGAGTACTCTTTACCCTACACGTGATCCACTTGCGTGTTCTCCCTCTAAAGCCCACACGTGCTCCAACGGTACTTGTACTACCCAATCTCCACCGTTCATTCAAACCACTTCACACAAGCCCAACCTTCAATCTTCTCTTGCTTCACGTGCTGAGATATTACCTACAATTAATAATTCATTTATGCCCCCCAGCTGTATCCAGCCAACTAAACCCATCAAACACACTGCCCAAAATCCTGCTTTCCCTCGTTTTCCTGCAACCGACACACTTCCCCATCCCACTCACATTTCCGCGGCGCTTCCTGGGCACGCCACGTGTCCCTTATCACCAAACCCTACCCGTCCCACTCTTTCTACACAATGGGCCGGATCATCCAATTCCACTCCTAATTTGAACCTTGAGGACAAGGTTCTCTTGGGCCCTGGAAGTATTGTTAAGTCTTGTATTAGGCCCATTAGAAAAAAGAAACAATCTGTCCTTCTCAAAGATTTTATTGTGGGCTGATTCTTTTTTTTATTATTATTTTGGAATTAAGTAGTCTTTTCTTTTAAGTGGCCCATGGCCCATTTAGTCATTTAGTAACCTAACTATATATTGTAACTTGTTTCATTATTGAGGTAAGAAGAAAAGTTGTTTTATTTTATTGTCTTTCAATGCAATTCTAGATCTAGGGTTTATCTGAATTTATTAAGTCTAACACTTTTGGTGTTTGTTGCCCTCTTTATTTTTCATTTTATAAATTTAGTGTTTTTGGTGTGGTACTTCTTGCGTCTATTTAAATTTCACCCCGTTCTAATTTTTGAACTTGGCCCTAATAAAGAAAAACATAACAAATTCAAAATAAAATCTTATATCTAGCTAAAATTTAAATAACATTAAAAATAAAAATAAAAAATCATTGAAAAATATTTTGATAAAAAAATTATTTATCAAAGTATAATTTTTTTCTACTCTTAGAAATTTTCTATTTGTAAAAATAAATCATATTATTTGCTGAAGAAAAATAATTCTTTGAACAATATTAAAGTGTTTGAATTATAAACAACCAAAAATATTAAATTGAAAACTATAAGAGTATGACTTCATTTTGAATTATTAATGTGTCAATTCAAAGTGAATGTGAAATATAAAAATTTCCAATTTTACCTTTTGAAAATGTTCTTCCAACTATGAAACCATTAAAATTTTAAGACATTATGTTAAGAATTCGATGATGTTAGAATAAGTTCAAAAATTTTTAAATCTTATAATTAAGTTCATTGACTTACTATATATTTAACCCTAATATTTTATTTAAAATAATAATAAATTTATTAAAGTTTTAATAAATAATTATAAATATAATTAAACAATATAACTTAAAAAAAGTATGCATCAAAAAAATTAAAGATAATATATCAAGTTACAGATAATATTGTATAATATTTCATCGTTTAAATTTAATAAAAAAATGAGTTATTTGTATGAAAAATATTTAAATATTTAATTATGAGGCTTGCTAAAATACAATATAAATAAAAATTAATTAACCCATGACGATCATATATTAAATTTTCGAATCCTTGATATTTGGACAAGATCAAATATTGGGTGTGACTGTATTCTCAACGGTTTTATCTTGCATAGATTTGTTTCAGATATAAAACAAAAAAAAAGGTTGATAAAAAAATGTTAGATTAATAAATGATTTTTTCTCGAATAAATATTTAAGAACATAGACCTCAAATAATTTTATGCTCTTGCATTCATCTTAGCGATCTTTTCATGAAAAATGATCTTGCAAACTTTAAAGAGGTAGATGTAGATAGTTTCAAGCGCTTCATAATGCTTCACTTGCTTCTTCATATTTAGAATATGCTTTTATAATGGAAGTTTTTTATGTTCCACGCGAATCACTAATGGTAGTGTCTTGAGCGTTGATATGTCATTAAATGAACGACATATTTTTTATCAACAGAATCACAAATGGGTTTTTATGTTTAATTTAGGTAAAATACTTTAACCTTAGTTTTAATAGAAAAACGAGGTAAATAACCTGTGATTTTTTTACATTTAATTGATTACAAAGAATTTACAAATAAAAAATATAATAAAAACGAAATGTTCCTAGATTGTTGGTTTCTGATTTTCCCCCTCGGTTATATGGTAAAAAAAAGGAATAAGAAATAAACAACCGTAATGGTAAAAAAAAAAGGAAATTAAGTAGAAGAATAAGAAAGAAAAATCCGTATTGACTATAATTAAAAGTCAAATCAAATTATTTATTCTATCATTTATGCATTAGCTATTTTATGATCGATTAGTTAGTGATTAGATGGTTGTAACCAAGCTAGCATATTTTTAATAATAATAATAATAATAATAATAATAATAATAATAATAATAATATTATGCATTTTGGAATTTTTGAAGACCGAACTTTTGAAGGCCGAGTACAGAGGGGAAAATAGTTGGACTGCATAAATCCTAAGTAGATCGGATTCCGGTCTAAAGGAACATGTTACACGAAATGAGCAAGTCGGATCCAGTTGCGTAATGACTCTGGCGAATGAGCAAGTCAGGTCCGGTCTCGAAAAGGGTGACAGGAGACGATATGAACAACCATAGATGACGGTTACGAAACATCTCCATGATAGCATGGGAGTTACGAAAATTAAGGGAAGAAATGTTACTTAGGGAAGACGGTGGTCGTTACCTATGGTTACTTTAACATGGGGTATGAAGGGACATCCCTTTAAGAGCCATTGATGAGTGGATAAGTATAAAAGGGGACTTCTTCAACAAGGGAAAGGGACAACAACTAATGCCTCATAACAAATAGGACGATTGCGATTTCACCTGGCTAGCTTCAAGGAGATTTCTCCAAATAGTGTTTAGTAAGAACATTTGGCGCCCATAATGGGACCTTAGTAAAACTTTCTCATGCCTCAAAAAAACCATTCATTTTTCCACAACAACGCGATGTCTGGGTCATATCCAAGCAGGAGTGACCCTCGAACTCCCCCATACATGGCATAACTCCTATCAATTATGGAGAATCTGCGCCAGCAGAATGAATCTCTACATGAATGTATCCACACACTGCAGCAGTCGCATAGTACTAAGGAAGAGGAATAACTTTTTGATCCTTAATCTCTGTCAAAAACAATTTGGGGCGATCAAGTCCCAGAAAACTTCAAACCACCATCCTTGCCATCCTTCGATGGCAAAAGTAATCCTTGGGAGGACATAATTTCAATCCACAATTAGATGGCAATAGTCGGGGCTTCTGACTCCCTGAAATGCAAACTCATGATATGGACGTTCAAAGATGTGGCACTACATTGGTACATGAGTTTGCCTAGAATATCAATTACCAGCTACCAAGACCGGACTAAGAAAATGGTACAACATTTCTCCTCTAGCAAACGTAGAAAAGTGACTACCACCAGCTTGTTCAACGTCTGTCAAGGACCCTCTAAGTCCCTCCAAGAATATATGAAACTATTCAATGAAGAGACCATAAAAGTCTCCCATCCAAATGAAGAGATGTTCGTAGGAGCTTTCCAAAACGGTCTGAAGGCTGCCCATTTCAAGGAATCATTGGCGCAGAAGTCGACCACTAGCGTGGAGAAGGTCATGAGCAGAGCAGAATGTTATGTCAAAAGGGAGGAAAGCAACATGGAGAAAAGGTCCTAGGATGCTAAAGAAAAAACAAAATCTAGGAACGAAGGATCCGGCCCCAGGAAAGAACACCACAAGCACGGGTCCATGGAGAGGTCGACATCAAAACCTTCCCGGAGGCCTTATGATAACTTCACCTAGAATTTCACCCCTATCAATACAAAGTGTCCTTAAATTTTGCGATAAGTGTATCATTTCAAGTTGATACCAGAACCTATTCATCCCACGAGGGTTAATGTTGTGTTAGGAAAGGATGAAGAAGCATGGTGCGCCTATCATCGTGTGAGAGGCCATCATACTGACGGTTGTGACCACTTAAAAAGAGAAATCAAGACTCTGATTCAAAGAGGACGGCTACTATCGTATGTGAAGGAGGCAGAAAGATTATCAGGAAAGAGAAGTCTGTCCAGGAGAGAGCCAAAATCAAAGAATACTTCTTCCAAAAAGGGAAAGAACATTGAGGAAGTACGTGAAACCCGGATGACCCGACACACACTCAATACCATCTCGGGAGGTTTTACTGGTGGAGGAGAAATAAGCTCAGTCAGAAAAAGATACGCCCGATAAGTAATGAACGTGTCGCATAACCCTTTATCTAAAAAGGAAGGAAAATATGTTGTCATTGGTTTTTCAAGACAAGACTCAGAAGGGGCACTGGCGCATGAGAATGACATGATTGTTAAAAAGGTACAAATTCATGATTGAAGTGTCAAGAGGGTGCTGATTGATCTGGCCACTTCAGCTGACATACTATACTGGGATGCTTTCAAAGGCATGAACATGGATACGTCCGAATTATTACCTTCAATGGCACCCTAGCCGGTTTCTCTCGGGAACAAGTTATTGGGGCACTTACCTATCATTACCACCTTTAGAAGTGGAAGCAACGCAAAAGGCATCAGGGTAAGGTACTTGATAGTGAATGCATCATCACCCTATAACATCACCATCGAAAGACCGACGTTCAATGCTCTGGAAGATGTACAGTCCACTTTTATCTAACCATGAAGTATAGAAGGCAGACAGGTCGGAACAATCAAAGGTGATCAAGAATTAGCTAAAAAATGCTATAATGATAGTTTAAAGTTAAAAAAGGAGATTCAGTATGAGTGTTATATGACATAGGACTCTTTGAAGGTGAACCCGGTGGACCTTGATCCTCGAATAGATCCCATAAGCAATAGCTTGACCCCAATTGCATAGTTAAAAAAGGTACAAATCGGTACTGAAGAGTTTCAGGTCACACAGATAGGCTCGAGGATATTCCATGAAGAAGAGGCATATATCATCAAGATACTGAGGGACAACGTCAATCTCTTTGCATGGAAGCCTTAAGACATGCTCGAGATTGATCTGAATGTTGTATGCCTTCAACTTTCACTAGATTCAGCTTCAAAAGTTGTGATGCAGAGAAAGCGAAAGAACGATGAAGAAAAGAGGAAACTGGTCACTGAAGAGGTCGGTAAGTTATTGAAGGCAGGATTCATTCAGGTGATAAAATATCCTACCTAGATATCCAATGTGGTCCTGGTGAAAAAGAAGTTGGGAAAATGTCGTATGTGCGTAGACTTCACCGATATCAACAAATCATGCTCGAAGGACCCCTATCCATTACCACTTATTAATAGGCTGATCGACGTCGCTTCAGGTTTCCTTCTTCTCATCTTCAAGGATGCCTACTCATATTATAATCAAATACGGATGGGCCCAGCTGATGCGCCCAAAATAGCATTCATGACTGACAGAAACAACTATTACTATGAAGTAATGCCATTTGGTCTAAAAAATGTTGCGGCTACGTATCCGAGGTTGATGGATATGGTATTCTCATCAAAGATAGGAAGAAATCTTGAAGTATCTGTTGATGACATGTTAGTCAAGACACAGGAAGAAGGAAAACATGTAGATGACTTGAAAGAGACCTTTGAGTATATAAGAAATTTCAACACGAGACTTATTCCTGACAAGTGTACCTTTGGGATTCATGCCGAAAAATTCCGACAAGTGTACCTTTGGGGTACATGTCGGGGAATAGAAGAAAATACAGACAAGTTCCAAGAAATTATTGATATGATATGCCCAACATCCAGAAAAGACGTCCAACAGCTGACAGGGAGGCTAGCCACCTTATCATGATTTCTGTCTTGTGTCGGTGAAAAGTCCATACACTTCTTTGTGGCTATAAAGAAGTTGCTAGAGTTCATGTGGGCGGAAGAATGTGAGAGGGTGTTTGTGGACTTGAAGCAATTCTTGTCTTCCCTGCCGATCTTGATCCGTCGAAAGAAAATTCACCCCTCATCCTGTATTTAGTAGTATCCGAGAAGGCGATTAGATCGGTATTGGTTAAGGACAATGATGGAGATGAAAAGTCGGTCTATTTTGTCAGCAAATTTCTCAAAGGAGTAGAAACAAATTATCAGAATATTGAACGACTAGCTTTGTTTGTAGTGGTAACCGCAAGGAAACTCAGACAGTAATTCCAGGGACATCCTATAATAGTCAAGATGAACTATCCCATAAAACAGATCTTGAAGAAGTCGGATTTCGTAAGCAGAATGGTAGCATGGGCAGTAGAACTATCCGAATATGATATCACATACGTGCCTATAAATAGCATCGAGTCACAAGTATTGGCAGATTTCTTAATAGAATTGAGCTCACCCACCCCAGAAGAAATGTCTGAGCAATGGATCCAATTAGTGGACAACTCATCTAACCTTAAGGGTAGTGTAGTAAGAATAGTTCTATAAGGACCACGGGAAATGATATTAAAGCAATATCTTTGCTTTAATTTAGTTAGGTCAACAATAATCAAGCAGAGTACGAAGTGGTGATTGCGGGTTTGAAGCTAGCCAGGGAATTCAGAGTTTCTCATTTATTGGTTCAACCGACTCACAATTGGTCGCTAGTCAAATTAAGGGAAACTATCAGAAAAAGGATGCATTATTTCTCAAGTATTTACAATAAGTTATGCAATTAGCCAAATGGTTCACCAAATTTGAGGTAACACATATTCCCCAAGAGGAAAACGCTAGAGCCGATCTTTTAGCCCAATTAGCCAGCACTAAGGGCCTAAGGCTAAACATGACGGTAATCCAAGAAACTTTAGTGGCACCGAGCACGGAAGTGGAAGAGGTGATGGTACTGGAAAATGCAATGGGTTGGATAACACCCATAATTCAATATTTGATGCAGGACAAGTTGCCAAATGAGGAGGATGAAACATGACTCATCAAAAGGATGTCTTTCCAATACCACATGGTAGCCGATAAGCTATACAAGATAGGCATATCTTCCCCAATGCTGAGATATGTCGCTAAAGAAGAAGTAGGACTCATAATGAAGGAAGTACATGAAGGAGTGTGTGGAAGTCATATTGGGGGAAGAGCTTTATCTGGAATGATACTCAGAGCTAGGTATTATTGGCCGAGTATGCTACAAGAATGTTCACAGTTCATAAATTATTGTGAGAAATATAATATTTACGCCACTTTCATACATTCTCCTGCAGAACTACTACATTCATTAATATCCCCTAGCCTTTCTATCGGTGGGGACAGACATCCTCATCCATTTTCCTTTAGTCGCCGGGAAATTAAAATTCCTTATAGTGGCAGTTGATTATTTCACCAAGTAGGTGGAGGTTGAGGTCATATCCCTAATCACAACAGAGAGGGTACGACATTTTTACTGGAGAAATATCACATGTCGTTTTGGCTTACTAGGGATCATTGTATCCAATAATGGCATGTAGTTTGCAAGCTCTTCTATTATAGAATTTTGTAGGCACTTTGGCATTCATAACCGATTTTTGTCGGTTGAACATCCCCTTGCTAATGACCAGGCAGAAGCAGCAAATTGGATTATAATCTTAGGAATGAAGAAAAATCTAGATGAAGCAAATGGGCTTTGGGCTGAGTACTTACATGAGATCATATGGTCATATCACACTACTCCTCATTCGACCACTAAGGAGACACCGTTTCAAATGATGTATTGGGCCGATGCAATGATACCGGTAGAATTGAATTCTCCAACTTGTTGATGATTGAACTTTGACAATGATCTTAATAGGGAGAGGATGGATAGCTCGGTCGACCTCATAGAATAAATCATAAGAATGGCTCATGTGAGGGAGTGCGAAGAAAAAAAGAGAATGGCCAGGAGGTTCGACACCAGAGTCCGGCCAAGAAGTTTTTAAGAAGGAGACTTAGTTCTGAAGAGGATTACAGACACACAAAAAAAGGGAGAACTTTCCCCAAATTGGGAGGGACCTTACCGATCAAGCATAAACTAAATAATGGAGCCTACAAGCTCCAGAATTTGAAGGATTTGAAATGCCGAGGGCTTGAATGTTTCAAACCTTATGTTTATTACAGTTCAACATTATGTAATAGTGTTATTTGAATAAAAGTTATGGGTAGAACTCTTTTCCATTGTAAGGGAAATGGTTTTTAATGAGGCACCCTCAATTCATATGTTTGTGTCTCATCTTTACAGTAAAGCCAAGATCATACTAGTGGTGATGAATATTATAGACATCGTTGATGACCTTAAAGTAATCGGCCATGTGACTGAAAAACCTCTAGCTAAGTTAATTTAATAAAACCTCCGACCTTAAGAAATCAGCCACGTGAATGAGAAACCTCTGGCCATGTTATGTTAATAAAACCTCTGACCTTAAGAAATCGGCCATGTATCTGATCTTAAGAAACCGGCCACATAGATGAGAAACCTATGGCCGAGTTATGTTAATAAAACCTCTAACCTTAAGAAATCAGCAACGTAAATGAGAAACTTCTGGCCGTGTTATGTTAATAAAACCTATAACCTACGAAATCGGCTAAGTAAATGAGAAACCTTTGGTCGAGTTATGTTAATAAAACCATTAACCTACAAAGTCGGGCAAGTAAATAAAAGCCTCTGGCTAGGTTATGACCTAAATAATCGTCAAAGTAAAGATTTATGGCCGGATTGCTTTGACACAATAGGGGTTGCTTTGACAGCATTTGATTTATTCCTTTTAAGAGTACAAGTTTGAATTCCCATAAGTCACTATTAGAGGCAGACTGCTCCCCACAGGGTTCTAGCACGATATCATCCTCGTTCCTGATAGAGGAAACCTGGTTATTGGAGCGAATCTTTGAAATATAGATGTCGTCGACAACGTTGTGATCATAACTTAGAACTTCCTTATCAATCAAAGACCCTGTTGACTCCATCAGAATATCCACAAAACCTGATGATAAAGACTCTGAGTCAGTTTTACTACTAGGTGAATGGATCTCACCATAAACTTCCCTAATGATCTGATCAAACTCCGCTCGACTCAGATGACCCTCAAACTCTCTCATGTACTCGTTCCAGGGTTTTCTTCTCTCATGAGAAGTAAGGGAAATTAAGAACCCTCCCAAATCATCACAAACTTGTATTATAACCATAGCAAAAAAGTAAAAGGAAAGAGGGTAAAAGGGATGAAAAAACAATACCTGAGACTTGCGCTTGAAAAATGAACGATTGATATCAAAAGGAAATCCGTCAGTAAAGCTTGAAAGATAGATCACTAGTTAGGTGAAAAAATAAATGAAGAAGGAATCTTTTATGGAAGTAAGTTTATAACAGTTAAGAAGTTGTATCAAGCTAAAAATCACGATGATAAGTTGTAGTTCCCATAAAAGTCATCATGACAGGGAAAGAGAAAATTTGAATTTATTAATATTTTAAATCACTACCACACAGTAACTTGTCGAATAGGTGATCGATGAAAAGAAGCAAGAATTCCTACATTTTCTTGTCTGAACACTTCAGTTCAATTAGACCTCATGATCGGGGGGTTATGTACATCCTAGAATTCTTGAAGACTGAGCTTTCGTAGGCCAAGTCCAATGGGTCAAACAAGTTGGATTGTATAAATCCTAAGCAGATCTGATCATGGTCTAAAGGAGCATGTTATAGGGCATGAGCAAGTCGGATCCGGTTATGTAATAACTCTGGTGGATGAGCAAGTTAGGTCCCGTCTCAGAAAGGGTGCCAGAAGGCGACATAGACAACCATAGATGATAGTTACAAAACATCTCCATGATTGCATGAGAGTTATAGAAATTAAGGGAAGAAGCATTACTTAGGGAAGACGGTGGTCGTTACCTAAGGTTGCTTTAACATGGGATATGAAGGGACATCTCTTTAAGAGCCATTGATGAGTGGGCGGGTATAAAAGGAGACTTCCTCAACGAGAGAAAGGGACAACAACTAATACCTCCTAACAAATAGGACGATTATGATCTCACCTGACTAGCTTTAGGAAGATTTCTCCAAATAGTGTTTAGCAAGAAAATAATAATAATAATAATAATAATAGAGAAATGTATCTAATATTGTGTTCAAAAACATTTTTATTTTTTTATTTTTAAAATTTTTTTTAGAGATAGAATTGACATGTTTAACTATCTTTTTTGTTAGTTTGTTTTTGTAATAAATTAGGTTTTACGTTCCTTCGTCTTTTTTTTTTTTCTTTCTTTTTTATTCAATAAATTACTTTTATTAAAACAAAACTAAACAACAACTTGATGTAATAAAAACATGAAGAATTCACTATTTTTTTATATATTTTTTTGATTTACATGTATCTAATAAATAAACTTAATCGAAAAATATTTAAATGGAAATTTTATTTGGTAAAAATTAAAAACTTATATGGAATCAAATATAAAGTTTTAATTAAAATTAATAATTTATGCATAAGTAATAAGAGAAAAAATTAAAAATAGTATTTTAAACATATACATCATAGTATATTTTTTTATAGAAAATATCATTTAAATAAGAAGCTAAATTTCAACTCTCACATGTATCCGTCTCAATTTGATGTATTTCATCTCAATTTTTCTCTCTATTTGAGATTGGAATTATCCGTCTCCAAATTTCGTCAGTATTTGAAGTTTTTCTAGTAGTGCCCTATCCGCGGTTTGAAAAAATCTTCGTAACCGACCCCATACCCGTGTGGGGACCAATATTTAGACGCGTACTCGTACCCTATGGGTAGCAAAGTACACATACACATACCCGTTTACCCGCATTTCTAATAAAAAAATTATCAATCAGTTATAACTTATTATGTCATTTTATGATTTTAGCAACATCATAAAAAAAAATCAAGGATGTTATTACTCAACTAGACTCGATACACAAAAGTTACACATCAACCAAGAGCAATAAAAAACAAGAAACAAAGAAAAACCCATACTAAGACGACAACCAAAAGTCGTCAAAATTAGGACAAGTTAGAGCTCTCCAACCCAATGCCATTAGCAAAAATATAAGATGAAACACAACAAGAACACTTCCAGGGGAGGTTGAAGACATTCATATTGCTATTGGCTTAAGAGAAGAATATGGTTCATAACCCAACCCGAGAAAGCACAAGAGTCATGCTCAGACCTATCAAGATATCATTTCCAAGCCAAGAGGATTCTCATATCTTCCACGTCTTTCACTGTCATCGAAGAGCCAGAGAATACAATATCATTCTGATATTTTTAGACTCGGTTAGTCTTCAAGCTCCTTAAACCTTGCAAGCTTTTACACGGGCTGAACTCACGAACCTTAAACCTTGGTTTTACACAGATAACTAATAACATGTAATATTTTAATATCGGGCTAATATCGAACCTATAAAGCTTTTAATATCAGGCTGAGCTTCAACCTATCTTGCTTTTATCACGGGCTGACCATAAACATATGTGAAACCTAAACCATAACTGAATCACACAATCGCAAACCAAAGCTTTTTACGAGTTTAGCTTTTAACCCATGCATAATCTCTATATGGATAATATTCAACCAAGGTATATATAAAAGATTCTCTTGGTGAATTTACAACTGTACCCTTCCATAATTATAGAATAATCTCACTAAAAAAGGACTTTTCTCACAAAATCACTTAGGCTAAATTATTAGTGAGAAAAAGTTTAAGTAAAAGTCTAGAGAGAGAGAGAGAGAGAGAGAGAGAGAGAGATAGAGAGAGAGAGAGAGAGAGAGAGAGAGAGAGAGAGAGAGAGAGAGAGAGAGAGAAGAAAGAGAGTTGCAAGTGACAAAATATGATTCTTGATGAAATGAAATGAGAATAGGGACCTCTATTTATAGGATAGAGGTTGCCTCAAAAAGGAAATTCAAATAAATGTTTTTTATGATAATCTAATCAATTGGCACACCATTAAAGAGATTGTAAGTTTTAAAAAGGAGGGAAAAAATATCTAGTCGTTGCACATCATTAAAGCGATGTCCTAATTGCTTGTGACTCAATTTTGAACTGAGCTAATTGATTAGACAAAATTCCTAATCAATTAGATAACTCAAAAAATTTCCTATAATAATTTTGACAATTTCTAATTCATCTGGCACAACTTCAAGATGTTTTTGAAAATATCTTCTTTAGTAAAAACAATTTGAAAATATATTATATGTGTGCTTTAGCCATGCGCTTTTACGATAAAGCCCTTTTGCTTTACAATTTGTTCACTCACTACTAAATTAGGAGGGTCCTTAGCATTTTAAGACATTGTCATATAATTTCTCTTTTGTAGGAACTTGCTTGATTAGTTTGAGATAAGGCTTTAGTTACATTCCATTTGATTTCCATCATTGTGCAAATCATCATCACAATATGGATAAACCATCATACCTCATTAGTCTCCCCAAAGATGTGTGAGCATCCACTACAATCAAAATTAGGGTTTCAAGACCTCTCAGAGCTCTTAGACAAAGGATCAATCAAGAAATGACATGATCCTAAACTTGTCTAAACCTCTCAAACATCCCCAATGGATCAAGAGGACTCCCACATCAAGGATCAAGCACAAGGCTGCAACATTCCAAGTGGATCAAGCCTCAAGATCGCCAGTGTCGCCAAATTAGGGTTTTGGTCGACCAGGGCCTCCAGATGGAAATTTTCCTCTGGGCATAAGCCAATGCTTTAAATCACAACCTAATATGCTCTAAGGGACATCATGAACCCCATCATCAAGTCAATTTAGCCTCAGGGGATGCATTCATAAAAAATCAAGAATTAGGGTTTCTTGACCTAATTCACCCCTAATTTGATTTTTGGGACAAAACATGGGCCAAGACCTCAAGAGAGGATTTTAGAGTCTCTAACACACTACATTTATCCATTTACAACAATGGATTAATCCAATAAGCTTGATCAACAAGTTTCAAATTCATCAGAACCACAATTAGGGTTTTGAGGAAAAAGTCAACTGTACCTTTGACTTCTGACCCAGGCATGCTCCCAAACCTTGGGACATGATTCAATACACCCTATAACACCCATGGAACATGTCCATCAAGTTTGATTTAGGTCAAGGACTTGATTTCATAAGGGATCGCACAGTTTGGAATTCATCTGAGAAAAAGTCAACTGTGCACAAAAGTCAACTTTGACTTTTTGAGATTTTTCACAATTATGGTTCTTTGACCCTAAAATGATGTTAATGTGTGATTGGAATCATCATTCATCAAGAAAAATCAAGAAAAGTGGGATAACTTATAAAAGGGGTAACCATAAAAACTTTGAAATTTTCTAAGTTATGGAACAAAGTGGCTAGGGTACCAACTTTGGAGGATCATATCTCCTAAACCACAAGGCCATTTTCCCCATTCAAAGTTGGATTTGTAGCTCTCATGGCCCTCTACAAAAGCTTCAACTACACCTCATTCCAATTCATCATGGATTTTGAGTTATGGAATGATCAAAATGGCTGAAAACATGAAATGTCACTTTTTCCAACTCTTAGTGAAATTTTCACAAAGTCAGAATCTGTCTTGCTTTTTTTCCAAAAGTAGAGGAATTTTTCACTTGGATCCAAAAAGTATCAAGACAAACTATGATCACACACATGTTGTATCATATGAGGGCTTTCCAAAATGGCCAAGAACTCCACCAAATTCCACTTATGCCATGAGATGGCAATATGCCTTGCTGCAAACTCTCATGGCAAGGCAGATTTGTGTATTTTACTCGATTTGGCCAATTTTTGCAAATGACAAGCAAGTCTATCCATCTGAACACCTCAAGGGGGGGACCAAGGAGGGACAAACACTGATCCATCAGCCTCCTAAGTCCTTAGAACAAAAGTAGCATGCCAAACCTAGAAATGCCTAAAAGAGGGACAAGACTCAAATTTTGGTTTGGAGCATTTAATGGATGCACCAAGGTGGCATGGACTGAGCCCTTTCCAACTGAATTCAGTCAAGACTTATCCAAGAACTAGGGAACCAGCAGCCTGTGCCCTAACCTCTAGTCAATGGCTAGAGGAGACTTGGATTCCCATTAATCAACATTGGCCAAACCTTTGCAGCAGTTGTCATTCACTATTGTAGCCAAAACAAACTTGCTCTACTATAAATAGAGCTCATTTATGCTCAGTTTGAGTACACCAAAGCACTACAACACTTGTTTTCCTCAAAATCTCTTTCTCTAGGAAAAAATACCTTCTTTAGCAAAGTAACTCTGAGTTTTTGAGTTAGAGAGCAATTCCACCATAGCTCATGATCCAAACACATCCAATATGTCATATCTAAGATGTCCAAACTCTCACAAGTGACCTGTAACACCAAAATCTCAAAGTCCCCTCTCAAAACCTCAAAATAGGACTTTTGTGTATTTTTCAAGCCATGTCTTGATTCAGTCACTTTCCAAACCAGATAAAACCTCAAATATACTCCAAATATCATCCTTGAATTGTCCCAAATGGTTCCCCACATCTGGAACACCATTTGAGAGAGTTGCTATTTTGGCCACTTTTGCCCCTTTTGCAAGAAAGAGCCAGTTTTCATTCCTGAGGTTTCCAGCTGGTTCCAACCACTCTAAAAGCTTCTAATGGATCATTTGAGGGTGTCCAAAGCATCAAAACATTTCTGGAACAAAGTACTTGGTAGATAGCACAAAATCTCCAAGAAGAGGTAAGCATAACAACTTGAACTCTCTGAAATATGCCTTGCTTTGAAGTTCACTGATCATGCATCTCTTATACATGTTATATGTGTTGTGTTTGCACCAATTTATCATGTAATTCATACCTGTACCAAGAGGTAGCACAGAAAATGTAAAACATGGCCTATTTCAAAACCACTATCGGGTTTTGAGGAGGATTTATTTTCTGGAAAAACCACCACCACCATTGGATTCCTTAGGAAATTCTAGGCCAGATACATATAAATTTTGCCTCCATCCATGGAGAAATGAGGAAGTTATGACCTTCACGTTTCTAACCAAAATCTTGCCTTGAGCCAGTGTAAGTTCCTGGATTGGCTGGAATTTTGGTAAAACAACAAGGTGTTCAATGCTGATGTCATGGCGTTGATGTTGCAGCATTGAGTCTTAGTACTGGGCTGTACTAAGTTGTGAAGGTTAACGATGTTTGATGTCATGGGCTTGATGTCATAACATTGCACTTAACACTGGGCTGTGTTAAGGTTGCTAGTTGCTGAAGTGGATGTCTGATGTCACATAGGTGATGTTGTAACATCAGACCTGCAGAACTGAAGCTAATGACAGCATGGGCTTGTTGTTATTAGGGTCGCGTATTAGCTGGAATTGTGTAGAGTGTTGACTCGTTGGATGAGAATATCTTGGGCTAGATATTTTCTGTTACATGGGAGATTTGATTGCAGGTTTGTTGGAGAATTAAAAGGTGGAAGATTTAAAAAGATTTTGGGGATAAAATCTGTTTTAAAAGATTCAGTTTTTAATTAACAAATCTGATCAAATATTGTGACAAATCCAATCCAAATTCAAGGAGCTATATAAAGCGCACAAGACCAAGGAAGAAGGTACAGAAAACAGATTGAAGATCAAGAGCTGGAGGCTTAGAGTCTAGGGTTTGTTTAGAGTACTTGTTATCACACTATTCTAGGTTGAATAGGTGTTGAATTTTCTGTCCTCTCTAGAAGCTGTGAAGCAATAGAGAGTTGTTGATTGATCGAAGCTAGGAAGCAAGATCAAGGGATCTCAAAGAGGTTGTTCTTTGAGTGTTTTAGGGGATTGAGTAGTGTTCTCATATCTAAGTGGTTTCTTAGGTAGAAAGTCACTAGTAGAGTATAAGTTTAGGAGATTGTCAACTGGTGTGTTGAGTCTGTAAATTATATCTACAAGTAGTGAATTTCATCCCTGGCTTGGTAGCCCCCAGACGTAGGTAGTTAGACCGAACTGGGTGAACAATTCCTTGTGTTTTCCTATTGCTTATTCTGTCCATTATTGCAGAGTGTGTTGTTGTGACATCGCACCTTAACATCACACGTCTGGTACCACAATTTCAATTGGTATCAGAGCAGGCATCCTGTCTGTCTCTGGGTGAGATCTAGGGAAGTTACTTTCTGGTGAAAGATGGACAAAGAGGTTGGAGGATTCGTCAACAGACCCCCTATCTTGGATGGCTCAAACTATGAGTATTGGAAGCCTAGAATGACTACTTTTTTAAAGTCATTAGACAGCAGAGCTTGGAAGGCTGTCATTAAAGAGTGGAAAGCTCCAGAGGTATGTGAGAAAGATGAGGCTGGCAAGGATAAAGAAGGCACCTCAAAGCCTAAGCCTGAAGAAGAATGGACCAAGGAAGAAGATGAGCTTGCCCTTGGGAATTCAAAAGCCCTAAATGCTATCTTAAATGGGGTTGACAAGAACATATTCAGGCTGATCAACTCATGTGAAACTGCTAAGGCTGCTTGGGATATTTTGAAGGCTACTCATGAAGGCACATCTAGAGTTAAGATGTCTAGACTTCAGCTTCTAACATCTAAGTTTGAAAGCTTGAAGATGAAGGAAGATGAGACTATTCATGACTTCCACATGAGTGTTCTTGAGCTGTCAAATGCATCCAGTGCTCTTGGTGAGAAGATGACAGAAGAGAAGCTGGTGAGAAAGATTCTTAGGTCCCTCCCTAAGAAGTATAAGATGAAGGTAACAGCCATTGAAGAATCTCAAGACATCAGCAAGATGAGAGTTGATGAGCTTATTGGATCTCTTCAAACATTTGAACTTGGACTGAATGAGGAAGAACCAGAAAAGAAGCCTAAGAGTATAGCTTTAGTCTCCACTCCTGCAGCAGCTAAAGATGATGAGTCCCAGGAGGATCTGCCTCAGGCTATAGTTATGTTAGGAAGACAGTTCAATAAAGTGTTCAAGAAGATGAACTATAGACCTAGTGTCAAGAACATCTCTTCTGACATCAGCAAGTCAAAAGAGAAAGATGAAGAGAAGATTGCACAAGATAAAGGAGTTCAGTGCTTTGAATGTGAAGGGTATAGACATGTCAAGAAAGAGTGTCCCACATTCTTGAAGAAGCAGAATAAAGGCTTGACAATTTCCTGGTCTGACACTGATAGCGAAGATGAAAGTGAGTCAGCAAAGCATGTTACAGCTTTGACAGGAATTGTTGAATCTGATGATGATAGTGATGGAGAAGTCACCTATGATGAGCTAGCTTCAACCTACAGAGAGCTGTGTTTTAAGAGTGCTGAAGCCTGTCAAGAAAACAAGTGCCACAAGCAACAGATAGCTCAGCTTGAGGATGATAAAGCTGAATTGGAGAAAGAAGTCCTATGTGTCAAAGCTCATCTTGAGCATATGACTAAAACTGTTAAAATGTTGAACAGTGGTACAGCCACTCTTGACAAGATACTCCAGTCAGAAAAAGTTGCTGGAGACAAAGCTGGGATAGGATATGTGGCCGAAGACAAAGGTACCTCAGAAGCAAGTACTTCAGGTCTAAAGAAGGAAGAGTCATAAATTGTGCCTCAACATCAGCCAAAGAGGCAGAATCTTACTCCCAAGGAAGCTGATGTTTCACAACCTAAGAAGATTGAGAAGAAGACTGGTCATAATCAGAAGAGAAAGCAGCCTCAAGGTGCTAGACAGTATATGCCTCCCCAATACCATAGGAGCATGAAGGCTGCAAGGTACAAACAGAACATGTCAGAGCAGATGTCTCAACATCAGGAAAACTGGTATGGATCTGGTTTCAACAATGTTGTACCTTACAATTATAGGAGGAGGAAGCCTCATCACCATGGGAGACAGCCTAGAAGACAGCATCGTCAGTTCAGGAGACAGTCTACCTATGGTAAAAGACATCAGCACGATAGAAGACAAGCTAACTCTGGAAGGAGAAGACAACATTATGAGTGGCAGCCACAGCTTTATCATCAAGGTGGGAGAAGGTTTAACCACTTCAGAGATGATAGAATCAGATGTTTCTATTGTGGAAGGTATGGACACATGCAGTACTCTTGTTACAAGCTGCATGGATACCCTTAGCCTCAAAACAGAGGGAGAAAGCACAAGCCCAAAGTTGTTAAACAATGGGTACCTAAGGAGAAGGGGAAGTGCTTATTGGCTCAGTTGTCTGACAAAGAAGCAAAAGAAGGAACTTGGTACTTTGACAGTGGATGTTCAAAGCACATGACTGGATCCAAGGAGTATTTGGTGGAAATCATGTCTGGGCATGCTAACAAGGTTGTCTTTGGTAATGGAGAAGAAGGAGTTGTAGAGGGAGTTCGAAGAGTGAAAAATCTTGTTGGACTCACTCTTGATAGTGTGATGCTTGTCCAAGGGTTGGATGCTAATCTGATCAGCATAAGTCAGCTATGTGATGAAGGGTACAAAGTCTGCTACTCAAAGGATGAGTGTCTGGTGACAAGTAAGAAGGATGAAGTGGTCATGACAGGAGTCAGAACCAGAAACAATTGTTATTCTTGGATACCCATAAGGGTTAACCCCACTGTGGATGACAAGACTGATGCTTTAACATTAGGTTGTGACATCAAGTATGAAGGGATACTGAAAGGTCAAACTGAGCTAATGAGCTCTAGGGTGAATCATTTTAAATTTTTAAAAGGAAAGGTTTTGTGGAGGGAAAACTTTAGTAATTGGAACCAAAATCAGGGGCCTTATCATATTAATATCACATCAAGACCTTCCAAAACCATCTCATCACAACGCCTCATCTTCCTAAATCTCAACAACATAGAGAGTTTTGTTCTAAACCTGGTCTGTTTCAAAGGAATGATGTCTTCCAAGAACTCTGAACCGGCACGAACTAGGGTTCCCTCCGAAAACTACCTAGGCAATGATGAACACGGTTCTGGTGCTCCTTCCGAGTCAAATAACCCTAAACCCTCCGCTACGAATAAAACTGAAGGCAGGACATCATCATCCCAAGCTGTTGAAGAGAAGTTTAATGTAGACTTGGAGTTGGAACAGCTTACCACCAAAATCCTGGAGAAGGGGATACGCGTAAAAGGGATTTCTGTCCCTCTAAGGCAAATGGCTGCTGAGAAGGTCGCCACTCAAGAGGACAAAGATCTTCAAAAGGATGAGGGTAAAGATCCTGATGTCAATGGTAATGTCAGAACATCATCCCCTAGGGAAGCTAGTCACAAGGGTAAAGAGAAGGATCTGGTCGAGGTCATTGAGATTGAGGACTCATCTGGTGATGAGAAAATTGGAAGAAGGAAGGACAAGAAAAGGGCCTCAAGTAAAGATTCTCCAAAATCATGGAGCAAAGTTGACAAGGAGGGCAAAAAGAGGAGAATCAGTAAAGAGTCTGAGTCTGAGAGCGATGCTCAAGACATCGACCCAACTGATAATCAAGTGCAGAATCACTATGGAGCCATGTGGAATTATGTGCCTCAAAGAAAGATTGCACTGGAAAGAGAGGTAGCTGCAGAAGACACTGAAATTATTAACCTCATTGAGTGTGCTGGTCTGCGAAGGACTGTGACGGGGTTGACCAATTGTTATGATGGGCTGGTCAGAGAATTCATAGGTAATATCTCTGAATCTATAAACAACAGCAAGAGTCGAGCCTTCAGAAGAGTTACCATCAGAGGCAAATGTGTATGGTTCTCTCCTAAAGTGATCAATGGCTACTTAGGAAGAAGTGAGGAAGAATGTGAAGAATTGGAAGTCTCCAACAATGTGATATGTAAAGAAATCACTGGTGGTCAGGTAAAAGTTTGGCCAGAAGATGGAAAGCTGCAAACCAGGTTGTTGAGTGTCAAATATGCCATTCTGCACAGAATTGGTGCTGTCAACTGGGTTCCTACTGGGCACAAGACCACAATTTCGGTTGAATTGGGGAAGATAATCTATGTTGTAGGGACAAAGCAAAGAATTGACTATGGCTCCTACATCTTTGATTACACTGTTAAGCATGCTGCTACTATGAAGATACCAATTGCTTTTCCCTCTCTTATTTGTGGGATTATCTTATCTCAACATCCTGGAATTCTACAGCATTGGGATATAGCTTGCACAAGGAAGCCTGCCTTGTCAGTCCATTCCAAATTGTTTGAAGTGAAACATGTTTCTGACAATGTCAAGACATCTGCTTCAACATCACAACAGCAGCCAGCCAAGAAAGGGTTAATTTCAGAACTGGAAGAGGCTTGCAAGGAGTTGGATGAAGTCATCAAAGTTAGTACTGAAAGGAAACAAAAATTTGAAAGACTTGTCATGACTCTGAAAATGGCAGCAAAGGAAGATGGAGCAGTTAACACTAGCAAGGATGATGAAGGACCTGGTGATAAAGGAGAAAGTGAGGAGCTCAGCTCTGATGAAGACTAGCTTACTACCTTGCTGTTTTTGGTAGTTAGTAGTTTAGTTTTCTTGTTTTGTTGTTTTGCACTTAATGTGCTTGCCTGTGTAATTTGAATATTGTGCTGTTTTTTTTGCACCTATTTTTGTTCTATGATTTGTTTTGCCTATTTGCTGACTGTGAGGCTAACAATGAGGGCTAGTTTAGGACTAACTTTATTGGGATAATTGTCTAATTATGGCTAAAAAGGGGGAGAGTTAAAAATTGCCATGAGGAGAAGAGTAGTTGCTGCTAAAAGAATAGTGTTTAGTTGAAAAGTAATGATGCAACTGTGGAGGGGGAGTATAGACAGCATAGTTGTGGAGCTGCTAGTGAAGAATTCATAGCAATTGGAGAGTGCAGCAAAGCAGACATCAAGGGGGAGATGTCCTGCACATTGTGAGCTACTGAACAGTTGTGATGCTGGTTCAAGTTTTTGAGGGGGAGCACCAATTGGCTGTTGTCAATAATGAAGATGGTGCTGCAGCAGATCAAGTAATGAAGACTATATGAAAATTGTCAAACTGCTGCAAGTTAAAGTTTCAAAATATTGAAGATATTCCGCTGCTGAAGTCTCTGAAGATGCAGAGATTGTTTTAGCCAAAATTAGCCAAAGGGGGAGATTGTAAGTTCCTGGATTGGCTGGAATTTTGGTAAAACAACAAGGTGTTCAATGCTGATGTCATGGTGTTGATGTTGCAGCATTGAGTCTTAGTACTGGGCTGTACAAAGTTGTGAAGGTTAACGATGTTTGATGTCATGGGCTTGATGTCATAACATTGAACTTAACACTGGGCTGTGTTAAGGTTGCTAGTTGCTGAAGTGGATGTCTGATGTCACATAGGTGATGTTGTAACATCAGACCTGTAGAACTGAAGCTAATGACAGCATGGGCTTGTTGTTATTAGGGTCGCGTATTAGCTGGAATTGTGGAGAGTGTTGACTCGTTGGATGAGAATATCTTGGGCTAGATATTTTCTGTTACATGGGAGATTTGATTGCAGGTTTGTTGGAGAATTAAAAGGTGGAAGATTTAAAAAGATTTTGGGGATAAAATCTGTTTTAAAAGATTCAATTTTTAATTAACAAATCTGATCAAATATTGTGACAAATCCAATCCAAATTCAAGGAGCTATATAAAGCGCACAAGACCAAGGAAGAAGGTACAGAAAACAGATTGAAGATCAAGAGCTGGAGGCTTAGAGTCTAGGGTTTGTTTAGAGTACTTGTAATCACACTATTCTAGGTTGAATAGGTGTTGAATTTTCTGTCCTCTCTAGAAGCTGTGAAGCAATAGAGAGTTGTTGATTGATCGAAGCTAGGAAGCAAGATCAAGGGATCTCAAAGAGGTTGTTCTTTGAGTGTTTTAGGGGATTGAGTAGTGTTCTCATATCTAAGTGGTTTCTTAGGTAGAAAGTCACTAGTAGAGTATAAGTTTAGGAGATTGTCAACTGGTGTGTTGAGTCTGTAAATTATATCTACAAGTAGTGAATTTCATCCCTGGCTTGGTAGCCCCCAGACGTAGGTAGTTAGACCGAACTGGGTGAACAATTCCTTGTGTTTTCCTGTTGCTTATTCTTTCCATTATTGCAGAGTGTGTTGTTGTGACATCGCACCTTAACATCACACGTCTGGTACCAGAATTTCAGCCAGGCCAAAAACAAGGCAAGCCTTGTATATTTGTGGTTGTGTTTCTATACACGGATGTATCACCACCCCGGTGGTAAGGCGCGCATGTTGTACACAAGAGGTCTGGGGTTCGAATCCCCCTTGCCCCAGACCCTCTTTTTGCTATTTTTTTTTCCACTTTTTACTATTTTTCATATTATTTTTAATGATTTGAAAAATTAATAACTTCCTCAATTTTAATTATTTTTTATTGGTTCTTTTTTCAAAAAATCACAAAAATGTTGAAATATTTTATTCCACAAAAAAAATCAAATTTATATTATTTATTTAATATAGTTAGTATTTTTGTGAATAAATTCATTTTTAATTGTTTTAAATATTTAAAAGTAAATATTTATTTTGAAAATCAAAACCAAATGAGTTCTAAATCATCATGTGATTAAAACCTCATTTTTCAAACCTTAAACAAAAATCACAAGTGGTTTATTCAAATCTATTTGGTATTTTTATCATTTTATTGATTTTCTTTAAATATTTTCTTTTAAAGAAAAACAAAATTAGGGTTTCTTTGATTTTCACCCTCACAAATCTTTTTCAAAACTCTTTGGGCCTCTAATAGAGTATAAGACCCAATCCCCTTTTAACCAAAACAATTTTGGGCCTCAGACATTGTATAAGTCCCCCTGCGTTAAAAGAAAAATCTCGGCGCGATCCCCAGTTCAAAAACAAATCATCTGGGCCTACCCTCGTGTTATAAGCCTCATTTCTTTTCTTTAAACTCATTGGGCCTCTAATAGAGTGTAAGACCCAACCCCTTTTTGAAACCACAATGATTTGGGCCTCGGTGTATTGTATAAGTCCCTCTGTACAGTTTTCAAAACAACGGTGCGATCATCGTCAAAACTTGGGCCTTTCCTTGAGCTGTAAGCCCCAACAATCCTTTCAAAATACTTTCTCCTTTGATTTTGAATCCAAATATATGTTGTTATCAAAACTTTCTTTGTTGAACAACTATCCAAACAGCATGAAAGCTCTACAACGGGTAAATGTTTATCCGCTTTCATTTACCGCTTTCATATGTATATAACTATATTGTGGGGCTGTTTCACTGTAAGTCTTCTTTCACAAACTTTTATATACTTGTCAAATATCCACTGTGTAATACTAGTATAGTTATTTAGAGTTTTCCCCGGCAACTACGTCTAGAACTAGGTAAAGCCTTGTTGGTCACTCTTAAATACAAACAAAACTAGATCCCCATAGGATTTCCAGATACAGTTTTCCCTCCTCTTGGGGTTAAGCAATATTAAGACGTGAAAGGCAGCATTCTCGATGAACCCTTTCTCAGACTGTCACCCTTAGACATTGTCAAAGAAACTCTAACTCCCTAGAGATGATCTTTTCTCCGTGAATGGCATCTCTTGAGTTTCTTCCAAATTCTCGGACTTTCCTGGCTTGATCTATTCTCGGTGAATAGCATGCTTGAACTTCTCTTGGTTTGGGGACCCACAGGCTTCCTAAAAACATCCCCTCCTCCTCTTGGGCGTTGTACAAGGACCCTTCGGCTTCTTAGAAGTTCCCATGCCTTCTCTTGGGCTTAATACAAGGACCCCGAAGACCTCTTAAAGGTATAGGACAGAACCTAGTCATCCTTTGTTAGAGCAGTCTTTCCATCGGTAAAAACTCCGGCCGTTGTAGGGTTGATACTCATCCCTTAATGCCCGTGCCTCCTCTTGGGAATTTTACAAAAGATAAAACTCTAGACTTGGACAGTGTAAAGCCTCTTGAGTCTCAAAGACATTCTCAAGTCCCTTTCAAACATAGGCAGAAACCCGGTATCTTTCATGAGAGTTCCCCATACTTGGATCCGCCTCCGGATCTCCAGAATCCACAGTGGTAAGACAGCATCCTCTTGGGCTTTGTACAAATGATTCTCCCCAGCGGAGCTAACCTTTTTAGACTCTCTTGTTGAGTCAAACACCTTTTAGCCTCTGTCTTCGACTTTGTACAAGACACATAAAATCACTCTCTTGTTGAGTATAAAAGACTCTCTTGCTGAGTCAACCTTTTAGCCTCAATCTCGAGCCTTGTACGAGATAGAAAAACACTCTCTTGTTGAGTATAAAAGACTCGCTTGTTGAGTCAGTCTCTCCTTTAGCCCCGTCTTGGGCGTTGTATAAGATATATACAAAATCACTCTCTTGTTGAGTATAAAAGACTCTCTTGTTGAGTCAACCTTTTAGCCCCAATCTCAGGCTTTGTACGAGATAGAAAGACACTCTCTTATTGAGTATAAAAGACTCTCTTGTTGAGTCAACCTTTTAGCCTCAATCTCGGGTATTGTACAAGATAGAAAAACACTCTCTTGTTGAGTATAAAAGACTCTCTTGTTGAGTCAATCAACCTCCAGACTCTTTTGTTGAGTCAATCACCCGTTCAAGACTCTCTTGTTGAGTCAAACCTTTTTAGCCTCCGTCTTGGGCTTTATACAGGACAGATAAAAGTACTATCTTTTTGAGTCAAACCATTTTAGCCTCCATCTTGGGCTTTGCACAAGATACATTCTCCCCAACGAAGTCAAAATCCCTTTTAGCCTCAACCTTGGGCTTTGTACAAGACAGAAAGAACATTTTCCCCGGAAAAGTCAAACTTCTTGCCTCCTCTTAGGCTTTGTATGAAGAAAACCCTGGTTGAGTCAATCAACCTTTTAGCATCAAAGTTGTGCCTTCCTCACAGCGCGCAAACATCAACAATTCCTCTTTAGAGATGACAAATTCTCTCTAAGTCAAAACCCTTCATCTTCACATCTTGGGCTTTAAACAGGATACAAACCACCTTCAGCTTCACGTCTTGGGCTTTGAACAAGACACCAAAACACCTTTTTTCTCCCATAGAATAGGAGGAACTACGATCGCTTTGATTTCCCTGTTTTGTTAAACGGGAATACTTAGGCATAAGATTACAAAAATCTTAGCGAGCATACTAATCAAAGACCCAAATCCAGTACCCCCATATATCAACCCAAAAGCACCAAGTCTTAACATCCTACCAAAAACCTCGCAAATGATCCAGAAATTGTAGTTTTAAACAAAATAAACTGAAGAGGGACCCACATCTTAATCGCATCTATAACCTAACAGACCGCTGTTCAAACTCAGTATGCAAGCAGGGTTAATTGGAGACATCTATTTCCCTTCCTTAATCAGCTCAATAGGATAAAAAATGAATCGAACTGTAGTACCCAAGCGATCATGATTCAAGACCACAAAAACCGCGCTACAGAAAAATGGCGCCCACCGTGGGGCCTTGTTCCCTTTCTTACAATCTTCGGTGGAAACCTGTAAATTCAATAAAATGTCACAGAAATGGCGACTCTGCTGGGGAGTCATTGTCTGTATAGGATCATAAGACTAGAGGTCTAGGATGATTAAGACAAATATATATACTGCTTTTCCTAATTGATATCTGTGTTTATTTTTCTGCTAATGGAAATGCGTGTGATGCCACATGTGGAAAGATTGTGTATACACCTAAGATAGGTGATGGCAATACGGGTAATCTTGCGGGGATTGAATCCCAGTTAAGAGTCCCCGGTCGACCATCAAACTCAGTGGAGACTCCCTTTGCAGATACATTGCCTATACGACTTCGGTTGTTGAAAGTAGTGTGGTCGACTGGGTTATCTGAGAAGCTAAGGTTCTTAGTAGGCTGAAACCATTTTGTAGTGCGGAAGCTATCAAAAATAGTTGTCACGCGATGCTAGCCTCATCTGAGATCACTCTAAGATGCATCAGCTCGCTGGAGATCCGCTTGCTATTGTTATCCCAAGAGGGGTCAATGATTTTACGGACAGGTACAAAAAATCACCAGTATAAACCTTTGGGGGGGGTGGGGTGGGGGGGGTAGAGCCTTGACTTCATGACACCGACCCTTTGACCCCATGTTTTTTCTATGTTTTTGTGTGCTGCATTCATACATTCATTTAAAAAATATTAAAACAAAAAAAATCTTCTCTTCTAGTCTCTCTTTTTTGAAATTAAACTAAGACAATGATTGCAAATGTCAGAAAAAGGAGATTGCCCTAATGGATTTCGGTAGAGGGAAAACTCACAAGTACACCTTCAAGGTTCCAAAACTAGAGGATTTAAGAGGTCTGGCGAGAATGATCACCAACCACGAGGCTTTCAGAGCCAAGTATTAAGGACTGCTGTCCGTGTTAAGGGTCTATGTAATTGAAGGAATCCTGGCTACACTGATCCAGTTTTACGATCCGGTCTATCGCTGTTTCACGTTCCTAGATTATCAGCTAGCACCAACACTGGAGGAGTACTCTCACCTGACTGATTTGCATATCACTGACCAGGCTCCCTTTTCTGGACTGGAAAAAATCCCAAAGGATCAAACCATTGCAAGAGCAATTTATTTGGATGAGTCAGAGGTCAGGACCCACATAACCACTAAGGGTGGAATCCAGGGTTTGCCAGCCCAGTTCTTGACAAAGAAGGCTTTATACTTTGCCAGTATAGGGAACGTGGCCAGTTTCGAGAGCATCTTTGTTTTGCTCACCTACGGGCTATTTTTGTTTCCCAACAACGATAACTTTGTAGATATCAACGCCATTAAGATTTTCCTGATTGGAAACCCGGTATCGACTTTGCTCGCAGATGCTTATCATTCGGTACACTTAAGGAATTTGTATAACAGAGGAATGATCACCTGTTGTGTACCCCTGCTGTACAAATGGCTCACTTCCCACTTACACAACTCTGCTGCGTTTTGGGATCAAAAGAATACTTTACGTTGGTCGCAGAGAATCATATCTCTTACCAACTCTGACATCAATTGGTACAATCGAATCTATGACGAGATCAGAATCATCGACCGTTGTGGAAATTTCCCAAATGTACCCCTTATAGGATCTAAGGGAGGAATCAATTATCACCCAATTTTAGTTCGTCGTCAATTTGGATACCCGATGAGGCATATCCCGCATAATGCTCATCTGGAAGGTCTTTTATTCAAGGAAGGAGAAAATGACAGGGCACTAAAGACGGAAATAGTGCATGCCTGGAAACACATTCACAGGAAAGCAAGAGAGTCTCTAGGAAAACCAGGCTGTGTCTCAGTGGAACCTTATCTCCACTGGGTACAAACTAGAGCTCTCAATCTGAGGATGCCTTACCCTTGTCAGGAAGTTCTTCCATTCAGGGACTCTGCCCTTTATTTTATGTCTGAGACGGAAAAACTTCAGGTTACTCTCAGCAAGGTTCAGCAGGAGAATAGGTCTTGGAGGAACAAGTATCGTATTCTCAATGTGGAGTGCAAGAAAATACAGCAACTGTTCAAAGAAAAGGATGCTCTGATTGAGATTTTAAAGAAACATGCTATGGAGAATCAGGATGACCAAAGGAATTTTCTCGCTCCTTTCACTTGGCAAAGGAATGACAACCCGACAAAGGCCGAAGAGCCCCGGTCAAAGAAAAGGAAAGTACCAGAACCAGCACCTGAGCTCTCCTCAAAGAGGACTCAGGATCCATAAGTTTAGACATTTCCTTTTGTTAGCACTTTGTAAACTATTGTATTTCCATTTCCGCAATCCTTTGAATTCAATAAAACGGGGTTTCCCCACTGTTTGATATTTGCAATCCAATTGTCGAAGTTTACTTTGAATAAACAAAAAAATGTACAATTAATATAACTGTTGCATATCATTCATCATTCTCACTTAACGCATTCTTCTTACCTACGAATCTCACGTTTGCGTCTCGATTCTAGAGTCAAACTGTCTTACTCGTAGAATACTCGGGCCAATCGTTAGAAAAAGATGGATGATCTCGAGGAAGAGAACAAAGAGTTGAGGGAAGAGATTGACACTCTAAAAGAGGATCTAATAAAGCTTCATAACGACATGCAAGCTCTAGCAGAAGCTCAGATGCAATAACAAATGACTGTGATCTCAGAGATCACATCAACGCCCATAGTGGAAAAGTATGATCCTAGGTACAAAATGCCAAAAGATCGTCCCTGGGGCATGCCTATTAATTATATCCCAGAGGGATATATTCCGCCGATCACTAAGGATCCGAAAACTTCGGCAGGTGTCGCTGGGCCTGAAGGTTATAAACTTCGGAAAGCGAAGATGCCAGGGGCATGACAGCAACTCCTGAAGGTTACAAACTTCGGGAGGCACCAAGCGTCTCGGCCATAATGACTATACCACCGCCTGTGGTACACACTGTCCCGTAAGGACAGATTCCACAGATACCCGCTAGTGGAAATGAAAGTATGTTCGACAGAATGAATGAGTTTCAGGGACAATTCTGGGAGATGCAGAAAGAACTACAAGCCCTTCGCGATCATGATCTATTTGGAAAGGACGCCGCAGACCTTTTTTGGTCCCTAATGTGAAATTTCCGCATAAGTTCCAGGTACCCGATTTTGAAAAGTACAAGGGTAACTCTTACCCTCAGAGCCATCTGGTGATGTACCCTCGACGAATGTCAGTTCAGACGAAGAACCAGGAGCTACTCATTCACTATTTTCAGGATAGTTTAACCGGTGCCGCATTAAAATGGTACATGGGTTTAAACCGCACTAAGATCGCCACTTTCAGAGATCTTGGCGCTGCCTTCGTTCAACAATATAAGTATAATTTGGACATGGCACCGTACAGAGATCAACTCATATTGATGTCACAAAAGGACAAGGAAACCTTTAAGGAGTACGCTCAGAAATGGCATGAAATTGCCGCCCAGATTTGTCCACCTCTTGAGGAAAAAGAGATGACAAAGATCTTCTTGAAAACCTTAAGCTCATTTTACTACGACAGAATGGTCGCCAGCGCGCCCAGTGACTTCACCGAGATGGTGGGCATGGGAGTTCGTCTTGAGGAGGTAGTCCGAGAAGGACGTTTAGTTAAAGACGCAGGATCATCAAGTAGTACAAAATGATACGGTAGTGCTCTCCCTAAGAAAAAAGAGCAGGTTATTGGGAATATCTCTCTCGGAAAGCAAAGGCGAAGGTATCAACCAGTAGCGGTGATAACTCCCGCTATCAACTCTGCGCCTGTTCCTACTGTAGCACCTCAAAATTTGCCCTCTTGCTTTTAGCTTTTACTGGCTTATGTTCCATTGCATTTTTGCATAATCATCATTTGCATTTCATTGGTTCTTTGGCATGGGATCAGGGTGTCTAAGTCAAATCCAAGGAGCCTTGAGCCTCAAGAGGTCTTAATGGGTCATCACCTCATCATATGATCAAGCTTGACAAGAGAATGCAGGTAATAACATCTCCCTAATCAGTGCAAAACTAGGGTTTTGGATTTCTGGAGTAGGATGCCCCAATGGGCAAGATCTTTGAGTTTTTATCACCTTAAAATTTCATATCTCATCTTTGTTAGACAGGATATACATCATATTCAGAGGAATTTGGATTTGGAGGATGTGCTATTTTCTCCTAGACTGAGGGTTTAAAACTAGGGTTTGCCATGAAATCAGTTTATTTCTGATTTCTTGGGAAAGACTTGATCTCATGGTATTTTACATGTCCTCAAAGGTTTAAGGATGGAAGATTGCCCATTGATTCATTTCAGAAGAGGTTCAATTGACCAATTGATTGGGAATCAGGCAATTTGGGGAAAAGTCAACTGTGTAGAGGAAAAAGTCAACTCCTGACTTTCTGAGGTCAAAATCATGAAATTCAAGTTACATATGTTCATTGGACAAGATTTGATCAAGAAATGATGGAGGAATCATGAAAAATCAAGAAATGTACAAAGTTGCCATTTTTAGAAACTTAGGGTTTCCAAAAATGGCAAGTTTGGACCATTTTGAACCACACTTTGAGGCTTCCTTTCTCCATAATAAAAGCTCCAAACCTCAGGCCCAAGTTGAGCCAATTAAAGTTCACATTCTAAGCTTCAAATCCATATAAATAACTCTTCCATTAGATCAAAATTGAGGGAGTTATGATCAATCAAAGTTTGGTAAAACTAGGTCAAAAACCAAGTCATGACCAAGCAAAACCAGGTCTGCGCGCCATAATTTTGTCAAACACATGGTGGACAAAATGTCAAGCTACTTTTCTCATTGAAGGAGGCCTCAAATGAAAGAATGTTGAACATCAAAGTTGTTCATCTCAATGTCCTCTTCAACTTTGATGTTGGACACTTTTCCATTTGAACAAGTTATGATGGAGTTATAATGGTCCAAAGTTAAGGGTATCATGTTGAATTCCATAGACCATGATGCCATGCCAGCCTACCAGGTTACACGCCCACAAACCAGTTTTGGTGTACTTGAGTTCATGGCCATTTTCAAGTGTGTTTGAGGTCCTATTTCAATTCAATTTCCATACCAATCTTATTCTCCTATGTTCCCTCTTTCATTTGCCACCAAAATCGGGCATTATCATCCATCCATGTGGAAGATTTTCATCCTCAAACATCCACTGTTGCATTGAATGTGTTGCTGCCAAGATGTTATAACATTGTTGTTGTTGTATCAATTGGTTCACACATAGCAAACATAACCTTCACACATGCTTGCTTAATTTGGTTAGACACGGTTTTCATCATCCATGTACATACATAGCAGCATACACTAATAAGGGAAGTGACAAAAATTGGTGTACAAGTAACCCTGCTGCAAGAATGCATCACCATCATCCCTTTTAACCATTTATCATCAACATGTCACCATCACATACATGAACAATATTAGCACGTGCAATTCTTTCTCTCATTTCTAAAACTTACTCAACACACTTTGTAATTGATCTTAACACCTATACATAACTTCATCACCACCATTCCTTCTAATCACCACCATACCACATCCTGAACCTCACCCACACCATAGCCAACCTCCCTAACTAACTTGACTCAGTTAGTTAGGGTGAACTCATTTAACCAAGCTCCAACTCATTTAACCAGCTCACTTAACCATGAGTTAAGCTTCTAACTTCACATATATAATCAAAACTCACTCAGAATTGAAAAAAAAACTTCATATTTTCACTCTCACTTCAAATCATTCTCACTTTTTTTCTCTCAAATTCTCTCTGCTCTCTTTCTCTGATCTCACACGATTCCATCACTTCCATCACTCGTCTTCATCAATCATCATCTTCAGTGTGGTTTTCTGGACAAGAATAAGCAAGAACAATCACCATTTCCTCAATTTCAGTCATCATTTATTCTAATTTTCAAGATCAAACAACATTTATTTTGCTCAAAGTTGAAGTTCTAGAAGCTCAAAATCTCACAAGTTCTCTGGTTTTCTCGATAATTCCAAGTTCTTCAAGTTTCAGGTTCCAAAATCTTCAAACCTTTCATGCACAATTTCTTGTCTATTTTGCTACTTTTGAGTTGATTTGAGCTTAGTAGAAGCTCCTGAGTATCTGGCTAGTTGATAGAGCTCCTTTGGAGTTTAGACTAAAAATTAGGGCAATATTCATCTCTTCGTTTCTCTTCATATGTGTGTGATATGTGAAAACTGAGCCTAGATTCTTGACCTACGTGACTTCCTCTTTATTTTGGTATGCGGTTCATAGATTTCTAGGACGTGAGAGTTTTGCAGGTGACGGAGAGTGGCCGGAGAAGACGACCGGAGGTCCTTCTCCGGCCGGTAAGGTGTGTGTTAGGGTTTAGGCCAGGCTTATATCATGACCGTCTGATCATTTTCATCCAACGAATTACACCTTGCCAATGCAATAAATTTACATGTGCCCTGCGCGTGCTCTATTTTTAGTCACAGACAATCACATGTGGGTGCGTGTGTGGTAGTTATTGTGTTATTGCATGCTGCTTCGTTTGATTTGATTATTTTGTTGATTGGTGATGATGGATTGATCCTATGGCCAAGATTGATTGATCATATTAACTGCACATACACCTAGACACACATAAACACGTGCACATTTGGACTTTTTTCTAATTGATATTCACACCCTCCTTTTAAAAAAGCCCAAGCGTTTTTAACTGGCCTTTTACTATGTCTGCACCCCCACTCCATTTCTTTTGTTTTTTATTTTTCTTTTTTCATAGTGTTTCATTTTCTTGTTATAAAAATAGTAAATCATCTCTAAAATTTCCAAATTAATTCATGTGACATCTTTATGCATTTAAATAATTTTCTATAATTTTTAATTCTGATTTCATGGATTTTTGCATATTATTCAATAATTTCTTTTCAATTTCTTTTTGAATGAGGTTCTTCATTGATACTCAATCTTGTACATTTTATTTCTCTCATTTCACACACTGTTTTTCATCCATTCTTTTAGAATTGGTTAGATAACACATCAAAGCATCAAAATCAATTTTATTTTGATTTTTAAAGTCATTTTATCACAATTTTTCATGTTCATCTTTTCACTTCCTTTTGGTTTGTTCAATGTGATCTTGTGAAATTCTTTGGCCATGTTTTCTCTTGAATTTTGCTATGAGTTTTGGTACGTGTTTGTGCTTCTGACTTAGGTTGTTTAGGATTTGTTTTTACAATTTTATCATGCGCTTTGATAGTTGTTTGATTCTTCATGATTGAAATTACTTGTGTGCACCATACTAACATGTTTTGATGAGGCATTTATGCCACCATTTTATGATTGTTTGTGCATCTTTTATAGGTCACTTGTATGATATTATAGGTCACCTTTGTTTTATTATAAGTCACTTTGATTTGCATTTGCATTTGATATGAGTTTATGCATTCTAATTTGAACTTTGACATGTTTCCATCTCTTATCTCCTCTTATGCTCTACATGTCTCATGTGTGTATTTTGCATGGCATTTCCCTCATTCCATTAGCATCTCATCAATGGTATGCCACTGCCCATATGCATTCATTAATCATTTCACATGTTATGCATCTCTAATATGTCACTTTGTGCATCTAATTGAACATGTTGCTCTTATACTTACTTCTTCTTTATCTTACTTCTTTTACTTGTATTCTTTTATCCATGATTTGTATGATGATTCCTAGGCATTGTGAGACATTTGTAAATGGTATGTGGTTCTGACCTTGATCTTTTTTGAAGCATTATTGCATGATCACTTTGCATGTCCACTCATCTTTCATCTATTCCTTTCATAGGTACTTTTATTTGATGTTTAAGACTTTGCTTGTGCATAGTTTGTGTGGGTTAGGTATTTTAACATTAGAGAACATCCTTAGAGCATAGGTTCTGACCTTAAATGATTTTCATCTCTTAGGATCTTTATTCTTTGGTTCTTATTTTGTTTGATCATTATTTGGTATCCTTTCCTTATTTCACTACTTGTAAATGATTTTTGAACTAACCTTTTCATGTAGGTGCTAAGGGTAAGTAAGTGTGTGGATATGTTTCCACATACACTTATTTCTTTCATCTTCTCTCGTATCTCTTTTAATCATTCAACTTGTGATCATGATAAGCATTTACATGCTTTCCTTGAATAACTTCTTTCTTCCCCCTTTTGAGTTATAACTCATCTTCTACTTTAGAAGTGAGTTGTTTAATTCATTCTTCTTCTCCTTTCTCTTAGGATTGGGTTTCTTAAACCACATTAACCATAGGAACATCCATGTATGATAACTTTAAGGTTTGAGTCTTAGTCCCCTTTAGTTTTCACCTTTTGCTTCCTTTTGAGTCTATCTTCTCATCTCAAAACAAAAATAAAAAACACTTGATAAAAGGCATAACAAATATTGTATTTGAGCCTTTCATGGGGGGAATAAGTAGGTGAGGGGTCTTCTTTCACTTTCTTAGAATGTTTATCATACGTCCCGTCTTGGGTCGATATGCGAGGCATTCTATCCTACGTGAAGGACTTAAATACAATATGCGTTGTAAACACCAAACAATCAAAACACTTCTTTCTAAAAAACTTCAAACAAACAATAACGTCTTTCCTCCGGGATTTCTCTCCTCATCTCGTTCACTCATTCCTTAAGGACTTGTCATGTTCGTTCTACCGCAAACAGGTAACGCCTAAGTCTCCTTACAGCGAGCTGCAACACCTAACTGCTGGAACGCGCATTCTGACGTTTCCACTAAAAAACACAAACAACTCTCCCTTAGTTGAGGGGAACTACGTCGCTCTGATTCTCATGTTCCCGATGAGATACGTAGGTAGTGGGGTAGGGCCCATTCGAGCACTTCTTTTATTTTCCCTACATTTGCTTCTCATTCTCTTTCCACTTCTTTTCCAGTTCTCTAGTGAGCAGCTTATGTCCAGTTGATAACACCCTTTGATCAAGAGAAGCAAGCGTGGATCCCATCAGGTACGATGGAAGTGTTGGGTGCTAACACCTTCCCTTCGCGTAACCGACTCCCGAACCCAGTTCTCTTGGTCACAAGACCATGCTCTTTCCTTTCCCTCAGGTTTACGCAGTGTTTCCTTTCTCTCTCTTGGGATAAATACACATTGCTGGCGACTCTGTTTCGGTGCCACTTTCACGTTTGTACCTAGATGAAAATCCCGGGAGCGACAGCTAGCGACTCTGTTGGGGATCGAACCCAGAATCTCTGGTTTCCTTAGCGAGTCAATCCTAGAACTTGTCTGTTTTTCTTTAATTGGGTGTTTACTTCGATGCTGTAGTTACTATTTTTACTGTATTTTTGTTTACTGTATTATTGCTTTACTGTACATTACTGTATTTATCGCATTTTTACATTACATATCATTATTATACTGGACTGTGCTGTGCTGGTTTTCTGTTTGGCGGGATGGGTATTCTGAGAGATTAGCCCATTACACAGGCTTGAGTACATACATAGGACTAGAGTGGATGGTAGTGTGGCCTACGTAGCATCTTGTTATGTATGGTTTATACGAAATCCACAACCAGATGAGGTTTTCTTGGGAGATGTTCTGATTTGCGCGTCTTGTGCATTTCAGAGTGTTAACCTAGAAAATTGTCGACTCTGGTGACCGATCATTAAGGACCTTAGTGGAAACATCCCTCTTCAGTGGTGGCAGTGGCAGCCCACATTCTGTGGCAAACCCATTCACACCCGAGGGCCCACTTTGGAACTTGTATAGGCTGGCCTTTATTTTTGGGGAATCAGTGAACGTTCTCTTTGTTTGGCGATAACATTGTATCCTATGGGCTGAATGTGCTATTGCTTCTCAAGATAGGGAATCCAAAACTGAGGAACTGTTGTTCTAGTACCCACATGTGAGTATGGGCGGGTGTTTACAGGTTTGCAGGTGACCATGCCTCCCACATACCCTGGTATTCTGGTATTTTCACAGACAGATGATGTAACTTTATTGCAGTCAGTGGGTTTATATCTACAGTATTATTCTCAGGTTTGTACAGACGCCGTGCACGCATTCCAGCACAGACACTTGGCACCTTGATACCATGCCTTTTGCATTGCATTATCATATCATAACATTCATGTTTGTCATTTCCAGGTGCTTATTTTACCTCTGATTCCAGTCAATGGGTTTGACGGAGACAAATACTAAGAGGAAAAACAATGTCGCTTACAAATTCCCAGAACCTACTTTGGATTTACTGCATAAGGTGATAGATATGGCTGACCTGGGTGTTCTCGTCCACTTCCAGAAGAAATATGGGAAATTGGTTGAGTTGGTCCGCAGAATCACAGAGTATGAACATGATGCTCTTCACACTTTGCTACAGTTTAATGAGCCTTCGTTGCGATGCTTTCTCTTTCCTGATTACATTTTGATTCCTACTTTGGAGGAGTTCTCATTTATTTTGGGGATTCCGGTCGAATCAGCAGTACCATTCTTTTCTGGTAGTCATCCTAGCCTAGAGGAGATCGCAGCTGTGGTACAAGTGAAAGATTCAGCGCTAAAAGAAAATGTGGCTATCAAGAATGGAGTCAAAGGGTTTCACTTGGAATTTCTTACCGATCAAGCTCAGGAGGTTGCTGGAGCAAAAGATTGGGCAGTTTACAATTCTATCCTGGCTTTGTGCATCTATGGCATTGTTCTTTTCCCTAATCAACAAGATTTTGTGGATATGCAGGCTATAATAGTTTTTGTTCTCAAAAATCCGGTTCCTACTTTGTTAGGAGATTTTTATTACTCTGTGCACTTCAAGAATGAGAAAAGAAGGGGGGTCCTGTCAACTGCTGTACTCCACTTTTGTCTGATTGGTTTCTGAAGCATTTGCCTCAATCTGGTGCGTTTGTGGACACGAGGGATTCTCTAAAGTGGTCTAAGCGGATAATGGGATTGACTGCCATTAACATCATCTGGTTCGATCGTAAGTTGATGGGAATATAGATTATCACCCGTTGTGAGAATTTTCCCAATGTGCCTCTAATTGGCAGGAAAGGGGGAATCAATTATAACCCGATCCTGGCCATCAAAAAGTTTGGATACGCTTCCAAGTATCCTCCCTCAGTCAGGATGTCGAGAAATCTTTGTTCTTTACAGAGACTGAAAATGAGGAAATGCTACGAGAAGTTGTGAACGCTTGGGGGCACCAGCGTAAAACGGGAAAAACAGTTTTTGGAAAAATGGATTGCAGATCTTATCCTAAATATGAAAGATGGATTGAAATGAAGGTGAATGAATTACTCTTGCCTTTTTCAAAGGAACCCCCTTTATATCCCGTAATGCCAGAGCAGCCTACCACGGTAGCCGTGGAGGAGAGAATGTGGTGATTCCTTATGTGGTTGGAGGAGGAAACAATATCTATGCAGTTCATGGCCATCACTTTGATGACCAACAAGATGATGTTTTCTCGGTACCAGGTGGGGATGCTGGTCTCCCGGTTGTTGTTGACCAAAGGATTAGAATGATTGAAGAGCATCTAAGAGGGGTGGTAAATCAAAATTCTGTGGGAATGGATCTGGATGACCTAGGGCTTATTCCAGATGTGAGAATTCCTCATAAGTTTCAAGTCCCCACTTTTGAGAAGTACAACGGCACTACTTGCCTCAGGACACATGTTCGGGCATATGCAAGAAAGATGGTTGCGTACTCCCGTGATGAAAAATTGCTGATGCACTTCTTCCAGGACAACTTGTCTGGAGCGTCCTTGGAATGGTATATGCAACTTGAGAGGAGCCATGTACGCAACTGGAGGGAGATGATGGAAGCATTTGTGAAACACTATCAATATAATACTGACTTGGCTCCCAATCATACATAGTTACAAAATATGTCTCAAAAGAGTGGTGAAAGCTTTAAAGAGTATGCATAGAGATGGCGCAAGTTGGCGGCAAGAGTACAACCACCCATGCTGGAGAAGGAAATACTGAATCTGTTCATGGATACTTTACCGGGACATTATTATGAAAAGCTGTTACCTTGCATGTCGGGCAAGTTTGCCGACTTGATCATGGTTGAAGAGATGCTAGAGGGTGGAATCAAAGCTGGGAAAGTATCGGGTAATGAGGGGTCATCTTCTAGTCAGGGGAAGAAACCATATGCGAATTACAAAAGGAAGGAGGAAACCAATTCTGTCTCGTCTCATCGAGGTAAACAGAAGGAACGCCAGAACTATAATCAGCAAGTAGCTTCAGTGACAATTCCTGCAGCGCTTCCACAGCAACAGCAAAATCAGGCACCTCGTCGTTATCCAGCTTGACAAAGTACGGCCGATAGGCATTTTTAAACGCCTCCCATGCCGTATTCCCAGTTGTTACAGCATTTGCTACAACTACAGTTAGTCCAGAAGAGGACCTTGGCCCCTCTTACAGGTAATCCACCTCTGGGTTATAATCCCAACGCCCACTGCGACTTTCATTCTGGGGCACCTGGACATCATATCGACGACTGCAAGGCCTTTAAGCACAAAGTCCAAGACTTGGTGGATTCTAAGGCGATAAACTTTTCAAATGATGTGCCGAATGTTATCCAGAATCCAATGTCGGATCATGGCGGGCCAAGGGTTAACGCTGTGTTAGAGGGGAATGAATCTTTGAATCTGGTTATGGATGTGAACGAGTTAAAGACTCCTTTGATGGTGGTAAAGGAGAGATTATTGATGGGTGGAGTGGATCCCGGTTGTGACAAAAATTGTTCAGAGTGTCTGATACAGACGAATGATTGTAGGTTGTTGAAATCAGGAGTTCAAAAGTTGATCGATGAAGGTAGGTTGTAGTTTGACAGATGTGACCAACGAAAAGAGGTTATTGGCAGCGATGTGGCTACCATCACTGTTCCATTTAAGACAATCACAATTTCAGCGGCGGCAAGACCAGCGCCGGTGATAATTACAGGCCCTGGACCCATTCCTTATGAGAGTACCAAGGCCATCCCTTGAAACTATGGGGCATAAGTTTTCGTTAATGGGCAGAAACAAGAGTTAAATGGAACGTCAGTAGCAAGTTCCAGCCTTGAGGAAGCAGGAGCTATTACCCGAAGCGGCAGAATCTTCACTCCTTTCGATGAACAGGCTGATAATTCTAGACAGAACAAGGGTAAACAAGCCGTAGATAATTCTATGCAGACCCCGACAGTGACTGACTCCGTAGTAAGGCCAGCTGATAGTCCCTTCTCCGAGAATGTAGACGAATTCATGAAATTGATTCGAAGAAGTGACTATAAAATTGTGGATCATTTGCATCAGGCGCCGTCCAAGATATCCATATTATCCTTGTTGTTGTGTTCAGAAGCTCACCGAAACGCGTTGTTGAAAGTACTGAATGCTGCCTATGTGCCCCAAGAGATCTCGGTCAATCAGCTTGAGGGGGTGATAGCCCATGTTAATGCAGGCAATGGTTTGGGGTTTACTGATGCTGACTTGACCCCAGCTAGAAGAAACCATAATAATGCCTTGCATATTTCTGTGGAGTGCCGCGGGTCATTGATGTCTCACGTGCTTGTGGATACAGGATCATCTTTAAATGTTTTACCCAAGAAGGCATTGATGAAGTTGGATACCCGAGGGTTGATATGCACGCCAAGTGATTTGGTGGTGCGGGCATTTGATGGTTCTAAAAGGGCTGTTTTTTGAGAGGTTGTGCTGCTAATCAAGGTTGGCTCGGAAGTCTTTGACGCCACATTCTATATAATGGATATCCAGCCCGCTTACAGTTGTCTACTTGGTCGGCCGTGGATTCACAGTGCTGGGGCTGTAACGTCTACACTCTATCAGAAGCTGAAGTATATGGTGGATGGACATGTGGTGACAGTTTGCGGAGAGGAGGACATTATGATAAGCCATCTATCTACTTTCAAATACGTGGAGGTAGATGGCGAGATACAGGAAACGTTATGCCAGGTTTTTGAAGCGGTAAAAGTTCATAAGGAAACCCCTGAGGAGGTTAGCTCATCTGAAATGGTTAAGCAGCTTACAATGGTTGATCAGTCGGAGATTTCTATGTCATCCCTTAAAGATGCACGGGCTGTAGTTGAAGCTGGAAGCTCACACAAATGGGGTCAGATTATTGAGGTATAGAAGAAGCAAGATACTTATGGGCTGGGTTACAAGCCACCCAGGCGTCCTGAAGAGCCTCCGAAGTTTTACGGCCCGGTTCATTTTACCAGTGCTGGGGTGTTCTTTGATAGAGTCAATGCTATTGAAGAGGATGGGGACAGTGATTGCGACATGGATAATTGAATCCGCCCCTGCCTGCCTGGTCAAAGTCCATGCAACTGGTCATCGGAGGGGATCATCCAAGTGACTGGACCAGAGTAATTGTCTCTGTTTTTTCTGTTATGTTTGATCCTACGCTCTGCCAAAGGCGTAGTGACTCTTGTTTGTAGGGCTTGAACATTTCGTATGCTTTTCTTTATCAACAATAAAGGAATTTTCGCATTCAAATATTTCTGATCCCTGTTTTTCTATTTTTCTTTTGTGCATAAAATCATATCAAAATGGCAATGTGTTTTGTTTGTTGCATACATAATGAAACATGAATCATCTATTATGCAGGTTACCTTGTTCAGATTCCATCCCCCATGATTCGGCTACGGCTCAGTATGATTTCGATAATCCCATATATCAGGCCGAAGAAGAGGCTGAGGAAGGCTGTGAACTTCCTGAGGAATTGGCCAGACTACTAAAACAGGAGGAAAGGGTCATCGTGCCGCATCAGGAAGAGATTGAGATTATTAATTTGGGAACAGAGGATGCGAAGAAAGAGGTAAATATTGGGGCTTCTTTGGAAGACAGTGTAAAGAGAAGATTGATTGAGATGCTTCAAAAGTATGTGGATATCTTCGCCTAGTCTTACCAAGACATGCCTGGGCTTGACACTGACATCGTGGTACACCGGTTGCCGCTCAAAGAGGGATGTACTCCGGTTAAGCAGAAGTTAAGGAGGACGAAACCTGAAATGTCTGTCAAGATTAAAGAGGAGGTTCAGAAACAGATAGATGCTGGATTTCTGGCTGTGACAAGTTATCCTCCATGGGTTGCTAACATTGTGCCTGTACCTAAGAAGGACGGAAAGGTCAGGATGTGTGTTGATTATAGAGATCTGAATAGAGCAAGCCCAAAAGATAATTTCCCGCTCCCTCACATTGATGTGTTAGTGGACAACACCGCTCAATACTCTGTGTTTTCCTTCATGGATGGCTTCTCTGGGTATAACCAAATCAAAATGGCCCCAAAGGACATGGAGAAAACAACATTCATAACACCGTGGGGAACGTTCTGTTACAAAGTGATGCCCTTTGGATTGAAAAATGCTGGGGCAACTTATCAGCGGGCAATGGTGACTCTCTTTCATGATATGATTCACAAAGAGATAGAAGTATATGTTGATGACATGATCGCGAAGTCGCAAATGGAGGAGGAGCATTTGGTAAATTTGCAGAAGCTTTTTGATAGGTTGATAAAGTTCAGACTGAGGTTGAATCCGAACAAGTGCACCTTCGGGGTGAGATCGGGAAAACTACTGGGGTTTATTGTCAGCGAAAGAGGTATCGAGGTTGATCCTGCTAAAGTAAGAGCCATACAAGAAATGCCTGAGCCGAGAACAGAAAAAGAGGTTCGTGGTTTTCTGGGGAGGTTGAACTACATTGCTAGATTCATATCTCATCTTACAGCCACTTGTGAACCAATATTCAAATTGCTGAGAAAAAATCAAGCGGTCAGGTGGAATGAAAATTGTCAAAAGGCGTTCTAAAAAATAAAAGAATATTTGCAGGAACCTCCGGTCCTTATGCCACCAGTGCCAGGAAGGCCATTGATTATGTATTTTACGGTTCTTGAGAACTCAATGGGGTGTGTGCTCGGTCAATAAGACGAGTCAGGTAGAAAAGAGCATGCCATATACTACCTGAGTAAAAAGTTTACTGATTGTGAGTCGAGGTACTCAATGCTGGAAAAAACATGTTGTGCACTCGCTTGGGCAGCTAAGCATTTGAGGCAGTATATGTTAAACCACACAACCCTCTTGATTTCGAAGATGGATCCGATCAAGTATGTGTTTGAAAAGCAGGCGCTTTCTGGAAGAATAGCCCGTTGGCAGATGGTTCTGACAGAGTACCATATTCAATATGTTTCCCAAAAAGCCATTAAGGGAAGTGTTTTGTCAGAATATCTTGCCGAACCGCCAATTGAGGATTATCAATCGATGAAGTTTGAGTTCCCGGATGAGCATATTTTGTATCTGAAGATGAAAGACTGTGAAGAGCCTCTACATGATGAAGGACCGGAGATTGGATCCCAGTGGAAGCTAGTCTTTGATGGGACTGTCAAATCATATGGTAACGGAATCGGGGCAGTCATTACGACTCCACAGGGTTCTCATATACCTTTTACTGCCCAGTTAGCGTTCATATGTACCAACAATGAGGTGGAGTATGAAGCATGAATCATGGAGTTAGAAGAAGCAATTGATTTAAGAATCAAAAACCTCGATGTTTATGGTGATTCCGTGTTGGTGGTTAATTAGATTACAGGTGAATGGGAAACTCGTCAAGCGAATTTGGTACCTTATAACAACTATGCCAGAAGGTTGTTACCTTTCTTTGACAGAGTTGATTTCCATCACATACCCTGGTTGGAGAATCAGATGGAAGATGCGTTGGCAACATTATCTTCAATGTATCAGGTGAACCGTTGGAATGAAACTCCCTCGATCAGGATCATGCGTCTGGATAAACCCGCTTTTGTGTTTGCAGTTGAAGGGGTATCAGATGGAAAACCTTGGTATCATGATATTAAGGTCTTTCTGAAGAGTCAAGAGTATCTGGTTGACGCGTCCACCAAAGATAAGAAAACTCTGAGGAGGCTGGCAGGAAATTTCTTTTTGAACAAAGATGATGTGATGTACAAGAGGAACTTTGACATGGTCTTGCTACGTTGTGTTGATGAACACGAGGCAGGCCTATTGATGGAGGAAGTTCATGAAGGTTCTTTCGGTACTCATGCCAATGGGCATGCCATGGCCAGAAAATTGTTGAGAGCGGGGTATTATTGGATGACTATGGAGTTGAATTGTTTCAAATATGCTCGGAAATGTCATAAGTGCCAGATCTATGCAGATAAGGTACACGTACCGCCTACTCCTCTGAATGTGTTGTCGTCACCCTGGCCCTTTGCTATGTGGGGCCTTGATATGATCGGGAAGATTGAGCCGACTGCTTCCAATGGGCATCGTTTCATTTTGGTTGCCATTGATTATTTCACGAAGTGGGTAGAAGCAGCCTTATACGCTAACGTTACCAAGCAAGTAGTAGCCCGGTTTATCAAGAAGGACATCATCTGCCGGTATGGAGTCCCGGAGAGAATCATTACTGATAATGGTTCAAATTTGAATAACAAGATGATGAAGGAGTTGTGTCAGAGCTTTAAGATCGAACATCACAATTCTTCTTCCTATCGCCCGAAGATGAATGGGGTTGTTGAGGCGGAAAATAAGAATATCAAGAAGATTGTGCAGAAAATGGTAGTGACGTATAAGGACTGGCATGAGATGTTGCCCTACGCTTTACACGGTTATCGTACTTCGGTGCATACATCAACTAGGGCAACACCTTTCTCGCTTTTATATGGTACGGAAGCATTTCTACCGGTGGAGGTTGAGATTCCTTCTTTGAGAATTCTGGAAGATGTGAAGCTTGACGAAGCTGAATAGGTGCGTTCCAGGTTGAATCAGCTGAACCTGATTGAGGAAAAGAGATTGGCAGCCATTGCACTTGGCCGGTTGTACCAGAGCAGGATGAAGAAGGCTTTTGATCAGAAAGTGCATCCTCGGTGTTTTCAAGCTGGTGAATTGGTGTTGAATAGGATCCTTCCTCCTCAAATAGATCACAGGGGAAAATGGACTCCAAATTACGAAGGTCCATATGTAGTGAGACAGGTTTTCTCTGGCGGAGCCTTATTACTCTCAACTATGGATGGTGAAGATTTTACATCCCCTGTGAACGCAGACATAGTAAAAAAATACTTTGCATAAAAGAGACCCGCTGGACATAAAAAGAAGATCCAGGCAAAAAAGGGGCATCCCGACGAACCATAAAAAGAAAAGGTTCGGGAAAAAGTTAGGGATAAAAAGAAAAAATAATAAACCCGCAAAGTTGAAAACCTGACAAGGCAATTTTGGCAAAAATGGGCATCCCGGTGGGTTGAAAACCCGTAAAGGGCGATCCAGGCAAAAGTTAGGGATTTGAAAGCAAGAGGGCGCTGTCTGCGTTCGATCTGTAAACATTTTTTGATACGCGGGAATTTCGAAGGAAAGGAATCTGCCCAGTCAGCCTCTCCGAAGGTCAAAGCATATGCGGAGGAGCGAGACATACGGGTCATAGCTGAATCGAATCATGATGGACATCTGTTCCCCACATTGCCAACATGTGTATTTTCTTTTTATGTTTGTGCAATTACCTCTTTTCAGGAATTGCCTCCGAATGTAAATGCCTATTTACAGGCCAATTCATTTAATAAATTTTTCACTTCAGTCAAAGAGCTTTCCATGTTTGTTTTATTTTTACTATTTGTTTGTGAAAAATCTGATATTTTGATAAGACATTGCATGCAAAATGTTAAGCTTTGCGAAGCATATCGGAAAACAGTGGAAATTGCTCATGAAATAGTCATTAGGATGATAATCTAGATAGCTATTTTGCGTTGCCTGTTGATCTTGTTTGCAGGGTAGCAGGATTTCTCCCCAGTAGAGTGCCTCTCCTCAGCACCTGAAAGATCATCATCCTCAGTAGAGCTTGATTTATTAATCCAGGGCAAGTAGTCGAAGGACTGGTATTTAGTTACCTCCGCAAGAGAGGAGATGCTTGTTTCACTAGCAGCTGAGTGTTCTAATCCCCAACAGGGTAAGGTGAATCTTTTCCTCAGCAGGTTATTACTCTCCCTAGCCAGAGTACAGAGGATTACATCCCCAGCTAGAGTGGTGGTGGGTCTATTATTCTCTTAGCAAATAGCTAGAAGTTGATACGTTTGTATTCCCAGCAGGAGACTGTTGGAGTATTTTATTTGGACAAATATGTTATTTCCCCACAGAGACTGAACGCCTACCTTCCTCAGTTGATCAAGAAAAGGTTGTCTCACCGACAATGGTTTGGTCTGATCCCCAACAGATGGTTAATTTTGGTGGTATCCCCTAGCTGATGTTATCAATCAACATACCCCAAGCAGGATTCGGTATTATTGCCTTGTTATCCCAAGCAGAGTGTGGTGGGGATCCTCTCGGTGGTTTGTTCAACAGTAGTTGATATCCCCAGCAGGTCTTAAGTCCAATCGTTATTGGCATTCTTTCAGATTCATGTAGAGGTCATTGGTAATCCCCAGCGGAGAGCATTTCTCTTTGGGCTTCACTTCAATAGTCCCATCCATCCCCAACAGAGTGGAAGTTCTCTCGGAGTTTTCATCTCCAGCAGAGTTTGGGATCAGGATGTTATTCCTGGAAGTCATCATCAGGAAGGTTTGTTAAGTCAGAGGACAATTTAGTTTGTCATCCCAGGTGGAGCTGCCTTGGTCTTCAGCATTTATTTTGCTGGAGCGCTTCTTCTGCATTGCATAAGCATTCTTGCATGGCATCCTCCCAAACGCGTAGCATTTCCATCCCGTATGGAGCATTACGCCATAGAAATTCAAACATATGCATTTTTAGCATAAGCCAGGTTTGATATTTGTGATCAGTATCTTTCCCCAGCAGAAAGAGACGACATTCAAGAGATGTTGTTTAGTATTACACCGCAACCAGTGGGCCTTTCTTACTGTTGTTCTTTCTGGTACTCCCCTACAGTGTTGTCTGGGTAGATTTCTCTTCCCCCAGCGGAGTCATCTTCTTTTCAGGTCGTAAGTCCGTTGATTCTACTTCCTGTGCATTTGCGACTGTAATCCCAACTTTTGGTTGGTATTCCATTTGTTTTCCTAACTTTTGGTTAGTATTCTCTGCTCTCACTCAATATTGGTTAGCTTCCCTTATTCCAACTTTTGGTTGGTATCCTTTCTTTATCCCAACTCTTGGTTGGTCTCTTTTGATTGAGGTCGCCTTTGGTCGGCGTTCTCGTTATTCCAACTTTTGGTTGGCATCCTCTTCGTTCATCCCAACTCTTTGTTGGTCTTGCTTGTTGTGAGTACGCCTTTGGTCGGCGTCCTCGTTATCCCAACTTTTGGTTGGTCTTCTCTTGGTTATCCCAACTTTTGGTTGGTATTCCCTTTATTTTCCCAACTTTTGGCTGGTATCTTTTCTTTATCCCAACTCTTGGTTGGTCTCTCTTGTTGAGTTCGCCTTTGGTCGGCGTTCTTATATATCCTAACTTTTGGTTAGTATCTCTTATCCCAACTATTGGTTGGTATTCTCTCGTTATTCTAACTTTTGGTTGGTACCCTTCGTTTATCCCAACTTTTGGTTGGTCTTGCTTATTGTGAGTACGCCTTTGGTCGGCGTCCTCGGTATCCCAATTTTTGGTTGGTATCTTTTGCTTCATTCCAACTTTTGGTTGGTATCTTTTCTTTATCCCAACTTTTGGTTGGTACCCTTTGTTTGTTATCCCAACTTTTGGTTGGTCTCCGTTTGTTATCCCAACTATTGGTTGGTACACTTTCCCTCATCCCAACCTTTGGGTAGTATTCTCTTTGTTATCCCAACTTTTGGTTGGTATCAATTGCTTTTGAGTCCACCTTCGGTTGGCGAGCACCTTATTTTGTATCTCCCCGCAGTGTACAAATTTCCAGGTTATTTTGGTATTCAAACCCCGCGTATCCCGATTGTCTGAAAGTCGTCGCTATCATACCCTCGGATCCACAGAGTTTGAATAGGGGCAGCTGTAGCACCTCAAAATTTGCCCTCTTGCTTTTAGCTTTTACTGGCTTATGTTGCATTGCATTTTTGCATAATCATCATTTGCATTTCATTGGTTCTTTGGCATGGGATCATGGTGTCTAAGTCAAATCCAAAGAGCCTTGAGCCTCAAGAGGTCTTAATGGGTCATCACCTCATCATATGATCAAGCTTGACAAGAGAATGCAGGGAATCACATCTCCCTAATCAGTGCAAAACTAGGGTTTTGGATTTCTGGAGTAGAATGCCCCAATGGGCAAGATCTTTGAGTTTTTATCACCTTCAAATGTCATATCTCATCTTTGTTAGACATGATATACATCATATTCAGAGGAATTTGGATTTGGAGGATGTGTTATTTTCTCCTAGACTGAGGGTTTAAAACTAGGGTTTGCCATGAAATCAGTTTATTTCTGATTTCTTGGGCAAGACTTGATCTCATGGTATTTTACATGTCCTCAAAGGTTTAAGGATGGAAGATTGCCCATTGATTCATTTCAAAAGAGGTTCAATTGACCAATTGATTGGGAATCAGGCAATTTGGGGAAAAGTCAACTGTGCAGAGGAAAAAGTCAACCCCTGACTTTCTGAGGTCAAAATCATGAAATTCAAGTTACATATGTTCATTGGACAAGATTTGATCAAGAATGATGGAGGAATCATGAAAAATCAAGAAATGTACAAAGTTGCCATTTTTAGAAACTTAGGGTTTCCAAAAATGGCAAGTTTGGACCATTTTGAACCACACTTTGAGGGTTCCTTTCTCCATTATAAAAGCTCCAAACCTTAGTCCTAAGTTGAACCAATTAAAGTTCACATTCTAAGCTTCAAATCCATATAAAGAACTCTTCCATTGGATCAAAATTGAGGGAGTTATGATCAATCAAAGTTTGGTAAAACTAGGTCAAAAACCAAGTCATGACCAAGCAAGACCAGGTCTGCGCGCCATAATTTTGTCAAACACATGGTGGGAAAAATGTTAAGCTACTTTTCTCATTGAAGGAAGCCTCAAATGAAAAAAAATGTTGAACATCAAAGTTGTTCATCTCAATGTCCTCTTCAACTTTGATGTTGGACATTTTTCCATTTGAACAAGTTATGATGGATTTATAATGGTCCAAAGTTAAGGATCTCATGCTGAATTCCATAGACCATGATGCCATGCCAGCCTACCAGGTTACACGCCCACAAACCAGTTTTGGTGTACTTGAGTTCATGGCCATTTTCAAGTGTGTTTGAGGTCCTATTTCAATTCAATTTCCATACCAATCTTATTCTCCCGTGTTCCCTCTTTCATTTGCCACCAAAATCATGCATTATCAACCATCCATGTGGGAGATTTTCATCCTCAAACATCCAATGTTGCATTGAATGTGTTGCTTCCAAGAAGTTATAACATTGTTGTTGTTGTATCAATTGGTTCACACATAGCAAACATAACCTTCACACATGCTTGCTTAATTTGGTTAGACACAGTTTTCATCATCCATGTACATACATAGCAGCATACACTAATAAGGGAAGTGACAAAAATTGGTCTACAAGTAACCATGCTCCAAGAATACATCACCATCATCCCTATTAACCATTCATCATCAACATGTCACCATCACATACATAAACAATATTAGCACGTGCAATTCTTTCTCTCATTTCTGAAACTTACTCAACACACTTTGTAATTGATCTTAACAGCTCTACATAACTTCATCACCACCATTCCTTCTAATCACCACCATACCACGTCCTGAACCTCACCCACACCATAGCCAACCTCCCTAACTCGCCCCTAACTAACTTGACTCAGTTAGTTAGGGTGAACTCATTTAACCAAGCTCCAACTCATTTAACCAGCTCACTTAACCATGAGTTAAGCTTCTAACTTCACATATATAATCAAAACTCACTCAGAATTGAAAAAAAAAACTTCATATTTTCACTCTCACTTCAAATAATTCTCACTTTTTTTCTCTCAAATTCTCTCTGCTCTCTCTCTCTCTAATCTCACACGATTGCATCACTTCCATCACTCGTCTTCATCAATCATCATCTTCAGTGTGGTTTTCTGGACAAGAATAAGCAAGAACAATCACCATTTCCTCAATTGCAGTCATCATTTCTTCTCATTCTCAAGATCAAACAACATTTATTTTGCTCAAAGTTGAAGTTCTAGAAGCTCAAAATCTCACAAGTTCTCTGGTTTTCTCGATAATTCCAAGTTCTTCAAGTTTCAGGTTCCAAAATCTTCAAACCTTTCATGCACGATTTCTTATCTATTTTGCTACTTTTGTGTTGATTTGAGCTTAGTAGAAGCTCCTGAGTATCTGGCTAGTTGATAGAGCTCCTTAGGAGTTTAGACTAAAAATTAGGGCAATATTCATCTCTTCGTTTCTCTTCATATGTGTGTGATATGTGAAAACTGAGCCTAGATTCTTGACCTACGTGACTTCCTCTTCATTTTGGTATGCGGTTCATAGATTTCTGGGACGTGAGAGTTTTGCAGGTGACGGTGAGTGGCCGGAGAAGACGACCAGAGGTCCTTCTCCGGCCGGTGAGGTGTGTGTTAGGGTTTAGGCCAGGCTTATATCATGACCGTCTGATCATTTTCATCCAACGGATTACACCTTGCCAACGCATTAAATTGACATGTGCCCTGCGCGTGCTCTATTTTTAGTCACAGACAATCACATGTGGGTGCATGCGTGGTAGTTATTGTGTTATTGCATGCTGCTTCGTTTGATTTGATTATTTTGTTGATTGGTGATGATGGATTGATCCTATGGCCAAGATTGATTGATCATATTAACTGCACATACACCTAGACACACATAAACACGCGTACATTTGGACTGTGTTCTAATTGATATTCACACCCTCCTTTTAAAAAAGCCCAAGCGTTTTTAACTGGCCTTTTACTATGTCAGCACCCCCACTCCATTTCTTTTGTTTTTTATTTTTCTTTTTTCATAGTGTTTCATTTTCTTGTTTTAAAAATAGTAAATCATCTCTAAAATTGCCAAATTAATTCACGTGACATCTTTATGCATTTAAATAATTTTCTATAATTTTTAATTCTGATTTCATGGATTTTTACATATTATTCAATAATTTCTTTTCAATTTCTTTTTGAATGAGGTTCTTCATTGATACTCAAACTTGTACATTTTATTTCTCTCATTTCACACACTGTTTTTTCATCCATTCTTTTTGCATTGGTTAGATAACACATCAAATCATCTAAATCAATTTTATTTTTATTTTTAAAGTCATTTTATCACAAGTTTTCATGTTCATCTTTGCACTTCCTTTTGGTTTGTTCAATGTGATCTTGTGAAATTCTTTGGCCATGTTTTCTCTTGAATTTTGCTATGAGTTTTGGTACGTGTTTATGCTTCTGACTTAGGTTGTTTAGGATTTGTTTTTACAATTTTATCATGCGCTTTGATAGTTGTTTGATTCTTCATGATTGAAATTACTTGTGTGCACCATACTAACATGTTTTGATGAGGCATTTATGCCACCATTTTATGATTGTTTGTGCATCTTTTATAGGTCACTTGTATGATATTATAGGTCACCTTTATTTCATTATAAGTCACTTTGATTTGCATTTGCATTTGATATGAGTTTATGCATTCTAATTTGAACTTTGACATGTTTCCATCTCTTATCTCCTCTTATGCTTTACATGTCTCATGTGTGTATTTTGTATGGCATTTCCCTCATTCCATTAGCATCTCATCAATGGTATGCCACTGCCCATATGCATTCATTAATCATTTCACATGTTATGCATCTCTAATATGTCACTTTGTGCATCTAATTGAACATGTTGCTCTTATACCTACTTCTTCTTTATCTTACTTCTTTTACTTGTATTCTTTTATCCATGATTTGTATGATGATTCCTAGGCATTGTGAGACATTTGTAAATGGTATGTGGTTCTGACCTTGATCTTTTTTGAAGCATTATTGCATGATCACTTTGCATGTCCACTCATCTTTCATCTATTCTTTCATAGGTACTTTTATTTAATGTTTAAGGCTTTGCTTGTGCATAGTTTGTGTGGGTTAGGTATTTTTACATTAGAGAACATCCTTAGAGCATAGGTTATAACCTTAAATTATTTTCATCTCTTAGGATCTTTATTCTTTGGTTCTTATTTTTTTTATCATTATTTGGTATCCTTTCCTTATTTCACTACTTGTAAATGGTTTTTGAACTAACCTTTTCATGTAGGTGCTAAGGGTAAGTAAGTGTGTAGATATGTTTCGACATACACTTCTTTCTTTCATCTTCTCTCGTATCTCTTTTAATCATTCAACTTGTGATCATGATAAGCATTTAGATGCTTTCCTTGAATAACTTCTTTCTTCCCCCTTTTGAGTTATAACTCATCTTCTACTTTAGAAGTGAGTTGTTTAATTCATTCTTCTTCTCCTTTCTCTTAGGATTAGGTTTCTTAAACCACATTAACCATAGAAACATCCATGTATGATAACTTTAAGGTTTGAGTCTTAGTCCCCTTTAGTTTTCACCTTTTGCTTCCTTTTGAGTCTATTTTCTCATCTCAAAACAAAAATAAAAAACACTTGATAAAAGGCATAACAAATATTGTATTTGAGCTTTCCCTGGGGGGAATAAGGAGGTGAGGGGTCTTCTCTCACTTTCTTAGAATGTTTAGCATACGTCCCGTCTTGGGTCGATATGCGAGGCATTCGATCATACGTGAAGGACTTAAATACAATATGCGTTGTAAACACCAAACAATCAAAACACTTCTTTCTAAAAAACTTCAAACAAACAATAACTTCTTTCCTCCGGGATTTCTCTCCTCATCTCATTCACTCATTCCTTAAGGACTCGTCATGTCCGTTCTACCGTAAACAGGTAACGCCTAAGTCTCCTTACAGCGAGTTGCAACACCTAACTGCTGGAACGCGCATTCTGACGTTTCCACTAAAAAACACAAACAACTCTCCCTTAGCTGAGGGGAACTACATCGCTCTGATTCTCATGTTCCCGATGAGATATGTAGGAAGTGGGGTAGGGCCCATTCGAGCACTTCTTTTATTTTCCCTACATTTGTTTCTCATTCTCTTTCCATTTCTTTTCCAGTTCTCCAGTGAGCAGCTTACATCCAGTTGATGACACCCTTTGATCGAGACAAGCAAGCGTGAATCCCATCGGGTACGATGGACGTGTTGGGTGCTAACACCTTCCCTTTGCGTAACCGACTCCCGAACCCAGTTCTCTTGGTCACAAGACCATGCTCTTTCCTTTTCCTCAGGTTTACGCAGTGTTTCCTTTCCCTTTCTTGGGATAAATACACATTACTGGCGACTCTGTTTTGGTGTCACTTTCGCGTTTGTACCTGGATGAAAATACCGGGAGCGATACCTACGTTTCAACCTCGGGTTGCTCAAAGCTAACCGATTCAACAACAATATCAGTAAAGGACACAACAACCTCTTCAGCAGGCTCGTTCTCCGTACAACAACAACCGCACGACGCGACCACCAGGGTTCGACCCTATACCGATGTTGTACGCCAAATTGTTTCCATTATTACTAGTCAAGGGACACTTCCAAACCAGGACTCCTCTTACAATACCGGAAAATTCGCCTTTTTGGTTTAAAGCGGATCAGACTTGCCCTTACCATCAAGGAGGACCGGGGCATAACATAGAAATCTGTCTCAGTTTCAAATCCGATGTACAAAAGCTTGTTAGGAGCGGGGCCTTGTCTTTCAAAGATACGAATCTGAATGTTCTCACGAACCCGCTGCCTCAACACGAGAAAGCTACAGTAAATTTGATAGAGGGAGAATCCAATAACATCTATCAAATTCATGATGTACTCTTATAAAGGGCCAACTTGGTCAAGATGCAATGTAGACAGAGCGGATACGACCATGTGCCACCTCATAATTATCACCAGTGTAATATCTACTCTAAAAACAATCAGGGATATTCTGTGGTGCAAGCAGCTCTACAGGAATGGTTGGATCTCGGATGGATCCAAGAGCACCGAGCTTGTGGAGTTAACATGACTTATACGAGTTCTAATGTCATTCAAAACCACAACATCTGTGCGATGAATGTCAACTTAGTGGCAATGCACTCAAGGCAAAGCCAATATCATAATCTGCCGCGGCACGATTACAATTCATGTCTGACTTGGTCGGTAAATAATCAGGGATGCTCTTTTGTACAAGAGGCCCTCCAGCGTCATATGGATCTTGGGTGGATCCAGGACTACCATGATAGATATCCTTATCAGATTAACATGGTCCAAATATTTTATATTCGTTTGATGAATACCAGCTTGGTGGAGTTACACGCCAAGCAAGTCCAGCTCGGTTTTCTCACTTCACATAATTATCTGAGCTGTAAGGTATGTTGTGAGAGTAACCAAGGGTGCTCTCTCGTTCAAAGAACTTTGCAACACTTGTTAAACCATTGGTGGCTTCCGATCTATATGGATGAAGACACGCAGCAAATCAGTGTGGTTGACGGGAGCCCTACTCGGCATCAAAGACAGGATGTTCGTTTTACGGAAATAGATCTAGTGAGGTTAAACTGCATTCAAAGCGGACGTGGCCAGGTGCCACCACACAACTATGAACACTGTAGAGTCTGCTCGGAAAATAATTAAGGTAATACCTCGTGCGAGCAGCCCTCCAGAGTCAGTTGGAACGCAAAGGGATTCAACAATATTCAGTGTCTGGATCAATCAACTGGATGCCAAACTATGTCGCTAATTAGATTAAGGATGTTGTCATGATATCTGATCGCGAAAGGACCAAAGATGTTTGTACCATCATCCCTCTACTTGACGAATCGAAGGTTCTTAACCAAGAACTGATTGAAGTTACTTACGACAGTCAGAAAAATCAGAAGGCTCCTGTAGTTATCTATCTGTTGGGACCGCTATCGTATGAATCAACTAAGGTTATACCTTACAAATACGGTGCAACAACAATTGAGAATGAGAAGGAAATTCCATTACCCTCCGTTGTGAATATTGTAGACATCCGTCGAGTAACACGGAGCGGTAGAAAAGGAACCTCAAACAGAAGTTCCTAATCCACCAGTCGGTCAATCTAGTGATCCCGGCCTTTCAAAGAACGATGATGAGATGTTGAAGCTCATCCAAAGGAGTGAATACAACATTGTTGATCAACTGTTACAAACTCCTTCAAAGATCTCTGTGTTATCACATTTACTCAGTTCCGAAACCCACAGAGAGGCTCTACAGAAAGTCTTAAAGCAGGCCTTTGTGGAACAGGATGTGTCAATACGATAATTCGATAGCATCGTCTCTAACATCACTTCCTGCAACAACTTGGGGTTTAGTGATGAGGAATTGCCAGAGGAAGGCAAAAGTCACAACATGGCGCTCAATATCACAGTCAACTGCCAGGACGATGCTTTAGCCAGCGTACTGGTAGATACCGGATCAGCTCTCAACATCATGCCGAAGTCCACTCTGACTCAACTATTATTCAAAGGACCTCCGATGAGAGGCAGTGAGGTCGTCGTCAAAGCATTTGACGGATCCAGGAAAATAGTTATCGGCGAAGTCGACATTCCAATAACTACCGGTCCTCACACTTTCCTAGTGTAGCGAGCAATTTTGGACGTGGTTCTCAAGCACTGTCGCTCTGGGAGGGTACTACAAGTCAATTCATTTTTTATCCTATTGGAGCTGATGAAGGAAGGGAAATAGATGTCTCCAACTAACCCTGCTTTGCAAGCTGAGGTTAAATAGTCAAAACTGTTGGTTTACATATGCGATCAATGTGGGGGGGCCTCTCTTAGGTTATTTTGATCGAGTTTAGACTTTTGGTGGGGGATACGGACTTGGATGTTTTGATGGATATGTGAGGATTTGTGACCAGAGGTTTTTGATGTGGAGTGCTCGCTAAGATTTTTCTTTCAATCTTATGCCTACGTATTCCCGTTTACCGAAACAGGGAAATCAGAGCGATCGTAGTTCCTCCTATTCTATGGGAGGAAATGGTGTTTTGGTGTCTTGTTCAAAGCCCAAGACATAAAGCTAAAGGCGGTTTGTATCTTGTTCAAAGCCCAAGATGTGAAGCTGAAGGATCTGTTTGTATCTTGTTCGAAGCCCAAGATGTGAAGCTAAAAGGGTGTTGACTTTAGAGAGAATTTGTCATCTCTAAAGAGGGGTCTTTTGTCACAACTGTTGGGTGACTGATTATAAAGGAGGATTACTTTAACCGGGATATGTGAATCCAGTAATGCCATAATTTCCTATATAGGGGATTTTCAACCTGAAGGAGAAGACTTTAACTCAGTTTAGAGCAATGTCATATTTCCTTAGGAATTTCTCATGCTAAAAGAGGGACAGTGGATGTAAATAATCCAGAGGCTTGCTGCTTACAGCAATTAGATGGAGGGTAAAGGAGTTATTTATGTTTGTATACTGTGAACGAGGCACAGCTTTGATGCTAAAAGGTTGATTGACTTAACCGAGGTTTTCTTATACAAAGCCTAAGAGGAGGCTATTGACCCAACAAGAGGATGCTTTTGTGCCTCGTATGAAGCCCGGGATAAAGGCTAAAAAGGTTGACTCAACAAGAGAGTGTTTATATATGTGTCTTGTACGAAGCTCAAGACGGAGGCTAAAAGGGTTTGACTCAACAATAGAGTCTTTTATACTCACCAAGAGAGTGATTTTTATCTCGTACGAAGCCCGAGATGGAGGCTAAAGGTTTGACTCAACAAGAGAGTCCTTTATACTCAACAAGAGAGTGACTTGTATCTCGTACGAAGCCCGAGATGGAGGCTAAAGGTGATTGACTCAACAAGTGAGTCTTTTTATACTCAACAAGAGAGTGTTTTGTATCTCGTACAAAGCCCGAGATGAAGGCTAAAAATGTTTGACTCAACAAGAGAGTCTTTTATACTCAACAAGAGAGTAATTTTGTATCTCGTACGAAGCTCGAGATGGAGGCTGAAGGTTTGACTCAACAAGAGAGTCTTTTATACTCAACAAGAGAGTAATTTTGTATCTCATACGAAGCTCGAGATGGAGGCTGAAGGTTAGCTCCGCTGGAGAGAATCATTGTATAAAGCCCAAGAGAAGGCTAGGGTAACTGTTTCAGTTGAGTGACAGGTCCAGTATGTTGGTTAAAAGAGAAAATCAGTTCTTATATGAGTAATGTTGTACTCATGGATTTGATCTGAGGACCGGGATTATTTCCTGTTCTTTAAGGAAACGGGGAATCCGAAGGGTATTGAGACTGTCCGAGTCTACGGTTTTTATCTTTTGTACTATACTTAGAAAACAGTAGTAGTAAGATCTAGACTCTTTGAAAGACTGTTCTATTAAGATGACTAATTTCTGTTCCTATACCTTTAGGAGGTCGTCGGGACAATTTGTACGAAGCCCAAGAGGAGGCGAGAAAAACTTTTAAGAAGTCGAGAGACAATTTGTACTAAGCCCAAGAGGAGGCTATCTTCCCGGAGGAAGAATCTTTATACGAAGCCTAAGAGGAGGTTGTGAAAACTTCTAAGAAGCCGACGGGTCCGTGTACAATGCCCAAGAGGAGGCGGGGATGCTTTTAGGAAGCCTGGGGGTCCTTGCACTAAGCCCAATAGGAGGCTGATGAACAGTTCTAGAAGGGGTTTCACTTGGAACATTGGCCTTCTGTATATGAACTGTTCAGGGGGGAGATTTCTTAGATCTAGTTATCTAAAATTGTTGTAAAAGAAAATTTTCAGGGTTAAGGTATATCCGGGTGAACGTCGGAGGTAAAGAGATGAGGTTTTACCTAGTTCTAGACGTAGTTGCCGGGGAAACTCTAAATATCTATACTATTATTACACAGTTTATATGAGTTTGTGAAAGAAGACTTACAGTGAAATAGCCCCACAATACAGTTATATACATATGAAAGCGGTAAATGAAAGCGGGTAAATACTTACTCGGTTGTAGAGCTTCCATGCTGTTTGGTTAGTTTGTTCAACAAAGAAAGCTTTGATAACAATATTATATTCAAAATCAAAGGAGAAAGTGCTTTGCAAAGATTGTTGGGGCTTACAGCTCAAGGAGAGGCCCAGGGTTTTATCAGTGATCGCACTGTCGTTTTGTACAGGGACTTATACAATTGACTGAGGCCCAAGAAAGGTTTTCTGTACAAAGGGGGTGGGTCTTACACTCTCTCAAGAGGCCCAAAATGATTGAGAGAAAATGAAATGGGGCTTAGAACACGAGGGTAGGCCCAAATGATTTGATTTTTGAACTGGCGATCACGCTGAGGTTTTCTCTTAACACAGAGGGACTTATACAACATCTGAGGCCCAAAATTATTTTGGTTAAAAGGGGATTGGGTCTTACACTCTATTAGAGGACCATAGGTGTTTAAAGAAAAATAATGGGGCTTATAACACGAGGGTAGGCCCAAGGGTTGGATTTGTTAGAAAGGCGACGACCGCGCCGAATTTTTTTGACGGTATCGGGACTTATACAATACACTGAGGCCCAAATTATTTTGGTTTTTTCTGAAAGGGTTGGGTCTTACACTTTACTAGAGGCCCAAAGGGTTTGAAAAAAGTTTGATGAGGGTTGAATTAATCAAAAACCCTAATTTGTTTCCAAAATGTATTTTAATTGAATAAAAATTCAATTAAAATGATCAAAATTATTAAACATGTGGAAAACAAATTGTGATCTTGGATTAATGTTTCAAAAATCAAGTTTTGACCTACAAAATGATTAGAAGTCATTAAAATTTGCAAAATCAAGAAGGAAAAAATATTTTAAATGTCAAAAACAATTAAAATATTAATTCTTTGCAAAAATATCAATTATATGAAATAAATAATATTTTTGGGATTTTTTTGTAAAATACAATATTTTAACATTTTTGTGAATTATTAAAAAAAGAATCAACTCAAAATCATTAAAACTCATAAAGAAATTAATTTTTGAATCAATTAAATAAAAATCACAAAATTCAAATATTCAAATATTTGAAAAAGGGCGCCAAGAACATGGCAAGAACACGCGCCCTTCCTCTGTTTCTGCAGATTTGTGTTTTCTGTCCAATCTCACTATATACTTGATTATATCATGCAATCTACATATCAATCTACTAGTTTCAACCTCACGATCATGTATATGGTCTTTAATTTCATTTATTTTAAACATGGAATAAGAAATCAAAGAGAAACCTCAAGAACCCTAAAATTTGCATGAAGGTTCAGAAATTCCATACACGATTCAAACACTGCAATTGATTGAGGGAAAACACTCTATGCATGATTATGAATATATGGCCAAATTATTTTGCAGCAAAAATTGCATGGATCATAGAGTTAGAAGAGCTCATGCTTACCACTTGCAGCTAGTGATCGTGTTTTGTGTTAGAGGTGTTACAACTTGGTTCCAAGGTTATGGACAGCTTCCCTAGGTGCTATGGAGTGTGTCTGGATGCTTGGAATGGATTGAAATGATCTGGAACTTGAGATGGTACCCCAACTGCAAATATGTCAAAGGCTTGAGCAATTGGCTGCTGATTTTGTGATTTTGGTGTTCTAGATGTTATGTGAGTGTTTGGATCACTTCTATATGATGTTTATGAGGTGCGTGTGTGATTGGTTTGGTTGGAATAGCTCTTAAACTCAAAACCCGATAGTGACTTGCCTTTGAAGGAAAAATTGGAGTGAAGAAGGAGATTTTGAGGAAAGCATCTGTTTGATGGCTTTGGTGTACTCAAACTGAGCACAAATGAGCTCTATTTATAGTAGAGCAAGTTATTTTTGGGATCAATAGTGAATGGCAACTGCAGCAGAGGTTTGGCCAATGTTGATCAATAGGAATCCAAGTCTCCTCTAGCCATTGACTAGAGGTTAGAGCACAGAGCTGTGGTTCCCTAGTTGTTAGATGAATCTTGACTGAATTCAGTTGCAAATGTGTTAGTCCATGCCACCTTGGTGCATCCATTAAATGCTCCAATCCAAAATTGGAGTCTTGTCCCTCTTTTAGGGATTTCTAGGTTTGGCATGCTACTTCTTGTTCCAAAGACTTTGGAGGCTTGGATTAGTGTTTGTTCCCTTTAGATTTGATCCTCAGATGTGTCCAAAGTGATGACAAGGCTTGGAATTATCTGATTTTTCCAAATCGAGCAAAAGTACAAAATTCTGCCTAGCCTTGGCAGTTTTCAGCAAGGCATATTGCCATTGTCATACCTCATGGCTCAAGTGGAATTTGATGGAGTTCTTGGCCATTTTGGAAAGCCCTCATATGACACAATAACTGTTTTATCATAATTGGTTTTGATACTTTTTGGATCGAAGTGAAAAATGCCCCTACATTTGGAAAAAAGTGAAGGCAGATTCTGACTTAGTGAAAATTTCACTAAGTGTTGGAAAAAAGTGACATTTTCACTTTTCTTGATTTTGATCATTCCATAACTTGAAATCCATGGGGAATTGGAATGAGTGGTAGTTGAAGCTTTTGTAGAGGGCCATGAGAGCTACAAATCCAGCTTTGGATAGGGAAAAATGGCTTTATGGTTTAGAAGTTATGATCCTCCAAAGTTGGTACCCTAGCGATTTTGTTCCATAACTTAGAAAATTTTCTAAGTTTTTTATGGTTACCCAATTTTCAAGTTATCCCACTTTTCTTGATTTTTCTTGATGAATGATGATTCAAATCACACATTAACATCATTTTAGGGTTAAAAAACCATAATTTTGAAAAATCTCAAAAAGTCAAAGTTTGACTTTTGTGCACAGTTGACTTTTTGTCAGATGAATTCCAAACTGTGCGATCCTTTATGAAATCAAGTCCTTGACCTAAATCAAACTTTATGGACTGATTTCATAGGGGTTATAGGGTGTATTGAATCATGTCCTAGGGTTTGGGAGCATGTCCTGGTCAAAAGTTAAAGGTACAGTTGACTTTTCTCGCGAAACCCTAACTGTGGTTCAGATGAAATTGAAACTTGTGGCTCAAGCTTCTTGGATTAATCCATTGTTGTAAATGGATCAATGTAGTGTATTAGAGACCCTCAAATCCTCTCTTGAGGTCTTGGCTCATGATTTGTCCCAAAAGTCAACTTAGGGGTGAATTAGGTCAAGAAACCCTAATTCCTGATTTTTGATGTATGCATCCCCTGAGGCTAAATTGACTTAGTGATTGGGTTTATGATGTCCCTTGGAGCATCATAGGTTATTCCTTGAAACATTGGCTCATGCCTAGAGGAGAATTTCCATCTGGAGGCCCTGGTCGACCAAAACCCTAATTTGGTGACACTGGCGATCTTGAGGCTTAATCCACTTAGGAGGAAGCAGCCTTGTGCTTGATCCTTGAAGTGGGAGTCCTCTTGATCCTTTGTGGATGTTTGAGAGGCTAGACAAGTTGAAGATCAAGTCATTTCTTGATTGATCCTTTATCTAAGAGCTCTGAGAGGGCTTGAAACCCTAAGTCTGATTGTAGTGGATGCTCACCCATCTTTGGGGAGACTAATGGTTTATCCATATTGTGATGATGATTTGCACAATAATGGGAAATCTTTGTGGTCAAAATTTGAGGTATGACAGATGCCCCTATTTAATCTTCTTGGACCCGAAGGTTTGAATGGCGAAGGTATTCGGGCATTCGTGGTGCAAGAGGATTAAATATCGGAATACCCGAAATTTTGATGGTGGTTGGGAATGGTAGTTCACCCATCCTTCTTCTTTTGCTAAGCGATGATGCTTAGAAAAGGTAAACTTCCCCTCGATCCTGGTCTTCAGCCAAGGAACTAGTCTCAGTTTCTGATATAAACCTCCCTTCGATCCTGGTTTCCTACCAAGGAATTGGTATTAGTTTTTGACATAAACTTACCCTCGATCCTGGTTTCCAACCAAGGAACTAATCTAAGTTTCTGGAATAAACCTCCCCTCGATCCTGGTTTCCTACCAAGGATCTGGTCTCAGTTTCTGATGTAAACTTCCCCTCGATCCTGGTTTCCAACCAAGGAACTGGTCTAAGTTGTTGATGTAAACTTCCCCTCGATCCTGGTTTCTTACCAATGAACTGGTCTAAGTTTCTTTTGTCTAAAAACTTTATTGACAACGGACACTATGTGTAGCAGTTTTCCTCAAACTTCTCGCCGAATTTTCCTGGGGAGATGCCATTTGATGGAAAAAGTGGTGGGGAAAACGAGTCCCTTGAGAGACTGCTTTCGCTTAGGGTTACCACATCATACTTTTCTCGGGATCTTCTTGGAGAAATGCCACATGATGTGATCCAATTTTGAGGTACCGATGACCTTTTCGTCAGCGAATTTTCCGAAGAAGAACTGTTGTATTGCCAAATCTTTGATTAAGAGGCTTTCTCTGGGGATTTTCCTTAATCCAGGAAAGCGAAGATATCATCTTCAATGGCGAAGAGTGACGTTTGTCGAAAGCTCTCTGGCTTCTCAGAGGTTCAAGTTATCAAAGTGGTCAAGGGACCGCTTTCAATCCAGAAATAAACTGGAGGAGAGATTGTTCAGACCCGACGTTTCTTGACAAGGAAATAACTGACAACTCGATTGAGAGGACTCTTATCACTAGGGGACAAGACCGACTAGAGAGATAGTGATGTAATATGAATACGAATGTAAATCAATAATGCATGTATGTATATGCGGACAAAATTGACGCGGCATACTGACTAATGGATGAACACGACTGGATACTCGGCCATCGCGGGGCGAAGAAGTACCGCTTGTCCAAAAGTAGCAATTCTGCCTTGCTTATGAGAAGTAGTCCCTGCGGGGAACAGCCTTTGGTCGGGCTTAGGAGATAAGGACTCGGCTGAAGGTATCGGACAAAATATTTGCATCTGACACAGCTGATCCTTCATTCAGGCGTGCTGGTTTAGAAGGAATACCTTGATTCTGCACTTTGAAGCTCGATTACTTTTGGAAAAGCAATCGATGTTCTTTCGCTGTTCAACGGTCAAAAGGAATTGCCATCTTTGTTTTAAAAGCAGAAAAACTTGACAAGTAAAATTCATTTTTGTTTTATTTCAAGAATCGTTAATCATGTTAAAACGTCGTTTTGTAAAGCTAAAACAAATAAGAATTGCAAACAAAAGCACAAGGGCTCAAATTTTATTGATAGGATGCAAATCAGCCAAGCGCGTGATTCCATAGAGTATTTACAAAGTTAGAAAAAGGTAATTTATGGGGAAAAGGGCTATGTTGAAACATAACGACCGCTATCCTTCTACCAACTTTGAATTCCGGGCATCCTGAGCTTCTGTCGAAGATGACCTTGTCTGGAAGTTTTCCTGATGGATGATGTAACTATTGCTGAGGGACTTGCCCCTGTTGGACCTAGTTACTTGCCATTATCCCTAATTTTTGTCAGGATTGTACTGTGAGGTTTCCAATCCACCGGGATGATTTTTGATTATGTCTCTAATTTTTTCCCTGACCGCCCTTTCGGGTTTTTAATCCACCGAGACGTTTTTTTTAGGCGAAGTATTTCTTGACTACATCAACATTTGTGGGGTAGGCAAATTCCTCTCCGTCCATGGTTGCAAGTCTCAAGGCACCACCTGAGAAAGCTTTCTTAACCACATAGGGGCCGTCATAATTCGGAGTCCATTTGCCCCGAGAATTAGTGAGAAATGATTGTATCTTTTTTAGCACAAGGTCTCCTTTCCTGAAGACGCGAGGTTGAACCTTTTTGTCAAATGCCTTCTTCATTCTTTGTTGATACAACTGACCATGGCATAGTGCCGTGATTCGCTTCTCCTTGATCATATTTAGTTCGTCGTGTCGACTTTGGCACCATTCAACTTCTGTTAGCTTAGCTTCCATCAATACCCAGATCGATGGGATCTCTACTTCTATGGGGAGCACTGCTTCCATGCCATATACTAGAGAGAAAGGGGTTGCCCCTATTGAAGTGCGGACAAATGTGCGATAACCGTGAAGAGCAAAAGGTAGCATCTCATGCCAATCTTTGTAGGTTACAACCATCTTCTGAACAATCCTCTTAATGTTCTTGTTAGCCGCTTCTACCGCTCCGTTCATCTTGGGTCGGTAGGGAGATGAGTTATGGTGTTCGATCTTGAACTCTGCACATAACTCTTTCATCATCTTATTGTTCAAGTTGGATCCATTATCAGTAATGATCTGGCTTGGAACACCATAACAACAGATGATATTGTTTTTGATAAATCGTACCACCACTTGTCGGGTTACATTAGCATATGACGCCGCTTCGACCCACTTGGTGAAGTAGTCAATGGCTACCAGGATGAACCGATGTCCGTTTGAAGCCTTGGGCTCAATCACGCCAATCATGTCGATTCCCCGTATGGAAAAAGGCCATGGGGAAGAGAGAACTTTGAGATGTGTTGGCGGTACATGGATTTTGTCTGAGTATATCTGACACTTGTGACACTTCCTCATGTACTTGTAGTAGTCGGATTCCATGGTCAACCAGTAGTACCCTGCTCTCGGAATTTTTCTGGCCATTGTGTGTCCGTTGGCATGAGTGCCAAAGGATCCTTCGTGAATTTCTTTTATCAGCATGTTTGCTTCTGGTCTGTCCACGCATTGAAGCAAGACCATGTCAAAATTCTGCTTATAGAGTGTATCACCGCTCAGGAAGAAGCTGCCAGCCAGCCTTCTGAGGGTTTTTCTGTCCTTCCTTAGTGTCCCAGGTGGGTATTCTTGTTTCTGAAGGAAGCATTTGATATCGTGATACCAAGGTTTGTCGTCTATGACTGCTTCAATCGTGAAGATGTAAGCAGGCCGTTCTAGGCGCATTATGTCGATCTTAGGTAGGTCAGTCCATTGACCTACACTAATCATGGAAGAGAGTGTGGCTAATGCATCAGCCATGTGATTCTCCTCACGAGGGATATGATGAAACTCGACTCTGTTGAAGAAAGGTAACAACCTTCTTGTGTAATCTTTGTACGGAATCAGTCCTGATTGGTATGTGTTCCAATCTCCTTTGATTTGATTGATAACCAGGGTTGAGTCGCCATATACATCCAAGTTCTTGATCCTTAAGTCGATAGCTTCTTTGAGACCCATGATACAAGCTTCGTATTCAGCCTCATTGTTCGTACACTTGAACGTAAGTCTGGCGGTGAAAGGAATATGGGTACCCTGAGGTGTTATGATGAGTGCCCTAATTCCGTTTCCGTAATGATTGACAGCCCCGTCAAAGATAAGTCCCCATTGGGAACTTGGTTCTGGCACTTCACTGGGTAGCAGTTCATCGCAATCTTTCATTTTAAGTTACATGACATCTTCATCCAGGAAGTCGAACCCGATTGATTCCTGGTCGTCAATAGGTTGATGAGCCAAATGATCGACTAAAATACTCCCTTTAACGACTTTTTGAGCGTGGTATTCGATGTCGTATTCTGACAGCAACATCTGCCAATGGGCAATCCTTCCCGTGAGAGCAGGTTTTTCAAATACATACTTGATTGGATCCATTTCAGAGATTAACCAAGTGGTGTGACGAATTATGTACTGGCGAAGAAGTTTGGCTGCCCAGGCCAGAGCGCGGCAAGTTTTCTCGAGCATAGTGTACCGAGTCTCGCAGTCGGTGAATTTCTTGCTCAAATAGTAGATGGCAGACTCTTTTCTTTTCATTTCGTCTTGTTGACCAAGCACACAGCCCATGGAGTTTTCCAAGACTGTTATGTAGTTGATCAGTGGTCTTCCTTCCACTGGAGGTGATAGAATCGGTGGGTTCGACAGGTGTTCCTTAATACTGTCGAAGGAGGTGTGGTAAAGGAAAGTCGTCCTTTGGACTAGCCTTATTTAGATCTCTGTAGTCTACACACATTCTGACCTTTCCGTCCTTTTTGGGAAAGGGTACGATGTTGGCTAACCATTGAGGATATTCTGATGTGGCGATGAAACCCGCGTTAATCTGTTTCTGTACTTCCTCTTTGATTTTGATGGCCATGTGTAGACGAGTCCGTCTCAACCTTTGTTTTACCGGCGAACATTCCGATCTCAACGGTAAATGATGTTCCACGATGTTAGTATCCAACCCTGGCATATCCTGATAGGACCAAGCGAATACATCGGGAAACTCTTTGAGAAGTTTCGTCAAACTTTCTTTGACAGTTGGACTGAGCAGTGCCCCAATCTTGACTTCTTTTCTCTCTTCTTCCGATCCTAAGTTGAGTGTTTCCAGCAACTCTTTGTGAGGCTCAATGGACATTTCCTCTTGTCTGAGTAGTCGGGAGATCTCCTCTGGAGTTTCGTCGTCATTTTCTTCTTCAGCCTCAAATACCGGGAACTCAAAGTTGGGAGAAGGCATTGGATCGTATGTTTCAACGGGGTTTAAAACAAGCAATCTGCATGACGTGATGATTTGTGTTTAGAAGAGATAGAGAGAATGCACGAGTGTGTGCAGTGTATTTTTCTTTGAAAACTGCTTGTTTTTATTATTGAGTTATTTTTTAGGATTACCATTTTCTGAGAAAAACAAAAAAAAAGAGAAAACAGCAATTAATGCGGAAATTACAGAACGACGTTATTTTATTTATGATCTTGTCGATTCTTGAAACTACAGCCCTATAAAACAAAACTCTGTCGCTTTGGACAAAGCGAAGAGGGAAATTTACAAAAAGTGAGCCCTATCAAAACATCGGTTTCACCTGGCCAGGGTGAAAGGTTAAAGTAAAGATGGCAATTACTTAGACTTATGAACAATCTTCGGAAAATCGACAGCACCCCATTGGCGGCGAACTCCTCGGTGAATCACAAAGTCTGGTACCTTCCTTGATTTGTCTTCAGAAATAATGCTGATTTCTGGTGGAGCTGGATCATTGGAATCTGTCTCCCAGGCAGCGTTGTCGTAGGAGGATTCCTCAGTTGTATTTTGCGTTGCATTTGTACTCTCAGCTGTATCTCCCCATCCAGTTGGCTGGATGTCTTCGAACCTGATACGAGAGCTTTTAGGAGCGGTGTACTTAACCATGAAGTCAAATTTTCCACTTGTTTGTCCCAGGGTGTCTCACACTTCTTCGGAACTGGAGGAGTCATCTCTATCGATGACGTTGACCTCAGGAAAAGCATGGTTGATGAATTCTAGTCCGGCAAACTTTTCCAATTCATCGTCGTACTGGGTAAGTTTGGAATGACCTGAGTGTTGATCCCATGACATGGTGGGGACACAGGTATTCTGCTAAATGATGCTCAGCTGATTTTCATTGTTCGGCTAATTTTCATGCCCCAAGTCTCCGGGATACGGCTGCCAGATAGGCAAGCCATCCATTGGGCCATAATAGTCGCAGTCAAAGTTATCTTTTATTGGAGTGTCCTCCTCTAATGAGTTTGGTGGAGCACAACATCCTTCCGGATCACAATCTCCATATATCATTTCGACGTCTGACCTCGGTATAAATCTCTGGCTCTATGCAGGAAAGCAAAAGGGCGTAGGCACCTCTTCCTAAGACATATAACCGTCCTCATTAAGATAGGACTTCCATTCCTCATCTGTATCTGAGAAATCTCCCTCATTGATGGTATGGACTTCCTGATGCACTGGGTGAAGGAAACCTCCACTGTGGAAGAAGTTCTGAACGGGATGAAGACTTTCATCGTTAGCAGCTGTCTGGGTGCAGGTTGCAGAAAAACCAAGACCCTTCTTTGTTTTGTTATCAGTGGGAATGACAAATTGTCCCCATCCTGTTGTGTTGGTACTCTCGACCACTTTAATATCATCTTTGTACGAGGAAATCGAGGTTCCCTTCTCTGATTAATTCTTATTGCTCACCGTAAGCGCTTGGAACTGAGTCCCAACATCCTCCTCGGGTTCTACACAAGTAGATGATGATAAGTTGCTTACGAGCAAGGCCTGTTCTCCACAGACTGTGACGATTTGGCCATTCTGGACGAACTTTAGCTTTTGGTGGAGGGTCGAAGTGACCGCCCCAACCTGATGTATCCAAGGTCTTCCTAATAAACAACTGTATGTTGCCCGGATCTCCATGACCTGGAAAGTGACTTAGAAAGTATGAGGACCAATAGTTATGGGAAGGTCGACTTCGTCGATAACCATTTTTCTGGACCCGTCAAATGCTTTGACGACGACCTCGTTGGTTTTCATTGGAGGTCCTTTGAATGATAATTGCATCAAAGTGGACTTCAGCATAACATTCAGGGCTGACCCTGTGTCTACCAGTACGCTGGATAAAGCATCGTCCTGGCAGTTAACTGTAATGTTGAGCGCCATGTTATAACGGCGACCTTCTTCAGGTAATTCCTCATCACTGAATCCCAAGTTATTGCAGGAAGTGATGTTAGAGACAATGCTATCAAACTGTATGATTGTTACATCCTGTTCTAAAAAGCTTGCTCCAAGACTTTCTGTAGAGCCTCCCTGTGCGCTTCTGAACTGAGTAAAAGTGATAGCACTGAGATCTTTGAAGGAGTTTGTAACAGTTGATCAACAATGTTGTATTCACTCCTTTGGATGAGCTTCAGCATCTCATCATTGTTTTTTGAAAGGTCGAGATTACTGGATTGGCCGACTGGTGGATCAGGAGCTTCCGTCTGAAGTTCCTTTTCTTTGCTGGGTTCTCCAACTTCTTTGTTGAAGATTCTACCACTCTGTGTTACTCGACTGATGTCTGCAATATTCACGACGGAGGGTAACGAAATTTCCTTTCCATTCTAAATTGTTGTTGCACCGTATTTGTAAGGGATAACCTTAGTTGATTCATACGGTAGTGGTCCCGGTAGATAGATGACTATGGGAGCCTTCTAATTTTTCTGACCATCATAAGTAATTTCAATTCGTTCCCGGTTGGGAACTCTCGATTCTTCAAGTAGAGGGATAATGGTAAAAACATCCCTGGCCCTCTGATGATCAGATATTACGACAACGTCCTCGATTTGATTAGCGAGGTAGTTGACTGATCCAGAACTTGACCATGGTTGAATCTCCTCGTAGTCCAACTGACTTTGAAAGGTTGCTCGCACGAGGTAGCATCCTTGATTATTCACTGAGAAAACTCCACACCGCTCATAGTTGTGTAGTGGCACCTGGCCACGTCCGCTTTGAATGCAGTGTAACCTCACTAAATCTGTTTCCATCGACCGAACATCCTGACTTTGATATCTAGTAGGATTCCCGTTAGTGATACTAACTTGCTGGGTGTCTTCATCCATATAGATTGGAAGCCACCAGTGGTTCAACAAGTGCTGAAGTGTTTCCTGGACATAGGCACAGCCCTGATCGTCTTCGCAACCTGCTTTACAGCCCTGATAATCATGTGATACCAAGAACCCGAGCTGGACCTGTTTATCATGTAACTCCACCAGGCTGGTAATCATCAAGCGAATATCGAAGATTTGAATCATGTTGATTTGATAATGATTCCTATCATGGTAGTCTTGAATCCATCCAAGATCCATCTAACGCTGGAGGGCCTCTTGTACAAAAGAGCATCCCTATTTTTTTACCGAGCAAGTCAGGCAGGAATTATAATTGTGACGCGGCAGATTATGATACTGGCTTTGCCTTGAGTTCATCGCCACCAAGTTGATATTCATTGCACATATGTCGTGGTTTTGCATGATGTTGGAATTCGTATAAACCATGTTAACTCCACGAACTTGGTGCTCTTGGATCCATCCAAGATCCATCTGTTCCTGTAGAGCTTATTGCACCACAGAACATCCTTGATTACTTTTAGAGCAGACATCACACTGGTGATAATTGTGAGGTGGCACATGGCCATATCCACTCTGTCTACAATTCATCTTGACCAAGTTGGCCCTCAATAAGAGTACATCGTGAATTTGATAGGTGTTGTTAGACTCTTCCTCTATTAAATTGACTGTAGCCTTCTCGTGTTGAGGCAGCGGGTTTGTGAGAACATTCAGATTCGTATTTTTGAAAGATAAGACCCCGCTCCTAACGAGCTTTTGCACGTCAGATTTGAAACTGAGACAGTTCTCTATGTTATGCCCTGGTCCTTCTTGATGGTAAGGGCAAGTCTGATGCACCTTAAACCAAAAAGGCAGATTTTCCGGTACTGTAAGAGGAGACTTAGTCTGGACATGCCCCTTAGCTAGTAGTAACAGAAATAGTTTTGTGTACGATACGGGTATAGGATCAAATCCTGGTGGCCGCGTTGTACGGTTGTTGTTGTATTGAGGACGAGCCTGCTGAAGAGGCTGTTGTGTCCTTTGCTGAAATTGTTGCGAATGTGGTTGGCTTTGAGCAACCTGAGGTTGATAGGTAGAAACAGGCGCGGGTTGGATAGCAGGAGTTACAGCTGCTACTAGTTGGTACTGTCGCCTTTACTTTCCAAGAGAGATATTCCCAATATCTTGCTCCTTTTTCTTAGGGAGAGCACTACCCTATTTTTTAGTACCGCTTATCGACCCAGTGTCTTTGACTAGACGTCCTTCTCGAACAGCTTCCTCGATACGCACTCCCATACCGACCATTTCGGTGAAGTTGCTGGGCGCACTGGCAACCATTCGGTCGTAGTAAAACGAGCTTAAGGTCTTTAAGAAGATCTTTGTCATCTCTTTTTCCTCAAGACGTGGACAAATTTGAGCGGTAATTTCACTCCATCTCTCAGCGTACTCCTTAAAGGTTTCCTTGTCTTTTTGCGACATTGATCTGAGTTGATCTCTGTCTGGTGCCATGTCCAAATTGTATTTATATTGTTGGACGAAGGCAGTACCAAGATCTCTGAAAGTGCTAATCGTAGCGCGATTTAAACCCATGTACCATTTTAATGCGGCACCGGTTAAACTATCCTGAAAGTAGTGAATCAGTAGATCCTGGTTCTCTGTCTGAGCTAACATTCGCCGAGCGTACATCACCAAGTGGCTTTAAGGGCAAGAGTTACCGTTGTATTTTTCAAAATCGGGTACTTGGAATTTGTGCGGGACTTTCACATTGGGGACCAAACAAAGGTCTGTGGCGTCCTTTCCAAATAAATCCTGATCGCGAATAGCTTGCAGTTCTTTCTGCATTTCCAGGAACTGCTCCTGGAATTCATCCATTCTATCGAACATACTTTCCTTTCTACCAGAAGGTATCTGTGGAATCTGTCCTTCCGGGACAGTGTGCACCACAGGGGGTGGTACCGTTACTACGGCAGTGAATCTTGGCGCTTCCCAAAGTTTGTAACCTTCAGGAGTCCTCATTATGCCTCTGGCATCCTCGCTTTCCCGAAGTTTGTAACCTTCAGGCCCAGCGGCTTCTGATATGATTCCCTGATCTTCAGCGATCAGCAGAACATATCCTTCCAGGATATAGTTAACAGGCATGCCCCAGGGACGATCTTCGGCATTTGATACCTAGGATCATACTTCTCTACTATGGGCGTTGAGGTGATCTCTGAGATCAGAGTTCTTTGTAGCTGCGCTTCTGCCATGACTTGCATGTCATTATGAAGCTTTCTCATATCTTCTCTCAGAGCATCGATCTCTTCTTTCAACTCTGTGTTCTCTTCCTCGAGATCATCCATCTTTTTCTGACGATTGGCCTGAGTATTGTATGAATGAGACAGTTTGATTCTAGAACCGAGACACAAACGTGAGATTCGTAGGTAAGAAGAATACGAGACGTGAGAATGATGAATGCAATGATTATATTAATTGTTTTTTTTTGTTTAATCAACATAAACTTTGACAATTAGATTACAAATATCAAACAGTGGTGAAACCCCCGTTTTATTGAATTCAAAGGATTGCGGAAATGGAAATACAGTAGATTACAAAGTGCTGGAAACAGAAACATAAGCTAATGGGTCCCGAGTCCTCTCTGAGGAGAACTCGGGTGCTGATTCTGGTACTTTCCTTTTCTTGGACCGGGGCTCTTGAGCCGTTGTTGGGTCGTCATTCCTTTGCCAAGTGAAAGGAGCGAGCAAATTCCTTTGGTCATCCTGATTCTCTACAGCCTGTTGCTCTAAAATCTCAATCAGAGCATTCTTATCTTTTAGCAGTTGTTGTATTTTGGTACATTCCACATTGAGAATGCGGTACTTGTTCTTCCAAGACCTCCTCTCCTGTTGAAATTAGTTGAGAGTAACCTGAAGTTTTTCCATTTCAGTTATGAAGTACATGACAGAATCCCTTGGCCGAAGAACTCTGTGACGAGGATAAGGCATCTTTAGCTTGAGAGATCTAGTTTGTACCCAATGGAGATAAGGCTCCACCAAGACACAGTCTGGTTTTCCTAGAGACTCTCGTCCTTTCTTATGAACATGTTTCCAAGTGTGCACTATTTCCATCTTTAGTGCCCTGTCATTATCTCCTTCCTTGAAGAAAAGACCTTCCAGATGAGCATTTCGTGGGACATGCCTCATCGGGTATCCGAATTGACAACGAACTAAGACTGGATGATAATTGATTCCCCCCTTAGTTCCTTTAAGGGGTACGTTGGGGAAGTTTCCACAATGGTCAATGATTCTGATCCCGTCATAAATCCTATTGTACCAATCTATGTCAGAGTTGGTAAGAGGCACGATTTTCTGCGACCAACGTAAAGCACTCTTATGATCCCAAAATGCAGCAGACTTGGGAAAATGGGAAATAAACCACTTATATAGCAGGGGCACACAGCACGTGATCATTCCTCCGCTGTATAAATTCCTTAAATGTACAGAATGATACGCATCTGCTAGCAAAGTTGGTACAGGGTTTCCAATGAGAAAAACCTTAATGGCGTTGATATCTACAAAGTTATCGATGTTGGGAAACAAAAAAAATCGTAGGTGAGTAAAACAAAGATGCTTTCAAAAGCAGTCACGTTCCCTATACTAGCAAAGTACAGAGCTTTCTTTACCAGAAACTTCGCTGGTAAACTTGGGATTCCTCCCTTGGCGGTCATGTGAGTCTTGATTTCCGACTCATCCAAATAAATTGCTCTTGCAATGATTTGATCCTTTGGAATTTCTTCCAGTCCAGAAAAGGGAGCTTGATCAGTAATATGTAAACCAGTCAGGTGAGAATACTCCTCCAGCGTTGGTGCGAGTTGGTAATCCGGGAATGTAAAATAGTGATAGACCGGATCGTAAAACTGAATCAGTGCCTCCATGATTCTTTCAATCACATGGACCCTTAACAGAGGTAGCAGACCTCCGTACTTAGCTCTGAAAGCCTCATGGTTTGTGATCATCTTTGCCAAACCTCTCAAACCCTCTAACTTTGGAACCCTGAAGGTGTACTTATGAGTTCTCCTTCTACCGAAATCCATGAGCGCAATCTTTTTTCCTCTGACATTTGCAATCATTGTTTTAGTTTAGTTTCAAAAAAAGAGCGACTAGAAGAGAAAATTTTCTTTTCTTAATGTTTTTTAAATGAATGCATGAATGCAGCACACAAAAACATAGAAAAAACAGGAGGTCAAAGGGTCGGTGTCATGATGTCAAGGCTCTACCCATCCCAAACGTTTATACTAGTGATTTTTGTACCTGTCTCTCAAAATCATTGATTCTTGTCGAGATAACATCAGCGGGTAGGGAACCGTGCTAGGTGATGTTATTTCGAAGAACCTTAGAAGAGGGTAGTATCGCGTGACAACTATTTCTGATAGCTTCTGCACTACTGAAAGAGGTTTTTACTAGGTGTATACTCATTCTTTCCACATGCGGCATCACACGCATTCCCATTAGCAGAAAAATAAACACAGATATCAATTAGGAAAAGCAGTATATATATTTGTCCTAATGTCCTAGACTTTTAAGAGCTATGAATCCTATGTTCCAGACAGAAAATGGCTCCCCAGCGGAGTCGCCATTCTGTGGCACTTTCCCAACTTGAAGGTTTTGACCTAAGATCCTAGTGAAGTCAACAAAAAAGTCTTAACCCCAGTGAAGTCCCCACTCCTTGGTTTCTACCCCAGAGATGAAAAACTTTTTGGCCCCACGGTGGGCGCCATTTTTCTGTGGCGGCCACCGCCATGAAAATGACTTGTCCAAGGTTTTCACCGTAAATTGTAAGAAAGAAAGAAAAGCCCCATGGTGGGCGCCATTTTTCTGTAGCGAGCGATTTTGGACGTGGTTCTCAAGCACTGTCGCTCTGGAAGGATACTACAGGTCGATTCATTTTTTATCCTATTGGAGCTGATGAAGGAAGGGAAATAGATGTCTCCAACTAACCTTGCTTTGCAAACTGAGGTTAAACAGTCAAAACTGTTGGTTTACAGATGCGATCAATGTGGGGGGCCTCTCTTAGGTTATTTTGATCGAGTTTAGACTTTTGGTGGGGGATACAGACTTTGATCTTTTGATGGATATGTGAGGATTTGTGACCAGAGGTTTTTGATGTGGTGTGCTCGCTAAGATTTTTCTTTCAATCTTATGCCTACGTATTCCCGTTTACTGAAACAGGGAAATCAGAGCGATCGTAGTTCCTCCTATTCTATGGGAGGAAAGGGTGTTTTGGTGTCTTGTTCAAAGCCCAAGATATGAAGCTAAAGGTGGTTTATATCTTGTTCAAAGCCCAAGATGTGAAGCTGAAGGGTCTATTTGTATCTTGTTCGAAGCCTAAGATGTGAAGCTAAAAGGGTGTTGACTTTAGAGAGAATTTGTCATCTCTAAAGAGGGGTCTTTTTGTTACAACTGTTGGGTGACTGATTATAAAGGAGGATTACTTTAACCAGGATATGTGAATCTAGTAATGCCATAATTTCCTTTATAGGGGATTTTCAACCTGAAGGAGAAGACTTTAACTCAGTTTAGAGCAATGTCATCTTTCTTTAGGAATTTCTCATGCTAAAAGAGGGACAGTGGATGTAAATAATCCAGAGGCTTGCTGCTTACAGCAATTAGATGGAAGGGAAAGGAGTTGTTTATGTTTGTATACTGTGAACGAGGCACAACTTTGATGCTAAAAGGTTGACTGACTCAACCGGAGTTTTCTTATACAAAGCCTAAGAGGAGGCTATTGACCCAACAAGAGGATGCTTTTGTGTCTCGTACGAAGCCCGAGATAGAGGCTAAAAGGGTTGACTCAACAAGAGAGTGTTTATATATGTGTCTTGTACGAAGCCCAAGACGAAGGCTAAAAGGGTTTGACTCAATAAGAGAGTCTTTTATACTCACTAAGAGAGTGATTTGTATCTCGTACGAAGCCCGAGATGGAGGTTAAAGGTTTGACTCAACAAGAGAGTCTTTTATACTCAACAAGATAGTGACTTGTATCTCGTACGAAGCCCGAGATGGAGGTTAAAGGTGATCGACTCAACAAGAGAGTCTTTTTATACTCAACAAGAGAGTATTTTGAATCTCGTACAAAGCCCGAGATGAAGGCTAAAAATGTTTGACTCAACAAGAGAGTCTTTTATACTCAATAAGAGAGTAATTTTGTATCTCATATGAAGCCTGAGATGGAGGCTGAAGGTTAGCTCCGCTGGAGAGAATCATTGTATAAAGCCCAAGAGAAGGTTATGGTAACTATTTCAGTTGAGTGACAGGTCCAGTATGTTGGTTAAAAGAGAAAATAAGTTCTTATATGAGTAATGTTGTACTCATGGATTTGATCTAAGGACCGGGATTATTTCCTGTTCTTTAAGGAAACGGGGAATCCGAAGGGTATTGAGACTGTCCGAGTCTACGAGTTTTATCTTTTGTCCAATGCTTAGGAAATAATAGTAGTAAGATCTAGACTCTTTGAAAGACTGTTCTATTAAGATGACTAATTTTTGTTCCTATACCTTTAGGAGGTCGTCGGGAGAATTTGTACGAAGCCCAAGAGGATGCGAGAAAAACTTTTAAGAAGCCGAGGGACAATTTGTACTAAGCCCAAGAGGATGCTATCTTCTCGGAGGAAGAATCTTTATACGAAGCCTAAGAGGAGGCTGTGAAAACTTCTAAGAAGCCGACGGGTCCTTGTACAATGCCCAAGAGGAGGCGGGGATGCTTTTAGGAAGCCTGGGGGTCTGTGCACTAAGCCCAAGAGGAGGCTGATGAACAGTTCCAGAAGGGGTTTCACTTGGAACATTGGCCTTCTGTATATGAACTGTTCAGGGGGGAGATTTCTTAGATCTAGTTATCTAAAATTGTTGTAAAAGAAAATTCTCAGGGTTAAGGTATATCCGGGTGAACGTCGGAGGTAAAGAGACGAGGTTTTGCCTAGTTCTAGACGTAGTTGCCGGGGAAACTCTAAATATCTATACTATTATTACACAGTTGACATGAGTTTGTGAAAGAAGACTTACAGTGAAACAACCCCACAATACAGTTATATACATATGAAAGCGGTAAATGAAAGTGGATAAACACTTACTCGGTTGTAGAGCTTCCATGTTGTTTGGTTAGTTTGTTCAACAAAGAAAGCTTTGATAACAATATTATATTCAAAATCAAACGAGAAAGTGCTTTGAAAAGATTATTGGGGCTTACAGCTCAAGGAGAGGCCCAGGGTTTTATCAGTGATCGCACTGTCGTTTTGTACAGGGACTTATACAAGTGACTAAGGCTCAAGAAAGGTTTTCTGTACAAAGGGGATGAGTCTTACACTCTCTCAAGAGGCCCAAAATGATTGAGAGAAAAATAAATGGGGCTTAGAACACGAGGGTAGGCCCAAATGATTTTATTTTTGAACTGGCGATCACGATGAGGTTTTCTCTTAACACAGAGGGACTTATACAACATCTGAGGCCCAAAATTGTTTTGGTTAAAAAGGGATTGGGTCTTACACTCTATTAGAGGCCCATAGGTGTTTAAAGAAAAAGAATGGGGCTTATAACACGAGGGTAGGCCCAAGGGTTTGATTTGTTGGAAAGGCGACGACCACGCCGAATTTTTTTAACGGTATCGGGACTTATACAATACACTGAGGCCCAACTTATTTTGGTTTTTTCTAAATGGGTTGAGTCTTACACTCTACTAGAGGCCCAAAGGGTTTGAAAAAAGTTTGATGAGGGTTGAATTAATCAAAAACCCTAATTTGTTTACAAAATGTATTTTAATTGAATAAAAATTCAATTAAAATGATTAAAATTATTAAACATGTGGAAAACAAATTGTGATCTTGGATTAATGTTTCAAAAATCAAGTTTTGACCTACAAAATGATTAGAAGTCATTAAAATTTGCAAAATCAAGAAGGAAAAAATATTTTAAATGTAAAAAACAATTAAAATATTAATTCTTTGCAAAAATATCAATTATATGAAATAAATAATATTTTTGGGATTTTTTGGTAAAATAAAATATTTTAACATTTTTGTGAATTATTAAAAAAAGAATCAAATCAAAATCATTAAAACTCATAGAGAAATTAATTTTTGAATTAATTAAATAAAAATCACAAAATTCAAATATTCAAATATTTGAAAAAGGGCGCCAAGAACATGGCAAGAACACGCGCCCTTCCTCGGTTTCTGCATATTTGCATTTTCTATCCAATCTCACTGAATACTTGATTATATCATGCAATCTGCATATCAATCTACTCGTTTCAACCTCACGATCATGTCCATGGTCTTTAATTTCATTTATTTTAAACATGGAATAAGAAATCAAAGAGAAACCTCAAGAACCCTAAAATTTGCATGAAGGTTTAGAAATTCCATACACGATTCAAACAATGCAATTGATTGAGGGAAAACACTCCATGCATGATTATGAACTTATGGCCAAATTATTGTGCAGCAAAAATTGCATGGATCATAGAGTTATAAGAGCTCATGCTTACCACTTGCAGCTGGTGGTCGTGTTTTGTGTTAGAGGTGTTACAGCTTGGTTCCAAGGTTATGGACAGCTCCCCTAGGTGCTATGGAGTGTGTCTGGATGCTTGGAATGGATTGAAATGATCTGGAACATGAGATGGTACCCCAACTGCAAATCTGTCAAAGGCTCGAGCAATTGGCTGGTGATTTTGTGATTTTGGTGTTCTAGATGTTATGTGAGTGTTTGGATCACTTCTATATGATGTTTATGAGGTGTGTGTGTGTGTGATTGGTTTGGTTGGAATAGCTCTCAAACTCAAAACCCGATAGTGACTTGCCTTAGAAGGCAAAATTGGAGTGAAGAAGGAGATTTTGAGGAAAGCATCTGTTTGATGGCTTTGGTGTACTCAAACTAAGCACAAATGAGCTCTATTTATAGTAGAGCAAGTTTGTTTTGGGATCAATAATGAATGGCAACTGCAGCAGAGGTTTGGCCAATGTTGATCAATAGGAATCCAAGTCTCCTCTAGCCATTGACTAGAGGTTAGAGCACAGAGTTGTGGTTCCCTAGTTGTTGGATGAATCTTGATTGAATTCAGTTGCAAATGCGTCAGTCCATGCCACCTTGGTGCATCCATTAAATGCTCCAATCCAAAATTGGAGTCTTGTCCCTCTTTTAGGGATTTCTAGGTTTGGCGTGCTACTTCTTGTTCCAAAGACTTTGGAGGCTTGGATCAGTGTTTGTTCCCTTTAGATTTAATCCTCAGATGTGTCCAAAGTGATGACAAGGCTTGGAATTATCTGATTTTGCCAAATCAAGTAAAAGTGCAAAATTCTGCCTAGCCTTGGCAGTTTTCAGCAAGGCACATTGCCATTGTCATATCTCATGGCTCAAGTGGAATTTGATGGAGTTCTTGGCCATTTTGAAATGCCGTCATATGATACAATAACTGTTTTATCATAATTGGTTTTGATAATTTTTGGATCCAAGTGAAAAATGCCCCTACATTTGGAAAAAAGTGAAGGCAGATTCTGACTTAGTGAAAATTTCACTAAGTGTTGGAAAAAAGTGACATTTTCACTTTTCTTGATTTTGATCATTCCATAACTTGAAATCCATGGGGAATTGGAATGAGTGGTAGTTGAAGCTTTTGTAGAAGGCCATGAGAGCTACAAATCCAGCTTTGGATGGGGGAAAATGGCATTGTGGTTTAGGAGTTATGATCCTCCAAAGTTGGTACCCTAGCCACTTTGTTCCATAACTTAGAAAATTTTCTAAGTTTTTTATGGTTACCCCTTTTTCAAGTTATCCAACTTTTCTTGATTTTTCTTGATGAATGATGATTCAAATCACACATTAACATCATTTTAGGGTTAAAAAACCATAATTGTGAAAAATCTCAAAAAGTCAAAGTTTGACTTTTGTGCATAGTTGACTTTTTGTCAGATGAATTCGAAACTGTGCGATCCTTTATGAAATCAAGTCCTTGACCTAAATCAAACTTGATGGATTGATTTCATAGGTGTTATAGGGTGTATTGAATCATGTCCTAGGATTTGGGAGCATGTCCTGGTCAAAAGTCAAAGGTACAGTTGACTTTTCTCGCGAAACCCTAACTGTGGTTCAGATGAAATTGAAACTTGTGGCTCAAGCTTCTTGGATTAATCCATCATTGTAAATGGATCAATGTAGTGTATTAGAGACCCTCAAATCCTTTCTTGAGGTCTTGGCTCATGATTTGTCCCAAAAGTCAACTTAGGGGTGAATTAGGTCAAGAAACCCTAATTCCTGATTTTTGATGTATGCATCCCCTGAGGCTAAATTGACTTGGTGATTGGGTTTATGATGTCCCTTGGAGCATAATAGGTTATTACTTGAAGCATTGGCTCATGTTTAGAGGATAATTTCCATCTGGAGGCCCTGGTCGACCAAAACCCTAATTTGGTGACACTAGCGATCTTGAGGCTTAATCCACTTAGGAGGGAGCAACCTTGTGCTTGATCCTTGAAGTGGGAGTCTTCTTTATCCTTTGTGGATATTTGAGAGGTTAGACAAGTTGAAGATCATGTCATTTCTTGATTGATCCTTTGTCTAAGAGCTCTGAGAGGGCTTGAAACCCTAAGTCTGATTGTAGTGGATGCTCACCCATCTTTGGGGAGACTAATGGTTCATCCATATTGTGATGATGATTTGCATAATGATGGGAAATCTTAGAGTTCAAAATTTGAGGTATGACACCTAGTCACTTTCCAGGTTATGGACATCCGGGCAACATACAGTTCCTTATTAGGAAGACCTTGGATACACCAGGCTGGGGCAGTAACTTCGACACTTCACCAGAAGCTGAACTTTGTCAAGAATGACCAACTCGTCACAGTCTGCGGAGAACAAGCCCTGATCATGAGTAACCTTTCATTATCCACTTGTGTAGAACCCGAGGAGGTTGTTGGAACCCAGTTCCAGGCACTTTCGGTGAGCAATGAGGATCAACTAGAGAAAGGAACATCAATATCTTCGTTCAAAGGTGCTCTCGAGGTGATCAAAAGTAACAATGCAAAGGGATGGGGACAACTTGTCATTCCTACTGATAATAAAACAAAGAAGGGTCTTGGTTTTTCTGCAACCTGTACCCAGACTGCCGCTAACGGTGAAAGTCTTCATCCCATTCAGAACTTCTTCCATAGTGGAGGTTTCCATCACCCAGTGCCTCAAGAAGTACATACCATCAACGAGGGAGATTCCTTCGACACGGATGAGGAATGGAAGTCCTATCTAAACGAGGACGGTTATATGTCTCAGGAAGAGGTGCCTACGCCATTCTGCTATCCCGCACAGAGTCCGAGATTTATACCAAGGTCAGATGTCAAAATGATATACGGAGATTGTGATCCAAAAGGATGCCGGGCTCCACCAAACTCATTAGAAGAAGACGCTCGGGTGAAATACAACTTTGACCACGACTATTATGGCCCGATGGATGGTCTGCCTATCTAGCAGCCGTACCTAGGAGACTCGGGGCAAGAAAATCAGCCGAACAATGAAAATTAGCTGAGCATCATTGAAAAGAATACCTGCGTCCCCACCATGTCATGGGATCAACACTCAGGTCATTCAAAAAATATCCAGCACGATGATGAATTCGCAAAATTTGCAGGACTAGAATTCATTAACTATGCTTTTCTCGAGGTCAACATCATCGAAAGGGATGACTCCTCCAGTTCCAAAGAAGTATGGGACACCCTGGGACAACCAAGTAGAAAATACGACTTCATGGTCAAGTATACCGCTCCCGAAAGCTCTTGTATCAGGCTCGAAGACATCCAGTCAAATGGATGGGGAGATTTGCCTGAGAGCACAAATACTATACAAAATACAACTAAGGAATCCTCCTATGACAACTCTGCCTGGGACACAGGTTCCAATGATCCTGCTCCACCAGAAATCAGCGTTATTTGTTAAGACAAATCAAGGAAGGTACCAGACTTTGTGATTCACCGAGGAGTTCGCCGCCAATAGGTTGCAGTCGGTGTTCCGAAGATTGTTCATAAGTTAAAGTAATTGTCGTCTTTATCTTAACCTTTCACTCTACCCAAGTGAAACGGATGTTTTGATAGGGCTCACTTTCTGTAAATATCCTTCTTCGCTTCGACCAAAGCGACAGAGTTTTGTTTTATAGGGTTGTAGTTTCAAGAATCGACAAAATCATAAATAAATAAACGTCGTTCTGTAATTTCTGCATTAATTGTTGTTTTCTCTTTTCATTTTTTTTTCAGAAAATGGTAATCCTAAAAAACAGTTCAAATAATAAAAACAAGCAATAAAAAATAATACACTACACACAATCTTGCATTCTCTCTATCTCTTCTAAACACAAATCATCGCGTCATGCAGATTGCTTGTCTCAAACCCTGTTGAAATACGCGATCCGATGCTTTCTCCCAACTTTGAATTCTCGGTATTTGGGGCTGAAGAAGAAGATGACGATGAAATTCCAGAAGATATCTCCCGATTACTCAGACAAGAGGAAAGGTCCATTAAACCTCACAAAGAGCCGTTGGAAACGGTCAACTTGGGTTCAGAGGAAGAGAGAAAAGAAGTCAAGATTGGGGCACTGCTCAGTCCAACTGTCAAAGAAAGTTTGATGAAACTTCTCAAAGGGATTCCCGATGTATTCGCTTGGTCCTATCAGGATATGTCAAAGTTGGATACCAGCATCGTGGAACATCATTTACCATTAAGATCAGAATATTCGCCAGTAAAACAAAGGTTGAGAAGGACTCACCCAGACATGGCCATCAAAATCAAAGAGGAAGTCCAGAAACAGATTGACGCGGGTTTCCTCGCCACATCAGAATATCCTCAATGGTTAGCCAACATCGTACCAGTTTCGAAAAAGGATGGAAAGGTTAGAATGTGTGTGGATTACAGAGATCTAAACAAGGCTAGTCCAAAGGACGACTTTCCTTTACCACACGTTGACATGCTGGTAGACAGTACAATAAAGTTCAAAGTCTTCTCCTTCATGGATGGATTCTCGGGCTATAATCAAATCAAAATGGCACCGAAAGATATGGAGAAAACTTCATTCATCACCCCATAGGACACTTTTTGTTACAAGGTAATGTCGTTCGATTTAAAGAATGTCGGGGCAACCTATCAAAGGGCCATGACTACTCTGTTCCACGACATGATACACAAGGAAATCGAGGTATATGTCGATGATATGATTGCAAAATCTAAGACAGAAGAGGAGCATGTGACCCACCTGTCAAAACTATTTGAGTGATTAAGAAAGTACAAACTCCGCTTGAATCCCAACAAGTGCATATTCGGTGTCCGTTCAGGGAAACTTTTAGGGTTCATCGTCATCCAGAAAGGAATTGAGGTTGATCCTGACAAGGTCAAGGTCATTCAAGAAATGCCTTCTCCAAAGACTGGAAAACAAGTCAGGGGATTCCTGGGACGTTTAAATTACATTTCCAGATTCATATTCCTAATGACCGCGACATGTGCGCCGATTTTCAAATTACTCAAAAAGAATCAGGACTATGTTTGGACAGATGACTGCCAAACCGCCTTCGACAGTATCAAGGAATATCCGTTGAACCCACTGATTCTATCACCTCCAGTAGAAGGAAGACCACTGATCATTTACCTAACTGTGTTGGAAGACTCGATGGGTTGTGTACTTGGCCAACAAGACGAAACCAAAAGGAAAGAGTCTTCCATTTACTATTTAAGCAAGAAATTCACCGACTGCGAGACTCGGTACACTATGCTTGAGAAAACTTGTTGTGCTTTGGCTTGGGCAGCCAAACGTCTTCGCCAGTATATGATTCGTCACACTACTTGGTTAATCTCCGAAATGGATCCAATCAAGTACATCTTTGAAAAACCTACTCTCACGGGAAGGATAGCCCGTTGGTAGATGTTGTTATCAGAATACGACATCGAGTACCACGCTCAGAAAGCCGTTAAAGGAAGTGTTTTAGCCGATCATTTGGCTCATCAACCGATTCACGATCAAGAATCAGTCGGGTTCGACTTCCCAGACGAAGATGTCATGTATTTAAAGATGAAAAACTGCGATGAACCGCTACCCAGTGAAGGGCCAGAACCAGGTTCCCAATGGGGACTAATTTTCGACGAAGCTGTCAATCATTATAGAAACGGAATTGGGGCAATCATCATAACACCTCAGGGTACCCGCATTCCTTTCACTGCCAGAATGACATTCAAGTGTACAAATAACGAGGCCGAATATGAAGCTTGTATCATGGGTCTCGAAGAAGCGATCGACTTAAGGATCAAGAACTTGGATGTATATGGCGACTCAGTCCTGGTTATCAATCAGATCACAGGAGATTGGAACACATACCAATCAGGATTGATTCCTTACAAATACTACGCGAGAAGTGTAACGTCCCGTTTTGTCCGATTTATTTAATCGAATAGATTTAATTATTTTTGTTTTTATATTATTTTATTCTTGACTTTTATTTGGCAATATATTATTTTTCATCGTTATTATGTTTTATCGCGTTTTGAGAGCGTTTGCGAGATATTTGAGTTGAGGGGTAAAATAGTTTTTTTAGGGGTTTAGATATTTTATAAATAGAAAGTGGAGAGAAAAAGAGAGAAAAGAAAGGGAAAGGAAAGAAAAGAAGAGAAAGAAAAGGAGAAGAAAGAAAGAGAGAAGAGGAAAAAGAGGAAAATCGAGGAAACCTCCATTTCCATCGCGATTAATCGGGTAAGGGTGAGAAGTTTCGATTATATCTTGCTTGTATATGTATATGTATGTATTTGTTTGAATGTTTGGTTGAAAAATACATGTTTTCCATTTGGTTGAAATTGTGAACAATTGATAGAAATCGATGTTTTCACGGATGAATTTCGATATAAACTGCGTAGAATACTTGTCGTTAGGTTTGGATCATGTGTTGGTTGTTATAGTATGATTTGAAAATGTTTGGGTGGAGGAATGATGAATTTTGGTCCCATATGACCTATAACAGCGCTGCTGCGAATCCCAGAATTCGCAGGTTCGCTTTGCGAACAGCAGCGAAGGCTCGCCAGAGCTTCGCAGTGCGAATGTGGAAGGCAAATGCTTGTCAGCAGTTTGCAAAGCGAACTTTAGGCTATTTTTCTTCTGCCTGGGTTCACCGGGGCTTTGCACTGCGAATAAGGGAAGCGAATGCTCGCTAGGAGCTTCTCATAGCGAACATGACAAATTGTTCCGTTTTGTTTTCTTCATAACTTTTGATCCGTAACTCGGATTAAGGGGCGGTCGGATGCGTTGGAAAGCTTATGGGATGTTCTTTCTTATAAAAATGGTTTTGGGATTAGTGGCCAATTTAATTGTGTCGGGAATTTGGAAACGTGTCGTTTGGTCTACTTTTACCGTTGTAATTGTGTGCAATTGATGTGTTATCATGAGATATGCTTTTGATATATAATGGATAGCTTGTGTGCTATTATATGAGGTGAATATATGTGATGAAATGTTGTGATGATGGTTTGTGGTATTGTGGAGAAATAAATGCATTGTTTTGGGTGTGATTGGAATGCATGATTAATGATGTTGTTGTGTGGCAAAATACATTGTTTGATTGAATATCAATGTATGTTGTCATGATGTTTTGTGGGATTGTTGTGGTTTGTGGATTATGATGAAATGCATGGTTTATGTGAAATTTAATGTGTGTTATTTGGTGGCCTTATGGCAAATAAATGCATTGTTTTGGGTTTGATTTCAATGCATGATTATTGATGTTGAGATGGTTCATATGGTTATGTATGTTATGCATTTGATTGCCATGAGTCATTGTATGCCAAGCATCATGATATGCATTATTGTGATGTCGTGTGCCCTAGTGGGTGTGAGCGACGAAACGATTCCCGAGGGAATCTGCTGTAACGGTCGTGTGCCTTATACAAAGAGGACCTAAAGCGATCCATAAACGTCGTGTGCCTTATACAAAGAGGACCTAAAGCGACGGGGAAGATCGTTTGCCCGACGGGGAGTTACACTAAGTGACAAGCGATGATTCCAATAACTCCTGAGTGAATTAATGATGAGAATGATGGATGGAATGGTACTGCATTGCATTGCATAGAGTCGTTGTGTCGGTCTTTGTGCATTTGCATAAATCATGAATGGATTGATTATGTGTGGGAAATTATGAATGGATGCATTATGTGTGGGGAATTGTGAATTGACTGATTATGTGTTGAGCTTGTGATAACATTGGTGATTTGATATGCATTTGTGATAAAAGCATTGGTTATGGATGATATGTTTTATGTATAGACATATGCTATGTTTTGTGGGGATGTTGCACATTGCAATGATTGCATTAATTCTCTATGGTATGCTATATATGAATATACGTGATGTGGTGGTGTGTTTCCATATGTTATAACTTTGGTATGCATTATGTGCGAATATGTGATCATGTTGGTATAATTGATATATGCTATGTTGTTAGATTATTAGAAATATGTTATGTATCTGTGGCATGCTATATGTATTAGTATGTGATGCTTGTGGTGAGAATAATTATGCATGTGAATTTGTATGTGTTTGCATATTATTATGCAATCTTGATTTAGTTGTTATTTCTCACCCTTCTGTTGTGGTTTGTTGCTCTATGAGGCAATTGCAGATTAGTATCTTGGAGGCTTTTGTGAAGATTAGTTCTCTATCCTTTTGTCGGTCTGTCTGCTCTGATACGTAACACGGGAGTCGGGGAACGCTTTTGTTATATATGTATACATTTGTTGGATCTATTTTGTATTCCCTTTGTATGAACATTTTGATGTTATAAAATAATTTATTTTGTAAAACAAGTTGGTTATGGATCTTTCCGCTTTATTACATAATTGAACTTTCCTTTTGTTGGAAAAAGCTTCCTGAATTATATTTATTCCATTTTGTGTTAGTATCAAATTTATGAGCAGTGATTGTGTTTTCTTTCTTTAAATGTGGCATCCTTGTTTCTGTCTAAGAATAATAAATTTTTATTTACTCTGATTTATTTATGTATTATTTATTCGCGATGAGAATTGGGGTGTTACATTAGTGGTATCAGAGCAGGTCGGTCCGTCCGGCCAAGTTGTTGAGTCAGTTGGTGTGACAGTTGAATACTGTCGATGTTGTTTGTTCCTTAGTACGTGATATGTGTGTGAAACACTGTCAGTGCTTTCTAGTTTTATAATCCTTTGTCTTCAAGACTTAGAATGAGATAAGTGGGGGAGAAGCTGGTGCTTCTCCAAGTTTCTTTGGTTGTGGAGTGGTGGTTGCAAGATTGTAAGTGTTTTTTGGACAGTGTTGTTCTCGGTTCCGGAGGGAATGCGGAGGTAAGGTTTATGTCAACCAAGGATTTGTGTCTTAGGTAGTTTTGTGCACCAGAGGTAAGAAATGCTATTATAGTTTGGTAAAGACGGTTTATGCCCCATCATGATTGTCGGCTGTCTATTAACAAATTGAGGAACTGATCACCCTTAATCTCTTGTTGGATGGAATAAACGTGTTTTTTCGGCTTTGATAGTGTGTGAATGACTTGTTTGGAATTAAGGAAATGATTACGGATTATTTTGTTGAGTCGATGAAGATTCTAATATCGGAAGATGAGACGGATTAGAGGTTTTGGTATGTTGGTCCAGTTGGGAAGTCATTGAGAGAGAACGATTGGGTATCGTTAATGGTTGTTCTTAGAGAGTATAGTGTGAACTAAAATTTGACGAAGGTGAAGATTTGAGGTTTGGATTTGCTAAGTAAGTAGAAGAACTTTTAGGAAGTGAAACTCAGATGTTTGTCATGTTTGTGATGATAGTGTTATGGAAATTGGCCGGAAAGCCACAATGATGGGTCGTCAGTTGTGCATGGTTTTCAGATGTGTTTTTGGATGGAACATTAATGTGTTGACTTGAAGAGGTCCATCATGGTTGGTAAGGAAAAGGATGATAGCATGAGGTTGCGTGTCAATCAGTGAGTAGTATGGAAACTTGCGGTTGTGTTCTGGATAGCTTGAGTTTTGAATTATGACAAATTGCGAACGATTTGAAGTTCCTTTATGGTATTACTTTTGTTATGGGTTGAGATCTCGTGTCAGTAGAAACCTTGAGTAAGTTGGAAATCTGTAAGAAGAATTGATATGGAATGTGGTAACCAGAGATTGTTAAGCTATTTTGGATAAATTGTTTCGAGCTCAGAATGAATTTTGAAGGTTGTATATGTTATGGTTGTGGAGTATATGAATCGTATCTTCCATACTTGTTTGGATAAGTTTATAGTGATGTTTATTGGATGATATTCTGATTTATTTTAAATCAAAGGATAAGTATGTAGTGTATTTGAGGATTGAGTTACAAGGGCTGAAAGAGAGGGAGCTTTCTACTAAATTATCGAAGTGAGAATTTTGATTGAAAAAGGTTAGTTTTCTTGGATATGTTATTTCAGATGAGAGTATGGTTAATGGATCCATCGGAAGTAGATGCAGTTCTACAATGAGAGACTCCGAAGTCGGTTAAGGAGATTAGAAACTTTTGGGCTTACTTGGTTGTTACTGCGGGTTAAGGAAGACTTTGCTAAGTTTGTACTTCTGTTTTCTTAGTTGACTTGCAAAAGGTAAGTCGTTTGTTTGGGATGTTCGTTGTAAGGAAAGTTTTAGTGAGCTGAAGTAAAAGTTGTCTACGGCTCCAGTTTTGATTCTGCCTGATCCTGATAAACCATTTGTGAGGTATTGTGATGTGTCTTTGATGAGCTTAGTCAGTGTGTTAATGCAAGAGGGTAAAGTCGTAGCTTATGCTTTACAATAATTAGTCGTAGCTTAATGCAAGGTGTTTAGTAATCACAAGGGTTTAGAGTACTTGTTTGGTCAGAAAGAATAAAGTAGGAGACAACGAGGATGGTTGGAATTCCTGATTAGTTATGACCTTGGCTCGAGTTATCCTATTGGTAAAGTTAATGTCGTGCCTGATGAGTTAAGTCAAAAGTTTTTTCATATGTCTGCTTTAATGGTTAAAGAGTGGGAACTTTTGGAAGAATTTAGAGATTTGATTTAGTGTGTGAATTTACATCTGATAGTGTGAGGTTGGGTATATTAAAAGTGAACAGTGATTTTTGGCGAATATGAGAAAGAGTTAGACTTTGGACGTGAAATTGGTAGATTTGATGGTTATGAGTCATCAGAGTGCGCAATGGAAGCGTGATGCGGCACAATTCGTATATGCGTGTGTGACTTGTAAGAGTTCATAGGTTGAACATTGGAAACATGTAGGAGTGATTAGACCATTGGACGTTTCAGAATGGAAGTGTTAGGTGAAAGGTTTAAATATTATTCATGGGCTACTATGTAGATGGATGTTTTGGTTGTATGTTCGATTGGTGAATCGTAGCATTGTTGTAATAATGTTGTGTGACAAGGATGTTGGTCTTGTGGTTATGTAGAGGTTGTTGAAACGATGTTGGGTCGTGGAACTTTATATTCTTGTGTGTTCGAAACTTGGGTATTCTTTGAGTTATGAGTTGGTCGTCAGTGCATTGTATAGGCTTTGCATCGTGTCGTTGTAGTTGTCGCCGTTGTCGTACCGTTGTTGTAGTTGCCGTTAGCAAGGTGGTTTGTCAGTTTGTGTTATTCGTGGTGTGCCTTTTGTTGGCATGATAATTTGTTAGTCGGATGCGAGGGACGTATCCGGAGTTGTTCGTATCAGTTATATTTTCGAGGACGAAAATGTCTAAGTGGGGGAGAATTGTAACGCCCCATTTTGTCCGATTTATTTAATCGAGTCGATTTAATTATTTTTGTTTTTATATTATTTTATTCTTGACTTTTATTTGGCAATATATTATTTTTCATCGTTATTATGTTTTATCGCATTTTGAGAGTGTTTGCGAGATATTTGAGCTGAGGGGTAAAATAGTCTTTTTAGGGGTTTAGATATTTTATAAATAGAAAGTGGAGAGAAAAAGAGAGAAAAGAAAGGGAAAGGAAAGAAAAGAAGAGAAAGAAAAAGAGAAGAAAGAAAGAGAGAAGAGGAAAAAGAGGAAAATCGAGGAAACCTCCGTTTCAATCGCGATTAATCGGGTAAGGATGAGAAGTTTCGATTATATCTTGCTTGTATATGTATATGTATGTATTTGTTTGAATGTTTGGTTGAAAAATACATGTTTTCCATTTGGTTAAAATTGTGAACAATTGATAGAAACCGATGTTTTCACGGATGAATTTCGATATAAACTGCGTAGAATACTTGTCGTTAGGTTTGGATCATGTGTTGGTTGTTATAGTATGATTTGAAAATGTTTGGGTGGAGGAATAATGAATTGTGGTCCCATATGACCTATAACAGCGCTGCTGCGAATCCCAGAATTGAGACGAATTGCGAACAATTTGAAATTCCTTGATGGTATTACTTTTGTTATGGGTTGAGATCTCGTGTCAGCAGAAACCTTGAGTAAGTTGGAACTCTGTAAGAAGAAGTGATATGGAATGTGGTAACCAGAGATTGTTAAGCTATTTTGGATAAATTGTTTCGAGCTCAGAATGAATTTTGAAGGTTGTATATGATAGGGTGTGGAATATATGAATCGTATCTTCCATACTTGTTTGGATAAGTTTATAGTGATGTTTATTGGATGATATTCTGATTTATTTTAAATCAAAGGATAAGTATGTAGTGTATTTGAGGATTGAGTTACAATGGCTGAAAGAGAGGGAGCTTTCTACTAAATTATCGAAGTGAGAATTTTGATTGAAAAAGGTTAGTTTTCTTGGATATGTTATTTCAGATGAGAGTATGGTTAATGGATCCATCGGAAGTAGATACAGTTCTACAATGAGAGACTCCGAAGTCGGTTAAGGAGATTAGAAACTTTTGGGCTTACTTGGTTGTTACTGCGGGTTAAGGAAGACTTTGCTAAGTTCGTACTTCTGTTATCTCAGTTGACTTGCAAAAGGTAAGTCGTTTGTTTGGGATGTTCGTTGTAAGGAAAGTTTTAGTGAGCTGAAGTAAAAGTTGTCTACGGCTCCAGTTTTGATTCTGCCTGATCCTGATAAACCGTTTGTGAGGTATTTTGATGTGTCTTTGATGAGCTTAGTCAGTGTGTTAATGCAAGAGGGTAAAGTCGTAGCTTATGCTTTACGGCAATTGGGAATTCATGATTTCAAGATGGCTTCGGTTACTTTTGTGTTGAGGATCTAGAGGTATTATTTTGAGGGTTTTAGGTTCAAGGTGTTTAGTAATCACAAGGGTTTAGAGTACTTGTTTGGTCAGAAAGAATAAAGTATGAGACAACGAGGATGGTTGGAATTCCTGATTAGTTATGACCTTGGCTCGAATTATCCTATTGGTAAAGTTAATGTCGTGCCTGATGAGTTAAGTCGAAAGTTTTTTCATATGTCTGCTTTGATGGTTAAAGAGTGGGAACTTTTGGAAGAATTTAGAGATTTGATTTAGTGTGTGAATTGACATCTGATAGTGTGAGGTTGGGTATATTAAAAGTGAACAATGATTTTTGGCGAATATGAGAAAGAGTTAGACTTTGGACGTGAAATTGGTAGATTTGATGGTTACGAGTCATCAGAGTGCGCAACAGAAGCGTGATGCGGCACAATTCGTATATGTGTGTGTGACTTGTAAGAGTTCATAGGTTGAACATTGGAAACATGTAGGAGGGATGAGACCATTGGACGTTTCAGAATGGAAGTGTTAGGTGAAAGGTTTAAATATTATTCATGGGCTACTATGTAGATGGATGTTTTGGTTGTATGTTCGATTGGTGAATCGTAGCATTGTTGTAATAATGTTGTGTGACAAGGATGATGGTGTTGTGGTTATGTAGAGGTTGTTGAAACGATGTTGGGTCGTGGAACTTTATGTTCTTGTGTGTGTTCGTAACTTGGGTATTCTTTGAGTTGTGAGTCGGTCGTCAGTGCATTGTATGGGCTTTGCATCTTGTCGTTGTCGTGCCGTTGTTGTAGTTGCCGTTAGCAAAGTGGTTTGTCAGTTTGTGTTATTCGTGGTGTGCCTTTTGTTGGCATGATAGTTTGTTAGTCGGATGCGAGAGTCGTATCCGGAGTTGTTCGTATCAGTTATATTTTCGAGGACGAAAATGTCTAAGTGGGGGAGAATTGTAACGCCCCATTTTGTCCGATTTATTTAATCGAGACGATTTAATTATTTTCGTTCTTATATTATTTTATTCTTGACTTTTATTTGGCAATATATTATTTTTCATCGTTATTATGTTTTATCGCGTTTTGAGAGGGTTTGCGAGATATTTGAGCTGAGGGGTAAAATAGTCTTTTTAGGGGTTTAGATATTTTATAAATAGAAAGTGGAGAGAAAAAGAGAGAAAAGAAAGGGAAAGGAAAGAAAATAAGAGAAAGAAAAGGAGAAGAAAGAAAGAGAGAAGAGGAAAAAGAAGAAAATCGAGGAAACCTCCTTTTCAATCGCGATTAATCGGGTAAGGGTGAGAAGTTTCGATTATATCTTGCTTGTATATGTATATGTATGTATTTGTTTGAATGTTTGGTTGAAAAATACATGTTTTTCATTTGGTTGAAATTGTGAACAATTGATAGAAATCGGTGTTTTCACGGATGAATTTCGATATAAACTGCGTAGAATACTTGTAGTTAGGTTTGGATCACGTGTTGGTTGTTATAGTACGATTTGAAAATGTTTGGGTGGAGGAATGATGAATTTTGGTCCCATATGACCTATAACAGCGCTGCTGCGAATCCCAGAATTCGCAGGTTCGCTTTGTGAATGGCAGCGAAGGGGAAAACGAAGGCTCGCCAGGGCTTCACAGTGCGAATGTGGAAGGCGAATGTTCGCCAGCAGTTCGCAAAGCAAACTTTAGGCTGTTTTTCTTCTACCTTGGTTCGCCGGGGCTTCGCATTGCGAATGAGGGAAGCGAATGCTTGCTAGGAGTTTCGTATAGCGAACATGACAGATTGTTCTGTTTTGTTTTCTTCATAAATTTTGATCCGTAACTCGGATTGAGGCGCGGTCGGATGCGTTGGAAAGATTATGGGATGTTCTTTCTTATAAAAATGGTTTTGGGATTAGTGGCCGATTCAATTGCGTCGGGAATTTGGAAACGTGTCATTTGGTCGACATTTACCGTTGTAATTGTGTGCGATTGATGTGTTATCATGAGATGTACTTTTGATATATAACGGATAGCTTGTGTGCTGTTATATGAGGAGAATATATGTGATGAAATGTTGTGATGATGGTTTGTGGTCTTGTGGAGAAATAAATGCATTGTTTTGGGTGTGATTGCAATGCATGATTAATGATGTTGTTGTGTGGTAAAATACATTGTTTGAATGAATATCAATGTATGTTGTCATGATGTTTTATGGGATTGTTGTGGTTTGTAGATTATGATGAAATGCATGGTTTATGTGAAATTCAATGTGTGTTATTTGGTGGCCTTATGGAAAATAAATGCATTGTTTTGGGTTTGATTTCAATGCATGATTATTGATGTTGAGATGGTTCATATGGTTATGTATTTTATGCATTTGATTGTCATGAGTCATTGTATTCCAAGCATCATGATATGCATTCTTGTGATGTCGTATGCCCTAGTGGGTGTGAGCGACGAAACGATTCTCGAGGGAATCTGCTGTAACAGTCGTGTACCTTATACAAAGAGGACCTAAAGCGACGTTATCGACGATCGTGTGCCTTATACAAAGAGGACCTAAAGTGATCGGGTAGTGTGCCTTATACAAAGAGGACCTAAAGCGATCCATAAACGGCGTGTGCCTTATTCAAAGAGGACCTAAAGCGACGGGGAACATCGTTTTCCCGACGGGGAGTTACACTAAGTAATAAGCGATGATTCCAATAATTCCTGAGTGAATTAATGATGAGAATGATGGATGGAATGGTACCGCATTGCATTGCATAGAGTTGTTGTGTCGGTTTCTGTGCATTTGCATAAATCATGAATGGATTGATTATGTGTGGGAAATTGTGAATGGATGCATTATGGGTGGGCAATTGTGAATTGACTGATTATGTGTTGAGCTTGAGATAACATTGATGATTTGATATGCATTTGTGATAAAAGCATTGGTTATGGATGATATGTTTTATGTATAGACATATGCTATGTTTTGTGGGGGTGTTGTACATTGCAATGATTGCATTAATTCTCTATGGTATACTATATATGAATATACGTGATGTGGTGGTGTGTTTCCATATGTTATAAATTTGGTATGCATTATGTGCGAATATGTGATTATGTTGGTATAATTGATATATGTTATGTTGTTAGATTATTAAAAATATGTTATGTATCTGTGGCATGCTATATGTATTAGTATGTGATGCTTGTGGTGATAATAATTATGCATGTGAATTTGTATGTGTTTGCATATTATTATGCAATCTTGATTTAGTTGTTATTTCTCACCCTTCTGCTGTGGTTTGTTTCTCTATGAGGCAATTGCAGATTAATATCTTGGAGGCTTTTATGAAGATTAGTTCTCCATCCTTTTGTCGGTGTGTCTGCTCTGATACGTAACACGGGAGTCGGGGAACACTTTTGTTATATATGTATACATTTGTTGGATCTATTTTGTATTCCCTTTGTATGAACATTTTGATGTTATAAAATAATTTATTTTGTAAAACAAGTCGGTTATGGATCTTTCCGCTTTATTCCATAATTGAACTTTCCTTTTGTTGGAAAAGCTTCCTGGATTATATTTATTCCATTTTGTGTTATGTATCAAATTTATGAGCAAGGATTGTGTTTTCTTTCTTTAAATGTGGCATCCTTATTTCTGTCTAAGAATAATAAATTTTTATTTACTCTAATTGATTGATGTATTATTTATTCGCGATGGGAATTGGGGTGTTACAAGAAGGTTGTTACCATTCTTCAACAGAATCGAGTTTCATCATATCCTTCGTGAAGAGAATCACATGGCTGATGCACTAGCCACTCTCTCTTCCATGATTAGTGTAGGTCAATGGAATGGCATACCTAAGATTGACATAATGCGCCTTGAACGGCCCACTTACATCTTCACGATTGAAGTAGTCGTAGACGACAAACCTTGGTATCACGATATCAAATGCTTCCTTCAGAAACAAGAGTACCCACCTGGGGCATCCAGAAAAGACCCTCAGAAGACTGGTAGGAAGCTTCTTCCTAAGTGGTGATACACTCTATAAGAGAAACTTTGACATGGTCTTGCTCCGATGCGTAGACAGACCAGAAGCAGACATGCTGATGAAAGAAATTCATGAAGGATCCTTTGGCACTCATGCCAATGGACACACAATGGTGAGAAAAGTTCTAAGGGCAGGGTACTTTTGGTTGACAATGGAATCTGACTGCTACATGTACATGAGGAAGTGTCATAAGTGTCAGATATACTCAGACAAAATCCATGTACCGCCAATGCATCTCAAAGTTATTTCTTCCCCATGGCCTTTTTCCATATGGGGAATGGACATTATTGGCATGATTGAACCCAAGGCTTCAAACGGACATCGCTTTATCCTGGTAGCCATTGATTACTTCACCAAGTGGGTCGAAGCAGCATCATTCGCCAATGTAACCCGACAAGTTGTGGCCCGTTTCATCAAAAACAATCTCATCTGCCGTTATGGTGTTCCAAGCCAGATCATTACTGATAATGGATCTAACTTGAACAACAAGATGATGAAAGAGTTGTGCACTGAGTTCAAGGTCGAACACCATAACTCTTCTCCCTACCAGCCAAAGATGAACGGTGCGGTAGAAGCGGCTAACAAGAACATCAAGAAAATCGTTCAAAAGATGGTTGTAACCTACAAAGACTGGCACGAGATGCTACCCTTTGCTCTTCACGGTTATCGTACATCTGTCCGCACTTCAACAGGGGTAGCCCCTTTCTCTCTAGTATATGGCATGGAAGCAGTGCTCCCCATAGAAGTAGAGATCCCATCAATCCGGGTATTGATGGAAGCTAAGTTAATAGAAGATGAATGGTGTCAGAGTCGACACGACGAACTAAATCTGATCGAAGAAAAGTGAATAACGGCTTTATGCCACAGTCAGTTGTATCAGCAAAGAATGAAGAAGGCGTTTGACAAAAAGGCCCGACTCCGCGTCTTCAGGAAATGAGACCTAGTGCTAAAAAAGATACAATCATTTCTCACTAATTCCCAGGGCAAGTGGACCCCGAATTATGACGGCCCCTATGTGGTCAAGATAGCTTTCTCAGGCGGCGCCTTGAGACTCGCAACCATGGATGGAGAGGAATTTGCCTACCCCACCAATGCTGACGTAGTCAAGAAATACTCCGTCTAAATAAAAAATAAAGGAAAAAAACGTCTCGGTGGATTGAAAACCTGAAAGGGCGGTCTAGGAAAAAATTAGAGACATAATGGAAATCCTCCCGATGGATTGGAAACCTCAAAGTACAATCCAGACAAAAGTTAGGGATTCATGGCAAGTAACTATGTCCAACAAAGGGGCAAATCCCTCAGCAGCAATTACACCATCAGTCAGGAAAACTCCAGTCAAGGTCATCTTCGACGGAAGCTCGAGATGCCCAGAATTCAAAGTTGGTAGAAGGATAGCGGCCATTATGTTTCAATGTAGCCCTTTTCCCTTAAATTACCATTTTCTAACTTTGTAAATACTCCATGGAATCACGCGCTTGGCTGATTTCCATCCTATCAATAAAATTTGAGCCCTTGTGCTTTTGTTTGTAATTCTTATTTGTTTTAACTTTACAGAACAACGTTTTAACATGATTGACAATTCTTGAAATAAAACAAAAATAAATTTACTTGTCAAACTTTTTCTGCTTTTAAAATAAAGATGGCAATTTCGTTTGACTGTTGAACATCGAAAGAACATCGATCGCTTCTCCAGAAGTAATCGAACCTTAAAGTGCAGAATCAAAGTACCCCTTCTAAACCAGCGCACCTGAACGAAGGATCAACTGTGTCAGAGACCGTGTTTCATCAGACACACACCCCTCGGCAGAGTTCTTACCTCCTAAGCCCGATCAACATAGCTCCCGGCAGGGACTATTTCTCCTAAGCAAGGCAGAATTGCTATCGTGAACCAGTGATACTTTACATCCCCCACTGTGGCCGAGTATCCCATCGTGTTCATGTACTAGTCTGTATGTCGCGTCAGTTTTTTCAGCATATACATACATATATCATGCATTCATATTCACATTGTATCACTATCACTCTAGTCGGTCTTATCCCCTAGTGATAAAAGTCCTCTCAGTCGAGTTGTCAGTTCTTTCCTTGTCAGGAAATGTCGCGTCTATGCAACCTCTCTGTCGCTCCCGGGATTTTCATCCTAGTACAAACGCGAAAGTGGCACCGAACAGAGTCGCCAGCAATGTGTATTTATCCCAAGAGAGGGAAAGGAAACACCGCGTAAACCTGAGAGAAAGGAAAAAGCATGGTCTTACGACCAAAGAACTGGGTTCGGGAGTCGGTTACGCGAGAGGAAGGTATTAGCACCCCCTCACGTCCATCGTACCCGATGGGATCCACGCTTGCTTGTCTCGATCAAAGGGTGTAAAGAAAGGAATACTGGAAGAGGAACTAGAAAAGGAATGAAAAGAGAAAGAGAAACAAATGTAGGGAAAATAAAAGAAGTGCTCGCATGGGCCCTACCCCACTGCCTACGTATCTCATCGGGAGCATGAGAATCAGAGCGACGTAGTTCCCCTCACTAGGGATGAATTGTTTGTGTTTTTTTTAAGGAACGGCTAACGTTCTAGCTCAGGTGTTGCAGGCTCGCTGGTCCGAGTGCGTTACCATCTTGCAAGAGAACGAGTAGAAGCGCGTTCGTGCGTTGAGAGTGAATGAGGTGAGAAAAGAATTCCCGAAGGAAAGACGTTATTGTTTGTTTTTGTCTTTTAGAAGGAAGTGTTTTGGATTTGTTTGCATATGATAGTGTATCTGAATCTTAGTCATTGGAATGTGTACATCCTCACATTCCAAGATGGAATGGGTAAGAAAGCACACTAAGAGTGAAGAAGACCCCCACACTTAGTTCCAATTGTCAAGGTTCAAACACACTAGCATACTTGTGTTTATTAAGTGTTTTGTTGATTAAGAAATGAAGAAGTGTTTTTTATTATTTGCACTTTCAACAAGTATTGCATTTAAGTCCCTCATACAAGATCAAATATGTAACACATTGACCTAAGATGGGCCATATGCTACACATTCTAAGATTACAAGAGAAGACCCCTTATAATCTTTTCTTTATATGAAAGGCCTAAATGCAATAAATGCCTACCTTTATTATATGTTTTGAATTTTCTTTGAGATGAGAAAAGAGACTCAAGGGAGGATAAAGGTAAAAATCTATATGGACTAAGACTCAATCCTAATTGATTAGTTAAGGGAGTGATCCTAAGGTTTGTGAGGTTTCAACCTAAAGTCTAAAGAAGGAAAGAATTAAACAATTCACTTCTAAAGTAGAAGATGAATTGTAATTCACAATGGGAAAGTGATGAGTTATTAAAAGAAAGCACATAAGTGCTTAACAAAACACAAAATGGAATTGTAAAAGAGAAAGGATAGAAGTTGAATGTGGATTCCTTATCCACACTCAATTGAAACTTACCAAAGCCCCTACATGGTTAGCACAATCACTTACAAGTAAAGTAAGAAAATATAATGAACAAATCAAATTCAAACAAGTTGACAAACAAAGTAAAATGAGATTAAGTGCTATACATGTTTCCAAGTCAGAATGTAACTCATATTTACACAACCTAATGTTATCCTAAATGTGCATACCAAATCATGCAAACAAAATCTCAATCCAACAAGAAGCAAAGAAGAAAAGGTGAAGTGATGTGAATGTGGTTCATACTTGTGAAACAAGTGACTTAAGGTGCAAGATAAACATCAAACATGCAAAGATGAAACCCAAATGTCACAATCAGAAGTCAATTAACATGCTATACATCCTCCAACAAAACCACAACTCATGGCACAAGTGCCTTCATGATCAAGCAAACCAAACATGAGGCATGCATTCACAAAATGAACAAGTTAAACTTCATGCTTCAAACAAATAGCAAACATGCTTCAAAAATTATGACTTTCACCAATCAAACACCTTAAACACATGTCATTAACATATCAAGTCCACAAGCAATGAATCAGAACCAAAGTCACTCAACAATTAGGTCAAAGTCTCATGGAAGTTTCATGCATTCATGCTCAAAGCAACACATCAAAAGTCATCCAAAAAAGACTTAAAAATCATCTCATAAATCTCAAACATACCTCAACATATTGTGACCACAATGCAAAAAGAAAGGCATCAAAATCATTTTTTATGATCAAGAACAAAAATGCACAAAATCACATGTCACATTAAGTATGCATGCAAATGGAAATTCAAAATAAATAATGGAACAGGGGCAAAATGGTCATAAAATCAGAAAATAAAATCATGAAAAATTTCCTAAATGTTTTAAGAATACACATGAATTTTTGTAGAATTTTCCAATATCATTTGATATTTTTAAAAATCAATTATGAAACGTGTAGCAAAAATGAAAATAAAATATGAAATGCAATATGAATGGGGGTGCAACCATAGCAAATCCATAGTTCAATTCGTTTGGGCCTTAGAAGCGTGGGGTGTAAATAACAATCTGTCTTAGGTCCAATAAGCACGCAGAACATACTAACAAGCATGGAATCTCAGTCAACAAAATTGACTCACTCATGGCCATTGGATCAAGTCACAGTCAAACCATAGTCAAAGTAAACAACATCAACGCGCACATGTGAATGTCCACACTCCCTATCGTGTACCATGCCATACAACGTTTAAGTGAGTTCAGAAAATTGGCATGTGACTTGCACGCTTTTTTTAATGTGTTGGCACATTTTGGAACGTAGGATTAAGAACAATCAAAGGCCACGATTAAAACATAGTGAAACCCTAGCAATTACAGTCACCGGCCGGAGATGACCTCCGGTCACCTTCTCCGGTCACACCTCCACCGTCTGCAACCTCCAATCTTCCAGAATTCCACAAATGATATACCAAAATGAAGAGGAAGTAAAGGAGAACATGGATCCAGTGATGAAACACACAAAAAGTTCATGAAATGAGAGAATCGAACAGAGGAAAGTTTGCCCTAACTTTTCAACTATGCCTCTAAAGGCCTATCAACTAGCCAGACAAGTTCTTGAGCTTATAAGAAGCCTCAAGAACCTGAAAACATCTTCAAATCATGTCTATAATGGTGGAAATTCGTACCTGAAGTTTTGTGACCTTGAGATACTCTTCAGAAAACCAGAGATCTTGTCTCTTCTACAATCTTCACTTGGCCAAATAAAGGCTGAGATGTAGAACTTGATGATGATTCAATGGAAGTGAGCGAAATCCAAGCTTCAAGAACAAATGCACTGTTGTGAAATTGAGAGAAACAAGGAAAGTGTTGAAGTGGAATGAGCAAGATGAGCTCGAAAATTCTTGGCAATGGTGATGTTGAGAGTAAAGCAGAGAGAGTTCTTTGGAGAGAATGTGAAAGAATGAAGTTGAAAAATGAAATTAGAGAGTGAGGTTTTGCTTTATAGTAAACTCTAACCATGGTTTAATGAGTGAGTTAACTGAGTTATGTGGAGTTAAATGAGTCATCCCTAACTAACTGAGTCAAGTTAGTTAGGGAGAGCAATGATATGGTGCAGCTGGTTTATGATGTGTTACCATGTTCTTGCTGCTAAACTTCTATAGCACGCTTCCAACCTTTCCCTCTTCATGTATAATTCGAGCAAGGGTGTGAGAGGTGCAGATATGTGTTGGTCTTAATGAGGCAGCACACATAAAACCTCTGTCATGTACTTGATGTATGTTTGAACCAAAATATTATGCAGCAAATCATCATGGTAACAGTGGGTGTTTGAGGGTGAATTTCTCCATGGTTAGTGAATGAAACAATGAAACATTGATGTCATTAGAAAGATGGTACATTGGGGAACAACATTGGTTTGCAAGTTGAAGTAAAATGAGGTCTCAAATATGCCTAAAAACATCTATGAATGCATTGGTTCAAAACTGGTTGGTGGGCATGGCCAGAGGTTGGCTGGCATGGCAACTGGGCACACAAAATTTCAGCACAAACAACATGACTTTGAACCCTCCAAACTATCTCATAACTTGGTTAAATCAAAATTTTCACAACATCAACATTGAAGAGGACACTACAAGGAACAACTTTGATGTTGAAAAGTTTTTCATTTGAGGCCTTTAACCATGAGAAAAATGAGTGGACATTTGGCCCACCAACTGTTTGTTAAAATGATTGCGCGCGTGACCTGAAAATCTTGGTCATGACCTAGTTTTGAACCTACTTTCCTCCAACTTTGATCAATCATATCTCTCTCAATTTTTATCCAATGGAGATGTTCTACACATGGATTTGAAGCTTAAAACAAGATCTTTCATTGAGGCAGAGTGGATTTTTCATTTGGTGCTCCAAATTTAAATGGCCTTGGTTCAAATTCTGATGCAAAATGGCCAAAACTTGCTATTTTTAGTAACCCTTCTTCATCCAAAAATGGCAACTTTACACATCTTGATTTTTTCATGATTCCTTTGGAGTTTCTTGATCAAATTTTGTACATTGGACATATGTAACATGAATTTCATGAATTTGGCCTCAAAAAGTCAAGAGTTGACTTTTTCCTCTGATTATTTGACTTTGCCCCAATTTCTCTGATTCTTGATCTTTCTTCCAATTGAACCACTTCTAAAACCAATTGAGATGCAATCTTCCACACATATACACTTAAGAACATGTAGAATACCATGACAACAAGCTTTGTCCAAAAAATCAAAGATTCCCTGATTTAATGGGAAACCCTAGTTTTGACCCCCTTTGGTTAGGAGGAAATTGCACATCTTCCAAATCCAAATTCCTCAGAGTATGTTGTGTATCCTCTTAAAGGATGATGAGAAATGCCACTTGAGAATGATTTTGAATCAATGAGCTATCTCTTTTGAGGGTTTTCCTTCCATTTTTGAATCTCTTGCATAGTGAAAGATGTAGTGCTTCAATCTTCCATTGAATCTCACTTCCTTGAGGTTTTGGAAGATCAATTGAGATAGTATGAGACATGAGAGACCTCTTGGCTTGCCTAGAGCCAACTTGATTGACCTTTTTGTGCTTTGAATGATCCCTTGATTGTCCACCTTCCACCTGATCACATGCCCTGATGGTAAGAAGGATGCCATGCTTCATTTTTCTATGTTAAATGCAATGCAATGCTAATGAGATGGATATGATATGATAAATGATAATGCCATGCTATGATGCCAAAAGGGAAGAGCAAATTTTGGGGTATTACGGCTGCCCCTATTCAAGCGCTGTAGACCTGAATGCCTGAAAGCAATTGCTTTCGGACTTTCAAGGTATATAGTGATTGAATACCAAATATAACCAAAAATTTGCTCTGGATGATGAAGAAGAAAAGGGATATAAACCCAACGAGACTGCTGGATTGAATCTTCGATGAAACGCCGGAGAGATCTGTCTTTTGAACGATGCCAGACGACTACTGGCTTGCCACGCTACTGGTGGACTTTAATACTGTCTTTTTGAACGACGCCAGACGACTACTGGCTTGCCACACTACTGGTGGACTTTAATAATGTCTTTTATGCAACTCCAGACGACTACTGGCCTGCCACACTACTGGTGGACTTTAATAATGTCTTTTATGCAACTCCAGACGACTACTGGCCTGCCACACTACTGGTGGACTTTGCAGCTTCGTGCCACCCGAAGATGGACTTTTGCCAATCCACTGTTGGACTTTTGCCACCCGAAGACGGACTTTTGCCAATCCACTGTTGGACTTTTGCCACCCGAAGACGGACTTTTGCCAATCCACTGTTGGACTTTTGCCACCCGAAGACGGACTTTTGCCAATCCACTGTTGGACTTTTGCCACCCGAAGACGGACTTTTGCCAATCCACTGTTGGACTTTTAGCTGCTTTGCCACCCGAAGATGGACTTTTGCCAATCCACTGTTGGACTTTTAGAATATGCCACCCTTAGATGGACCTTTCGCCAATCCACTGTTGGACTTTTGCCACCCGAAGACGGACTTTTGCCAATCCACTGTTGGACTTTTAGAATATGCCACCCTTAGATGGACCTTTCGCCAATCCACTGTTGGACTTTTGCCACCCGAAGACGGACTTTTGCCAATCCACTGTTGGACTTTTGCCACCCGAAGACGGACTTTTACCAATCCACTGTTGGACTTTTGGAATATGCAACATTGCATTACTCTCTGCGTCTGTGTCAGACATCTATGCTGACTCTGCTGAGGAGCAAAGACCAATGAAATGACTTAACTTTAGAGGTTCCTGAGAGGATAATATCTCTGCTGGCGAATGGATGAACAATCCGTCTGCTTTGAATTGTCAAGCTTGCCAAAAATAAATTGGACTTTAAGATATGAGGGAATGACGACTCTGCCAGGAATTATTCCATCTGTTTGGGGGAACGAATTCTGGTCACAGCGATTCCGCCGGGGATGAGAATTTTTAAATGACTTCCTGCTGGGGAAATGAGCCCTTAAAACTCTGCTTGGGGATTTATTCAACCCAAGATCCTTTATAGGGATTATCAACCTTCTGACCCGGCTAGGGAAAGGCTGTACCATCCTTGTTGAGGAATAGATTCTGTCGATCTGATAAACCTCTGCGGAGAGAACAACAACTCAGCTGGAAGTTGCTGACAAGATTCGATGCTGACCTCTGTGGGGATACCATGACCAGAGATACGATCTTGCTGGGTATCAGGGCTACTCTGCCAGGGATATGCAAATCCTGGTTAGAACATTCCACTGCAACTTGCTATAAAGCGTCCTTAGAGATCTGTTGGGGAAACCCAAAGCAACTCCACAGTAGTCTGCTGAAGAATGTGACTGTCGAGCTTAGGATGAGTACCACAATGCACCATGTTAGGCGAGCTTTCCTTTAGACAATTCCGTTGGGGATGACGAGTTTATAACAAACTCTGCTGGAGAAAACTGCTTTAAAGCGTCTCGTGTTGGGGAATGCCTTTTGAGAGAATTTTACAGAAGACCAACTGTCCTCAAACTCTACTAGGGGTGACCAACACTTCATGCTGGGGAAACAATCATGCCCCATGCTTGGACAACACAACAATTCGTCCCCGCAAAGGATGTCATAAGAGGATTTTACAGAAGATCCAGCCTCTTCAAACTCTTGTGACTTCGCTGGGGATAATGACCATCAGTTTCGGTGTCGACGAGACCACTCTTTTGGGGAACCTGTGACCGTTATCGACACAGAAAAGCTTGTAGTTGTTGGAAGTACTGAATGAGAGAATCGACTTAATAAGATACAACGGTACCCGGTTGAACTTAATTCACTGATATCGACCCGTTATGAACAATCGTCGACCGAACGATGAACGCCGATCTCCTTACCCATAATTGCCCCAGTCTTTTGCGTGGGGTGATTTATTGCTGGTCTTGTGCTTAAAATCATCTGCACCTGCTACCTGCAACAAAAGAATATGCCCACATGCCCCGAATATTGTGTGGCTAGAATCCACCATCCGGGAGTATTCAACATTCGAAGTAATTTCAAATATTTTTTCTGCGCATGTTATTGCAAGGCTGCCATGTTTTCGAATGCAATGTTTTATCAACAATTAGGACGTTTTTGCAAACAAAGCAATAAAACAAAAATAGAAAGCTTTTTATTGAAATTCAATTTACTGACTGAGAGCCCAGAATAGGCAATTACATCTGGAAGCAATCCCTGGAAAGAGGCGATTGCTGAAAAATTGAGAAAAGAAACTATCCTAATGGCAATGTGAAAACGGAATTCCACTGAGTTTCCATTCTGTTATGACCAGTATGTCTTCAAAACTCCCCGACCTTGCCTTCTGAGGAATGATCAGACCGATTCCTATCCTTCAGAACGTCAGTTGTTCAAACGGTGATAGGGTACAGATAACTCAAACCGTAGTCATTCGCTTAAATCCCTCTTTTGTGTGGACCGCCCTTTCAGGTTTTCGATCCACCAGGATACCCTTTTTTTCCTAAGTTGCCCTTTCGGGTTTTCAACTTACCGGGTGTACAAAATTTTTTCAATTATATCCCTAATTTTTGCCCGAACCTTATTCTGTTTTTGGTTCGCCGGGATGCCCTTTTTTGCCTGGATTTTTTTTATTTTTATTATCCAGCGGGTCTATTCATGCGAAGTATTTTTTGACTACGTCCGAGTTGACAGGGGATGAAAAGTCTTCGCCATCCATGGTTGTAAGCAATAAAGCTCCGCCCGAAAAGACCTTTTTAACCACGAATGGACCTTCATAATTAGGAGTCCATTTGCCCCTGTGATCTGTATTGGGAGGAAGGATCCTTTTGAGTACCACATCTCCGACTTTATAAACCCGAGGACGCACCTTTTGGTCAAATGCCTGTTTCATTCTGCGCTGATATAGTTGCCCATGACATACAGCCGCCAATCGCTTTTCCTCAATAAGGCTCAACTGATCAAATCTGGCTCGTACCCATTCAGCTTCATCTAGCTTAACATCCATCATGACTCTGAGGGACGGAATCTCTACTTCAACCGGTAGCACTGCCTCCATACCATATACAAGTGAGAATGGGGTTGCCCCAGTGGACGTGCGTACCGACGTTCGATACCCATGCAAAGCAAATGGTAACATCTCATGCCAATCTTTGTACGTGACAACCATCTTCTGTACAATCTTCTTGATATTTTTGTTGGCCGCTTCGACCGCGCCATTCATCTTTGGGCGGTACGGAGAAGAATTGTGATGCTCGATTTTGAAGTCCCGGCATAACTCAGCCATCATCTTATTGTTCAAATTAGAACCATTATCAGTAATGATTCTTTCGGGAACTCCATATCGGCAAATGATATCCCGTTTTAAGAAACGAGCGACCACTTGTTTTGTAACATTGGCATAGGATGCGGCTTCAACCCATTTGGTGAAGTAATCAATTGCCACCAAGATGAAACGATGACCATTGGAAGCTGTAGGCTCAATCTTTCCGATCATATCAATGCCCCACATGGCAAACGGCCAAGGCGACGACATGATGCTCAACGGATTTGGAGGCACATGCACCTTGTCTGCATAGATCTGGCATTTATGGCATTTGCGGGCATATTTACAACAATCTGACTCCATAGTCAACCAATAATATCCCGATCTTAACAACTTTTTAGCCATTGCATGCCCTCCGGCGTGAGTACCGAAAGAGCCTTCGTGCACTTCAATCATCAACAAGTCTGCTTCATGTCTATCCACACATCTAAGCAGGACCGTGTCAAAATTTCTTTTATACAGCACGCCATCTTTGTTCAAGAAGAAACTACCAGCTAACCTTCTCAACGTCTTCCTGTCTTTGGACGATGCCCCTGACGGGTACTCTTGACTTTTCAAGAAACACTTAATATCATGAAACCATGGCTTGTCATCAGACGTTGCATCGACCGCAAACAGAAATGCTGGTCTGTCAAGGCGGGATACCTCAATCTTAGGTACATGGTTCCATCCTTGCACTTTGATCATGGAAGACAGAGTGGCCAAGGCATCAGCGAACCTATTCTCATCTCGAGGAATGTGGTACAGTTTCACTGTTGTGAAAAATGTCAGCAATCTCCTCGTATAATCTCTATACGGCACTAGATTTGCTTGGTGCGTGTACCAACTCCCTTTCACTTGATTGATTACCAAAGCTGAATCACCGAATATATCAAGGGTTTTAATCCTTAGATTAATCGCCTCCTCGATCCCCATTATACAAGCTTCGTACTCTGCTTCATTGTTGGTGCATCCGAAAGTTATTCGGGCAGTGAACGGCATATGAACACCTTCCGGCGTGATAAGAACTGCTCCAACTCCGCACCCATTCATATTGACAGCCCCATCAAACATCAGACTCCATTTGGATTCAGGGTCTGGCCCCTCCTCCGGAAGTGGTTCCTCGCAGTCTTTAGCTTTGAGAAACATGATGTCTTCATCAGGGAAGTCAAACTTCATGGGTTGGTAATCATCAATCGGCTGTTGCGCAAGATAGTCGGACAAGATACTTCCTTTGATGGCCTTTTGTGAAGTGTACTGAATGTCATACTCTGTCAAGACCATTTGCCACCGTGCAACTCTGCCTGTCAATGCTGGTTTCTCAAAAATATACTTGATAGGATCCATTTTTGAAATCAACAAGGTCGTGTGCCTAACCATATATTGCCTCAATCGCTTAGCGGCCCATGCAAGCGCACAGCATGTCTTTTCAAGCATTGAGTATCGGGACTCACAATCATTGAACTTTTTGCTCAGGTAGTAAATAGCATGCTCCTTCCTACCTGTCTCGTCATGTTGACCGAGAACACAACCCATGGAACCTTCAAGCACTGTCAGATACATTATCAGCGGTCTCCCTTCAACTGGAGGCATTAGAATCGGAGGTTCCTGCAAGTATTCTTTTATCTTATCGAATGCCAATTGGCAATCGTCATTCCACCTGACCGTTTGATCTTTCCTTAACAATTTAAATATTGGTTCGCACGTGGCTGTTAGGTGAGATATGAACCTCGCAATGTAGTTCAATCTACCCAAGAAACCACGAACCTCTCTTTCTGTTCTCGGTTCAGGCATTTCTTGTATTGCTTTCACCTTGGCAGGATCAACCTCGATTCCTCTTTCGCTCACAATGAAGCCCAGTAACTTTCCAGAACGCACCCCAAACGTGCACTTGTTTGGATTTAATCTCAGACGGAACTTTCTCAACCTTTCAAACAGCTTTTTCAGATTAACCAGATGTTCCTCTTCTGTTCTCGACTTGGCAATCATATCATCTACATAACATTCGATCTCCTTATGAATCAAGTCATGAAACAATGTCACCATCGCCCGCTGGTACGTTGCCCCTGCGTTTTTCAACCCAAAAGGCATTACTTTATAACAATATGTACCCCACGGAGTAATGAACGTGGTCTTCTCCATATCTTCAGGTGCCATCTTGATCTGGTTGTACCCGGAGAAACCGTCCATAAATGAGAACACTGAAAATTGAGCTGTATTATCGACCAGCACATCAATATGAGGTAGTGGAAAATCATCTTTCGGGCTAGCTTTATTGAGATCTCGATAATCCACACACATTCTCACTTTTCCATCTTTCTTCGGTACTGGCACGATGTTGGCTACCCATGGAGGATACTTTGTCACAGCAAGAAAACCAGCATCCCACTGCTTCTGGACTTCCTCCTTAATCTTTAAAGCCATGTCGGGGTGAGTCCGACGAAGTTTCTGCTTGACTGGCGGATATTCTTCTCTCAATGGTAGCCTGTGCACGACAATATCCGTATCCAACCCCGGCATGTCTTGATACGACCAGGCGAAGACGTCAACATACTCGCGCAACATTTCCGTCAAAGTTTGCTTCACATCTGCTTGCAAGCTGGCACCAATCCTGATCTCTTTCTTGGCGTCCTTGGTACCAATATTGATGATTTCTACAGTCTCCTGATGAGGCTGGATGACCCTTTCCTCCTGTTTCAACAATCTGGCCAGTTCTTCAGGGAGTTCACAATCTTTCTCATCCCCTTCTTCGGCTTGATAAATCGGATTGTCAAAGTCATACATGGCCATATCAAAATCGTTATCAGTGGTATCCGGAGGATCAAGTCTGCATGAACGGGTTCATGCCTTATTTTAGAATTTATTTTTAAGCAAAACAAAAGAAAATGAAACATTGCCATTTTATATTTTTTGTGCAAAAATAAAAACTGAAAGACAGAGAACAAAATTTGATTGCAAAACGTCCTTTATTAATGATTAAACATTGCAAATGCAACCATGGTGGCCCTACAAATGAATCTATACGCCTTGGGCAGAGCGCAAGATTTTGTCATGCATTATGGTTAGAAAAAACAAAGAAAAATTACTCTGTCTGAAGAGTAACCCGGATGACTTCTTCAACGAACCAGTTCTGCACTTGTTGTCCCGGAACATGAGGGCGTACCCAATTGTCCAGGTCACAATCACTGTCAACACTATCCTCCGTGGCTGCACAAGACTGGTCCATGTAGATAATTCCCCCACTATTGAAAGTAATGGGTCCCCTGCTCCCCGCATCTGAAGTTGTAGAGGGATGATAACCAATACCAAATTTGTCTTCCTTCATTGGGGTCTCTATCAACCTGCCCCAACCTTGGGCGTTGCCTGCCCTGACGACCTCGACAGCTTGTTTGTAAGATGAAATGGAGGTACCAGCCCCAACTGGTACAGAAGAAGACTCAGGTGCATCGTCAATATTGACTGCTTCGAATGATTGGCACAGCGTCTCATGAATTTCTCCATCCATTTCAATGTACTTGAACGTGGACAAGTGACTCACAAAGATGTCTTCTTCCCCACACACTGTCACAACCTGCCCTTCAAACTCATACTTCAGCTTTTGATGTAGAGTAGAAGTAACAGCCCCGGCTCCGTGAATCCAAGGGCGTCCCAATAGGCAGCTATATGCAGGTTGTATGTCCATTACATGGAACGTGGATTTGAATACCTGTGGTCCAATTTGTACGGGCAATTCCACCTCACCAAACACAGATCGTCGGGTCCCATCGAATGCTCTGACCACCAATTCACTAGGCCTTAAGATCAAACCATCAACTTCCAGCTTCATCAATGCCTTCTTGGGCAAGACATTGAGTGACGAACCAGTGTCTACCAGTACATGAGATAACACTGCGCCCTTACACTCCATCGTGATATGCAAAGCCTTATTATGGTTTCTTCCTTCAACAGTCAAATCTCTACTTGTAAAGCCCAAGCCATGGCTGACATTAACATTGGAGATTACGCCCTCGAGCTGATTAACAGTAATTTCTTGTGGCACGTACGCACTCTTCAACACTCTCAACAACGCCTGTCGGTGCGCATCAGAGCACAACAATAGTGACAGGATTGAAATCTTTGAAGGGGTCTGATTCAGTTGGTCCACAATCTTATAATCTCTTTTCTTGATTATCTTCATAAATTCTTCCATTTCCTTATCAAAAGTAATCTTTGTCTCTGCTTCAGGTGTAGGTGCACTTTCAACCACCTGTTTACCCTTATCCTTTGCTGCAGCTTCTACCTCCTTATCACTTCTCAAGGTTGGGGGAGCGAGCAACCTTCCACTCCTTGTAAAGCCCCCTACACCCCCTACGTTATCAACATTTGGGCTGACTGATGACTCAACTTCCTGTTTTTTACCTTCGTAATATACATCTACCCCATAGTGCCATGGGATAGCTTTCGTGGATGTGAACGGAATTGGTCCTGGCACCGTGATAGTGACAGGACTGGGCCCTTCTGGCGCAACACTCGCCACGGGAACTGCATTGACCGGCATTTGAATCTCAGCGGGAGTGTAATAGATGGTCACGGTTGATATCTCATCAGTGTCTTTCACGACTCTGTCGAACTGTAGACATCCTTCATCGATCAGATTCTGTAAACCCATCTTCAACTTATCACAGCCGTTCTCCTGATTCATACACTCAAAGCAATCTTGATTACAGCCCGGGAACACCTGTCCCTTCAATAAACGATCTTTTACAACCAACAAAGAAGTTTTCACTTGATGAACGTCTAACACCAAATTCAATATCCTCCCATCTTCAATAGCGTACACATTTGCTGCGCTATGATCAGGCATGGGATGCTGAGTAATATTAGGAGCGGGAGAGAAATTGATGGCTTTAGCATCAATCAAATCTTGTACTTTATGATGGAAAGCCCAGCATTTTTCAATGGAGTGCCCCTGAGCACCTGAGTGGAACTCACAACGAGCATTAGCATCGAAGTTAGGTGGCAGGTTTCCAGCAACCGGAGCTTTCATAGTACGGAGTTCTACCAACTTTAACTCGAGTAGCCGGGGCAACAGCGCGGCATAAGTCATAGGGAGAGGATCCATCTTACGATCCCTCTGTCTAGACCTTTGCTGGAAAAAAGGTTGTTGCTGTTGAACTTGTTGTTGGGGTTGTTGTTTCTGAACAGACGGTGTGGGGATTGTCACAGCATCTACCTGATAATAAGCTCGAGAACGCCCTCTGCCTCGTCCTCTAAACACAGCATTCGTATCACCTTCTCTTCTTTTCTGGTTACTAGCAAACGGTTTCTTCGTCCCCGAAGAGCCAGCCCCACTCACATCCTGGATCTTTCCAAGCTTTAACAGACTTTCTATTCTTTCTCCCGCAATCACAATATCAGCAAATCCAGTTGACGGACAAGCAGCTAATCTATCCAGATAGGCCCCTTGCAAGGTGCCCATGAACATATCTGCCATTTCTCTGTCTGATAAGGGAGGTTGAACCTGGGCAGCCATTTCCCTCCACCTCTGTGCATATTCTTTGAAACTCTCCTTGGCATTTTGTGACAATCCCTGCAATTGGGTGCGGTTGGGCGCCATGTCAATATTATATTGGTATTGCTTCAGGAACGCTTCTGCCAGATCTTTCCAATTCTTCACAGCAGCTCTATTCAACTTCATATACCAGGTCAAGGACGCCCCAGCCAGACTGTCCTGAAAATAGTGCATCCATAGCTTCTCGTCATCCGTATGGGCTGAAATCTTCCCAAAGTAAGCTTGAAGATGCGTTTGGGGACACGCATTGCCGTGATACTTATCGAAAGTGGGAGGCTTGAATTTAGGGGGAATTCTGACTCCTGAGACCAGCCCCAAGCTGGTAACATCAATACCCATAGAGTTCTTGCATTCTATGGCCCTGATCTTCTCTGCTAACTCATCATACCTTCGATCACCTTGATTACCCACATCAGCATCCAGCAGAGTAAATTGGTCTTCCAGAGTATCCTCAAGAGTAACACCAGCATGCCTACCATTTCCATTACCCCGATTGTTACCACCAGGAGGAGGGTTACCACCGGGGGGAGGAATGCCATGTCCCTGTGAATTGTCATGATGATCACCTTCGGGCCCATTGTCGGGACGCTCTACCAGAAGCCTCAGTCTCTCCTGATTTTGCGCCATGCCAGTCATGAGGGTCATGAACTGGTCCATACGCGCCCTCATTTCAGCCAAATCACTTTGCACTTGATCCATGATTCTTACTTGATTCCTTCGCGTCGAATATCGGTGAATATGACTCTCCGCTATAATGCCTGAAACCAAATAAAGGTTAGAGACCCCGCAACGAGTACCTGAAAAGCAAGTAACAAAAATGCAAAATGATATGCAATGCCATGCAATGCCATGTTTGTCATTTCCGAGGTGCTTTATACCCTGATTCCAATCCCACCACAGAAATCTGAAGACCAGAAATTGTGATATAAAGAGACGTGTCGTGGTCATGTGCTTGTGTGCAGCTATCTGATAAGGAATAATTCTGAATAAAACTGCTCATACTCATTCAACAAAGTATCCAAGTATATTTAAGAAAGGTTCAACCGCAAATGCAATACAAGGAAAAATGGATCCATCAACAAGCCTGATGGTAACCATTAACAACAAAATATAAGGAAAAGAACATCAGTCTGACAATTCCACACCCTTCAGCTTATCACTTGAGTATTTGATCTCCTCAAAAAGTATACGGGTACGCTGGTGATTCGGCTTTTCAATCATTTCTTTGATCAAGACATCCCTTTTCTCAAGAGCTTCAGTTAAAGAACCCATATGCAGCATCAGAGCCTCGTCATCACACACTCCTTTGTGTCTCTTTATGCCAGCTTGCGTCTTGAGTATCTCCCTTTCTATCATGACTTCTTCAAGCTCTTTCTTGGTATTCTTCAACTGGCTTCTAGCTTCTTCTAACTGTTCTTGACTTTTATCGAGACTTTCCCGATACTTTCTCCTCTGCTCATGTGCCTTTTTAAGCTCCTCGTCTTTAGTCTTCGACTGATCCTTTAACTCGGCATTTTCAATTCTGACTTCATCCCAAGCTTGACGAAGTTGAGCTAATGAATCCTTGCTTCGGGCTAAAGCCTGTTTTGTAATCTTGTGAGCCTGACTAGTGTCATCTGCTCCCAGAGTAAGTTTCCGAAAGTACCGAGCTCGGTCATCAAAATCTTCCTCTTTGTCAGCCAAGGTTTTTTCCGCTTTCAAGGCTCTCTTTTCCAACTCTTTGTTGTCAGCTAGAGCTTTCTGAAGACATCTGCTCATTCCAGAATTTTCTATCTGCAGCTCTCTGACCATTTTCTTCCACTTCTCACATTCTTCAATAGCCACCATAGTGGGTTGTTCTGGCTGTGCTGAACATAAAAGAGGTCCCCTTGAAAAGGGTAAAAGCAATTCCTTTACTTTCGTCTCAATCCACCTGTCATATTCAGGATAAGATCTACAATCTCCTTTTCCAAAAACTGCTTTTCCAATTTTGTGCTTATCTTTCCAAGCATTCACTACTTCTACCACCTTTGCATCTTTAGTTCCTGTAAAGAATAAGGATTCTTCCACATCTTGCTCTGTAGGAGGATATCTGGAAGCATACCCAAACTGTCGGATGGCCAAAACTGGATTATAATTAATCCCTCCTTTTCTGCCAATCAGAGGCACATTTGGAAAATTTCCGCATCTTGTGACAAGCTCTATTCTCAACAACCGGTGATCAAACCATACAATGTTATCAGCAGTTAAACTCATCAATCGTTTAGACCATTTCGCCACATCTTTGGTTTCCACAAAGGCACCTGTCTGAGGCAAATGTTTGAAAAACCAATGACTCAGCAGTGGAGTGCAACAACTAACAGATCCTCCCCTCCTTTTCTCATTCTTGTAATGCACGGAATGATAAAAATCTCCTAACAAAGTAGGGACTGAATTTTTAAGGACAAAAACTCTCGTTGCTTGCATATCCACAAAGTCTTGCTGATTGGGAAAGAAAACTAGGCCATATATGCAGAGAGCCAGAATGGAATTGTAAACCGTCCAATTTTTAGCACTTGCAGCCTCTTGGGCCTGTCCAGCCAGAAATTCTAAATGAAATCCGCTAACTCCATTTTTACTGCTCACACCGCTCTTTATCAATGTCTGATCCATTTGTAAAGAAGCAGCAATTTCTTTTACGCTGGGAGAACTACCAGAGAAGAATGGTATTGCCGACGTGATCGGAATTCCCAAAATAAATGAGAATTCTTCCAGTGTTGGCATCAAAATGTAATTTGAAAAAAGAAAGCACCTCAACGAAGGCTCGTAGAACTGCAGCAGAGTGTGTAAAGCATCATGCTCATACTTGGTGATTGTACGGACCATCCCAACCAAATTCCCGTAGCTCTTCTGAAACCTATCAAGAATACCCGGACCAGCCATATCTATGACTTTGAGCAATGAATCCAAGACAGGATCTGGAAACTTGTAAGACACATTGTTCTTTCTCTCGGCGACGATCTCTGTTGAACCCATGGATTGGAATCAGAAATGTATTATGCACCTGAAAATGACAAACATAACTGTTATGATATGATAATGCAATGCAAAAGGGCATGTGATCAGGTAATCAAGTGTCGGTGTCTGTAATGAACTGTGTGCACTGTGTCTCTGTACTGAGTCTGGCAATATCTGAGATGAACACTTAAATCACTGTCATAGGATACAATGTCTGAAATCATCATAGAATCACAAGTAAGGTAGGTAGGAGGCTGGGTTTCCTGCAAACCTGTAAACATCCCGCCCATACTCACATGTGGTTCTTAGAAAATAAGGCTTGTCAGCTTCAGAGGTTTGAGAAGCAATAGCACATTCAGCCCGTAGGATACAATGCTATGCCAATCAAAGAGGTCGTCCATTGACTCCCCTTAGAAAATAAAGGTCATCCTATGCAAGTTCCAAAGTGGGCCCTCGGGTGCGAATGGGTTTGCCACAGAATGTGGTCTGCCATTGTCACCACTAAAGAGGGATATTTCCACTAAGGTCCTCATGATCGGTCACTAGAGTCGACAGCTCTCTAGATCTACATCCTGGAATACGCAAGATGCGTATGCCACGACGTGTCCCAAGATAGCCTCATCTAGCTGTGAATTTCGTGAACACCCAACGCACTCCAAACGGCACGTAGGTCCCACTACTCTCCACTCTAATTCTAAGTGTATACTCAAGCCTGTGTAATGGGCTTATCTCTCAGAAATCCCATCCCGCCAAACAGAAAATAGCACAGTCCAGTATAGCATAATATATCATATGAAATGAAACTGCTAAAATACGGTAAATACAGTAATGTACAGTAAAGCAGTAAATAACCATACAATAAAACAGTAAATACAACACAACAGTAAACACCCAATGAAAGAAAAACAGACAAGCGCTAGGATTGACTCGCTTAGGGATCCAGAGATTCTGGACTCGTTATCCCCAGCAGAGTCGCCAGCTGTCGCTCCCGGGATTTTCATCCTAGTACAAACGCGAAAGTGGCACCGAACAGAGTCGCCAGCAATGTGTATTTATCCCAAGAGAGGGAAAGGAAACACCGCGTAAACCTGAGAGAAAGGAAAAAGCATGGTCTTACGACCAAAGAACTGGGTTCGGGAGTCGGTTACGCGAGAGGAAGGTATTAGCACCCCCTCACGTCCATCGTACCCGATGGGATCCACGCTTGCTTGTCTCGATCAAAGGGTGTAAAGAAAGGAATACTGGAAGAGGAACTAGAAAAGGAATGAAAAGAGAAAGAGAAACAAATGTAGGGAAAATAAAAGAAGTGCTCGCATGGGCCCTACCCCACTGCCTACGTATCTCATCGGGAGCATGAGAATCAGAGCGACGTAGTTCCCCTCACTAGGGATGAATTGTTTGTGTTTTTTTTAAGGAACGGCTAACGTTCTAGCTCAGGTGTTGCAGGCTCGCTGGTCCGAGTGCGTTACCATCTTGCAAGAGAACGAGTAGAAGCGCGTTCGTGCGTTGAGAGTGAATGAGGTGAGAAAAGAATTCCCGAAGGAAAGACGTTATTGTTTGTTTTTGTCTTTTAGAAGGAAGTGTTTTGGATTTGTTTGCATATGATAGTGTATCTGAATCTTAGTCATTGGAATGTGTACATCCTCACATTCCAAGATGGAATGGGTAAGAAAGCACACTAAGAGTGAAGAAGACCCCCACACTTAGTTCCAATTGTCAAGGTTCAAACACACTAGCATACTTGTGTTTATTAAGTGTTTTGTTGATTAAGAAATGAAGAAGTGTTTTTTATTATTTGCACTTTCAACAAGTATTGCATTTAAGTCCCTCATACAAGATCAAATATGTAACACATTGACCTAAGATGGGCCATATGCTACACATTCTAAGATTACAAGAGAAGACCCCTTATAATCTTTTCTTTATATGAAAGGCCTAAATGCAATAAATGCCTACCTTTATTATATGTTTTGAATTTTCTTTGAGATGAGAAAAGAGACTCAAGGGAGGATAAAGGTAAAAATCTATATGGACTAAGACTCAATCCTAATTGATTAGTTAAGGGAGTGATCCTAAGGTTTGTGAGGTTTCAACCTAAAGTCTAAAGAAGGAAAGAATTAAACAATTCACTTCTAAAGTAGAAGATGAATTGTAATTCACAATGGGAAAGTGATGAGTTATTAAAAGAAAGCACATAAGTGCTTAACAAAACACAAAATGGAATTGTAAAAGAGAAAGGATAGAAGTTGAATGTGGATTCCTTATCCACACTCAATTGAAACTTACCAAAGCCCCTACATGGTTAGCACAATCACTTACAAGTAAAGTAAGAAAATATAATGAACAAATCAAATTCAAACAAGTTGACAAACAAAGTAAAATGAGATTAAGTGCTATACATGTTTCCAAGTCAGAATGTAACTCATATTTACACAACCTAATGTTATCCTAAATGTGCATACCAAATCATGCAAACAAAATCTCAATCCAACAAGAAGCAAAGAAGAAAAGGTGAAGTGATGTGAATGTGGTTCATACTTGTGAAACAAGTGACTTAAGGTGCAAGATAAACATCAAACATGCAAAGATGAAACCCAAATGTCACAATCAGAAGTCAATTAACATGCTATACATCCTCCAACAAAACCACAACTCATGGCACAAGTGCCTTCATGATCAAGCAAACCAAACATGAGGCATGCATTCACAAAATGAACAAGTTAAACTTCATGCTTCAAACAAATAGCAAACATGCTTCAAAAATTATGACTTTCACCAATCAAACACCTTAAACACATGTCATTAACATATCAAGTCCACAAGCAATGAATCAGAACCAAAGTCACTCAACAATTAGGTCAAAGTCTCATGGAAGTTTCATGCATTCATGCTCAAAGCAACACATCAAAAGTCATCCAAAAAAGACTTAAAAATCATCTCATAAATCTCAAACATACCTCAACATATTGTGACCACAATGCAAAAAGAAAGGCATCAAAATCATTTTTTATGATCAAGAACAAAAATGCACAAAATCACATGTCACATTAAGTATGCATGCAAATGGAAATTCAAAATAAATAATGGAACAGGGGCAAAATGGTCATAAAATCAGAAAATAAAATCATGAAAAATTTCCTAAATGTTTTAAGAATACACATGAATTTTTGTAGAATTTTCCAATATCATTTGATATTTTTAAAAATCAATTATGAAACGTGTAGCAAAAATGAAAATAAAATATGAAATGCAATATGAATGGGGGTGCAACCATAGCAAATCCATAGTTCAATTCGTTTGGGCCTTAGAAGCGTGGGGTGTAAATAACAATCTGTCTTAGGTCCAATAAGCACGCAGAACATACTAACAAGCATGGAATCTCAGTCAACAAAATTGACTCACTCATGGCCATTGGATCAAGTCACAGTCAAACCATAGTCAAAGTAAACAACATCAACGCGCACATGTGAATGTCCACACTCCCTATCGTGTACCATGCCATACAACGTTTAAGTGAGTTCAGAAAATTGGCATGTGACTTGCACGCTTTTTTTAATGTGTTGGCACATTTTGGAACGTAGGATTAAGAACAATCAAAGGCCACGATTAAAACATAGTGAAACCCTAGCAATTACAGTCACCGGCCGGAGATGACCTCCGGTCACCTTCTCCGGTCACACCTCCACCGTCTGCAACCTCCAATCTTCCAGAATTCCACAAATGATATACCAAAATGAAGAGGAAGTAAAGGAGAACATGGATCCAGTGATGAAACACACAAAAAGTTCATGAAATGAGAGAATCGAACAGAGGAAAGTTTGCCCTAACTTTTCAACTATGCCTCTAAAGGCCTATCAACTAGCCAGACAAGTTCTTGAGCTTATAAGAAGCCTCAAGAACCTGAAAACATCTTCAAATCATGTCTATAATGGTGGAAATTCGTACCTGAAGTTTTGTGACCTTGAGATACTCTTCAGAAAACCAGAGATCTTGTCTCTTCTACAATCTTCACTTGGCCAAATAAAGGCTGAGATGTAGAACTTGATGATGATTCAATGGAAGTGAGCGAAATCCAAGCTTCAAGAACAAATGCACTGTTGTGAAATTGAGAGAAACAAGGAAAGTGTTGAAGTGGAATGAGCAAGATGAGCTCGAAAATTCTTGGCAATGGTGATGTTGAGAGTAAAGCAGAGAGAGTTCTTTGGAGAGAATGTGAAAGAATGAAGTTGAAAAATGAAATTAGAGAGTGAGGTTTTGCTTTATAGTAAACTCTAACCATGGTTTAATGAGTGAGTTAACTGAGTTATGTGGAGTTAAATGAGTCATCCCTAACTAACTGAGTCAAGTTAGTTAGGGAGAGCAATGATATGGTGCAGCTGGTTTATGATGTGTTACCATGTTCTTGCTGCTAAACTTCTATAGCACGCTTCCAACCTTTCCCTCTTCATGTATAATTCGAGCAAGGGTGTGAGAGGTGCAGATATGTGTTGGTCTTAATGAGGCAGCACACATAAAACCTCTGTCATGTACTTGATGTATGTTTGAACCAAAATATTATGCAGCAAATCATCATGGTAACAGTGGGTGTTTGAGGGTGAATTTCTCCATGGTTAGTGAATGAAACAATGAAACATTGATGTCATTAGAAAGATGGTACATTGGGGAACAACATTGGTTTGCAAGTTGAAGTAAAATGAGGTCTCAAATATGCCTAAAAACAGCTATGAATGCATTGGTTCAAAACTGGTTGGTGGGCATGGCCAGAGGTTGGCTGGCATGGCAACTGGGCACACAAAATTTCAGCACAAACAACATGACTTTGAACCCTCCAAACTATCTCATAACTTGGTTAAATCAAAATTTTCACAACATCAACATTGAAGAGGACACTACAAGGAACAACTTTGATGTTGAAAAGTTTTTCATTTGAGGCCTTTAACCATGAGAAAAATGAGTGGACATTTGGCCCACCAACTGTTTGTTAAAATGATTGCGCGCGTGACCTGAAAATCTTGGTCATGACCTAGTTTTGAACCTACTTTCCTCCAACTTTGATCAATCATATCTCTCTCAATTTTTATCCAATGGAGATGTTCTACACATGGATTTGAAGCTTAAAACAAGATCTTTCATTGAGGCAGAGTGGATTTTTCATTTGGTGCTCCAAATTTAAATGGCCTTGGTTCAAATTCTGATGCAAAATGGCCAAAACTTGCTATTTTTAGTAACCCTTCTTCATCCAAAAATGGCAACTTTCCACATCTTGATTTTTTCATGATTCCTTTGGAGTTTCTTGATCAAATTTTGTACATTGGACATATGTAACATGAATTTCATGAATTTGGCCTCAAAAAGTCAAGAGTTGACTTTTTCCTCTGATTATTTGACTTTGCCCCAATTTCTCTGATTCTTGATCTTTCTTCCAATTGAACCACTTCTAAAACCAATTGAGATGCAATCTTCCACACATATACACTTAAGAACATGTAGAATACCATGACAACAAGCTTTGTCCAAAAAATCAAAGATTCCCTGATTTAATGGGAAACCCTAGTTTTGACCCCCTTTGGTTAGGAGGAAATTGCACATCTTCCAAATCCAAATTCCTCAGAGTATGTTGTGTATCCTCTTAAAGGATGATGAGAAATGCCACTTGAGAATGATTTTGAATCAATGAGCTATCTCTTTTGAGGGTTTTCCTTCCATTTTTGAATCTCTTGCATAGTGAAAGATGTAGTGCTTCAATCTTCCATTGAATCTCACTTCCTTGAGGTTTTGGAAGATCAATTGAGATAGTATGAGACATGAGAGACCTCTTGGCTTGCCTAGAGCCAACTTGATTGACCTTTTTGTGCTTTGAATGATCCCTTGATTGTCCACCTTCCACCTGATCACATGCCCTGATGGTAAGAAGGATGCCATGCTTCATTTTTCTATGTTAAATGCAATGCAATGCTAATGAGATGGATATGATATGATAAATGATAATGCCATGCTATGATGCCAAAAGGGAAGAGCAAATTTTGGGGTATTACACTCTCCTCCAGTTTATTTCTGGATTGCAGCAGGTCTCCGACCACTTTGATAACTTGAACCTCTGAAAGGCAAGGAGACCCTCGACAAACATCACTCTTCGCCATTGAAGATGATATCTTCGCTTTCCCGGATTAAGGAAAATCCCCAGAGAAAGCCTCTTAATCAGAGATTCGGCAATGCAACCGTTTTTCTCCAAAAAAACCCGCTGACGAAAAGGTCATCAGCACCTCAAAATTGGATCACATCATATGCCATTTCTCCAAGAAGATCCTGAGAAAAGTATGATGTAGTACCCCAAGCAGAAGGCAGACTCTCAAGAGACTCGTTTTCCCTAGTAGAGTCAACAAATGGTGTCTCCATCAGAGAAGTTTGTGTACCTCTACAGGTCAGACAGATGGGGTCCCCAGCAAGTTTGACATCGAAACTTTTTCCATCAGATGGCATCTCCCCAAGAAAATTCAGCGAGAAGTTTGAGGAAAGCCGCTACGAATAGCGTCCCTTGTCAAGAAAGCTTATTGACAAAAGAAACTGAGACCAGTTCCTTGGCTGAAGACCAGGATCAAGGGGAAGTTTAAATCAGAAACTGAGACCAGTTCCTTGGTAGGAAACCAGGATCGAGGGGAAGTTTACATCAGAAACTGAGACCAGTTCCTTGGTAGGAAACTAGGGTCGAGGGGGAGTTTACAAAAAAAAACTTAGACCAGTTCTTTGGTAGGAAACCAAGATCGAGGGGAAGTTTATATCAGAAACTTAGACCAGTTCCTCGGTAGGAAACCAGGATCGAGGGGAAGTTTTACCTTTTCTAAGCATCATTGCTTAGCAAAAGAAGATGGATGAGGAAACCATCATCCATAACTGCCATCAAAATTTCGGGTATTCTGATATTTAATCCTCTTGCACCCCGAATGCCCGAATACCTTCGCCATTCACACCTTCAGGTCAAAGAAGATTAAATAGGGGCATCTATCATTCCTTAAATTTTGACCACCTAGATTCCCATCATTGTGCAAATCATCATCACAATATGGATGAACCATCATACCTCATTAGTCTCCAAAAAGATGGGTGAGCATCCACTACAATCAAAATTAGGGTTTCAAGCCCTCTCAGAGCTCTTAGACAAAGGATCAATCAAGAAATGACATGATCCTCAACTTGTCTAAACCTCTCAAACATCCCCAATGGATCAAGAGGACTCCCACATCAAGGATCAAGCACAAGGCTGCAACATTCCAAGTGGATCAAGCCTCAAGATCGCCAGTGTCACCAAATTAGGGTTTTGGTCGACCAGGGCCTCTAGATGGAAATTTTACTCTGGGTATGAGCCAATGCTTCAAAGCACAATCTAAGATGCTCCAAGGGACATCATGAACCCCATCATCAAGTCAATTTAGCCTCAGGGGATGCATTCATAAAAAATTAGGAATTAGGGTTTCTTGACCTAATTCACCCCTAAGTTCACTTTTGGGAGAAAACATGGGCCAAGACCTCAAGAGAGGATTTGAGGGTCTCTAACATACTACATTTATCCATTTGAGACAATGGATTAATCCAAGAAGCTTGATCAACAAGTCTCAAATTCATCAAAATCACAATTAGGGTTTTGAGGAAAAAGTCAACTGTACCTTTGACTTCTGACCCAGGCATACTCCCAAACCTTGGGACATGATTCAGTACACCCTATAACACCCATGGAACATGTCCATCAAGTTTTATTTAGGTCAAGGACTTGATTTCATAAGGCATCGCACAGTTTGGAATTCATCTGACAAAAAGTCAACTTTGACTTTTTGAGATTTTTCACAATTATGGTTCTTTGACCCTAAAATGATGTTAATGTGTGATTGGAATCATCATTCATCAAGAAAAATCAAGAAAAGTGGGATAACTTGTAAAAGGGGTAACCATAAAAACTTTGAAATTTTCTAAGTTATGGAACAAAGTGGCTAGGGTACCAACTTTGGAGGATCATATCTCCTAAACCACAAGGCCATTTTCCCCATTCAAAGTTGGATTTGTAGCTCTCATGGCCCTCTACAAAAGCTTCAACTACACCTCATTCAAATTCATCATGGATTTTGAGTTATGGAATGATCAAAATGGCTGAAAACATGAAATGTCACTTTCTCCAACACTTAGTGAAATTTTCACTAAGTCAGAATCTGTCTTGCTTTTTTTCCAAAAGTAGAGGGATTTTTCACTTGGATCCAAAAATTATCAAGACAAACTATGATCACACACATGTTGTATCATATGAGGGCTTTCCAAAATGGCCAAGAACTCCACCAAATTCCACTTAAGTCATGAGATATGACAATGGCAATATGCCTTGCTGCAAACTGTCATGGCAAGGCAGATTTGTGCATTTTGCTCGATTTGGCCAATTTTTACAAATGACAAACAAGTCTATCCATCTGAACACCTTAAGGGGGACCAAGGAGGGACAAACACTGATCCATCAGCCTCCTAAGTCCTTGGAACCAAAAGTAGCATGCCAAACCTAGAAATGCCTAAAAGAGGGACAAGACTCAAATTTTGGTTTGGAGCATTTAATGGATGCACCAAGGTGGCATGGACTGAGCCCTTTCCAACTAAATTCAGTCAAGACTTATCCAAGAACTAGGGAACCAGCAGCCTGTGCCCTAACCTCTAGTCAATGGCTAGAGGAAACTTGGATTCCCATTGATCAACATTGGTCAAACCTCTGCAGCAGTTTCCATTCACTATTGCAGCCAAAACAAACTTGCTCTACTATAAATAGAGCTCATTTGTGCTCAGTTTGAGTACACCAAAGCACTAGAACACTTGCTTTCCTCAAAATCTCTTTCTCTAGGCAAAAATACCTTCTTTAGCAAAGTAACTCTGAGTTTTTGAGTTAGAGAGCAATTCCACCACAGCTCATGATCCAAACACATCCAATATGTCATATCTAAGTTGTCCAAACTCTCACAAGTGACCTGTAACACCAAAATCTCAAAGTCCCATTTTCAAAACCTCAAAATAGGACTTTTGTGCATTTTTCAAGCCATGTCTTGATTCAGTCACTTTCCAAACCAGATAAAACCTTAAACATACTCCAAATATCATCCTTGGACAGTCCTAAATGGTTCCCCACATCTGGAACACCATTTGAGAGAGTTGCTATTTTGGCCACTTTTTCCCCTTTTGCAAGAAAGGGACAGTTTCCATTCCTGAGGTTTCCAGCTGGTTCCAACCAATCTAAAAGCTTCTAATGGATCATTTGAGGGTGTCCAAAGCATCAAAACATTTCTGGAACAAAGCACTTGGTAGATAGCACAAAAGCTCCAAGAAGAGGTAAGCATCACAACTTGAACTCTCTGAAATATGCCTTGCTTTGAAGTCCACTGATCATGCATCTCTTATACATGTTATATGTGTTGTGTTTGCAGCAATTTATCATGTAATTCATACCTGTACCAAGAGGTAGCACAGAAAATGTAAAACATGGCCTATTTCAAAACCACTATCGGGTTTTGAGGAGCATTTACTTTCTGTAAAAACCACCACCACCATTGGATTCCTTAGGAAATTCTAGGCCAGATACATATAAATTTTGCCTCCATCCAAGGAGAAATGAGGAAGTTATAGCCTTCACGTTTCTAACCAAAATCTTGCCTTGCCTTGCCTTGGGCCAGGCCAAAAACAAGGCAAGCCTTGTATATTTGTGGTTGTGTTTCAATACACGGATGTATCACCACCCTAGTGGTAAGGCGCGCATGCTGTACACAAGAGGTCTGGGGTTCGAATCCCCCTCGCCCCAGACCCTCTTTTTGCTATTTTTTTCAACTTTTTACTATTTTTCATATTATTTTTAATGATTTGAAAAATTAATAACTTCCTCAATTTTAATTATTTTTTATTGGTTCTTTTTGTAAAAAATCACAAAAATGTTGAAATATTTTATTCCACAAAAAAATAAAATTTATATTATTTATTTAATATAGTTAGTATTTTTGTGAATAAATTCATTTTTAATTGTTTTAAGCATTTAAAAGTGAATATTTATTTAGAAAATCAAAACCAAATGAGTTCTAAATCATCTTGTGATTAAAACCTCATTTTTCAAACCTTAAACAAAAATCACAAGTTGTTTATTCAAAATCTCTTTGGTATTTTTATCATTTTATTGATTTTCTTTAAATATTTACTTTTAAAGAAAAACAAAATTAGGGTTTCTTCGATTTTCACCCTCACAAATCTTTTTCAAAACTCTTTGGGCCTCTAATAGAGTGTAAGACCCAATCCCCTTTTAACCAAAACAATTTTGGGCCTCAGACATTGTGTAAGTCCCCCTGCGTTAAAAGAAAAATCTCGGCGCAATCGCCAGTTCAAAAACAAATCATATGGGCCTAACCTCGTGTTATAAGCCCCATTTATTTTCTTTAAACTCATTGGGCCTCTAATAGAGTGTAAGACCCAACCCCTTTTTGAAACAAAAATGATTTGGGCCTCAGAGTATTGTGTAAGTCCCTCTGTACAGTTTTCAAAACAACGGTGCGATCATCGTCAAAACTTGGGCCTCTCCTTGAGCTGTAAGCCCCAACAATCTTTCAAAATACTTTCTCCTTAGATTTTGAATCCAAATATATGTTTGAATCAAAAATTTCTTTGTTGAACAACTAACCAAACAGCATGGAAGCTCTACAACGGGTAAGTGTTTATCCACTTTCATTTACCGCTTTCATATGTATATAACTGTATTGTGGGGCTGTTTCACTATAAGTCTTCTTTCACAAACTTTTATATACTTGTCAAATATCCACTGTGTAATACTAGTATAGTTATTAGGTAAAGCTTTGTTAGTCACTCTTAAATACAAACAAAACTAGATCCCCATAGGATTTCCAAATACAGTCTTCCCTCCTCTTGGGGTTAAACAATATGGAGACGTGAAAGGCAGCATTCTCGGTGAACCCTTTCTCAGACTGTCACCCTTAGACATTGTCAAAGAAACTCTAACTTCCCAGAGATGATCTTTTCTCCGTGAATGGCATCTCTTGAGTTTCTTCCAAATTCTCGGACTTTCCTGGCTTGATCTATTCTCGGTGAATAGCATGTCTTGAACTTCTCTTGGTTTGGGGACCCACAGGCTTCCTAAAAGCATCACCGCCTCCACTTGGGCGTTGTACAAGGACCCTTCGGCTTCTTAGAAGTTCTCATATCTTCTCTTGGGCTTAATACAAGGACCCCGACGACCTCTTAAAGGTATAGGACAGAACCTCGTCATCCTTTGTTAGAGCAGTCTTTCCAGCGTCAAAAACTCCGGCCGTTGTAGGATTGATACTCATCCCTTAATGCTCGTGCCTCCTCTTGGGCATTGTACAAAAGATAAAACTCTAGACTTGGACAGTCTAAAGCCTCTTGATTCTCGAAGACATTCTCAAGTCCCTTTCAAACATAGGCAGAAACCCGGTATCTCTCATGAGAGTTCCCCATACTTGGACCCGCCTCCGGATCTCCAGAATCCACAGCGATAAGATAGCCTCCTCTTGGGCTTTGTGCCAATGATTCTCCCCAGCGGAGCTAACCTTTTCAGACTCTCTTGTTGAATCAAACACCTTTTAGCCTCCGTCTTGGGCTTTGTACAAAACACATAAAATCACTCTCTTGTTGAGTATAAAAGACTCTCTTGTTGAATCAACCTTTTAGCCTCAATCCCTGGCCTTGTACGAGATAGAAAAACACTCTCTTATTGAGTATAAAAGACTTTCTTGTTGAGTCAGTCTCTCCTTTAACCCCGTCTTGGGCGATGTACAAGATATATACAAAATCACTCTCTTGTTGAGTATAAAAGACTCTCTTGTTGAGTCAACCTTTTAGCATGAATCTCGGGCTTTGTACGAGATAGAAAAACACTCTCTTGTTGAGTATAAAAGACTCTCTTGTTGAGTCAACCTTTTAGCCTCAATCTCGGGCTTTGTACGAGATAGAAAAACACTCTCTTGTTGAGTATAAAAGACTCTCTTGTTATGACAATAGATAAGTTACTCTAAATAGGTCCTCAATAAATTGTATTTTATTCTCATGAAATAGAATTTAAAGCATCAAATAAAGATGAGAGTTATCTTTTTTATTTACAAAGAATTATCTTATGTTCATCCAATGATTTATATTTTCTAACTACATCGATTGCATATTTTTGTTGCTTCCTGTCATACCCTAAATTTTGACCAAACCTTTTTATATTTTCTCATTTCATCTGTCTATATTTTCATACTGTGACGTCCGCATATAATATCATATATTTTCTTCCTGAATATATTTTGAATTATCAGCCGGATTTAACGTGTTAAATTTTAAGGTATTTTGGTCAAACTGAAAAGTCAATAGTGCAAAAAAGTCGGTATCCTGACAATTTTTAAAATCGAACTTTCAGACTTCATTTTTAATTTATTTTTCGCGTACTTTAACCCGGTGTGCTTATTTTTTGACTTTCTGAGTATCATGTTTCTGACCCGTCTGAGTCTTTTTAGCGTATAACATCAATTTAAAAATTTGACAAAACGCTGTATTTTTTAAATACGTATATTTTTTACTGATCGTTTTGGTGTGTTCATATTATTTTTTTGGACACCTCGATATGAACAGTTTTTATTGTTTTTTTTACCGGTTTCAGTTCTAATTTTAATTATTTTTTATTAATTAATCAAGATTTTAATAACTTTGTTTTTATTAATTTTTTTATTATATTTAATTTGATTATTATATTAGTATACTATTATAATGTATAATATAATTTTTATTTTATTATTTTTACACTACTAGTCTCTCTTTTACGCTACTAGTCTCACATATTTCACAAAAGTGCCAATTTTTTCTCCCCCCACACAAATTACACGACCATTTTCTTCTTCTTCTTCTTCTTCTTTTGTTTTATCCAACACTTGTTTTATAGTACACAAAATACATTAATCAAATTCATCACCATTCAAAGTCTTTCTTCCAACATTCACATTCAATTCAACATTCAAGATTCAAAGCATATATTCTTCATTCAACACTTCAAACTTTTTTATTCAAACTCTTATTTCACTTTTGTTACATCATGTAACTTACATCACAAACTTGATCACCAAGTTCCAATTCATCTATAAATAGGATTAAATGATACACTTACAATTTACACCAAAATGCATTCAATCAGATCATATACAAATTCTGGCATAAACTGAATAGGAATTTCATGTATATTAGAGTATTCATAACATACTTTTCGTAAATCCCAATCAAGAACACATAACCATTAATGCACTCATTCTTGCATATGTGAATGTCTATGATTTAGGTAAAACATTTTCCAACAAAGATTGTACTAACAAAATATTTAGATTTATGTGTAGGGAATGGAAACCAAAAGTCACCGCAATAAAAGAAGCAAATGATCTTAGTACTCTGGGCATTACAAAGTTGTTTGGGAAGTTAGTCGAGCATGAAAATAAGCTGAAACGATTTGCCGATAGCGAAATAAAGTCGAAGAAGAAAGAGAAAGGGAAAGAAGATAAATGAGATATTTCTTTGAAAGCTTCATCTTCAAAAGTGTATAAGTCAAAGGAAGAAAGTGACAACTCAGAAGAAGAAGTTTCCAAAAAGGAAGAAATGGTTTTATTCGTCAGACACTATAATAGATATCTTAAGAGATACAAGCTCTAGCATACTGATAAAGGTCTAGTGAATTTCATAAATACTCACACACATAGGAATGATCACAATAAATAAGACGATGAGATTATGTGTTAAGAATGTGGTAAATTGGGACACTATAGGACTACATGTCCAAATCTCACCAAACATCATAAAAAGCAAAAACAAGGTGTTCCATAAGACGAATGGAAAATCTTCCAAAGGTCGTAAAGCCTGCATCGCGTAGGAAGAACAGGTTGATCGCCAGTTCAAAAATAAATCATCTGGGCCTACCCTCGTGTTATAAGCCCCATTTATTTTCTTTAAACTCATTGGGCCTCTAATAGAGTGTAAGATCCAACCCCTTTTTGAAACCAAAATGATTTGGGCCTCAGTGTATTGTATAAGTCCCTCTGTACAGTTTTCAAAACAACGGTGCGATCATTGTCAAAACTTGGGCCTCTCCTTGAGCTGTAAGCCCCAACAATCCTTTCAAAATACTTTCTCCTTAGATTTAGAATCCAAATATATGTTGTTATCAAAACTTTCTTTGTTGAACAACTAACCAAACAGCATGGAAGCTCTACAACGGGTAAGTGTTTATCTGCTTTCATTTACCGCTTTCATATGTATATAACTGTATTGTGGGGCTGTTTCACTGTAAGTCTTCTTTCACAAACTTTTATATACTTGTCAAATATCCACTGTGTAATACTAGTATAGTTATTTAGAGTTTTCCCCGGCAACTACGTCTAGCACTAGGTAAAGCCTTGTTGGTCACTCTTAAATACAAACAAAACTAGATCCCCATAGGATTTCCAGATACTGTCTTCCATCCTCTTGGGGTTAAACAATATGGAGACGTGAAAGATAACATTCTCGGTGAACCCTTTCTCAAACTGTCACCCTTAGACATTGTCAAAGAAACTCTAACTTCCCAGAGATGATATTTTCTCCGTGAATGGCATCTCTTGATTTTCTTCCAAATTCTCGGACTTTCCTGGCTTGATCTATTCTCGGTGAATAGCATGTCTTGAACTTCTCTTGGTTTGGGGACCCACAGGCTTCCTAAAAGTATCACCGCCTCCTCTTAGGCATTGTACAAGGACCCTTCAGCTTCTTAGAAGTTCTCATGCCTTCTCTTGGGCTTAAAACAAGGACCCCGATGACCTCTTAAAGGTATAGGACAGAACCTCGTCATCCTTTGTTAGAGCAGTCTTTCCATCATCAAAAACTCCGGCCGTTGTAGGATTGATACTCATCCCTTAATGCCCATGCCTCCTCTTGGGCATTGTACAAAAGATAAAACTCTAGACTTAGACAGTCTAAAGCCTCTTGATTCTCGAAGACATTCTCAAGTCCCTTTCAAACATAGGCAGAAACCAGGTATCTCTCATGAGAGTTTCCCATACTTGTACCCGCCTCCGGATCTCCAGAATCCACAGCGGTAAGACAGCCTCCTCTTGGACTTTGTACAAATGATTCTCCCCAGCGGAGCTAACCTTTTCAGACTCTCTTGTTGAGTCAAACACCTTTTATCCTCTGTCTTGGGCTTTGTACAAAACACATAAAATCACTCTCTTGTTGAGTATAAAAGACTCTCTTGTTGAGTCAACCTTTTAGCCTCAATCTCGGGCCTTGTACGAGATAGAAAAACACTCTCTTATTGAGTATAAAAGACTCGCTTGTTGAGTCAGTCTCTCCTTTATCCCCGTCTTGGGCGTTGTACAAGATATATACAAAATCACTCTAGTGTTGAATATAAAAGACTCTCTTGTTGAGTCAACCTTGTAGCCTCAATCTTGGGCTTTGTACGATATAGAAAGACACTCTCTTGTTGAGTATAAAAGACTCTCTTGTTGAGTCAACCTTTTAGCCTCAATCTCGGGCTTTGTACGAGATAGAAAAACACTCTCTTGTTGAGTATAAAAGACTCTCTTGTTATGACAATAGATAAGTTACTCTGAACAGGTCCTCAATAAATTGTATTTTATTCTCATGAAATAGAATTTAAAGCATCAAATAAAGATGAGAGTTATCTTTTTTATTTACAAAGAATTATCTTATGTTCATCCGATGATTTATATTTTCTAACTACATCGATTGCATATTTTTGTTGCTTCCTGTCATACCCTAAATTTTGACCAGACCTTTTTATATTTTCTCATTTCATCTGTCTATATTTTCATACTGTGTCGTCGGCATATAATATCATATATTTTCTTCATGAATATTTTTTGAATTATCAGCCGGTTTTAACGTGTTTAATTTTAAGGTATTTTGGTTAAACTGAAAAGTCAAGAGTGCAAAAAAGTCAGTATCCTGACAATTTTTAAAATCGAACTTTCAGACATCAGTTTTAGTTTATTTTTCGCCTACTTTAACCCGGTGTGCTTATTTTTTGACTTTCTGAGCATCATGTTTCTGACCCGTCTGAGCCTTTTTAGCGTGTAAAATCAATTTCAAAATTTGACAAAACGCTGTATTTTTTCAATACGTATATTTTTTGCTTATCGTTTTGATGTGTTCATTTTATTTTTTTGGACACCTCGATATGAACAGTTTTTATCGTTTTTTTACCGGTTTCAGTTCTAATTTTAATTATTTTTTATTAATTAATCAAGATTTAAATAACTTTGTTTTTATTAATTTTTTTATTATATTTAATTTGTTTATTATATTAGTATACTTTTATAATGTATAATATAATTTTTGTTTTATTATTTTTACACTACTAGTCTCTCTTTTACACTACTAGTCTCACATATTTCACAAAAGTGCCAATTTTTTCTCCCCCCACACAAATTACACGACCAGTTTCTTCTCCTTCACCTTCTTTTGTTTTATCCAACACTTGTTTTATACTACACAAAATACATTAATCAAATTCATCACCATTCAAAGTCTTTCTTCAAACATTCACATTCAATTCAACATTCAAGATTCAAAGCATATATTCTTCATTCAACAATTCAAACTTTTTTATTCAAACTCTTATGTCACTTTTGTTACATCATGTAGCTTACAACACAAACTTGATCACCAAGTTCCAATTCATCTATAAATAGGATTAAATCATACACTTACAATTTACACCAAAATGCATTCAATCAGATCATATACAAATTCTGGCATAAACTGAATAAGAATTTCATGTATATTAGAGTATTCATAACATACTTTTCATAAATCCCAATCAAGAACACATAACCATTAATGCATTCATTCTTGCGTATGCGAATGTCTATGATTTAGGTAAAACATTTTCCAACAAAGATTGTACTAACAAAATATTTAGATTTATGTGTAAGGAATGGAAACCAAAAGTCACCGCAATAAAAGAAGCAAATGATCTTAGTACTCTGGACATTACAAAGTTGTTTGGGAAGTTAGTCGAACATGAAAATAAGCTGAAACGACTTGCCGATAGTGAATTAAAGTCGAAGAAGAAAGAGAAAGGGAAAGAAGATAAATGAGATATTTCTTTGAAAGCTTCATCTTCAGAAGTGTATAAGTCAAAGGAAGAAAGTGACAACTCAGACGAAGAAGTTTCCAAAAAGGAAGAAATGGGTTTATTCGTCAGACACTATAATAGATATCTTAAGAGAAACAAGCTCTAGCATATTGATAAAGGTCTTGTGAATTTTATAAATACTCACACACTTAAGAAGGATCACAATAAATAAGACGATGAAATTATGTGTTAAGAATGTGGTAAGTTGGGACACTATAGGACTACATGTCCAAATCTCACCAAACATCATAAAAAGTAAAAACAATGTGTTCTATAAGACGAAGGGAAAATCTTCCAAAGGTCGTAAAGCCCGCATCGCATTGGAAGAATAGGTTGATCGCCAGTTCAAAAACAAATCATCTGGGCCTACCCTCGTGTTATAAGCCCCATTTATTTTCTTTAAACTCATTGGGCCTCTAATAGAGTGTAAGACCCAACCCCTTTTTGAAACCAAAATGATTTGGGCCTCAGTGTATTGTATAAGTCCCTCTGTACAGTTTTCAAAACAACGGTACGATCATCGTCAAAACTTGGGCCTCTCCTTGAGCTGTAAGCCCCAATAATCCTTTCAAAATACTTTCTCCTTAGATTTTGAATCCAAATATATGTTGTTATAAAAACTTTCTTGGTTGAACAACTAACCAAACAACATGGAAGCTCTACAACGGGTACGTGTTTATCCGCTTTCATTTACTGCTTTCATATGTATATAACTGTATTGTGGGGCTGTTTCACTGTAAGTCTTCTTTCACAAATTTTTATATACTTGTCAAATATCCACTGTGTAATACTAGTATAGTTTTTTAGAGTTTTCCCCGGCAACTACGTCTAGCACTAGGTAAAGCCTTGTTGGTCACTCTTAAATACAAACAAAACTAGATCCCCATAGGATTTCCAGATACAGTCTTCCCTCCTCTTGGGGTTAAACAATATGGAGATGTGAAAGGCAGCATTCTCGGTGAACCCTTTCTCAGACTGTCACCCTTAGACATTGTCAAAGAAACTCTAACTCCCTAGAGATAATCTTTTCTCCGTGAATGGCATCTCTTGAGTTACTTCCAAATTCTCGAACTTTCCAGGCTTGATCTATTCTCGGTGAATAGCATGTCTTGAACTTCTCTTGGTTTGGGGACCCACAGGCTTCCTAAAAGCATCACCGCTTCCTCTTGGGCGTTGTACAAGGACCCTTCGGCTTCTTAGAAGTTCTCATGCCTTCTCTTGGGCTTAATACAAGGACCCCGACGACCTCTTAAAGGTATAGGACAGAACCTAGTCATCCTTTGTTAGAGCAGTCTTTCCCGCGTCAAAAACTCCGGCCGTTGTAGGGTTGATACTCATCCCTTAATGCCCGTGCCTCCTCTTGGGCGTTGTACAAAAGATAAAACTCTAGACTGGGACAGTCTAAAGCCTCTTGATTCTCAAAGACATTCTTAAGTCCCTTTCAAACATAGGCAGAAACCCAGTATCTCTCCTGAGAGTTTCCCATACTTGGACCCGCCTCCGGATCTATAGAATCCACAGCGGTAAGACAGCCTCCTCTTGGGCTTTGTACAAATGATTCTCCCCATCGGAGCTAACCTTTTCAGACTCTCTTGTTGAGTCAAACACCTTTTAGCCTCCGTCATGGGCTTTGTACAAAACACATAAAATCACTCTCTTGTTGAGTATAAAAGACTCTCTTGTTGAGTCAACCTTTTAGCCTCAATCTCGGGCCTTGTACGAGATAGAAAAACACTTTCTTGTTGAGTATAAAATACTCGCTTGTTGAGGCAGTCTCTGCTTTATCCCCGTCTTGGGCGTTGTACAAGATATATACAAAATCACTCTAGAGTTGAGTATAAAAGACTATCTTGTTGAGTCAACCTTTTAGCCTCAATCTCGGGCTTTGTACGATATAGAAAGACACTCTCTTGTTGAGTATAAAAGACTCTCCTGTTGAGTCAACCTTTTAGCCTCAATCTCGGGATTTGTACGAGATAGAAAAACACTCCCTTGTTGAGTATAAAAGACTCTCTTGTTATGACAATAGATAAGTTACTCTGAACAGGTCCTCAATAAATTGTATTTTATTCTCATGAAATAGAATTTAAAGCATCAAATAAAGATGAGAGTTATCTTTTTTATTTACAAAGAATTATCTTATGTTCATCCGATGATTTATATTTTCTAACTACATCGATTGCATATTTTTGTTGCTTCCTGTCATACCCTAAATTTTGACCAGACCTTTTTATATTTTCTCATTTCATCTGTCTATATTTTCATACTGTGTCGTCCGCATATAATATCATATATTTTCTTCATGAATATTTTTTGTATTATCAGTCGGTTTTCACGTGTTAAATTTTAAGGTATTTTGGTCAAACTGAAAAGTCAATAGTGCAAAAAAGTCGGTATCCTGACAATTTTTAAAATCAAACTTTCAGACATCATTTTTAGTTTATTTTTCGCCTACTTTAACCCGGTGTGCTTAGTTTTTGACTTTCTGAGCATCATGTTTCTGACCCGTCTGAGCCGTTTTAGCATGTAAAATCAATTTCAAAATTTGACAAAACGCTGTATTTTTTCAATTCGTATATTTTTTGCTTATCGTTTTGGTGTGTTCATTTTATTTTTTTGGACACCTCGATATGAACAGTTTTTATCGTTTTTTTACCGGTTTCAGTTCTAATTTTAATTATTTTTTATTAATTAATCAAGATTTTAATAACTTTGTTTTTATTAATTTTTTTATTATATTTAATTTGTTTATTATATTAGTATACTATTATAATGTATAATATAATTTTTGTTTTATTATTTTTACACTACTAGTTTCTCTTTTACACTACTAGTCTCACATATTTCACAAAAGTGCCAATTTTTTCTCCCCCCACACAAATTACACGACCACTTTCTTCTTCTTCTTCTTCTTTTGTTTCATCCAACACTTGTTTTATACTACACAAAATACATTAATCAAATTCATCACCATTCAAAGTCTTTCTTCCAACATTCACATTCAATTCAACATTCAAGATTCAAAGCATATATTCTTCATTCAACAATTCAAACTTTTTTATTCAAACTCTTATGTCACTTTTGTTACATCATGTAGCTTACATCACAAACTTGATCACCAAGTTCCAATTCATCTATAAATAGGATTAAATGTTACACTTACAATTTACACCAAAATGCATTCAATCAGATCATATACAAATTCTGGCATAAACTGAATAAGAATTTCATGTATATTAGAGTATTCATAACATACTTTTCATAAATCCCAATCAAGAACACATAACCATTAATGCATTCATTCTTGCGTATGCGAATGTCTATGATTTAGGTAAAACATTTTCCAACAAAGATTGTACTAACAAAATATTTAGATTTATGTGTAGGGAATGGAAACCAAAAGTCACCGCAATAAAAGAAGCAAATGATCTTAGTACTCTGGACATTACAAAGTTGTTTGGGAAGTTAGTCGAACATGAAAATAAGCTGAAACGACTTGCCGATAGTGAATTAAAGTCGAAGAAGAAAGAGAAAGGGAAAGAAGATAAATGAGATATTTCTTTGAAAGCTTCATCTTCAGAAGTGTATAAGTCAAAGGAAGAAAGTGACAACTCAGACGAAGAAGTTTCCAAAAAGGAAGAAATGGGTTTATTCGTCAGACACTATAATAGATATCTTAAGAGAAACAAGCTCTAGCATATTGATAAAGGTCTTGTGAATTTTATAAATACTCACACACTTAAGAAGGATCACAATAAATAAGACGATGAAATTATGTGTTAAGAATGTGGTAAGTTGGGACACTATAGGACTACATGTCCAAATCTCACCAAACATCATAAAAAGTAAAAACAATGTGTTCTATAAGACGAAGGGAAAATCTTCCAAAGGTCGTAAAGCCCGCATCGCATTGGAAGAATAGGTTGATCGCCAGTTCAAAAACAAATCATCTGGGCCTACCCTCGTGTTATAAGCCCCATTTATTTTCTTTAAACTCATTGGGCCTCTAATAGAGTGTAAGACCCAACCCCTTTTTGAAACCAAAATGATTTGGGCCTCAGTGTATTGTATAAGTCCCTCTGTACAGTTTTCAAAACAACGGTGCGATCATCGTCAAAACTTGGGCCTCTCCTTGAGCTGTAAGCCCCAATAATCCTTTCAAAATACTTTCTCCTTAGATTTTGAATCCAAATATATGTTGTTATAAAAACTTTCTTGGTTGAACAACTAACCAAACAACATGGAAGCTCTACAACGGGTACGTGTTTATCCGCTTTCATTTACTGCTTTCATATGTATATAACTGTATTGTGGGGTTGTTTCACTGTAAGTCTTCTTTCACAAATTTTTATATACTTGTCAAATATCCACTGTGTAATACTAGTATAGTTTTTTAGAGTTTTCCCCGGCAACTACGTCTAGCACTAGGTAAAGCCTTGTTGGTCACTCTTAAATACAAACAAAACTAGATCCCCATAGGATTTCCAGATACAGTCTTCCCTCCTCTTGGGCTTAAACAATATGGAGATGTGAAAGGCAGCATTCTCGGTGAACCCTTTCTCAGACTGTCACCCTTAGACATTGTCAAAGAAACTCTAACTCCCTAGAGATGATCTTTTCTCCGTGAATGGCATCTCTTGAGTTTTTTCCAAATTCTCGAACTTTCCTGGCTTGATCTATTCTCGGTGAATAGCATGTCTTGATCTTCTCTTGGTTTGGGGACCCACAGGCTTCCTAAAATCATCACCTCTTCCTCTTGGGCGTTGTACAAGGACCCTTCGGCTTCTTAGAAGTTCTCATGCCTTCTCTTGGGCTTAATACAAGGACCCCGACGATCTCTAAAAGGTATAGGACAGAACCTAGTCATCCTTTGTTAGAGCAGTCTTTCCAGTGTCAAAAACTCTGGCAGTTGTAGGGTTGATATTCATCCCTTAATGCCCGTGCCTCCTCTTGGGCATTGTACAAAAGATAAAACTCTAGACTTGGACAGTCTAAAGCCTCTTGATTCTCAAAGACATTCTTAAGTCCTTTTCAAACATAGGAAGAAACCCAGTATCTCTCATGAGAGTTTCCCATACTTGGACCCGCCTCCGGATCTCCAGAATCCACAGCGGTAAGACAACCTCCTCTTGGGCTTTGTACAAATGATTCTCCCCAGCGGAGCTAACCTTTTCAAACTCTCTTGGTGAGTCAAACACCTTTTAGCCTCCGTCTTGGGCTTTGTACAAAACACATAAAATCACTCTCTTGTTGAGTATAAAAGACTCTCTTGTTGAGTCAACCTTTTAGCCTCAATCTCGGGCCTTGTACGAGATAGAAAAACACTTTCTTGTTGAGTATAAAAGACTCGCTTGTTGAGCCAGTCTCTCCTTTATCCCCGTCTTGGGCGTTGTACAAGATATATACAAAATCACTCTAGTGTTGAGTATAAAAGACTCTCTTGTTGAGTCAACCTTTTAGCCTCAATCTCGGGCCTTGTACGAGATAGAAAAACACTTTCTTGTTGAGTATAAAATACTCGCTTGTTGAGTCAGTCTCTCCTTTATCCCCGTCTTGGGCGTTGTACAAGATATATATATATATATATATATATATATATATATATATATATATATATATATATATATATATATATATATAAGTGTGTATATATATATATATATATATATATATATATATACATATAAATGTATATAAATATAGGGAACATATCATATGAGAATGTCATTTTTATGTGAGAACATGGGAATGAATCAAAACCATTAGATTTTAAAATAAATGGTGGAGATTATGAGTGATGATTTTTTTCTCTCTCCTCCATCATTTATTTTAATAATGGAGGAGAGAGAAAAACAAAAACCATACATAATCTCCACCATTTATTTTAAAATCTAATGATTCAGATTCATTCTTATGTTCTTATATAAAAATTGCATTCTCATAAGATATGAACCCTATAAATATAAATATAAATATATATATATATATATATATATATATATATATATTTATATATATAAACATAATTATATATATATATATATATATATATATATATATATATATATATATATATATATATATATATATATATACCATTTTGATTTAATTTTGACTTAATGAATATACCTTTTTTATAATGAACGAACTAGTGTGTATTGACTCATCTTTGTATTTATCTCCATACATATCCCTCAATTTTTTTTGTCAAAACCGCGTCCTAAATTTAATTAGGATGTAAATGAAAGTATATATTTGATAAAAGCGTGTGACAGTAAATTTAATCATATATTTTTATATTATTTTTTTGGTCAAAACTTCTCCGCTTAATCGAAAAGGGAAAAATATATGATTCAATGTAGAATATAACTTATATCGGTAAAGTGCACGTATTTCATATTTGAAAAACTATTATAAATACTCTGTTATATTAATAGTCTCTTTCTCCGGAAAAAAATGGTCGGAGACAAAAGAGTTTATATGATCTCTCAGACTACCACCAACACCAACACCAACACCAATATGATGTATCCAACAACATCACCCGCACAACCCACTTTCAACAGGTGTATTGATCTTTCGCAAGAAGAAAGGGAGGACATTACGACGTCCTCCAAAAGACCTAGGGGTAGACCCCCAGGCTCTAAGAACAAACCTAAATCACCTATCATTATCAAAGAAAACTCAGAGACTCTCATGGAAATGATTTCCATTGAGATCCCTACTGGAAAAGATATTGTAGAGTATCTCATCAACTTGGCTCAACATCATCAATCTAGCTTAACAGTGATGAGGGGTTATGGCCCTGTCATTGATGTTAAACTTCTCAACCTGGTGTCACATACCCCTTCTTTCCCCATTGCAGGACCGTTCCGTATGATATCTCTATCTGGAACATACATAAATTCCAATTGTGGTCATGTTCCTCCCCAAATTTCCACTAATCCATCATTTTCCTCTTTTTCCATTTACCTTTCTGGAGGTCATGGGCAAGTGTTTGGTGGAGTTCTTGGAGGGAAGGTAAAATCTGCTGGTGTTGTTTTGATTACAGCCACTCTTTTCAAGAAACCTGTGTTTCACAAGGTGGTCACCATCAATGGAACTATTCAAGATATTGAAGATGATGATCCAATATATGATGGCGGTGTCCTCATCAATGGTGAGCATGTTGCACCTGAATCCAGCAACACTAATGTTCTTAATTTTCGAGGCTTTGGTGTAGTGGGTTCTGATTCAACTCATGCAATCAATCACCAAGCTATCTCTTCTCTTCTTCCTATTGATATGAATGTCATGCAGTGGAACCACGCCTCTCAGGATAATAATTGTTATTTAGAATAATACTCTAAGTACTTTTGTTCTGCAGTTTTTTGAGTATTTTTTATGTTTAAATAAAATGAACTAAATTTCAGGTTTGTTGAGAATTTTATGTCACCATGGCATGTCTTCATCATGCTGGTTAATTTCATACATTTTTATTTTTCATGTCTAATTTATTTTCTTTCAAATAGTTTGAAATTATATAACAAATACTCTCTCCGTCTCACAATGAATGACCCAGTTGACTTGTTACATAGATTAAGAAAAAAGGAATAATTGAAGGAGAGAGAATGATATTTTTACTAAAGTACTCTTATGATGTATTGGAAATGATGAAAGTAATATTAATTAGAGGGTAAAATAGGAAAAGTTGCATTGAAAATTGAAATGGGTCATATATTTTGGGACACCATTTTATTCCAAATGGGTCACTCATTGTGGGACGGAGGGAGTATTGTTTTGGTGCTTTCATGATTATTGAATTGGTAATAAGTAGGAGTACAATAGAAGATACCTTGATTTTGATGATATGTGTTAACACTAGCTCCAATGTGCACATGATTAGAGAGAAAAAGACAAAGAATGAAGAAAAACGAAATATTATTATTATTCATTATTCAAAAGTGTACAAGGCTGAGAATATATATACATGGAAAATGTAACAGAAAGTAACGGCCATATTCTATATAATTAGGAATCTAATCTATTTTAACACCCCCCCCCCCCCCCCCCCTTCAAACTGGAGTGGATGTTGAGCAGTCCTAGTTTGATAATAAGAGTGGAGAACGGTCCAAGATGAAGCGTTTTTGTAAATATATCAGCAACTTGTTGGTTGGAAGAAATAGGCATAAGGTGAATGATGTTATCTTGAATTTTGTCCCTAGTTATGTGGCAATCCATCTCTATATGTTTAGTTCTTTCGTTAAAAACCGGGTTGTTGGCAATGTGTATGGCAGAGTTGTTATCACAAAAGATGGTGACAGGTTTGGGATGAAGGATGTGTAAGTCTTTGAGGAGGAATAAGAGCCATTGAGCTTCACAAGTGGCATTAGCGAGAGCACGATACTCAGCTTCGGAGGAGGATCTAGAAACCACATTTTGCTTTTTGCTTTTCCAGCAGATGAGAGAGCTGCCAATATAGAAGCAGAATCCAGTAGTAGATTTTCGAGTTTCCGTACAGGAGCCCCAATCCGAGTCAGAAAATCCAGAGAGACACAGTGTGGAATCGGAGTTAAAGAACAAGCCTTGGCCAGGAGCATTCTTGAGGTACCGTAGAATACGAATAGCAGCCTGCTGGTGTGATATTGTTGGCTTGGATAGATACTGACTTAGCCTGCAAACAGAATAGCTTATATCAGGTCTAGTGTGGGTTAAATATAGTAACTTACCTATTAAGCTTCTGAACTTGGTTGGATCAAGAAGTAAAGTGTCAGAATCATTGCTAAGTTGGTGTGTAGGATCCATGGGGGTGGATGCAGGTTTGGCTCCCAAGAGTCCTGCTGTATTCGGAAGGTCAAGACAGTATTTCCTCTGGCAGACAAAAAATCCTGCTTTTGATCTGGCAACTTCAAAGCCAAGGAAATATTTGATATGTCCCAAGTCTTTGATGCTGAAAGTGTTATCCAATATCTCTTTGATGTGATTTATGTCCAAGTCTTTGATGCTGAAAGTGTTATCCAATATCTCTTTGATGTGATTTATTTCCTCAAGATTATTTCCCGCAATTAAAAGATCATCCATATACACAAGTATAACAGTAAAACTGGTAGGCAGTGATTTAGTAAAAATGGAGTAGTCAGCCTTAGATTGAGAGTAGCCTAAGTTGCTTAAAGTGTTGGTTAGTTTAGAATTCCATTGCCGGCTAACTTGTTTGAGGCCATATAAAGATTTATTTAATTTACAAACCAGAGTTTTATTTGAGGTTTGGAGGCCAGGAGGGATTTTCATATAAACATCTTCATTTAAATCACCATGAAGAAAAGCTGTGTTTATGTCTAGTTGATGCACAAACCAATGTTGGGAAGCAGCAATAGCTAAAATTAGTCTAATGGTTGTCATTTTGACAACAGGACTGAAGGTTTCAAGATAGTTTATGCCTTCGGTTTGTGTGAAACCTTTTGCCACTAAACGTGCTTTATATCTCTCAACAGTTCCATTAGCATGAAATTTTATCTTAAATATCCACTTACAGCCTATAGGTTTCTTATTAGGTGGTAAGGGAACTAAATCCCAGGTGTGTGTTTTAGTGAGAGAAGCTAGCTCTTTGTTAATGGCTTGAATCCGATTGGGATTAGAGATGACCTGAGCATAATTAGAGGGCTCTTCTAAAGAGGATAATTTAATATTAAACAATTGATGTGCAGTAGATAAATTAGAGTAAGAGATAAAATTATTTAGAGGGTAAGGAGTAGTACCTGAAGTAAGATTAGACTGATGAAGAGGGTTACCTGTTAGAAGGGAGCAGTGATAATCAACAAGATAGTTGGGTTGCTTGGAAATTCTGGTGGATTTTCTGATGGTCACAGGTGGGGAAGTTTGAGTATGAGAGTTATTGTTAGGTGTTTCAGGATGAATAGGAGAATGTTGTGGAGGAGGTGTCTGAGGAGAAGGCGTAGATGTAGGACTAGTAGGAAAAGGTGATGGAGAATGTATGGGTGGATGAGTTGTATGTGTGATGTAATCATAGTCTGAGTAGATACTAGGATTGGGAGGAAGAGAAGGAGTTGTAGGGTTGCTGTCAGTGTTAGCAGTGGTGGTTTTGTAAGGGAAAATGTGTTAAAAAAAATATCTCTGGATATGAATAGTTGCATGGTGTGCAAGTCAAATAGAATGTCTCCTTTTGTGGTATCCTTATGTCCCAAAAAAATGCATTTTCTACTATGATTGTCAAGCTTAGTGGTTTTGTGTTTAGAAATGGTTGAATAGACTAAACAACCAAAAACTTTTAGATTAGCATAGTTGGGTGGTTTGTTATGAAGAACATGAAAAGGAGATTTATAGTGAAGGAATTTTGAGGGTAATCTATTTATTAAGTAGGTGGCATGAGCAAGAGCATGAGCCCAAAAAATTTTGGGAAGGTGAGCATGAAATAAAATAGACCTAGTAACACATAGCAAATGTTGATGTTTTCTTTCAACAACCCCATTTTGTTGGGGAGTGACAATGCAAGAAGTTTGATGAATAATACCTTGTTCTTTATAAAATTCTCTTAATAAAAATTATTGGCCATTATCACTTCTATTGATTTTAGGAGTGGTTTTGAATTGGGTTTATATGAAATAAACAAAAGACTTAACAAGATTACTAGTTTCAGATTTAAGTTTCATCAAAAAAGTCCAGCAAAACCTACTATGATCATCAACTATAGTCAGGAAATATTTATAACCAAACATAGAAGGGATAGAATAAGGTCCCCAAATATCCATGTGAACAATGTCAAATATAGCATGTAAGTTAGTAAAACTATGGGGAAAGGGGAGTCTATTTTGTTTAGCATAAAATAAGGGATCACAGGGAGTTTGATGATGTTGAAAAGGATGTAAAGGAAACATTTTATTGATACGTTGGGCTATGTCATGGGAGGGATGTCCCAATCTATAGTGCCACAGATTACAGTCAGTAATATGCCTAGGATTATCAATAACATTCAAAATATGATTGCTAGAACTATCATGAGAAACAGGTTGTGTGGAGGAGACATCAAAAGGCATGTTAAGGAAGTAAAGCCCTTGATGGAGATCAGTTGTACCAATTGTCCTCCGGGTATGGTTCACCTGTATGGTGCAATGATTGGAACTGAAGTGAACTGTGCACCCTAGGGAAGTAGTAAGTCTAGGGATAGAGATAATATTTGTGAAAAATTCAAGTATGAATAAAACATTGACAAGATATAAATCATTAGAGAATTTTATGGTTCCACATTTGTTGGTGGATATAGTGTTACCATTAGGAAGTTTGACAGTGATCAATTTAATATTGAATAAGGTGTGAAATAAATTCTTAGAGTAACACACGTGGTCAGTAGCACCCGTGTCTAAAATCCAGCTATCAAGATGAGTAAAAGAGGAAGGGGTAGGAAGAATACTTGCAGTGGTGTTAATGGTGGAATGAAATTGTTGAACTTGAGGAGGGTTTGTAGGTGAGGATTGTTGAAGGAGAGCCAGGAGAGCTTTGTGTTGATCTGCAGTGAAAGTAGGTTGTTGAGAAGCTTCTTCAGATTCTACTCCAGAGTTGGTGATGTTGGATTCAGATGAAGAAGTGGCATTGTTGATTTGAGTCTTCTTTAGATAAGGGGGAAGACCATGTTTTTTGAAGCAGACTTCGACTGTGTGGTCAGGTTTGTTGCAATAAGAGCATATCTTTAGAGTTTTGCCACGACCATATGAAGAATTCTTGGAAGTGGAATCTATGCCAGACGAACGGTGTTGGAGTCTGTTGACATTAACCACGGCTTTGTGTTCATCAATAGGAGTAAGCATTTGTCTTTCTTGTTGAATCAACATAGAAAACACCTTGTTAATGGGAGGAAGAGGATTGATGAGCATGATTTGAGAACGAACAGGGGCATATTGCTCATTCAAACCCTTGAGAAAATGCATAACGTAATAAGTATCTTGGTATGATTTGATAGTGGAAATTAGGTTGCAAGAACACTTGATGGCACAAGAACAAACAGGTAGAGGGAGGAAATTGTTGAGTTCTTGCCAAAGTTTTTTGAGGTTGGTGAAGAACTGTGTGATGGTGAGACCACCTTGCCGGATATTAAAGAGCTCTTCTTGAATGTCAGCGATGCGAAAAATGTCACCCTGATGATAACGATCGCGTAGCTCAGTCCAAATTTCTGACACCGTGTCCATCCAAAGAATACTCTGGGCGATGTCAGGTTCGACGGAGTTGGTAACCCATTCCATAACCATGGTGTTGCAGCGATCCCACGCCATGGAGAGGGAATCAGAATCATTGGGCCGAGAAAGAGAACCATCAAGAAATCTGAGTTTGTTCTTGGAGCGGATAGCCACAACGATAAAACGACTCCAAGAATGATAGTTGAGGTTGTTGAGAGGTGGCGTGACAAAAGTAATACCAGGGTTGTCACTGGGGTGCATGAAATAAGGGTCAAGCATGTCTTTCTGATAGTTGTTGGAGGAGCATTTGTGGGAGGTAGCGGTAGCTTTTGGGGGTGTGGGTGGTGGTGTGGTATTGTCAGCCATTGCGGAGGGAGATGAACAAAAGAAACGAAAGAAAGAAGATTCAGAGGAAAGAATGAGGAAGAAGATAAGGAATCACGAGAGAAGGAATGGAAAGATTACACGTGTGAGAAGGAATCCAAGGATATGGATAAAGAAAAGTTGGGAAGGAACACGTGGAAGGGAGAGGAAACGGAAGCGTGAGGTATCTTCACTGATACCATGTTAACACTAGCTCCAATGTGCAGATGATTAGAGAGAAAAAGACAAAGAAGGAAGTAAAAATAAATATTATTATTATTCATTATTCAAAAGTGTACAAGGCTGGGAATATATATACATGGAAAATGTAACAGAAAGTAACGGTCATATTCTATATAATTAGGAATCTAATCTATTTTAACAATGCTAAAATAGATTAGATTCCTAATTATATGGAATATGACAGTTACTTTCTGTTACATTTTTCGTGTATATATATTCCTAGCCTTGTACACTTTTGAATAATGAATGATAATAATATTTCTTTTTTCTTCCTGCTTTGTCTTTTTCTCTCTAATTATGTGCATATTGGAGCTAGTGTTAACATGGTATCAGAGTCTGGTTCCGATCCAGGGACCTGTGGGTTATGGGCCCACCATGCTTCCGCTGCGCCACTCTGATATTTATGTGCAAAAGGGATTTTCTTAGTTCTCATATTTGAAAGTGTGAATGAATGCCCCAACTGCGTGGCTAGATATTTATAGAGTTGATTCCGTGGTCAAGTGTTTTTTGTGATGACTAGTTTAAGAGATTATAAGCCCGACCACACATCCCCTAGCCTTGACTAGATAGTGGTAGTGAGTGGAGTTAATCCTCCTCCTTAATCAGGAGTGCATTTAACCTAGATTACTTGTGATTACTCCAATTAATTTCCTAATATGTGACTTGAAACGTTCTCCCACGATCTATGAATAAGACGTATTAGGCAAGGCGGTTGATCTTTCTCTTCACACCCAAGTCATTTCCATGTTATTTTTAGGCTAGGTTATTGTAGAACCAATCTCATTGAGACCCATCTGAATTTATTCCATTTCATCCTCCATCAAGAACGCGGCCTGGAAGGGCAATGTGATTTAGTAAAGACATCTCAATACACAATATCTTATGCACGAGGTACGAAAGGCCTATCTGATTAATATAACACATTCCAATTCACCGTACCTCAACCAAGAGTTCTTGTAGGGGCAGTATGAATAATTAAGGTCATCCTAATTCGCAGTCCCTTAAGCACGAGACAATGAATGGAGATATGTTTGGGAACTTTATCTAGTACAAAGAAATAAGTATTGTTTTCTAGGGAGAGGCATTACATGCTATTAATATCATGACTTAATAGGTGTGAAAGTCGGATTTTTGAGACAAATAGTGCATTTAATGTTATGTGATGATGAAACTTGTTTGGGAATAATCAAGCTTTATATGTCGTCAATGTATTTCCATGTTTCAAATAAGGGTTGTTGATGGTTTGTCCATACGGTAATATCTATGACTCTATTGGCTATGTGATAATGAATGTACTTGGCCTAGGGGCAAATTAAAACCCTTAAATATCAGAGTCACAAATTTTCCTCTTCAATCAATTTCTTCTACATTTTTTATGTGTTTTCTTAAGGATTGATTTTCCTTTTTGTGACAACCCAAACAAATGTTTATCTAGAATCCTATCATTTAAGTCATTAAAATGTGGTATGGAAACATAACAACTGTATAAAATGTTGCCTAAGTACATAAATGGTGCCTACATAACACGGTAGGTCTCAAGGTACAACATGTGGTAAGGAATCTATAATATGAGAAAATTAGATGCTCTGGAAATATCATTTTTGCCCTTGCCTTAGAAATTGCCACTTCATCTCTTTCGGGGCATTTTGTGTCTAAATAATACTTTTTCTAACCAAGTCACCTTTTCAAATGATATAGTTACCACTTTCTTTGCAATTGTTAAAACCATTTATTCTATCAACATACTAATTGTTACACACTAACAAAATCTTCAACATTTTTTACTTTTTCTCTTTTCCCAATGTATCAACTCCCACTGACTCTTCTTCCTTTCTCTCTTTTTCTATCTTTTGGTCCTTTCACTCTTTCTCTCTCACTCACCGTTCTCTTTCTCTCTCTCTTCTCTCTCTCTCTCTCTCTCTCTCTCTCTCTCTCTCTCTCTCTCTCTCTCTCTCTCTCTCTCTCTCTATCTCTCTCTTTCTCTCTCACCGCTCTTTCTTCTTTTTCTGTCTCTATTCTTCATCATCCTTCTTCTTCTTCCCTAATTTTCTTCCTTCTTCCTCTTTTTCCTATTTTTATGTCTCTCTTCTTCATCCTCCTTCTTCTTCTTCCCTATTTCATCCTCTTCCTTCTTCTTCCTTCTTCCTTATTTTGAATGTTAGATATGAAATGACTAGGTTTTCAAGGTTGGTTTTATGTTAATATTTGTGTTAATACTCTGAATTCTTAGATCTGGATGGAAGAAGATAATGAAGATGATGAGTCGGTGGCGGGCGCTGATATGCCTTCTCCTGATTCAGTTACAAGGTTTCTTTTTACTTCATTCCATTCCAATATTTGTTCTTTCTCTGTGTATATATTGGGATGTGGCTGATTTTTAATGTTTATTTGCATTGGATTCTTTATTGCAACAAGGATTGTTTTTTGTCCTTACCTTGAAAGTAAGTTGCAGTATTTTTTGTCCATACCTTGAAAATAATACTAACTTGGGTCAATGTTATTTTCTGACCATCAAACCAAAATTCATAAGTTACAAGAAAATACTCTTATTACTCTTCTCAAGTTCTTCGAGATCCTACCGCATCAAAAGATGTTATGAGGTCTCGAGCCAAAGCATTGAAAATGTTAGGAACCATTTTTCAAGTAAGTGTTTTTGTCGAACTCTGATGTTTATGCATAAATTTGTATAAAAGCTGATGCAACTTAGGGTTATATAAAAACTAAATACAACATTTAGGGTTATATAAAAACTATAGCAATTTGATAATTATATCTTGATTTAGGTTTTATGCAGGAGAAAATGGATATACATGGTCATCAACATTTTGGTCTGAATACTAGTGCAAAGATACCAGCAATTAGTCTTGGAACATGGAAAGCTTCTCCCGGTGTTGTTGGCGATGATGTTGTTTCTGCAGTCAAGGTAGTTTCTCTGCATTTTTGTGCCCTAATGTTTTGGTACTTTCATATTATATCAAAGTGATTGAATGCAACTAAACGTTATGGTATTAGACATTAACACGTTTTGGACACCGAACATTCTTTCTATTTGAATTGTCAGTGGTTTTTTAGTGCTAATTTTGGCTTTGAATGAACGTGATTGAATGCAATCACATGTGTTGGTATTATACATTAACACATTTTGGACACCAGACACACTTTCGCCTCAGACCAGGCTCGTGCAATTGGTGTCAACAACTTTTCAACTAAGAAGTTGCAAGACTTACTCAGACATGGTAAGAATCCACCCATAGTTAACCAAGTCGAATTCCATCCTATTTGGTAATAACCTGATCTTCATAATTTTTGCATGTCTACTGATGTTCATCTCACAATAATACTCTGATTAATGTAGATGGTTCTTTTTGGGTCCAACATTTATGTATTCGAGGTTATTTTTTGCTTACATTTTGTTAAGAACAAATGCTTTATTTACATGCATATTCTCCTCTAGGTTCTCCTGGATCATGGGTAAAGGGAGAAATCTTGAAGGAACCAATTTTGATTGAAATTCCTAAAAAACATAACAAGTCTCTAGCACAAGTTGCTCTAAGATGGGGACTCCAAAGTGGTCACAATGTTCTTCCAAAGAATGTAAATGAATCAAGGATCAAAGAGAACCTTAGCTTATTTGAATGGTGATATGATTTATCACGCTTTCCAATTGAAGAAGCTCAGGATGTAATCAGACATTGAAAATTTATTTTCTAAATGTGATTTGAAGGAATGTATTTTAAACATATATATAATTTGATTTTGGGTTGAATTCTTACTAGATTTATGACAAGGTTATTGGAAACAATTGTTTCACCTATAATTTAGCTTAGGCCTGTTTTGTAAAAAAAAAGACGCATATTCAGGGATATCTGCAATTTCAAGCAGATGTTACCTATCAGCAACTTTCATTTATACTTGAATCTAGATGCATATTTCATCTATCTTATCTAAAATGCCCAAACTCTTATAATGAAATAATTTAGAATTTTATTTTTAATGGAACTTTAATTGTACAGTGATGCCTGTATCTGATGTAATTAGAGTTCGCACAGGTAACTATTTGCATCCCTAAGCTGCTTCCCTTTCATGAAAAACACATATAAGAAGCAAAGAGATATGTTCAGTGTTCCATAATGATGAACTAATGGCTAATGATTATTTATTTGTTGGGGTTTTCTAGAGTTGGAGCGGAAAACACCTCCACAAGGATTTTACCTTCTGAGTGAAGAAGCATTCTCTTTTCTTATGCCTGTTTACATTTACACTGTTGCATTATACATTGCTGCAATGGGGCTATGTAAATCTTTGCTGCTTATTGTAGATATAGGATTATATGTATTTCACATGTGTCGGCAACTCAACGTCAGCATATTGTATTCATTTTTAAGCCTAGAGAACAAAGGCTTTGGGAGGTATTGTTTGAAGTTTATCTAATAACACTTCTCAACATAATCTTTGTTACATGGAGAGTGAAACCAGGTTTATTCCGGAAATGAAAGAAAACATAGTTATGGATTCGGTAGAGAAGAGACTCAATGAGCTTGGTTACAAGCAAAAACTAAGAAGAGAAATGGTTTTTGTTCTTTTAACATCTTTGATCTAAATTTCTTAATATAAAAACAATATTTTTTTTCTTGTATTTTGTAGACTATGTTCAAAACTCTTGCAATATCATTTTTCCTGGTTTATCTCTTCTCGCAAAGTTTATGCATGTATTAGTGAATCGGTGAGTTACATAACTAATTTTCAGTTTTGATTCAATCTATAACAGATAACTGGTTCTCTGTACTTTTGGGCTGCACATTTAGCCGGTCCAAAATGGGGACCATTTTTTCATGGTGTTGCGCTTGGCTTGAAACTATAGGTCTTATTGATGGGATTGGAACTCAGGTAAATGGACTAATAGTAATTTGGTTAAACTTCTACTTAAGTGTTTTCGTAGAATGCGTGCAAAAGTAACTCATACTTTTCATGGTTGGAATTTGAAAAGGCATATGCAGGATCACAAACATTGCAGATCCAACTCTTAACCGGCACGAATAAAGGTGGAGGGTACTTTGCCCCTAAATGACTATTATTATGTATGTACATTGGCCTCACTGTTATTTGGGCAGCATTGAACACATTTGCATTAGAAGTTATCGCCTTCATCGATATAATTTCAAAATAGTGGAAGGTACTTTTGCTTCTTTATATAATTGTACCAACTTAGTGATTACAGTGAATGCACAGTATCGTGACTACAGGCAAAAAATTTATGTATCAGGTTATTGGTGGCGCAGTTATTGTAATTATGTCACCTCTGGTGGCACTAACTACACAATTAGCTTCATATGTATTCACAAACTTTGAATTAGCACCTAATACAACAGGAATATCAAACAAATCGTATGCGGTGATTCTATCGTTTCTCGTGAGACAATATTCCCTCTACAAATATGATGCTGCAATACATCTAACCGAAGAAACTAAAGGCGCTGACAAAACCGGACCCATAGCAATACTAGGTAGTCTTGCCATCATTTCAGTATTCTGATGGGCTTATATCTTGGCCCTTACATTCAACATTCAGGTATAAATATAATCAACCAATTAACACTTCAATTTTTAGCAGGTGAGGTCACACTTTTGGCATTATTTCAAGCGAACATATATTTTCCTTTATTCTTTTCATTCAAATGCATCTGGGAAACCACAAATATATATGTAGATTTACAAGCATAAACTTCATGATTTGATTCAAGGGGTTGCCTAATATTGCAGTGATGACACAGATTACAAATTTAAAATGGTGTTGTAACTTGGGAAAACAAATTTAGATTGTTTATGTCATGAGTTGTTTGTATATTTGTGTGTAATTACTTGTGTTTGGGTCCTGTCTCCTGCCATCACAACATTGGATCAGGTTAGAAGTTTTACCCTAGTTGGTAATGGAAGGATATAAATGAAGGTTCAATACCCAGATAGTTATTGTCTGGTCAGCTCCAAATTATTGCTACAGGTGCATAATAAATTCAAATGTTTGTTATTATTATTATTATTATTATTATTATTATTATTATTATTTGTGTTTTGAGTACGTTATTTGTATTCTGAGAAGGCTTATCTATGGAGACAGGTGCATAACCAGATATTTATTTGTATTCTAAACTACAAATTTAGCAAAGATGAGAATGAAGCATTATCTATGGAGACAGGCAAGATTCATCATTGTTTATAGTTTATGTGAGAAGGTTATACTAGATGAATATGTGTCATTGTGAATATTGACTAGAGATATATTCTGCAATAGCGTGATTCTGTTATGATGCAACACCTCTTGCGTGCCCTTGACACCTAAATTTTGTGACACTTGAATGTAGCGATGATACCGCAAGCTGCTTCAATTTTTTTTCTTTTTTGGAACATTACAAGCTCTCTGAATTACTAATGCAGTTGCTTTTGTGAGACTATTGGGTCGAACTCATGCTGTGTCGAGGGAAAGCTTTCATGTATTTCGACAGGAGACAAGCATGAAGTCGAAGCTGGGTCGCATGCTGTAGTCGAAGGGTACATATTATAGTCGAAGTTTGTTCTAATATGTATTGTCGAAATGTTTGTCGAATTTGGCCTTGTGCTAAGGATCTAATTGTTTAGGTAGCTTGGGCTGCAAGTTATCTAATTAGTCTATAAATAGGCTAGTACACTCAGTTTGTGGAGTGTGGCAAATTGTGATATTCATTTGTAATCTTTTGTAACCCTAAATGAGAAAGTGAATAGTAAACAGAAAATATTTGCCCCAATCCTTGTTGTTTTTCTTCTTGTTTCTCTGTTAACCCTAACCCTTGTGTGTTTCTTGATCATAAAGAAATCGTTTATACTTTGTTTAAAGGCATCATTTTTCACAACAAATTGGTGCGGTGAGCGTGGAGAAGATGTCTTCAACAAAGTATGAGATTGAAAAGTTCACCGGAGTGAACGATTTCGGTCTGTGGCGCTTGAAGATGAAAACCCTACTGGTTCAGCAGGGTTGTCTAGAAGCATTGAAGGGAATGGCAACCATGGACGCTGTGTTAACGGAAAAAGAAAAGACTACCATGATAGAGAAAGCACACAGCGCAATACTGTTGAGCCTTGGTGATAAGGTTCTACGACAGGTATCAAAGGAGACGACGACATCGGGGTTATGGGTGAAGCTTGAAAGCCTGTACATAACCAAATCTTTGGTAAATCATTTGTACCTGAAGCAAGCTTTGTATTCGTTCAAGATGAATGAAGATAAAGCATTGACGGAGCAACTGGATACTGTAGCGAGTGATTTTTGTCGGTGACGCGACCACCTTATCGCTGGGGTTTGGGTTTTCCTCCTCGAGGAGAAAGGGGTGCTACTTTCTGATTTCTTATTTATCCCATGAAGCTGGAAGGGAAAGGGAAGGTATCTAAAACTAACATTGCACGCGAATGTTTAACTGAATAAACGCTTAAAGAGATTAGGGGGTCCGGAGTCCGGGGTCAGGTTATACAATGGGTAGTTGTTAGTTACCCATCCTATATGTGGTTATCCACAGGATATTAGCTTTAGGTTTTGCTTTGTACTTGATGGTGTTTATCTGTTAATGGGTTGGGAAAGTATGAGTGAGTGATTTTTTGTTGATGTTTTTGGTAAGGTGCTGGACCTAAGTTTTGATTGGTGTATGAAGGTACTGGACCTAGAGTTTTTGATTAGTATGCTCGCTAAGATTTCGTAATCTTATGCCTACGTATTCCCGTTTAAACGAAACAGGGAAATCAGAGCAATCGTAGTTCCTCCTATTCTAAGAGAGGAAAAATATGTTTTGGTGTCTCGTTCAAAGCCCAAGACAGAGGCTAAACGGAGTATTTGTGTCTTGTTCAAAGCCCAAGATTAAAGCTATAAGGTTGATTGAAAGAGAATTTGTTATCTCTAAAGAGGGATTGTTGTTTTTTATGTACCTTGATCAAAGCCCAAGGTTGAAGCTAAGAGGTTGATTGACTCCACTAGGGAAGTCCTTATACAAGGCCTAAGAGGAGGCTGTATGAGACTGACTCAACAAATGAGTGGATATATTGGTGTCTTGTACAAAGCCCAAGCCGAAGGCTAAAAGAGACTGAATCTTTGGGGATATCATTATATGAAGCCTAAGAGGAGGCTAACTCCATTGGGGAGGTACTTATCTGTCTTGTATGAAGCCCAAGATTGAGGCGAAAAAGGGTTTGACTCAACAAGAGAGTGCTCTTATCTGTCTTGTACGAAGCCCGAGATTCAGGCTAAAAAGGGTTGACTCAACAAGAGAGTGTTTTTTATCTGTCTCGTACGAAGCCCGGGATTGAGGCTAAAAATGGTTGACTCAACAAGAGAGTCTGGAACGGGATTGACTCAACAAGAGAGTCTGAAAAGTGGTTGACTCAACAAGAGAGTCTGGAATGGGATTGACTCAACAAGAGAGTCTGAAAAGTGGTTGACTCAACAAGAGAGTCTGAAAAGCTGATTGACTTAACAAGAGAGTCTGAAAAGTGGTTGACTCAACAAGAGAGTCTGAAAAGGTTAGCTCAGCTGAGGGAAAATCATTGTACAAAGTCCAAGAGAAGCCTGACTTTCCTGAGGAAATGATCATTATACAAAGCCTAAAAGGAGGCTATCATATGCTGAGATTTGTTGAGATCCCGAGGTATGTCTAAGTAGGGAATCAACTCTTGCAGGGGGGTCCAGAAGAGTTGATGGATCAGACACCTTGAGGTTCTGATTTGGGATAGTGATATATGATGATAAACTGACCCTGGCTGGGGAATTTTAGGAGAGAGACTGGGTTTTAAAACCCACAAGTTTTAACTCTGCTGGAGATTAATCCAGAATCCGGGGTTTCTTCCTATATTTGTAGGGAACTTGAGAATGTCTTTGAGACTCAAGGAGATTTAGACTGTCCAAGTCTATTAGTGTGGTCTATCTTTGTACCATGCCCGAGAGGAGGCCGACTCTTTTAAGGGATGAGTATCAACACTAAAATTGGTCTGAGGGCTTTTTGGTGACTCTTTTTAGAAAGACAGCTCTAGCAAAGGATGACTAAGTTCTGTCCTATACCTCTAAGAGGTCGTGAGGGTCCTTGTATAAAGCCCAAGAGAAGGCATGAGAACTTTTAAGAAGTCGGCGGGTCCTTGTACAAATCCCAAGAGGAGGCGGGGATGCTTTTAGGAAGCCTGTGGGTCCTAAACCAAGAAAAGTTCAAGAAATGCTATTCACAGAGAATAGATAATTTAGCGAAAGTTCTGTGATTTGAAGAAACTCAGGAGATGCAATTCACAGAGAATAGATCAACTCCGGGGAGTATAATTTCTTTGACAATTTCTAGGGGTGGCAGTCTGAGAAAAGGTTCACCGAGAATACTGCATTTCTCTTTGTTCTATATTGTTTAACCCCAAGAGAAGGGAAGACTGTATCTGGAAATCCTATGGGGATCTAGTTTTGACTATATTTAAGAGTGACCAACATGGCTATACCAAGTTCTAGACCTAGTTGCCAGGGAAAACTTTAAATAACTATACTAGTATATATACAATTGATATATGACAAGTATTTAAAGGAGTATGAAAGAAGACTAACCATGCGCAGCTTCCCACAATACAATTATATATATTTGACATGTATTTAAAAGAATGAAAGAAGACTAACCATGCGCAGCTTCCCACAATACAGTTATATATATTAAAGCGATTAAATGAAAGCGGATAAAAACTTACAGGTGAGCAAGCTTCCATGCTGTTTTGTTAGTTGTTCAAAGAAATTAAAGAAATTTTTTATAACAACTGTATACTTGAATCTAACTCAAAAGGTAAATTGTTTTGAAAAGATTGTTGGGACTTATACTCAAAGAGAGGCCCAAGGTTTAACAGTGATCGCACCGTTGTTTTGAATATTGTGTCGGGACTTATACAACGACTGAGTTCCAAAGAGGTTTTCTGTACAAAGGTATGGGTCTTACAACTCAAGGAGAGGCCCAAATATTATTTTGAAAAAGAAATATGGGACTTACAACACGAGGGTTGGCCCAGATGGTTTGTTTGACAACGGCGATCGCGCCGAGGTTTTTAAAAACACAGTGGGTCTTATACAATGTCTGAGGCCCAACAAGGTATCTTATATACAAGGAATGGGTCTTACACTTTATTAGAGGCCCAGAAGTGTTTTTGTACAAGTGATGGGGCTTACAACTCAAGGAGAGGCCCAAGGGTTATTTTACACTAGAGATCGTGCCGAGATTTTTAATCGTGTCGGGACTTATATAATATTTGAGGCCCAAATTGGTTTTGGTTAAAGGGGATGGGTCTTACACTCTATTAGAGGCCCATGAGTGTTTGAAAAAGATTTGTGAGGGTTAAAATCAAAGAAACCCTAATTTTATCATTTTTAAAAGTAAATTCTTAAAGAAAATCAATAAATAATGATAAAATACCAAATAAGATTGAATAAACAACTTGTGATTTTTGGTTAAGATTTGAAAAATGATGTTTTAATCACAAGATGAATTAAAACTCATTTGGTTTTGATTTTCAAGATAAAAATCCACTTTTAAAAGTGTTTAAAATAATTAAAAATGAATTTATTTACAAAAATATCAACTATATTAAATAATTAATATAAATCTGATTTTTTTGTGGATTAAAATATTTTAACAGTTTTGTGATTTTTTGCAAAAAGAAACAATCAAAAATCATTAAAATTGAGAGAGTTATTAATTTTCCAAATTATTTAAAATAATATAACAAATATTTAAAAAAATGGAAAAAATATTAAAAAGAGGATCTGGGGCGAGGGGATTCGAACTCCAGACCTCTTGTGTGTAGCGTGCGCCTTCTACCACTGGGTGGTGATACATCCGTGTATCAAAACCACCCCATGAATACATGAGGCCTGCCTTGTTTTTGGCCTGGCCAAGGCAAGGCAAGACAAGGTTTTGGCCAAAAACGTGAAGCTTGTAACTTTCTCATTTTTCCATGGATTGGGACAAAATTTAGGTCTATCTTGCCTAGAATTTCACAAGGAATCCAATGGTGTTGGTGGTTTTTTTCAGATGAGACTCCTATTTCCCGATAGTGTTCTTGAAATAGGCCTATAATTGCATTTTCTATGCTACCTCTTGTTACAGGCATGAATTACATGATGAATTGGTTCAAACACAACATGTATAACATGTATGAGATGTGCATGATCAGTGGACTTCAAAGCAATGCATATTTCAAAGAGTTCAAGTTGTGATGCTTACCTCTTTAGGAGCTTGTTGTACAATCTGCCAAGCTTCTTATGCCAGAAGTAATTTGATGTTTTGGACACTCTCAATTGATCCCTTAGAAGCTTTTAGAATGGTTGGAAATAGCTGGAATCCTCACGAACAAGTTTGAGCTCTTTCTTACAAAAAGGGCAAAAGTGACCAATATGGCAACTCTCTCAAATGGAGTTCCAGATGTGGGGAACCATTTGGGACAGTTCAAGGATGATATTTGGAGTGTGTTTGAGGTTTTATCTGGTTTTGATAGTGACTAAATCAAGACATGGCTAGAAAAATGCAAAAAAGTCCAATTTTGAGGTTTTGAGATGGGACTTTGTGATTTTGTTGTTACAGGTCACATCTGAGAGTTTGGACAGCTTACATATGACATATTGGACGTGTTTGGATAATGAGTTGTGATGGAATTGCTCTCTAACTCTAAAACTCAGAGTTACCTTGCAAAAGTATGCATTGTGGCCTAGAGAAAGGGATTTTGAGGAAAGCAAGTGTTGTAGTGCTTTGGTGTACTCAAAATGAGCACAAATGAGCTCTATTTATAGTAGAGCAAGTTTTTTTTGCAAGCAATAGTGTGTGGCAACTACAGCAGGCTGTTGGCCAATTGGATCACTTTGGAATCTTAAGTCTCCTCTAGCCATTGACTAGAGGTTAGAGCACAAGCTTTGTAGCTTTGGTTCAGAGATAAACTTGGACTGAATTAAGTTGGAATAGGCTCAGTTCATGCCACCTTGGTGCATCCATTGAATGCTTGAAAACAAAATTGGAGTCTTGAAGCATCTTTAGCCTTTTTAGGTTTGGCATGCTATTTGTAGATTCATGGACTTTGGAGGCTTGGAGATCAGATCATCCCCCTTGGATTTGATCCTCATATGTGTCCAAAATGATGACAAAGCTTGGATTTATCAGATTTGATCAAATTGAGCAAAATGCACAAAATCTGCCAAATCTGTCTTGGAATAATCAGTTCATGACGCCATGTTTCAAGGGTTGTATCTCCTTGCTCAAATGGAATTTGGAGATGATCTGGTACTTGTTAGAAAGCCCTCATGGCATACTTTAACTTTGATGTCCAACCCAAGACTTGGTTTGACTTGGATCAAGGTGAAAAATGTCCCTACATTTTGGAAAAAGTAAGGCAGATTTTGACTTAGTGAAAATTTCACTAAGTGTTGGAAAAATGTGATTTTCATGTTTTCAGCCATTTTGATCACTCCATAACTAAAACTCCATGAAGAATTTGAATGAGATGTAGTCGACACTTTTAAAGTATGCCATGAGAGCTACAAATCCATCTTTGGACCATCCAAAATGGTTGCTTGGATCTTAAGTTATGATCCTTGGAAGTTGGTACCCTAGCCATTTTGTTTCATAACTTAGAAAAATTCTAAGTTTTTTATGGTTACCCTTTTTATAAGTTAACTAACTTTATTTGATTTTTCTTGATGAATGATGATTCCAATCACACATTAACATCATTTTAGGGTTAAGGAACCTTGGTTGACCAAAAAAATCAAAAAGTCAAACTTTGACTTTTTGTACAGTTGACTTTTTCAGCAGATGAAATCTAAACTGTGCGAACCTATATGAAATGAAGTCCTTGACCTAAATCAAACTTAATATATGGATTCCATAGGCGTTGTAGGGTGTATGGAATCATGTCCCAAGGTTTGGGAGCATGTCCTGGTCAAAAAGTCAAAGGTACAGTTGACTTTTTCTTCAAAACCCTAATTGTGGTTCAGATGAAATTGAAACTTGTGAATCAAGCTTCTTGGATTAATCCATTGTTGCAAATGGATCAACATGGTGTATTGGCGACCCTCAAATCATGTCTTGAGGTCTTGGCTCATGCTTTGTCCCAAAAGTCAACTTAGGGGTGAATTAGGTCAAGAAACCCTAATTCCTAATTTTTTATAAATGCATCCCCTGAGGTTAAATTGACTTGATGATTGGGTCCATGAGGTCCCATGGAGTATTTTAGGCTATGCTTTGAAGCATTGGCTCATGCCCAGAGGAAAATTTCCATCTGGAGGCTCTGGTCGACCAAAACCCTAATTTGGTGACACTGACGATCTTGAGGCTTGATCCATTTGGAATGTAGCAACCTTGTGCTTGTTTCTTGATGTGGCAGTCCTCTTGATCCTTTGTGGGTGTTTTGAGATGTTAGACAAGTTGAAGATCACGTCATTCCTTGATTGATCCTTTGTCTAAATGCTCTGAGAGGGTTTAAAACCCTAATTCTGATTGTAGTGAATGCTCAACCATATTTGAGGAGATTGATGAGGCATGATGGTTCATCCATATTGTGGTAATGATTTACACAATGATGGAAAATCTAGCTGGTCAAAATTTGGGGTATGATAGATGCCCCTATTTAATCTTCTTGGACTCGAAGGTGTGAACGGCGAAGGTATTCGGGCATTCGGGGTGCAAGATGATTAAATATCGGAATGCGCGAAATTTTGACGGTGGTTATGAATGGCAGTTTGCTCATCCACCTTCTTTCGCTAAGCAATAATGCTTAGAAAAGTTAAACTTCCCCTTGATCCTGGTCTTCAGCCAAGGAACTGGTCTCAGTTTTCTTTTGAAATAAACTTCCCCTCGATCCTGGTTTTCTACCAAGGAACTGGTCTAAGTTTCTGAAATAAACTTCCCCTCGATCCTGGTTTCCTACCAAGGAACTGGTCTAAGTTTCCGAAATAAACTTCCCCTCGATCCTGGTTTCCTACCAAGGAATTGGTCTAAGTTTCTGAAATAAACTTCCCCTCGATCCTGGTTTCCTACCAAGGAACTGGTCTCAGTTTCAGATATAAACTTTTCATCGATCCTAGTTTCCTACCAAGGAACTGGTCTCAATTTATGATATAAACTTCCCCTCGATCCTGGTTTCCTACTAAGGAACTGGTCTTAATTTCTTTTGTCAATAAACTTTCTTGACAAGGGACAGTATTCGTAGCGGTTTCCCTCAAACTTCTCGCCGAATTTTCCTAGGGAGATGCCATTTGATGGGAAAAACTTTTGATGTCAGAATTAATGGGGAACCCATTCGTCTGAGTTGTAGAGGTGCACAAACTTCTCTGTTTGGAGACGCCATTTGTCGATTCTACTGGGAAAAACGAGTCCCTTGAGGGACTGCTTTCGGCTTGGGGATATTACATCATACTTTTCTTCGAGACCTTCTCGGAGAAATGCCATACAATACCCCAATTTTGAGGTGCTGATGACTTCATTAATATTGATTCTATTGGAGAGAAAAATCAATGTGTTGCTGAGAGCCTTTGGTTGTGAGGCTTTCTCTGGGGATTTTCCTTAATCCGGGAAAGCGAATATATCATCTTCAATGGCAAAGAGTGACATTTGTCGAACGTTTTCTTGTCTTTCAGAAGTTCAAATTATCAAAGTGGCCAAGGGCCAACTCCAATCCAGAAATAAACTGGAGGAGAGAGATTGCTCAGACGCAACATTTCCTGACGAGGAAAGAACTGACAACTCGATTGAGATAACTTCTATCACTAGGGGACAAGATCGACTAGAGTGATAGTGATGCAATATGAATATGAATGTAAATCAATAATGCATAATGTATGTATGTATATACTGACAAAACTGACGCGACATACAGACTAGTGGATAAAAACGACTGGATACTCGACCACTGCAGGGGACGAAGAAGTATCTTTGGTTCAAAATAGCAATTCTGCCTTGCTTATGAGAAAGTAGTTCCCGCGGGGAAAAACGTTGGTCGGACTTAGGAGGTAAGAACTCTGTCGGGGATATCAGATGGGAAAATCACATCTGATATAGTTGATCCTTTGTTCAGGCGTACTGGTTTAGAATGAGTACTTTGATTCTGCACTTTGAAGCTTAATCGCCTTTGGAGAAGCAATCGATGTTCTTTCGATGTTCAACAGTCAAAAGAATTGCCATCTTTATTTTAAAAGCAGAAAAATTTGACAGGTAAATTCATTTTTGTTTTATTTCAAGAATCGTTAATCATGTTAAAAAAACATCATTCTGTAAAGCTAAAACAAATAAGAATTACAAACAAAAGCACTAGGACTCAAATGATAGGATGGCAATCAGCCAAACGCGTGATCCCGTAAAGTATTTACAAAGTGTAAAAAATGGTAATTTAAGGGAACATGGCTACATTGAGACATAATGACTATTATCCTTCTACCAACTTTGAATTCCGGGCATCTTGAGCTTCTGTTGAAGATGACCTTGACTGGAGTTTTCTGATGGACGACATGACTGCTACTAGGGGATTTTCCCCTGTTGGACGTAGTTACTTGCCATTATCCATAACTTTTTCTTGGATTGTACTTTGAGATTTCCAATCCATCGGGATGATTTTTCCTTATGTCTCTAATTTTTGCCTGGACCGCCCTTTCGGGTTTTCAATCCACCGAGACGTTTTTTTCTTTTTATTTTTTTATTTTTTTTATTATTATTATTTTTATTTAGGCGAAGTATTTCTTGACTACGTCAACATTTGTGGGGTAGGCAAATTCTTCTTCGTCCATGGTTACGAGTCTCAAGGCGCCGCCTGAGAAGGCTTTCTTGACCACATAAGGGCTGTCATAATTCGAAGTCCATTTGCCCCGGGAATCAGTGATAAATGATTGTATCTTTTTGAGCACAAGGTCTCCTTTCCTGAAGACACGGTGTCAGACCTTTTTGTTAAACGTCTCTTCATTCTTTGTTGAAACAACTGACCGTGGCATAGTGTCGTTATTCGCTTTTCATCGATCAGATTCAGTTCATCGTGTCGACTTTGACACCATTCAGCCTCTGTTAGCTTAGCTTCCATCAATACCCAGATTGATGGGATCTCTACCTCTATGGGGAGCACTGCTTCCATGCCATATACTAGAGAGAAAGGGGTTGCCCCTGTTGAAGTGCGGACTGACGTGCGATAACCGTGAAGAGCAAAGGGTAGCGTCTCGTGCCAGTCTTTGTAGGTTACAACCATCTTTCGGGCGATCTTCTTGATGTTCTTGTTAGCCTCTTCTACCGCTCCGTTCATCTTAGGTCGGTAGGGAGACGAGTTATGGTGTTCGATCTTGAACTCAGCGCATAACTCCTTAATCATTTTAGTGTTCAAGTTAGATCCATTATCAGTAATGATATGGCTTGGAACACCATAACGGCAGATGATATTGTGTTTGATAAATCAGACCACCGCTTGTCGGGTTATATTGGCGTACGATGTTGCTTCGACCCATTTGGTGAAGTAATCAATGGCTACCAGGATGAACCGATGTCCATTTGAAGCTTTGGGTTCGATTATGCCAATCATGTCGATTCCCCATATGGAAAAAGGCCATGGGGAAGAGAGAACTTTGAGATGCGTTGGCGGTACATGGATTTTGTATGAATATATCTGACACTTGTAACACCTCCTCATGTACTTGTAGCAATCAGATTCCATGGTCAACCAATAGTACCCTGCTCTTAGAATTTTTCTCGCCATTGTGTGTCCATTGGCATGAGTGCCAAAGGATCCTTCGTGAATTTCTTTCATCAGTATGTTTGCTTCTGGTCTGTCTACGTATAGGAGCAAGACCAAGTCAAAGTTTCTCTTATAGAGTGTATCACCGCTCAGGAAGAAGTTTCCGACCAGTCTTCTGAGGGTCTTTCTATCTTTTCTGGATGCCCTAGGTGGGTACTCTTATTTCTGAAGGAAGCATTTGATATCGTGATACCAAGGTCTGTCGTCTATGACTGCTTCAATCGTGAAGATATAAGCGGGCCTCTCGAGGCGCATTATGTCGATCTTAGGTATGTCATTCCATTGACCTACACTAATCATGGAAGAGAGAGTGGCTAATGCATCATCCATGTGATTCTCTTCACGAGGGATATGGTGAAACTCGATTCTGTTGAAGAATGGTAACAACCTTCTCGTGTAGTCTTCGTAAGGAATCAGTCTGATGGGTATGTGTTCCAATCTCCTTTAATCTGATTGATAATCAGGGCTGAGTCTCCATACACATCCAAGTTCTTAATTCTTAACTCGATCGCTTCTTCGAGACCCATGATACAAGCTTCGTATTCGGCCTCGTTGTTTGTACACTTGAATGTCAGTCGGGCGGTGAAAGGAAGGTGGGTATCCTGAGGTGTTATGATGATTGTCCCAATTCCGTTTCCATAATGATTGGCAGCTCCGTCAAAGATTAGTCCCCATTGGGAACCTGGTTCTGGCTCTTCACTGGGTAGCAGTTCATCGCAGTCCTTCATTTTCAAGTACATGACATCTTCGTCTAGGAAGTCAAACCCGATTGATTCCTGATCGTCAATCGGTTGATGATCCAAATGATCGGCCAAAATACTTCCCTTAAAAAGGTTTTTGAGCGTGGTATTCTATGTCATATTCTGATAACAACATCTGCCAACGGGCAATTCTTCCCGTGAGAGCAGGTTTTTCAAAGACATACTTGATTGGATCCATTTCTGAGATTAACTAAGTAGTGTGACGAATCATATACTGGCGAAGACGTTTGGCTGCCCAAGCCAGAGCACAACAAGTTTTCTCAAGCATAGTATACCGAGTTTCACAGTCGGTAAATTTCTTGCTTAGATAGTAGATGGCAGATTCTTTCCTTTTTGTTTCATCCTGTTGACCAAGTACGCATCCCATAGAGTCTTCCAAGACTATTAAGTAGATGATCAGTGGTTTTCCTTCCACTGGATGTGATAGAATTGGTGGGTTCAACAGGTATTCCTTAATATTGTCGAAGGCAGTTTGGCAGTCTTCTATCCAAACGCAGTCCTGATTCTTTTTGAGTAATTTGAAAATTGGCGCACATGCCGCGGTCATAAGGAATATAAATCTGGAAATGTAATTCAGACGCCCCAGAAATCCTCTGACTTGTTTTTCAGTCTTTGGAGAAGGCATTTCTTGAATGTCCTTGACCTTGTCAGGATCAACCTCAATTCCCTTCTAGCTGACGATGAACCCTAAAAGTTTCCCTGACCGGACACCGAATGTGCACTTATTAGGATTCAAGCGGAGTTTGTACTTTCTCAACCGCTCAAATAGCTTTGACAGGTGGGTCATATGCTCCTCTTCTGTCTTAGATTTGGCAATCATATCATCGACATATACCTCGATTTCTTTGTGTATCATGTCATGAAACAGAGTAGTCATGGCCCTTTGATGGGCTGCCCCAGAATTCTTCAAACCGAACAGCATTACCTTGTAACAAAAAGTGCCCCATGGGGTGATGAATGAAGTTTTCTCTATATCTTTCGGCGCCATTTTTATCTGATTATAGCCCGAGAATCCATCCATGAAGGAGAATACTTTGAACTTTGTTGTACTGTCTACCAGCATGTCAATGTGTGGTAAACAGGCCTTGTTTAGATCCATGTAGTCTACACACATTCTGACCTTTCCGTCCTTTTTTGGAGCGTGTACTATGTTGGCTAACCATTGAGGATACTCTGATGTGGCGAGGAAACCTGCGTCAATCTGTTTCTGTACTTCCTCTTTAATTTTGATGGCCATGTCTGGGTGAGTTCTTCTCAACCTTTGTTTTACTGGCGGAAATTCCGATCTTTACGATAAATGATGTTCCACGATGCTGGTATCCAACCCTGGCATGTCCTGATAGAACCTAGCAAATACATCAGGGAATTCTTTGAGAAGCTTTATCAAACTTTCTTTGACAGTCGGGCTGAGCAATGCCCCAATCTTGACTTCTTTTCTCTCTTCTCCTGAACCTAAGTTGACCGTTTCCAACGGCTCCTTGTGAGGTTCAATGGACCTTTCCTCTTGTCTGAGTAATCGGGAGATCTCTTCTGGAATTTCGTCGTCAACTTCTTCAGCCTCAAATACCAGGAATTCAATGTTGGGAGAAGGCATTGGATCTTATGTTTCAATGGGGTTTAAAACAAGCAATCTGCATGACGTGATGATTGTTTTTAAAAGAGATGGAGAGAATGCAAGAGTGTGTGCAGTGTATTTTCTTTGGAAAACTGCTTGTTTTTGTTATTGAGTTGTTTTTTAGGATTACCATTTTCTGAAAAAGCGAAAAGAGAAAATAGCAATAAATGTGGAAATTATAGAACGACGTTATTTTATTTATGATCTTGTCGATTCTTGAAACTACAGCCCTATAAAACAAAACTCAGTCGCTTTGGGCAAAGCGAAGAGAGAAATTTATAGAAAACTGAGCCCTATAAAAACAGCCATTTCACTTGGGCAGGGTGAAAGGTTAAGATAAAGACGACAATTACTTAGACTTATGAATGACTTTCAGAACATCGACGGCAACCCATTGGCGGCGAACTCCTCAGTGAATCACAAAGTATGGCACCTTCTTTCTTGAATTGTCTTCAGAAATGACGCTGATTTCTGGCAAAGCAGGATCGTTGGAATTTGTTTCCCAAGCAGAGTTATTATAAATGAACTCTTCTGTCGTATCTTGCATAGTATTTGTACTCTCAGGTAAATCTCCCCATCCAGTTGGCTGGATGTCTTCGAGCCTGATACCAGAGCTCTCAGGAGCGGTGTACTTGACCAAGTAGTCGAACTTGCCGCCTGGTTGTCCTAAGGTGTCCCACACTTCTTTGTAACTAGAGGAGTCATCTCTTTCGATGACGTTGACCTCGGGAAAAGCATAGTTGATGAATTCTAGCCCTGCAAGCTTTGCAAATTCATCGTCGTCCTGGATAGGTTCTGAATATCCTGAGTGTTGATCATATGATGTGGTGGGGACGTAGGTATTATTTTCAATAATGCTCAGTTGATATGCATCATTGGGCTGACTCTTTTTCCCTGAGTCTCCCGGGTACGGCTGCCAGATAGGCAGGCCATCCATTGGGCCATAATAGTCATGGTCAAAGTTGTCTTTCATTAGAGTGTCCTCCTCTAATGAGTTTGGCAGAGCACGACATCCTTCAGGATCACAATCTCCGTACATCATCTTGATATCTGACCTTGGTATAAATCTCAGACTCTGTGCAGGATAGCAAAATGGGGTTGGCACCTCTTCCTGAGACATATAACTTTCCTCGTTAAGATGAGACTTCCATTCTTCATCTGTATCAGAGGAGTCACCCTCGTTGATGGTATGCACTTCTTGAGGCACTGGGTGAAGGAAACCTCCACTGTGGAAGAAGTCCTGAATGGGATGAAGACTCTCACCGTTAGTAGCAATCTGGGCATATTTTGAAGAAAAACCAAGGCCCTTCTTTATTTTGTTATCAGTAGGAATGACAAGTTGTCCCCATCCCTTAGCATTGTTATTCTTGATCACTTCGAGAGCATCTTTGTACGAGGAAATCGATGTTCCTTTTTCTGATTGATTCTCATTACTCACCGACAGTGCTTGTATATGAGTTCTAACAACCTCCTCTAGTTCTACACAAGTAGACGATGATAAGTTACTCACTATCAAGGCTTTATCTCCGCAGACTTTGACTAGTTGGTCGTTCGTGACGAACTTCAGTTTCTGGTGTAGTGTCAAAGTGACTACCCCAACCTGGTGTATCCAAGGTCTTCCTAATAAACAGCTGTACGCTGCCCGGACGTCCATGACCCGGAAAGTGACTTGGAAAGTGTGAGGACCGATAGTTATGGGAAGATCAATTTCGCCAATAACTGCGTTCCAAGATCCGTCAAAAGCTTTGACTATGACCTCACTTCCTCTCATCGGAGATCCCTTGAATGATAGTCGCATTAACATAAATTTCGACATAACATTCAGAGCCGATCTGGTGTCTACCAGTACGCTGGCTAAAGCATCGTCCTGGCAGTTGACTGTAATATTGAGTGCCGAGTTGTGACTTTTTCCTTCTTCTGGCAGTTCCTCGTCACTAAACCACAAGTTGTTGCAGGAAGTGATGTTGGAGACGATGCTATCGAATTGTCTTATCGTCACATCCTGTTCCATAAAGGCTTGCTCTAAGACTTTCTGTAGAGCCTCTCTGTGAGCTTCGGAACTGAGTAATAGAGATAACACAGAGATTTTTGAAGGAGTTTGCTACAGCTGATCAACAATGGTGTACTCACTCTTTTGGATGTGCTTCAGCATCTCATCGTTGTTCTGTGAAAGGTCGGGACCACTAGACTGACCGACTGGTTGATTAGGAACTTCTATTTGAGGTTCCTTTTCTCTAGTAGGTTCTCCAACTCCTCGGTTGAAGATTCGACCAATCCGTGTTACCCGACTGATGTCTACAATATTCACGACGGAGGCTAATGGAGTTTCCTTTCCATTCTCAATTGTTGTTGCACCGTACTTGTAAGGAATTGCCTTATCGAACTTGTACGGTACTAGTCCTGGCAGATAAATAACTACAGGAGCCTTCTGAATTTTCTGACCATCATAACTGGCCTCAATTGGTTCGAGATTGAGAACCTTTCCACTATCAAGAGGGACTCTTGATTCACGGAGTAAAGGGATTATGGCGCACACATCTTTGACCACTTCTCGCTTAGGGATCAAGATAACATCCTTGCTTTGATCAGGATGATAGTTTGACATTGAATCAGAGCTTGACCAAGGTTGAATTTCCTTATGGTCCAACTGACTTTGAAGGGCTGCTCGCACGAGGTAGCATCCTTGATTATTCTCTGAGCAGACTCTACAATGCTCGTAGTTGTGTGGTGGCACCCGGCCACATCTGCTTTGAATGCAGTGTAACCTCACTAGGTCTTTGTCCATTAATTGAACATCCTGACTTTGATGCCTGGTAGGGTTCCCATTAATCATACTGACTTGTTGTGTGTCTTTCTCTAGATAGATCGTAAGCCACCAGTGGTTTAACAAATGTTGGAGTGTCCTTTGAACTAGTGCACATCCTTGGTTACTCTCACGACACACTTTACAGTTCTGATAGTCGTGCGAAGTTAGAAAACCAAGCCGGACTTGCTTAGCATGTAACCCCGCCAAGCTGGTATTCATCAAGTGAATATCGAAAATTTGAATCATGTTGACCTGATAAGGATTTCTATCATGGTAGTCTTTGATCCATCCAAAATCCATCTGACGTTGGAGGGCCTCTTGTACAAAAGAGCATCCCTAATTGTTTACCGAGCAAATCAGACAGGAATCATAATCGTGTTGTGGCAGATCATGATGTTGGCTTTGCCTTGAGTGCATTGCCACCAAGTTGACATTCATCGCACGGATGTCGTGGTTTTGAATGATGTTGGAATTCGTATAAGTCATGTTGACCCCACGAATTCTGTGATCCTGGATCCAACCGAGATCCAACTGTTCCTGTAGAGCTTATTGCACCACCGAACATCCTTGATTGTCTTTATAGCAGATATCACACTGGTGATAGTTATGAGGTGGTACATGCCCATATCCGCTCTGTCTGTGATGCATCTTAACCAGATTGGCCCTTAATAAGAGTATATCATGAATTTGATAGTTGTGGTTAGACTCTCCTTCTATCAAATTTACCGCAGCTTTCTCGTGTTGAGGCAACGGGTTCGTCTGAACATTCGGATTTGTATCCTTAAAGGATAAGACCCCGCTCTTGAAAAGCTTTTGCACATCAAATTTGAAACTGAGACAGTTTTCTATGTTATGCCCTGGCCCTCCTTGATGGTAAGGACAAGTCTGGTCCGCTTTGAACCAAAAAGGTGAATTTTCCAGTACTGTAAGAGGAGACTTGGTTTGGACGTGCCCCTTGACCAGTAGTAATAGAAACAGTTTTGCGTACAACATTGGTATAGGGTCAAACCCTGGTGGTCGCATTGTACGGTTATTGTTGTACTAAGGACGAGCCTGTTGAAGAGGTTGTTGTGTCCTTTGCTGATATTGTTGTTGATTCGGTTGGCTTTGAGCAACCTGAGGTTGATACGTTGGAACAGGCGCAGGGTTAATACCAGGAGTTACAGCTGCTACTGGTCGGTAACGTCGCCTTTGCTTTCCAGAGAGATATTGCCAATATCTTGCTCTTTTTTCATAGGGAAAGCACTACCGTGTCTTTTGGTACTGCTTGAAGATCCAGCATCTTTACTTAAACGTCCTTCTCAGACAGCTTCCTTAAGACGAACTCCCATGCCCACCATCTCGGTGAAGTCACTGGGCGCACTGGCGACCATTCTGTCGTAGTAAAATGAACTCAAGGTTTTCAAGAAGATCTTTGTCATCTCTTTTTCCTTAAGAGGTGGACAAATCTGAGCGGCAATTTCACGCCATCTCTGAGCATATTCCTTAAAGGTTTCCGTATCCATCTGCGACATGGCTCTGAGTTGATCTCTGTCTGATGACATGTCTAGGTTATACTCATATTGTTTAACAAAGGCAGCGCCAAGATCTCTGAAAGTGACGATCTTAGTGCGGTTTAAACCCATGTACCATTTGAGTGCGGCATCGGTTAAACTATCTTAGAAGTAATGGATCAGTAGCTGTTGGTTCTCTGTCTGTATCGACATCCTCCGAGCGTACATCACCAAGTGACTTTTAGAGCAAGAGTTACCCTTGTATTTTTCAAATTCGGGCACCTTGAATTTGAGCGGAACTTTCACATTGGGGACCAAACAAAGATCTGCGGTGTCCTTACAGAATAGATCCTGACCGCGAATGGCTTGTAGGTCCTTCTGCATCTCCAGGAATTGTTCCTGGAATTCCTTCATTTTATCGTTCATACTCTCATTTCCACCAGAAGGTATTTGTGGAATCTGTCCTTCCGGGACAATGTGTACCATGGGTGGTGGTATAGTCATTACGGTAGTGACTCTCGGTGTTTCCCTTTCTCGAAGTTTGTAACCTTCAGGAGTTACTGTCATGCCCCTTGCATCTTCGCTTTCCCGAAGTTTGTAACCTTCAGGCCCAGCGACTCCTGCTGCAGTTTCCAGATCTTCCATGATCGGCGAAATATATCCTTCCAGGATATAGTTGAGTGGCATGCCCCAGGGACGATATTTTGGCATGTTATACCGAGGATCATACTTTTCTACTATAGGCGTAGATGTGATCTCTGAGATCACAGTCCTTTGTTGTTGCATCTAAGCTGCTGCCAGAGCTTGCATGTCATTGTGAAGTTTCCTCAGATTTTCTTTCAGAGTGTCGATTTCTTCTCTCAACTCTTTGTTCTCTTCCTCGAGATCATCCATTTTCTTTTGTCGATTGGCCCGAGTATTGTACGAATGAGACAGTTTGACTCTAGAATCGAGACACAAACGTGAGATTCGTAGGGATGAAGAATGTGTTATATGAGAATGATGAATGATATACAATGATTATATTAATTAAAATTTTGTTATTTAATCAAAAGAGACTTTGACAATTGGATTGCAAATATCATACAATGGCGAAACCCCGTTTTATTGAATTCAAAGATTACGGAAATGGACATATAGTAATTTACAAAGTGTTGTAAAAGGAAATGTCTAAACTAATGGATCCTGAATCCTCTCTGAGGAGAGCTCAGGTTCTGGTTCTGGTATTTTCCTTTTCTTTGACCGGGGCTCTCGAGCCGTTGTCGGGTTGTCATTCCTTTGCCAAGTGAAAGGAGCGAGCAAATTCCTTTGGTCTTCTTGATTCTCTACATCATGTTGCTCTAAAATCTCGACCATGGCATCTTTTTCTTTTAACAGTTGTTGTATTTTGATACACTCCACATTGAGAATACGATATTTGTTCCTCCAAGACCTCTTCTTCTGTTGAACTTTGGCGAGAGTAACCTGAAGTTTTTCCGTATCAGACATAAAATAAAGGACAGATTCCCTTAATAGAAGAACTTCTTGACGAGGGTAAGGCATCTTCAGCCTGAGAGCTCTAGTTTGTACCCAGCGGAGATAAGGCTCCACAGAGATACAATCTGGTTTTCCTAGAGACTCTCTTCCTTTCCTGTGAACATGTTTCTAAGCATGCACTATTTATGTATTTAGTGCCCTGTCGTATTCCCCTTCCTTGAAGAAAAGACCTTCCAGATGAGCATTACGCGGGACATGCCTCATCGGGTATCCGAATTGACGACAAACTAAAACCGGATGATAATTGATTCCTCCTTTAACTCTTATGAGGGGTACATTAGGGAAGTTTCCACAACGGTCAATGATCCTGATCCCGTCATAGATTCGATTGTACCAATCAATGTCAGAGTTGGTAAGAGACATGATTCTCTACGACCAACGTAAAGTATTCTTTTGATCCCAAAAAGAAGCAGACTTGGGTAAATGGGAAGTGAACCATTTGTATAGCAAGGGTACACAGCATGTGATCATTCCTCCGCTGTACAAATTCCTAAGTGTACAGAATGATAAGCATCTACGAGCAAGGTTGGTACGGGGCTTCCAATTAGAAAAATCTTAATGGCATTGATATCAACGAAGCTATCAATGTTGGGAAACAGAAATAACCCGTAGGAGAGCAAAGCAAAGATGCTTTCGAAAGCAGGCACATTCCCTATACTAGCAAAGTACAGGGCTTTCTTTATCAAAAACTGGGCTAGCAAACCTTGGATTCCACCCTTAGTGGTCATGTGAGTCCTGACTTCTGACTCATCCAAATAAATTGCTCTTGCAATGGTATGATCCTTTGGGATTTCTTTCAGTCCAGAACAGGGATTTTGGTTAGTGATAGGTAAATCAGTCAGGTGAGAGTACTCCTCCAGTGTTGGTGCTAGTTGATAATCCAGGAATGTGAAACAGTGATAGACCGGATCGTAGAACTGGATGAGTGTGGACAGGATTCCTTCAATTACATGGACCCTTAACAGAGACAACAGTCCTTCATACTTAGCTCTGAAAGCATCAGGGTTGGTGATCATCCTCGCCAAACCTCTTAAATCCTCTAATTTTGGAACCTTGAAGGTATACTTGTGAGTCATTCTTCTACCGAAATTCATAACCCAATCTTTCTCTCTGACATTTGTAATCATTGTCTTAGTTTAATTTGAAAAAGAGAGACTAGAAGAGAAAATTTTCTTTGTTTAAGAGTTTTTTAGATGAAATGAATGCATGAATGCAGCACACAAAAACATAGAAAAAACATGGGGTCAAAGGTTCGGTGTCATGAAGTCAAGGCTCTACCCATCCCCAAAGGTTATACTGGTGATTTTTTGTACCTGTCCGCAAAATCATTGACCCCTCTTGGGATAACAACAGCAGTCTGGTTCACCCGAGTGAGCTGATGTATCTTAGAGTGGTCTCAAATGAGGGTAGTATCGCGTGACAACTATTTTCGATAGATTCCGTACTACAAAATAGTAACATGGTTTTAGTCTACTAAAATCGTCAGTTTCACGTACAACCCAATCGAAGAATTTGCTTTCAACAACCGAAGTCGTATAGGCATTGAATTCGAAAAGGGTATCTCCACTGATTCAATGGTCTACCGGGACCTCTTATTTGGGAGTCACTCCCTGTAAGATTACCCGTCTCGCGCCATCACCTATCTTAGGTGTATACTAAATCTTTTCAGATGCGGCATCACCGGCAGTCCCATTAGCAGAAAAATAAACACGGATATCAAGTAGGAAAAGCAATATAAATATATATATATATATATTCATTCCTAAAGCTAACATCCTAGACCTCTTAGGAGCTATAATAATCCTAGTCCTAAACAATAAAATGCGTCCCCAGTGAAGTCACCATTTCTCTGTAGCAATCGATTTTTGTCGGTGACGCGATCACTTTATCACTGGGGTTTGGGTTTTCCTCCTCGAGGAGAAAGGGGTGCTACTCTCCGATTTCTTATTTATCCCATGAAGCTGGAAGGGAAAGGGAAGGTATCTAAAACTAACCTTGCACGCGAATGTTTAACTGAACAAACGCTTAAAGAGATTGGGGGGGTCCGGGGTCAGGTTATACAATGGGTAGTTGTCAGTTACCCATCCTATATGTGGTTATCCACGTGATATTAGCTTTAGGTTTTGCTTTGTACTTGATGGTATTTATCTGTTAATGGGTTGGGAAAGTATGAGTGAGTGAGTTTTTATTGATGTTCTTGGTAAGGTGCTGGACCTATGTTTTGATTGGTGTATGAAAGTACTGGACCTAGAGTTTTTTATTAGTATGCTCGCTAAGATTTCACAATCTTATGCCTACGTATTCCCGTTTAAACGAAACAGGGAAATCAGAGCAATCATAGTTCCTCCTATTCTAAGGGAGGAAAAAGATGTGTTGGTGTCTCGTTCAAAGCCCAAGACAGAGGATAAACAGAGTATTTGTGTCTTGTTCAAAGCCCAAGATTGAAGCTGAAAGGTTGACTGAAAGAGAATTTGTTATCTCTAAAGAGGGATTGTTGTTTTTGATGTACCTTGATCAAAGCCCAAGGTTGAAACTAAGAGGTTGATTGACTCCACTGGGGAAGTCCTTATACAAGGTCTAAGAGGAGGTTGTATGAGACCTACTCAACAAGAGAGTGGATATATTGGTGTCTTGTACAAAGCCCAAGACGAAGGCTAAAAGAGACTGACTCTTTGGGGATATCATTATATGAAGCCTAAGAGGAGGCTAACTCCATTGGGGAGGTACTTATCTGTCTTGTATGAAGCCCAAGATTGAGGCGAAAAAGGGTTTGACTCAACAAGAGAGTGCTCTTATCTGTCTTGTACGAAGCCCGAGATTGAGGCTAAAAAGGGTTGACTCAACAAGAGAGTGTTTTTTATCTGTCTCGTACGAAGCCCGAGATTGAGGCTAAAAATGGTTGACTCAACAAGAGAGACTGGAATGGGATTGACTCAACAAGAGGGTCTGAAAAGTGGTTGACTCAACAAGAGAGTCTGAAAAGGTGATTGACTCAATAAGAGAGTCTGAAAAGTGGTTGACTCAACAAGAGAGTCTGAAAAGGTTAGCTCAGCTGGGGGAAAATCATTGTACAAAACCCAAGAGAAGGCTGAATTTCCTGAGGAAAGGATCATTATACAAAGCCTAAGAGGAGGCTATCTTATGCTGAGATTTATTGAGATCCTGAGGTATGTCCAAGTGGGGAATCAACTCTTGCAGGGGGATCCAGAAGAGTTGATGGATCCGACACCTTGAGGTTCTGATTTGGGATAGTGTTATATGATGATAAACTCACCCTGGATGGGGAATTTTAGGAGAGAGACTGGGTTTTAGAACCCACAAGTTTTAACTGTGCTGGAGATTAATCCAGAATCTGGGGTTTCTTCCTATGTTTGTATGGAACTTAAGAATGTCTTTGAGACTCAAGGAGATTTAGACTGTCCAAGTCTATTAGTTTGGTCTATCTTTGTACAATGCCCAAGAGGAGGCCGACTCTTTTAAGGGATGAGTATCAACCCTAAAATTGGTCTGAGGGCTTTTTGGTGACTCTTTTTAGAAAGACAACTCTAGCAAAGGACGACTAAGTTCTGTCCTATACCTCTAAGAGGTCGTGAGGGTCCTTGTATGAAGCCCAAGAGAAGGCATGAGAACTTTTAAGAAACCGACGCGTCCTTGTACAAAGCCCAAGAGGAGGCGGGGATGCTTTTAGGAAGCCTGTGGGTCCCAAACCAAGAAAAGTTCAAGAAATGCTATTCACAGAAAATAGATCATTTAGTGAAAGTTCTCTGATTTGAAGAAACTCAGGAGATTCTATTCACAGAGAATAGATCAACTCCGAGGAGTAGAATTTCTTTGACAATTTCTAGGGGTGACAGTCTGAGAAAAGGTTCACCGAGAATACTGTCTTTCTCTTTGTTCCATATTGTTTAACCCCAAGAGAAGGGAAGACTGTATCTGGAAATCCTATGGGGATCTAGTTTTAACTGTATTTAAGAGTGACCAACATGGCTTTACCTAGTTCTAGACATAGTTGTCGGGGGAAAACTCTAAATAACTATACTAGTATATATACAGTTGATATATGACAAGTATTTAAAGGAGTATGAAAGAAGACTAACCATGCGCAGCTTCCCACAATACAGTTATATATATTTGACATGTATTTAAAAGAATGAAAGAAGACTAACCATGCGCAGCTTCCCACAATACAATTATATATATTAAAGCGAGTAAATGAAAGCGGATAAAAACTTACAGGTGAGCAAGCTTCCATGCTGTTTTGGTAGTTGTTCAAAGAAATTAAAGAAAGTTCTGATAACAACTGTATACTTGAATCTAACTCAAAAGGGAAATTGTTTTGTAAAGCTTGTTGGGGCTTATACTCAAAGAGAGGCACAAGGTTTAACAGTGATTGCACCATTGTTTTGAATATCGTGTCGGGACTTATACAATGACTGACACCCAAAGAGGTTATTTGTACAAAGGTATGGGTCTTACAACTCAAGGAAAGACCCAAAGATTATTTTGAAAAAGAAAGATGGGACTTACAACACGAGGGTTGGCCCAGATGGTTTGTTTGAAAACGGCGAACCCGCCGAGGTTTTTGAAAACACAGTGGGTCTTATACAATGTTTGAGGCCCAACAAGGTATCTTATTTACAAGGAATGGGTCTTCCACTCTATTAGAGGCCAAAAAGTGTTTTTGTACAAGTGATAGGGCTTACAACTCAAGGAGAGGCCCAAGGGTTATTTTACACTGGCGATTGCGCCGAGATTTTTTATCGTGTCGGGACTTATACAATATCTGAGCCCGAAAATGGTTTTGGTTAAAGGGGATTGGGTCTTACACTCTATTAGAGGCCCATGAGTGTTTGAAAAAGATTTGTGAGGGTGAAAATCAAAGAAACCCTAATTTTATCATTTTTAAAAGTAAATTCTAAAAGAAAATTAATAAATAATGATAAAATACCAAATAAGCTTGAATAAACAACTTGTGATTTTTGGTTAAGATTTGAAAAATGATGTTTTAATCACAAGATGAATTCAAACTCATTTGGTTTTGATTTTCAAGATAAAAATCCACTTTTAAAATTGTTTAAAACAATTAAAAATGAATTTATTTACAAAAATATCAACTATATTAAATAATTAATATAAATCTGATTTTTTTGTGGAATAAAATATTTTAACATTTTTGTGATTTTTTGCAAAAAGAACCAATCAGAAATCATTAAAATTGAGAGTTATTAATTTTCCAAATTATTTAAAATAATATAACAAATATTAAAAAAATGGAAAAAATAATAAAAAGAGGATCTGGGGCGAGGGGGATTCGAACCCCAGACCTCTTGTGTGCAGCGTGCGCCTTTTACCACTGAGGTGGTGATACATCCGTGTATCAAAATCACTCCATGAATACATGAGGCATGCCTTGTTTTTGGCCTGGCCAAGGCAAGGCAAGACAAGGTTTTTGCCAAAAACGTGAAGCTTGTAACTTTCTCATTTCTCCATGGATTGGGACAAAATTTAGGTCTATCTTGCCTAGAATTTCACAAGGAATCCAATGGTGGTGGTGGTTTTTTCAGATGAGGCTCATATTTCAAAACCCGATAATGTTATTGAAATAGGCCTATAATTGTATTTTCTATGCTACCTCTTGTTACAGGCATGAATTACATAATTAATTGGTTCAAACACAACATATATAACATGTATGAGATGTGCATGATCAGTGGACTTCAAAGCAATGCATATTTCAAAGAGTTCAAGTTGTGATGCTTACCTCTTTAGGAGCTTGTTGTGCAATCTGCCAAGCTTCTTGTGTCAGAAGTAATTTGATGTTTTGGACACTCTCAATTGATCCCTTAGAAGCTTTTAGAATGGTTGGAACCAGTTGGAATCTTCAGGAACAAGTTTGAGCTCTTTTTTGCAAAAAGGGCAAAAGTGACCAATATGACAACTCTCTCAAATGGTGTTCCAGAAGTGGGGAACCATTTGGGACAGTTCAAGGATGATATTTGAAGTGTGTTTGAGGTTTTATCTGGTTTTGAAAGTGACTGAATCAAGACATGGCTTGAAAAATGCAAAAAAGTCCAATTTTGAGGTTTTGAGAGGGGACTTTGTGATTTTGGTGTTAAGGGCCACATGTGAGAGTTTAGACAGCTTAGATATGACATATTGGATGCGTTTGGATCATGAACTGTGATGGAATTGCTCTCTAAGTCAAAAACTCAGAGTTACCTTGCAAAAGAAGGCATTTTGGCCTAGAGAAAGGGATTTTGAGGAAAGCAAGTATTGTAGTGCTTTGGTGTACTCAAGCTGAGCATAAATGAGCTCTATTTATAGTAGAGCAAGTTTGTTTTGCAAACAATAGTGTGTAGCAACTTCGGCAGACTGTTGGCCAATTGGATCACTTTGGAATCTTAAGTATCCTCTAGCCATTGACAAGAGGTTAGAGCACAGGCTTTGTAGCTTTGGTTCAGAGATAAACTTGGACTGAATTCAGTTGGAATATGCTCAGTTCATGCCACCTTGGTGCATCCATTGAATGCTTGAAAACAAAATTGGAGTCTTGAAGCATCTTTAGCCTTTTTAGGTTTGGCATGCTATTTGTAGATTCATGGACTTTGGAGGCTTGGAGATCAGATCACCCCCCTTGGATTTGATCCTCAGATGTGTCCAAAATGATGACAAGGCTTGGATTTGTCAGATTTGACCAAATTGAGCAAAATGCACAAAATCTGCCAAATTTGTCTTGGAAGAATTAGTTCATGAGGCCATGTTTCAAGGGTTGTATCTCCTTGCTCAAATGGAATTTGGAGATTGTCTGGTACTTGTTAGAAAGCCCTCATGGCATACTTTAACATTGATGTCCAACCCAAGACCTGGTTTGACTTGGATCAAGGTGAAAAACGTCCCTACATTTTGGAAAAAGTAAGGCAGATTTTGACTTAGTGAAAATTTCACTAAGTGTTGGAAAAATGTGATTTTCATGTTTTCAGCCATTTTGATCACTCCATAACTAAAAATCCATGAAGAATTGGAATGAGATGTAGTTGACACTTTTAAAGTATGCCATGAGAGCTACAAGTCCATCTTTGGACCATCCAAAATGGTTGCTTGGATCTCAAGTTATGATCCTTGGAAGTTGGTACCCTAGCCATTTTGTTTCATAACTTAGAAAAATTCTAAGTTTTTTATAGTTATCCCTTTTACAAGTTAACTCACTTTCTTTGATTTTTCTTGATGAATGCTGATTCCAATCACACATTAACATCATTTTAGGGTTAAGGAGCCTTGGTTGCCCAAAAAAATCAAAAAGTTAAACTTTGACTTTTTGTACAATTGACTTTTTCAGAAGATGAAATCTAAACTGTGCGATCCTCTATGAAATCAAGTTCTTGACCTAAATCAAACTTAATAGATGGATTCCATAGGTGTTGTAGGGTGTATGGAATCATGTCCCAATGTTTGGGAGCATGTCCTGGTCAAAAAGTCAAAGGTACAGTTGACTTTTTCTTCAAAACCCTAATTGTGGTTTAGATGAAATTGAAACTTGTGAATCAAGCTTCTTGGATTAATCCATTGTTGCAAATGGATCAACATGGTGTATTGGAGACCCTCAAACCATGTCTTGAGGTCTTGGCTCATGCTTTGTCCCAAAAGTCAACTTAGGGGTGAATTAGGTCAAGAAACCCTAATTCTTGATTTTTGATAAATGCATCCCCTGAGGTTAAATTGACTTGATGATTGGGTCCATGAGGTCCCATGGAGTATTTTAGGTTATCCTTTGAAGCATTGGCTCATGCCCAGAGGAAAATTTCCATCTAGAGGCCCTGGTCGACAAAAACCCTAATTTGGTGACACTGGCGATCTTGAGGCTTGATCCACTTGGAATGTAGCAATCTTGTGCTTGATTCATGATGTGGGAGTCCTCTTGATCCTTTGTGGGTGTTTGAGAAGTTAGACAAGTTGAAGATCATGTCATTCCTTCATTGATCCTTTGTCTAAATGCTCTGAGAGGGTTTAAAACCCTAATTCTGATTGTAGTGGATGCTTAACCATCTTTGAGGAGATTGATGAGGCATGATAGTTCATCCATATTGTGGTAAGGATTTACACAATGATGGGAAATCTTGGTGATCAAAATTTGGGGTATGACAGATACGTTCAACAAGCTGATTCTTGATCTTGAAAATATTGATGTGAAGATCGATGACGAAGATCAAGCACTGTTGCTATTGTGTCCTTTGCCCAGAACGCATGCTCACTTCAAAGAAACCCTCTTGTATGGAAGAGAGTCCCTGACCTTTGAAGAAGTTTAAGCAGCCTTGTATTCGAAGGATTTGAACGAAAGAAAAGAGCATAAACAATCATCAGCAGTTGGTGAAGGGTTGTCCGTGAAGGGGAGATCGTCAAAGAAAGATGGTAGGTTTGACAAGAAGAAAGGTAACGCTCAGCAGAAGTCTTGTAGTGGTGATATGTCTGGTATTAAATTTTATCACTGTAAGAAGGAGGGTCACACAAGAAAGGTGTGCCCTGAGCGCTTGAATAATCATGGAGGTAAGGACAATGGCAATGCTGCTATTGTGCAAGATGGTTATGAATCATCTGATGTCCTTGTAGTTTCGAGCAACAACTTTTGCGAAGAGTGGATTATGGATTCTGGATGTATTTGGCATATGACTCCAAACAAGAATGTGTTTGAAGAATTATGTGATCAAGATGGTGGATCAGTGCTGCTGGGGAACAATAAAGCTTACAAGATTGCAGGTATTGGATCTGTTAGATTCAAGCTCCATGATGAGTCAATAAGGTTATTGACTGGGGTTAGGTATGTACCTGACCTTAAGAGGAATTTAATTTCTCTTGGTAAATTCGACAAGAAAGGATATGTCTTCAAAGGAGAGCAAGGTATCCTGAAAGTCATGAAGGGGCCGAAGGAAGTCTTGAGAGGCGTGAAGAAACAAGGCTTGTATACCCTTGAGGCTAAGGTTGTAAGTGGTTCGACAAATGTTGTATCCACGAAACCTGTGTCGAAGACAGAAATATGGCACATGAGATTGGGCCATGTCAGCGAAAGAGGTCTGGTCGAATTGGGGAAGCAGAACCTGCTAGGTGGTGAAAAAGTCAAAAAGTTGGAGTTTTGTGAATCTTGTGTACTTGGAAAATCCTATAGGGAAAATTTTAACAAAGGCAAGCAAAGGACACATGGATCCCTGGATTACATTCATGTTGATCTTTGAGGGACAGCAAGGAATCCTTCACACTCAGGTCTTGGGTATTTTCTATCCATCATTGATGACTATTCCAGGAAGTTATGGGTATTCATTCAGAAGACGAAGGGTGAAACTTTTGAGAATTTCAAAAGTTGGAAGGTTCTGGTCGAAACTCAAACTGGAAGAAAGGTTAAGAGGTTGAGAACCGACAATGGCCTACAACAAAGCATTCGACAGTTACTGTGTTGAGTCTGGGATTGCAAGGCATAAGTCTGTAGCAGGTACTCCTCAACAAAATGGCTTAGCTGAGAGATTATATTGAACAATCCTTGAAAGGGTTAGATGCATGTTGGTTAGTACTGGATTGAAGAAGGTGTTTTGGGCAGAGGCTGTTTTGACAGCAGCTTATCTGATAAATAGATGTCCCTCGACTTCCCTGGGAATGAAGACACCTGAAGAAGTTTTGTCGGGTCATCCACCAGATCTCGACAAATTGAGAGTATTTAGTTGTTTAGCCTATGCTCACATTAGGCAAGACAAGGTCGAACCTAGAGCTCTGAGATGCATGTTCCTTGGATATCTTGAGGGAGACAAGGGTTATAGGCTGTGGTGCCTAGAACCAGGTCACAGAAGATGTATCACAAGTCGTGATGTAGTTTTCAATGAGGTCGAAATGGCGTTCAAGAAAACTGGTGATATTGGTCGAAGTGCAGAAATCTATGAAGAGGAGCTGGAATAGGTAGAGATGCCTATTGAGATGGAGCATAGTAATGTTGAAGTGCATAGCCCATATGAAGTCGAAGAAGAAGAGCAAGATGCTGAAGAGGCTGAGGAAACTGTCGATGACTACCTACTGGCAAGAGATCTTATAGTTTTTACTTTAATCTCTGCAAATGAGGTGCTTGAGGAAGAACCTAGAGATTACAAGGAAGCTATAAGGAGTCGAAACAAGACTGAATGGCAAAAAGCCATGGTTGATGAGATGAAATCTCTTCATAATAATAACATTTGGGAGCTGATTGAAAAACCTGTAGAAGCAAGGTTAGTCAGTTGTAAGTGGATTTTCAAGGTCAAGGAAGTAATCAAAGGAGTGATGTCGAAGCGCTTTAAGGCAAGGTTGGTTGCTAGGGGGTTCACTCAGAAAGAATGAGTTGACTTCAATGATGTGTTCTCGCCTGTTGTAAAGCATAGATCCATTCGAATGTTGTTGGCCATGGTGGCAAAGTTCGATTTGGAACTTGAGCAAATGGATGTGAAGACAACATTTCTGTATTGTGACCTAGATGAAACGATCCTGATGCGTCAACCTGAAGGGTATGCAGAAAAGGGTAAAAAATATTATGTGTGCAAGCTGAATAGGTCTTTGTATGGCCTGAAACAATCTCCTCGACAGTGGAACAGGAGATTTGACAAGTTCATGGCATACATTGGTTTCACTAGGAGTCAGTTCGATCACTGTGTTTACTTCAGATTTCGACCTGGAAACTCACTTGTTATTTTGTTGCTTTATGTGGATGATATCCTCATAGCCAGCAACAGTGTTGAGGATGTAATGAAGGTGAAGGCTGAACTTAGTAAGGAGTTCGAAATGAAGGATCTGGGAGTTGCCGCCAGGATTCTTGGGATTGACATCCGGAGAGATAGAAAGCAGTCGAAGTTGTGCTTATCTCAAGAGACATACCTATGGAAGCTTCTTGACAAGTTTGGTATGTCGAATTCAAAGCCTGTTGTTACACCTACAAATCCTCAGTTTAAGCTTAGTACTACTCAAAGTCCGAGTACTGAAGTTGAAAGAATCTATATGGGTAGCAATCCATATGCTAGTGTAGTGGGTTCTTTGATGTATGTTATGGTCTGTACGAGGCCAAACATAGCATATGGGGTGAGCCTTGTGAGCAGGTATATGACCAATCTTGGAAAGGCACATTGGCAAGCTGTAAAGTGGATTCTCAAGTACATAAATGGGTCTCTGAAAAGAGTCTTGATTTATGGTGGAGCCTTTGGTGGTGATAGCATAGTCGAAATCGAAGGATTTGTCGACTCTGATTATGCAGGTTGTATGGATTCCAGAAAGTCTATTTCTGGATATGTGTTCACAATGTTTGGCACAACAATCAGTTGGAAAGCAACGCTTCAGAAGGTTGTGTAGTACCATAAATTTTGACCATATATTTTTAATATTTTCATCATTTAACTGTATTTTTACTTTGCATCATCTGCATATCATATCATATTTTTTATCACGCATAATACCCGAATTATCAGGCAAAATAAAATTGTTGGATATTTAGGCGTTTTGGTCAAATTAAAAGTCAATTGTGCTTAAAGTCAGTGTCCGGGCAATTTTTAAATCAAGTTCGCAGACGCCAGTGTTTTTTTCCTTTGTTTCACGTAACTTAACCCGGTGTGTGCAATTTTGACTTTTTCAAGTTCTGGTCGCCTTTTTTGACTCATCTGAGCCTTTTTACCAGGTAAAATTTCACAATTTGATCGCGCAGTGTATTTTTTCAATACTTAATATTTTGTACTGATCATTTTGGTGTGTCCATTTTTATTTTTTTCGGACGCATCGATATCGGACGGTTTTATCGTTTTTAACCGGTTTTGTTTCATTTTAATTGATAATTTTGTTTTTTTACACGGTTTGTTTTATTAGTAGTGCATATGATAAGAATCCTAATTAACCATTATCTCATGTTTTAATTTCATCATCATTTTTTGTTATAATAGAATATTCTAACTAACCATATTTTTATTCCACCATCATTTTAATTTATTAGAATAGTTTATCTAATCATCTTATCTAATATTTTTCTACAAGTCTTCATTCTCAATTTTAATTTAAGTTAATATTATTTTAATTAACCATATTTTTATTTAAATTTATTTTATTAGTTATGTTACTATTATTATCTCATTTTTTCTTTTTTATAATATTTTATATTTTTAATTTCATTTTGTTATTATCTTAAACCAAAATTAGTATTTAAGTTTTATTTTGATATTATCTTGTAACTTGATTTAATTATTAAGTATTATTTTGATATTATCTTTAAATTTTATTTTAATATTACTTTATTATTTTAATTTTAATTTTAATTTTTGTTATTATCCTTTTATCTTATAAGATAGAATTTGCTAAGTCATCATTTGCTTTAGGATAAAATTCTATCTAAACCATTAATGCATTCAATATTCAAAGTCTTTATTCAACATTCAAAGTTTTATCCATCCATAATTCTATCTCTAATCTTAGATATTTTTCTCTTAACTTCACTTTCAAGGCAAGTTTTTTTCTATAAATAGGCAACCATTTCATTCATTCATTCATTCTTACACCTAATTAACCATTATCTCATGTTTTAATTTCATCATCATTTTATGTTATAATAGAATATTCTAACTAACCATATTTTTATTCCACCATCATTTTAATTTATTAGAATAGTTTATCTAATCATTTTAACTCATATTTTTCTACAAGTATTCATTCTCAATTTTAATTTTAGTTAATATTATTTTAATTAACCATATTTTTATTTATATTTATTTTATTAGTTATGTTACTGTTATTATCTCATTTTTTCTTTTTTATAATATTTTATATTTTTAATTTCATTTTGTTATTATCTTAAACCAAAATTAGTATTTAAGTTTTATTTTGATATTATCTTGTAACTTGATTTAATTATTAAGTATTATTTTGATATTATCTTTAAATTTTATTTTAATATTACTTTATTATTTTAGTTTTAATTTTAATTTTTGTTATTATCCTTTTATCTTATAAGATAGAATTTGCTAAGTCATCATTTGCTTTAGGATAAAATTCTATCTAAACCATTAATGCATTCAATATTCAAAGTCTTTATTCAACATTCAAAGTTTTATCCATCCATAATTCTATATCTAATCTTAGATATTTTTCTCTTAACTTCACTTTCAAGGTAAGTTTTTTTCTATAAATAGGCAACCATTTCATTCATTCATTCTTACACCAAAACAAGCATAGCCTTTGTTTTCTCTCTTCTTTCCTCTCTTCAAATTTCGAGCTCCATAAGGAGTGCAATGGTGGAATTTCAACTCCAAGCAACTTCCACTCCAATCAATCATTATTTGGAAGGTAAGGATTCTCACTTTGAAACTTCATGAAATATGCATCATTTACATCCATTTAAATTCATGATATGCTTGTTATAATTGGATATTTGAATTCCTCATGAAATTCCCTTCAAAATGGTATATTGAAACATGTGATTTGGTTAAAAAATGAGAGAGTTGTGTTTGGAAGAAGTTGTTTATCATGTAAAAATTCTGCTACTGTCGCTGCAATAGACAGCGCTGCTGTGCAACAACCGCTGTTAAAACCTATTATTTTTGTTCCTCAACGCTGTGATACACACCGGTACTGCCCAGGAGCGCTGTTAAAACTCTTTTGTTTATATATTATTTATTTCTTTAGTATCTTTTTTATTTATTTATTTATTTATTTTATTTTCTTATTTATTTTTAACCAAATATTTATTTTAACTTCTTCTTTTTAATAATATTTTCTTTTATCTTAGTTATTTTAATTTCTTATTTATTTTCCTTTAAATCATTTATTTTATCTTTTTATTTTCCTAAAAATCCTTTTAATCACTTTATTAAACTTTCTTTTGGTTACTTAAACTTTTGTCATTTAAAATATGATTATACTTTAGTTAAATCTTTCATTTATTATCTTTAATGAAAAAAACCTTAAACATATTTATTACCTTTTAATTTATTAATTCGAAGGATTTTCTTCATTTCAAACACACTTTGTTTATTCTCTAAATATTGTACTTCTTTTGTGAATTTTAGCTTAACATAATCTTTGTACACAATGGGCATCCCTAAAGGTGTAAGCCCCAACCCTTTTGAGTATAAATAATTTTTGGGCCACTATTAGAGTATAGGTCCCTCCACTTTTTTTATTCAATCATGTTTAAATATATTTGGGCCACCACTTGAGTATAAGTCTTTGTACTTTTGTTTCACCGCACGATGCTTTCCCGTGTATGTTTATTTATCAACACGACATTCTTCCGTGTATGTTTTATTTCACATGACGTTCTTCCATGTATAATTGACTCTGATTTTATGGGCCTCTCCTTGAGCTGTAAGCTCCAATTTACTTTCAAAATACTTTCTCTTTTGATTTTGAGATATACTGTTATTTTCAATTTTTCTTTGTTGAACAACTAACCAAACAGCATGGAAGCTCTACAACTGAGTAAGTGTTTATCCGCTTTCTTTTATCTGCTTTCATATATATAACTGTATTGTGGGAAGCTGCGCATGGTTAGTCTTCTTTCATACCTTTTAAAATACTTGTCATATATCAACTGTATATATTCTAGTATAGTTATTTAGAGTTTTCCCCGGCAACTACGTCTAGCACTAGGTAAAGCCCTGTTGATCACTCTTAAAATACAGACAAAACTAGATCCCCCGTAGGATTCCAGTTACAGTCTTCCCTCCTCTTGGGGTTAAACAATATGGAGACGTGAAATGCAGCATTCTTGGTGAACCCTTTCTCAAACTGTCACCCTTAGAAATTGTCAAAGAAACTCTAACTCCCCAGAGATGATCTTTTCTCCGTGAATGGCATCTCTTGAGTTTCTTCCAAATTCTTGAACTTTCCTGGCTTTATCTATTCTCGGTGAATGGCATGTCTTGAACTTCTCGGGGTTTGGGGACCCACAGGCTTCTTAAAAGCACCCCCGCCTCCTCTTGGGCGTTGTACAAGGACCCTTAGGCTTCTTAGAAGTTTTCACAGCCTCTTCTTAGGCTTCGTATAATGATTCTTCCTCAGCGAAGATAGTCTCCTCTTGGGCTTCGTACAAATTGTCCCTTCGGCTTCTTAAAAGTTTTTTCCCGCCTTCTCTTGGGCTTTGTACAAATTATCCCGACGACCTCTTAAAGGTATAGGAACAGAAACTAGTCATCTTAATAAAGCAGTCTTTCAAAGGAGTCTAGATCTTCATCCCAAAAACGTGCATTCTCTTGGGCATCACTCAAATATAAACCTCTTCATATCAGTAGACTTGGACAGTCTCACCTCCTTTTGGATCTCCAGAAACCCTCAAGTTTTCCTAAAACACACAGGAAAAACCCTTTCCTCTTTTTAACATCCGACGCTTTCCCGAATATTCCTTTTATTTTCATCCGGCGCTTTCCCGGATATTCCTTCTATTTTCATCTGATGTTTTTCCCAGATATTCATATCTCAATCTTTAATCTCTTCTCTCTTCTCAATCAATTCCCACAAACACCCTTTTAGCTTCAATCTTGGGCTTGTAACAGGACACAAAATACTCAACCCTTTAGCTTCATATCTTGGGCTTTGAACAAGATACAAATCACCTTTAGCTTCATATCTTGGGCTTTGAACAAGATACCCAAATATCTCTTTTCCTCCTATTCTCTCCCATAGAATAGGAGGAACTACGATTGCTCTGATTTCTCAGTTTTCTTTAACGGGAATACGTAGGCATAAGATTGCAAAATCTTACCGAGCACACTAAACAACAAAAACCTTAGGTCCAGTACCTTACCAAAAACATCGAAAAGCCTGAAAACAACAAAAATATCTTTTCAAAATTTCTCAACCTTCCCAAAAGGAGAAACTTTCCCAACCCATAACAGATAAATACCAGTAAGTAGAAAACAGTAGAACAGTAGAAAATTGCTAACAACCCATGGATAACCATGTATAGGATGGGTAGTTGACAACTCCCAATTGTATAACCTGACCCCGAACCCCCCAATCTCTTAGCATTTGTTAAAGAAAACATTTCCGTGCAAGTTTAGTTTGAGATAGCTTCCTTTTCCTTTCCAGCTTCATAGGATAAATAGGAAATTCGAAAGTAGCACCCAATCCCATCTGCAGGCGGATGTGGGCGGTCACGAAAACTGCGCTACAGAAAAATGGCGACTCTGCTGGGGAGTCTTTAGGATTAGAATTCCTAAGAGGTCCAGGTTGTTCGAAATTTTTCTATATACTATATATATATATATATATATATATATATATCGCTTTTCCTACTTGATATCTGTGTTTACTTTCCTGCTAATGGGAATGCGTGTGAAGCCGCATGTGGAAAGATTGAGTATACACCTAAGATAGGTGATGGCAATGCGGGTAATCTTGCGGGGAGTGAATCCTAGTTAAGGGTCCCCGATAGACCATCAAACTCAGTGGATACTCCCTTTGCAGATACATTGCCTATACTACTTCGGTTGTAAAAAGTAGTGTGGTCGACTGGGTTATCTGAGAAGCTGAGGATTTTAGTAGACTAAAACCATTTTGTAGTACGGAAGCTATCAAAAATAGTTGTCACGCGACACTACCCTCATTTGAGGCTACTCTAAGATACACGAGCTCGCTCAGGTGATCCGTTTGCTGTTGGTATCTCAAGAGGGGTCAATGATTTTGAGGACAGGTACAAAAATCACCAGTATAAACCTTTGGGGATGGGTAGAGCCTTGACTTCATGACACCGAACCTTTGACCCCATGTTTTTTCTATGTTTTTGTGTGCTGCATCCATGCATTGCATTTGGATCCCTTGCATATTTCATACATAAGTCCGGGTCATCGTCAATTCATTCCGACATTCTGTCTTTCAGTCATCTGTAAATCGTCAAACTGATTCCTCATCACCGATACAGAACTGAAACTTCAATCAACTTCAGCTCAGTTACTTCCCAAAGACAGGACAACTCATCCTTGTGTTTGATCAATCACTGACCTTGTTTCTGTCTATTTTGCATTTTCCTTGTTTGTATCATATTTGCTTTCAAACCTGTTTATCTTTAAATGTCAGTTTTAATGAAATGAGCATGTACAGTATTTTGATTCAAATCATCTGTTTATTCGCATATTTATGCTTTCTCTTTCAAAAAACAAAAACTTTCAAAAAAATGCACCTCTTTTCAAATTTTTTGACTATGCAAATATTTGTGGGAGGATGATAAAAATATAATACCCATCATTGCTGTCGGTATGCTTTCAAATAAAAAACTTTACTGACGATGTAAGGCATTTTTTTCAATTCCCAAACACTGGTGATATAAGGAAGATAATCCCTCATTAACCCCTTTGAGCCTTGAAGTAGAAGTTTCTTTCTTTATAAAAAACCCGTAATTTTAACCAGGGGCAGGGTAGTTCTCTGTTTAATTTAGGTTGTGTATTCGAGTTCAAAAGTTTACATGCAACAAGTAAATGCTGAAAACGTCTTTCAAATCAAAAGCCAGTGATGGTCCGTCGTAATCATCAAATCAAGCAGTCACGTTCTTTCTAAGAAGAAATAAAAAATAAGAAGCCCGCTAAGTCAAAAAGCTTAGGCAAAAACTAGGGCATCCCGCTGACTATAAATTTCAAAAGAGATAGTTCAGGCAAAAGTTAGGGATAATACAGAGAGGAGGTTCGTAAATCCTCGATCTTTAATAAAGGGTCCACAAAGATGAAAAACAACTAAATGTTGCAAAGAAGCAGTAGCTGCCGTCTCAAGACTTCTGGACCATCGTCATCACTATCATCAGTACAATTCCGAAACCTTTTGGAACCTGAATGCACAATTTAAGTTTAACTGAGCATAGGACTGGAGAACATCACGAAGTTGGGGTGGGCACAAATAAATTTTGAGCCTTTATCTTTTTTTTCATAAACCGTGAACCAGGCCACGTTATAACCCTCAAAAGACCTAATTGAAGCAAGGTTATTTTGAAAGCATACTACAGCAAGGTTGCGTAAATTGACTCCAAAATCATTTTTTGCAAATCATTTGTTTTGGTATCATACCTCTGTTTTACTGTTCATTCAAAATGTTTTAAACCACCGTGTTTTTAATCAGTAATTCATATTACTGTGCTTTTTCTAAAAACAATGATTTTGTTTTCCAAATTTTTACATGAACTTTATATTAAATTTTCCATGTTTAAATAAACATTTTTTATTGCAAACTAGCTTTCCTCTCAAGGAATTTTCAAAATAGTTTAGAAACTTGGTCAGTGATCCTATCAGGGGCAAGTTCTTTCCAGAGCCTGTTAAGAATCAGTTCAAGATTTGTTCAATGCAAGTCCTTCTTAGAATCGGTTTATTCAGAAAAACTTTCAAGACTCATTACTGGGGCAAGCCTTCCTAGTATACAGCATACAGTCATTATCATTCAAGCTGAAGCAAGAATCAGTTCATTTACAACAGTCAGCAAGACTTGGGCAATTTATTCGGAAAAATCCCCAGGCAAGCTATCCAGCCTTCCTCCAAGGATTATAAACTTGATACAGTTTATCAGTATGACAAAGATGTGTTTAAACAACATTTTTAGTCCCTGGGCAATGACAGTGATCTCTGTGTTGAGGAATCGGTTTTGTCTGTCACTCCCCAAAAGAGTATAAACTTGTTGATTTTCACTCCTCAAAGAGTCTAAACTTGTTGTCAGCATTTTCATTTACATTACATACATTTAATCATACATCATATCATTTTCATATATTATGCATCCAAGAGTGCTTTAATCCTCATTTGCATTCATCAGTGGTCGTGTTGTTATCAACATCTTACCTTTCTACAAAGTCCAACCTATCTGGCACCTATACTTTTATGTCTTATCTGATGTTCTTCCAGATATAACTTTGTTTCTATCCGATGTTCTTCCGGATATGTCTATATGTTCTGATGCTTTTCCAGAACGTTTCTCTGTGTCTACCCGATGTTCTTCTGGATGTATCTTTTGGTTTTGAAGTTTTTCCAAAACCCGTTCTGATGTTTTTCCAGAACTTTCTTTGTTTCTATCTGATGCTCTTCCGGATATGTCTGTCTGTTATGATGCTTTTCCAGAACTTTCTTTGTGTTTGTCCAATGCTCTTCCGGATATGTCTCTTTTATTCTGACGCTCTTCCAGAAACTCTTTACATGTCTATCTGATGCTCTCCCGGATATGACTTTTTCTCATCTGATGTTTTTCCAGATGTAACTTTTGTTCTGATGTGCTTATCTGATGCTTTTCTGGATATGCCTGTCATTCTGCCAGTCTTCTAAAAAAATTTCCCGTACATTTAACGTTTTTCTAAATGTTTTGGATTTACCCTCAAAAGTTATTTTTAATACATCTAAAGCTTTTCTAGATGTTGCAGATATGTTTCCCAGAGTGTGTTACCTCTTTCGCATCTGATGTTTTTCCGGATGTCTATATCTCTGATCCAGGGTTTATCCCTATCGTTCCAAGTATTGCTGGATATTCTTTGTTACCTTGACAAATTTCTCCAATATCTTATATCCCCACTATATGTCTCTTTAAGATCATTACTGTTATTCCCCAGGAAATTTTAAACCTTCTCCCTAGTGGAATTTTGTTTCATTGGTCTGTCTTTTGTGGCATCCTTTCCCACAGAGCCCTCTATCTAGCATTCATATCATTTCATCTGCATTTTTACGGTCAAAATTTTGGTTACTTTTATATTTAATCCTCTTCTACCTTTAATGTCTGAAAGTTTTTGCTCTTCATACCTTCAGGTCCAAGAAGATTAAATAGGGGCAGCTGTAGTACCCTAAATTTTGACCATATATTTTTAATATTTTCATCATTTAACTGTATTTTTACTTTGCATCATCTACATATCATATCATATTTTTTATCACGCATAATACCCGAATTATCAGGCAAAATAATTTTTTTGGATATTTAGGCGTTTTGGTCAAATTAAAAGTCAATTGTGCTTAAAATCAGTGTCCGGGCAATTTTTAAATCAAGTTCGCAGACGCCAGTGTTTTTTTCCTTTGTTTCACGTAATTTAACCCGGTGTGTGCAATTTTGACTTTTTCAAGTTCCGATCGCCTTTTTTGACTCGTCTGAGCCTTTTTACCGGGTAAAATTTCACAATTTGATCGCGCAGTATATTTTTTTAATACTTAATATTTGTACTGATCATTTTGGTGTGTCCATTTTTAATTTTTTCGGACGCATCAATATCGGACGGTTTTATCGTTTTTAACCGATTTTGTTTCATTTTAAATGATAATTTTGTTTTTTTACACGGTTTGTTTTATTATTAGTGCATATGATAAGAATCCTAATTAACCATTATCTCATGTTTTAATTTCATCATCATTTTTTGTTATAATAGAATATTCTAACTAACCATATTTTTATTCCACCATCATTTTAATTTATTAGAATAGTTTATCTAATCATCTTATCTCATATTTTTCTACAAGTATTCATTCTCAATTTTAATTTTAGTTAATATTATTTTAATTAACCATATTTTTATTTAAATTTATTTTATTAGTTATGTTACTGTTATTATCTCATTTTTTCTTTTTTTATAATATTTTATATTTTTAATATCATTTTGTTATTATCTTAAACCAAAATTAGTATTTAAGTTTTATTTTGATATTATCTTGTAACTTGATTTAATTATTAAGTATTATTTTGATATTATCTTTAAATTTTATTTTAATATTACTCTATTATTTTAGTTTTAATTTTAATTTTTGTTATTATCCTTTTATCTTATAAGATAGAATTTGCTAATTCATCATTTGCTTTAGGATAAAATTCTATCTAAACCATTAATGCATTCAATATTCAAAGTCTTTATTCAACATTCAAAGTTTTATCCATCCATAATTCTATCTCTAATCTTAGATATTTTTCTCTTAACTTCACTTTCAAGGCAAGTTTTTTTCTATAAATAGGCAACCATTTCATTCATTCATTCTTACACCAAAACAAGCATAGCCTTTGTTTTCTCTCTTCTTTCCTCTCTTCAAATTTCGAGCTCCATAAGGAGTGCAATGGTGGAATTTCAACTCCAAGCAACTTCCACTCCAATCAATCATTATTTGGAAGGTAAGGATTCTCACTTTGAAACTTCATGAAATATGCATCATTTACATCCATTTAAATTCATGATATGCTTGTTATAATTAGATATTTGAATTCCTCATGAAATTCCCTTCAAAATGGTATATTGGAACATGTGATTTGGTTAAAAAATGAGAGAGTTGTGTTTGGAAGAAGTTGTTTATCATGTAAAAATTCTGCTACTGTCGCTGCAATAGACAACGCTGCTGTGCAACAGCCGCTGTTAAAACCTATTATTTATGTTCCTCTACGGTGTGATACACACCGGTATTGCCCAGGAGCACTGTTAAAACTCTTTTCTTTATATATTATTTATTTTTTTAGTATCTTTTTTATTTATTTATTTATTTTATTTTCTTATTTATTTTTAACCAAATATTTATTTTAACTTCTTCTTTTTAATAATATTTTCTTTTATCTTAGTTATTTTAATTTCTTATTTATTTTCCTTTAAATCATTTATTTTATCTTTTTATTTTCCTAAAAATCCTTTTAATCACTTTATTAAACTTTCTTTTGGTTACTTAAACTTTTGTCATTTAAAATATGATTATACTTTAGTTAAATCTTTCATTTATTATCTTTAATGAAAAAAACCTTAAACATATTTATTACCTTTTAATTTATTAATTCGAAGGATTTTCTTCATTTCAAACACACTTTGTTTATTCTCTAAATATTGTACTTCTTTTGTGAATTTTAGCTTGACATAATCTGTGTACACAATGGGCATCCCTAAAGGTGTAAGCCCCAACCCTTTTGAGTATAAATAATTTTTGGGCCACTATTAGAGTGTAGGTCCCTCCACTTTTTTTATTCAATCATGTTTAAATATATTTGGGCCACCACTTGAGTATAAGTCCCTGTACTTTTGTTTCACCGCACGATGCTTTCCCGTGTATGTTTATTTATCAACACGATGTTCTTCCGTGTATGTTTTATTTCACATGACGTTCTTCCATGTATAATTGACTCTGATTTTATGGGCCTCTCCTTGAGCTGTAAGCCCCAATTTACTTTCAAAGTACTTTCTCTTTTGATTTTGAGATATACTGTTGTTTTCAATTTTTCTTTGTTGAACAACTAACCAAACAACATGGAAGCTCTACAACCGACTAAGTGTTTATCTGCTTTCATATATATAACTGTATTGTGGGAAGCTGCGCATGGTTAGTCTTCTTTCATACCTTTTAAAATACTTGTCATATATCAACTGTATATATTCTAGTATAGTTATTTAGAGTTTTCCCCGGCAACTACGTCTAGCACTAGGTAAAGCCCTGTTGATCACTCTTAAAATACAGACAAAACTAGATCCCCCGTAGGATTCCAGTTACAGTCTTCCCTCCTCTTGGGGTTAAACAATATGGAGACGTGAAATGCAGCATTCTTGGTGAACCCTTTCTCAAACTGTCACCCTTAGAAATTGTCAAAGAAACTCTAACTCCCCAGAGATGATCTTTTCTCCGTGAATGGCATCTCTTGAGTTTCTTCCAAATTCTTGAACTTTCCTGGCTTTATCTATTCTCGGTGAATGGCATGTCTTGAACTTCTCGGGGTTTGGGGACCCACAGGCTTCTTAAAAGCACCCCCGCCTCCTCTTGGGCGTTGTACAAGGACCCTTCGGCTTCTTAGAAGTTTTCACAGCCTCTTCTTAGGCTTCGTATAATGATTCTTCCTCAGCGAAGATAGTCTCCTCTTGGGCTTCGTACAAATTGTCCCTTCGGCTTCTTAAAAGTTTTTTCCCGCCTTCTCTTGGGCTTTGTACAAATTATCCCGACGACCTCTTAAAGGTATAGGAACAGAAACTAGTCATCTTAATAAAGCAGTCTTTCAAAGGAGTCTAGATCTTCATCCCAAAAACGTGCATTCTCTTGGGCATCACTCAAATATAAACCTCTTCATATCAGTAGACTTGGACAGTCTCACCTCCTTTTGGATCTCCAGAAACCCTCAAGTTTTCCTAAAACACACAGGAAAAACCCTTTCCTCTTTTTAACATCCGACGCTTTCCCGAATATTCCTTTTATTTTCATCCGGCGCTTTCCCGGATATTCCTTCTATTTTCATCTGATGTTTTTCCCAGATATTCATATCTCAATCTTTAATCTCTTCTCTCTTCTCAATCAATTCCCACAAACACCCTTTTAGCTTCAATCTTGGGCTTGTAACAGGACACAAAATACTCAACCCTTTAGCTTCATATCTTGGGCTTTGAACAAGATACAAATCACCTTTAGCTTCATATCTTGGGCTTTGAACAAGATACCCAAATATCTCTTTTCCTCCTATTCTCTCCCATAGAATAGGAGGAACTACGATTGCTCTGATTTCTCAGTTTTCTTTAACGGGAATACGTAGGCATAAGATTGCAAAATCTTACCGAGCACACTAAACAACAAAAACCTTAGGTCCAGTACCTTACCAAAAACATCGAAAAGCCTGAAAACAACAAAAATATCTTTTCAAAATTTCTCAACCTTCCCAAAAGGAGAAACTTTCCCAACCCATAACAGATAAATACCAGTAAGTAGAAAACAGTAGAACAGTAGAAAATTGCTAACAACCCATGGATAACCATGTATAGGATGGGTAGTTGACAACTCCCCATTGTATAACCTGACCCCGAACCCCCCAATCTCTTAGCATTTGTTAAAGAAAACATTTCCGTGCAAGTTTAGTTTGAGATAGCTTCCTTTTCCTTTCCAGCTTCATAGGATAAATAGGAAATTCGAAAGTAGCACCCAATCCCATCTGCAGGCGGATGTGGGCGGTCACGAAAACTGCGCTACAGAAAAATGGCGACTCTGCTGGGGAGTCTTTAGGATTAGAATTCCTAAGAGGTCCAGGTTGTTCGAAATTTTTCTATATACTATATATATATATATATATCGCTTTTCCTACTTGATATCTGTGTTTACTTTCCTGCTAATGGGAATGCGTGTGAAGCCGCATGTGGAAATATTGAGTATACACCTAAGATAGGTGATGGCAATGCGGGTAATCTTGCGGGGAGTGAATCCCAGTTAAGGGTCCCCGATAGACCATCAAACTCAGTGGATACTCCCTTTGCAGATACATTGCCTATACCACTTCGGTTGTAAAAAGTAGTGTGGTCGACTGGGTTATCTGAGAAGCTGAGGATTTTAGTAGACTAAAACCATTTTGTAGTACGGAAGCTATCAAAAATAGTTGTCACGCGACACTACCCTCATTTGAGGCTACTCTAAGATACACGAGCTCGCTCAGGTGATCCGTTTGCTGTTGGTATCTCAAGAGGGGTCAATGATTTTGAGGACAGGTACAAAAATCACCAGTATAAACCTTTGGGGATGGGTAGAGCCTTGACTTCATGACACCGAACCTTTGACCCCATGTTTTTTCTATGTTTTTGTGTGCTGCATCCATGCATTGCATTTGGATCCCTTGCATATTTCATACATAAGTCCAGGTCATCGTCAATTCATTCCGACATTCTGTCTTTCAGTCATCTGTAAATCGTCAAACTGATTCCTCATCACCGATACAGAACTGAAACTTCAATCAACTTCAGCTCAGTTACTTCCCAAAGACAGGACAACTCATCCTTGTGTTTGATTAATCACTGACCTTGTTTCTGTCTATTTTGCATTTTCCTTGTTTGTATCATATTTGCTTTCAAACCTGTTTATCTTTAAATGTCAGTTTTAATGAAATGAGCATGTACAGTATTTTGATTCAAATCATCTGTTTATTCGCATATTTATGCTTTCTCTTTCAAAAAACAAAAACTTTCAAAAAAATGCACCTCTTTTCAAATTTTTTGACTATGCAAATATTTGTGGGAGGATGATAAAAATATAATACCCATCATTGCTGTCGGTATGCTTTCAAATAAAAAACTTTACTGACGATGTAAGGCATTTTTTTCAATTCCCAAACACTGGTGATATAAGGAAGATAATCCCTCATTAACCCCTTTGAGCCTTGAAGTAGAAGTTTCTTTCTTTATAAAAAACCCGTAATTTTAACCAGGGGCAGGGTAGTTCTCTGTTTAATTTAGGTTGTGTATTCGAGTTCAAAAGTTTACATGCAACAAGTAGATGCTGAAAACGTCTTTCAAATCAAAAGCCAGTGATGGTCCGTCGTAATCATCAAATCAAGCAGTCACGTTCTTTCTAAGAAGAAATAAAAAATAAGAAGCCCGCTAAGTCAAAAAGCTTAGGCAAAAACTAGGGCATCCCGCTGACTATAAATTTCAAAAGAGATAGTTCAGGCAAAAGTTAGGGATAATACAGAGAGGAGGTCCGTAAATCCTCGATCTTTAATAAAGGGTCCACAAAGATGAAAAACAACTAAATGTTGCAAAGAAGCAGTAGCTGCCGTCTCAAGACTTATGGACCATCGTCATCACTATCATCAGTACAATTCCGAAACCTTTTGGAACCTGAATGCACAATTTAAGTTTAACTGAGCATAGGACTGGAGAACATCACGAAGTTGGGGTGGGCACAAACAAATTTTGAGCCTTTATCTTTTTTTTCATAAACCGTGAACCAGGCCACGTTATAACCCTCAAAAGACCTAATTGAAGCAAGGTTATTTTGAAAGCATACTACAGCAAGGTTGCGTAAATTGACTCCAAAATCATTTTTTGCAAATCATTTGTTTTGGTATCATACCTCTGTTTTACTGTTCATTCAAAATGTTTTAAACCACCGTGTTTTTAATCAGTAATTCATATTAATGTGCTTTTTCTAAAAACAATGATTTTGTTTTCCAAATTTTTACATGAACTTTATATTAAATTTGCCATGTTTAAATAAACATTTTTTATTGCAAACTAGCTTTCCTCTCAAGGAATTTTCAAAATAGTTTAGAAACTTGGTCAGTGATCCTATCAGGGGCAAGTTCTTTCCAGAGCCTGTTAAGAATCAGTTCAAGATTTGTTCAATGCAAGTCCTTCTTAGAATCGGTTTATTCAGAAAAACTTTCAAGACTCATTACTGGGGCAAGCCTTCCTAGTATACAGCATACAGTCATTATCATTCAAGCTGAAGCAAGAATCAGTTCATTTACAACAGTCAGCAAGACTTGGGCAATTTATTCGGAAAAATCCCCAGGCAAGCTATCCAGCCTTCCTCCAAGGATTATAAACTTGATACAGTTTATCAGTATGACAAAGATGTGTTTAAACAACATTTTTAGTCCCTGGGCAATGACAGTGATCTCTGTGTTGAGGAATCGGTTTTGTCTGTCACTCCCCAAAAGAGTATAAACTTGTTGATTTTCACTCCTCAAAGAGTCTAAACTTGTTGTCAGCATTTTCATTTACATTACATACATTTAATCATACATCATATCATTTTCATATATTATGCATCCAAGAGTGCTTTAATCCTCATTTGCATTCATCAGTGGTCGTGTTGTTATCAACATCTTACCTTTCTACAAAGTCCAACCTATCTGGCACCTATACTTTTATGTCTTATCTGATGTTCTTCCAGATATAACTTTGTTTCTATCCGATGTTCTTCCGGATATGTCTATATGTTCTGATGCTTTTCCAGAACGTTTCTCTGTGTCTACCCGATGTTCTTCTGGATGTATCTTTTGGTTTTGAAGTTTTTCCAAAACCCGTTCTGATGTTTTTCCAGAACTTTCTTTGTTTCTATCTGATGCTCTTCCGGATATGTCTGTCTGTTATGATGCTTTTCCAGAACTTTCTTTGTGTTCGTCCAATGCTCTTCCGGATATGTCTCTTTTATTCTGACGCTCTTCCAGAAACTCTTTACATGTCTATCTGATGCTCTCCCGGATATGACTTTTTCTCATCTGATGTTTTTCCAGATGTAACTTTTGTTCTGATGTGCTTATCTGATGCTTTTCTGGATATGCCTGTCATTCTGCCAGTCTTCTAAAAAAATTTCCCGTACATTTAACGTTTTTCTAAATGTTTTGGATTTACCCTCAAAAGTTATTTTTAATACATCTAAAGCTTTTCTAGATGTTGCAGATATGTTTCCCAGAGTGTGTTACCTCTTTCGCATCTGATGTTTTTCCGGATGTCTATATCTCTGATCCAGGGTTTATCCCTATCGTTCCAAGTATTGCTGGATATTCTTTGTTACCTTGACAAATTTCTCCAATATCTTATATCCCCACTATATGTCTCTTTAAGATCATTATTGTTATTCCCCAGGAATTTTTAAACCTTCTCCCTAGTGGAATTTTGTTTCATTGGTCTGTCTTTTGTGGCATCCTTTCCCACAGAGCCCTCTATCTAGCATTCATATCATTTCATCTGCATTTTTACGGTCAAAATTTTGGTTACTTTTATATTTAATCCTCTTCTACCTTTAATGTCTGAAAGTTTTTGCTCTTCATACCTTCAGGTCCAAGAAGATTAAATAGGGGCAGCTGTAGTACCCTAAATTTTGACCATATATTTTTAATATTTTCATCATTTAACTGTATTTTTACTTTGCATCATCTACATATCATATCATATTTTTTATCACGCATAATACCCGAATTATCAGGCAAAATAAATTTGTTGGATATTTAGGCGTTTTGGTCATATTAAAAGTCAATTGTGCTTAAAATCAGTGTCCGGGCAATTTTTAAATCAAGTTCGCAGACGCCAGTGTTTTTTTCCTTTGTTTCACGTAATTTAACCCGGTGTGTGCAATTTTGACTTTTTCAAGTTCCGATCGCCTTTTTTGACTCGTCTGAGCCTTTTTACCGGGTAAAATTTCACAATTTGATCGCGCAGTATATTTTTTTAATACTTAATATTTGTACTGATCATTTTGGTGTGTCCATTTTTAATTTTTTCGGACGCATCAATATCGGACGGTTTTATCGTTTTTAACCGATTTTGTTTCATTTTAAATGATAATTTTGTTTTTTTACACGGTTTGTTTTATTATTAGTGCATATGATAAGAATCCTAATTAACCATTATCTCATGTTTTAATTTCATCATCATTTTTTGTTATAATAGAATATTCTAACTAACCATATTTTTATTCCACCATCATTTTAATTTATTAGAATAGTTTATCTAATCATCTTATCTCATATTTTTCTACAAGTATTCATTCTCAATTTTAATTTTAGTTAATATTATTTTAATTAACCATATTTTTATTTAAATTTATTTTATTAGTTATGTTACTGTTATTATCTCATTTTTTCTTTTTTTATAATATTTTATATTTTTAATATCATTTTGTTATTATCTTAAACCAAAATTAGTATTTAAGTTTTATTTTGATATTATCTTGTAACTTGATTTAATTATTAAGTATTATTTTGATATTATCTTTAAATTTTATTTTAATATTACTCTATTATTTTAGTTTTAATTTTAATTTTTGTTATTATCCTTTTATCTTATAAGATAGAATTTGCTAATTCATCATTTGCTTTAGGATAAAATTCTATCTAAACCATTAATGCATTCAATATTCAAAGTCTTTATTCAACATTCAAAGTTTTATCCATCCATAATTCTATCTCTAATCTTAGATATTTTTCTCTTAACTTCACTTTCAAGGCAAGTTTTTTTCTATAAATAGGCAACCATTTCATTCATTCATTCTTACACCAAAACAAGCATAGCCTTTGTTTTCTCTCTTCTTTCCTCTCTTCAAATTTCGAGCTCCATAAGGAGTGCAATGGTGGAATTTCAACTCCAAGCAACTTCCACTCCAATCAATCATTATTTGGAAGGTAAGGATTCTCACTTTGAAACTTCATGAAATATGCATCATTTACATCCATTTAAATTCATGATATGCTTGTTATAATTAGATATTTGAATTCCTCATGAAATTCCCTTCAAAATGGTATATTGGAACATGTGATTTGGTTAAAAAATGAGAGAGTTGTGTTTGGAAGAAGTTGTTTATCATGTAAAAATTTTGCTACTGTCGCTGCAATAGACAACGCTGCTGTGCAACAGCCGCTGTTAAAACCTATTATTTATGTTCCTCTACGGTGTGATACACACCGGTATTGCCCAGGAGCACTGTTAAAACTCTTTTCTTTATATATTATTTATATTTTTAGTATCTTTTTTATTTATTTATTTATTTTATTTTCTTATTTATTTTTAACCAAATATTTATTTTAACTTCTTCTTTTTAATAATATTTTCTTTTATCTTAGTTATTTTAATTTCTTATTTATTTTCCTTTAAATCATTTATTTTATCTTTTTATTTTCCTAAAAATCCTTTTAATCACTTTATTAAACTTTCTTTTGGTTACTTAAACTTTTGTCATTTAAAATATGATTATACTTTAGTTAAATCTTTCATTTATTATCTTTAATGAAAAAAACCTTAAACATATTTATTACCTTTTAATTTATTAATTCGAAGGATTTTCTTCATTTCAAACACACTTTGTTTATTCTCTAAATATTGTACTTCTTTTGTGAATTTTAGCTTGACATAATCTGTGTACACAATGGGCATCCCTAAAGGTGTAAGCCCCAACCCTTTTGAGTATAAATAATTTTTGGGCCACTATTAGAGTGTAGGTCCCTCCACTTTTTTTATTCAATCATGTTTAAATATATTTGGGCCACCACTTGAGTATAAGTCCCTGTACTTTTGTTTCACCGCACGATGCTTTCCCGTGTATGTTTATTTATCAACACGATGTTCTTCCGTGTATGTTTTATTTCACATGACGTTCTTCCATGTATAATTGACTCTGATTTTATGGGCCCCTCCTTGAGCTGTAAGCCCCAATTTACTTTCAAAGTACTTTCTCTTTTGATTTTGAGATATACTGTTGTTTTCAATTTTTCTTTGTTGAACAACTAACCAAACAACATGGAAGCTCTACAACCGACTAAGTGTTTATCTGCTTTCATATATATAACTGTATTGTGGGAAGCTGCGCATGGTTAGTCTTCTTTCATACCTTTTAAAATACTTGTCATATATCAACTGTATATATTCTAGTATAGTTATTTAGAGTTTTCCCCGGCAACTACGTCTAGCACTAGGTAAAGCCCTGTTGATCACTCTTAAAATACAGACAAAACTAGATCCCCCGTAGGATTCCAGTTACAGTCTTCCCTCCTCTTGGGGTTAAACAATATGGAGACGTGAAATGCAGCATTCTTGGTGAACCCTTTCTCAAACTGTCACCCTTAGAAATTGTCAAAGAAACTCTAACTCCCCAGAGATGATCTTTTCTCCGTGAATGGCATCTCTTGAGTTTCTTCCAAATTCTTGAACTTTCCTGGCTTTATCTATTCTCGGTGAATGGCATGTCTTGAACTTCTCGGGGTTTGGGGACCCACAGGCTTCTTAAAAGCACCCCCGCCTCCTCTTGGGCGTTGTACAAGGACCCTTCGGCTTCTTAGAAGTTTTCACAGCCTCTTCTTAGGCTTCGTATAATGATTCTTCCTCAGCGAAGATAGTCTCCTCTTGGGCTTCGTACAAATTGTCCCTTCGGCTTCTTAAAAGTTTTTTCCCGCCTTCTCTTGGGCTTTGTACAAATTATCCCGACGACCTCTTAAAGGTATAGGAACAGAAACTAGTCATCTTAATAAAGCAGTCTTTCAAAGGAGTCTAGATCTTCATCCCAAAAACGTGCATTCTCTTGGGCATCACTCAAATATAAACCTCTTCATATCAGTAGACTTGGACAGTCTCACCTCCTTTTGGATCTCCAGAAACCCTCAAGTTTTCCTAAAACACACAGGAAAAACCCTTTCCTCTTTTTAACATCCGACGCTTTCCCGAATATTCCTTTTATTTTCATCCGGCGCTTTCCCGGATATTCCTTCTATTTTCATCTGATGTTTTTCCCAGATATTCATATCTCAATCTTTAATCTCTTCTCTCTTCTCAATCAATTCCCACAAACACCCTTTTAGCTTCAATCTTGGGCTTGTAACAGGACACAAAATACTCAACCCTTTAGCTTCATATCTTGGGCTTTGAACAAGATACAAATCACCTTTAGCTTCATATCTTGGGCTTTGAACAAGATACCCAAATATCTCTTTTCCTCCCATAGAATAGGAGGAACTACGATTGCTCTGATTTCCCAGTTTTCTTTAACGGGAATACGTAGGCATAAGATTGTGAAATCTTACCGAGCACACTAAACAACAAAAACCTTAGGTCCAGTACATTACCAAAAACTTCGAAAAACCCGAAAACAACAAAAATATCTTTTCAAAATTTCTCAACCTTCCCAAAAGGAGAAACTTTCCTAACCCATAACAGATAAACACCAGTAAGTAGAAAATAGTAGAACAGTAGTAAATTGCTAACAACCCATGGATAACCATGTATAGGATGGGTAGTTGACAACTCCCCATTGTATAACCTGACCTCGAAGCCCCCAATCTCTTAGCATTTGTTAAAGAAAACATTTGTGTGCAAGGTTAGTTTGAGATAGCTTCCCTTTCCTTTCCAGCTTCATAGGATAAATAAGAAATCAGAAAGTAGCACCCAATCCCATCCGCAGGCGGATGTGGGCGGTCACGAAAACTGCGCTACAGGTTGTTGCCTTATCAACTACTGAAACAGAGTATATTGCCCTCACTGAAGCTGTGAAAGAAACACTGTGGCTTGAAGGTTTTGCAAAGGAGCTGAAACTTCAAGGTCGAAGTATCACTGCTAAATGTGATAGTCAAAGTGCAATACACCTGTCGAAGAATTCAGCCTATCATGAGCGAACTAAGCACATCAATGTGAGGCTACACTTCTTCAGATAGATTATCGAGCGTGGTGAAGTCCAGGGGCTGAAGGCTTCGACTGAAGTCAATGCTGCTGATATGATCACCAAGACGTTGTCGAGGTGCAAGTTTTTCCACTGTATGCAGTTGATAAAGCTGCATGATGAAAGCTAGTTGATTCCCTGGTTGTTGAGTTAGATCCAAGGTGGAGATTTGTGAGACTATTGGGTCGAACTCATGCTGTGTCGAGGGAAAACTTTCATGTATTTCGACAGGAGACAAGCATGAAGTCGAAGTTGGGTCGCATGCTGTAGTCGAAGGGTATATATTGTAGTCGAAGTCTGTTCTAAAATGTATTGTCGAAATGTTTGTCGAATTGGGCCTTGTACTAAGGATCCCATTGTTTATGTAGCTTGGGCTGCAAGTTATCTAGTTAGTCTATAAATAGGCTAGTACACTCAGTTTGTGGAGTGTGGCGAATTGTGATATTCATTTGTAATCATTTGTAACCCTAGACGAGAAAGTGAATAGTAAACAAAATTTTTTCCCTAATCCTTCTTCTTTCTTTTCTTTGTTTCTTTGTTAACCCTAACCCTTGTGAGTTTCTTGATCATAAAGAAACTGTTTATACTTTGTTTAAAAGCATCATTTTTCACAACACTTTTATATTTAGCTGCTTCAATTTTGATACATTATCAGAACTTTACAATCTTGTGAACACTAATGCAGTTGTCTGTACGTACTACCAACTGCTTCAATTTTGATACATTATGTGAACTTTTCAATTTTGTGAATACTGCAGCTATGTTTATACTGCGAGCTGCTTCAATTTTGATTTATTTTGTAATGCTGACTGTAATATGTTATCCTTTGAAATAAAGGCTACTATTCATCTTTTTAACTCATGTTGTAGTGTATTATATTATTGGTCAGTAGGCATATAAATAACATGTAACTTAGACTAAGAAGGGAATGAAAATTTTTATGTTGACTCTTAATATTCTATCACATGCTCTTGATTCAATTTATCATTTTGCAAGTAGATTTTAGAAATACTTGTTTGGTTTTAACTAACCCCTCTAATTTGAGGCGAAAAAAAAGGCAGTGAGAAAATTTTGAAAGTGGGTTAAACTATGTGTTGGAAGAACTTTATCCATTTATTTGTGAGAACAGAGAAATTTGAATCCTTAAAGAATCTCCATTGTTATAATTCTATTTTCTTAATGTATGTATGTGTGGAGTTAGTACTATAATTTAACTTTTTTCAGCATTGGATCGTATATATATGTGGCACTCTATTTATTTTTTATTGTGTGTGTAAATTGATCGATGAATTAAATTAAAAAGTATGCTATTAATCATTTATCATGAAGCAATGTAAAACTGCTAATTGTATTGGAATGCTGAATACAAGTTTTGGGTCTAATATTCCAATATAAATTTTGGGGTTCCAATAAATTACATACAAATTTTGGGTCTAATATTCTTATGATAACAATTTTTCTTTTTTTCTTTAGTTGATGTATTGTGATTTGAGAGGGTTGTGTCCTCTAACATTCATGCGCCACAAATGAGATACTTTATATCTCTTTGTTTAATAATGTTTTGTGCAATTTTTGAAATGACAAGGCCATGGGTTTACGGAATGGGTAATGTCTTTTTTTTTTGAAAGGCAAAAAGAACTATATTGAATAGAAAGAACACCAGAGGTCTTCTTCAAAACTCACAAACCCACCAGATACAAGAAAATTCCTTCCAAACTCCCCCCTAAGTTTATCCCCCTAGAGGTAATAGAAGAAAGGCAAAGAAGTTAGAGTTGGGAGAAGAATTAACCCTCAACGAATCCCACTTCCAAACCAAAAACTTAATTTCCCAGCAAATATTGTTTAAGTTAAACGGACAGCTTCTAAAAATAAAAGAATTTCTAGCTTTCCATATACACCAACACGTCGCTATCCACCAACAACCTAACTTGTTAGCCATCGAAGCATTTCTCCCCTGCCTGTACCAAGAGCTAAAATAAGAGTGAATGCTCCCCTGGGTAATGTCGGAAGCAACTTTTTGCAAGAATATATGGTGTACATTGTTTTATATGGTATATCAACTTTCTGCAAGTTTATATTTTATTGTTTTATATGGTACATCATCATGCTACTTGGTACTGTACATAGCTGCTATAGTGTTTAGTTTCATCTCAAGTGTCATTATAATTGTTCCATGCATTTCTTATTATGAACTCCAAGTCTTTACAATATTAATGTAATACATTTATTAAATATTCAATCAATTTTTCATTTAATTTATGTAGACCATACTTAAGGTTTCAACTTTTACAATAGTATTATAACAGGAAAAATCAATATTATTTCAACATTTAAACTTTGAGAATATCATTTCAACTTTGTTGTAGCTGCAAACATCACAAATTTATAAAAAGTGTCAAAACAAAATTAATATTTATATACGGAAAATACATTGTTGATTAAAATATTTTTATATAGGAGAGAAAATAATATTGTTATAAACGGGAACAACTATACTATTGATTCAAATATTTTTATAAATATTGTCAAAACTAAAATAATATTTTGATTCAAATAATTTTATATATGGAAACAACTTTACTATTGATTCAAATATTTTTATAAATAGTGTCAAAACAAAATAAATATTTATACACGGGAAAAAAATACATTGTTGATTAAAATATTTTTATATTAGGGAAAAATACTATTGTTATAAATGGGAACAACTTTACTATTGATTCAAATATTTTTATAAATATTGTCAAAACAAACAAAATATTTTGATTCAAATATTTTGATATACGGGAACAACTTTACTATTAATTCAAATATTTTTATACATAGTATCAAAATAAAATAAATATTTATATACGAAAAAAATACATTGTTGATTAAAATATTTTGGCAAAAAAGCACCAGGGGTCCTTTAAGTTATTTAATACTACCACTTAGGTCCTTTAAGTTTTTTTTGTAACGTTTAGGTCCTTTAAGTTTAAAACTGTTTGCACCGTTACCCTTTTTTTTAAAATTCCGTTACAAAAATGCATATGTGGCAAAAATGGAGCTTAGGTGGCAGTTAACAGTGATGATGTGACATTTTAATTTATTATTTATTTATTTTTTAATTCCACGTGGATTTAATTTTTTTTTTAATTTTTAAAAAAAAAAAAATTTTAAAATTTTTTTTTAAATTTTATTTATTTATTTGTACGCCAGTTAAGACTGAAAGGACCTAATTGTTACATTTTAAAAATATATGGGACGTGAGTGTTACAAATCATGTCCTTCCATAATGAAGCTTCTAATGCAGTGGTTATGGTTCTAAGTTGATCAAAGGGGTACATGCAAAGGATTAACACTATAATAAAAAAACTCACTTTATTTTATTGATCGAAACAAAACAATAAATATATTTTTTAATCCTAAACTATTGGCTTACGAAACTATAAGAGGTGATGAATAAGAATGTCCAATTCTTATACCATGTTAGAAACTATGCTAGAGAGAATTGATGATTTCATTTTTATAACAGAATTCTGTTGATTCAAGTTAGTTACAAAAATGATTGCACCTGGTTACAATAGGTTACATGCTTTGATGACTGGTAGATGCCAGTTAGAATACAATGCCAGTCCTGCAACTTTCTTGTTTTTAATTCACGTTGGATGTTCTTGAACAAAACATTTCAGTGTTTCATTTTCTTATGGGTTTTATCTCAATTCAAGAATGTGCCCTATGAAAATCATACTTCACCTCATTGTATTTCGGTATTTTTTTTTAATTAATAGAATAATTTATTGTTGGTTGATCATAATTAGACAGGTGAATTCTTGTATGAAAGATATTTATTATTTTCTTTATGGAACTTGAATACTATGCTTGTTTCTTGTTAAACAACACATCAATCGTACTATTTTATATTTTTGTTTTCTGCTGTTGTAATGATATTATCATATAGTAATAATTGGTAAAATGATGAATCGTAATCAATTTTGCATCATATTGTTCAGCAAATTACTACAATTTTTTCAATTTTCTCGTCTGCATAATGCAGGATGGCAAAACCTGGAAATACTGTGGCATTTGAGGAAAATTTGTTACTTTCTAGAATCTTAAAGATTACACTACGCCAAAATTGGAAAAAGACAGCGCAACAAAGACAGCGCTTTTTGGACAAAGCGCTGCTATAGGTCTTTTAAAAATTTCGCTAAAAAAAACGCTGTAATAGACAGCCTTTAGAAAGCGCTTTTCAAAAGCGCTGTTAAATGCCCTTAGAAAGCGCTTAATGGAAGACACCTTAGAAAGCGCTTTCCAGAAAGCGCTGCTATAGGTATTACTTTAGAAAGCGCTGTCTAAAGTTTAACCTTAGAAAGCGCTTTAAGAAAAGCGTTGTCTAAGGTTAACCTTTAGAAAGCGCTTTTAGAAAAGCGCCCTCTAAGGTCTTTAATTCTCCCCACTTTAGAAAGTGCTTTTTAAGGAAAGCGCCCTCTAAGGTCATTTATTAATTAAAATATAAAACACATTTCATTTCATTTTCAGAAACTGCTTCTATTCATTTTCTTCTCTCGACCGCGCGTTTCTTTCTCCTGAAACCCTTGCTCTCTTTCTTCTCTGCTGAAACCCTTTGCCATTGTCGTCGTTCATCCACAATTGTCGTCGTTCATTCGCGGTTGCCGTCGTTCTGCTGCCGTCGTTCATTGTCGCGACTTCACTGCTGTCGTCGTTCTGCTGCCGTCGTGCTTCATTGTCGTGACGGAGAAGAGGTACATTGTTGTTGCTGTTCTTACTTCTAACATTGTTCGTTGTTGCTGTTCTTGTCATTGTTCTTGTCATCGTTATTATCAATCGTTCTTGCATGTTGTTGTCGTTCTGTTGTTGTTATTGTTGCTTCAGTTATTGTTGTTATTTTTGCTTCTGTTGCTGTTATTGTTGAGAATGTGAAATTAGTAAAACAACATTGTATATGGTTGAGTGCCAAAACGTGAAAGGAGTTTAATAACAAAACATAACTAATTAAACAATTAGAAAATGATTTAGATAAGTTAAAGACCAAATGCAATAGGATAATGATTTAGATAAACAATTAGAAAAGCTTAGTTTATTAAATATAAATCAGATTTTGCTATGTTTTGAATTATGATTTGTGTTATTTAGTGTTATCGGTTATAACTAATAACAAAACCTATTTCCCCTCATTCAATCTTAAATTGTACCAAGTTTTATAGGTTTTGTTCACAATTGTTTTTATCAAGTAAGAATCTTTTTCATTAATAAATAAGTGCAATTTGTACTCATTTTTGCTATGTGATTCTTTTCTACATTTTTAGTATATCATAAATATGTTTACATTTATATTTAACACTATTAAAATGTAATTTTAATAATCTATTTAACCAAAAAATCATTCTACAATTTATCTTCAATAGTAATGCATATTTTATTAATGATATTTCATTTTATGATACGTGTACAGGGGGTCTTGTTAATTCTAACCTATCTGGACACTGTGTGGGTCTAGAAGTTGTTTACATCTCTAAAGGTAATTAGTTGTTCTCTCTCGCCACTATAATTAGTAGTACTTTGAATGAACTGATATGATGGAGTTACTAACTTATGGATTTTTATATTTGTCATTTAATTTTTGTTTTTTTCTTTCTTACAGGTCAAATGTCTAGTAACCAGGAAGATACGCACGAGACACATGATACACATGAAGCTCAGAATGAAGCTTCGAAAGTAGAACATGAAATAAAATGAGGAAAAACCATTATGAAGTCAATCATCCGTGCTAGAGATAAAGGGACGAAATTTGATGTACATTGGAGTGACGAGAACCAACTAGTTGAGCCTAACGCTTCAATGTTGTCTTCATACATCGGTTCACTTGTCTGTCAGCACATTCCAATCACTAGTGATAATTGGAGGAGTAAATCGTTGGATGCCGGTAAAGAAAAGATATGGACTGAGATACAGGTACTTACCAAATATGATTGATGTTATTAGATTTTTGTTGACGATTAAGTCTTTAATTTACTTATACTAACACACTTTATGTTTATATGTGTATGTTTTTTCATAGAGGTCCTTTAATATTGAAGAAAGCCGGGAAAAGTATTGTCTTCAATTGGCCGGAAAGAGACACAGAGGGTTTAGAGCCTTATTATCAAACAAATATCTTAGGGATGAGGACAAAATTTTTGTTGAAGCAGAACTTCCACCGTTGTATGCGGATGTGATTACACCGGAAGAATGGGGCATTTTAATAGCCAAACGGAAAACCGAAGAATTCAATGTAATGTTATCTTGTCATGTCTATTGATTGTATTATATATTTGTTTCATTAGTTTGTTTTGATATGACTTAAACTTTTTTATCCATAAATTGAGTGCCATTAATCGCGAAAGAGCATCAAAACCCGCGTATCCATACAGAAAAGGGCGTTTAGGATATGCACGGTTACAACAAAAATTGGTAAGTATATATTAATGCTATGATTTTATTAATTGTATTATTGTGTTATAATTGATGAACTTATTATTTAACTAAATGTGTAGTTAGAAGAGTCTAAAAGTGAAGAATCATCACTTCCGGACCATGTTTTGTGGAAGGAAGCTCGCGTGGGTAAGGATGGAGCTGTTAGAGAAGATGTTCAGCATGTTTATGACGAATGTGTAAGTATAACATTATGTCTCAAAGTTAATCGAAATTTTATTAAAATATAATTAATTTTTAATCCCCACTAATAATTTTCGATTTGTCAATGAATTTCAGGAGAATCTATCTAAATCCTTACCCACAGATGAGGATGATTGCAGGAGCATTCTTAGTCGAGTACTAAATGTTCCTGAGTATCCCGGTCGGGTGAGAGGTAAAGGATTTGGTGTGACTCCATCTTCCCTGTATAAGTGTCGCACCTCGAAAAAATCCCTTAATCGAAGACACGATCCTTCGCGCGAAAGGCGCGAAAAACGGTTCGACAGAGTCGCCACCGAACTTTATTTATCCCAAAAAGAGGGAAAGGAAAATATCGAGAAAACCTTTAAGGGAGGAGATAAGAACATGGTCGTCGCAACCACATTCTGGGTTCGGGAGTCGGTTACGTGAGGGGAAGGTACGCGCACCCCCTCACGTCCGTTGTATTCAACAGGAACCTCTTAATTCGAATCGCAATACTCGTTAGATAAGTTTGTCTATTTTCTTCTCTAAAATAAATGCGGAAATGTAAAGATAAAAGGAAAAGATACTAAGGGGAAATGGGTGGTTTAAGGATAGGGTGCTCGGTAAGATCATCGCGACCTCGGGCCTACGTATGCTCATTCGGACGAGAATGAGGAGCCAGAGCAATCGTAGTTCGACTACGGGGTTTGACGGAAAAAGATGGTAGTGTGCTCGCCAAGATCACCGCAATCTTGTGTCTACGTATCTTTATTCAGACGAGAATAAAGAATCAGAGCAGTCGTAGTTCGTGGTACGCTCACGAAACAAAGGGGGAGTTGGGTTGGTTTAGATGACAATTACTTGAACTTAAGAAAGATTCCTCGGGCCCAAGTAATCGGGAGAATGAGTCAAAGATTTGGCTCTCTCTCTTTTTCATCTAAGGTGGTTGAGTTTGAAAGAGGTTTGATGGTTTGAAAAGTGTTTTGGATGGTTGGACGGATGATTGTCGAGTTGGATGTGTTTTAGAGGCACCAATTGCTCACACACGAGTAAGAGAACTCGTACCCAAACAATCGAAGGAAGATCAAAGACTTGAACCCCCATTTTTCACCTTGAAAGAGTTTCGATAGTTGTTAGTCGTTTTGAGGTTTGATTATGAAAATCCGCTTGACGTGGGATCAAGGGTTTATTGTATGCGCTTGGTTATTTTGAAAAGGATTTGATTCGTTAAAAGAAGAGACGTCAATTGCTTACACACGAGTAAGAGAACTCGCACCCAAACAATCGAAGGGAGATCAAAGACTTGAACCCCCATTTTTCACCTTAAAAGAGTTGCGATAGTTGTTAGTTGTTTTTGAAGTTTGATTATGAAAATCCGCTTGACGTGGGATCAAGGGTTTATTGTATGAAAAGAGTTTGATTTGAAAAAGGATTTGATTAGAGGTTGATTTGAAAATGGGCTCGACGACGAATCGAGGGTTTGGTTGAAAAGAGGCTTGTATGAAAATGGCTCGACAACGAATCAATAATTAGTTTGAAAATGGGTTGCCTATGCTAGTCCCTAGGGGTGCTCCTAGTAAACAAACCACAATCAAAACTAAATGCATACATCGGAATGGGAGAGAGGTACATGTAAAATACAAGTGTTGACATGAAATAAAGGGGTCTCGTTGTAAGGCAGCCCAAGAGAAAGCCGTGTGTATGCGAAGGTGTCCTAAACTAAACCTTGAGCAAGCGTCGAGCAAGTAGATGATCATAATCAACAGTCCATCAATATGATTGTTTTTAGGGTTTCGATATTTTTAGTGTTTTTTATTAAGGTATGTGCAAATAAACAATGGTTAGATAAATAAATATGGATATGAATAATATGAATAATATGAATATGAGCAAGGTAAAAAGACAAGAGATAATATTGACATAAAATAAAATTGGTCTCGTCTTAATTAGAATTTAATCGAGAAATCGATAATCAACGACTTTTGACTTTCATTGACCAAAAGTGAAAATAAAAGAATACAAAGTGACAAATAAGAAATTAAATCAAAAATATGAGTACAAAGCATAAAGGTCTCACCTTTATCGAGATTTAATCGAAAAATCGATAAATCGATCGATATTTGGTTTTCATCGACCCACAAAATGAATAAAAATAGTGAATAAATTGAAATAAAAATAAATAAATAGGTAGGCCTCATATAAATCAAGATTTGGTACCGATTTTAAAGAATCACCCAATATCAAGATGTTTTTGATATCATTGGCCCAAAAATATAAGGAAATTAAGATATTAATGGAAAGGAAATGATATCGAAACTAATTTAAATGAAATCAAAGTGAAAATAGAGTTAATTAAAGAAATAACAAATAGAAAATTTAGTGAAAATAAAATGTTTGAAAAGGGAATTTAAAACAAGTTACTTAATAGAAAAAAGAAGGGGATGTGAGCTGAATAAAAAGGAATATCAAAGGATCATATGGGCTTTAGTGAGTCCATCACCCTTTTCCAATAAGCAACACGATGACCACAAAAATGAAGGAATGTTAATAAATATATAAAAAAAAAGAAAATAAAACATGCCCAGAAACAAAAAGATAACGCACTTGCTACTACTCCAATAAGTTTTTTTTCATTTCAAACAACACTACCAAAAGGGTCAAAATCACGGTGAAAATGAATAAACATCACGACACGCATCATGGTCAAACCTTCTTCATATCTCCCGCGCGATTTTAACTCATGATTAAGGTTTGCTTCGCGTCCTTGTTTCGTCTCACTCTCAGATTTGTGGGTTTATCTCGTATTACTCTCTCTTCTCCCTTGTTCTGGGTCGATTTGTGATGGGGTTTTGGGGATCTTTCTCTTAATCTTGTTTCTGTTTCGGTTGTGGGTTGTTTTGGTTGAGTGAGTTTCAAAGAAAAAGAAGGGTTTGAAGCTGGAGTTTGATTTATGGTGGTGTTGTTGGGTTTATGTGGTTTTTTTGAAGTTGTTATGGGTTTAAGAAGGTTGTCGTTGGTATCGATGGCAAGGTTTGTGTATCAAATGGTGGAGCAGTGGTGGAGAGTTTTTGTGAGGCGAGGCCGAGAGGAGTTCTATTTCTGTTGCTCGGTTGTTCTTATTCAATTTTCAGGTTCAGTAAATGAGGATGAATAAGTTGCAAGGCGGAGGGAGAATAAAATCAAAGGTGAGGTTGATATCGCTTTAGATACGGATGCGGTACTACCCATACCTGACTCGGTTTCAGAGGTTACATTGCTGCGGAATGCAATAGGTTCGTTTGTTGCATGGCCGTTAGACCTCATTTCCATAGGTGATGAGGTATGTTGAAAACCATTACGAATCTCTTAGTATTCAAATGTCAATTCTGAACGATTATGAAAATCATTCTGAACCATTACTTACATTTTTTTACATGGTAATGTTAGACTCCTACAAAATCCACAGCTAAGAATAAAGGGATTTTGCGGCAAAACGAGTCTGTTGAATCACACAGAGAGGTAACTTTTAAGTGTTATTCTATTATCCAAATTCAAAAGTTTCATGATTTTCTACTTTACCTAACTTATATGATTGTTAGGTTCCTGCTCATGCTTCACAACAGACCGGCAAGAAAAAAGCTCCTACAAGGACCGTGCAGGAAAAAAGAGCTCGCTTTCAGTCGTGTCTAGAAACACTTATGACAATGTCAGATTTGATGGATGGTGCTATTCGTCAAATAGAAATGGTCGAAGGTGTTTTTGGATTTCCGCATTCCGAGATAATCGGAAAAGAGGACATGGAGCAGATATTCAAGCATACTGAATTAGGCATCGGTGTTATGCATTCATACATCTGGTACTCCAATCAATCTATTATTTATTTAGTTGAACAATTTATTTACACATTTCAATGAAAATAGTCTAATGTTTATTATGTTTTTATTTAAGGTGCCTGTATGAAAAATTCATGCGGGGGACGGAATTGTCAAACATATTCCTTTTCTTCTCTTGCAGCCTTGTTAATGCACCGAGAATTGGTATGAATGCAATTGAAGTAAGAGACCACTTACTTGAGCGATTTATGGCCAGCAACACAGAAAGTCTGTTTCTTTTACCGTATAATACTGGAAACGGGTAAGATTTTCATTCTAATTTCATTCTAATCTTTAATTTGTATCTTTTGCGTAGAAATTATCCATCTAAACTTTTGTTATATTTTACAGTGGACACTGGTTGTTGGTTGCCATTAATCCTATAACAGAAGTGGTCTATTATCTTAATTCATTGGATACTGATTGGTCCACATATCATAATATAAAGGATGTGGTTGACACGTAAGTGAGATTATTCAAAATATTCGTGTGTATTTGTATATTTAATTATTTCTGTGACATTGTTCTAAGTTTACGTTTTTATTTTATAGAGCTATACTACTATACTATGCAGAAAGAGAGACTCGAATAGCACGGGCTAGAGCAACCAATATTACATGGGTCAAAGTGGAGGTATATTAATTTTCACAATATTACTTATTAGTGATGCTACTTGATAACACAAAACATCTATATATTATTTCTTATTTGTTTGTCTATGTGTAGTGCCCTCGTCAGCGTAATGGCATAGACTGCAGGTACTTCCTTTTGAGGTTCATGAGAGAAATCCTTCAAATGGGACAATTGGAGATTCCTATTACGGTATGCATGGTTTTATAACTTAGGATTTATTTTAATATTTATCGGATATGTCATATAATTTATTATTTTTAACTAAATAATGCGTATTTTGTTTTGTTATGTAGTATTTCGATGATATGGCGTGTCCTTATTACACGAGGAAACAATTGAAAGATACTAAGGAGGAATTGTGTGAATTCTTTATTGCAAGAAGAATTCTTTCTTGAATGTATAGTTTTGTGAATGTAAATTCTAGTTTATTAAAATGTAAATTCTATACAGGTTTGAAACCATACAATAGAATTTGTGTGAATTCTGCATGTAAATTCTAGTTTATTGAAATGTACAAATTCTATACAGGTTTGAAACCATACAATATAAGGAATTGTGCGAATTCTGCATTAATGTAAATTCTAGTTTTGAAATAGAATTTGTTAATAGAAATGCGTATCCATACTGGTTTATTGAAATGTGAATTATACAGGTTTATGGAAATGTGAATTATACAGGTTTCTGCATAAAAAAATGGTTAAAATGAGATTTTTTAAAAAAATCTTCAAAATTATACGTAGACAAAAGACAGCGCTTTTGAGAAAAAAGCGCTGTCTAAAGGTATAGGAAAAAGCTCTTTTAAGGAAAAAGCGCTCTCTAAAGATATATAAAAAAAATCTAAAATTTTATACGTATACATTAGACAGCGCTTTGAAAAGCGCTGTCTAAAGTCCCCCTTTAGAGAGCGCTTTTAAGGAAAAAACGCTCTCTAAAGGTATATAAAAAAATCATTATACGTATACATTAGACAGCGCTTTCAAAAGCGCTCTCTAAAGTATATAAAAAAATTTCTTTAAAATTTTAAACATATACATTAGACAGCGCTTTTGAAAGCGCTGTCTAAAGTCTCCCTTTTAGAGAGCGCTTTTTCATAAATAAAAAAGCGTTGTCTTTACCTACAACAGCGCAGCCTTAGACAGCGCTTTTAAGCGCTGTCATAGGCCAAAAAATGCGCCCTCTTTTCCCTTGTTTAGCGTAGTGTTACAAAATCTTAGACTTTTTTTGTTATAATATACTCTATATTTAAGTAGTATATTTCATTTTTAAAATATTAACATTATACAATCATAGAGAATTAGAATTAAATAAAAAATAGTTTTAGCACTATTCTTTCCATTAATAATTATTGTGTATAGTTCGACATCAAATTGCACTAATTCAATATGTCAAATAGTAACACTCAAGTCCCATATGTTTTTAAACTGTAACAATCAGATCCTTCCAGTCTTAACTGGTGTATAAATAAATAAAAATTATAAAAAAAAATCAAAAAAATTTTTTTAATAAAATCCACGTGGAATTAAAAAATAATAAAATAAATAAAATAAAATGCCACATCATTTAACTTAACTGCCACCTAAGCTCTGTCAATGCCACACATACATTTTTTAACGAAAATTTCAAAAGAGGTTAACTATGCAAACTTTTTAAAACGTTAAGGATCCGACTGTTACAAAAAAAATCTTAAAGGACCTAAGTGATAACATAAAATAACTTAAAGGACTAAAAGTGTCTTTTTGCCAAATATTTTTATATATGGAAGAAAATACTATTGTTATAAACGTGAACAACTTTACTATCGATTCAAATATTTTTATAAATATTGTCAAAATAAAAATAATATTTTGATTCAAATATTTTTATAATCCGGAACAACTTTACTATTGATTCAAATATATTTATAAATAATGTCAAAGCAAAAATAATATTTATATATGAAAAAAAATACATTGTTAATTAAAATATTTTTATATACAAAAACAAATACTTTTGTTATAAACGGGATCAACTTTACAACTGATCCAAATATTGAATAATAGAAATTTATTGACCAGTGTATTCTCTCTTATAACATAATTGTCTTATTTGTTAAAAAAAATTTTAACGATTAATTTATCTAATACAAATTTCAATAGTTTTTTTAATCATATTATTATTGATATTGTTGTTTGCCTTTCATCTTTTACATGTATTACTATTTCAACTTAAATTTACTATTATGCTTTAGTTTTTTCTATTTTCAACTTTCAATTTTTATGACAATCTGCAAACAAATGTGCATCCAAAACCATGTCCCACCAAAAAACGTACCTCGTGCATAGGCACGGGTTTGTCACTAGTTCATAAAAAAAACACAGCAGAAAAAAAAACTAAAAATGAGTCAAGGTAATCCTTGGGAAAGTCTCCTCTTGCCATCTTTCCTTTGCCTTTAATCGTCACTTGCGTATCTGTAAAGATATTAGTAACATGGGGTGAGATACAAATATCTCAGTGGAGTTCTCCTATCTTAAGAGTCCTTTCAGCCATAGGGATTTGGTATATTAAATTATTCTAAGGCTCTTTTCCTTGTTTATTTTGTTTCATACATCACATAACACAAGAATAAACAATTTTGGTCTTAATTATTTCACAAATTTCAATCGTTGGGTTTACTTTATTGCTTTCCTCAAGATAAGGTCTTTAGGGTTTACCTTCCTCCATGCATTTGGAACTGAATCCATCAAGGTAAGGTCTTCCGGGTTTACCTGCCTTCCCACTTTTGGTAACGAATACCTTAGGGTATATATCATCTTTCGAGTTTCCCTTCCTTCTTGATTTTGGATACAACACACCTAATGACAATATGTTGGTTAGTACCACTCATGCTCTATATGTTGGAACGTAACACATAATGTGCTAACAAATTACCCAAATAGGACCTGGTTCCATATATTAGAATGTAACACAATGTTACCTTTGACCCACCACATATCAGATTCCATACATGAACTAACATAATAGAGTTCAAATGATTCACACAGAATCTAACTCAACATGCATGGGCATGTTGTTTCCATGGGAAACTAGCACCGAAGTGCAATGAATCACATAGAATCTAGCGCAAGAAGGAGCAAAAATTGTTAGCATGATTGGAACAGAACTAGTGTTACTTCTCAAAGTGCTTCCAGGTATTTATTTTAATCGAAAATAAAACATTTCATGCTAACACAAGGATAGACATGCTTTAATTAAGAAAAAAAAATTATTTAGTCAACAAGCCCGGTGAAATTCTGGCTAACACCTGGTGATGCCCATTAGAGGACATCCGTCAATAAACGATGACACTCGTAATCTGGAGGGGTTACCCGTTTGTTAGTACTGACGGTCGTCACAAAGACCAACTCCTATCATCTGGGCTTCCAAGTGCGAAGGTCAGACTGTCACCAAGGCTGACGACCGTCATTGCTACCAGAATCGCATTTTCTACCGAAACAACAATCAAACCCAAATATCATATCTTTTTCCTACTGTAGTGCAGCATATATCACATACAAGAAACAATACATGTAACGAAAAACATTTCACAACAACACAACATCATTTTATTTTCAATTAACATGAATTCAAACAATCAAAACATGCATTTCCTAAAAAGACAAGAACACTTATAAAAACCCAATTTTTTTTCTAACATGCAAAGTTTTTCGCTAAAAATCAGTTTGTTCCTAACTAACTTATATAACCTCACCTTAAAGAAATTGGAATTTGAATTTATATGAGGATGATGTTGGCTCTCTCTCTCTCTCTCTCTCTCTGAATTACTAATAGCTTGCTAGAATATTTAACACTTTACATTCTAGCTTCTCGAATAACACACCAATATGCCACTAGTTCAATATTCTTACTAAGTCCTAATGTTTACTATTAATCTTGATGTTTAGAAACATTAGACACATAGATTAAAATGAGATATCACACTTTTCAAGTTCATCTTCATTGTTTAGTTAAACATGTTAAATCTTTTGAACACATCCCCTATTTATCATTCTTTTCTTTTTCACGATTTTTTGATGGCGATTATTAGGGAGTTAAATAAAAATGATATTATGATAAATTATACAACACACTACGGGATTTGTGAGATCGAAACAATATGTAGCAAATTCAACATGACCTGGTGAGGGGTCGATTTGTTGAAATAATAAACTTGATTTGGGCATAAACATATTGTTTGGAGTTTTTGGCTTAATTATTTTAGGTTTAGGTAATTTTAATTAATGTTTCTAGAAAACCCTTGTAATGTTTGGAGTGTCTAGACATTTCTTAGGTTTGTAGTATTTTCTAGAATACTCTTGGAATTTCAAGAGTTGAGAACTCTCTAGAATTAGTGTGTCTAGAGTTCTCCTTAGAATACTATAAATAGAGATGTAATTCTACACTTTTGCATCAAGCAAAAATATAAAGTTCTCTCTTCCATAAAGATTTCTCCCACCTATAAAGTTTCTCTTTAAGCCTCTAATATTCCATACATTTTCTCTAAACAGAAAGGCTTTATTTCCAACAAAGTGGCATCAGAGCTTGAAGATCCTCAAAAGATGGCGAATGGAGGTTTCCCTTTTCAAATGCCAATGCTCACAAAGAACAACTATGACAATTGGAGTATCAAGATGAAGGCGCTACTAGGAGCTTGTAATACCCCATAATTTTTGTGAACAATTTGGATAATATTAGTATGATCAACTGGGTTCCGGAGTACTCTGAGCAATTATTGGAAAAAGTAATTGGAGTAAACCAACGAACTCAGAAATTTGATTAGAGTAACATTATTTAAATTGGAATTTTATTAATTGGTGCATTGGAGATAATTTGGATAATTAGTGGTATGACCGATTAATGTTACTTTGGATTTTTTTTCTTTTCATTTTCCTTATTTGGTAAAGTAGAAGAACTTAGAGAAAAAGAAAAGAAAGAAAGGAAAAGGAAGAGGAAGAAGAGGAAATTCTCCCAAGAGCTCTAAGTCATCAATCATCGACCAAATTTCATCTTTTCATCTCAGCATTCAACCTCCTCATCTAGTAATCCAGGTGGGTTCTAGTTAGACTCTTTAGATTAAGATTTGTTTGAGTTTTAGAGTTAGTTTGGTATTGTATAAAATGTGAAATTTTACATTAAAATCCTAGTATAACTGCTGAAATTCGATCATTGATTGTATGTGATACTGGTTGTTATGATTATAGCATGTTGTGGTATATTTTGATTGGAAAAATGAGATTTTTGGGGTTGAATTGAAACAACCCGTAGCAGACTTTTTCTGCAGGAAAATTCTGGGTTTCAACTGCCCATACGCGTATCACGCAGGGCCATACGCGTATTGAGTTGGGCAATACGCGTATGGATGTGAAGAAAATTGGGTGTTACGCGTAAGGACAAGGCAATACGCGTATGAGACATGGTGGTACGCGTATTGGACTTTTAAAAAGGGAATTTTGAAGGAAAATAGCCTCTGCCCATACGCGTATAACCTTGGGCAATACGCGTATGGCTGGACGAGCCAGCTTGGCAATACGCGTATGGCTTAGGCCAGTACGCGTACGGCCAGAGGGTGCAGAATTGTGTTTTTTCGAGATACCATTTCGCGTTATGTCCATAACTTTTGACTCGTTTGTCCGTTTTTAACGTTCTGGATATCATTGGAAAGCTAACAGAATGTACTTCCTTATTAAAATGATTTTAAGATTTGTTGGCCGATTTAATTATGTCGGGACCTTTGAATAGTGTTGTTTTGTCGACTTTTATCGTTAATGGTGTGTAATTGTTGTCGAAAATGTATGCATGTTAAAATATGGAATAGGTAGAGTGAGGAGCATTACCATAAACTGTGTCAAAATGTGAATTCTCATAAGTGTCAACGCTCGTGCATGAAAGGCCGAGGCGTGTGTATTTAAATCATAACCAGTGTCTTTTGCGGTGTAGTTTCATGAGACTCGAGCACCTCCTCTGAAACGTATGCACAACTACTTGGCAGGTTTGATTCCCGCGTGTAGTACGAATGAAGCCTACGGGTAAAGAGACTTGTGACGGTGTACGGGCCGTGTGAAGTGACGGATCACGGTGTACGGGCCGATGATCCCGAATCCATTTCGTATGCCAAGTAGCTTCAAGGATCCATGACTCGGGTCATCTTCTAGACGTAGAAGCGGACGGGAAAAGGGGATACCTTGATATGGTTATTGATTAGTGAGATTCCTCGAGTTTACAGACTCAGGGCGTACCTTGGTACTATAGTGAGCTAATAGGCTCACTAGTGTGGAGATATTTTGTGTGTGAGTACTCAAGTCCCTTCCCTTTTGACTTGAGTTAGGTTTATTAGAACCTTGTAGAGCCGAGAGGACTCTAAGATAGCGAACTCACTGAGATTTGATGTATCTCACCCCGCTGTTGTTGTTTACATCACAGGTTCTGCAGGTTCCGCGAAGGGTAAGGATAAGGTTGTGTGACTATCCTTGCTTAGCTGTTGGTTTTGCTTCCGTTGTGAAGTCTTTTGAGATCCTTAGTGATCTAGTTCTTAGTTTTATCATTGGAACATTTTGTACATATAACATGCCAGTGTTTTGTTTTAGGTTGTTTTGGGCATCCTTATGTATACAGTGTTACTAGGAACTTATGCATTTCAGTACCAAACGTACTTTTCATGTATGATATATGATTTGATGCATGTATATATATGTGGGCATTACAGTTAGTATCAGAGCAGGTCGTATCCTCGACCTAGCCATGAAATAGTATGAGTATTTTCTTTCGGTTTCACATGTGTTGTGTCGCCATTGGTCTTACGTGTTATATTTATGGTATTGAGACTGATCAATTTAATCCTATCTGTATGACATTCAGGATCATGGCTGATGGGCACAGAAATAACCGTGGTAGACCGAGAACCACTCCAGCAGGGACTAATCCGCAAGTTGACGAAGGGAATGCACCGTTGTATCAATTCATGCAGCAGATGCAGCAACAACAAAATCAGTTCATGCAACAAATAGTTCAGCAGATGGCGGGTGGTTTGCATCCTCCAGTGGTTGTTCCAAAGGTTGCAGGAGGAAATTTTAGGGATTTTAGTCGGTTGAATCCTCCGGAATTTCAGGGAGGGTTAGACCCAGTAAAGGCGCATGAATGGATATCAGGTATGGAACGGGTTTTCCAAATAGTTCAGTGCAGTGAAGAGAACAAGGTGGTCTTTGCTTCCCACATGCTGAAGGGTACTGCTATGAGGTGGTGGGAGAGCGTTTCGGCTTTTATGACAACCCAAGAGGTACCAAAGGTATGGGAACAGTTTAAGGTAATTTTTATGGAGAAATATTTTCCAAGTTCCTTGAGGTCTCAGAAAGAATTTGAGTTTCAACAACTGAGACAAGGTAACTTGACTGTGGCTTCCTATGCTGAGAAATTTGAAACTATGGCCGCTTATTCTAGACAAGCCATGTATGCTCCTGATGAGAGGTGGATGATTGATCAGTTTCTGTTTGGTTTAAGGGCTGAAATTTCACATAGTGTGTCTCAACGGGAATTTACTACTTATGCCGAAATGTTAAGACAATGTTATGTGGCAGAACATAGTTTGAAAAAGGTACGTGTTTCGTAAATGGACATCCTTGTTTTGTTTTATTTGATTGTGGGGCAACTCATTCTTTTGTGTCCACGCGTTGCGTGAAGCGACTTGGGTTGCAAGCTGTTCCTTTGTTTCCTCCTATGGTGGTTACTACTGCCATGGATGAGATTGTAGAGACACCGTTGATGTGTGAAAATTGTGTTCTATCGGTGAATGAAAGAGTTTTCCAGATTGACCTTATCTGTTTACCGCTTAAAAAAGTGGATGTTGTTCTGGGAATGGATTGGCTTTCCGCTAATTCGGTGTTTATTGGGTGTGAGGAAAAGCTGGTCATTATTCCGTCCGAAGAGGCTACTTCGAAGGATGTGTTAACTACCATTTTAGAAGGTGCGGTAGGAATGATTAATTTCTTGTTTGAGGAAGAAAAGTCTGTTCTTTTGATTCTTACTAAGGAGGAGAGTATTAGCATTCCAATTCTGAGTATTTCGGTAGTTTGTGACTTTCCTGAAGTTTTCCCCGAGGATATCACTTCTCTTCCTCCGGAGCGGGAAGTGGAATTCTCTATTGACCTGATACCGGGAACGGCTCCAATATCCGTTTCTCCGTATCGGATGGCACCCCTCGAATTAAAGGAATTAAAGGACCAATTGGAAGAGCTGTTGGCTAAGCATTTTGTTCGACCCAGTGTTTCACCCTGGGGAGCTCCAGTGTTATTGGTAAAGAAGAAGGATGGTGGAATGCGGTTGTGTATTGATTACTGTCAGTTGAATAAGGTCACCATCAAGAACAAATATCCATTACCAAGGATAGACGACCTGTTAGATCAATTGAAAGGAGCCTGTGTGTTCTCAAAGATTGATTTACGGTCGGGTTATCATTAGATTCGTGTGAAGAGTTCAGATGTACCAAAGACTGCGTTCAGAACCCGTTATGGACATTATGAATTCTTGGTGATGCCTTTCGGTGTGACAAATGCTCCGGCAGTTTTCATGGATTATATGAATCGGATATTTCAACCTTACTTGGACCAATTTGTGGTGATTTTCATTGATGACATTCTTATTTATTCTCGTGATCCTCAAGAGCACGGTGAACACCTAAGAATCATTTTATCCATCTTGCAAGAGAAGCAACTTTTTGCTAAGTTAAGTAAGTGTGAGTTTTGGATGTCTGAGGTAAATTTCCTTGGTCATGTCATATCCCAGGGAGGTGTGGCGGTAGACCCATCAAAAGTGGAAGCAGTAATTAATTGGGAGAGACCGAAGAATGTTTCTGAAGTTAGGAGTTTCTTGGGATTAGCAGGTTATTACAGACGGTTTATCAAAGGATTTTCGCAATTGGCCTTACCATTGACCAGACTTATTAGGAAGGATTATTCGTATGAGTGGGATTCGGCTTGTGAAAGAAGTTTTAGGAGTTTGAAGGAGAGATTGACGACTGCTCCTGTTTTGGTTATTCCTGATCCTAGCAAGTCATATGAGGTATATTGTGATGCATCGAAGAAGGGTTTAGGCGGAGTGTTAATGCAAAATGGACATGTAGTGGCTTACGCTTCACGACAGTTGAAAGTCCATGAAGAGAATTACCCGACGCATGATTTAGAATTGGCAGCAGTTGTTTTTACCTTGAAAGTGTGGCGTCACTATTTGTATGGTGTACGTTTTGAGATGTTTAGTGACCACAAGAGCTTAAAGTACTTATTTGACCAAAAGGAGTTGAATATGCGTCAAAGGAGGTGGATGGAATATTTGAAGGATTATGATCTGGAACTGAAGTACCATCCGGGTAAAGCGAATAAGGTGGCGGATGCTTTAAGCAGGAAGGTGTTGCATAGTGCTGAGTTGATGATGTTAGAGTATGCCTTAATGGAAAAGTTTAGAGATCTAAATCTTCACTTTAACTGGACTCCTGATTGTGTGGTTATGGGAAATTTGAATATCATCTCTACTCTTAGGGAAGAAATCCAACAAGAGCAAGGGTTAGATGAGAAGTTACAAGAATTGTTGACTCAACCGGGTTTTGTACGAACCACCGACGGAGTCATTTCGTTTAACCAAAGGATTTGTGTTCCTGATAACTCTGAGTTAAAACGAAAGATTTTGGAGGAAGCGCATAAGGGTACTTTTACTATACATCCTGGTACTTCAAAGATGTATCAAGATTTAAAGAGGGACTATTGGTGGTCCGGGATGAAAAGAGATATTGCGGTGTACGTGTCAGAATGTGCAGTGTGTCAACAGGTAAAGATTGAGCACCAAAGGCCGGGTGGCTTGCTGCAACCTTTAGAAATTCCAATGTGGAAATGGGATAGTATTTCGATGGACTTCGCAGTGGGATTACCTCGTGTGCAGGGTGGTTATGATTCAATATGGGTAATTGTGGACCGGTTAACAAAATCCGCGCATTTCTTAGCTGTGAAGACTACCTACAAGGCGAGTCATCTCGCAAGGTTGTTCATTTCAGAGATAGTAAGATTGCATGATATTCCTACTAGTATTGTTTCGGATAGAGATCCAAAATTTACTTCTAGATTTTGGAGAGATTTTCAACAAGCCATGGGAACGAGGTTGTGTTTGAGTACGTCGAATCATCCGCAGACGGATGGTCAGACAGAACGGACAATCCAGACCATGGAAGACATGTTAAGAGCTTGTGTGCTTAAAAGTGGGGGAAATTGGAGAGAACTTTTGTCGTTGATCGAATTCTCTTATAATAACAGTTATCATGCAAGTATTGGTATGGCACCTTATGAGGCGTTGTATGGTAGGAAGTGTCGAACGCCGTTGTGTTGGACGGAGGTTGGCGATGATAGAATTTTGGGACCCGAGATTATTCACGAGACCACGGAAAAGATTAGAATGATTCGGGAAAAGATTAAACAAGCCCAAGACCGTCAGAAAAGCTATGCGGATAACCGTAGGAGACCGTTGGAGTTTGATGAGGGTGATCATGTATTTTTGAAGGTTACTCCGAGATTGAGATTGAAAGGACCATTTAAATCGCGAAAATTAAGTCCAAGATACGTAGGACCGTATCAGATTTTGGAAAGAATTGGGGAAGTAGCCTACAGATTAGCCTTACCGCCTTCTCTGTCAGAAATGCACGATGTTTTTCATATGTCTCAGCTTCGGAAATTTGTTCCCGATCCTCTTCAGCCAGTTTTACCGGATACAATTGAAATAGAAGCTGATTTGACATTTGAGCCTCAGCCGAGTCGTATCACAGGAAGAGAAACGAGAGTATTAAGGAATAAAGAGATTCCTCTTGTTAAGGTCCAGTGGGACGAGACACATCCGGGCAATGCCACTTAGGAATTTGAATCAGAAATGCTGGAGGTTTATCCTCATCTTTTCAGGTAATTGTTTTAAATTCGTGGGCGAATTTCTATTTAAGGGGGGGAGGATGTAATACCCCATAATTTTTGTGAACAATTTGGATAATATTAGTATGATCAACTGGGTTACGGAGTACTCTGAGCAATTATTGGAAAAAGTAATTGGAGTAAACCGACGAACTCAGAAATTTGATTAGAGTAATATTATTTAAATTGGAATTTTATTAATTGGTGCATTGGAGATAATTTGGATAATTAGTGGTATGACCAATTAATGTTACTTTGGATTTTTTTTTTTCTTTTCATTTTCCTTATTTGGTAAAGTAGAAGAACTTAGAGAAAAAGAAAAGAAAGAAAGGAAAAGGAAGAGGAAGAAGAGGAAATTCTCCCAAGAGCTCTAAGTCATCAATCATCGACCAAATTTCATCTTTTCATCTCAGCATTCAACCTCCTCATCTAGTAATCCAGGTGGGTTCTAGTTAGACTCTTTAGATTAAGATTTGTTTGAGTTTTAGAGTTAGTTTGGTATTGTAGGAAATGTGAAATTTTACATTAAAATCCTAGTATAACTGCTGAAATTCGATCATTGATTGTATGTGATACTGGTTGTTATGATTATAGCATGTTGTGGTATATTTTGATTGGTAAAATGAGATTTTTGGGGTTGAATTGAAACAACCCGTAGCAGACTTTTTCTGCAGGAAAATTTTGGGTTTCAACTGCCCATACGCGTATCACGCAGGGCCATACGCGTATTGAGTTGGGCAATACGCATATGGATGTGAAGAAAATTGGGTGTTACGTGTATGGACAAGGCAATACACGTATGAGACATGGTGGTACGCGTATTGGACTTTTAAAAAGGGAATTTTGAAGGAAAATAGCCTCTGCCCATACGCGTATGACCTTGGGCAATACGCGTATGGCTGGGCGAGTCAGCTTGGCAATACGCGTATGGCTTAGGCCAGTACGCGTACGGCCAAAGGGTGCAGAATTGTGTTTTTTCGAGATACCATTTCGCGTTATGTCCATAACTTTTGACTCGTTTGTCCGTTTTTAACGTTCTGGATATCATTGGAAAGCTAATAGAATGTACTTCCTTATTAAAATGATTTTACGATTTGTTGGCCGATTTAATTATGTCGGGACCTTTGAATAGTGTTGTTTTGTCGACTTTTATCGTTAATGGTGTGTAATTGTTGTCGAAAATGTATGCATGTTAAAATATGGAATAGGTAGAGTGAGGAGCATTACCATAAATTGTGTCAAAATGTGAATTCTCATAAGTGTCAACGCTCGTGCATGAAAGGCCGAGGCGTGTGTATTTAAATCATAACCAGTGTCTTTTGCGGTGTAGTTTCATGAGACTCGAGCACCTCCTCTGAAACGTATGCACAACTACTTGGCAGGTTTGATTCCCGCGTGTAGTACGAATGGAGCCTACGGGTAAAGAGACTTGTGACGGTGTACGAGCCGTGTGAAGTGACGGATCACGGTGTACGGGCCGATGATCCCGAATCCATTTCGTATGCCAAGTAGCTTCAAGGATCCATGACTCGGGTCGTCTTCTAGACGTAGAAGCGGACGGGAAAAAGGGATACCTTGATATGGTTATTGATTAGTGAGATTCCTCGAGTTTACAGACTCAGGGCGTACCTTGGTACTATAGTGAGCTAATAGGCTCACTAGTGTGGAGATATTTTGTGTGTGAGTACTCAAGTCCCTTCCCTTTTGACTTGAGTTAGGTTTATTAGAACCTTGTAGAGCCGAGAGGACTCTAAGATAGCGAACTCACTGAGATTTGATGTATCTCACCCCACTGTTGTTGTTTACATCACAGGTTCTGCAGGTTCCGCGAAGGGTAAGGATAAGGTTGTGTGACTATCCTTGCTCAGCTGTTGGTTTTGCTTCCGTTGTGAAGTCTTTTGAGATCCTTAGTGATCTAGTTCTTAGTTTTATCATTGGAACATTTTGTACATATAACATGCCAGTGTTTTGTTTTAGGTTGCTTTGGGCATCCATATGTATATAGTGTTACTAGGAACTTATGCATTTCAGTACCAAATGTACTTTTCATGTATGATATATGATTTGATGCATGTATATATATGTGGGCGTTACAGAGCTCAAGATGTGTGGGATATCGTTGAGAAAGGCTTCAAGGAGCAAGATGAAGCCTTGCTAAGCCAGGGTGTAAAGGAGACATTGAAGGAGTCCAGAAAGAGAGACAAGAAAGCTCTCTTCCTCATTTATCAATCGGTGGATGAAGATACATTTGAGAAGATCTCAAATGCAACGACGACCAAAGAAGCATGGGACAAGCTTCAAACTTACAACAAAGGAGTGGAGCAGGTGAAAAAGATCTGTCTTCAAACTCTTCGAGGTGAGTTTGAACGTTTATTTATGGAAGAGTCTGAGTCAATTTCTGATTATTTTTCTCGAGTATTGTCCGTAGTCAATCAACTTAAAAGAAATGGTGAAGATGTTGATGAGGTGAAAGTCATGGAGAAAATACTTCGCACTTTAAATCTAAGCTTTGACATCATTGTTACCAACATTGAAGAAAACAAGGATTTAAAGACCATGACTATTGAGCAACTCATGGGTTCCTTACAAGCATACGAAGAAAAACAAAAGAGAAAAATTAAACAAAAGGAGGCTATGGAGCAACTACTACAACTCGATGCAAAGGAAGTAAACTATGCGAATTATAAGAGCCAAAGAGGCCAAGGTCGTGGCCAAGACCGTGGAAGTGGACGAGGACATGGAGGAGAAGGAAGAGGTAGTTACAACAACTACTCCAACAACTTCAACAATAGAGAAAGAAGTTGGAATACACAAGCAACAAGAGGTCGTGGAATAGGAAATTCATGGTCAAAGTGCAACAAGTCACAAATCAAGTGCTTCAACTGCAATAAGATTGGTCACTATGCATCTGAGTGAAGATTCTCGAAGAAGGTTCTAGAGAAAGCTAACTTTATAGAAGAAAAAGGTGGAGAAGAAAAAACTCTGCTGCTCGCGTGCCAAAGCCAAGTTGAAGAGAAAAGAAACAAGTGGTACCTCGACACTGGCGCAAGCAACCACATGTGCGGCGATCGAAGCATGTTCGTAGAGATCAATGAAGCGACAACGGGCGACGTCTCATTTGGAGATGACTCAAAGATACCAGTCAAAGGTAAAGGTAAAATTCTCATACGCTTGAAGAATGGGAGTCATCAATTCATATCCAATGTCTACTATGTTCCTAACATGAAGAATAATATTTTGAGTTTGGGACAATTAATAGAGAAAGGCTGTGACATCCACTTGAAAGACCATAGTCTTTTCTTAAGCGTTTGTGAACATAACTTGATTACTAAGGTGCCTATGTTAAAGAATAGAATGTTTGTATTGAACATTCAAAATGATGTGGCAAAGTGTCTCAAGGCTTGATATACCGACTCTTCGTGGCTATGGCATCTACGATTTGGACACCTCAACTTTGACAGTTTAGAACGTTTGTCAAAGAAGGAGATGGTGAGAAGCTTGCCTAGTATAAATCACCCAGACCATTGGATATGAATTGATGTTCGTAGAGATCAATGAAGCGACAACGGGCGACGTCTCATTTGGAGATGACTCAAAGATACCAGTCAAAGGCAAAGGTAAAATTCTCAAACGCTTGAAGAATAGGAGTCATCAATTCATATCCAATGTCTACTATGTTCCTAACATGAAGAATAATATTTTGAGTTTGGGACAATTATTAGAGAAAGGCTATGACATCCACTTGAAAGAACATAGTCTTTTCTTAAGAGATTGTGAACATAACTTGATTACTAAGGTGCCTATGTCAAAGAATAGAATGTTCGTATTGAACATTCAAAATGATGTGGCAAAGTGTCTCAAGGCTTGCTATACCGACTCTTCGTGGCTATGGCATCTACGATTTGGGCACCTCAACTTCGACAATCTAGAATGTTTGTCAAAGAAGGAGATGGTTAGAAGCTTGCCTAGTATAAATCACCCAGACCAACTATGCGAAGGATGTCTAATTGGGAAGCAATTACGAAAAAGCTTTCCAAAGGAATCAACGTCAAGAGCGACAAAACCGCTAGAGCTCATACACACTGATGTCTGTGGACCAATCAATCCAAACTCATTTGGTAGAATAAATACTTTCTCCTATTTATTGATGATTATTCTAGAAAAACGTGGGTTTATTTCTTGAAGGAGAAGTCAGAAGTGTTTGAAAATTTTAAGAAGTTCAAAGCCCTTGTGGATAAAGAAAGTAGCCTTTCCATTAAGGCCATGAGAACTGACCGAGGAGGAGAGTTTACTTCAAATGAGTTCAACAAATATTGTGAAGACCATGGAATTCGCCGCCCACTAACAGTGCCAAGATCGCCACAACAAAATGGAGTAGCGGAGAGAAAGAACCGAACCATACTTAATATGGTGCGAAGCATGCTTAAGAGTAAGAAGATGCCGAAAGAGTTTTGGGCCGAAGCAGTGGCATGTGCGGTTTTTACCTGACAAACTGTTCCCCAACAAGAAGTGTGCATGAGAAGACACCACAAGAAGCATGGAATGGAAGGAAGCCAGGTATCTCTCACCTCAAAGTGTTTGGAAGCATTGCCTATACCCACGTTCCAGATGAAAGGAGAACAAAGCTCGATGATAAAAGTGAGAAGTACGTATTCGTGGGTTACGACTCAAGCTCCAAAGGGTATAAGCTCTACAATCCAAATAGTGGAAAGATTGTCATAAGTCGTGATGTGGAGTTCGATGAAGAAGATTGTTGGGATTGGAGTGTTCAAAAAAACAGGTACGATTTCCTTCCTTACTTTGAAGAAGAATATGATGAAATGGAACAACCAATGATAGAGGAACATATTACACCACCTGCCTCACTGGCACCAAGGTTGGATGAAACAAGCTCAAGTGAGAGGACACCACGACTAAGGAGCATTGAAGAGATTTATGAGGTAACCGAAAACCAAAACGACGTTAACCTCTTTTGTCTTTATGGTGATTGCGAGCTTCTAAACTATCAAAAAGCGGTTGAAAACGTAAAGTGGAGAGACATCATGGTCGAAGAAATCAAGTCAATCACGAAGAATGATACGTGGGAACTTACTACACTTCCGCGAGGACGCAAAGAAATTGGAATAAGATGGGTGTACAAGGTGAAATTGAAGTATGTGATGTCTCGAGATCAAGTTGCTGGCATTTTCACCAAACCACTCAAGTTGGAAACTTTCGTGAAGCTGAGGAGTATCCATGGAGTCACAAATCAAGTTTAAGGGGGGATGTTGAAATAATAAACTTGATTTGGGCATAAACATATTGTTTGGAGTTTTGGGCTTAATTATTTTGGGTTTAGGTAATTTTAATTAATGTTTCTAGAAAACACTTGTAATGTTTGGAGTGTCTAGACATTTCTTAGGTTTGTAGTATTTTCTAGAATACTCCTGGAATTTCAAGAGTTGAGAACTCTCTAGAATTAGTGTGTCTAGAGTTCTCCTTAGAATACTATAAATAGAGATGTAATTCTACACTTTTGTATCAAACAAAAATACAAAGTTCTCTCTTCCATAAAGATTTCTCCCACCTATAAAGTTTTTCTTTAAGCCTCTAATATTCCCACACATTTTCTCTAAACACAAAGGCTTTATTTCCAACACGATTGGAATCTCGTATAATTAGGGATGTTTAAGAGTTACGATTGTAGTTCTAGTGGATCCAATTTAGACTAGTGTAATGATGGTGATAGTGACATTGTATTGCCCTATTATTTCGTAACCAAACATGATCATTAATGGCATATTTATTCCGTCTACACTCATGAAGCTACGATGACCTCGTTTTGTAAGGGTTTGTATATGTCGACGAAGACGACGTCATATTGGAGTCGTGTGACGAGGACCCAAGGGTATATTTGGTGATGCCTCAATTACCAAAGGGCGTATTCATATATATGCACATTGCTATTATTTATTACCTGGGAGTATGGATTCCCTTCATTGTTTTTGTGTCTGAAGTCCTCAAAACCATCAATCTCACCCTTTCCCATTTTTATCCAAATTATTGGGATTCCAGGAAAGGGTTCAAAGCTATATGTAGGTGTTTGGAGATTATGCGTAATGTATGCATCTTCTACTTCTCATTTTGTGGCGCCAAGGTTGTAGAGAAGGGTAACTCGGTGTCAATAAGCCCCTTGCCAAGATGGCTTTACTCACCCTTACTTGTTCATCTACAAATATTTGAAGGACCGACTTGTATAGATACAAGGAATATGAGAGAGTTCAATCGTCATTTTTTCAGCACTGACGAGTACTGGTTCCCCTTGTATTGGACTAGTAACCATGTATCGATAAATTGTTTCAACCGCTCTCTACTAAGGGAGTCCAAAAAGGAGGACGTCAAGTTCTTGGAGGAGAAATATAATATGAGTGTAGAGACGTGATAAAATATGATAGGGGTGATGAGAATGACAACAAATCTAAAGATTATTTGAGCAAGTGTTTTGCATAGCTGAATGATCTTATTGGCGTGGTAATTTTGAAGGAACTTAATTTTTACTTTTATGAATAAAGGATGGTCCATGTGTTGGTTGTTGAGAAAAATATTTTGTATTGAGAATAGAAGGATTGACCGAGGCGAGGCATGGTCTACCAATCGGTCTAGCAATCCAAAGAGAAAGACCTCGGGTTTGATAACCTGGAGGTAAAAGAAGAGGACATCAGTGGAGGAGACTTATATAATCTCAACCATACCCATCTCAAATATGAAGTCTGGAGCTCCTAAAGAGTCCTAGTTTCTATCTCGGGTCAAAAAAACAAAAATATGTTAAAGAGAAACATACCATTATCCTAGAGGTTGATAATTCCATAGACATGAAAAATGTGTTATTCAAGGGGACAACTTCATTGGCTCCTTCGGCGAGCAAGGCCGCACCTTCTTTATGGAACGATGACATTGATGTCAAGGGATGTTTCCACAAGATACTTAACTTCCAAAAATTTCTCCAAATGGAAGTTCAATTGGAATTTACAAAGTTTGTCTAACTTGATGGAGACTCATTCTCCGATGTGCCTCTTATTAGAGCAGGTGAAGTTTGACACCTAGATTCAATTTGATAGGTTTGTGTTGAATCTTAAGAAAGAGTTAACCTCAATGCAGGTGATTTATAGCTAGACCCGAACTTTTTTAATCTCGAAAAATGCGAGTCAAAAAAATACAAAATGCTCAATGGACAAATTGTATATAGAGATGTAAGAGAAGGATAAATCCTACCAAATGTTGGACGATGATCTTGACCAAGAAAATGTCAAAATCAAAACTTTGAAGGAGGCCGCCCAAGTAGTGGCCACTACAAAAATCAAGCTACCAAAGTATTTGGGCGATGCTAAGGAGAAAATAATCGACTATTTTGATCAAGCACTATGATAATTCAAGGCACAAGTGTTATATCTCTATCCAAATTTGTATATGGTTGTGCTTGATGTATTCAAGGTCGTCAAGAACAGGCTGCTAGTTGATGATGAGGATGGGTCCAACGATCAAGAAAACTCTCCTTCCGAGATAAGGGTGAAGAGCTTTGTAATGCTTGTTTTGTTCATGTTAGTGTTAGGTGGATAACGTCCGTAAAGAAGAAGAGTTTACCCCATCATAATAATTTTATTTTCTGTTTATTTAAGTTATGGTCAGTGTAACATTACCCTGTGGAGCGCCTTTTAATCAATAAAATCTTTAAGTGTTTGGAAAATTGTTTGTTTATTGATTTATGTACTTCCTCCGTCTCAAAATAAAAGTCTTTTAAGGTTGTTGTACATAGATTAAGAAAAATAATGATTGAAGAATTAAATGTAACAATTTTACAAAAACGTCCTTAGTTACTAATGGCTGTCATAAAAGTGTAATGTGATATGATATCTTGAAAGTTGTGTAGATAATATTTATTAGGGGTAAAATTGATAAAAATTAATTATTATTGTCTTGAAAACATAAAAAGACTCTTATTTTTGGACAAATTTTTTGTGCTAAAAAGACTCTTATTTTGGAACAGAGGAGTATTCATTTAGCCATTATGCCCATCCTTTTGATACTTAATTATATGGATATTTTTTCAGGTGAACATTCCGATACCCTTAAATTTAGTTGAGTACCGATATCTTCCTCCAATAATATAATTTCATTTAATATCCTATCATCTTTTATATATATTTTATTTAAAAATAAATTAATATTTTAAATTATTTTATACTAAATATACCGATACTCAACTACTTATCGTAACCCTATTTTTTAAACTTCACGACATCCTAAAGACTTTTCTAATGAGCTTTGTTTTATAGGGGATTTCCTATTGCCCAAATAGGCATGATGATACCTCGTAGGGCAAAATCATACCCCGTAGAACGCAACAATACCCCCATTATGGTGTAATGATACCCTGTATGATGCAATGATACCATGTAGAGCACAAAGATACTACGTAGGGTCCAATGATACTAGGGAGCAATACTTCCATAACATTTCCACATAGTAATGTTGAGAAAATAGGGCATGTCATTAAAAACCCTTGCCTGTGTTAGATAAAAGAGTGACACCCTACATATTTTATTTATGTGGTGAATCTTAAATACATATTGTGTCGGCCTGCATCATTGCCTTAATTCTTTGAAAAGATACTCGCTCCGTCTCACAATATGTGTCATCTTTCCTATTTTTATTTGTCTCAAATTATTTATTCCTTTAGAATACCAATGTAATATTTATTATTTATTTCCACTAATTTACCCTTATTTATTATATTTTAATTCATTTAACTATCCCACTATCTATTACTCCCTCCGTTCCTTTTTAAGTGTCACTTTTAGAATAATTTTTTGTTTCTTTTTAGTTGTCACTTGTAAAGTTCAAGAAAATATTAATTACACTTTTGTCAAAATTACCCCTATGTATTTATTGTAGAGAGAGAAAAAGTAAAATAAATGTAATAAATAAGTAGGAGTATTATAGGTAAAAGGAGAATTATGATTTAAAAAGTAACCATAATAATTAGTTTTATTGGTATGTGTAAAAAATGAAAAAATGACACTTAAAAAGAAACGGAGGTAGTATTAAGAATGTTATTTTTGTAAATTAAACAAATTTTATCATTGAAATCAACACAATTAATCATTATCTTAAAAAATGTGAAAATCTCAAAAAATACACCTATTGTGAGATGGAGGGAATAATAAAATAACTATAATAATACCTCTGATTTACTTAGTGCTAGGTTCTAGGAACGAGGCTTCCTTCCAGCTCTTTTAACTAATACACGTTATGCGAAATCCGTTTAGTGTATTTTGTAGAGTTTTTCTTTAGTGTGGGGTATCTTTCCATTACGAGTAGGCACCATGACCTATTTGAGCACAAGTTCACCTTCTTTCATGTCCCTTAGGACTACTTTAGAATTTTATCTCTAAGTCATCCTTTATTTGGTCGTACATTTCGAAACATATTGATTGACAGTGTAAAAATAATGTACACTTTCAGTGCATCATTCTTTGTCTCTTAATATTAACATATAATTAAAATAAATTTAAAATAAATTCTTCCAAAAATGTTAAAATATATTAAAAACGTTAAATAATTAAAAAAAACTAAAATTTATATTAAAAAATTAAAACATTTAGTTTATAAATAATTTATAAGTAAAATATCAAAAATAAAAAGTTAGTTTATAATTATAAATGTTAAATAATTATGAAACGTTAATATTAATTTATAAATAAAATACTAAAATAAAATTTAGTTTATTAAAACATTTAAAATGCTGTAATTAAATAAATTTTGATTTAGTTTATATTAAATATTAAATATTAATTATACATATTAAATAAATAAACTGAAAGTATTAAATATTAAATATTAAATTTAGTATTAAATATTTGAATATTAAATAATAAATAAACAGCAAAATAAATATAAAATATTAAATTTAGTATTAAATATTTAAATATTAAATATTAAATAAACTGAAAATAAAAATATTTTTAATTAAAATAACAGTTTTTAATATTAATAATTAATAATAAACTGAAAATAAAAATATTTTTAATTAAAATAACATCTTTTAATATTAATAATTAATAATAAACTGAAAATAAAAATATTTTTAATTAAAATAACATTTTTTATTATTAATAATTAATAATAAACTAAAAATAAAAATATTTTTAATTAAATAACAGTTTTTAATATTAATAATTAACAATAAACTGAAAATAAAAATATTTTTAATTAAAATAACAGTTTTTTATATTAATAATTAATAATAAAATAAAAATAAAAATATTTTTAATTAAAATAACAGTTTTTAATATTAATAATTAATAATAAACTGAAAGTAAAAATATTTTTAATTAAAATAACAATTTTTAATATTAATAATTAATAATAAACTGAAAATAAAAATATTTTTAATTAAAATAACATTTTTAATATTAATAATTAATAATAAACTAAAATTAAAAATATTTTTAATTAAAATAACAGTTTTTAATATTAATAATTAATAATAAAATGAAAATAAAAATATTTTTTATATTAATAATTAATAATAAACTGAAAATATTTTTTTAAATTAATAATAATTTAAAATATCTTAACGTTAGGTAAACTAAAAATATAATCTAATTAATAAAAAAATTCTTAGAGTTTGGTAAACTACGTCCTAAAGATGCTCGCTCTGCTAGGGTTTGGTAACATGGGCAGAAGGGGTGTCGGCCGGCCAAAAAAACAGGCGGAGACACGCCGGAAAGGAGTGGAAAGGACTATCATTACACACGCAACTGTAGAACACGCTCAGGTAGAGGAAACTGAGAATGAAATGGAGGATGAGCTTATTCCGGAAGTGATTCACGAAGAGCCAAAAGACGAAAGTAAGCTGGAGAATCTGAAAGATGAGAATGCTAAATCGCCAGAAGCTGCGAAGGAACAATCGAAACCATGGGTAGATATCATACAAGGGAACAGAACTTTGAATAGAGGTATGAAAGTGGAATTCGTAGCTCCCAAAATCGTTAATGGAGACATTGAGATTGAAATTGAGGAAGAAGATGTAGAGGACGAGATTGAATATTGGGGGACTGCGATTATTCTCTTTGCCCTAGAGGAATCGCTCTCGATGAACGCGGTGAAAAAGTTCATGGAGAAAACCTGGAATTTCGTATCTCTCCCGGAGCTGTACTACAACGAAGAGGGATACTTCCTAGTGAGATTCAAGGATGTTGAAGACAAGGAAAACGTGCTGGCGCAAGGACCTTACATCATATATGGTAAACCTCTTTTCATTAGACAATGGTCCATAGATTTTGAACTGAAGGATGACTTGCTGCGTGTGCTTCCCATCTGGATTACTTTACCTCAATTACCTATGCACCTATGGGGAGAGAGAAGTATCTCCAAGATTGCAAGCTCAGTGGGTAAACCTATTATGACGGACGAATGCACGGCGAAGAAGCTGAGGGTTTCATATGCTAGAGTGCTAGTGGAAATGGATATAACACAAAAGCTCCGTGAAAGTGTGGTTATTAAGGATCACAATGGAAAAAATATAGAGCAGAGGATAGAGTATGAGTGGCGTCCTATGTACTGCCAGACTTCCCTAAAAATTGGACATGATTGTGCTAAGAAGAAGACACAAGGGAAACAACCGGTTCAACAAAAAATCTGGAAACCTGCAACAACAAAAATTGTAGAGGGACAACAGGAAGGAAAAGATGGAAAGGATGAAAAGAATATGGAAGCAAGTACAAGCAAAGAAGGTAACACAGTGGAGGGAAGTAAGGAAGATAATGGCAACTGGACTGTGATTACCCCTGGTAGAACAGTTAGAGGGACGAAATCTATGAGTCACACACCACAAAGCCATTTTGTGCCTTATCAGAACACATTTTCACCTCTTGGGATTGGAGAACGTCCTAAAGGGGAGGAACACCTGAATCAATGATGGCAACATGGAATGTAAGGGGCATAAATAAAGAGGCGAGGCATCGTGAGGTTAGCTCCTACCTCAGAAGTTTTAAGGTACCTATTATTGCTTTGCTTGAAACTAGAGTGAAAATCCATAATGCTAGAAGAATTAGAAATAAAATAGAAGGTCATTGGAATTATGCTGACAACTATGAGCACTATTCTAATGGTAGAATATGGATTATGTGGGATCAAAGGGAGGTGGAGGTTAGGATAATACAGAAAGATGAGCAGTATATCCATATTAAAGTGTATGGCCTGGATAAGAATCTCAAATTCCTGGCTACAGTGGTTTATGCCTACAATCAGTTGGAGAAAAGGAAGACCCTTTGGCAGCAGGTGGAAGACATTGGTAATAATATGGATAGACCTTGGATTATGATGGGTGACTTTAATAATGTGCTTACTAGTCAGGACAGGATTGGAGGAAACAGAGTGAATGAAAATGAGTACAAGGACCTCCAAAGTATGATGGCAAATGTAGGTTTATTTGAAGCAACTACACAGGGAAATCACTTCACGTGGTCTAATAAGCATTCTACTGGGGCAATATACTCTAGGATTGATAGAATTTTAGGAAATGTTGTTTGGTACCAAAAGTTTCAGGATGCTATATGCAGGGTATTAGCTCCTAATGTCTCAGATCACTCCCCTCTAAAGATTGATGTGCAGGCCCAGATTCACAGTAGAAAACAGATCTTTAGATTTCTGAATTGTACCATTAATGAAGAGGCCTTTATGCAGGTAGTTACAGAGAGTTGGAATCAGGAGGCTTATGGGGCACCTATGGCTAAATTGTGGAGGAAACTTAAGAGGCTCCAACCAAATATGAAAAGCCTGGCCAGAAAATTCACTACCATTCAGCTACAAATCACACAGGCCAGACAAGATCTAGTTCAGGCTCAGAACAAACTTCAGGAACAACCTTTTGATAGAGAGACTATTGAGATGGTGAAGCAGGAAAGTGAGAGACTGATTCAGCTAAATCAAGTGGAGGAAGCAATCCTTATGCAAAAAGCAAAAGTTAATTGGCTCAAGTTGGGAGATGGGAACAATGCTTACTTTCATGCAACTGTTAAAGAGAAGAATAAGCAAAAAGGGATGTATAGCTTAAGGGCTTTAGATGGGGAGCATCTTAGCAATCATGATGATATAGAAATAGAAATCTTAAAGTTCTACAATGAATTGGTAGGAACTAAAGGTACTGATATGAAAGGGATTGACATAACTAGGGTGAGGAGTGGTAAAATGATGCCCAGAGAATTGGCTCATCAGCTCATAAGGCCTTTCAGTATGGAGGAGATTTGGAGTGCTTTGAACCAAATTGGGGAGAACAAAGCTCCAGGTCTAGATGGTTTTACTTCGCATTTTTTCAAGAAAGCCTGGACAATTGTGAGGCAGGATGTTAAAGATGCCATTCAGGAGTTCTTTGATAAGGGGGACAAGTACAAGGCTGTGAATTGTACTTTGGTTACTCTAATTCCCAAGAGTCCTGAAGCTCAAACTATAAAGGACATGAGACCAATATCCTGTTGCAGCACAATCTATAAGTTGATTTCTAAGATGTTGACTAGTAGGCTTGGAGCAGTGATTGTTAATGTAGTGAATGATTCTCAATCTGCTTTTATACCTGGCAGAACTATACATGATAATATCATGCTGGCCCAGGAATTAGTGAGAGGATTTGGTAGGAAAAATATATCCCCAAGGTGCATGGTGCAGATGGATATTCAAAAAGCGTATGATACTGTTGACTGGGCAGCTTTGCACCATATTATGGTTGAGTTGGGCTTTCCTAATAAGTTTGTTGACTGGGTCATGAAATGTGTCTCAACTGTGTCTTATAGGTACTTAATCAATGGTAGCCCATCTAAGCTCATTAAAGCTCAAAGAGGTTTGAGGCAAGGAGATCATATCTCCCCTCTTCTATTTGTGCTTATAATGGAGTATTTGCATAGGGTCCTACAGAGTCTCAAGGAAAATCCTGATTTCAACTTCCACCCTAAGTGTGAAGGGATGAAGATCATTAACTTGTGTTTTGCAGACGATATGCTTGTTTTCTTGAGGGGTGACTTAGTCTCTATAAAGCTGATAATGGATAAAATGAAAGATTTCACAGCTGCAACAGGGCTCCACATCAGCAACCCGAAAAGCAAATTGTATTTTGGTGGTGTTAAGAGTGAGGTGCAGAGAAACATGCAAATGGAAACTGGCTTTGACATTGGAGATTTACCTTTCAAATATTTGGGAGTGCCCTTGGATAGCAAAAAGCTCACAGTCAAAATTGTCAGCCTCTCATAGACAAAATGGTGTGTAGGATCAATCATTGGACATCTAAGTTGTTATCTTATGCTGGGAGACTCCAGCTCATAAGCAGTGTCTTGTTCTCTATAGCAAACTACTGGCTTCAAATCTTCCCACTTCCTAAGAAAATCATTAGCCATATAGAAGGTTTGTGCATAAGGTTTTTGTGGAATGGTAACAGTATTCAGAGTAAAAGAACTCCTATCTCATGGGAGCATATCTGTGAACCGAAAAATGCAGGTGGACTTAATATCATTGCCCTGAGAGATTGGAATAAGGCGACGATTGGCAAACTATTGTGGAATATCTGGATGAAAAAAGACAGGCTTTGGATCCAATGGATTCATAAGTATTATATGAAAAGTGTTGATGTCAATGATTACCAACCAGGCCAGAACTGTTCTTGGATTGTAAAGGCAATCTTTAAGAACAGGAATACTCTTATTATGTCTGATGTGTGGCTGGAAATGCAGGTGGAGGACAGGTACAGTACCAGAAAAGTGTATCAGTTGTTCAGAGGTCACAAACCACTTGTGGAGTGGAGGAAAATTCTGTGGAATAACTTGGCTAGGCCTAGAGCAAAATTCACCCTCTGGATGTTATGCAACAAAAGAATGTTAACAAAAGATAGATTAAATAGATTCGGAGTGGTGAATGATGGCTTATGTATGTTTTGTGCAAAAATGGAAACAATACAACACGTGTTTTTTGAGTGCGACTACACAAAGAGAGTGTGGCAAAATATCTTACAGTGGTTAGGACTGGTCCATATACCTACATGCTGGGACAGGGAAGTAATGTGGCTGAATCAAAACGCAAAAGGCAAAGGCTCAAAAAGGAAATTACTTAGAATGGCGCTGGCGGAAGCTGTGTATATGATATGGAGGGTTAGAAACAAAATTGTGTTAAAAAATGGAGATAAGGAAGAACTTAGTAGCCAGGCAATTATTGAAACTGTTCTCAAGAGAGCTGAATTAGATGGAAGGTTGATGATACATTGTAATATACAGTGATGTTTGATTTGTTTTGGTTAGTCGGGTTGGGCCTGGATCTTTGGATCGGCTGGTGTTGTATTGAGATTTTTTGGTAATAAAATTTATTCTTATTCCAAAAAAAAAAAAAAATAAAAAAAAAAATAAAATAAAAAAAAAAAAAAAAATATATATATATATATATATATATATATATATATATATATATATATATATATATATATATATATATATATATATAATCTAATTTAAATGTCTTAACATTAAATAAAAATTAAAATAAAAATAAAATATAAATATCTTAATGTTAAATAATTAAAATTAAACTAAAAATATAAATATCTTAACGTTAAACAAAAATTAAATATTTATATTAAACTGAAATAAAATAAATAAATAAATATAATATTAATTTATTTTAAACTAAATTTAGGTTAGTTTAGTTTATATTAAATTTAGTTTAGTTTAGTTTATATTATATATATTTGACACAAACCAGTAACAACTAAAGTATAACAGTCTAGTTGTAAGGCAACTTTATTGCATGCACCAAGTCATGGGTTCAATCCTTAGAGTGGGGAAATTTTTGAACTTTTGATCTTTAAACATTTCAACATTCAAATAGTAAAATAATCATAAAATGTCACGCGTGTAATTAAAATATATAGAAAAAATAAATAAAATTCCAATTAAGTTGACACGTCATATTCAAATAAATAAAAAATAAAAAAGCCAACAAAGCAGCGTCATGTGTGCACTGAAGGGCCAAAATGAAAGAATCTTCAAAAGGCAGGGACGGAATCTTTTTTTTTTTTTTTTCAGAATCCTTTTTCGAATTCGTCCTAAATGGCAGGGTCTAAAATGTGTATTAACCCAAATTTATTTTTCATTGATAATAAAACCATCATGTTTAGGTAATCTTCTCAATATATTTTCAAAAATTATTTAAAAAGTATTGTTAAAATTTCAAAACATAAAAATAATAAATATCAAGTTTCTTGTTATGTATTAAGTTTTGAGTTTTTTATATATCTAGAAGAGTTATTTTTAAACTAACTAATACAAAATTTAAACAAATATTGTTATTTAATTATTATAAAAATAATTGAATTTTTCCTATAGAAAAAATTAGGTTATATTAAATAAATAAAAAAGTTGAGGCCCTAGATAGTAGTCTTGGTTGCCTACTCCTAAGTAAGGGTCGGAATAGGCCAGACCAACTAACAGAGGCCTACGACCTAGCCTACATAGGCCCAGGTCAGGCCATGCTTTTTCTTAAATAGAAAAGGCTTAGGCTTTTCTATAAGTCTATTTAACTAAAGAGGTTAGGCCACAGGCCGTAAGAAAAGCCTTTTAAGCCTATCAGTCTGACCTATTTAAAAAAAACTCAATAAATTTATTATTATTATATTCTATTTTGTACTTTTAATTAAAATACGAAAATAAAACTTAGTTATCTTGAAGAACTTATGAAAATAAGTTGAAAAAATATTATAAACAATGTCATAAGTTGTTGTCAAAAGTTTTTCTCATAAGTTTTCTCCAACAAATAGTATCCCCAAACTTATGCTAATAGGTAAACTTGAATGAGATAATGAAAACAAACATTTAATCTCATTGATTTTTTAATTTGTTAGTCTATTTAACATTAGTTGAATTTCTTATTTACAAATGTTCAAATGAAGTAGACTTTTAAATAGGCTACTAGGCCAATCAGGCCTTCGAAAAGGCCAGGCTAGCTTAGGCCTAAAAATAAGCCTATGATAGGCTACAGGCCAGATTCATGCTTTGTAGTTTTTAGCAGGTCAGGCTCACGCTTGGCATGGCCTAACTCGGCTCAGCCTATTCCCACCCTTACTCCTAAGACTCGATCTGTACACACGTGCATTTTTTATTACCGATAACTACACACAGTTGCAATAAGATGGTCTTCGAATATGGCACCATGATTAATAATAACGGTTGACGGGTTTTTATGGTGACAACAACATGATTTTTGGTGGATTGAACTTGTTATAAAAAACATACAATTTCTTATTAATTATTTGACTATGATGATGGTTCACGAGGACGAAATATAATACTAATATGAGACTCTACATTTTTTTTTATAATATTAAAGATATGTTTTATTTTTTATGAAGTTTTTAAGTTTTTATTTACGTTGGTGTTTTTAATTTTAAAATGAATTTATAATTAATTTTAAAATGTTTTAAATTAATGTGATTTAACTGCTATATCAATATTATAAACAAAAAATATCATAAAAATTAAAGAAAAAACTAACAATTTTCGATATAATCTTTAAATGTTTTCATTTTTATTTCTTAAAAGTTGAATTAAAAAAAGGAAAATAAAAATATATATATTTCTCTTTCTTCTTTAAATGTTATGTTTTCTCTTTCATGTGTTTTAATTGTTAGATTAATTCAATGGTTTAGAATTGCACATGAGAGAGAGGGCATGAGGGAAAAAATTGGAAAGGATCCAATTCTGTGTTTTATATATATGTATATTGTACTAATAAATGGAGAACAATATAATTCATTAACCCAAATTTCATTACAAACTAATAATATCAACAAAGCCTTATACAAATTTCAAGATTTATGATACATGTGAGTTTGTCTCTTCTTACTGATTTACTATTTATTAAGCCAAACAATCATAAAGAACATATATCATAAATTAAATTACCATACTTATTAATTATATATGAGTTACTGTATAAAGCACTATTGTGAAATATATATAAATATATAAATCCATTTTCAATTAAATATAGAATGTATTGTTCTGTAACAGTATATTTTCTTAAAGCAATGTAGAGTTCATTTAATCAATTAAATTTGAGTATAGCCAACTAGTTCCACCATAAACATTGCATATTACATGATGTCAAGCACAATTGGTATTTTCTAAATGCGGTTTTCTCTATTCATGATAAAACGACAAATTGTCCCAAATAATATGTTGCAGTACCATAAAATTAGCACAGTAATCCTTTTTTTTTCATTCAATTGATAATTGTTTGAATAATATAAAGTATGTCAATTAATTAAGAGCAATTTCTATTGCACTCTATGGACTTCTTACACATCATGTGTGACTTTTCACATATGTTCTTTGATTTTAGAGATATATCTTCGGATGCACTAAACTTCAATTAAACATTAAAATATTTCATAGATATATTTCCGGATGCACCAAAACCCAATTGAACGTTGAAATATTTCAGAGATATATCTCCGGAACGTTTTGGAGCATATTAATGCGTCAGACTCTTCTTCTCCTCCCTCACTTTCTATTTTCATTTACAAAACTCTTCCACTCTCATTTCTAAATTTCTCCAACTTCACCTAATTTGATTTCATTCATTTGAGGCTCAAGTAATCATCAAGCAGCATCCAGTTCATCATTTAACGTTCCAAATCATAAGTTTCGAGTTTTCGGTAAATATTCGAGTTTTGTTGTAAACGAGTTAGAATTCATAAATGATTAGAAATCAGCTGAAACATAGTTTAGAGTATGTGTATGTATTGTTTGTTGGCTCAAATGGGCGATCACGACTTCAAATTTCACATTCTGAGGGACAGAGGACGCCATTGTCGCGACCTCTGAGTTTTAGAAAATTTCGGAGATACATCTTCAGAAAAATTCAACGTTTCATGTACTTTGGGAAATTCTGGAGATACATCTCCGAAATGTTTTCATAGATATATCTCTGGATTTTCCTCAGTCTGTTTTTTTTTAATTCTTTTTGTTTTATAATTTTCTTGTTTGTGCTATTCATTCGTGTAAACTCATTGTACGACTAATTTTACCTTGCAGGCATAATGGCTGACAGATTCGACCGATTAGACTTTGACGGGTTTCCCAGCACGCATTCGTTCAGCGGGAGCATAACCAGCAGGTTCTAGAGGCAGCAGGTACCTCTAGTCAGGGAGAGGCATCGACTGCTGGGACACAGTCTACTCCCGAGGCTTAGTCCACTCCAGGGGCGCAGTCCACTCCTGGGGCTCGGGATACACCATCTACATCTCTGACCACTCCACATTCTTCTTCTTCTTCCCATAGGAGACGGGGTGCACCAGATGACGCGTCACTTCCCTCATCCTCTCGCAGTCGTCGGGATGCACCTATGCCACCTCCTGTTGATCCGGTGCCACCTCTAGAGGGTGAGGCTGTTGATGATCCTGATGCACCGGTGCCACCTCCGGAGGGTGAGGTTGCTGATGTCGAGCCAGAGGATTTTGGAGGGGGTTCATCCTGATGAATTATTTTACGTTAATTTAAATTCCTGACATTGATTAATTCTAACATTAATTCTTAATGACATTGATTATTTCTGGAAATTCGCAGGTGCGTGTTCCCTAGATTTTTCTGAACCATGGGAGAAAGATTATAACATTGCATCAGTCGGAAGACCGGTGGTTTCAGACAGTTCTGACCGCTTCTAGGTTGAGTGACATATTCTTGACCGGTTACACACTGGTTAACCACGGGATGCTTAATGCATTCGTGGAGAGATGACATTTTGAGACGTCTTCTTTTAATCTCCTGCATGGTGAAATGTCTATCACCATGGACGATGTCTCATCTTTGTTGCATCTTCCGATTAGGGGGAGATTCCTCCATCATGGTAGGATGACCAAATACGAGGCGATTGATATGATGGTGGAACATCTAGGGGATGATCTATGGAAGGCGTTTGAGGGGGTGGATAGGACTAGGGGTGCCCATGTTAGGTTTTCGTTTCTGAAGACGTTATTTGATGTTGTGATCATTGCTGCACAACAGGCTGATGGTGATGCCGAGCAGGTGACCTTACACAGGACTCATGCTTTGAGGGCATATTTTCTTTATTTATTCGTTACTGTGATTTTTGTGGACATGAGTGCCACATATACTGACATTGCATACCTCCGGTACTTCTTAGATCTCACACGAATCCATGAGTACAACTGGGGGTGGCTTGCCTTTCCTATTTGTATTTGAAGTTGAGAGATGGATGTCAGTGGAGGACGAAGCAAGTCACGTGCAGCACGACACTACTAGAGGTAATAATTTTTTATCCTTAAATATTTTTTTTATCATTTTCATTTCATATTTGCGATAATTCTTGATCCCTGAATGCTTTTTATTTTCATTTCAGGCATAGATCCCGCAGCACTTCCCGCGCTTCGCTGGCTGAGCGTGTTGGCATGAGTACACTGAGGAGATGCCCTGTGTCTATGCTTTTATCCCTCTGAGAGGAAACCATGTGGTTGATTCTTTCAGAGTCTATCTTGATTATTTGGTTGCCAAGGACATCCACTTCAACTGCTACGTGGATCACCGTCATATGCGTCCGTTTGACGATATATCGCTATACTCCAGATGGCTGGCCTGTGGATCGCGTATCACTGCTCCTTATTTGCCCGAGCGCGTCATGCAGCAGTTCTGGTACACCCAGACCATCCCCAGACACCCTGTTGTCTCTGCTCCTCCTGCCTTGACTCGTATATAGATAGAGGAGATGTTTGGTGATTATCAGAGTCACCTGGTATCGGAGGAGGCTCTGGTTACCAAAGCGGCGAATGACTGGAGCTATGTCGATGGATACATCAGGTGGTTCTTTAGGGTCTCACTGCCATACATGATGCCTACTGCTTCAGGAGATCCGTCGATACCCGCTCATTAGGAGATTTTAGAGGAGGAGTAGGCTCAACTAGATCATACTGAGGATGTCTTGCCTCAGTGTCGTTGCAAAGTGGAGATGGCGCGGGAAGGCATTGACGATGGTATCTTCCTTGAGGGGTCTACTGTCAGGTGAGTATTGGATGGCATTATTGCGGAGGCACATGGGTCACTTTTTTACCACAGACATCGCGCGAGGACGGGGGGATCGATGGCCGAGGAGGCAGACCAGGCAACTAGGCACATGAGACACAGGAGGTGGAGGAGAGGTTGTCAGGCACACCAGTAGGGGCCTGTTATTATTTTGATGTTTTACTATAGTTTGTACTTTTTTCCTGACATTGTTACTACATTTTCGATTTGGTTTTGTACGACATTTTACTATTATATGGCTATATTATTTTGTATGTCTGTTATTTTATTCTATATTGTTCTTCATAATTCATCTGCGAACAATACACAACGAGTTATAAAAAATTTGTTCTAATACACTTCGGAGATGTATCTCTGGAATATTTTCGTAGATACATCTCTGGAAATATTTAAAAAATGGGTTATTGGAGACATGGTATGAGCGTTTAAAGCTTAAAATAGTTCCAGAGATATATCTTCGAAAACATTTTAATGTTCAATCAGAAGTGGGGTGCGTTCCGAGATATATCTCTGAAACCTGGAGGCATATGTGGAAATCCACGCGGTGGGAATGAAATGCATGGGGTGCAATAAAAAATTCTCATAATTAATTTCTAAAGGAAAATAATTAATTGATACACACTAAATAATTAAAGAATTTGGGATGTTAATTCAATACTTCTTATTGACAAATATCAGCGTGGTATTAGCACTTTAATATTAAGATTTTCAAAATTTTATAAATCTCTTCGGTAGAGTAAAAAATTGTACCTGGATCAATGATATTGATTCTCGTTATATTCTTGATTTTGGATTTGGATTTTCTCGCATCTCTTTGATACTTAAAATTGAAGCCTTGGTAGCCATTATTTAAAATACTTATAAGGTTGTTAGAAAATTAATTTAAATCGAATGGATTGATGCTAGAATCGTGAACGAAATCACTTTTCTTATAAGTATTTCAAGCACTCTCAAATGTCTTAGAGTTGGAACGCAGGAATACCCAAGATAATTCAACTTATACTTAAGTTTGCATAAGACGGATGAAAACTCGAATGTAGAGAAGAGTGTTTGAAATTTTAGTGAAGATGATGTATGTTTTTGTTATGTTTTTCTGAATCCATAATGAAGTATTTATAGGTCATATTGGTGTTGTTTCACAAGGTTGCGATCCTTGGTGAAATAACTTCCTTTTACTAAGAGTTACAAGCTTTTTTCAAAAGTTAAATTGTTTTGCCTACAACAACATTTTTCAAGAGTTGCATACTTTTATTCTGCAACACTTCACGAAGTGTTGTCTATTTTCGAATTCAAACCTACTGCAACATTTCACAAGTGTTGCTTATTTCTGAATTCAAAATTAATCTTCACTTACATATTTTCTTGTCATTTTGGAACACACTCAAGATTATTAATTTTTAATAATTTACAACACGAAAAAGCTTTGGCAACCAAGTTAGAGTCGGTCTCGATCTAAAGCTATAATCAATCTCTATTAATACCAATTTCCGTAGCTTTGATCACAACTCTAAATTCCGCATGAAAAGAAGATTTACAATTAAGATTTTCCACAAAAGTCAAAACATAATCACCTATATGGTTTCTAAAAATACCACCACCAACCACATAAGTTTTATGAATGAAAGTGTCATCACAATTACACTTGTATTAGTCTTGTGGAGGAGATCGCAATTACACTTGTTCTAGTCTTGCGGAGAAGTGGCCAGATGACTTCTTTAATAAAAGGAGCTTTAGGAGGCTTAATGTTAGTCTTATAACAATAAACTCTTACATGTTAATGTAAGAGGTTCAGGTTGAGTTGTTAGACATGATTGTGTATCATCTTCAACCCTTCATAGAAGATGAACATAAAATTTATCAAAGATGTTGAGTTCCTATACATTTTTCGAGAATAATATTTGTAACAACCTATAGCTTAATAAATGACCAAAGACTCCACGATCAATTTATGATCTAATTCAAAAACGACGAAGATAATATTTCTTTTAATGGATGTAATATTAAGTATTAACATATTAATAAACAAACAGTATATATGAAATAAGATTTTGTGAAGATTTCTTACTACTTTTTATTAGCTTTAAATCTAAATTCAAAGTCTAAATTATTAACTTTGATATCCGATCTTGTAATCTAAGTTCTATATAAGACTGATCCAACACAAGAATTCGAATACAGAACTTTAAGAGAAGTACATTCTCAAAACTCAAGTCTGATCCATCACTAGACCAACTAATATGATTCAATTTAGAGATGGACATTTAATGGTTAAAAAATTGATAGTAAAATATCTATGAATCATTTATAAGGAGATTTTTTTCTTCTTACAAACTCATTGAAGAAATTCATAAGGGGATAAAATATAGTTACGTTAGGTTGGAATATTTATACAACTACAACATGTCAATTTTATTCTTTACCAAAACACATAGTGAAAGATTGGCCTTACAATCTAAATTATATGATGAAGATTTAACATTCATTAAATATAAAAATTATTATACTAGATGAATTATTATAATCACCCTGCAGTTAATATTTGACTGAAAAGTTAATATTTGACTGAAAAAAATTCATTTCTGTAATATCAATCATATATTAAAATATTAAAAAATATATTACCTCTGTCTCAAAATAATAGTCTTTTTAGTCAAAATTTTTTATCTCAAAATAAAAGTCTTTTTACATTTTCAATGCAACAATCATTAATTTTTACCAATTTTACCCCTAATAAATATTATCTACACAACTTTTAAGATATTACATCACATTATACCTTTATGATAACCAATGATAATTAAGGGTAGTTTTGTAAAATTGTTATATTTAATTAGTCAATCATTACTTTTTTTTAATCTATGTGCAACAACTTTAAAAGACTTTTATTTTGAGACAGATGGAGGATTATAAAATTAGAATTTTAAGGGTATGGATCACTTGGTTCCCACATCCAAACACAAACAAAGTTACATTTGTTTGAACCTCAATTATACTCTATTATTATCCATTTTTTCTTCTCTCAAATAACTCATCATGTGTGTTTTTTTCTTCTTACACATGTTCTTATTCTTCCCTCCCTCAATCTAGATCTAGATTATGTTCCATCACAAGTATACAAAACACACTCATCTCGATTTCAATCAAGATAGAACACTCTAAAATCAACTTTAAAATTTGAACCATTAGATCCTGATCGAACGGTTACATTTATATCTTCTCATTCTTACTATAGCATTGTAATAATTCTTAAACAAATATTAAATATATTATTATATATGTGAAGCTTGTACTAGCTAGTAGAACAAGTCACATAAAGAAATAACAAAAAGAAATTATTATTATTATCATCATAAACATAGATTAAAATAAGCATTAACCATTGTTACAAAGATGCTTCAGCTTCTCTGCTGTAAATAATATAATATATCTTACACTAAGAAAAGAAGAGAAAATTAAACATTATTTTATTTTATTTTTCTAAAACCAGAAAACAACAGACACATAAAACTAAAAAACCAGCAGAAGCAAAATGACAGAGACACGGCAGATCGAGTTCTTTCAGGCAGACTTTCCAGCCGCCGGCGAGCTTGGTTTCACTGGAGAAGTAGCGACGGCGGGAATGGATTTGGTGTTGATTTGAGAAGTGGTGGTAACAGTAGGAGAAGGAGGAGGAGCAGTGATTGGTTGATCTTCTTGGATGCTAATGACCTGAGCCAAGTCGAAAGGTTTGGAGAAGATATCGTCGGCGGCGAATATCTCCGACGGAAGAGCTCGAGAGGGTTGGCGACGATGACGAGACATGGTTGGTTGGTTGGTTGGTTGGTTGGGTTGTGGATAGAGAGAAAACAAATTGTATAGAGAATATATAAAGGGGTTTTATGGGGATGCCAAAACCTTTCTACTTTTTTTTTTTTTTTAAATAAATAACTATTTATGATTATTTTAATTAAAAATAAGATATTGTATTTAAATTTATATATAATTTTAAAGATTTATAAAATCACAATTTTTTAAGTTTTGTCTTCTAGAAAAAAAATTATTAATTTATACTCATTTACATCAATTTATAAAAATATCAACAACTATTATAATATTATCAATTTTTTAAAAATTATTAAAATATTAAAATATTTTAAAAATTATTAAAATGTTATTATTTTTTAAAAATTATTAATTTATAAATATCAACAACTTGTTTATATTAATATATAAATATAAATAAATATTATTGTTAAAAATTAAAATTTAGATCAGTAGTTTATACCCATTTAACTCAACTAAGATTTATTAATTGAATAAAATATTATTAATTCTTAATATATAATTGTATATTATATGGATTATTATGAAAACAAAATAAACATGTTTAAGTAGAGAAAGTTTTTAAATTGAGAAAAACGAATATACAGTGACAGTGCAAAATATTTTTACACTGTCAATCAATGACAGACGTGTATTCCGTCACATTACATTTTTATTTTTAAAATTCTGTTATGATTTAACATTTTAAAATAATCTGATTGGAGTATGTGTAATATTTTTTTACACTGACAGTGCATTACCTTTAAACTCTTTTAAAATATAAAACATCCTTATAAATTGCAATTTTAGTACAATGTTATGTAAAACTAAAATTTTAATTGAAAATTAATTATTATTATTAAACATAAAAACTGTTGATTTTGTAAAAATTTAAAATATATTTAATCATTGTTGTTATTATTATTAGTATGAGGGTATTTCCGTGGCAGGCTATAGATTATTGATTTCTTTCTCACTAAAAATAATATTTTTATTGTTTTTTTCTAATTAAATTGAATAGTATTTGTAATATATTTTTTAATTACTTTTAAGGGAATTTGAATTTAATATGTTGAGTTGGAAAAGTCAAATTCTTACTATTAAAGTAACATTTCAAATATGTTATTTCATATGCTTTTAAATAATGATTGATTGAATTAATCTCAAATATATTATTGAATATGCTTTTAAATAATGATTGATTGACTTAATCATAAAATTTAAAAAAGTTCATAGTAGAATCAACTAACATTTCTACAAGAAAAAAAGGGGCTAGTTTGCGAGCCAAAGGGTTATTTCATATATCTAGTTTCTTTTTAATCATCATTTTAAGATTGTTATTAATACATACAAAGTAAACTAATAAATAATAATACTTTTTGTAAAAATAAAAAACTTCTCTTTTACTTGTAATATGCTTAATTACTATGTATTACTATCTCATTTCACTTTTTTTTCTATATAAAATAAGTACTTAGTTAAGTACGTTTGAAATAAAAATAATAAATTTAGTAAAAAAATAACATTATTTTAAAAATGAAAAAGAAGAAGGAATAAAAAAAATCTTAAAAAAAATACCCTTTAAAAAAGGAATGAATAGAGTACTCTCTTTATAACACCTGTGTATTGAATTTACTTAGGTAGGAGTAATATGTAACATATGTATATGATTAAAGAAACAATTGATGAACTTCAAAATCTGAATAAAAAATTGTAAAAGGGATCTAAAAAATATCAAAAAACATTAAAGAGGAAAAATTGAGCAACTTCGTCCATATTAGACTCGCTTGCAAAAAAGTATGGCGAAATTAGAAAAGTTGTGTCAAACAAAAATACTTTTATCGTGTTTTTTTTAAATCAAACGTAAATATTTAGAATTTTGATAAAAATGGAACAGGTATTGGCAAAGATGATTAGTAGGCTTTTTCATGTTGACAACTTCAACTCATTTCTCTGACAATTGGCAGTTATGGGGGAGCATATTAATATGGTTGAGAATCAAGTGTGAGGAAGAAGTCTCACATTGATTAAAAAATGAAAGATTAAACACTTTATAAATAGGAGAACCTACACACCTATCACCTTAAGGTTTTAGGTGTATATGTGGCGTGTCTCTCACAAATGTGTGTCCCAAATAAGAAATGCTTCCTCGTTGATCCCCTCGATTGTTCCGCCAACATTGGTATCATGAGCCTTTGGGTCGAGACCGGCTTACTTGTATCGAAAACACTTCCTGCATGTCTGGGTAAAAGGTGTTCCGTTGAGTTCAACGGTGATACAAGTGTATGTGGAAGAGAGAGCTTCCACATGAGGGGGAGCATTGTGTATAAACTCACACTTGAGGGGGAGTGTTGAGAATCAAGTGTGAGGAAGAAGTCCCACATTGATTAGAAAAGACAAGATTAAACACTTTATAAGTGGGAGAACCCACACACCTATCACCTTAAGGTTTTAGGTGGATATGTGGTGTGTCTCTCATAAAGGTGTGTCCCAAATAAGAAATGTTCCATCGTTGACCCCCTCGATTGTTCCGCCAACAATGGTATCATGAGCCTTTGGTTCGAGACCGACTTACTTGTATCGAAAACCCTTCTCGCAGGTCTGGGTGAAAGGTGTTCCGTTGAGTTCAACGGTGATACAAGTGTATGTGGAAGATAGAGCTTCCACATGAGGGGGAGCATTGTGTATAAATTCACACTTTAGGGGAGTGTTGAGAATCAAGTGTGAGGAAGAAGTCCCACATTGATTAGAAAAGGGAAGATTAAACACTTTATAAGTGGGAGAACCCACACACCTAAAACAATCAAGCACAACAACAAATTCAACATCATAATTAGTAGCTAGCAGTAATGTCACCATTATAAATTGAACAAAATTAAACAAATCTTAAAATCAAACAAATCCACCAACATATAATCTCAAAATAAATTCAATAAACTCAAAATAAATTCTAACATTAAAAAAATATCAAAATAAATCCAATAACAAGAATAAGGTTCACAATAAAATGAATCATAACATAAATCTAATTGCTAATAAACAAAAAGAGGTACATTTGTTCGTCGATCAATGAAGTGTTTTGTCAACATTAGATTGCGTAGTAAGGACAAACGTATTGAGACTTTGGCTATTGAGGAATAGTTTCCCCCTAATTACGTACTATCATCCTGAAAGTAATAAGCGGTTATGTCGTTGGTACGACATATGGGGTTGCCTTTACATGAATATATGTTCTCTCATATGGCCTTTTAATGACTTTAAGGTTTAAGTCATGAATCACTCCGAGATTGTCCCCTCACAATTGCATCATGTTAGTTGGGCTAACATTAAAATCTTCTAACACTGGTTTGACTACAAGAACAGTTTTCCTACATTGACTTTCTTATTTTATCTCTTCCATGTACATAGTATTGGCACTGAAAGGTCCAAGGGTTGATTTCTTTCAAACAACCCTCCCAGTCTTCCTACATTGACTTTCTTATTTTATCTCTTCCATATATATATATATATATATATATATATATATATATATATGGGTTATGCTAATGTACACCCATGTAGGTGTGCATTAGCAACATATACCTTATTGTATTTTTGTGTGGGATCCACCAATTTTGGGTGGGACCCACATTAGAAAGATGAAGAAAAAAAATAGAAAGAAAATAGATGTAGTGTATTTTTATGTGTGACCCACCAATTTTGGGTGTATGTTAGCATTTCCCTACATATATATATATATATATATATATATATACCTTATAGTTTGTTCTAAGTGATTACTTCAACAAGCTGACCAACCGATTTACTACCCTTCACTCAACGGGTTTTACTACGTGGACCACCTGCTATTCAGAAGTTTTCTACCTTAGACTCAAAGGCCAGGGTATGAAATAAAGATAATTTGAAGAAAATAAACTATTTGTTAATAAAATATCTTGATAATCACGTATCAGCACCTAATAAGGCTCTGATACCAGTAGTGTAGAAGTAAAGGATTGGGAAGTAAGGGAAGAAGTGAATGTAATATAAATAGATGAAGAAATATTGAAATTAATGTATATTTGAATATATAAGTTCATGTTTGGTAAAATATCAGAATTCCTAAAACGATATGCAGAAGAATAATTTATGAAGATAACAATAGATAAAGACATGATTTTATTGATGAGAGCAAACTTACAAAAGTAGATTCTTGAAAGGTTCAGGTTTCAACTCAAGTGTGAGTGAAAAATGAGCATGCCTTCAACAATCAAGAGTGAATGCTTATATAGCATTCGGACTTCAAAGAAAAATAAAATTACAACATAATTTTCACATACGTGGCCGACACTATCAAATGGCCTGAAAAACAAAACAAAAGCTAGTAATGGCCGACAAATACAAATGGCTTGAAAAAGAAAATCCAAAGATAAGGAATCTTATCTTTTTATAAAGTAAAGTAATATGGCCCACATGGCCTGCTAATAATTCTGAGAAAGTAACAAAAGTAGTCGGGCCCCCTTTGCCTGATAATGGAGGTAACAGAGCAAAGATTCTCAAGTGATAAGATCAAACTTTGTAACTTGTCGCTTTCCCCAAAGTAAGATCAACATTAGGCTGTAGAGGATCTAATCAAAAATCCCATAACAGTCGTCCTCATTTTCTGGTGTAGCATCAACTGAGTTGGAGGAACTGGCACAATTTGACATAGCTCCCATGACTTCTTGTAATTTTTCAGTAAACTTTTTAGGATCCGAAATGGCTGCAAGCGAGGCTAACAGCTTGCTTTTATCAGTTAAGAAACTAGCATCTGAGTAGGTTGTAGTAGTTTTGCATAAATGAGGATGCTTAACGTACCAAGCATTTCATACTTCAAGAGAAAGGAGTGCTGGATTAAAAGCATCCCACCATTTAATTGAAATTTTTCTAATTAATTGAGAGGCCGTAGCATCTGGCCATATTTGGTCTGTGGTAAAGGACCAAGACATAATCCATGTAATACCAAAAGTAGCTGTAAAAGCTAACAATCTTTTGTGCTTGGGGCACGTAGTAAGATCACAAAATTCTTGATATGCTTTGGTCGCTAAACCTGGAAAGATGCAGGTGCCTAAACCAAAGACTTCGAACCACTTAATGAAACAATTAGAGAATTTTAAGGATATATTTTTGTTAAACCAAATAAACCAAGTATGGTCATATGGCATAACTGTAAGAAAATAGGACCAGGCATCCATGTAGTCCAAATAAGAGTAATGTTGGGGATTGAAAATCCTTGAAATGCTTTCGGCGTGATAAGGATGAGTCCCCCAATCAGAGGGAGAGAGGACTTTATTAATCTTGAATTTGGAGAATTTAATATTTCCAGTAGCTTCGTCTTTAATGTGGGTTAAAGTAATGGAGTCTGTGTCTACCAAAATAAATTCATAGAAGGATCTTATTTTATTAACATCTGAGTTAATGAAGTGGGTTCCTTGAGGGAATATTTTGCTGATAGTCTGAAGTAAGGATCCTTCATTAGAACAATAAGAATCTTCTAGAGTAATAATTTGAACTGATAATTCTTTGGTAACAAATTTTGATTTTACTCCCTGAGGAGGAGTGTAATAAGCTAATTTGCTCTTAATGGGTGTCATCTCGGGAGATGGCGTAATATCCTGAACAAACTGCGAAGGTGAAACCAACGCAGGGTTGGCTCTTATTCCTTTTAAAGAAGAAACGGGAGAATTAATTTTTGATATGTAGGAAGGGGATCCTAATATCAATTGTTTTTGGTTTTCTGGATTTTGTAATGGAGGACCATAAGAATCTTTTGATGTAGATTTGTTACTCATTTTTTTCCTGTAAAAATTCTCTAGTTAAAAAATCTGGTAAATCGTTTTTAATACCATCAATATGTATGATCTCAAAATAAAAACATGCAAGTAATGACTGCCATCTGGAAAATATATGTTTTGACACTAAATTCTTGACATCTTTTTGTAAAACACTTTTGGCTGATTTACAATCAGTTTTCAGAAGAAATGATTTTGAGAATAAATCGTCTTGAAATTTAGTAATACAAAGTACAATAGCTAAAATTTCCTTTTTAATAGTACTATAATTTAATTGGGCTGAAGACCAAGTTCCAGAATAATATCTGACTACTTGTTCTTTATTAGTACCCGGTAATTTTTGTTTTAAAATACCTCCAAATCCAATGTCTGAAGCATCGGTTTCTACAATAAGATTGGCATCTGGATCTAGGATTCCTAGACATGGTAATTTTTTAACAACCTGTTTTAACTTGATAATACTTTGGGTCATGGTTTCGTCCCAAGGAGGTGGACTTGTTCTTAACCTTTTGAATAAAGGTAGACATATTGTCCTAAGGTTTGGAATAAAATCTGACACATAATTGAGACAACCTAAAATCCTTTGTAATTGGGTTTTATCTTTAATTTCGTTAGGGAATTTGCTAATAAATTCTAAAGACCTGGTAATTGGGGTGTACTCGCCTTGACTAATGTTAAACCCTAGGAATCTGACTTTAGGTTGGAATAATTTTAATTTACTTTCAGACAATACTAGACCATTTTCTTTAATTATTTTGTAAAATTGCTCTAAGTGTTGAAAGTGTTGATTAATAGAATCTGAAAAGACTAGGATGTCATCTAGGTAAACTATAGTAAAATTTGAGTATTGATAAAAGATATCATTCATTATATTCTGAAACTCAGACGGTGCATTTTTTAATCCTAAAGGCATAACGTTCCATTCGTAATGACCAAAGGGTACCGTAAAAGCGGTTTTATACTTATCTTCTTCTTTGACTTGTATTTGATAATATCCAGATTTTAGATCAAATTTAGAAAAAATACTTTTATTATGTAACCTATTAATTAAATCTTTTTTATTTGGTATCGGGTATCTAATCCATTGTAATGCTGCGTTTAAAGGTTTGTAATTGATTACTAAACGAGGGCTTCCTCTTTCCAATTCCGAAGCGTTAATTACATAAAAGGCTGAGCAACTCCATGGGGACTTGCTGGGCCTGATTAAACCTTTATCTAGAAACCCTTGTATTTCTTTCTTACAATATTCTAGGTGTTGTTTATTCATTTGTATGGGTCTAGCTTTCGTAGGTATATTAGTTTCTTTAAATTCAGGATGGTAAGGTAAAGATATCGCATGAGTTTTCCTAGTCCAAAAAGCATTAGGTTGTTCAGAACATAAATTTTTAATAAATTTGGCTTGAAGTACATTAATTTTCTCTTTAATAACAGGTGTTTGTAGTTGTTCAACTATTCGTTTATAATGTATTTCTTTATTAATAAAATTAATTTGTTTTTGCTTATTTGTAATAAGATTAACTATGCTAATATTTTGGTTTTGTACTGCATTAAGATCTCTAACCTTGGGCTTTTCTAAAAACTCAAACCTAACCTGGTGACCTAAGGCTTCAGTAGTAATAGCTTGATCATTAACGCTAAAGGGATATAACAAAGATAGGAATAGGGTTCCAAGAATAACTACTTCATGCAGGTTTCTAATTAGTAAAAAAGATGTTTTATAACAGACTTTTCCTTTACAGATTCTAACATCTGGTAATTTATACGTAACTTGTAATCTGCTACCATTTGCTCCTCTAAGCTTTTCTTTAGTTTTCTTGTAATATTGAGTCGGTATTAATCCTTCTTGTATACAATTAAGGTCTACTCCTGAGTCGATTAAGGCTATTAATTCGTAAGCTTTGTCACGAACAATTAGATCTACTTTTGCGTACCATTTATGAGCTATTATCTTTTCTATGCTATGAACAAAAGGGTCTGGTCTTTCTTCCCATTATCTTCTAATGTACTGGAACTAGGTTGAGTAGTTGTGGATTTTATTGCCTCCACAAAACTTTGCTTTTGTATTATCATAGTTCCTTGTAACTCTAAATATTTAACTTCTAACTCATCCTCCCGGGGTTTTAAAGTTTGAATTTCCTTTTTTAATAATTTAATCTCTTCATGTAAATCTTTAATAGATAGAGGTTTTTCTAAAGGCTTTTTAAACAAGTTCATAACATCTTTAAATTCAATCTTATTTACTTGGTGTTTATTAAGATCATTATCTTCAATTATGTCCTTTATTTGCTTCATGAAGGCATCTCTAGTTTCAGAAGGCTCCATTTTATCTAAAATGGTGATTAATGTATCAGCTTGGGTATTGGTTATTACGTTAACTATACTAGCATAATTCTTACAATCACAGAAATCGATTCCTAAACACTCTTCGTAATCATACTCAGATTCTTTTGAGCTATTGATTTGATTTAGTTCGTTGTAAGAAGATTCCTCTGAGGAGGTGTCTTCTTGATCAGAATTTAGCATAATTTTATTCAAGGCATTAATCAAAGTGTCTTTTAATTCATCAGATAGATTTAAATTACTTAAATGTTTTATTTTCTCTTTTACTCTACAATTACTAGCATAATGACCAAAACGACCACACTTATAACATTTTACATCTTTATTTTTATTTTTATCAGACTTTTTCTTAGATGGATAGGGTTTTTTATAGGTTTTTTTGTTATAATAATCCTGCTTATCAGATTTATCCCGTTTTCTATAATTTTTGTAATTTTTATAATTTCTTCTACCCTTATTTATATTCTTTTTACTTTTAGGATTACTAGGCGCTCTTAAAGGAGTAGCTCCATACTGCTCGCAAAATGTTCCCATTTTGTGTTTGCTGTTAGCTTGTTCATTTTTAATTTTGTTTTGAATTTTATAATCTGTACAGATTTGAATTCCTGTTTCAACCACATAATTTGATAATTCACCTATAGTTAGGCTATCATAGGGGATCCCTCCTTGGTAATTCTGTTGTATGTTTGTTTTGACCTTTTCAACAAAAAGTCTGGGTAATCCACTAATAAATCTTTCTTTCCAAAAAGCTGCAGAGCCGTCAGCTCTTAAGCATAACTTGGAGAGAAACATATTCCTATACCACCTATAATTAGACATAGTCGGACAATAGAGGTTCATTAATTGATCTGAAGCTCGTTTCTGGAGCTTTAAAGGTTCTCCTACAAAAAACTTGGTGATTGCATAAAGTAATGCAGTAACACTAGCGGGTTCATTATTTTCAGATTTAATGGCTTTGTCTATAATTTCTTTATCTTCATGGCTAAGAAGGTTGTCCCACCAACCTTTCAGTTGGCCAGTAAATCCCATAATTAACATTTCTCTAGATTTTTTATCTGAGTTTTTTCTTAACATAAAAGCGGTAGCGGCCATAGTCATGTTTTGAATTGTATCCAATATTTGTTGTTCAGAAGCTCCATTTATATTCCATTCTACAATGGCTTCTCCTGAATAACTATTCTCAATAAAACTCGATCTTTCTTCAAATTGGACGTCAGCAAATGAATGTCTAGGGTAGTAATTTCTGGTAGGGTTTTTTGGAGGCCTTCCTAGTTTATTAACTAGGCTTTCAAATTCATCTTCTTTAGATAACATGTTGACCTGGGGATCAGGTCTTAAGTCTAAACCTTTTAATCTTTCCACTAATTCCTCTATTTTATCATGAGTTGAATTTCCTAGTTTTATTTTTTGTAATTCTGAGGATAAAGGTATATCATAATGATAAATAATAGGTCTAGTAGGATCTAACTTGACAGATTCAGCTGGCTTGAAACCAGATGTTTCTATCCTATCTAATTGTTGTGACATGGTATGTAAGATTTGATTAGAGTAGTTTAACTGACTATGTAAGTTACTTAAATCTTTCCTATCAGGTGTAGGTGCTACAATTGCCTTAAAGGGGGTAGCATCTATTTCTATATTTTTTTCTGGAGAGATTTTAATAGCTTCTAAGGGTGGGTGTATAGACTCCACTATTTCTTTTTTAGCTGTTTTCCACTTAATGCTTATTCTTCTATTTGTATCAATAAATAACTTAGTGGCAAAAGGATTTTTAATCTTTTCTTCTAAACAATGTAATTCAAACCAAACAAAGAAATAGGTATTAATTTCATGGGCTTCTAGGAAAGCGTAAAATAATTGTAAAAACTTTTGGGTTTGAGGCCCAGAAAAAGTAGAGAAAAACTAGTCTCTCTTTTCTTTATTGTAGACTGCCTCAAAGTCTTCGCTTATCCAGACTTTGTCTATGGCAAAGGGCTCTTCCCTAATAATGGTATTTAGTATCTGTGATTCAGTTGGAGAAGGGGACCTTGAAATTCGTTCCTCATATAAACATTGGTATAGATACCACAACTCTCCTAGTGTTAGTCAAGCGTCGAGCACTAGGCACTCAGTAGATTCTACTATTAGGGTAAACTTAGTTGGAGTTAACTTTAACCCTACTGTACCTCAATGTTTATATGAGGAACGAATTTCAAGGTCCCCTTCTCCAACTGAATCACAGATACTAAATACCATTATTAGGGAAGAGCCCTTTTCCATAGACAAAGTCTGGATAAGCGAAGACTTTGAGGCAGTCTACAATAAAGAAAAGAAAGACTGGTTTTTCTCTACTTTTTCTGGGTCTCAAACCCAAAAGTTTTTACAATTATTTTACGCTTTCCTAGAAGCCCATGAAATTAATACCTATTTCTTTGTTTGGTTTGAATTACATTGTTTAGAAGAAAAGATTAAAAATCCTTTTGCCACTAAGTTATTTATTGATACAAATAGAAGAATAAGCACTAAGTGGAAAACAGCTAAAAAAGAAATAGTGGAGTCTATACACCCACCCTTAGAAGCTATTAAAATCTCTCCAAAAAAAAATATAGAAATAGATGCTACCCCCTTTAAGGAAATTGTAGCACCTACACTTGATAGGAAAGATTTAAGTAACTTACATAGTCAGTTAAACTACTCTAATCAAATCTTACATACCATGTCACAACAATTAGATAGGATAGAAACATCTGGTTTCAAGCCAGCTGAATTTGTCAAGTTAGATCCTACTAGACCTATTTATCATTATGATATACCTTCATCCTCAGAATTACAAAAAATAAAACTAGGAAATTCAACTCATGATAAAATAGAGGAATTAGTGGAAAGATTAAAATTTTTAGACTTAAGACCTGATCCCCAGGTCAACATGTTATCTAAAGAAGAGGAATTTGAAAGCCTAGTTAATAAACTAGGAAGGCCTCCAAAAAAACCTACCATAAATTACTACCCTAGACATTCATTTGCTGACGTCCAGTTTGAAGAAATATCGAGTTTTATTGAGAATAGTTATTCAGGAGTGTAGCGCGGTTTTTGTGGTTTCGAATCACTATCGCTTTGGTACTACAGTTCGATTCATTTTTTATCCTATTGAAGCTGATGAAGGAAGGGAAATAGATGTCTCTAATTAACCCTGCTTGCAATTTGAGGTTAAACAGTCAAAACTGTTGGTTTACAGCTACGACTTTAGTTCGTGGGTCTTTCTCTGCTTATTTTGTTCAGAACGAAATACTGGGATTGTTCATGGGGAATTTGTTGGGATACTGTGCTAGATTGGCTGGAGGTAGGGGAGTTTGGGGTTTTTTGATTAGTGTGCTCGCTAAGATTATTTTTCAATCTTATGCCTACGTATTCCCGGGATAGGGAAATCAGAGCGATCGTAGTTCCTCCTATTCTATGGGAGGAAATGGGTGTTTTGGTGTCTTGTTCAAAGCCCAAGACATGAAGCTAAAGGTGGTTTATATCTTGTTCAAAGCCCAAGATATGAAGCTGAAGGGTCTATTTGTATCTTGTTCGAAGCCCAAGATGTGAAGCTAAAAGGGTGTTTGACTTTTAGAGAGAATTTGTCATCTCTAAAGGGGGTCTATTTGTCACAAATGTTGGGTGACTGATTATAAAGGAGAATTACGTTAACTGGGATATGTGAATCCAGCAATGCCATAATTTCCTTTATAGGGGATTTTCAACCTGAAGGAGAAGACTTTAACTCAGTGTAGAGTAATGCCATCTTTCCTTAGGAATTTCTCATGCTAAAAGAGGGACAGTGGCGTGGATGTAAATAATCCAGAGGCTTGCCGCTTACAACAATTAGATGGGGGAAAAGGAGTTGTTGATGTTTGTATGCTGTGACCAAAGCATGATTTGATGCTAAAAGGTTGATTGAATCAAACGGAGGTTTCTTTATACAAAGCCTAAGAGGAGGCTATTGACCCAACAAGAGGATGCTTTTGTGTCTCGTACGAAGCCCGAGATAGAGGCTAAAAGGGTTGACTCAACAAGAGAGTGTTTATATATGTGTCTTGTACAAAGCCCAAGACAGAGACTAAAAGGGTTTGACTCAATAAGAGAGTCTTTTATACTCACCAAGAGAGTGATTTGTATCTCGTACGAAGCCCGAGATAGAGGCTAAAGGTGATAAACTCAACAAGAGAGTCTTTTTATACTCAACAAGAGAGTGATTTGTATCTCGTACGAAGCCCGAGATAGAGGCTAAAAAATGTTTGACTCAACAAGAGAGTCTTTTATACTCAACAAGAGAGTGTTTTTGTATCTCGTACGAAGCCCGAGATAGAGGCTAAAAATGTTTGACTCAACAAGAGAGTCTTTTATACTCAACAAGAGAGTGTTTTTGTATCTCGTACGAAGCCCGAGATAGAGGCTAAAGGGGTTAGCTCCGCTAAGGAGAATCATTGTACAAAGCCCAAGAGGAGGCTAGGGTGCTGGTGACTGTTTCAGTTTAGTGACAGGTCCAATATGTTGGTTAAAAGAGAAAATCAGTTCTTATATGGGTAATGTTGTACTCATGGATTTGTTCTGAGAACCGGGACTATTTCCTGTTCTTTAAGGAAACGGGGAATCCGAAGGGTATTGAGACTGCCCAAGCCTACAGGTGCTTTTTCCTATTTTTGAAAGGAACCTGAGAATGTCTTCGAGACTCAAGGAGATTAGACTGTCCAAGTCTAGAGTTTTATCTTTTGTATTATGCTTAAGAGAGATCAAGAGACAGTACATTTGTCATAGAAAGATCTAGACTCTTTGAAAGACTGTTCTATTAAGATGACTAATTTCTGTTCCTATACCTTTAAGAGGTCGTTGGGACAATTTGTACGAAGCCCAAGAGGAGGCGAGAAAAAATTTTAAGAAGCCGTAGGGACAATTTGTACGAAGCCCAAGAGGAGTCTATCTTCCCGGAGGAAGAATTATTATACGAAGCCTAAGAGGAGGCTGTGAAAACTTCTAAGAAGCTGACGGGTCCTTGTACAATGCCCAAGAGGAGGCGGGGATGCTTTTAGGAAGCCTGTGGGTCCTTGCACTAAGCCCAAGAGGAGGCTGATGAACAGTTCCAGAAGGGGTTTCACTTGGAACATTGGCCTTCTGTATATGAACTGTTGAAGGGGGAGATTTCTTAGATCTAGTTATCTAAAATTGTTGTAAAAGAAAATTCAGGGTTTAGGTTATGTTTGAAATATCCGGGAGAACGTCGGATGTAAGGAGATGAGGTTTTGTCTAGTTCTAGACGTAGTTGCCGGGGAAACTCTAAATATCTATACTAGTATTACACAGTCGATATGAGTTTGTGAAAGAAGACTTACAGTGAAACAACCCCACAATACAGTTATATACATATGAAAGCGGTAAATGAAAGCGGGTAAACACTTACTCGGTTGTAGAGCTTCCATGCTGTTTGGTTAGTTTGTTCAACAAAGAAATTGAAAATAACAGTATATTACAAAATCAAAGGAGAAAGTGCTTTTGAAAGGAAAATTGGGGCTTACAGCTCAAGGAGAGGCCCAGGGTTTTATCAGTGATCGCACTGTCGTTTTGTACAGGGACTTATACAAGTGACTGAGGCCCAAGAAAGGTTTTCTGTACAAAGGGGATAGGTCTTACACTCTCTCAAGAGGCCCAAAATGATTGAAAGTGAACAAAGATGGGTCTTATAGCTCAAGGAGAAGCCCAGGGTTTATTTTAAAAAGGGCGACGATCGCGCCGAGGTTTTGAAAATACAGGGGGACTTATACAATGACTGAGGCCCAAAAAGTGGTGTATTTACAAAGGGATTGAGTCTTACACTCTATTAGAGGCCCAAAATGATTGGAAGAAGTTTGATGAGGGTTGAATTAATCAAAACCCTAATTTGTTTCTAAAATGTATTTTAATTGAATAAAAAATTCAATTAAAATGATCAAAATTGTTTAACATGTGGAAAACAAATTGTGATCTTGGATTAATGTTTCAAAAATCATGTTTTGACCTACAAAATGATTAGAAATCATTAAAATTTGGAAAATCAAGAAGGAAAAAATATTTTAAATGTCAAAAACAATTAAAATATTAATTCTTTGCAAAAATATCAATTGTATGAAATAAATAATATTTTTGGGATTTTTTGGTAAAATAAAATATTTTAACATTTTTGTGAATTATTAAAAAAGAACCAACTCAAAATCATTAAAACTCAGAGAGAAATTAATTTTTGAATCAATTAAATAAAATCACAAAATTCAAATATTTGAATTTTCAAAAAAGGCGCCAAGAAAAAGGGCAAGAACACGCGCCACCATCTGTTTCTGCAGATTTGCGTTTTCTATCCAATCTCACTGAATACTTGATTATATCATGCAATCTACATATCAATCTACTCGTTTCAACATCACGATCATGTTTATGGTCTTTAATTTCATTTATTTTAAACATGGAATAAGAAATCAAAGAGAAACATCAAGAACCCTAAAATTTGCATGAAGGTTCAGAAATTCCATACACGATTCATACAAAGCAATTGATTGAGGGTAAACACTCTATATATGATTATGAACATATGGCCAAATTATTGTGCAACAAAAATTGCATGGATTATAGAGTTAGAAGAGCTCATGCTTACCACTTGCAGCTGGTGATCATGTTTTGGGTTAGAGATGTTACAACTAGGTTCCAATGATCTGGATAGCTTCCCTAGGTTCCATGGAGTGTGCCTGGATGCTTGGAGTGGATTGATTTGAGCTGGAACTTGATTTGGCACCTCAACTGCAAATCTGTCAAAGGCTTGAGCAGTTGGCTAGTGATTTTGTGATTTTGGTGTTCCAGATGTTATGTGAGTGTTTGGATCACTTCTATATGATGTTTATGAGGTGTGTGTGTGTGTGATTGGTTTGATTGGAATAGCTCTCAAACTCAAAACCCGATGATGACTTGCCTTAGAAGGAAAAATTGGAAGTGAGAAGGTGATTTTGAGGAAAGCATCTGTTTGATGGCTTTGGTGTACTCAAACTGATGACAAATGAGCTCTATTTATAGTAGACCAAATTTGTTTTGCAAGGAATAGTGAATGGCAACTGCTGCATAGGTTTGGCCAATGTTGAGCAATGAGAACCCAAGTCTCCTCTAGCCATTGACTAGAGGTTAGGGCATAGGCTGCTGGTTCCCTTGGTCTTGGATAAGTCTTGACTGAATTCAGTTGGCAATGGCTCAGTCCATGCCACCTTGGTGTATGCATTGAATGCTCCAATCCAAAATTGGAGTCTTGTCCCTTTTTTAGGCAATTCTAGGTTTGGCATGCTATTTTTGGTTCCAAAGACTTGGGAGGCTTGGGATCAGAGTTGGTTCCTCCTTGGTCCCCCCTTGAGGTGTTCAGATGGATAGAGTTGCTTTCCCTTTGCAAAATTTGGGCAAATCGAGCAAAACTCCAAAATCTGCCTTGCTTTGGCAATTTTCAGCAAGGCATATTGCCATTGTCATATCTCATGGCCCAAGTGGAATTTGATGGAATTCTTGGCCATTCTGGAAAGCCCTCATATGATACAATAACTGTTTGATCATAACTATTTTTGATACTTTTTGGATCCAAGTGAAAAATTCCCCTACATTTGGAAAAAAGTGAAGGCAGATTCTGACTTAGTGAAAATTTCACTAAGTGTTGGAAAAAGTGGCATTTCATGTTTTCAGCCACTTTGATCATTCCATAACTTAAAATCCATAATGAATTGGAATGAGGTGTAGTTGAAGCTTTTGTAGAGGGTAATGAGAGCTACAAATCCAGCTTTGGATGGGGGAAAATGGCCTTGTGGTTTAGGAGTTATAATCCTCCAAAGTTGGTACCTTAGCCACTTTGTTCCATAACTTAGAAAAATTTCTAAGTTTTTTATGGTTATCCCTTTTACAAGTTATCCAAATTTTCTGGATTTTTCTTGATGAATGTTGATTCTAATCACACATTAACATCATTTTAGGGTTAAAAAACCATAATTGTGAAAAATCTCAAAAAGTCAAAGTTTGACTTTTGTGCACAGTTGACTTTTTGTCAGATGAATTCCAAACTGTGCGATCCTCTATGAAATCAAGTCCTTGACCTAAATCAAACTTGATGGATTGATTTCATAGGTGTTATAGGGTGTATTGAATCATATCTTAGGGTTTGGGAGCATATCCTGGTCAAAAGTCAAAGATACAGTTGACTTTTCTCGCGAAACCCTGACTGTGGTTCAGATGAAATTAAAACTTGTTGCTCAAGCTTCTTGGATCAATCCATTGTTGCAAATGGATCAATGTGGTGTGTTAGGGACCCTCAAATCATCTCTTGAGGTCTTGGCTCATGATTTGTCCCAAAAGTCAACTTAGGGGTGAATTAGGTCAAGAAGCCCTAATTCCTGATTTATTTTTGCATCCCCTGAGGTTAAATTGACTTGATGATTGGGTCTATGATGTCCCTTGGAGCATCATAGGTTATGCTTTGAAGCATTGTCTCATGCCCAGAGGAAAATTTCCATCTGGAGGCCCTGGTCGACCAAAACCCTAATTTGGTGACACTGGCGATCTTGAGGCTTGATCCACTCAGAATGTTGCAGCCTTGTGCTTAATCCTTGAGGTGGGAATCCTATTGATCCATTGTGGATGTTTGAGAGGTTTAGACAAGTTGAAGATCATGTCATTCCTTGATTGATCCTTTGTCTAAGAGCTCTGAGAGGGCCTGAAACCCTAAGTCTGATTGTAGTGGATGCTCACCCATCTTTGGGGAGACTACTGAGGTATGATGGTCCATCCATATTGTGATGATGGTTTGCACAATGATGGGGAATCTTAGTGGTCAAAATTTGGGGTATGACAGATGCCCCTATTTAATCTTCTTGGACCCGAAGGTGTGAATGGCGAAGGTATTCGGGCATTCGGGGTGCAAGAGGATTAAATATCGGAGTACCCAAAATTTTGATGGTGATTAAGAATGGCAGTTCAGGCATCCTTCTTCTTTTGCTAAGAAACGATGCTTAGAAAAGGTAAACTTCCCCTCAATCCTGGTTTCCTACCAAGGAACTGGTCTCAGTTATTGAAATAAACTTCCTCTCGATCCTGGTTTCCTACCAAGGAACTGGTCTTAGTTTCTGATATAAACTTCCCCTCGATCCTGGTTTCCTACCAAGGAACTGGTCTTAGTTTCTAATATAAACCTCCCCTCGATCCTGGTTTCCTACCAAGGATTTTGTATTGGTTTCTTTTGTCAATAAACTTTATTGGCAAGGGACGCTATTTGTAGCGGTTCTCCTCAAACTTCTCGCCGAATTTTCCTGGGGAGATGTCATTTGATGGAAAAAGTTTTGATGTCAGACTTGCTGGGGAACCCATCTGTCTGAATTGTAGAGGTGTACAAACTTCTTTGTTTGGAGACGCCATTTGTCGACTCTACTGGGGAAAATGAGTCTCTTTGAGAGACTATTTCTTGCTTGGGGTATTTCATCATACTTTTCTCGGAGATCTTCTCGGAGAAATGCCATATGACGTGATCCAATTTTGAGGTGCTGATGACTTTTTCATCAGCGTATTTTTGGGGAAAAACGGTTGCATTGCCGAATCTCTGATTAAAAGGTTTTCTCTGGTTTTTCAGAGATTCAAGTTATCAAAGTGATCAAGGGCCAATTCTAATCTAGAAATAAACTGGGGGAGAGATCGTTCAGACGCAATATTTCCTGACGAGGAAAGAACTGACAACTCGATTGAGAGGACTGTTATCACTAGGGGATAAGACCGACCAGAGTGATAGTGATGCAATATGAATTTGAATGTAAATCAACAATGCATGCCGCATGTATGTATATGCTGACAAAACTGACACAACATACAGACTAGTAGATGAACACGACTGGATACTCGGCCACAGTGGGAGATAAAAAGTATCGCCAGTTCAAGATATCAATTCTTCCTTGCTTAGGAGAAGTAGTCCCGGTGGGGGGAACAACCGTTAGTCGGGCTTAGGAGATGAGAACTCGGTCGGGGGTGTCAGATGAAGCAATGGTTTCTGACACCATTGATCCTTCATTCAGGTGCACTGGTTTAGAAGGAATACTTTGATTTTGCACTTTGAAGCTTAACCATCTTTGGAGAAATGATTGATGTTCTTCCGATGTTCAACAGTCAAAAGAATTGCCATCCTTATTTTAGAAGCAGAAAAGTTTGACAAATAAATTCATTTTTGTTTCATTTCAAGAATCGTTAATCATATTAAAATGTCGTTCTATAAAGCTAAAACAAATAAGAATTGCAAACAAAAGCACAAGGGCTCAAATTGTATTGATAGGATGGAAATCAGCCAAACGCGTGATTCCATAGAGTATTTACAAAGTTTAGAAAATGGTAATTTAAGGGAAAAGGGCTACATTGAAACATAACGACCGCTATCCTTCTACCAACTTTGAATTATGGGCATCCTGAGCTTCCGTCGAAGATGATCGTGACTGGAGTTTTCTGATGGATGGTGTAACTGCTGCCGAGGGACTTGCCCCTTTGTCAAACGTAGTTACTTGCCATTATCCCTAATTTTTTCCTGGATTGTACTGTGATATTTCTAATCCACCGGGATGATTTTTGATCATGTCTCTAATTTTTGCCTGGACCGCCCTTTCAGGTTTTCAATCCACCGAGACGTTTTTTTTATTTTATTTAGGCGAAGTATTTCTTGACTACGTCAACATTTGTGGGGTAGGCAAATTCCTCTCCATCCATGGTTGTGAGTCTCAAGGCGCCGCCTGAGAAATATTTCTTGACCATATAGGGGCAGTCATAATTCGGAGTCCACTTGCCCTGAGAATCAGTGAAAAATGATTGTATCTTCTTGAGCACGAGGTCTCCTTTCCTGAAGACGCGAGGTCGGACCTTCTTGTCGAACGCCTTCTTCATTCTTTACTGATACAACTGACTGTGGCATAGTGCCGTGTTTCTCTTCTCTTCGATCAGATTTAGTTCGTCGTGTCGACTTTGACACCATTTAGCTTCTGTTAGCTTAGCTTCCATCAATACCCGGATTGATGGGATCTCTACTTCGATGGGGAGCACTGCTTCCATGCCATATACTAAAGAGAAAGGGGTTGCCCCTGTTGAAGTGCGGACATATGTACGATAACCGTGAAGAGAAAAGGGCAGCATTTTGTGCCAGTCTTTGTAGGTTACAACCATCCTTTGAACGATCTTCTTGATGTTCTTGTTAGCCGCTTCTACCGCTCCGTTCATCTTGGGTCGGTAGGGAGATGAGTTATGGTGTTCGATCTTGAACTCTGTGCACAACTCTTTCATTATCTTATTGTTCAAGTTAGATCCATTATCTGTAATGATCTGGCTCGGAACACCATAAGGGCAGATGATATTGTTTTTGATAAATCGGATTACCACTTGTCGGGTTACATTAGCGTATGACGCTGCTTTGACCCACTTGGTGAAGTAATCAGTGGCTACCAGGATGAACCGATGTCTGTTCGAAGCCTTGGGTTCAATCACACCGATCATGTCGATTCCCCAAATGGAAAAAGGCCATGGGGAAGAAAGAACATTGAGATGTGTAGGCGGTACATGGATTTTGTCTGAGTATATCTGACACTTGTGACACTCCTTATGTACTTGTAGCAGTCAGATTCCATTGTCAACCAATAGTACCCTGCTCTTAGAATTTTTCTCGCCATTGTATGTCCGTTGGCATGAGTGCCAAAGGACCCTTCGTGAATTTCTTTTATCAGCATGTTTGCTTCTGGTCTGTCTACGCATCGGAGCAAGACCATGTCAAAATTCCTCTTATAGAGTGCATCATCGCTCAGGAAGAAACTGCTTTCTAGCCTTCTGAGGGTTTTTCTGTCTTTCTTGGATGCCCTAGGTGGGTACTCTTGTTTTTGAAGGAAGCATTTGATATGGTGATACCAAGGTTTGTCGTCTATGACTGCTTCAACCGTGAAGATGTAAGCGGGCCATTCAAGGCGCATTATGTCGATCTTAGGTAAGTCATTCCATTGATCTACACCGATCATGGAAGAGAGAGTGGCTAAGGCATCAGCCATGTGATTTTCCTCACGAGGGATATGATGAAACTCGACTCTGTTGAAGAAGGGTAACACCCTTCTTGCGTAATCTTTGTAAGGAATTAATCCTGATTGGTATGTGTTCCAATCTCCTTTGATCTGATTGATAACCAAAGCTGAGTCGCCATATACATCCAAGTTCTTAATCCTTAAGTCGATCGCTTCTTCGAGACCTATAATACAAGCTTCGTATTCGGCCTCGTTGTTTGTGCACTTGAATGTAAGTCTGGCGGTGAAAGGAATGTGGGTACCCTGAGGTGTTATGATAATTGCCCCAATTTCGTTTCTGTAATGATTGACAGCTCCGTCAAAAATAAGTCCCCATTGGGAATTTGGTTCTGGCCCTTCACTGGGTAGCGGTTCATCACAGTCTATCATTTTTAGATACATGACATCTTCGTCTGGGAAGTCAAATTCGACTGATTCCTGATCGTCAATCGGTTGATGAGCCAAATGATCGGCTAAAACACTTCCTTTAACGGATTTTTGAGCGTGGTACTCTATGTCATATTCTGATAACAACATCTGCCAACGGGCAATCCTTCCCGTGAGAGCAGGCTTTTCAAAGACATACTTGATTGGATCCATTTCAGAGATCAACCAAGTAGTGTGACGAATCATATACTGGCGAAGACGTTTGGCTGCCCAAGCCAGAGCACAACAAGTTTTCTCAAGCATAGTGTACCGAGTCTCACAGTCGGTGAATTTCTTGCTCAAATAGTAGATGGTAGACTCTTTTCTTTTTGTTTCGTCTTGTTGGCCAAGTACACAACCCATTGAGTCTTCCAAGACTGTTAAATATATGATTAGTGGTCTTTCTCCCACTAGAGGTGATAGAATCGGCGGGTTCGACATGTATTCCTTGATACTGTCGAAAGCGGTTTGGCAGTCTTTTGTCCAAACACAATCCTGATTCTTTTTGAGTAATTTGAAAATGGGCGCACATGTCGCGGTCATGAGGAATATGAATCTGGAGATGTAGTTCAAACGTCCCAGGAATCCTCTGACTTGTTTTTTCAGTTTTCGGATAAGGTATTTCTTGAATGGCCTTGACCTTGTCAGGATCAACCTCAATTCCTTTCTGGCTGACGATGAATCCTAAGAGTTTCCCTGAACGGACACCGAACATGCACTTATTGGGATTCAAGCGGAGTTTGTACTTTCTCAACCGCTCGAATAGTTTTGACAGGTGGGTCACATGCTCCTCTTCTGTTTTAGATTTTGCAATCATGTCATCGACATACACTTCGATTTCTTTGTGTATCATGTCATGAAACAGAGTAGTCATGGGCCTTTGATAGGTTGCCCCGGCGTTCTTCAAACCGAATGGCATTACCTTGTAACAAAAAGTACCCCATGGGGTAATGAACAAAGTTTTATCCATGTCTTTCGGCGCCATTTTGATCTGATTATAGCCCGAGAACCCATCCATGAAGGAGAAAACTTTGAACTTTGCTGTATTGTCTACCAGCATGTCAATGATTGGTAAAGGAAATTCGTCCTTTGGACTAGCCTTGTTTAGATCTCTGTAATCGACACACATTCTAACTTTTCCGTCCTTTTTCGGAACTGGTACTATGTTGGCTAACCATTGAGGATATTCTGACGTAGCGAGGAAACCCGTGTCAATCTGTTTCTGTACCTCCTCTTTGATTTTGACAGCCATGTCCGGATGAGTCCGTCTCAACCTTTGTTTTACCGGCGGACATTCTGATCTCAACGGTAGATGATGTTCCACGATGCTGGTATCCAACCCTGGCATATCCTGATAGGACCAAGCGAATACATCGGGAAACTCTTTGAGACGTTTCGTCAAACTTTCTTTGACAGTTGGACTGAGCAGTGCCCCAATCTCGACTTCTTTTCTCTCTTCTTCTGAGCCCAAGTTGACTGTTTCCAGCAACTCTTTGTGAGGCTCGATGGACCTTTCCTCTTGTCTGAGTAGTCGGGAGATCTCTTCTGGAATTTCGCCGTTATTTTCTTCATCAGCCTCAAATACCGGGAACTCAAAGTTGGGAGAAGGCATCGGATCGTATGTTTCAACGGGGTTTAAAATAAGCAATCTGCATGACGTGATGATTTGTGTTTAGAAGAGATAGAGGGAAAATGCAAAAGTGTGTGCAATGTATTTTTCTTTGACTGCTTGTTTTTATTATTGAGTTGTTTTTTAGGATTACCATTTTCTGAGAAAAGCGAAAAGAGAAAACAACAATTAATGCGGAAATTACAGAACGACGTTATTTTATTAATGAACAAGTCGATTCTTGAAACTACAGCCCTATAAAACAAAACTCGATCGCTTTGGACAAAACGAAGAGGGAAATTTACAGAAAGTGAGCCCTATCAAAACATCCGTTTCACCTGGGCAGGGTGAAAGGTTAATGACGACAATTACTTTGACCTATGAACAATCTTCGGAACATCGACAGCAACCCATTGGCGGCGAACTCCTCGGTGAACCACAAAGTCTGGTACCTTCCTTGATTTGTCTTCAGAAATGACGCTGATTTCTGGCGGAGCAGGATCATTGGAATCTGTCTCCCAGGCAGAGTTGTCGTAGGAGGATTCCTCTGTTGTATCTTGCGTAGTATTTGTACTCTCAGCTGTATCTCCCCATCCAGTTGGCTGGATGTCTTCGGGCCTGATACGAGAGCTTTCGGGAGTGGTGTACTTGACCATGAAGTCAAAATTTCCACTTGGTTGTCCCAGGGTGTCCCACACTTCTTTGGAACTGGAGGAGTCATCTTTTTCGAAAACGTTGACCTCGGGAAAAGCGTAGTGGATGAATTCTAGTCCGGCAAGCTTTGCCAATTCGTCATAGTACTGGATAAGTTCGGAATGACCTGAGTGTTGATCCCATGACATGGCGAGGACGCAGGTATTCTGTTCAATGATGCTCAGCTGATTTTCATTGTTCGGCTTATTTTCTTGCTCCAAGTCTCCGGGGTACGGCTTCCAGATAGGCAGGCCATCCATTGGGCCATAATAGTCGTGGTCAAAGTTGTATTTCATCGGAGTGTCTTCCTCTAATGAATTTGGCGGAGCACGGCATCCTTCAGGATCACAGTCTCCATATATCATTTTGACATCTGACCTCGGTATAAACCTCGGACTCTGTGCGGGATAGCAAAAGGGAGTCTGCGTTTTGCCCTGAGACGTATAACCATCCTCGTTGAGATATGACTTCCATTCTTCCTCCGTATCGGAGGAATCATCATTATTGATGGTATGCACTTCTTGAGTCACTGGTTGAAGGAAGCCTCCACTGTGGAAGAAGTTCCGAATGGGATGAAAACTTTTATTGTTCGCAGCTATCTGGGTGCAGGTTGCAGAAAAACTAAGAGCCTTCTTTGTTTTGTTATCAGTGGGAATGACAAGCTGTCCCCATCCTTTTGCATTGTTATTTTTGATCACTTTGAGAGCATCTCTGTATAAGGAAATCGAGGTTCCTTTCTCTGATTGATTCTCATTGCTCACCGACAGTGCTTGGAACTGAGTCCCAACAACCTCCTCGGGTTCTACACAAGTAGATAATGACAAGTTGATCACTAGCAAGGCTTGTTCTCCACAGACTGTGACAAGTTGGCCGTTCTGGACGAACTTCAGCTTTTGGTGGAGGGTCGAAGTGACCGCCCCAGCCTGATGTATCCAAGGTCTTCCTAATAAACAACTGTATGTTGCCCGGATGTCCATGACCTGGAAAGTGACTTGGAAAATGTTAGGACCAATAGTTATGGGAAGGTCGACTTCACCGATAACCATTTTTCTGGATCCGTCAAATGCTTTGAGGACGACCTCGCTGGTTCTCATCGGAGGTCCTTTGAATGATAATTGCATCAAAGTGGACTTCGGCATAACATTCAGGGCTGACCCTGTGTCTACCAGTACGCTGGCTAAAGCATCGTCCTGGCAGTTGACCGTAATGTTGAGCGCCATGTTATGACGACGACTTTCTTCAGGTAATTCCTCATCACTAAATCCCAAGTTATTGTAGGAAGTGATGTTAGAGACAATGTTATCGAACTGTCTGATTGTTACATCCTGTTCTATAAAGGCTTGCTCCAAGACTTTTTTGTAAGGCCTCCCTGTGCGCTTCTGAACTAAGTAACAGTGATAATACCGAGATCTTTGAAGGAGTTTGTAACAGCTGATCAACAATGTTGTATTCACTCCTTTGGATGAGCTTCAGTATCTCATCATCATTTTTTGAAAGGTCGGGATTACTGGATTGATCGACTGGTGGATTGGGAGCTTCTGTCTGAGGTTCCTTTTCTTTGCTGGGTTCTCCAACTCCTCGGTTGAAGATTCGACCGCTCCGTGTTACTCGACTGATGTCTGCAATATTCACGACGGAGGGTAACGAAATTTCCTTTCCGTTCTCAATTGTTGTTGCACCGTATTTGTAAGGGATAACCTTAGTTGATTCATACGGTAGTGGTCCCGGTAGATAGATGACTATGGGAGCCTTCTGATTTTTCTGACCATCGTAAGTAATTTCGATCCGTTCCTAGTTGGGAACTCTTGATTCGTCAAGTAGAGGGATAATGGTACAAACATCCCTAGTCCTTTGATGATCAGAGATTACAACGACGTCCTCGATTTGATCAGCGAGATAGTTGATTGATCCAGAACTTGACCATGGTTGAATCTCTTTGCGGTCTAACTGACTTTGAAGGGCTGCTCGCACGAGGTAGCATCCTTGATTATCCACTGAGCAAACTCCACACCACTCATAGTTATGTAGTGGCACCTGGCCACATCCGCTTTGAATACAGTGTAACCTTACTAGATCTGTTTCCATCGACCGAACATCCTGACTTTGATATCTAGTAGGATTCCCGTCAACCACACTGATTTGTTGCGTGTCTTTGTTAGTTCCTGGATTGGCTGGAATTTTGGTAAAACAAAGTATGTTCAATGTTGATGTCAAGGTGCTGATGTTGCAACATTGAAGTCTTAACACTGGGCTGTGTTAAGTAATTTATAGCTGAAGTTGGATGTCTGATGTCACATAGGTGATGTTGTGACATCAGGTCTGCAGAATTAACAACAGCAGGCTGTGATGTTGTTAGGGTTGCGTATTAGCTGGAATTGTGGAGAGCAAGCTGTCTCATTGGATGCGAATATCTTGGGATAGATATTTTCTGCTGCATAGGAGATCTGTTGCAGATTTGTAGGAGATTTAAAAGGTTGAAGATTTAAAAAGATTTTAGGAGAAAATCTATTTTAAATATTCAGTTTTAAATAACAAATCTGGGAGATATTGTAGCAAGTCCAAGACCAATTCAAAGAGCTATATAAAGCGCACAAGACCAAAGGAAAAAGTGACAGAAAACATTCAAAAGATCAGGAGCTGGAGGCTTAGTGTCTAGAGTTTGTTTAGAGTGCTTGTATTTACACTATTCTAGGGTTTGAATAGGTGTTGTGTTTCTGTCCTCTCTAGAAGCTGTGAAGCAATAGAGAGTGGTTGCTTGATCAAAGCTAGGAAGCAAGATCAAGGGTACTCAAAGTGGTTTCTTTGAGAGTTTGTAAGGGATTGAGTGGTGTTCTCATACCTAGGTGGTTTCTTAGGTAGGAAGTCATTAGTAAAGTATAAGTTTAGGAGATTGTCAACGGGTTGTTGAGTCTGTAAATTATATATACAAGTAGTGAATTCCATCCCTGGCTTGGTAGCCCCTAGGGTAGGTTGGTTGTAACCGAACTGGGTCAACAATTCCTTGTGTTGCTTTGTTACTGTTATTGCTGTCCATTGTGCAGAGTGTGTTGTTGTGACATCGCACCTTAACATCACACGTCTGATACCAGAATTTCAATTGGTATCAGAGCAGGCATCCTGTCTGTCTCTGGGTGAGATCTAGGGAAATTGCTTTCTGGTGTAAAGATGGACAAAGAAGTTGGAGGATTCGTCAACAGATCCCCTATTTTGGATGGATCTAATTATGATTATTGGAAGCCAAGGATGACCACCTTCTTAAAATCCTTGGACAGCAGGGCTTGGAAGGCTGTTATTAAAGAATGGAAATCACCTGTCACGTGTGAGAAAGATGATGCCGGCAAAGATAAAGAAGGCACCTCTAAGCCTAAGCTTGAAGAAGAGTGGACCAAGGAGGAAGATGAGCTTGCCCTTGGAAATTCCAAAGCTCTAAATGCCATCTTCAATGGAGTGGATAAGAATATCTTCAGGTTAATCAATACCTGTGAAGTTGCTAAGGAAGCGTGGGATATTTTGCAGGCTACACATGAAGGAACATCTAGAGTCAAGATGTCAAGACTTCAGATTTTAACATCAAAATTTGAAAGCCTGAAGATGAAGGAAGATGTGACTATTCATGATTTCCGCATGAGTGTTCTCGAGCTGGCCAATGCATCTAGTGCTCTTGGAGAGAAAATGTCTGAAGAAAAGCTTGTAAGGAAGATTCTTAGGTCCCTTCCTAAGAGGTACAAGATGAAGGTGACTGCTATTGAAGAAGCTCAAGACATCAGCAAGATGAGAGTAGATGAGCTCATTGGATCTCTTCAGACTTTTGAACTTGGTTTAAATGAAGAAGAACCAGAAAAGAAGCCCAAGGGTATTGCTTTGGTCTCCACTCCTGCAGAAGATAAGGTAGTCAAAGATTCTCAGGAAGATTTGTCACAAGCCATTGCAATGTTGGGAAGGCAGTTCAATAAAAGTGTTAAAAAGATGGAACAATAACTACAAGCCTAGTGTCAAGAACAGCTCTTCTGACATCAGCAAGCCAAAAGAGAAAGATGAAGAGAAGACTGCCCAGGATAGAGGTGTTCAGTGCTTTGAATGTGAAGGGTATGGACATGTCAAGAAAGAATGTACCACATTCTTGAAGAAGCAAAAGAAAGGCATGTCAGTTTCCTGGTCTGAATCTGATAGTGAAAGTGATGGTGAGTCAGCAAGGCATGCTAGAGCCTTAACATGAACTATTGTGTCTGATGATGATAGTGATGAAGAAATAACTTATGAGGAGCTAGCTTCTACTTATCGAGAGCCGTGTTTGAAAAGTGCTAAGATTTGTCAAGAAAATAAGTATCATAAGCAACAGATTGCTCAGCTTGAAAATCAAAAAGCTGATCGGGAAAACGAAGTTGTACTAGTTAAGTCCCAACTGGATCAGATGATAAAATTCGTTAGGATGATGAACAATGGTACTGCTGATCTTGATAAGATTCTTCAGTTAGAGAAAGCTGCTGGAGATAAATCAGGCATAGGATATGTGGCCAGCACTTCAGGAACAAAAAGGGAGATGTCTCAACCTTTGTCTCAACATCAACCTACGAAATAGGGCCCTACCCCAAAGAAGGTTGTTCAGCCCCAGAATGCTGAGAAGAAGAATGGTCCTCATCAGAGGAAGATCCAGCCTCAAGGAGCTAGTCAGTATATGCCTCCACAATATCACTAGAGTATGCAAGCTGCCAGGTTCAAGCAGAACATGTCTCATCAGAGGTTTCAACATCAGGAAAACTGGTATGGTTATGCATACAACAATGCCGTGCCTTATTACTATGGAAGAAGGAAGCCTCATCACCATAGAAGACAGCCTAAGAGACAGCATCATCAGTACAGGAGAAGACAATTCAACTATGGAATAAGGAGACAACATTATGGGTGGCAGCCACATCATTATCAAAGTGGGAGAAGAATTAACCACTTTAGAAACGACAGAGTCAGATGCTTCTATTGTGGCAGGATTGGTCATATGCAGTCCTCGTGCTTCAAGCTTCACAGATATCCTAATTCTGCCCCTCAACAGCAAGAGGTAAGGCCTAAGGTGATGAAGCAATCGATACCTAAAGTTACCAGCTTGATAGCTCACACTTCCTTGAGGGTTTCTACCAAAGATGACTGGTATTTTGACAGTGGGTGTTCAAGACACATGACTGGAGTAAAGAATCTGCTTGTTGATGTGAAACCTCAGTCTTCTGGCTATGTTACATTTGGTGATGGGATCAAAGGAGAGATAAAGGGGATTGGAAAACTAAACTGTGCTAGTACTCCCAAGCTGGAGAATGTTCTTCTTGTTAAAGGACTAACAGCTAATTTGATTAGTATTAGTCAAATTTGTGATCAAGGATTCAAAGTAGACTTCACAAAGTCCGAATGTATGGTGAAAGATGACAAAGGAGAAGTCATTATGAAGGGAGCCAGATCTAAGGACAATTGTTATCTTTGGGTGCCGTAAAATTCAAATTCCTCCACGTGTGTGCTTGCTAAAGAAGATGATGTCAAAATCTGGCATCAGAAGTTGGGACATCTTCACCTAAAGGGAATGAAGAGAATTATCTCCTCAGAAGCAGTCAGAGGGATTCCCAAACTTAGTATTGAGGAAGGAAAGGTGTGTGGAGACTGTCAAAAAGGAAAGCAGACAAAGATGTCTCATCCGAAGCTTCAACATGACACCACCTCCAAGGTATTGGAACTCCTTCATATGGATTTGATGGGACCTATGCAGGTTGAAAGTCTGGGTGGAAAGAAATATGCTTATGTAGTTGTGGATGACTACTCAAGATACACCTGGGTGAATTTCATCAAAGACAAATTTGAGGTGTTTGATGTCTTTAAAGAGCTCTGTCAAAAACTCCAAAGAGAAAAAGAGAGTAAGGTCATCAGAATAAGAAGTGATCATGGAAGAGAGTTTGAGAATAGCAAGTTGAAGAATTTTGCTCGTCTGAAGGTATAAGTCATGAGTTTTCATCGTCTATCACCCCTCAGCAAAATGGAGTTGTTGAGAGGAAGAACAGAACTATACAAGAGTCGGCTAGAGCAATGATTCATGCAAAGAAACTACCTTATCACTTCTAGGCTGAAGCCATGAACACTGCCTGCTACATTCACAACAGAGTTGCCCTAAGAAGAGGCACTTCATCCACTCTATATGAACTATGGAAGGGAAGAAAACCTAATGTCAAGTACTTCCATGTGTTTGGTAGTAGATGTTACATCCTGGCAGATAGAGAGCAGAGAAGGAAATTAGATTCCAAAAGTGATGAAGGGATATTTTTGGGGTACTCCATAAATAACAGAGCATATCGGGTCTTCAACTCCAGGACCAAAGTAATGATGGAGTCAATCAATGTTGTGATTGATGATGAAGATAAGCATGAAGTTGAGGATGTCATAGAAGATGTTGGAACATCAGCTGATGAGGTAGCTGTTGAAGTTGAAGAAAGAAATCCATCCCCAGGCGCTGCTGATACTGAGCCTGAGCAACCTCAGAAGGATCCTTCTATCAGAATTCAGAAGGATCATCTTAAGGAGATAATTATAGGTGATCCAAATTCTGGAGAAAGAACTAGGTCCAGAGAAATCATAGCTAGCTCGTGCTTCGTATCCAAAATTGAGCCAAAAAATGTCAAGGAAGCTCTGACAGATGAGTTTTGGATAAATGCTATGCAAGAAGAACTGGAGCAGTTCAGAAGAAATGAAGTCTGGGATCTTGTGCCAAGACCAGAAGGGGTGAATGTTATTGGAACAAAGTGGATCTACAAAAACAAGTCAGACGAGCTTGGAGTGGTTACAAGAAACAAAGCGAGACTTGTTGCACAAGGTTATACTCAAGTTGAGGGAGTTGACTTTGATGAGACGTTTTCTCCAGTGGCAAGATTAGAATCCATCAGACTACTCTTGGGTATGGCTTGTGACCTAAGATTCAAGCTATTCCAAATGGATGTGAAGAGTGCTTTTCTAAATGGCTATCTGAATGAAGAAGTCTATGTAGATCAACCTAAAGGATTCACTGATCCAAACTTCCCCAATCATGTGTTCAAACTGAGGAAAGCACTGTATGGCTTAAAACAAGCTCCAAGGGCCTGGTATGAGAGGTTGACAGAATTCTTAGTAGCAAATGGGTATAGAAAAGAAGGCATTGACAAAACTTTGTTTGTCAAGGAAGAAGGCGGAAAATTAATGGTAGCCCAAATTTATGTGGATGACATTGTATTTGGGGGGATGTCAGATGCGATGGTAAAACAGTTTGTTCAACAAATGCAATCAGAATTTGAAATGAGTCTGGTTGGAGAACTTAGCTACTTCCTTGGATTACAAGTCAGACAAATGGAGGATTCTATCTTTATCTCTCAAAGCAAATATGCTAAGAGCATAGTAAATAAATTTGGCCTGGATAAAGCCAATCACAAAAGGACACCTGCTCCCACCCATTTGAAGCTATCCAAGGATGAGAATGGAGTGAGTGTGGATCACAACTTGTACAGAAGTATGATTGGGAGTTTACTGTATCTCACAGCAAGCAGACCTGATATTTCCTTTGCTGTTGGAGTGTGTGCTAGATATCAATCTGATCCTAAGGTGAGTCACTTGAATCAAGTGAAGAGGATTCTGAAATATGTGAATGGCACAAGTGACTATGGGATGCTATATAGCCATGATTCTGGGACTGATTTAAAAGGATACTGTGATGCTAATTGGGCTGGAAGTGCAGATGATAGAAAAAGCACTTCAGGAGGGTGTTTCTTTCTAGGGAACAATCTGATTTCCTGGTTCAGTAAGAAGCAGAATTCTGTATCTCTCTCAACTGCTGAAGTAGAGTATATAGCAGCAGGAAGTAGTTGCTCTCAGTTGGTCTGGATGAAGCAGATGTTGAGTGAATACAATGTTAAACAAGATGTTATGACACTATACTGCGATAATCTGAGTGCAATTAATATATCTAAAAATCCTATACAGCATAGTAGGACAAAGCACATAGACATAAGGCATCACTTCATAAGGGATCTGGTTGAAGAAAAAATTGTTACCTTGGAGCATGTAGCCACAGGGAACCAGCTGGCTGACATATTCACTAAACCCTTAGATGCAAACCAATTTGAAAGGTTAAGAAGCAAATTGGGAATCTGCATTTATGAAGACTAAATCTGCTAGAGGGGTTGTGGGCAGTTGGAGTGTTTCTGAAAATGTGTAGTCAACTGCCAGGTGAAGATTGTCAAATTGTGGCTAAAAAGGGAGAGAAAATAGCCAAGATAGTCTAGAGTATCAAAGAGTGTTACTGCAAAATGATTGTGATGCAGATATTAAGGGGGAGATAAATTTGAAGAGTGCAGCCAAGCAGATAAATTTGAAGAGTGCAGCCAAGCAGACATCAAGAAGGAGAAGTGTTGCACATTGTGAGCTACTGAACAGCTGTGATGCTGGTTCATATTTTAGAGGGGGAGCATCAATTGGCTGTTGTCAATAATGAAGATGGTGCTGCAGCAGATCAAGTGATGAAGACTAAGAGTATTGTCAAACTGCTGCTGATGGAGTTTCAAAATTTTGAAGTTTTTCCGCTGCTGATGTCTCTGAAGATGCAGAGTGCAGAGATTGTTTTAGCCAAAATTAGCCAAAGGGGGAGATTGTTAGTTCCTGGATTGGCTGAAATTTTGGTAAAACAAAGTATGTTCAATGTTGATGTCAAGGTGCTGATGTTGCAACATTGAAGTCTTAACACTGGGCTGTGTTAAGTAATTTATAGCTGAAGTTGGATGTATGATGTCACATAGGTGATGTTGTGACATCAGGTCTGCAGAATTAACAACAGCAGGCTGTGATGTTGTTAGGGTTGCGTATTAGCTGAAATTGTGGAGAGCAAGCTGTCTCATTGGATGCGAATATCTTAGGATAAATATTTGCTGATGCATTGGAGATCTGTTGCAGATTTGTAGGAGATTTAAAAGGTTGAAGATTTAAAAATATTTTAGGAGAAAATCTATTTTAATTATTCAGTTTTAAATAACAAATCTGGGAGATATTGTAGCAAGTCCAAGACCAATTCAAGGAGCTATATAAAGCGCACAAGACCAAAGGAAAAAGTGACAGAAAACATTCAGAAGATCAGGAGCTGGAGGCTTAGTGTCTAGAGTTTGTTTAGAGTGCTTGTATTTACACTATTCTAGGGTTTGAATAGGTGTTGTGTTTCTGTCCTCTCTAGAAGCTGTGAAGCAATAGAGAGTGGTTGCTTGATTGAAGCTAGGAAGCAAGATCAAGGGTACTCAAAGTGGTTTCTTTGAGAGTTTGTAAGGGATTGAGTGGTGTTCTCATACCTAGGTGGTTTCTTAGGTAGGAAGTCATTAGTAGAGTATAAGTTTAGGAGATTGTCAATGGGTTGTTGAGTCTGTAAATTATATCTACAAGTAGTGAATTCCATCCCTGGCTTGGTAGCCCCCAGAGTAGGTTGGTTGTAACCGAACTGGGTCAACAATTCCTTGTGTTGCTTTGTTACTGTTAGTGTTGTCCATTGTGTAGAGTGTGTTGTTGTGACATCGCACCTTAACATCACACGTCTGATACCAGAATTTCAGTCTTCATCTATATAGATTGGAAGCCACCAGTGGTTCAACAAGTGCTGAAGTGTTTCCTGGACAAGGGCACAACCCTGATCGTCTTCGCAACCCGCTTTATAGCCCTGATAATCATATGATACCAAGAACCCGAGTCGGACCTGTTTAGCATGTAACTCCACCAAGCTGGTATTCATCAAGCGAATATCGAAGATTTGAATCATGTTGATTTGATAGTGATTCCTATCATGATAGTCTTGAATCCATCCAAGATACATCTGACGCTGGAGGGCGTCTTGTACAAAAGAGCATCCCTGTTTGTTTACCAGGCAAGTCAGGCAGGAATTATAATCATGACGCGGCAGATTATGATACTGGCTTTGCCTTGAGTGCATTGCCACTAGGTTGACATTCATCGCACGGATATCTTGGTTTTGAATGATGTTGGAATTCGTATAAACCATGTTAATTCCATGAACTCGGTGCTCTTGGATCCATCCGAGATCCATCTGTTCTTGTAGAGCTGATTGCACCACAGAACATCCTTGATTGCTTTTAGAGCAAATATCACACTGGTGATAATTATGAGGTGGCACATGGCCATATCCACTCTGTCTACAATGCATCTTGACCAAGTTGGCCCTTAATAAGAGTACATCATGAATTTGATAGGTGTTGTTAGACTCTCCCTCTATTAAATTGACTGTAGCCTTCTCGTGTTGCGGCAGCGGGTTCGTGAGAACATTCGAATTCATATCTTTGAAACATAAGACCCCGCTCCTAACAAGCTTTTGCACGTCGGATTTGAAACTGAGACAGTGTTCTATGTTATGCTCTGGTCCTCCTTGATGGGAAGGGCAAGTCTGATCCACCTTAAACCAAAAAGGCAGATTTTTCGGTACTGTAAGAGGAGACTTAGTCTGGACATGCCCCTTGGCCAGTAGTAACGGAAATAGTTCTGTGTACGATACGGGTATAAGATCAAATCCTGGTGGCCGCTGTAACACCCCAAAATTTGCCCTCTTACTTTTAGCTAACTAGCTTATGTTTCTTTTCATTCCTTGCATTTGTATTGTGCATAGCATTGTTTCTTAGCATGGTATCAAGGTACTTGGTCCATATTCTCAAGTCTCAAGCATCAAGGTGTCTCATGGGGTCCATCATATCTTCATAAGGTCAAGCATGGCAAAAGATTACAAGTGAATCTTTCCCTCCTAACCAGAGGGACCAATTAGGGTTTGTGAATAAAAAGGACTTCTTGGAGGGCTTTGTGTGTTCAAGCATGGTGTCATGAAGTCTTTATGCTTTCATGTGTCCATAGATGAGGGTTTGGTTAATGGTTTATGGTGAAGAATGTTCAGTGGATCAGTTGCTTGTGACCCAAGAAAAGTCAACTGTAAGGGAGAAAGTCAATCATGGAATTTTGAGGTTCTCTTCAGGGTTTTCAAGGTCTTACATCCTCATATGGTCTTCAAGGGTCAAGTTTCATACCATTTATTAAGAATCAAGAGTTTGTGCAAAAGTTACTAAATTTGGAAATGACCTATAATTTGGGACTTTCCATTTTTGGAAGTTTTTACACTACATTCAACTTGACTTTTCATCATCAAAGAAGCTCCAAATGAATTTTCCTCCAACATGAAAGTTGAAGATCTTTCTCTCCCATTTCCAAAAAGTACTAGATTGTCTCCATATCATTTGTGAAACTCAAGTTATGATCAAAAGAAGGCAAGGTGTTTTTAAGGGTTTTCTCATGTACCAAATTTTACACCATTTGAATTTTGATTCAAAAAGACTTGTAATGGTTTCTATTGCTTCATGTCACATTGTACCATCAAATTACATGTCAAGAGGAGCATTTTTTACCTTTGTTTCATTCCAAACCGTGCCACATTCATGGTGTATTTATCAAGTGACCAATTTGCATAATGGATCAAATCTCATTATCCAAGCATGCACAAGGCCCAAGTTCATTTGAAAAGTGATCAGCAAGGGAAGTGTGTGTGATACATGGAGAAAAGAATGAATGTGCACGAGTAAATGGGTGGATTCATCACATCTTGCCAATTTGCAAAACCTTCCCAAACTCATTAATCAAGGAATTAACAAGACCTTAATCATAATCAGGGGAATAACCAAGTGTATATAAGCTAACTCATGCCCTCATTGCTAGGTCATGCACTCATTTTGGCTCAGAATCCATTTTTCACCCTAAACCTTCTCCTCTTCGAATCTCACTACTCACAAGAGCTTTTCACAAAATTCTTTCACATTCTGAATCATTGGGCTCCATAGAACACAAATCTACCATCATCTAAAGCTCATAACAAGGATATCATAGGGTTCGAATTTGGAAACCTCTTCTTCAAAACTCAAGATCCAGGTCAGATTCAAGCTCTAATTGCATTTATTTTGCAATTAGAGACTTCTGAGGTGTGATCTGGAGCTTACAGACGGGTTTCTAGGAGTATTTTGAGCTCTTCAAGATCTCAGGTTAGTGGTGATTTCATGCTCTTAGAACTTAATTTTTTGATGTGCATAATGATCTATGAGGTTCACTGAGTGTGCTGATGTGTTTTGTTTTGAGTTTGGACGTGTATCATGAGAGTATTTGATGATTTAAGTTTTTGGATCCAAACTTATTTCGTTCGATTCTCATTATTGTTGCATTGTTTGTGATTTTTTAATATGATATTTGAGATCCTTGTGAAATTCTGATCAGTTTGATGTACTCATGAGCCACTTCTGGAAAATTTTTGGTTGAGACTCACCGGAGAAGGTGACCGGAGCTAGGGCTCCGACACCTGGTTCATGTTCAGTCCGGCGGAGCTTTTAGAGGTGGAAGATGTAATCCCACCGTTCATTGGTTTGATCTGATGGTCCATGCGCTGCCACGTTTTATTAAATTTTGATTTTATTTTATTAATTGTGTGTTTGTTAATCCATGCTCACTACCATGTACCACAGATCTGGATCACTCTTTTGGATTAATTTTTGATTGTTTGATTTAATCTGGTGCGTTATTTTGATCTATTGGTTGGTAAGGTGCCAACGCATTAAAATTTGCATGTGCCGTCCACGTGAGTTTTATTATGTCTAGGGTATGCTTGGTGTGTGCGCGTGTACCATTATCATTGTGTGCCTCTTAATCTTGTATGTTGATCTGGGCTACTTGTGTGAAGTGTTGACTTGATGTGGAGAATGGATTTAATCCAATGGCTGACTGTTCTCTTTGGTTTTTGTTTGTTTGCGCTTTGGTTTGGGTTGGGCCTCTGCTTGCTTTTCCCACCCCCACTCTGAGCCCTTTCTCTTTTCCAACGTGACTTTATTGCTGTTTGCACCCCCTGGCTTTTATTTTCATTTTATTTCATTTTAATTTTTGCATAGTTTCATTTTTAATTTTTAAAAATAGTTTTAAGCATCCAAAAATTATAAAAAAAAATCATGGAGTATGTTTAGCATTTTATAAAATTTTTCCAAATTTTATTTTCCATTTTTATTTTATTTTGTGCATCTGAATTAATTGTTTGATTAATTTCTTTTGAATTTGTTTCAATTGTGCACACTTGATCTTGTTGATTTTTGTTCTCATCAACTATACATGATATGTATTCCATTATTTTTGCATACTTCAAAGGACACTTTGAAGTTCATAGAAAATTTTTTCTTATTTTTTTAAAATTATTTCGTATTGCATTTTGGTCCCTCTCTTTTGCATATTAAATCATGTTTCTTACTTGATCTTTGCTTAATTGTTTGAGTTGCTTAACTTGTGAATTTTTCTGAGATCTTTTAACATGTGATTGGCTTATAACTTAGGTCATTTGAGTTTTAATTTCACAATTTTTGAATGTCATTTGATATATGTTTGATTATTTGTGCTTAGGTAATTTATGCATGATTATATCTTGACATCTCTTTACACAAGTTGATTTGCCATGCCTATTTGATTGAGTTCCTTTGTGATTATTTGCATTAGCTTTTGATATGATGTTTACCCCTGGTTTAGGTCCTTTGAGACTTAATTTTGCAATTTGTGGATCATGTTTGAGTGTGCTTAAGTGTTTGAACTTTGAGCTTCCATTTGTGGATTACTTTGGTGCATGTCTTGAAGGTGTTGCTTGATGTTTGGACTTGTATGACTTGAGTTTGGTTTTGATATGATATTGATGCATATGCTACTGCCCCTTGAGTTCATTACTTGTTTTTCATTTCACTTGAGCATAGTTAAATGCATTTGGTTTGCATTGTGTGATGAATATCATTACCTTTCCTTTTGTGGACTTCTTTGGATCATATTGTTTCATGCTTTGACTTCCTTTTGCACATGAGAATTGTTGATGATAATATGATCTTGGTTCTGACTTGCACTCATCTTCATCTTATCTTTCTCATTTCATTTTGGTATGAAGTCCAAGTATGCTTAATTGTGCATTTCATACAAGTATGCTTGCATTCTTTCATGATTATCTTTGCATGCTTACGTGAATTGTTTTGCATTGATCTTTGAAACATGTTTGATGATTTGAGTTGGACATTTATGATGTGATGTGCTTGCTACCATTTATTGTATCTCATCTTCTTCTTCTCATTCTTTTTCTTCTCTTTCACTCTCTTCCTCCAATGGATCTCAAGACTTGTTTAAGTCTTGGATTCTTTTCCCTTAGAGCTACCTAGTCCAACTTAATTTTTGATTAAGCTTGGAGTAGGATTAGCATTAGGTTTTAGGTAGTCGTCTCTCCTAAGCCTCACTAACCATAGGTCATCCATGCATGATAACATTAGGACTCTTAGTTTCCCTTTAGAGTTTCCTTTGGGTCTTCTCTCTTCTCATCTCAAAAACTTATTGAAAACACTTAATAAAGATAAAGTGTATTTCGCACGAGCCTTAAGCGCGGGGAATGAGAAATGAGGGGATTCCTCTCATCTTTCTAGAGTGCTTAGCGAGCGTCCTGTCTTGGGACGATTCGTTGAGTATTCGTCCCTGTGCCTTAGACTTTGGTGCAATTCAAGTTATGAACTAACTTAAAACACTTCTGTCTAAAAAACACAAAAACAAATTCAAATCTTTTTATCCTTCAAGATTGTTTGGTGCCAGACCATTTTCAGAAAAGAGCACGTTACTTTCCATCTAAGTCGCAAACAGGCATCGACCCTAACTGCCGGACGCGAACTTAACGTCGCTCATAAAAAACACTAACCGACCTCGTTAGGTCAAACTACGACTGCTCTGATTTCCTCTCTCTAGTCCGATTGAGGATACGTAGGCACAAGACGGCGATGTCTTAGCGAGCAACCTTCCCCCACAGTTCCCGTCCGAACTACGTTGACTCTGACTTTTCTATTGCACTGAGGGAGTACGTAGGCCTAGGGCATCAAATATGTCCTACCGAGTCCGTCTTAGTCACCCCCATCCCCATTTTCTTTTGTTCAGCCATAGATAGTAGGACAACTCACCCTCCGTTTAGACAACAAGCGTGGATCCTATCGAGTACGATGGATGCGTCGGGTGCTAACACCTTCCCCTCGCATAACCGACTCCCGAACCCGGACTATGGTTGCGATGACCATGTTTTTCCCCCTTTCTCTTCAGGTTTATGCAGTGTTTCCTTTCCCTCTCTCGGGATAAATACACATTGCTGGCGACTCTGTGTCTTCTGCGCCACTCTCGCGTTTGTACCGTTGGATACGAATCTTTCGGGGGCGACAATTGGCGACTCTGCTGGGGACTCTGGTTGACCTCTTGCTGGTCCATCCCCTTTAGCGAGTCGATCCTAGCGCTTGTTTGTTTTTTTTCGTTGGGTGTTTATTTGTTGTGCTTTGTTATGTTGTATATTACTGTTTTACAGCTTTTACTACATTGCATTTCATTTTTATTACTGTCATACTGGATATTGCTGTGCTGTGCTGGCTGGTTTCTGTTTGGCAGGTTGGGTTGTTCTGAGAGATAAGCCCAATACCCAGGCTTGAGTACACCCTAGGACTAGAGTGGAAAGTAGTGGAACCTACGTGCCCGCTTGGTACGTTTGTGTGTTCACGAAATTCACAACCAGACGAGGCTATCTTGGGACACATTCTGACGTGTGTGTCTTGCGCATGTTAGGGTGTTGATCTAGAGAGCTGTCGACTCTGGTGACCATTCTCCGATACCTCAGTTGCGCCTCTCCTCCCGAGATGTGACACTGGCAGACCACGTTCTATGGCAAACCCATTGCACATTCTCGATCCGAGGACCCAATGCTGAGGGACTCGCATAGGATGACCTTATTTTTTAGGGGAATCAGTTGAGGCCTCCTCGATTGATGATGATGCCAAACCAAAAATGGTGAACGTATCATCATTTCTCGACCTGAGAGCCCGGGATATTGAGGATCCTCGCCTTTCTAGAACCCTCATGTGAGAAAGAATGGGTGTTTGCAGGTTTGCAGGAACCGAAACCTTCAACCTACCCGGTTTTCTGGATTTCTCATCAGTGTTTGATTATCTGGGTTTCTGGTTATCTCAGTGGTTCGGTATTCTGGAATTCTGGTTTTCTGGGTTGTGGTTCTCGTTCAGTTAACAGCACAACACATCTAGCAGTGGTGCCTTGATCCCATGCTTGCATGTGCATATCTTTTTTCTTGCATTCTAACATGTTTGACATTTTTCAGGGCTTGCATCTTACTCTTGATTCCGGTTTTCTGAGGTTGCCTTAACATGGATGTCCAGAGAAAGAAGACTGTTGCTTATTTGTTCCCAGACCCGACCTTGACGTTGATTCACAAGCTGATTAGTATGGCTGGTCCCGGAGTTCGTACAGAGTTCAGTGGAAAGTATGGGAGACTTCTGAAGTTTGTCTACAGTATCTCCAAGTATGAGAAGGATGCCATTCACACACTTCTTCAGTTCTATGATCCGTCTTAGCGTTGCTTCATTTTCCCAGACTATATCTTGGCTCCAACGTTGGAGGAGTTCTCATTTATTTTGGGAATCCCCATCAGGCATGACATAGTATTCTTTTCTGAAGAACCCCCTGGGATAAAAGAAATGGTTGTTGCTCTTCATATTGGTGAATCCGTTCTGAGCAGTAATATTGTGGAGAAACAAGGAGCAAAGGGTTTCTTATTTAAGTTCTTGTTTGATCAAGCTTGCATACATGTTAAAGAGAAGAATTGGAATGCTTTCCAAGCTATTCTGGCTATGTGCATCTATGGGATTGTCCTGTTTCCCAATGTTCCTGATCTGGTGGATATGCATGCCGTCAGAATCTTTATTTCAAAGAATCCTATACCTACCTTGCTAGGTGATGTGTATCACTCAGTCCACTACAAGAATGAAAATAGGCGTGGGAAAACTGTGAGTTGCTGTGCACCACTCTTATCTACTTGGTTTCTGAGTCATCTCCCCAAAGCTGGCGCTTTCGTTGATACGAGAGATTCTCTGAAGTGGTCAAAGAGGTTAATGGGCTTGACCGCTGCCAACATTGTTTAGTTCAACCATGACTTGCTAGGAATGGAGATTATTTACAAGTGCGGAGAATTCCCTAATGCACCCTTTGTTGTACCCCAAATTTTACCCTCATTTTTTCTGCTAATTGTTGTTATGCTATTTTTCTCTGTATTTTAATTTAATATCTATCTTAGCCTTTTATGTGTTTTATGTTAGCTAAATTTCATATATTGGCCTATTTTATTTCATTTAGATTTAAGTTTTTATTAATTTAAATTAATCCTAATTCAAGTTAATTTTAATTAACTAGGTTAATTATCCATTTAGTTTCTTTTAATTAATTCTTAATCTAGAATATTAAGTAGTTTGTTATTATTTTCAACAACCATATTGTAATTTAATTAAGAGAATGTGCCCAAATAAGATCACCGTGGCCAATTTCATTTTTGCAATGTTGAACTCTCATTTCATTATTATGGACCAATAAGAGTTAAGCTTGGTATGTGTTTGACTTTTCAACCACTCCCTCAACCAATGAGAGCTTGACACGTGACATCAAGGAGACCAAAGAGAACCAAGTTTATTCTCCTCTTTCGTTCTTGCTGAAAAGTTCTGGATGATGAAGAGAAATTCAACGTGTTTTGGATCCATTCAATTCATTGAATCCACTTCAACCACAATGCCGTTGGCGCGAATTCCCCAATTTGAAATCTCCAAATCCATTCCTCTTCAAGCTCAGTTGTGTGTTGCACAAAAAGTGGTTCAGAGAAGATTGCCAATTCTAGCATACGACCTGCTCCATTTGCGAATCTGTCCACGCTATCTCCAACCTTTGCTCCATTTGGTACCCTTCTCAATAACATCAATGGAAGAGCTCTGAATCCATTCACAAAGTGATGAGTGTGACCCTGCACATCTGAAAACGCCAGCGTGTTTATCTCCCAGAATTGGACCAAGTTTGAAATTCAAAGGGAACCCCTAATTGCTTAGCTTATGCCCACCAGATGTTTAAGGAAATTGACCCGGCCCATGATGCTCCTCATCAACCCAATGCCTTGCCTATTTAAGGAGGTTCAATTTTAGTTCTGAGGACACCAATAATCTCTACGAAAACACACTAAATATTGGAGTTCAAAAGAGAAGAGAACGAGAGTTAGCATCAAGAATTTGTGGTCAATTTAGAGAGAAGCAAGTTCAGTTGGTAACTCCCTTTTCCTTTAACTTTAATCTATTCATGTGTTCATGGTATGATTGTTTTAATTTTGTTTTGATAGCCGTTAGATGTTTGTCATGATATGCTTTTCATTTCTTTGAGCCTGTAATGTAGGTATGAACTTTAGTGTCCCAGTTGTTCATGTTACTAACCTTAAAATGATGTTGCGCATTTTGTTTTGATGTTAATACATAAGTTCTTGATTCCCTTGAATATATGTGATGGTATGCTTGGTGGCCTTTTGGAAATGTTTGTGGTATCTTGAGTTTCGTATCAACAGTCGTTTTGAATTTGTGATTTTTTCCTCTTGATTCTGTTTGATGTTGTAAGGTTTCTCTGTTTATCATGTCAACTGTCTATGAGAGTGAAATGACTGTTTTCATGCTAGCCCTATGAACCTATGCTTTGAATTACTTGAGTGTTGTATTTACTTTGGATGTTATCATTTGTTTCTTGCTCCTGAACGTGTATAAGTTTACATTGCCATATGGTGGTTATGCTGTCAAAATATGTGTTTGATCACTGATATATTTGGACCCTCATAAGTTTGTGTGAGTTTACTGTGTAGAGGTCTACCATGCTGATTAAAAAATATGAAGCTTTGATGTGTTTTTTAGCTTATCAATGTATATGGATCCATGACTGTCTTTGGATGTTTGAGATATTGGAACTAGATGTTTAAGTGAGTTTTGCATCTTGTTTGAAGTTGTTATTCCATCTCTGCCCTATATATGCTTGTACTGATCATGCCTTGTTACACATTTCTAGTCATATACACCTTGCTATCATTCTACACTTGCATCATGATGTTGTTCTAAATGTGTGGGTCAGACTAGTAAGTATCTCAATATGTTGTTCACATGTTCGTGGTTTGATTTCATGATGTTATCCATTGGTATGATACCTATGTTGTTTTTTTGTTAAGTCTTAATGTCCCTGATTTCTGTTTGTAAAATGGTTACAATCTCTTTGTGGTATAAACTGTCAAGATTAATACTTGTTTCTGTTGACATATCTTAATGATGTATGTACCTGAATATAATATGACCAAACTTGTGAACCTTTGCGCCCTCTTGAAATGCTGGTGTATCTTTAAATTGTAGAACATTTGAATTTATTTGTTTGCTGTTGTAATGATGGTTGAGGTTAACAAGAGATTCTTGGCATGTTTATCTTTTATACTAATATTGGAGCATGTTTGTATACACGGTTTAGTCTTAACCTTGCTTATGGATGATTGAAGTTTGATAGTCTAGTTAACAACTGTTGCTTTACCTGTCTATATTGTTGTTTAAAAGTATGATTAGGCCTGGTTTATATGAATTGGCAGCCATTGGCTTATGTTACCCTTTTTGTGGATTGATTCTGTGGCATCTTGTGGGTAAAGGATGAATGTTAATCTTGTTTGTATTGCCTTAGTATCATTCATGTTTGGTGTCTCAATGTTCTGCACATTTACACTACAATTAGAAATTAGGTTATCATGCCACGAACCTATGTTTAGTTTTGTTTCTTACTCTCTGATAGTTCCTTGTGAACGATTTTTTTATGAGACCATTTGGTTTTTTTAACACCTGTTTTGAATGAACTTATGTCTATGCCCAGTTTGCTGAATTTATGTTGTCATAAACCTGTTTGTATGCCATCTATTTGTCATCTACATGGTATACCTATATTTGAATGTCTGTCCTTGCCCAAGTTTGTTGAGTCTATGTTTACATAAACACTGTGTTCATGAAGTGTATGTTAACTTTGATATGTTTTAACATGATTCCTAAGCTATGCCATTGTCTGTCAAATGATAACCCCCGAGTAAATGTTGATATGTCCTAATTCACATCTCCCTATTATATGTGAAATAACTTAATTTACTTTGTTGATCTGTTAAGTGCTTAGCTACTCATGCTTCGTTTTGCATAGTTTTCTTAGTTCAAATGTTATTTATACAAGCATGTTGTTGTTGCTGTATGTTTCCTATTTGAAATGCTCTTAATCACACAATCACACGCCAATCATAAATGTGTTCTTAGGCTGCTATTTTTCTGGTTAAAATTAGGCATGTTCATGTTGTTTTTCTTTTGTTTTTTAGTAATGATGCTTTGTTCTGTCAGACCTGAGGTATGCTATAGGTGTGTCAATTTGATTTGAATGTTGTCAATAAGTGTTTTATGTTTGGCTGCCTAGTTGAAACTTTCTCATTGATTGATCATTATCCAAGTTGCCATTCATGCTAAAGTTAGGTCTTTTCTCCTATCTATGTTTAAGTATGTATGTTCTATATGCTTTTTGGATTCTCATTGTCAATATCACTTGGTCTAGCTGCTTTGCACATTAACCGTCTGTTTGTTATGTAATTTACTCTTGGTGTGTTGATTATGAGTAACTATGCATTGGATTTGAGTTTGGTCATTACTGATTAGTTTTTCTGGCTGCCATTATGTTATTCTGTTGCATGCAAATTATATGTATCCATGCTCATATGCTTTGTCTCTAAATTCTCACATGACCTTGAGGTAGCATGAAAAGTTTTGGTATGACATCTCCTCTCTTTTCTTAGTTTTCTTCTACTGACTATTATCAGGTTATATGACAGCCATATCATAATATTTTTGCTGTCGTGATGAATGTTTGGTTTCCAATAATTCCATGCTCATTGCTTTTGTCTCTGATGCCTCTTTGCTGCAAAATGAATTCTTTTGATCCCTCTTACTTTGTGGCTATTTTGGTGTGTCGTTTGATAGGGCTTGGTGTAAACACATTACATGTTTGAAATCTTGCTTCTCTACTGATTAAATTGGTTCTTATTTTGTTTGATTTGGATGTGTATTGTTTGAGTTACACTTGCTTGAACATGGCTGTGCAAAACGCTCAAAAACTGAACCTTGGTAGGAGTATAGGGCACGCGTGTTTGGTTTATTTGGGGACATTAACTTGTTTCGCTTTATATATTTATCAAGTTGTATAATGTTTGGATGTACACGCCATCCCAACGGTCACACACTATGCACTCCTTCGCCTTTCACTTGCCTTGCACGGGTTCGATCCTGCGGATCAACCCTTTTGTTTTCCTGTTTTTTTCATTTTCGCCTTGTTATTTGATGTGTTGCTTGCGTCTTGTATTCACCACGCGCGCGCAGCTCAGATAGTTGGGGTTTTGGCCATTGAATCCTAGGGCGTGGGTTCAAACCACGCATGTGACATTTCTTTTCTTTTTTGCTTAAAATCTTTTCTTTTATTTAAAGTTTGGTAACAATGCAAAAGCATTTTTATCTTTTTTAGAAAATCTGAATTTTATTTTAAAACTCCATATTTGTTTCACTTAGTAATTTATTTTCTTAATGTGCCATCTAAAAAGATTTATTCTTTTAATGTGAATTTCCACTCTCATTATTTTGATTAAATTGTTGAATCTTCATTATAGCCTTTTTGATCTTTTAATGTTTAACTCTTTTTTTTTATTTATCTTATTATTTGATTGTTGATTTAATTTGATTGTTGATTGTTGATATCATCTTAATCGATCTTTTATTCATGACTATATTTTGACTTATGATGTGTGATATATTTTCTCAAGTTCAATATCTTTGGTTTGCCGTTGTCAAATTGATATCTTGATATTTATGTCATGTCTACTCATCGTGAAACATATTGCCATCTTCATGTTTATGTTGCTCTCATTATTTTATCTTATATCAATGTTTCATCTTCCATGACTTTTATTCTTTATTCTTTTTTTCCCATATTCCAAAGGAAGGTTAAAACATGTTGGCTCCTAAAGTCATGACCTCCCACCTTAACTTAGGTAACCTTTTAGGAGAAAAATTTAATTTCTTGGCCTCATCAGAGCCATAGAAATTACAACTAGCTTTAGGAGAGAGTTCCTCAACTCTTAGTGATATTCATCATAATGAATTTATCACTTCCCTTGCTAACTAACCTTTAGCAAGCATAAGATAACATTTAACAAGAGGCTCCCGTAGAATACTACGGACGTTTAGGGTGCTAATACCTTCCCTAGGCGTAACCAACCCCCGAACCTTAGATCTTTCCCTTTAGGTTTTTCTAACGATCTTGAACCTTTCCTTTGGATAAATCAAAGTCAGTTGTAAAAGAAATATGATGCAAATTAATTAATAATTTGTTATCCGATTTTCACCGCAACAGAAATGGCGACTTCACTGGGGAAAGTTAGACCTACTGCTGGTCCTTTTCCTAATAGGGTTAAGCCTATCTTGTTTTATGTTATTCATGTTTGCCTATCTACTTTATGATTGCCTGTATGTCATATCTGCTTGTATGCTTGTATATCTGTTCTATGTTTGATATTATCCTGTTTGGTTTGGGTCGACATTGGTATCTATGAGTGAGATAAGTCCTAACCCGGACTTGAGAGAACACATATGTTTAGGAACCGTGGACATAGTCAAGGGAACTTCGAGGGAGAAATCCCAAAGGAGGGAAATTGAAGTCCACACTCAGTTGAGGCCCTCTCAAAAGTGGTATATGTTGAACGAACAATCGTGAATGCGTTACTACTTTCGACCTAGGAGCCAGAGATACTGATGACTTTTAGTTACCCTTTACCCCACTTGGCCTGTTTAGGACATAGTGCGAGGACTGTAAGGGAGCAATTCCAAATGGTTGCTACGCGATGCTACACTCAGATGAGACTCTCTTGAGAATTTTATTGATCACCAAGCAATTGGAAAGTCGATAAAATCCGAAAGATGGGTCGTCGACTCTGGGAACTCTTTTAGAACCTTGTCTTGCAGGTGAAAACCATAGTACATACCTTTGGGATGGGTAGACCTTTGACTTCATGCTCGTGACTTTAACCTAGGTTGCTCTGTGTTCTTTGTGCTTACCTGTCTTGGTGTGTTTGTTGCATTCATCCTTGCATCATGTGCATTGTGTATTCAAGAAACTCAGTGTTGTTTTGCAAACTTTATAGGATGGATTTTGAAAAAAGGAAAACGAAGAAGTACACCTTCATTGGTCCAAAATTGGAAGATCTAAAGAATCTGGGTAGGCCAATCTATGAATCATCAACATTCCAAGACAAGTATGGGAAGATTTTCTCTCTGATGAAGACCAAGATGGTAGACGGATTGCTCCCTACTCTCATACAATTTTATGACCCCATGTATCATTGTTTCACTTTTCCGAATTACCAGTTAATGCCTACGCTCGAGGAGTACGCCATTCTAGTTGGTATTCCCATCACTCCAAACCTACCTTACTCTGGTCTGGAAATGACGCCTAAAGAAAAGGAAATTACAGAAGTGGCTCATCTCAAGTTGTCAGAAGTTAAGGCTAACTTGGTTGTCAAGGGAGGACTTTTTGGGTTACCCGCCAAGTTTTTAATGGAGAAGGCCCGTCAGTATGCTAGTATGAAGAATATGGTGGATTTTGAAGCTGTTATGGCCCTACTTATTTATGGGTTATTCTTGTTTCCCAACATTGAGAACTTTGTTGATATGAATGCAATCAAGATCTTCATTATTGGAAATCTAGTTCCAACCCTACTTGCAGACGCCTACCACTCAGTACACTTGAGGACTGCTCATAAGGGAGGGATGGTAACATGTTGTGCCACACTGTTGTATAGATGGTATATCTCCCATTTACCTCGTTCTAAGACCTTTTGGGATCTCCAAGATGGACTTCTTTGGTCAGAGAAGATCTTGTCTCTCACCAACACTGATCTTGAGTGGCACCACCTATCGCTTAAAGGCAAGGATATGATTGTTAGCTGTAGAGGATTTGCTAATGTACCGCTTCTTAGCACAAAAGGAGGCATAAGCTACAATCCTGCTTTGGCTTGTCGTCAACATGGTTATTCTATGGGAGCTAAACCTAATAAAATTTACTTGGAAGGTTTGTTCTTTGAAGAGGATAAGGACCCCGTACTTAAGGAAAAGATGGCTCACGCTTGGCGACATGTTCACACCAGAGGTATATCTGCTTTGGGTTTACCCGAGTGTTTGGCTTTAGAATCTTACACTCAATGGGTGCAAAAGAGGGCTGTTGAGTTGAAGATACCATATGATCGTCATGATCCTATCCTACTAGTTCCCAGAGATCCTGTTATTTACTTCACTAGCAATGAAGATGAATTAAAGATTCGATTGGCTCAAGCAGAGCGAGAAAGGAATGCTTGGATGAACAAGTATCAGATCCTTAACTTTGAAATGAATGAATTGCAGAAGAGTCTCAGGAGAAAAGAAGAAGAATCTGTCAAAAGAAGAAAGATGTAAGAGGACTTATTTTCTAGCACATCATCTCCGCCCGAACCATGGAAGTCACGGTTGGTTGAGCTTATTGACGAGAACGAAAGGCTACAGAAGGAGAACCAGAAACTCGCCATGAGATTGAGGGGAGAAGATTGATTAATGGCTTAGGACCTGGTTTTCTTTATTTCATATTTTGGTTTTTGAAGATGTATTTGTCTTATGTTGTAATTCAAAACTTTATTATCAATGAAATGAGTTTTCCTCTAAGAAAAATGTTCCTTAAAATTTGCAAGGATACAATGCTGAGTTCTCTTGAATCACACCCATCATTTTCCATTGCATCAGCATTTTTTTGCTAACTATCAAGAAACTAATGATATTTTTGCAGACTTTGTTGATATGGAATCTAAAAAGCAAGTTTGGCCTTATTACTTCGAGCTCCCGGAACTTCAACAACTGATCTGGATGTGCGACATGATTGAGGATCCTTCAGACTTTGCTGACAAATATGGAAACCTCTCATAACTACTAAGGGTTCCAGTGACTGAGGGACCATTGGAAGTGCTGGTGCAATTGTATCACCCCAATTATCGTTGCTTCTTATTCCCTGAGTTCCAATTGGTTCCAACCTTAGAGGAATTTTCTGCTATAATTGGGATCCCCGTCAAAGATGCCCCAATTTTCTCCGGTTTAGAATCAATGCCATTAGCTAGAGATATTGCAACGACTACCGGAATCAGATTTGCTGATATCCAGGCAAATTTAGTTGTTAAAGAAGGACGACTTGGACTACCTTCACTATTCTTGTTTGAGAAAGCAACGTACTTCAAGAATAGAGGAAAGGAGGAACTGTATGAGGCAACACTTGCCTTGATGATCTATGGGCTGGTGTTGTTTCCAGGCGCGAAGCAGTGTTGAGTGCAGAATAGGGCAAGCAAGCAAAAGTATTTATTTTCGGAAGAATTCCCACCGGGATTTATGTCGTGTCCACAGAGATCGGTTCGAGGGAAAGAATGCCGTTCGACAGTCTCTCGCGTTAATGAGTTTGGTTTTGAATGGTTTCAAACAAGAAAACCGAAAAGTAAACATTAAAACATAAAACAAATTCATTCTTCAGCAACAAGAAACTTATCAAGCATACATATAACCCACTCGTCACAAACATAAATTTACCGACCAATTATACTCCACCTGCAATACTCGTCAAAATCATCCAGCATCGCTCACAACAAAGGTTATGTCTAACGCACAGTTGAGAGAGCAACCGTATTACTCTCGTCGACGCTCTCGCGCACGACGCCTCGAAACACGGAAGACATTAAGTTTCGACACCATAAAGATTATGATCTAAATCTATCTCTAGAGTCTAGACCATAGATATCCATCCTTAATCAAGATTCATGATGGTTATCTCTAACACAACACAAATCCAAACATAAATGCAAAAAGATCAAGGAAAACATCGATAATGATTTGTAAAGCAGATTTTATACAATATTACGATCAACAAAGATACAAATGTTCAGAGTAACTATACAAACAACCAACAAGAAAGAATACACAAAGAGGAAGAGAAATGAACCAAACACTTCACGGATTATCGGAGCCGATCGATGAGAAATCCACCTCGAATCATCCGCATGCAAGCTTCCATGATGTTTTCTAAGCTAATCCTATGAAGAAATGAAGTTTGATGGAGTTGGAGCAAAAACCCCCAAAACCATCCTAAAAAATGCTGAAAAATGAAGTTTATAGGTGAAAGTTACTGCCCAGGTTCGCACTGCGAACATAAACTGCCTTTTGGGCTGCAAAAATTGTGTTTTTCAAGCATTCAGGCACTATTCATTCGCCCCCGGGTTCGCAGTGCGAACTCGCCAGCGAGTGCTCGCCACGGGCATTCGCAGTGCGAACATGACAGCAATGGCAGAACTTGTTTTGATCATAACTCATGAACCGTAACTCCGATTGACGTACGGTTTGAAGCGTTGGAAAGCTTATTCAATGCTCTTTATGAATATGGAAAAATTCCATTGCTGGAACACCTGTAAAAATAAATGAAAATCAATTAACTCAATGATATTTACACGGTACCGCACTATACACCGAAAACGTAAAGTAAACGTATTTACGAACAAAGCGGGGTTTATTCAACCAATTTTAACATAAAGTAATGATAAGTGCAACAAAACTTATATACAAAAACAGGTACAATTTGCACTTATCAAACTCTCCCCAACTTACATAATTGTTTGTCCACAAACAAGAATCAAACAAACTTGAAAACGCACAAGCAATATCCAAAGAATGACGAATCAACAAGTTTTGAAAAACGGAAACGAATGAATGGTTCAAATGAAAACGGTACACAAAAAAAGTAAATACTTACCACTAAACTACAACGACAACATAGTCACGAAACAATTGCAAAATACAAAAATCATGCCAAAAATTCTAAAACAACACAAGTTCCAAAGTGAATCACACCTAGTAAAAACAATCATCGGTAGATGAAAAACACACAATAAGGTACTTTACACTCACACAACACTCATGCAAACAAAAGACTAAATTATGCATACATCCACAAATTCACATTGAAAATACAAAGGCAAGAATCACAAGGACTTTCAAGGTTGTAACGTGGTCGGGTAAACAAACAAGGGGCAATTTCTAAAGGTAATTGAAACAAAAACTTGCCTAAACCTAAGGGAGTGAAAACTCACAAAGATTCACACACAAAATTTCAACCAACTTCTTCCAAAATCCCAAGTGCTACACAACACACAATACTTATTTAGCACAATTATTGAAACTCTTTTTGTTTCTTTTTTCAAGGATTTTCTTTTTCTTCTTTTTTTCTTTCTTTTTCTCTTTCACAAATTTTTCTCTTTTTTCTTTTCTTTTTCAATCCGCATAGAATCCAACCAATGAGTACACACAATCATCCTCTCCCCAACTTGAATTCAACTGCACCATCATGTGAATACTCCCTACTTTCTAAGGCAAGGAAAAAATCCATACAACAACACAAAGTTGAGGTTCAAGAAAAAACAAAATCCATTCAAAAATAAGTGAACTAAACACTCATAGACAAGCATTAAGTTCACATAAAACATGGATCAAAAAGCTCAAAGGCGTTACGAATTCTCACACACTCACAAGGTGAATTGACTATTTGGCTAAGGTGGTTGTGCTCAAAATGAAACAATTGCCTTGATCCTTTTCATGCATTTATATAATCAACACAAACAAAAGATTCAACATAATAAAATCCAGTTAAAACAAGAATGTTGGTACTCCGCGCATATATGAACAATGGAAAGCCACCTCACAAAAAGGTTGGGAACTAAAGTGATTCATAATAGAACAAGTATACAAAAGAATGGATGGCATGGAAGTTTGTAAAATGCCTAAGTATCATGAATATGCTAAAGTATAGAAAGCGATAAATACATACCTCGGACGTGTACAAAACTTAACAAGATCATTACCATACATCCGCAAGTTGAAACGAACCAACTTGGAAAATCACAAAAGCATCCTCAAATAAGTCAATCAAAATCTGTGAGCAAACAACAACCAAAAACATTCGAAAAGAAAAACTATAAAACATGCTTGTTTTACGTCGTAAGCTCGACGCCTTTACGGTGCTTAGCTAGAAACTTCCTCTCTTCATGCCATGGTGATGTCTCACCGCGCAACCAAAAGGAAACGTCCTAACCAAACACTTAAACAAATGTTACGGGAACAAAATGTATACAACACTTGAACAAACATAATGGAAACAGACAATATATACGATATATACAAAACTCAAAAAAAAAGAAACTATCGCAATGCGATTCAATATCAAAACTGATCCCCGGCAACGGCGCCATTTTGTTGAGTGCAGAATAGGGCAAGCAAGCAAAAATATTTATTTTTGGAAGAATTCCCTCCGGGATTTATGTCGTGTCCACAGAGATCGGTTCGAGGGAAAGAATGTCGTTCGACAGTCTCTCGCGTTAATGAGTTTGGTTTTGAATGGTTTCAAACAAGAAAACTGAAAAGTAAACATTAAAACATAAAACAAATTCATTCTTCAGCAACAAGAAACTTACCAAGCATACATATAACCCACTCGTCACAAACATAAATTTATCGACCAATTATACTCCACCTGCAATACTCGTCAAAATCATCCAGCATCGCTCACAACAAAGGTTATGTCTAACGCACAGTTGAGAGAGCAACCGTATTACTCTCGTCGACGCTCTCGCGCACGACGCCTTGAAACACGGAAGACATTAAGTTCCGACACCATAAAGATTATGATCTAAATCTATCTCTAGAGTCTAGACCATAGATATCCATCCCTAATCAAGATTCACGATGGTTATCTCTAACACAACACAAATCCAAACATAAATGCAAAAAGATCAAGGAAAACATCGATAATGATTTGTAAAGCAGATTTTATACAATATTACGATCAACAAAGATACAAATGTTCAGAGTAACTATATAAACACCTAACAAGAAAGAATACACAAAGAGGAAGAGAAATGAACCAAACACTTCACGGATTGTCGGAGTCGATCGATGAGAAATCCACCTCGAATCATCCGCATGCAAGCTTCCATGATGTTTTCTAAGCTAATCCTATGAAGAAATGAAGTTTGATGGAGTTGGAGCAAAAACCCCCAAAACCATCCTAAAAAATGCTGAAAAATGAAGTTTATAGGTGAAAGTTACTGCCCAGGTTCGCATTGCGAACATAAACCGCCTTTTGGGCTGCAAAAATTGTGTTTTTCAAGCATTCAGGCACTATTCATTCGCCCCCGGGTTTGCAGTGCGAACTCGCCAGCGAGTGCTCGCCACGGGCATTCGCAGTGCGAACATGACAGCAATGGCAGAACTTGTTTTGATCATAACTCATGAACCGTAACTCCGATTGACGCACGGTTTGAAGCGTTGGAAAGCTTATTCAATGCTATTTATGAATATGGAAAAATCCCATTGATGGAACACCTGTAAAAATAAATGAAAATCAATTAAACTCAATGATATTTACACGGTACCGCACTATACACCGAAAACGTAAAGTAAACGTATTTACGAACAAAGCGGGGTTTATTCAACCAATTTTAACATAAAGTAATGATAAGTGCAACAAAACTTATATACAAAAATAGGTACAATTTGCACTTATCAAGCAGTTCGTTGATACTCAGGCAATACAAATTTTCAGAATCCATAACCCAGTCCCTACCTTGCTGGCTGATATGTACCATGCGGTTCAAACCAAGTACAACAAAGGATATGGAGAAATTGTGTGCTGTGTACCTCTTTTATATAAATGGTTCACAGCCTACTTGCCAAAACCCCCTGCTTTTTGGGAGGTAGAACATTGTCAAGTATGGATTGAAAAACTGATGAGTTTGAAGCACACGGATGTCAAAAGGCATAACCCAATAGAAGAAGGGATTGTCATAATTACCAGCTGTGGGGATTGCCCTAATGTACCCCTGATGGGAAGAAACGACTGCATCAACTACAATCCCGTGCTCGCCCGTCGACAACTGGGTCATATGGGGAAGGGACCCATAATCAAGGAAGATTTACACATGATGTATTATGGGGAAAGGGACGGCTACGAAATGAAAATGTTTTTTGAGCAAGCATGATGTTAAATCAATAAGCAGTTGTGGAAGGCGGAGTGCTCCGTCAATGAGACGCATCTGGAATGGTCTCGTGAGATAGCCAGTGTAATGAGGAGACCCTATTCCCGTCACAAACCGCTCAGAACTAGACAAGGACTAGAGGAAACATTGACAGGGTTGTTACTCGAGATTAAGGGACGCATTGAGAAACTGATGAGGGAGATGGATGAGGAAGGGGAGACATCCACCAGCGGATCTAACTTCTAAAGATCTTGCTGCTGGTTGCCATGATATTTATTTTTATTATTGTTGTTATCTTTTCAGTTATGGGAACAACCCATCTTTGTACTAAGAGCATGAAGATACTCTGCTCCGAATGTAATGAATGCCGAACTTGCTTAATGAAGAAGAATTTTTTAAATATCATTGCCAAAAGCCTTGCAATCTTCTGTGTTTCTTGATAGATTAGCTTTGCATCTGCATATCATATTGCATCTTTTTGCATTGTTTTGCTAAACTATCGAGATACTAAATTTTGTTTTGCAGACTTTGTGGAAAATGGACGTTGCTAAAAACATAAACTGGCCCGTCACTTTCCTGATCCCTAATGTTGAGCATTTGATAGAGATCGGAGGAAGAATTGAAGATCCGCCAAGCTTTATTGACAAGTATTGGGACCTGCTATCATTAATGAAATTGCAAGTAAAAGAAGGACTGCTAGAAACCTTGGTACAGCTGTATCATCCAGTATACCGATGTTTCATCTTTCCAAACTTCCAGTTAGTCCCAACTATAGAAGAATATTCACATATGCTAGGACTGCCCGTTCAGCATCATCCCCCTTTTCCGGTGTGGAAGAGGAATTCATTAATCAAGAGATTGCTGTAGGATTGGGGATCCGAAAGAGACACATCCGAGAAAACATGACCACCAGGGAGGGGTATCGGGGGCTACCTGCCCAATTCCTAATTGAGACAGCTCTCCACTTTCAGGAAAGCGGAAACTCTGTAATGTTTGAGTCAATGTTTGCTTTGTTGGTGTACGGGTTATTCCTATTCCCCAATGTTAAAGATTTTGTCGACGTCCAAGCAATCAGAATCTTTATGGGTCAAAACCCTGTTCCCACTTTACTGGATGACATGTACTTCTCGGTCACCACGCAGACTATGAGGAGTAAAGGTGTGATTGTTTGCTGTGCTCCATTACTATACAAGTGGTTCACTTCATACTTACCTACGACGCCAATGTTTTGGGAAGTAAGTGACAACGCTCTCTGGGTCAAAAAACTAATGGAACTAAGGCATTCTGACATCAAGTGGTACGATACAAACCCTGAAGGAACCATAATAATTGTTAGTTGTGGAGACTATCCCAATGTGCCACTCATGGGTCGACTTGGTTGTATAAACTATAACCCCGTGCTCGCACGTTTCCAGTTGGGTCATCCAATTGAAGAGGAGCCTAGACCAGAAGAATTGGAGCTGATGTACTATGGATACGGAGAAGGATTTGAAGAAAAACTCAAGATGAGGGAAGCATGGTTTTTCATTAATTATCAAAAATGGATCACCAACGGTCCTGTCACTGAAGCTCATCTGAAATGGGCACGAGGGATTTCACTCAACATGAGAAAGCCCACTCCGTATTATGAGGCGTCCACCAGTGCTGAACAGAGAAGGATGAAGCTATTAGGGGAGCTGACTTTGGAGAAAGCCAAAACCAAGCGACTTATCAAAGAAATCATGGAAGGGATCAGTGAAGGCGAAAGGCCGCCCTATTTTCCATAGTTGTGATCTATTGTTGTAATCCTATTTTAAAAGTTGTATTTCTTTTTAATGTGATCCGAACAATGATTGTAACATTTCCTTTCTGTAAGCACTTATCTTATTTTCAATGGAAAGTATGTTATTAGTAATCCTGTTATTTACACTGTTTGCGAACTCTTTTAGTTCTTGATGGTTTAGCCTGCATGTGCATCTCATCTGCATTTTTTGCATGTGCATATGCATTTCTTCTGTGTCTCATTCTCCTTTTATCTTCTTTAGTTGTTGTTGTCGTTGAACCATCACCCTGAGTTCCCTACATCGTTACAACATCCGGGCGCAAATTTGAAGAGGAAGAATGTCTGAGAATTTGGATCAGGTTAACGACGAGCTCAGTGAATTGAGAGTAGGAATGGGGCAGATCATGGAGGCCTTGAGTATTATACGAGCAAAGATGGATACACAAGCCACTGTAGTCTTAGAAGTCATCGCTACAACTGTTGGGCCGCCAATTATACCTATTGTGAACCCTACTCTAGGGATGCCATTTGAGTTTATACGAGCCACAGCTCCTCAATCTACGCAACAAGCGGTGTCGTTGCTCAGTGAGAATCAACAAGTTATTCCAACTTATGCTCCGCCTATGGTGCAGACCCAATTCCAACCTGTTTTCCAGAACCAGCATCATTTTGATAATGACAACATATCCATAGAAGAGGATGACAACAATGAGAAATTAAGAGCCAACATGGAGATTATGCAGAGAAAGCTGAAGGCCATGGAGGGAGGCAATGTCTTCAGTTCTGACCTTAAAGATATGTGTCTGGTCACTGATCTAGTAATTCCACCAAAATTCAAGTTACCAAGTTTTGAATTGTACTCTGGTGCTACGTGTCCTAAGGCACACTTGGTCATGTATCTCAGAAGAATGGCGGCATATATGGATAACGACAAGTTAATGATCCATGGTTTCCAGGACAGCCTGAAGGGCGCTGCCGCAAAGTGGTATTTAAGCTTAGACCAATCTCAGATTAAGTGTTTCCAAGATGTTATGGACGTTTTCATAAAGCACTATAAATATAATTTGGATTTAGCTCCTGATCGTAGACAGCTATTGACCATGACTCAGAAGAACACAGAGTCATTCAAAGAATATGCTCAAAGGTGGAGAGAGACTGCATCACAAGTTGAACCACCATTGACTGAGAAGGAACTAGCTGATTGGTTTGTAGACACAGTGAAGCTGGAATTCTATGAGAAAATGATTAGAAATATTGGTGCCAAATTCTCTGATATCATTGCAATTGCTATGAAGGTGGAGGCAGGTCTGAAAAGTGGAAAGGTGGCCAGTTCACCTAACAGTGCCACTAGCACCGGTGTCAAGAGGTCTCCGGGCAATTTTTATAAGAAGAAGGAGGGCGAGACTAACGCTATTATGACAGGGAAGAGGAAGAATCCTAAACGATCTCTATTCCAACCACAACCAGGTCCCAGTTTTCCTCAACAGCCAGTTTACCCCATGCAGTTCGCACAACAACCATACGTGGCGTCTGTTATGCCCACTTTTAATCATCAGATAATGCAGCAAGTTCCTGTGTCCCAGTCACCAAATCAGCAGTAGTGGCCGAAGAACCAAAATCAAAATTACCAGCAGCAACGGCGGCCAGCACCACAGCAAAATACCCCTCCAAGAAGACAGGCAGTAACACCAAATTTTCCACCCATACCGATGACGTATACATCATTGTATCCTTCTTTGGTGGAACAAGGGTTAATTGTCACCAGGCCATTGGGGCCACCATCTGAAAAATCTATGCAGTTCTTCAATCCTAATGCAGCATGTGCTTTCCATCAAGGGGGAGTGGGCCATGATTTAGAAGGGTGTTTGGCATTAAAGAATTTGGTGAAAAGTTTGATAGAAAAGAACATTCTGTCTTTTGCTAATAACCCGCCAAATGTGAAGAGTAACCCCTTGCCAACTCATGGGTCAACTAATGCTGTTGAAGACGAGGGTGAGGAAGTATTGATCTCAGAAGCAACAAAGATTAAAACTCCCCTGAGAACATTTCATGCCAAGCTGTTCAGCGCTGGATTGGTCAAAGTTCGCCATGATGTTTGTGGAGAATGTGATGGTAATAATAAAGGATGTCGGTTGATTCAAGAGGATATTCAGCAACTGATTGATGAAGGTTTCTTACAAATTTTCAAAAAAGAAAGCAGAATAGCAGTGATTGAACCAGTGTTCAATCTGCCAAAGCAAGTGCCAGTGCTTGATGAAGAAGAAAGTGCATCAGTAGTCCCTGTGTTCAACAATCCTGGGGCAAATACCGTGAGCCCAGTGTTTAAGCGATCAGTTCCAAGATTCAACAAATCTGAAGTTGTTTCCCTTATTGATCACGCCAGGCAAAATAATTTCCCCAGGCCAGTCCCGTTCAGGTTTAGAGGGACCAAAGCATTACCATTTATCTACGAAGATATTACAGGTAGTAAGAAGGGGGAGGAAATGATCCCAAGGAAAGAGGTGGGGGTCGTTATAGAAGAACAATTCCCAAGGAAAGAGATGGGGGCTGATGAGAAGAACATGTCTAATATAGTAGGAACAGGAAGAATGACGAGGAGTGGGAGGATTTGTACCCCTATGAACAAAGAAGTGTCTGGTAAAGAAGGTGAGGTGCGTATACCTACTAGTGACAAGGGCAAAGAAGTGAGCTCCAAGGAGGATGACGAAGAATTCCTCAGGATAATAAAAAGAAGTGACTACAGGGTCATGGATCAGCTCCACCAGACTCCGTCTAAGATTTCTATTTTATCCCTGTTGATTAATTCACCAGTCCACCGATCAGCACTACAGAAAGTATTGGCTCAGGCTCATGTAGCCCAGGACATTACCGCCGGACAATTTGATCATGTTATCGCTAACATTACTGCATGCAATACGCTCAACTTCAGTGATGAAGAACTGACCCAATCAGGTCGGAAACACAATCTTGCTCTGCATATATCAATGAAGTGTCAGGAGGACACATTGGCTAGAGTCCTTGTAGACACAGGATCCTCTCTAAATGTCTTACCAAAGAGGGTCCTCGACAAGCTGGCATACAAAGGAGGGATCATGAGACCCACATCGTTAATTGTCAAAGCTTTTGATGGTTCACGAAGATCCGTGATGGGGGAAATTGAACTGCCAGTTTTGATTGGACCCCAGGAGTTAAATGTTCTGTTTCAGGTTTTGGACATTAACCCTGCCTATAGCTGCCTACTTGGAAGACCTTGGATCCACGAGGCAGGCGCTGTTACTTTAACCTTACACCAGAAGATGAAATTTGTGGTCGATGACAAGCTGGTCATCGTCCATGGGGAAGAAGACTTGATGGTTAGTAACTTGTCATCCTTCCGTTATATTGAGGCTGATGAGGATGCATTGGAAACTTATTTTCAAGCCCTGGAAATAGCTAATGCGGTTATGATTGACAATGAGAAGCCAGTGGTACCAGAATACCCATCTTTTGCTTCGTATAAGAGTATCCAGTCTGCCCTTCAAGACAGCGTGCCCGCAGGTTAGGGCGAAGTGATTGAGGTTGAGAAGAGAATCCGACACCAAGGGTTGGGTTACAGACCAACTCCAAAGGAGGAGGGTGCTTCAGGTACAGGAGAAAGAAGAATGAAGATAAAGACTGTGCAGGAGACATTTATCAGAGGTGGACATCAAGTCCATGCAATCATAGGAAGTACTGAAGAAGACGAAGACATTGATCGGTTGATTTTTCGCCAAGAAGGCGCATTAGGCAATTGGGAGTCTGTTGAGATCCCAAATCTGTACCCGGAACCAGAGTAACTTGTTTAGTTTTGTTGTTTTCATCTCCCTAGTCTTGCCCAAAGCTAGTGGATTGTTTTGTACGGGCCTCCGTTTTCAAACTTTAAATCAATGAAATGACTCTTTTGCTAAATTTTTGTTGTTTTACTTTATTGCATTCTGTTTCTAAAAATGGAAATCTTTTCAAACAAAAGCATCTTCACCCCGCATGTTCTTGAATTGTTGTGCATTTTAATAATATAAGTCATTCTACCATGCAGAATGAATCATAAACCCATTGTATTCAATGACCTTGATCTTACCGTTGACTTCGACTCCGCTGTCTATCAAGCTGAGAAGGAGGAAATTATGAGGTACCCAAGGATCTAGCAGATATGTGTGATTACCAGTATACGGATCTCCAGCCTCATGAAGAGCAGGTGAATGTTATCAATCTTGGCACTGAGGAAGAGAATAAAGAGGTCAAGATTGGGGCATCACTGAAACCGGAAATTAGACAGCGGTTGATTTCGCTCCTTAAAGAGTATGTGGACGTGTTTGCTTGGTCCTACCAAGACATGCCGGGTTTTGTGGTCCACAAATTACCCCTCAAGCCTGAGTGCCCGCCAGTAAAACAAAAGCTTCGCAGAAGTCATCCCGACATGGCTCTCAAAATTCGAGATGAAGTTAAAAGACAGTTGGATGCCGGATTTCTGGCAGTTTCTAAGTACCCAGAGTGGGTAGCTAATATTGTCCCTGTTATGAAGAAGAACGGAAAGGTACGAATGTGTGTGGACTATAGGGATCTTAACAAAGCTAGTCCCAAAGATGATTTCCCTCTACCCCATATTGACACACTGGTAGATAACACGGCCCGTTTCGCCATGTTCTCATTTATGGATGGTTTTTCTGGCTACAATCAGATTAAAATGGATCCAGCTGATATGGATAAAACCACTGTCATTACCCCGTGGGGAACTTATTGCTACAAGGTTATGCCTTTTGTATTAAAAAACGCCGGGGCAACATACCAAAGGGCTATGGTGACTTTGTTTCACGATATGATCCACAAAGAGATAGAGGTGTATGTGGACGATATGATAGCCAAATCTCGAAATGAAGAGGAACATGTAGATCACTTGTTGAAATTGTTCAAAAGACTTCGGAAGTATCAATTGAGGTTGAACCCTGCAAAATGTACCTTTGGAGTCAGGTCAGGGAAGTTATTGAGTTTCATTGTTAGCCAGAAGGGCATTGAGGTGGATCCAGATAAAGTACGAGCGATTCAAGAAATTCCAGCTCCTCAAACCGAGTCACAGGTCAGAGGATTTTTGGGTCATTTGAATTACATCTCCAGGTTCATCTCCAACATGACTCCAATATGTGCGCCAATTTTCAAGTTACTCCGTAAGGATCAACCAGTAGAATGGAATGGTGACTGTCAACAACCTTTCGAGAAACTCAAAAGTTATCTCCAAGAGCCTCCTATTCTAATTCCTCCGGTTCCCGGAAGACCTCTCTTTATATACTTGACTGTTTTGGAAGAGTCTATGGGCTGTGTTTTGGGACAGCATGACGAGACTGGCCGGAAAGAACATGCAATTTATTATCTGAGTAAGAAGTTTGCAGACAACGAAAGCCGTTACTCATTACTTGAAAAGACTTGTTGCGCTCTGGCTTGGGCCGCCAAACATCTAAGACAGTACCTGATTTGTCATACTACCTTGTTGATTTCCAAGATGGACCCGATAAAGTACATTTTTGAGAAACCTGCCCAAACAGGTAGACTTGCCCGTTGGCACATGTTATTATTTGAATATGACATTCAGTATGTCACTCAAAAGGCCATTAAAGGAAGCGTTCTTTCAAAATATCTTGCCGATCAACCGGTCGAAGACTATGAACCGCTCAAGTTTGATTTCCCTGATGAGGATATTATGGCAGCAAAAAATTGTAAAGAGTCAAGCTCTGAAGATGATCCCAGGGCTGAGTATAGGTGGAAGATGATGTTCGACGGTTCGTCCAATTATAAGGGACATGGAGTAGGAGTTGTTATAATTAATCCTGAAGGTGGCTACACCCCTTTTACAGCCAGACTGGATTTTGGATGTACAAATAATATTGCTGAGTATGAAGCGTATATTCTGGGTCTGGAAGCTGCAATCGATCTTGGAATCTGTTTTCTTGAGGTTATGGGTGACTCTGCCGTAGTCATTTATCAAATCAGAGGCGAGTGGAAAACAAAAGATGAGAAGCTTATCCCTTATCAGGCGTACGCTTTGGAGTTGATTAAGTGTTTTGATGAGATAGCATTTCGTCACGTGCCACGTACTGAGAATCATGTGGCTGATGCTTTAGCGACACTGGCTTCAATGTGGCAAGTTAGATTTGTCAATGAAGATCCAGTAATTAATATTGAAAGGAGGACTGAGCCTGCCTATTGTCAGCCCATTGAAGAAGAATCAGACGGCAAACCTTGGTTCCATGATATTTTGAACTTTCTAAAGAATCAAGAATATCCAGCCAACGCCTCCGTTCTTGATAAGAAGACTCTACGAAGACTATCAGCCAAATTCTTCATCAGCAATGGTGTATTGTACAAAAGGAATCATGATATGGTTTTGCTAAGATGTGTCTATAAAAGAGAAGCAGACTTGTTGGTCCATGACATCCATGAAGGAGCTTTTGGCACCCACGCCAATGGGCACGCCATGGTCAGGAAGATTTTGAGAGCTGGATACTATTGGTTGACCATGGAAACTGACTGCATTCAGTATGTTAGAAAATGTCATAAATGTCAGATTTATGCGGACAGAATGCACGTTTCTCCTACTCTGTTAAACGTGCTATCATCACCCTGGCCGTTCTCTATGTGGGGCATTGATATGATTGGGGCAATCGATCCTAAAGCATCTAATGGACATCGTTTTATTTTGGTGGCTATTGATTACTTCACTAAGTGGGTGGAAGCCGCTTCATACGCCAATGTGACTAAGCAGGTAGTTGCACGCTTCATCAAGAACAACATCATTTATCGTTATGGGATCCCCAACAGGATCATAACTGACAACGGGACCAATCTGAACAAAAAAACCATGAAGGAGCTGTGCGACAGCTTCAAAATTGAACACCATAACTCTTCACCGTATCGTCCAAAGATGAACGGAACGGTCGAAGCTGCGAACAAGAACATCAAGAAAATTCTTCAGAAGATGGTCAAAACATACAAGGATTGGCACGAGATGTTGCCATATGCACTACATGGGTACAGAACATCAGTCAGAACTTCGAAAGGGGCAACCCCCTTTTCTCTGGTATATGGGATGGATGTCGTCCTCCCCATAGAAGTTGAGATACCTTCTTTAAGGATATTAATGGAAACCAAGCTGGATGAAGCAGAATGGGTTCAAGAAATATATGATCAACTAAACCTAATTGATGAGAAGCGTCTGACGGCCATGTGTCATGGTCAACTGTACCAGAAGAAGATGAAAAGGGCATTTGATAAAAAGGTCTGCACTCGGGAATTCCGAGTAGGCGAATTGGTACTTAAAAAGATTCTACCTTCACAAAGAGACGCCCGCGGAAAATGGGCACCCAATTATGAAGGTCCATTTGTAGTCAAGACAGTCTTTTTAGGAGGGTCTTTGTTTCTTACAACTATGAATGGTGAACAGCTTGCGCACCCTGTGAATGCAGATTTGGTACGAAAGTATTATGCTTGAAAGACGTCTCACCTATATCCGGGAGTTCTCCAGAGGAAAGAAGATTGCCCCGGTTATCCTTGATGTTTGGGTTTCAGGGTGTTGGCTTGTGTTATCCTTTCTTCTTTTTTTGTTTTGCGTTGTTCGCGTCGTTTCTAGCATATAGCTAAGCATATGCATCATACCTTAGCATCTTTGCATCCTTGTGCTTTGTTTTGCTTGTGGTCTTTTGTTGGTGCCTGTCTTTATTTCCCCAGTGAAGTAAAGACATTCTCGGTTTGCCTTGTGTCGTGCTTGTTCGGTCCTAACCTTTGCGCACCAGATTGGAATCTTTAAACCTTTTACTGTTCCCCGAGAAGTTTAACGTTAAAGTTTTTTTACAACCTGTTCTTGTTTGAATCGTGTCAGACTTGAACTTAGACTCTGTTTGAATCGTGTCAAGCATCATCTATTCGTTTTAAAACCTGTTCTCGTTTAAATCGTGTCAGACTTGAACTTAGACTTTGTTTGAATCGTGTCAAGCATCGTCTATTCGTTTTAAAACCTGTTCTCATTTGAATCATGTCAGACTTGAACTTAGACTTTGTTTGAATCGTGTCAAGCATCGTCTATTCGTTTTAAAACCTGTTCTCGTTTGAATCGTGTCAGACTTGAACTTAGACTTTGTTTGAATCATGTCAAGCATCGTCTATTCATTTTAAAACCTGTTCTCGTTTGAATCGTGTCAAACTTGAACTTAGACTTTGTTTGAATCATGTCAAGCATCGTCTATTCATTTTAAAACTGTTCTCGTTTGAATCGTGTCAGACTTGAACTTGGACTTTGTTTGAATCGCGTCAAGCATTGTCCTTTTATTTTAAAACTGTTATCGTTTGAATCGTGTCAAACTTGAACTTGGACTTTGTTTGAATCGCGTCAAGCATTGTCTTCTGGTCTTAAAACTGTTCTTGTTCGAATCGTGTCGGACATTGAACCCTTACCTTGGATTCTTTTGAAAACTTGCTTTAAGCTAAGCTTTTCTTGGAACAAATTTCTTCAACCCTTAAGACTCCTATCTGGTGTGCAGGGTCTGTCTCTGTCTTCCTGGCCTTTCTTGAAGATCCCATTTTGAACTCTTCAATTTAAGATTCCCAGGAAGTCTTTGCTTGTTTGTCTGTCGTTTTCAGGCTGATCCTCAGTGATCAGGTTTTTCTTTCTGGTTTCGTGCCCAGGAAGAGTGTGGGTTTGTTCTGTTCCCAGCAGTCTATCTCCCGGATCTTTCCCCGGTGAAGTTTGTCTGTGGTCTTTTCCCCAGTGTTTCTTTGGAGTCTCCCCGGCGGGTCCTTGTTGTTGGTTAGCTTGTATCCCTAGTGAGGTGTTTCTCATGGATACTACCTTTCTGTCCTTCCCCAGTGGAGCTCTCTGGTCTCTTCCTGTTTGCTCTTTGGTGTCTTTTTTGTGTCTGTGTCCGCATTTTTATTGCATCTTTTTGGCATTTTGTCTGTTGCATTGCATGTGTGTGCATATGAGGGAAAAATTTTCGGTTATCTGTATTTAAATATCTTTCACTGTTGATTACATGAGGATCTCCGTCTCTCATATCCTCAGGTGAAGATATTTAAATAGGGGCAACTGTTGTACCCCAAATTTTACCCTCATTTTTTCTGCTAATTGTTGTTATGCTATTTTTCTCTGTATTTTAATTTAATATCTATCTTAGCCTTTTATGTGTTTTATGTTAGCTAAATTTCATATATTGGCCTATTTTATTTCATTTAGATTTAAGTTTTTATTAATTTAAATTAATCCTAATTCAAGTTAATTTTAATTAACTAGGTTAATTATCCATTTAGTTTCTTTTAATTAATTCTTAATCTAGAATATTAAGTAGTTTGTTATTATTTTCAACAACCATATTGTAATTTAATTAAGAGAATGTGCCCAAATAAGATCACCGTGGCCAATTTCATTTTTGCAATGTTGAACTCTCATTTCATTATTATGGACCAATGAGAGTTAAGCTTGGTATGTGTTTGACTTTTCAACCACTCCCTCAACCAATGAGAGCTTGACACGTGACATCAAGGAGACCAAAGAGAACCGAGTTTATTCTCCTCTTTCGTTCTTGCTGAAAAGTTCTGGATGATGAAGAGAAATTCAACGTGTTTTGGATCCATTCAATTCATTGAATCCACTTCAACCACAATGCCGTTGGCGCGAATTCCCCAATTTGAAATCTCCAAATCCATTCCTCTTCAAGCTCAGCTGTGTGTTGCACAAAAAGTGGTTCAGAGAAGATTGCCAATTCTAGCATACGACCTGCTCCATCTGCGAATCTGTCCACGCTATCTCCAACCTTTGCTCCATTTGGTACCCTTCTCAATAGCATCAATGGAAGAGCTCTGATTCCATTCACAAAGTGATGAGTGTGACCCTGCACATCTGAAAACGCCAGCGTGTTTATCTCCCAGAATTGGACCAAGTTTGAAATTCAAAGGAAACCCCTAATTGCTTAGCTTATGCCCACCAGATGTTTGAGGAAATTGACCCGGCCCATGATGCTCCTCATCAAACCAATGCCTTGCCTATTTAAGGAGGTTCAATTTCAGTTCTGAGGACACCAACAATCTCTACGAAAACACACTAAATATTGGAGTTCAAAAGAGTAGAGAACGAGAGTTAGCATCAAGAATTTGTGGTCAATTCAGAGAGAAGCAAGTTCAGTTGGTAACTCCCTTCTCCTTTAACTTTAATCTATTCATGTGTTCATGGTATGATTGTTTTAATTTTGTTTTGATAGCTGTTAGATGTTTGTCATGATATGCTTTTCATTTCTTTGAGCCTGTAATGTAGGTATGAACTTTAGTGTCCCAGTTGTTCATGTTACTAACCTTAAAATGATGTTGCACATTTTGTTTTGATGTTAATACATAAGTTCTTGATTTCTTTGAATATATGTGATGGTATGTTTGGTGGCCTTTTGGAAATGTTTGTGGTATCTGGAGTTTTGTATCAACAGTCGTTTTGAATTTGTGATTTTTTCCTCTTGATTCTGTTTGATGTTGTAAGGTTTCCCTGTTTATCATGTGAACTGTCTATGAGAGTGAAATGACTGTTTTCATGCTAGCCCTATGAACCTATGCTTTGAATTACTTGAGTGTTGTATTTACTTTGGATGTTATCATTTGTTTCTTGCTCCTGAACATGTATAAGTTTACATTGCCATGTGGTGGTTATGCTGTCAAAATATGTGTTTGATCACTGATATATTTGGACCCTCATAAGTTTGTGTGAGTTTACTGTGTAGAGGTCTACCATGCTGATTAAAAAATATGAAGCTTTGATGTGTTTTTTAGCTTATCAATGTATATGGATCCATGACTGTCTTTGGATGTTTGAGATATTGGAACTAGATGTTTAAGTGAGTTTTGCATCTTGTTTGAAGTTGTTATCCATCTCTGCCCTATATATGCTTGTACTGATCATGCCTTCTTGCACATTTCTGGTCATATGCACCTTGCTATAATTCTACACTTGCATCATGATGTTGTTCTAAATGTGTGGGTCAGACTAGTAAGTATCTCAATATGTTGTTCACATGTTCGTGGTTTGATTTCATGATGTTATCCATTGGTATGATACCTATGTTGTTTTTTTGTTAAGTCTTAATGTCCCTGATTTCTGTTTGTAAAATGGTTACAATCTCATTGTGGTATAAACTGTCAAGATTAATACTTGTTTCTGTTGACATATCTTAATGATGTATGTACCTGAATGTAATATGACCAAACTTGTGAACCTTTGCACCCTCTTGAAATGCTGGCGTATCTTTAAATTGTAGAACATTTGAATTTATTTGTTTGCTGTTGTAATGATGGTTGAGGTTAACAAGAGATTCTTGGCATGTTTATCTTTTATACTAATATTGGAGCATGTTTGTATACACGGTTTAGTCTTAACCTTGCTTATGGATGATTGAAGTTTGATAGTCTGGTTCACAGCTGTTGCTTTACCTGTCTATATTGTTGTTTAAAAGTATGATTAGGGCTGGTTTATATGAATTGGCAGCCATTGGCTTATGTTACCCTTTTTGTGGATTGATTCTGTGGCATCTTGTGGGTAAAGGATGAATGTTAATCTTGTTTGTATTGCCTTAGTATCATTCATGTTTGGTGTCTCAATGTTCTGCACATTTACACTACAATTAGAAATTAGGTTATCATGCCACGAACCTATGTTTAGTTTTGTTTCTTACTCTCTGATAGTTCATTGTGAATGATTTTTTTTTTGAGACCATTTGTTTTTTTTAACACCTGTTTTGAATGAACTTATGTCTATGCCCAGTTTGCTGAATTTATGTTGTCATAAACCTGTTTGTATGCCATCTATTTGTCATCTACATGGTGTACCTATATTTGAATGTATGTCCTTGCCCAAGTTTGTTGAGTCTATGTTTGCATAAACACTGTGTTCATGAAGTGTATGTTAACTTTGATATGTTTTAACATGATTCCTAAGCTATGCCATTGTCTGTCAAATGATAACCCCTGAGTAAATGTTGATATGTCCTAATTCACATCTCCCTATTATATGTGAAATAACTTAATTTACTTTGTTGATCTGTTAAGTGCTTAGCTACTCATGCTTCGTTTTGCATAGTTTTCTTAGTTCAAATGTTATTTATACAAGCATGTTGTTGTTGCTGTATGTTTCCTATTTGAAATGCTCTTAATCACAATCACACGCCAATCACAAATGTGTTCTCAGGCTGCTATTTTTCTGGTTAAAGTTAGGCATGTTCATGTTGTTTTTCTTTAGTTTTTTAGTAATGATGCTTTGTTCTGTCAGACCTGAGGTATGCTATAGGTGTGTCAATTTGATTTGAATGTTGTCAATAAGTGTTTTATGTTTGGCTGCCTGGTTGAAACTTTCTCATTGATTGATCATTATCCAAGTTGCCATTCATGCTAAAGTTAGGTCTTTTCTCCTATCTATGTTTAAGTATGTATGTTCTATATGCTTTTTGGATTCTCATTGTCAATATCACTTGGTCTAGCTGCTTTGCACATTAACCGTCTGTTTGTTATGTCATTTACTCTTGGTGTGTTGATTATGAGTAACTATGCATTGGATTTGAGTTTGGTCATTACTGATTAATTTTTCTGGCTGCCATCATGTTATTCTGTTGCATGCAAATTATGTGTATCCATGCTCATATGCTTTGTCTCTAAATTCTCACATGACCTTGAGGTAGCATGAAAAGTTTTGGTGTGACATCTCCTCTCTTTTCTCAGTTTTCTTCTACTGACTATTATCAAGTTATATGACAGCCATATCATAATATTTTTGCTGTCGTGATGAATGTTTGGTTTCCAATAATTCCATGCTCATTGCTTTTGTCTGTGATGCCTCTTTGCTGCAAAATAAATTCTTCTGACCCCTCTTACTTTGTGGCTATTTTGGTGTGTTGTTTGATAGGGCTTGGTGTAAACACATTACATGTTTGAAATCTTGCTTCCCTACTGAATAAATTGGTTCTTATTTTGTTTGATTTGGATGTGTATTGTTTGAGTTACACTTGCTTGAACATGGTTGTGCAAAACGCTCAAAAACTGAACCTTGGTAGAAGTATAGGGCACGCGTGCTTGGTTTATTTGGGGACAGTAACTTGTTTCGCTTTATATATTTATCAAGTTGTATAATGTTTGGATGTACACGCCGTCCCAACGGTCACACACTATGCACTCCTTCGCCTTTCACTTGCCTTGCACGGGTTCGATCCTGCGGATCAACCCTTTTGTTTTTCTGTTTTTTTCATTTTTGCCTTGTTATTTGATGTGTTGCTTGCGTCTTGTATTCACCACGCACGCGCAGCTCAGATGGTTGGGGTTTTGGCCATTGAATCCTAGGGCGTGGGTTCAAACCACGCATGTGACATTTCTTTTCTTTTTTGCTTAAAATCTTTTCTTTTATTTAAAGTTTGGTAACTATGCAAAAGCATTTTTTATCTTTTTTAGAAAATCTGAATTTTATTTTAAAACTCCATATTTGTTTCACTTAGTAATTTATTTTCTTAATGTGCCATCTAAAAAGATTTACTCTTTTAATGTGAATTTCCACTCTCATTATTTTGATTAAATTGTTGAATCTTCATTATAGCCTTTTTGATCTTTTAATGTTTAACTCTTTTTTTATTTATCTTATTATTTGATTGTTGATTGTTGATATCATCTTAATCGATCTTTTATTCATGACTATATTTTGACTTATGATGTGTGATATATTTTCTAAAGTTCAATATCTTTGGTTTGCCGTTGTCTAATTGATATCTTGATATTTATCTCATGTCTACTCATCGTGAAACATATTGCCATCTTTATGTTTATGTTGCTCTCATTATTTTATCTTATATCAATGTTTCATCTTCCATGACTTTTATTCTTTATTCTTTTTTTTCCCATATTCCAAAGGAAGGTTAAAACATGTAGGCTCCTAAAGTCATGACCTCCCACCTTAACTTAGGTAACCTTTTAGGAGAAAACTTTAATTTCTTGGCCTCATCAGAGCCATAGAAATTACAACTAGCTTTAGGAGAGAGTTCCTCAACTCTTAGTGATATTCATCATAATGAATTTATCACTTCCCCTGCTAACTAACCTTTAGCATAGAACCTTTAGCAAGCATAAGATAACATTTAACAAGAGGCTCCCGTAGAATACTACGAACGTTTAGGGTGCTAATACCTTCCCTAGGCGTAACCAACCCCCGAACCTTAGATCTTTCCCTTTAGGTTTTTCTAACGATCTTGAACCTTTCCTTTGGATAAATCAAAGTCGGTTGTAAAAGAAATATGATGCAAATTAATTAATAATTTGTTATCCGATTTTCACCGCAACACCCTTGATAGGGAGAAGAGGTGGAATTAACTATAATCCTTCCCTTGTTATCAGGCAGTTTGGTTATCCTTTGAGAGGTCCACCTGAAGAGCGAGATATCAGAGAGTTCTTATTCTTCAATGGTACTGAGGATCAAGAGATGATAAGAAAGATTGTGAATGCTTGGAAGCATGTGACCAAGAAGGGAAAAACTTTATTCGGGAAATGTAATAACCGGGCTTTTCCTTCCTATGAAGATTGGATTAAGAGAAGAGCAGAAGAGGAGCTTCTTCCCTTCCCGGTGGAACCACCTTTGTATCCTTTGATGATCGAAGCTCCCACGACTGTTGATGCAGAGAAGTATGATAAGTTATGGCCTGATAAGGTGAAACTCCGAGAGGAAAATCGTGAGCTGGGCAGAGAGATTGGTCAGTTGAAGCACGAAAAAGGTGAAGCTATCCATGCTGCTAGGTTGAAATCAGAACTGTTGGCTGCGAAGGAGAAAGAATTGTCTAAAGAAGCCACTGCCAGAGAGAAAGTGGTTCAAACGTTGAAAAGTGTTAGCAAGGTCCTTTCGTCCAAAAAGAAAGAGTTAGCTTATGCTATGTCAAGAATTCACAAGTTCCATGACCGTCGGAATACAACAATTACTGCCAACAGGTTGAAAGAGGATAAGTATCTAGAACATATCGAGGGTTTGAAGACAGAGCTTCGGAAAAAAGGATAAGGAGATTTTATCAGGGATCTTTGAGAGGAGAGCAGTTGAGGAAAAGCTCAAGGAAACCATGGCAGATATGGAACAGTTGAAGATCCAAGCCGAAGTGAAGAGAGCCAGGAGCGAAGGTCCAAGTTCAGGTGGAGCTTCTGGAGAAGATGATTGGGAATTGCATAGTCGTTATTTAACAGGAATCTTGCATAGGAGAGATCTTCTGATTCAGGAGTTGATTCAGAGACCAGAGCATCCTAATACCAAGAAGCTTCCCAAGGAAGTGCAGAATTGGTGCAAAAAGAATGACGAATTGGGAATTCTAGCACAACTGAGTCTAGATGATATGCTTTAGTTTCCTTGCTGCTGTTTTCTTTGTATTTTCAGGATCACCGCCAGGCTTGTTGGTCGGGATCTTTGTTTATGCTTATTCAGACTTGTGTTGTAACAAATGCTTATTCTCTTTATATGATCAGGAATTCAGTTCTCTTCTGTTGTTAAAACTGGAATCAAGGGATAGATCGCCTTGATAATGTTCATACATGTTTGCATCTGTATCTGCATAATCATCTCATCTTTGCATAGCAGATTATCTTGGATTCTCTGGATTTCTTATGCTTTCTCTTTTTCTCAGTCAGGATTGATCAACCAACTCATCGGTATTCTACCAGGCTTAACCAAAGCAGAGTGATGGACAAGGTTCAGGCAGACATGGCAGCTATACAAGCTCGCATCGATCAATTCATGGAGATGATGCAGGGTGTGGTGCAGAGTCAGAATGAATTCAGAACTCTAGTTCAGCCTTTGGTGTCGCAGGTTGATGAAAATGGTATCTTACACGGTGGTCTTCTTAATCGTGTTGTTCCTCCGGGAGGAGGTGGTGCTGGTATCAACATTCTTATTCCTGGCGCTGGTGGACAGGGTGGGATTCCTTCAGTGGTTAGAGAAGGAAGCACTGTTTGAGCTATCCAGGGTCATCGTTTTGATGATCAATAGGATGATGTTTTTTCAGTCAGAAGCTTGAACGCTGGTCTTCCTGTGGTCAGTGATGAGAGGATCCGTTTAATTGAGGCGCAATTGAAAGGGGTTGTGAAGCAGGATGATCTGGGAATAGATTTGGACGACCTAGGGTTGGTCCCTGACATTGTCATTCCACACAAGATTCAGATTCCTACACTGGAGAAGTATAATGTTTCTACCTGCCCGAGAACTCATGTAAAGGCGTATACCAGGAAAATGGCTGCCCATGCCAAGGATGAAAAGCTAATGATGCACTTTTTCCAAGACAGCCTGTCCGGCGCTGGAAAGTAGAGATGTTCGTACTTGGAGAGAGCTAGCTGCAGCTTTTATCAAGCATTACCAGTACAACACAGACATGGCTCCCAACAGAACTCAGCTGTTGAGCATGTCTCAGAAAAATGATGAAAGTTTCAAAGAATACGCGCAAAGGTGGCGTGAATTGGCGGCTAGGGTGCAGCCACCAATGCTGGAAAAGGAAATGTTGGATATGTTCATGGACACACTGCTTAAGCACTATTATGAAAAGCGTTTGCCTTGTTTCCTAGGCAAGTTTCCAGATGTGATTGCGATCGGACAAAAGATAAAGGTTGGAATTAAGGCTGGAAAAGTTTCTAGTGGTGACGGATCGTCTTTCGGGCAGGGAAAGAAGCCATTTGATGGTTATAAGAAGAAAGGAGAGGCCAATGTTGTATCTTCCTACAAGGGAAAAGGGAAACAACATCAGAGTCGTAATCAGCAGGTAGCTTCGGTAACAATACCCGCAGCGCTTCTACCTCAGCAGCAGCAGGGCCAGACTCCGCGTCAGTATCAGCCAAGGCCTAAGCAGAACCAATATTTTGATACTCCACCTCTACCTTATTCGCAGTTGTTTCAGCATTTGCTACAGTTATAGTTAATCCAGAAAAGGACTCTAGCTCCTCTGACCGGTAATCCACCTCCGGGTTATAATCCTAACGCCCACTGTGACTTTCATTCTGGGGCACCCGAACACTATATTGAAGACTGTAAAGTTTTTAAGCACGCAGTCCAAGACTTGGTGGATTCAAAGGCCATTAACTTTGCTAATGATGGACCTAATGTTGTGCAAAACCTGATGCCTGATCACAATGGGCCGAGGGTGAATGCGATAATTGAGGAATGTGAAGCTCTGAATTTGATCATGGATGTTGAGGAGCTGAAGACTCCATTGTCTATGGTTAAAAACAGGTTATTGAAGGGTGGTGTCTATCCGGGTTGTAATGAGAACTGTTCAGATTGTTTGACAAAGGACAATGGTTGTGATTCGCTGAAGAGGGGTATCCAGAATACGATTGATGAGGGTTGCTTACAGTTTGATAGAGGTAATCAGCAAAAAGAGGTTGTTAGTGAGAAGGTTGCTACTATCACCATTCCGTTCAAAACGATTACTATTTCAGGTCCAGCAAGACCACCTCCATTTATTATCACAAGGGCTAGACCCATTCCGTACGAAAGTTCTAAGGCTATTCCCTGGAATTATGGTGCCGAGGTGTTTGTCAATGGACAAAAGCAGGAATTAATGGCTACTTCATCAGTGAGTTCTAATCCTGAGATTAAGGTTGAAGCTGATGCTATAACGAGAAGTGGTAGAGTGCTTACTCCTGTTAATGATCAACCCAGTACTTCTAGGCAAGATAGGGGAAAACAGGCAATGGATGGTTCTGTCCAGACTCCAGTGATTGTGGATTCTATGGTAAAGCCGGTTGATGATGCTTTTTATGAAAATGTAGAGGAGTTTATGAGACTCATCCGGAAAAGTGATTACAAAATTGTGGACCAGTTACATCAGACCCCGTCCAAAATCTCTATTCTATCTTTGCTATTGTGTTCTGAAGCCCATAGGAATGCTCTTCTGAAAGTTTTGAATGCAGCCTATGTTCCTCAAGAGATTTTTGTTAACCAGCTGGAAGGGGTTGTAGCACACGTGAATGCGGGTAATGGCTTGGGTTTCATAGATCTTGATTTGACTCCCGCTGGCAGGAATCATAACAATGCCCTGCATATTTCGATTGAGTGTCGTGGTTCACTGATGTCACATGTATTGGTTGATACTGGATCATCGTTGAATGTATTGCCAAAGAAAGCATTAATGAAGTTATATACCAGGGGACTTATTTGTACACCAAGTGACTTGGTGGTGCGAGCTTTTGATGGCTCGAAGAGATCTGTCTTTGGTGAGATTGTGCTTCCAATCAAGGTTGGACCAGAAATATTTGATGCAACATTTTATATAATGGATATTCAGCCAGCATACAGTTGTCTGTTGGGTCGTCCTTGGATCCATGGTGCAGGCGATGTAACCTCCACTTTGCATCAAAAGCTAAAATACATGGTTGATGGTCACGTAGTGACAATGTGAGGAGAAGCAGACATAATGATTAGTCAGCTGTCAACCTTCAAATACATGGAAGTGGATGGTGAAATCCATGAGACGTTGTGTTAGGGGTTTGAAAAGGTGAAGGTTTCTGAAGAGGTTGTCTAGTCTGAAGCTATAGAACAGCCTGCAGGGGCAAATCAGCCTGAAGTTTCTATGTCTTCATTTAAAGACGCCAAAGCTGTGGTTGAAGCTGGTAGCTCACAGAGGTGGGGCCAAGTGGTTGAAGTTCAGGAGAAGAGGGATACTTATGGATTGGGATACAAGCCATCCAGGAGAGACGGGGATCCTCCCAAATTCTATGGCCCAGTCTGTTTCACCAGTGCCGGTGTTTTCTTCGACAGAGTTAATGCCATTGAGGAAGAAGGGGACAGTGATTGTGACATGGATAGCTGGATCCGCCCTTGCGTCCCAGGAGAAAGTTTGTGTAACTGGTCTTCTGAAAAAGTCATTCAAGTGACTGGCTTCGAGTAATTGCTTTGTTTTCCTATTATGTTAATCCTGCGTTCTGCCCAAGACGTAGTGATTTTATTTGTAGGACTTTTAACTGTTGCATGTTTTGCTTTATCATCAATAAAGGACTTTTCACACTCAAATATTTTGATCTCTGTCTTTCTGTTTTTTATTTTTATGCATTAAAAACCCACATCAAAATGGCAATGTGTTTCTTGTTGTTGCATACATAATAAAACATACCTCATTAATCATGCAGGTCTTTTTGTTCAGATGACACCGATCATGACTCAGCTATAGCTCGTTTTGACTTTGACAACCTAATCTATCAGGCTGAAGAAGAGACTGACGAAGATTGTGAACTGCCCGAAGAGTTGGCCAAATTGTTAAATCAAGAGGAGAAAGTCATCCTACCTCATCAGGAGGAAATTGAGATTGTGAATCTGGGAACCGAGGACGCCCGAAAGGAAGTAAGCATAGGGGCTGCATTGAAAGACAGTGTCAAGGGAAGATTGATTGAAATGCTCCGAGAGAATGTGGACATCTTCGCCTGGTCTTACCAAGACATGCCTGGGCTCGATACTGATATTGTTGTACACCGGCTACCACTTAAAGAAGGTTGTGCTCCGGTCATGCAAAAGTTGAGAAGAACTGAACCGGAGATGTCTGTAAAAATCAAGGAAGAGGTTCAGAAACAGCTAGATGTCGGTTTTCTTGCCGTAACAAATTATCCTCCATGGGTTGCTAACATCGTGCCTGTACCTAAGAAGGATGGGAAGGTTAGGATGTGTGTTGATTACAGGGATTTGAACAGAGCAAGCCTAAAGGATGATTTCCCGCTCCCTCACATTGATGTGTTAGTTGACAACACTGCTCAGTATTCTGTGTTTTCCTTCATGGATGGCTTCTCTAGGTATAACCAAATCAAGATGGCCCCAGAGGACATGGAGAAAACAACATTCATAACACCGTGGGAAACTTTCTGCTACAAAGTGATGCCCTTTGGATTGAAAAATGTAGGGGAAACTTACCAGCGGGCGATGGTGACTCTCTTTCATGATATGATTCACAAAGAGATTGAGGTCTATGTTGATGACATGATTGCGAAGTCACAGACGGAAGAAGAACATCTGGTGAATCTTCAGAAGTTATTTGAAAGATTAAGAAAATTTAGACTGAGGTTGAATCCAAACAAATGCACCTTCGGGGTGAGATCAGGAATATTGCTGGGGTTTATTGTTAGTGAAAAAGGTATTGAGGTTGATCCTGCAAAGGTAAAAGCCATAAAAGAAATGCCTGTGCCGAAAATAGAAAAAGAGGTTCGTGGTTTCTTGGGGAGATTAAACTACATAGCTAGGTTCATCTCGCATCTCACAGCCACGTGTGAACCAATCTTCAAGTTGCTAAAAAAGGATCAAGCAGTCAGGTGGAATGAAAATTGTCAAAAGGAGTTCGAAAAGATTTAGGAATACTTGCAGGAACCTCCGGTCCTTATGCCGCCAGTGCCAGGAAGACCTTTGATTATGTATCTCACGATTCTTGAGAATTCAATGGGTTGTGTGCTCGGTCAACAAGACGAGTCGGGTAGAAAAGAGCACGCCATCTACTAATTGAGTAAAAAGTTTACTGATTGTGAGTCAAGGTACTCGATGCTGGAGAAAACATGTTGTGCACTCGCTTGGGCCGCTAAGCGTTTGAGGTAGTATATGTTAAACGACACAACCCTATTGATTTCGAAGATGGATCCGATCAAGTATGTGTTTGAGAAGCAAGCACTTTCTGGTAGAATAGCCCGTTGGCAGATGGTTCTGACAGAATACGATATTCAGTATGTTTCCCAAAAGGCCATTAAGGGAAGTGTTTTGTCAGAATATCTTGCCGAACAACCAATTGAGGATTATCAACCGATGAAGTTTGAGTTTCTGGATGAGCATATCATGTATCTGAAGATGAAGGATTGTGAAGAACCTTTGCTTAATGAAGGACCTGAGATTGGATCTCAGTGGAAGATGGTTTTTGATGGAGCTATTAATTCATATGGTAACGGAATTGGGGCAATCATTACGACTCCACAGGGTTCTCATATACCCTTTACTGCCTGATTAGCTTTCATATGCACCAACAATGAGGCAGAGTATAAAGCATGCATCATGGGGTTAGAAGAAGCGATTGATCTGAGATCAAGAACCTCGATGGTTATGGTGATTCTGCGTTGGTGGTTAATCAGATTACAGGTGAATGGGAGACTCGTCAAGCGAATCTTGTTCCATATAACAACTATGCCAGAAGGTTGTTACATTTCTTTGACAGAGTGGACTTCCATCACATTCCCAGGGTTGAGAATCAGATGGCTGATGCGTTGGTAACGTTGTCATCAATGTATCAGGTGAATCGTTGGAATGAAACTCCTTCAATCAGAATCATGCGCTTGGACAGGCCTGCTTTTGTATTTACAGTTGAAGGGGTATCAGATGGTAGGCCTTGGTATCATGACATCAAAGTCTTTCTGAAGAGTCAGGAATACCCAGCTGGGGCATCTTCCAAGGATAAGAAGACATTGAGGAGGTTATCAGGAAACTTATTTTTGAACAAAGACGATGTGTTATACAAGAGAAACTTTGACATGGTCTTGCTACGTTGTGTTGATGAACACGAGGCAGGCTTGTTAATGGAAGAGGTTCACGAAGGTTCCTTCGGTACTCATGCCAATGGGCATGCTATGGCAAGAAAATTGTTAAGAGCGGGGTATTATTGGATGACTATGGAGTCCGATAGTTTTAAATACGCCCGGAAATGTCATAAATGCCAGATTTATGCTGATAAGGTGCACGTACCGCCTACTCCTCTGAATGTTTTGTCGTCACCTTGGCCTTTTTCCATGTGGGGCATTGACATGATTGGGAAGATCGAGCTGACTGCTTCGAATGGACATCGTTTTATCCTGGTGGCTATTGATTATTTCAGGAAGTGGGTGGAAGCAGCATCGTATGCCAACGTCACTAGACAAGTGGTAGCCCGGTTTATTAAGAAGGACATCATCTGCCGATATGGAGTCCCGGAGAGAATCATTACTGATAATGGTTCGAATTTGAACAATAAGATGATGAAGGAGCTATGTCAGAGCTTTAAAATCGAACATCACAATTCTTCTCCCTATCGTCCGAAGATGAATGGGGCTGTTGAAGCGGCTAATAAGAACATAAAGAAGATTGTGCAGAAGATGGTAGTGACATACAAAGACTGGCATGAGATGTTGCCTTACGCTTTGCACGGTTATCGTACCTCGGTACGCACATCAACTGGGGAAACCCCTTTCTCACTGGTATATGGTATGGAAGCAGTCCTGCCATTAGAAGTTGAGATTCCTTCTTTGAGAATTTTGACAGATGTGAAGCTCGATGAAACTGAGTGGGTACGTTCCCGGCTGAATGAGCTGAACCTTATTGAAGAGAAGAGATTGAAAGCCATTGCGCATAGCCGGTTGTATCAGAGTAGGATGAAAAAAGCATTTGATCAGAAAGTGCGTCCTCGGTGTTTCCAAACTGGTGAATTAGTCCTGAAAAGGATCCTTCCTCCTCAAACAGATCGCAGGGGCAAGTGGACTCCGAATTATGAAGGGCCATATGTAGTAAGACAGGTTTTCTCTGGTGGAGCCTTATTACTCTCAACTATGGATGGCGAAGATTTTACGTCCCCTGTGAACGCGGATGTAGTCAAAAAATACTTTGCATAAAAGAGACCCGCTGAACATAAAAAGAAGGTTTAGGCAAAAATGGGGCATCCCGGCGAACCATAAAAAGAAAAGGTTCGGGCAAAAATTAGGGATAAAAAGAAAAAAAGAAATAAACCCGCAAAGTTGAAAACCTGAAAAGGCAACTTTGGCAAAAATGGGTATCCCGGTGGATCGAAAACCCGAAAAGGGTGATCCAGGAAAAAGTTAGGGATTTGAAAGCAAAGACTATGATCCACGTTCGATCTGTGATCACTATTCGCACTTCGAAAATTCGAAGGAAAGGAATCAGTCCAGTCAGTCAGCTTCAAAGGCCAAAGTATCTGCGGATAAATAAGTCATATGGGTTATAGCTGAGTCGAGTCATGGTGGATGTCTGTTCCCCACATTGCCGACATGTGCATTTTCTTTTACTTTTGCGTAATTACCTCTTTTTAGGAATTGCTTCCTGATGTAAATGCCTATTTACAGGCCAATCCATTCAATAAAATTTGCATTTCACTCAAAAAGCTTTCCATTTGTGTTTTTGTTTTACCTGTTTTGTTTGTGAAAATGTTCGATATTGTTTATAAACATTACATGTTAAAATGTTGAGCTTTGCAAAGCGTATTGGAAAACAGGGGAAATTGCTAGGGTGACGGTCATCATAATGATAATTGAAGTAGCCATTTTGCATAGAGCTTTCTGTGGATTTTGGTTGCAGGGTAACAGGTTCGTCCTTCCCCAGTAGAGCTACTCCCCTCAACATGGGAACTTCATTCTCCTCAGCAGGTTATTGTTTTCCCAGCCAAAGTGTCAAGAATCATCTTCCTCAGCAGAGTGCAGAAGATTAATTCCTTAGCTAAAGTTGTGATAGATTCATCACTTTCTCAACAAACAATCAGAAATTGATGCTGATGCATCCTCGGCGGGAGACTGAGGGAATATCTTCTTTGGACAAAGAGGTTGGTTTCCCCACAGAGTCTTGACATTCCCTTTCCTCAGCTAGTCGGAAATGTTTTCTCACCAACAATGGTTTGGTCTGATCCCCAGCAGATGAGTAAGCTTGGTGGTATCCCCTAACAGAGTTGATGTTGTGAATCACCATTCCCCAAATAGATTTGCTGATATTGGCTGATATTCCCCAGCAGGGTAAGGGCAAGAGCATCTCCCAAGCAGGTTCAAAATTATTGAATTATCTCCCCAAGCAGAGTTTGGTGGTGATCCTCTCAGTGGTTTGTTCAACAGTAGTCGATATTCCCAGCAGGTCTTAAGTCCAATTGTTATTGGCATCCTTTCAGATCCCGGTAGAAGTCAGTTGGTATTTCTCAGTGGAGAGAATCTCTCTTTGGGTTCCATCTTCAGTATTCGGTCATAGCCATCCCCAACAGAGTGGGCTTTCTCTCGGAATTTTCATCTCTAGCAGAGTTGGTGATCAGTTCCTTTCCCAGCAGAGCGAAATCTTTCTCAGCAGGGTCTCTTATTTCAGAGGACAATTTAGTTTGTCGTCCCCGGTGGTTTTGCCTTCGTCTTCAGCATTTATTTTGCTGAGGCATTCCTTTTGCATTGCATTTTGCATGGCATCCTCCCAAACGCGTAGCATTTCCATTTCGTATGGAGCATTACGGCAAGATTCAAACATATGCATTCGAAGCATAAGCCAGGTTTGATATCCTTTACCAGATTCTTTCCACGACGGAAAGTAACAGTGCAGGAGACTTTGTTTAACGTTACACCGCAACCAGTGGATTCATCCTTCTTGTTGGTCCTTCCTGTACTCCCCCCGCAGAGTTGTCTGTTTAGATTTTCCCCGGCAGGGTCATCTTTGTAGAACTGTTGATTCTACATATTGTTATTTAAAAGTCCACCTTCGGCTTGGTCTTTCTCTTTTCTCGAGTTCGCCTTTGGTCGTCCTTGCACCTGCTGTTATCTTGTTATCCCCAGGAGAGTCTACCTTCGGCTTAGCCTTTCTTTGAAAGCCCACCCTCTACCTGGTCTTTCTTTTTTGAGCCCACCTTCGGCATGGTCTCGTATCCTTTTTTTGAGAGTCTACCTTCGGCTTAGTCTTTCCTTGAAAGCCCACCCTCGGCCTGGTCTTTCTTTTTCGAGCCCACCTTCGGCATGGCCTCGTATCCTTTGTTTAAGAGTCTACCCTCGGCTTAGTCTTTCTTTGAAAGCCCACCCTCGGCTTGGTCTTTCTTTTTCGATCCCACCTTCGGTATGGTCTCGTATCCTTTGTTTGAGAGTCTACCTTCGGCTTAGTCTTTCTTTGAAAGCCCACCCTCGGCTTGGTCTTTCTTTTTCGAGCCCACCTTCGGCATGGTCTCGTATCCTTTGTTTGAGAGTCTACCTTCAGCTTAGTCTTTCCTTGAAAGCCCACCCTCGGCCTGGTCTTTCTTTTTCGAGCCCACCTTCGGCATGGCCTCGTATCCTTTGTTTGAGAGTCTACCTTCGGCTTAGTCTTTCGTTGAAAGCCCACCCTCGGCCTGGTCTTTCTTTTTTTGAGCCCACCTTCGGCATGGCCTCGTATCCTTTGTTTGAGAGTCTACCTTCGGCTTAGTCTTTCGTTGAAAGCCCACCCTCGGTTTGGTCTTTCTTTTGTAAGTCCGCCTTCGGCCGTTCTCGTAGCACCTTTATATCTCCCCAGCAGGGTCCGCCTTCGGCCGGTCTCGTAGTCGTGTCATTTCATCATCCCCGCAGGCTGTAAATTTCCGGGTTCTTTTTGTATTCAATCACCTTTTACCTTGAATGTCTGAAAGCCGTTGCTATCATCCCTTCAGGTTCAAGTCGATTGAATAGGGGCAGCTGTAACACCCCAAAATTTGCCCTCTTACTTTTAGCTAACTGGCTTATGTTTCTTTTCATTCCTTGCATTTACATTGTGCATAGCATTGTTTCTTAGCATGGGATCAAGGTACTTGGTCCATATTCTCAAGTCTCAAGCCTCAAGGTGTCTCATGGGGTCCATCATATCTTCATAAGGTCAAGCATGGCAAAAGATTACAAGTGAATCTTTCCCTCCTTACCAGAGGGACCAATTAGGGTTTGTGAATCAAAAGGACTTCTTGGAGGGGTTTGTGTGTTCAAGCATGGTGTCATGAGGTCTTTATGCTTGCATGTGTCCATAGATGAGGATTTGGTTAATGGTTTATGGTGAAGAATGTTCAGTGGATCAGTTGCTTGTGACCCAAGAAAAGTCAACTATAAGGGAGAAAGTCAATCATGGAATTTTGAGGTTCTCTTCAGGGTTTTTAAGGTCTTACATCCTCATATGGTCTTCAAGGGTCAAGTTTCATACCATTTATCAAGAATCAAGAGTTTGTGCAAAAGTTACTAATTTTGGAAATGACCTATAATTTGGGACTTTCCATTTTTGGAAGTTTTTACACTACATTCAACTTGACTTTTCATCATCAAAGAAGCTCCAAATGAATTTTCCTCCAACATGAAAGTTGAAGATCTTTCTCTCCCATTTCCAAAAAGTACTAGAATGTCTCCATATCATTTGTGAAACTCAAGTTATGATCAAAAGAAGGCAAGGTGTTTTTAAGGGTTTTCTCATGTACTAATTTTTACACCATTTGCATTTTGATTCAAAAAGACTTGTAATGGTTTCTATTGCTTCATGTCACATTGTACCATCAAAGTACAAGTCAAGAGGAGAATTTTTTACCTTTGTTTCATGCCAAACCGTGCCACATTCATGGTGTATTTATCAAGTGACCAATTTGCATAATGGATCAAATCTCATTATCCAAGCATGCACAAGGCCCAAGTTCATTTGAAAAGTGATCAGCAAGGGAAGTGTGTGTGATACATGGAGAAAATCATGAATGTGCACGAGTAAATGGGTGGATTCATCACATCTTACCAATTTGCAAAACCTTCCCAAACTCATTAATCAAGGAATTAACAAGACCTTAATCATAATCAGGGGAATAACCAAGTGTATATAAGCTAACTCATGCCCTCATTGATAGGTCATGCACTCATTTTGGCTCAGAATCCATTTTTCATCCTAAACCTTCTCCTCTTCGAATCTCACTACTCACAAGAGCTTTTCACAAAATTCTTTCACATTCTGAATCATTGGGCTCCATAGAACACAAATCTACCATCATCTGAAGCTCATAACAAGGATATCATAGGGTTCGAATTTGGAAACCTCTTCTTCAAAACTCAAGATCTAGGTCAGATTCAAGCTCTAATTGCATTTATTTTGCAATTAGAGACTTCTGAGGTGTGATCTGGAGCTTACAGACGGGTTTCTAGGAGTATTTTGAGCTCTTCAAGATCTCAGGTTAGTGGTGATTTCATGCTCTTAGAACTTAATTTTTTGATGTGCATAATGATCTATGAGGTTCACTGAGTGTGCTGATGTGTTTTGTTTTGAGTTTGGACGTGTATCATGAGAGTATTTGATGATTGGAGTTTTTGGATCCAAACTTATTTCGTTCGATTCTCATTATTGTTGCATTGTTTGTGATTTTTAATATGATATTTGAGATCCTTGTGAAATTCTGATCAGTTTGATGTACTCATGAGCCACTTCTGGAAAATTTTTGGTTGAGACTCACCGGAGAAGGTGACCGGAGCTAGGGCTCCGGCACCTGGTTCATGTTCAGTCTGGCGGAGCTTTTAGAGGTGGAAGATGCAATCCCACCGTTCATTGGTTTGATCTGATGGTCCATGTGCTGCCACGTTTTATTAAATTCTAATTTTATTTTATTAATTGTGTGTTTACGAATCCATGCTCACTACCATGTACCACAGATCTAGATCACTCTTTTGGATTAATTTTTGATTGTTTGATTTAATCTGGTGCGTTGTTTTGATCTATTGGTTGGTAAGGTGCCAACGCATTAAAATTTGCATGTGTCGTCCACGTGAGTTTTATTATGTCCAGGGTATGCTTGGTGTGTGCGCGTGTACCATTATCATTGTGTGCCTCTTAATCTTGTATGTTGATCTGGGCTACTTGTGTGAAGTGTTGACTTGATGTGGAGCGTGGATTTAATCCAATGGCTGACTGTTCTCTTTGGTTTTTGTTTGTTTGCGCTTTGGTTTGGGTTGGGCCTCTGCTTGCTTTTCCCACCCCCACTCTGAGCCCTTTCTCTTTTCCAACGTGACTTTATTGCTGTTTGCACCCCCTGGCTTTTATTTTCATTTTATTTCATTTTAATTTTTGCATAGTTTCATTTTTAATTTTTAAAAATAGTTTTAAGCATCCAAAAATTATAAAAAAAATCATGGAGCATGTTTACCATTTTATAAAATTTTTACAAATTTTATTTTCCATTTTTATTTTATTTTGTGCATCTGAATTAATTGTTTGATTAATTTCTTTTGAATTTGTTTCAATTGTGCACACTTGATCTTGTTGATTTTTGTTCTCATCATCTATACATGATATGCATTCCATTATTTTTGCATACTTCAAAGGACACTTTGAAGTTCATAGAAACATTTTTCTCATTGTTTTAAAATCATTTCATATTGCATTTTGGTCCCTCTCTTTTGCATATTGAATCATGTTTCTTACTTGATCTTTGCTTAATTGTTTGAGTTGCTTAACTTGTGAATTTTTGTGAGATCTTTTGAGATGTGATTGGCTTATAACTTAGGTCATTTGAGTTTTAATTTCACAATTTTTTAATGTCATTTGATATATGTTTGATTATTTGTGCTTAGGTAATTTATGCATGATTATATCTTGACATCTCTTTACACAAGTTGATTTGCCATGCCTATTTGATTGAGTTCCTTTATGATTCTTTGTATGAACTTTTGATACGATGTTTACCCCTGGTTGAGGTACTTTGAGACTTAATTTTTCAATTTTTGGATCATGTTTGAGTATGCTTAAGTGTTTGAACTTTGAGCTTCCATTTGTGGATTACTTTGGTGCATGTCTTGAAGGTGTTGCTTGATGTTTGGACTTGTATGACTTGAGTTTAGTTTTGATATGATATTGATCCATATGCTACTGCCCCTTGAGTTCATTACTTGGTTTTCATTTCACTTGTGCATAGTTAAATGCATTTGGTTTGAATTGTGTGATGAATATCATTACCTTTCCTTTTGTGGACTTCTTTGGATCATATTGTTTCATTCTTTGACTTCCTTTTGCACATGAGAATTGTTGATGATAATATGATCTTGGTTCTGACTTGCACTCATCTTCATCTTATCTTTCTCATTTCATTTTGGTATGAAGTTCAAGTATGCTTAATTGTGCATTTCATACAAGTATGCTTGCATTCTTTCATGATTATCTTTGTATGCTTACGTGAATTATTTTGCATTGATCTTTGAAACATGTTTGATGATTTGAGTTGGACATTTATGATGTGATGTGCTTGCTGCCATTTATTGTATCTCATCTTCTTCTTCTCATTCTTTTTCTACTCTTTCACTCTATTCCTCCCATGGATCTCAAGACTTGTTTAAGTCTTGGTTTCTTTTCCCTTAGAGCTACCTAGTCCAACTTAATTTTTGATTAAGCTTGGAGTAGGATTAGCATTAGGTTTTAGGTAGTCGTCTCTCCTAAGCCTCACTAACCATAGGTCATCCATGCATGATAACATTAGGACTCTTAGTTCCCCTTTAGAGTTTCCTTTGGGTCTTCTCTCTTCTCATCTCAAAAACTTCTTGAAAACACTTAATAAAGATAGAGTGTATTGCGCACGAGCCTTAAGCGTGGGGAATGAGAAATGAGGGGATTCCTCTCATCTTTCTAGAGTGCTTAGCGAGCATCCTGTCTTGGGACGATTCGTTTAGTATTCGTCCCTGTGCCCTAGACTTTGGTGCAATGCAAATTATGAACTAACTTAAAACACTTCTGTCTAAAAAACACAAAAACAAATTCAAATCTTTTTATCCTTCGGGATTGTTTGGTGCCAGACCATTTTCAGAAAAGAGCACATTACTTTCCGTCTAAGTCGCAAACAGGCATCGACCCTAACTGCCGGACGCGAACTTAACGTCGCTCATAAAAAACACTAACCGACCTCATTAGGTCGAACTACGACTGCTCTGATTTCCTCTCTCTAGTCCGATTGAGGATACGTAGGTACAAGACGGCGATGTCTTGGCGAGCAACCTTCCCCCACAGTTCTCTTCCGAACTACGTTGACTCTGACTTTCCCATTGCACTGAGGGAGTACGTAGGCCTAGGGCATCGAATATGTCCTACCGAGTCCGTCTTAGTCACCCCATCCCCATTTTCTTTTGTTCAGCCATAGATAGTAGGATAACTCACCCTCCGTTTAGACAACAAGCGTGGATCCCATCGAGTACGATGGATGCGTGGGGTGCTAACACCTTCCCCTCGCATAACCGACTCCCGAACCCGGACTATGGTTGTGATGACCATGTCTTTCCCCCTTTCTCTTCAGGTTTATGCAGTGTTTCCTTTCCCTCTCTCGGGATAAATACACATTACTGGCGACTCTGTGTCTTCTGCGCCACTCTCGCGTTTGTACCGTTGGATGCGAATCTTTCAGGAGCGACAGCCGCATTGTACGGTTATTGTTGTATTGAGGACGGGCCTGCTGAAGAGGTTGTTGTGTCCTTTGCTGATATTGCTGCGAATGCAGTTGGCTTTGAGCAACCTGAGGTTGATACACAGAAACAGGCGCAGGGCTGATAGCAGGAGTTACAGCTGCTACTGGTTGGTACCGTCGCCTTTGCTTTCCAAGAGAGATATTCCCAATATCCTGCTCTTTTTTCTTAGGGAGAGCACTACCGTATCGTTTTGTACAACTTGACGATCCAGCGTCTTTAACTAAACGTCCTTCTCGGACGGCTTCCTCAAGATGAACTCCCATGCCCACCATCTCGGTGAAGTCACTGGGCACACTGGCGACCATTCTGTCGTAGTAAAATGAGCTCAAGGTCTTTAAGAAAATCTTTGTCATCTCTTTTTCCTCAAGAGGTGGACAAATCTGAGCGGCAATTTCACGCCATCTATGAGCGTACTCCTTAAAGGTTTCCTTGTCCTTTTGCGACATTGATCTGAGTTGATCTCTGTCTGTTGCCATGTCCAAATTATATTTAAAGTGTTGGACGAAGACAGTGCCAAGATCTCTGAAAGTGCTAATCGTAGTGCGGTTTAAACCCATGTACCACTTTAATGCGGCACCGGTTAAACTATCTTGAAAGTAGTGAATCAGTAGATCCTGGTTCTCTGTCTGAGCTGGCATTCACCGAGCGTACATCACCAAATGGCTTTGAGGGCAAAAGTTACCCTTGTACTTTTCAAAATCGGGGTACTTGGAACTTGTGCGGGACTTTCACATTGGGGACCAAACAAAGGTCTGCGGCGTCCTTTCCAAATAAATCCTGACCGCGAATAGCTTGCAGTTCCTTCTGCATTTCTAGGAACTGCTCCTGGAATTCATCCATTCTATCGAACATACTTTCCTTTCCACCAGAAGGTATCTGTGGAATCTGTCCTTCCGGGATAGTGTGTACCACAGGGGGTGGTACCGTTACTACGGTAGTGAATCTCGGCGTTTCCCAAAGTTTGTAACCTTCAGGAGTCCTCATTATGCCTCTGGCATCCTCGCTTTCTCGAAGTTTGTAACCTTCAGGCCCAGCGGCTTCTGCTATGATTCCCTGATCTTTAGTGATCGACGAAACATATCCTTCTGGGATATAGTTAACAGGCATGCCCCAGGGACGATCTTTCGGCATTTGATACCTAGGATCATACTTCTCTACTATGGGCGTTGAGGTGATCTCTGAGATCACAGTTCTTTGTATCTGAGCTTCTGCCATGGCTTGCATGTCGTTACGAAGCTTTCTCATATCCTCTCTCAGAGCGTCGATCTCTTCTTTCAACTGTCTGTTCTCTTCCTAGAGATCATCCATCTTTTTCTGACGATTGGCCCGAGTATTGTACAAATGAGACAGTTTGACTCTAGAACTGAGACACAAACGTGAGATTTGTAGGTAAGAAGAATACGTGACGTGAGAATGATGAATGCAATGATTATATTAATCATTTTTTTTGTTTAATCAAAATAAACTTCGACAATTAGATTGCAAATATCAAACAGTGGGGAAACCCCCATTTTATTGAATTCAAAGGATTGCGGAAATGGAAATACAGTAAATTACAAGGTGCGGAAACAGAAACCTAAGCTAATGGGTCCCGAGTCCTCTCTGAGGAGAACTCGGGTGCTGATTCTGGTACTTTCCTTTTCTTGGACCGGGGCTCTTGGGCCGTTGTCGGGTTGTCATTCCTTTGCCAAGTGAAAGGAGTGAGCAAATTCCTTTGGTCATCCTGATTTTCTACAGCATGTTGCTCCAAAATCTCAATTAGAGCATCCTTATCTTTCAGCAGTTGCTGTATTTTGGTACACTCCACATTGAGAATGCGGTACTTGTTCTTCCAAGACCTCCTCTCCTGTTGAACTTTATTGAGAGTAACCTGAAGTTTTTCGTTTCAGTCATGAAGTACATGACAGATTCCCTTGGAGGAAGAACTCCGTGACGAGGATAAGGCATCTTTAGCTTGAGAGCTCTAGTTTGTACCCAGTGGAGATAAGGCTCCACCGAGACATAGTCCGGTTTTCCTAGAGACTCCCGTCCTTTCTTATGAACATGTTTCCAATCGTGCACTATTTCCATCTTTAGTTCCCTGTCATTTTCTCCTTCCTTGAAGAAAAGACCTTCCAGATGAGCATTCCGTGGGATGTGCCTCATCGGGTATCCAAATTGACGACGAACTAACACTGGATGATAGTTGATTCCTCCCTTAGTTCCTATGAGGGGTACGTTGGGGGAGTTTCCACAATGGTCAATGATCATGATCCTGTCATAGATTCAATTGTACCAATCGATGTCAAAGTTGGTAAGAGACATGATTATTTGCGACCAACGTAAAGTATTCTTTTGATCCCAAAATGCAGCAGACTTTGGCAAATGGGAAATGAACTATTTGTATAGCAGGGGTACACAACACGTGATTGTTCCTCTGCTGTATAAATTCCTTAAGTGTACAGAATGATACGCATCTGCGAGCAAGGTTGGTACAGGGTTTCCAATGAGAAAAACCTTAATGGCGTTGATATCGACGAAGTTATCAATGTTGGGAAACAGAAATAATCCGTAGGTGAGTAAAACAAATATGCTTTCAAAAGCAGACATGTCCCTATACTAGCAAAGTACAGAGCCTTCTTTACCAGAAACTTGGCTGGTAAACCCGGGATTCCTCCCTTGGCGGTCAGGTGAGCCTCGACTTCTGACTCGTCCAAATAGATTGCTCTTGCAATGGTCTGATCCTTTGGAATTTCTTCCAGTCCAGAAAAGGGAGCTTGATCAGTAATGGGTAGATCAATCAGATGAGAATACTCCTCCAGCGTTGGTGCGAGCTGGTAATCTGGGAATGTGAAACAGTGATAGACCGGATCGTAAAACTGAATGAGTGCCTCCAGGATTCCCTCAATTACATAGACCCTTAACAGAGGTAACAGACCTCCGTACTTGGCTCTAAAAGCATCAGGGTTAGTGGTCATCCTTGCTAATCCTCTCAAATCCCCTAGTTTTGGAACCTTGAAGGTATACTTGTGAGTTTTTCTTCTACCGAAATCCATTAGCGCAATCCTTTTCTCTCTGACATTTGCAATCATTGTCTTAGTTTAATTTGAAAAAGAGAGACTAGAAGAGAAAAATTTTCTTTGGTTAATGTTTTTTAAATGAATGTAGCATACAAAAACATAGAAAAAACATGGGGTCAAAGGGTCGGTGTCATGAAGTCAAGGCTCTACCCATCCCAAAGGTTTATACTAGTGATTTTTGTACCTGTCTCTCAAAATCATTGATTCTTGTCGAGATAACATCAGCGGGCCGGGAACCGTGCTAGGTGATGTATTTCAAAGAATCTCAGAAGAGGGTAGTATTGCGTGACAACTATTTCCGATAGCTTCCGCACTACTAAAAGAGGTTTTTCCTAGGTGTATACTCAATCTTTCCACATGCGGCATCACACGCATTCCCATTAGTAGAAAAATAAACACAGATATCAATTAGGAAAAGCAGTATATATATTTGTCCTAATGTCCTAGACTTTTTAAAAGCTATGAATCCTATGATCCTAATAGAAAATGGCTCCCAGGCGGAGGCGCCATTCTGTGGTACCTTCCTAACCTAAAGGTTTTTGACCTAAGATCCTAGTGAGGGCCGATCCTAGCAATAATGACATTCCCCGATGGAACCGTCATTCGGTGATACTTTGTGAACCCAAGGACTCGTCCTAAGAGAAGGTTTCAACCAGAGAGATAAGAGAGACAAGATTCCTTTGTTTGGCCCTACGGTGGATGCCATTTTCTGTGGAAAATGGGGATAACAAGATCTTACCAGGTCCCTCCCACTGTGGTCGCCATTTTTCTGTGGAAAATAGGGATGACTAGATCTTACTTTGACTCCCACTGTGGTCGCCATTTTTCCTGTGGAAAATGGGGATAACTAGATCTTACTTTGACTCCCACTATGGTCGCCATTTTTCTATGGAAAATGGGGACGACTAGACTTTACTTTGACTCCCACTGTGGTCGCCATTTTTCTGTGGAAAATGGGGACGACTAGATCTTACTTTGACTCCCACTGTGGTCGCCATTTTTCTGTAGCGCAGTTTTTGTGGTTTCGAATCACTATCGCTTTGGTACTAAGGTTTGATTAATTTTTATCCTATTGAAGCTGATGAAGGAAGGGAAATAGATGTCTCCAATTAACCCTGCTTGCAAACTGAGGTTAAACAGTCAAAACTGTTGGTTTACAGCTGCGGCTTTAGTTCGTGGGTCTTTCTCTGCTTATTTTGTTCATAACGATATACCGAGATTGTTCATGGGGAATTTGTTGGGATACTGTGCTAGATTGGCTGGAGGTAGGGGGCTTTGGGGTTTTTTGATTAGTGTGCTCACTAAGATTCTTTTTCAATCTTATGCCTACGTATTCCCGGGGTAGGGAAATCAGAGCGATCGTAGTTCCTCCTATTCTATGGGAGGAAATAGGTGTTTTGGTGTGTTGTTCAAAGCCCAAGACATGAAGCTAAAGGTGGTTTATATCTTGTTCAAAGCCCAAGATGTGAAGCTGAAGGGTCTATTTGTATCTTGTTCGAAGCCCAAGATGTGAAGCTAAAAGGGTGTTTGACTTTTAGAGAGAATTTGTCATCTCTAAAGGGGGTCTGTTTGTCACAACTGTTGGGTGACTGATTATAAAGGAGAATTAATTTAACTGGGATATGTGAATCCAGCAATGTCATAATTTCCTTTATAGGGGATTTTCAACCTGAAGGAGAAGACTATAACTCAGTGTAGAGTAATGTCATCTTTCCTTAGGAATTTCTCATACTAAAAGAGGGACAGTGGTGTGGATGTAAATAATCCAGAGGCTTGCCGCTTACAACAATTAGATGGGGGAAAAGGAGTTGTTGATGTTTGTATGCTGTGACTAAAGCATGATTTGATGCTAAAAGGTTGATTGAATCAAACGGGGGTTTCTTTATACAAAGCCTAAGAGGAGGCTATTGACCCAACAAGAGGATGCTTTTGTGTCTCGTACGAAGCCCGAGATAGAGGCTAAAAGGGTTGACTCAACAAGAGAGTGTTTTTATATGTGTCTTGTACGAAGCCCAAGACGGAGGCTAAAAGGGTTTGACTCAACAAGAGAGTCTTTTATACTCACTAAAGGAGTGATTTGTATCTCGTACGAAGCCCGAGATAGAGGCTAAAGGTGATAGACTCAACAAGAGAGTCTTTTTATACTCAACAAGAGAGTTATTTGTATCTCGTACGAAGCCCGAGATAGAGGCTAAAAAATGTTTGACTCAATAAGAGAGTCTTTTATACTCAACAAGAGAGTGTTTTTGTATCTCGTACGAAGCCCGGGATAGAGCCTAAAAATGTTTGACTCAACAAAACAGTCTTTTATACTCAACAAGAGAGTGTTTTTGTATCTCGTACGAAGCCCGAGATAGAGGCTAAAGGGGTTAGCTCCGCTGGGGAGAATCATTGTACAAAGCCTAAGAGGAGGCTAGGGTGCTGGTGACTGTTTCAGTTTAGTGACAGGTCCAGTATGTTGGTTAAAAGAGAAAATCAGTTCTTATATGGGTAGTGTTGTAGTCATGGATTTAATCTGAGAACCAGGACTATTTCCTATTCTTTAAGGAAATGGGGAATCTGAAGGGTATTGAGACTGCCCAAGCCTACGGGTGCTTTTTCCTATTTTTGAAAGGAACCTGAGAATGTCTTCGAGACTCAAGGAGATTAGACTGTCCAAGTCTAGAGTTTTATCTTTTGTATTATGCTTAAGAGAGATCAAGAGACAGTACATTTGCCGTATAAAGATCTAGACTCTTTGAAAGACTGTTCTATTAAGATGACTAATTTCTGTTCCTATACCTTTAAGAGGTCGTTGGGACAATTTGTACGAAGCCTAAGAGGAGGCGAGAAAAACTTTTAAGAAGCCGTAGGGACAATTTGTACGAAGCCCAAGAGGAGGCTATCTTCCCGGAGGAAGAATCATTATACGAAGCCTAAGAGGAGGCTGTGAAAACTTCTAAGAAGCCGACGGGTCCTTGTACAACGCCCAAGAGGAGGCGGGGATGCTTTTAGGAAGCCTGTGGGTCCTTGCACTAAGCCCAAGGGGAGGCTGATGAATAGTTCCAGAAGGGGTTTCACTTGGAACATTGACCTTCTGTATATGAATTGTTCAAGGGGGAGATTTCTTAGATCTAGTTATCTAAAATTGTTGTAAAAGAAAATTCATGGTTTAGGTTATGTTTGAAATATCCGGGAGAACGTCGGATGTAAGGAGATGAGGTTTTGTCTAGTTCTAGACGTAGTTGCCGGGGAAACTCTAAATATCTATACTAGTATTACACAGTCGATATGAGTTTATGAAAGAAGACTTACAGTGAAACAGCCCCATAATACATTTATATACATATGAAAGCGGTAAATGAAAGCGGGTAAACACTTACTCGGTTGTAGAGCTTCCATGCAGTTTGGTTAGTTTGTTCAACAAAGAAATTGAAAATAACAGTATATTACAAAATCAAAGGAGAAAGTGCTTTTGAAAGGAAAATTGGGGGCTTACAGCTCAAGGAGAGGCCCAGGGTTTTATCAGTGATCGCACTGTCGTTTTGTACAGGGACTTATACAAGTGACTGAGGCCCAAAAAATGTTTTCTTTACAAAGGGGATGGGTCTTACGCTCTCTCAAGAGGCCCAAAATGATTGAAAGTGAACACAGATAGGTCTTATAGCTCAAGGAGAAGCCCATGGTTTATTTTGAAAAGGGCGACGATCGCGCCGAGGTTTTGAAAATACAGGGGGACTTATACAATGACTGAGGCCCAAAAAGTGGTGTATTTAGAAAGGGATTGGGTCTTACACTCTATTAGAGACCCAAAATGATTGAAAGAAGTTTAATGAGGGTTGAATTAATCAAAACCCTAATTTGTTTCCAAAATGTATTTTAATTGAATAAAAAATTCAATTAAAATGATCAAAATTGTTTAACATATGGAAAACAAATAGTGATCTTGGATTAATGTTTCAAAAATCATGTTTTGACCTACAAAATGATTAGAAATCATTAAAATTTGGAAAATCAAGAAGGAAAAAATATTTTAAATGTCAAAAACAATTAAAATATTAATTCTTTGCAAAAATATCAATTATAGGAAATAAATAATATTTTTGGGATTTTTTGGTAAAATAAAATATTTTAACATATTTGTGAATTATTAAAAAAAGAACCAACTCAAAATCATTAAAACTCATAGAGAAATTAATTTTTGAATCAATTAAATAAAATCACAAAATTCAAATATTTGAATTTTCAAAAAAGGCACCAAGAACAAGGGCAAGAACACGCGCCACCCTCTGTTTCTGCAGATTTGCGTTTTCTATCCAATCTCACTGAATACTTTATTATATCATGCAATCTACATATCAATCTACTCGTTTCAACCTCACGATCATGTCTATGGTCTTTAATTTCATTTATTTTAAACATGGAATAAGAAATCAAAGAGAAACCTCAAGAACCCTAAAATTTGCATGAAGGTTCAGAAATTCCATACACGATTCATACAAAGTAATTGATTGAGGGTAAACACTCTATGCATGATTATGAACATATGGCCAAATTATTGTGCAGCAAAAATTGCATGGATCATAGAGTTAGAAGAGCTCATGCTTACCACTTGCAGCTGGTGATCGTGTTTTGGGTTAGAGGTGTTACAGCTAGGTTCCAATGATCTGGATAGCTTCCCTAGGTGCCATGGAGTGTGTCTGAATGCTTGGAGTGGATTGATTTGAGCTGGAACTTGATTTGGCACCTCAACTGCAAATCTGTCAAAGGCTTGAGCAGTTGGCTAGTGATTTTGTGATTTTGGTGTTCCAGATGTTATGTGAGTGTTTGGATCACTTCTATATGATGTTTACGAGGTGCGCGTGTGTGTGTGTGATTGGTTTGATTGGAATAGCTCTCAAACTCAAAACCCGATGGTGACTTGCTTTAGAAGGTAAAATTGGAAGTGAGAAGGTGATTTTGAGGAAAACATCTGTTTGATGGCTTTGGTGTACTCATACTGATCATAAATGAGCTCTATTTATAGTAGAGCAAGTTTATTTTGCAAGGAATAGTGACTGGCAATTGCTGCATAGGTTTGGCCAATGTTGAGCAATGAGAACCCAAGTCTCCTCTAGCCATTGACTAGAGGTTAGGGCACAGGCTGCTGGTTCCCTTGGTCTTGGATAAGTCTTGACCGAATTCAGTTGGAAATGGCTCAGTCCATGCCACCTTGGTGTATGCATTGAATGCTCCAATCCAAAATTGGAGTCTTGTCCCTTTTTTAGGCAATTCTAGGTTTGGCATGCTATTTTTGGTTCCAAAGACTTGGGAGGCTTGGGATCAGAGTTGGTTCATCCTTGGTCCCCCCTTGAGGTGTTCAGATAGATACAGTTGCTTGCCCTTTGCAAAATTTGGGCAAATCGAGCAAAACTCCAAAATCTGCCTTGCTTTGGCAGTTTTTAGCAAGGCATATTGCCATTGTCATATCTCATGGCCCAAGTGGAATTTGATGGAGTTCTTGGCCATTTTGGAAAGCCCTCATATGATATAATAACTGTTTGATCATAATTGTTTTTGATACTTTTTGGATCCAAGTGAAAAATTCCCCTACATTTGGAAAAAAGTGAAGGCAGATTCTGACTTAGTGAAAATTTCACTAAGTGTTGGAAAAAGTGGCATTTCATGTTTTCAGCCACTTTGATCATTCCATAACTCAAAATCCATAATGAATTGGAATGAGGTGTAGTTGAAGCTTTTGTAGAGGGTAATGAGAACTACAAATCCAGCTTTGGATGGGGAAAAATGGCCTTGTGGTTTAGGAGTTATGATCCTCCAAAGTTGGTACCCTAGCCACTTTGTTCCATAACTTAGAAAAATTTCTAAGCTTTTTATGGTTACCCCTTTTACAAGTTATCCAACTTTTCTTTATTTTTCTTGATGAATGTTGATTCTAGTCACACATTAACATCATTTTAGGATTAAAAAACCATAATTGTGAAAAATCTTAAAAAGTCAAAGTTTGACTTTTGTGCACAGTTGACTTTTTGTCAGGTGAATTCCAAATTGTGCGATCCTCTATGAAATCAAGTCCTTGACCTAAATCAAACTTGATGGATTGATTTCATAGGTGTTATAGGGTGTATTGAACCATATCTTAGGGTTTGGGAGCATGTCCTGGTCAAAAGTCAAAGATACAGTTGACTTTTCTCGCGAAACCCTAACTGTGGTTCAGATGAAATTGAAACTTATTGCTCAAGCTTCTTGGATCAATCCATTGTTGCAAATGGATCAATGTGGTGTGTTAGGGACCCTCAAATCATCTCTTGAGGTCTTGGCTCATGATTTGTCCCAAAAGTCAACTTAGGGGTGAATTAGGTCAAGAAACCCTAATTCCTGATTTTTTTTTGCATCCCCTGAGGTTAAATTGACTTGATGATTGGATCCATGATGTCCCTTGGATAATCATAGGTTATGCTTTGAAGCATTGGCTCATGCCCAGAGGAAAATTTCCATCTGGAGGCCCTGGTCGACCAAAACCCTAATTTGGTGACATTAGCGATCTTGAGGCTTGATCCACTCAGAATGTTGCAGCCTTGTGCTTAATCCTTGAAGTGGGAGTCTTATTGATCCATTGTGGAAGTTTGAGAGGTTTAGACAAGTTGAAGATCATGTCATTTATTGATTGATCCTTTGTCTAAGAGCTCTGAGAGGGCCTGAAACCCTAAGTCTGATTGTAGTGGATGCTCACCCATCTTTGGGGAGACTACTGAGGTATGATGGTCCATCCATATTGTGATGATGGTTTGCACAATGATGGGGAATATTAGTGGTCAAAATTTGGGGGTATGACAAGGAGAAGCCATTGTAGAATGGAATATAGATGGAGCTTCTGAACAACAAATATTAGATACAATTCAAAACATAACTATGGCCGCTACCGCTTTTATGTTAAGAAAAAACTCAGATAAAAAATCTAGAGAAATGTTAATTATGGGATTTACTGGCCAGCTGAAAGGTTGGTGGGACAACCTTCTTAGCCATGAAGATAAAGAAATTATAGACAAAGCCGTTAAATATGAAAATAATGAACCCGCTAGTGTTACCGCATTACTTTATGCAATCACCAAGTTTTTTGTAGGAGAACCTTTAAAACTCTAGAAACGAGCTTCAGATCAATTAATGAACCTCTATTGTCCGACTATGTCTGATTATAGGCGGTATAGGAATATGTTTCTCTCCAAGTTATGCTTAAGAGTTGACGGCTCTGCAGCTTTTTGGAAAGAAAGATTTATTAGTGGATTACCCAGACTTTTACTGAAAAGGTCAAAACAGACATACAACAGAATTACCAAGGAGAGATCTCCTGTGATAGCCTAACTATAGGTGAATTATCAAATTATGTGGTTGAAACAGGAATTCAAATATGTACAGATTATAAAATTCAAAACAAAATTAAAAATGAACAAGCTAGCAGCAAACGCGAAATGGGAACATTTTGTGAGCAGTATGGAGCTACTCCTTTAAGAGCGCCTAGTAATTCTAAAAGTAAAAAGAATATAAGTAAGGGTAGAAGAAATTATAAAAATTACAAAAATTATAGAAAACAGGATAAATCTGATAAGCAGGATTATTATAACAAAAAACCCTATAAAAAACCCTATCCATCTAAGAAAAAGTCTGATAAAAATAAAAATAAAGATGTAAAATGTTATAAGTGTGGTCGTTTTGGTCATTATGCTAGTAATTATAGAGTGAAAGAGAAAATAAAATAGTTAAGTAATTTAAATCTATCTGATGAATTAAAAGACACTTTGATTAATGCCTTGAAAAAAATTATGCTAAATTCTGATCAAGAAAACACCTCATCAGTGGAATCTTCTTACGACGAACTAAATCAAATCAATAGCTCAAAAGAATCTGAGTCTGATTACGAAGAGTGTTTAGGAATCGATTTCTGTGATTGTAAGAATTGTACTAGTATAGTTAACTTAATAACCAATACCCAAGCTGATACATTAATCACCATTTTAGATAAAATGGAGCCTTCTGAAACTAGAGATGCCTTCATGAGGCAAATAAATGACATAATTGATGATAATGATCTTAATAAACACCAAGTAAATAAGATTGAATTTAAATATGTTATGAACATGTTTAAAAAGCCTTTAGAAAAACCTCTATCTATTAAAGATTTATATGAAGAGATTAAATTATTAAAAAAGGAAATTCAAACTTTAAAAACCCGGGAGGATGAGTTAGAAGTTAAATATTTAGAATTACAAGGAACTATGATAATATAAAATCAAAGTTTTGTGGAGGCATTAAAATCCACAACTACCCAACCTAGTTCCAGTATATTAGAAGATAAAGGGGAAGAAAGACCAGACCATTTTGGTCATAGCATAGAAAAGATAATAGCTCATAAATGGTATGCAAAAGTAGATCTAATCGTTCGTGACAAAGCTTGCGAATTAATAGCCTTAATCGACTCAGGAGAAGACCTTAATTGTATACAAGAAGGATTAATACCGACTCAATATTACAAGAAAACTAAAGAAAAGCTTAGAGGAGCAAATGGTAGCAGATTACAAGTTACGTATAAATTACCAGATGTTAGAATCTGTAAAGGAAAAGTCTGTTATAAAACATCTTTTTTACTAATTAGAAACCTGCATGAAGTAGTTATTCTTGGAACCCCATTCCTATATTTATTATATCCCTTTAGCGTTAATGATCAAGCTATTACTACTGAAGCCTTAGGTCACCAGGTTAGGTTTGAGTTTTTAGAAAAGCCCAAGGTTAGAGATCTTAATGCAGTACAAAACCAAAATATTAGCATAGTTAATCTTATTACAAATAAGCAAAAACAAATTAATTTTATTAATAAAGAAATACATTATAAACGAATAGTTGAACAACTACAAACACCTGTTATTAAAGAGAAAATTAATGTACTTTAAACCAAATTTATTAAAAATTTATGTTCTGAACAGCCTAATGCTTTTTGGACTAGGAAAACTCATGAGATATCTTTACCTTACCATCCTGAATTTAAAGAAACTAATATACCTACGAAAGCTAGACCCATATAAATGAATAAACAACTCCTAGAATATTGTAAGAAAGAAATACAAGGGTTTCTAGATAAAGGTTTAATCAGGCCCAGCAAGTCCCCGTGGAGTTGCTCAGCCTTCTATGTAATTAACGCTTTGGAATTTGAAAGAGGAAGCCCTCGTTTAGTAATCAATTACAAACCTTTAAACGCAGCATTACAATGGATTAGATACCCGATACCAAATAAAAAAGATTTAATTAATAGGTTACATAATAAAAGTATTTTTTTCTAAATTTGATCTAAAATCTGGATATTATCAAATACAAGTCAAAGAAGAAGATAAGTATAAAACCGCTTTTACGGTACCCTTTGGTCATTACGAATGGAACGTTATGCCTTTAGCATTAAAAAATGCACCGTCTGAATTTCAGAATATAATGAATGATATCTTTTATCAATACTCAAATTTTACTATAGTTTACCTAGATGACATCCTAGTCTTTTCAGATTCTATTAATCAACACTTTCAACACTTAGATCAATTTTACAAAATAATTAAAGAAAATGGTCTAGTATTGTCTGAAATCAAATTAAAAGTATTCCAGCCTAAAGTCAGATTCCTAGGGTTTAACATTAGTCAAGGTGAGTACACCCTAATTACTAGATCTTTAGAATTTATTAGCAAATTCCCTAACGAAATTAAAGATAAAACCCAATTACAAAGGTTTTTAGGTTGTCTCAATTATGTGTCAGATTTTATTCCAAACCTTAGGACAATATGTCTACCTTTATTCAAAAGGTTAAGAAAAAGTCCACCTCCTTGGGACGAAACCATGACCTAATGTATTATCAAGTTAAAACATGTTGTTAAAAAATTACCATGTCTAGGAATCCCAGATCCAGATGTCAATCTTATTGTAGAAACCGATGCTTCAGACATTGGATTTGGAGGTATTTTAAAACAAAAATTATCGGGTACTAATAAAGAAGAAGTAGTCAGATATTATTCTGGAACTTGGTCTTCAACCCAATTAAATTATAGTACTATTAAAAAAGAAATTTTAGCTATTGTACTTTGTATTACTTAATTTCAAGACGATTTATTCTCAAAATCATTTCTTCTGAAAACTGATTGTAAATCAGCCAAAAGTGTTTTACAAAAAGATGTCAAAAATTTAGTGTCAAAACATATATTTGCCAGATGGCAGTCATTACTTGCATGTTTTGATTTTGAGATCATACATATTGATGGTATTAAAAACGCTTTACCAGATTCTTTAACTAGAGAATTTTTACAGAGAAAAAATGAGTAACAAATCTACATCAAAAGATTCTTATGGTCCTCCATTACAAAAGCCAGAAAACCAAAAACAATTAATATTAGGATCCCCTTCCTACATATAAAAAATTAATTCTCCCGTTTCTTCTTTAAAAGGAATAGGAGCCAACCCTGCGTTGGTTTCACCTTCGCAGTTTGTTCAGGATATTACGTCATCTTCCAAGATGACACCCATTAAGAGCAAATTAGCTTATTACACTCCTTCTCAGGGAGTAAAATCAAAATTTGTTACCAAAGAATTATCAGTTCCAATTATTACTCTAAAAGATTCTTATTGTTCTAATGAAGGATCCTTACTTCAGACTATCAGCAAAATATTCCCTGAAGGAACCCACTTCATTAACTCAAATGTTAATAAAACAAGATCCTTCTATGAATTTATTTTGGTAGACACAGACTCCATTACTTTAACCCACATTAAAGACGAAGCTACTGGAAATATTAAATTCTCCAAATTCAAAATTAATAAAGTCCTCTCTCCCTCTGATTGGGGGACTCATCCTTAACACGCCGAAAGCTTTACAAGGATTTTCAATCCCGAACATTACTCTTATTTGGACTACATGGATGCCTGGTCCTATTTTCTTACAGTTAGGCCATATGACCATACTTGGTTTATTTGGTTTAACAAAAATATATCCTTAAAATTCCCAAATTGGTTCATTAAGTGGTTCGAAGTCTTTGGTTTAGACACCGACATCTTTCCAGGTTTGGCGACCAAAGCATATCAAGAATTTTGTTATCTTACTACGTGCCCCAAGCATAAAAGATTGTTAGCTTTTACAGCTACTTTTGGTATTACATGGATTATGTCTTGGTCCTTTACCACAGACCAAATATGGCCAGATGCTATGGCCTCTCAATTAATCAGAAAAATTTCAATTAAATGGTGGGATGCTTTTAATCCAGCACTCATTTCTTCTGAAGTACGAAATGCTTGGTACGCTAAGCATCCTCATTTATGCAAAACTACTACAACCTCCTCAGATGCTAGTTTCTTTACTGATAAAAGCAAGTTGTTAGCCTCGCTTGTAGCCATTTCGGATCCTAAAAAGTTTACTGAAAAATTACAAGAAGTCATGGGAGCCATGTCAGATTGTGCCAGGTCCTCCAACTCAGTTGATGCTACACCAGAAAATGAGGACGACTGTTATGGGATTTTTGATAAGATCGTCTACAGCCTAATGTTGATCTTACTTTGGGGAAAGCGACAAGTTAAAAATTTTGATCTTATCACTTGAGAATCTTTGCTCTGTTACCTCCATTATCAGGCAAAGGGGGCCAGACAACTTTTGTTACTTTCTCAGAATTATTAGCAGGCCATGTGGGCCATATTACTTTACTTTATAAAAAGATAAGATTCCTTATCTTTGGCTTTTATTTTTCAGGCCATTTGTATTTGTCGGCCATTACTAGCTTTTGTTTTCTTTTTCAGGCCATTTGATAGTGTCGTCCACGTATGTGAAAATTATGTTGTAATTTTATTTTTCTTTGAAGTCCGAATGCTATATAAGCATTCACTCTTGATTATTGAAGGCATGCTCATTTTTCACTCACACTTGAGTTGAAACCTGAACCTTTCAAGAATCTACTTTTATAAGTTTGCTCTCATCAATAAAATCATGTCTTTATCTATTGTTATCTTCATAAATTATTCTTCTGCATGTCGTTTTAGGAATTCTGATATTTTACCAAACATGAACTTATATATTCAAAGTGATTATCAAGATATTTTATTAACACATAGTTTATTTTCTTCAAATTATCTTTATTTCATACCCTGACCTTTGAGTTTAGGGTAGAAAACTTCTGAATAGCAGGTGGTCCACGTAGTAAAACTCGTTGAATGAAGGGTAGTAAATCGGTTGGTCAGCTTGTTGAAGTAATCACTTAGAACAAACTATAAGGGGGGAAGATAGATAGTAAAAAGAAAATAATTCTGTTTGTTCAAAAATTTCTGAAGTAATCATGTCAAGCATCGTTAGCGCTTTAAATTCACTAGGAAGTGGTAAGAGATCCCCGCGTCATCTTAATGAAGCTAGTACTTCTGATTATAATAATGAACTAGATCAAGATACTTTCCAGAATAGAGAATTAGAAATCCAAGAAATGGAAAATAGATGAATGAATTGGTCTATGTCTGAGATTAAACTTAAAGAAATCTATAAAGTAGGAACTTTTAATTACAACGCTAAAAAAAATCATACACAATGTAGAAAATGCTAGATCCATTAGTAACCAACAAGAAACCATAGAATTATTAGATAAAAAACTATTAGAAGATCATTATCGTGAAAACATTAAATATATTCACCTGGGATTAATTCAAATCGTTGTTAAACCATTACACAAATTAGGGTTAAACACAACCATAATACTGATAATGCGAAATTATATCGTTAAATTGACTTAACTTGCATGAATTATTTTATCATTTTTCGTTTATTCACATTTTATTTGCAAGTGTTCAAGTTCATTTTCAGGTATTTTATCTCAATCAACCTTCATGAGGAAAAAAGAAAGAATAGGGAAGAAAAGAGAAGAAAAGAGGACAGATGACAGAAAAATAGAAATTCTGCACTCAAAGAGCATGGCGACCGTCACAAGGCTGTGGCGATCGTAACGCCTTCGAAGTGTGACGACCGTCACGAGACATGTGGCGACCGTAACGCCTTCAAAGTGTGACCCTCTTCACAAGGCATATGGCGACCGACATGGCTTAGTTTTCTTAGAATATTTCAATGACGTTGCTTATTTCTCTCCACGCCTGGTCAAGTAACCGCCCACTAATAGCACTACTTGGAATTTTTCCCCGACTTTATCCATTACTCACACATGACCCATGGAAGTTGGTGAACGAATTTCGTACTATAAATAGACCTTGTTTTCTTAGTTTTAGGGATCCAAGTTTTGTACGCGGAAGCGCTACCAAAGTTGTTTCATAGTTTTAGGCAGAAATTACAATTGTAAAAGAGGTAGTTTCTCACATCGAGGAACTACTCCACCATTAGTATTTAGGCCTATGTTCTATGTAACTTGCTGGGATCAACAATCTTTCCGTCATTATTGAAGTTAAAGTTAATTCAAGTTTCTTTATTTCCTGCATTTTACTTCAAGTCTTTACAGGTTCTTTATCTAATTGCTTATTATTATTGTTTATCGCTTTCCTAAATTAATTATCATGATGTTTTCAAATTCAATTATAATGATTAATTTGTTTACGTTTAATTCCATGTCTGGCTAAATATTCTTGAGTCCGGCGTATGAGGACCGTCGTTACCGACGGAACTCGGTAGAAAATAATAGGTGCGAACTTATGATTAAAATTCTATTTTGGTTTTAATTTCCAAGTCTAATTTAAATAGCTTTGTCACGAGAGTGAGAGGTTATTTAACACGATTTTGTCACGAGAGTGAGAAATTAATTAAGGTTAGAGCCGGCACTGCAAGAGCGTGGGGTCGAACCGAATAGTGGAAATTAGGCAACATATCTAAATATAGCGAGAGCGCTTTAGATACGTTTAGGATATTATTGGCTTTCAAAATATATTTCCTAGTTATCGGGCGAGCGAGAGCAAAATCTTGGCATTAGGGAACATGACTTTTGTTAATACCGCGAGAGCGTGAGGCGGAGTTTTTAAGTTGGTATATTCTACGGAACTAAGTTATAGTTGTAATTAGTACCCGAATTCTACAAAGCCCTTTAGGAACGCGGAATCCATATTTCGGCCTCTCTTTATTATCATATTTTCTTAGTTTCATTTTAGTTTTAGTTTTAGTTTCCCTTTTATCAATTATCATTAGCCTTAGCTTTACAAAGCGACGATAGATTACGGTAGGTTGACATTGGTCTCTGTGGGTTCGACAATCTTTTATATTACTTCGATAAATCTGTGCACTTGCGGACGCATCAAGTTTTTGGCGCCGTTGCCGGGGACCAACAGTCAATATTGTTATTCCGTTGTTGCACCGTATAGACTAAGGCACTCATTACTATGTATCACCCAAAATTTTTCTACAATCACCACTCCCAGTATTTCGAGGAATCACAAGAATCCCATAATTCCAACCTTGAAATACAAATGGAGAATTTCAATGCATCACTAACTCATTCTCACCCAAATTGTCTCTGCAACTACCAATCCCAACATTTTGAGGAGTCGCAAGAATCTCATAATTCCAACCTAGAAATATTAATGCAGGCTTTCAATGCGACACTGACTCACTCCCAATATCTCGAGGAACCGCACCCAAATTTCCTCTACGATCACCATTCCCAATTTTTCGAGGAACCACAAGAATCTGTTAATTCCAACCTCGAAACATTAATGGAGGATTTCATTGAAACAACAACTAATTCTAGGCTAGAATCTATGATGGAGCGCTTTGTGGAGACACAAACTCTCCAGAATGAAGAGCTTAGAAGACAACATCTCGATACTTATGAAAACCTTAGGCAGATAAACACTATGGTCGAGTCCCTCGCGACTCACACTGAGGTATTAGAGACTCAAATCTCCCTGCTTGCACAGACACCTATAGGACCCTACCCTGAGGAGCATGTGGATGTTGTAACAACCATTAATGAAAAACAAATCGAGAATCCTGAGGAGAGTGATATTGAGGTTGAGGAGAGTTATGGTGAGAAGAGAGTGGAGATTGAGAAAAATCCGTCGACACCATCCGAAAGGGAGGTTGTCGAAGAGGTAGAGAAGGAAGCACCTAATGTCGTTCCTCCTCCATATACCCCACCAATTCCTTTCTTGCAAAGGTTTGTGGAAGCTAAGGTAGAATCCCAATCCAAAACGTATGCGGAAGTATTGGAAAATATCCACACCGATGCATCTTTGTTTGAGGTCACGCATAAAAAGAGAAAATTCGAGGACCATAAAACTTGGGATATCATTACTGCTAAGAGGGTAAGATTAAACTTTGAGATGGTGGATGAGATAACTAAGCCCAAACTCGAAAAACTAATACTTAGGATAGATCCAGAACCACCACCACAAGTTTAAAAGAATGAACCGCCCCACAAAATGAAGAAAAGAAAAGGTGAGGGATATGTGAGATGGCTTGCTAAATCGCCATGGAAACCGAAGATTAACACTCCTAACCGTCGAGCTATCGACGTTGAACAAAACGCTGTGTGGGTGGCAACCCACGAGATTTTAATTTAATGTTTTACTTTTATTGTTTGTGTTTGCAGAAAATAAAGAATTGTATCGCTTGTCACGTCTCAGCTGCATTTAGGCGAAAGATCTCTAGATGACAATCCCTTAAGATGAGTTGGTGCCCACAGACATTCCTACGAATGTCGCTGCTGGTGGTGACACCAATGATGAGTATGATATGAGAGGGAATATCTCTCCCGTTCATAACTCACCTTCTCCTTGTTCTTCGCATGATCAGGTTCCACCTGCACACACCGCACCGTATTTTTCTAACATTTTTTGCAGGTATTTCCTTCGGAAACAAATAGTATGATGAGCGGTTTCAGTAAAGGGAAGTTTCAGCAAATTCAGATAACTCGTAGTACAAGACGTCAGAGTAGAAGTAGCCAGCGAAGACAGGGACAACATGGGAAGATTTAGAGCGAATTTGGCAGTGGTAGCACGCAATAGCATTCATACAGGTTCTATCTTTCCTCTACCACATTTTATCAAAACATTGAGGACAATGTTTGGTTTAAGTGTGGGGGAGGAACATTTACCGCTTTCTAGTTAGATTTACTATTTTCTAGCATGATTTTAAATTTTTTTCTGTTTTAATGTTTCGTGTGTTTGTGCATGTGCTGTCGAGTCTTTATGTTGATTTTATGTTATTTATCGATTTTCCCATTCTCTTGAGCCATACCAAATATTTTGAAAATTTTTGAGTTAAAAATAGTGTTTCTTTTGAAAATCTTAGGTTACAGACGAAATTGAGGTTAGATTGTGAGACTTGGGAAAATTCCGCAAGAATGGTATCGTTCTAACACCGTGAGCCTCCCAATTATGGAAATCAATTTGATTACTTGTTATGCCATAGCCTTAAGTTCTCACCCCTTTAGTAGTCCCTAAGTAGTTTATTTAGCAGTCAACACCATCCTATGCACGCGCTAAGTAGGAAGCCGATGCAAATAAGTGTATGATCTCAGGCTAAAAAGGTAAATTAAGAAAAAAAAAGAATGAATGAAAAGAAATGTTCCTTCTAAGTTAGGTGATCCTCACCCGATCATTTAGCCCAACGGTGCAAACTTCTTTATTCTATTAATATTTAAGCCAATGTGCAAAAAGAAAAAAAAATGATGATAATGAGATCATAGTCACTAACAGGCTATCCTACCATGAGTGTGAAAGGATAACGGGCTTAATGTGATTGTGCCAGAATGAAAAGGGATAAAACAAGGATGAGTGAGTTAGGCTTAGGTATAATGACATCATTCAGATTGGTTTGTATAGGAGGGAGGTTGATGACCGCCAAAGCGGAATTGTGTTGTTACGATGTCCATAGAGTGTGAGCAAGTACCTATCGACACAAACTTAACTGAAGTAGAGTTGGTAGCCTAGGATGAGTATCCGTATTCATTATTCTTCTCGCGAGTCATGGTTTTCTTGAGGACAAGCAAAGGTTTAAGTGTGGGGGAATTTGATAACGCGAAATTATATCGTTAAATTGACTTAACTTGCATGAATTATTTTATCATTTTTGGTTTATTCACGTTTTATTTACAAGTGTTCAAGTTCATTTTCAGGTATTTTATCTCAATCAACCTGCATGAGGAAAAAAGAAAGAATAGGGAAGAAAAGAGAAGAAAAGAGGACAGATGACAGAAAAATAGAAATTCTGCACTCAAAGAGCATGGCGACCGTCACAAGGCTCTAGCGACCGTAACGCCTTCGAAGTGTGGCGACCGTCACGAGACATGTGGCGACCGTAACGCCTTCAAAGTGCGACCCTCGTCACAAGGCGTATGGCGACCGACATGGCTTTGTTTTCTCAGAATATTTCAATGATGTTGCTTATTTCTCTCCACGCCTGGTCAAGTAACCGCCCACTAATAGCACTACTTGGAAGTTTTCCCCCACTTTCTCCATTACTCACACATGACCCATGGAAGTTGGTGAACGAATTTCGTCCTATAAATAGACCTTGTTTTCTTAGTTTTAGGGATCCAAGTTTTGTGCGCGGAAGCGCTACCAAAGTTGTTTCATAGTTTCAGGCAGAAATTACAATTGTAAAAGGGGTAGTTTCTCACATCGAGGAACTACTACACCATTAGTATTTAGGCCTATGTTCTATGTAACTTGCTTGGATCAACAATCTTGCCGTCATTATTGAAGTTAAAGTTAATTCAAGTTTCTTTATTTCCCGCATTTTACTTCAAGTCTTTACAGGTTCTTTATCTAATTGTTTATTATTATTGTTTATCTAATTTCCAAGTCTAATTTAAATAGCTTTGTCACGAGAGTGAAAGGTTATTTAACACGATTTTGTCACGAGAGTGAGAAATTAATTAAGGTTAGAGTCGGCACTGCGAGAGCATGGGGTCGAACCGGATAGTGGAAATTGGGCAACATATCTAAATATAGCGAGAGCGCTTTCAAAATATATTTCCTAGTTACCGGGCGAGCGAGAGCAAAATCTTGGGATTAGGGAACATGACTTTTGTTAATACCGCGAGAGCGTGAGGTGGAGTTTTTAAGTCGGTATATTCTACGGAACTAAGTTATAGTTGTAATTAGTACCCGAATTCTACAAAGTCCTTTAGGAACGCGGAATCCATATTCCGGCCTCTCTTTATTATCATATTTTCTTAGTTTTATTTTAGTTTTAGTTTTAGTTTCCCTTTTATCAATTATCATTAGCCTTAGCTTTACAAAGTGACGATAGATTACGGTAGGTTGACATTGGTCTCTATGGGTTTGACAATCTTTTATATTATTTCGATAAATCCGTGCACTTGCGGATGCATCAAATACTAATCTTAAGAGATACCCGAATTAAAGATTTTCATAATTCTACAATTGCTATTATTGAATCTAATCTTAACGATGGACCAGTTTACTTTAACAGCCATCCTAATTACTCTATGAGTTTAGCAGATGAATTCACCAAAAGCTCGTTAGTTATTATGATTGTAGGATTAGGAGATACCTTCGTACAGGGTGCCTCAAACCTAAGTATTATTAGTAGAGTAACGTATAAAGTTTCAACTGTTAATTATGATTTTAAATCCGTTAAGAGTACTCCTAGAAACCAAGTTTGTCTTTTAGAAGCTAACTTAAGACGATCAAATGTCATTACACCTAAAATATTAACTGCATCTGAGATTATGGATAAATTACCAGAGGAATGGATATTAAAGGAAGTAATTAAACCTGAGAAAATTGAGTCTAGATCAATCAAAAATGTTATACAGGATACTGATGGAACGGTAGCCATTAGGATGAACAGAAGTCAATCCTATAGATACCACAACTCTCCTAATGTTAGTCAAGCTTCGAGCGCTAGACACTCAGTAGATTCTACTATTAGGGTAAACTTAGCTGGAGTTAACTTTAACCCTATTGTACCTCAATGTTTATATGAGGAACGAATTTCAAGGTCCCCTTCTCCAACTAAATCACAGATACTAAATACCATTATTAGGGAAGAGCCCTTTGCCATAGACAAAGTCTGGATAAGCGAAGACTTTGAGGCAGTCTACAATAAAGAAAAGAGAGACTGGTTTTTCTCTACTTTTTCTGGGCCTCAAACCCAAAAGTTTTTACAATTATTTTACGCTTTCCTATAAGCTCATGAAATTAATACCTATTTCTTTGTTTGGTTTGAATTACATTGTTTAGAAGAAAAGATTAAAAATCCCTTTGCCACTAAGTTATTTATTGATACAAATAGAAGAATAAGCACTAAGTGTAAAACAGCTAAAAAAGAAATAGTGGAGTCTATACACCCACACTTAGAAGCTATTAAAATCTCTCCAGAAAAAATATAGAAATAGATGCTACCCCCTTTAAGTCAATTGTAGCACCTACACCTGATATGAAAGATTTAAGTAACTTACATAGTCAGTTAAACTACTCTAATCAAATCTTACATACCATGTCACAACAATTAGATAGGATAGAAACATCTGGTTTCAAGCCAGCTGAATCTGACAAGTTAGATCCTACTAGACCTATATATCATTATGATATACCTTCATCCTCAAAATTACAAAAAATAAAACTAGGAAATTCAACTCATGATAAAATAGAGGAATTAGTGGAAAGATTAAAAGGTTTAGACTTAAGACCTGATCCCCAGGTCAACATGTTATCTAAAGAAGAGGAATTTGAAAACCTAGTTAATAAACTAGGAAGGCCTCCAAAAAAACCCTACCAGAAATTACTACCTTAGACATTCATTTGCTGACGTCCAGTTTGAAGAAAGATCGAGTTTTATTGAGAATAGTTATTTAGGAGAAGCCATTGTAGAATGGAATATAGATGGAGCTTCTGAACAACAAATATTAGATACAATTCAAAACATGACTATGGCCGCTACCGCTTTTATGTTAAGAAAAAACTCAGATAAAAAATCTAGAGAAATGTTAATTATGGGATTTACTGGCCAGCTGAAAGGTTGGTGGGACAACCTTCTTAGCCATGAAGATAAAGAAATTATAGACAAAGCCATTAAATCTGAAAATAATGAACCCGCTAGTGTTACCACATTACTTTATGCAATCACCAAGTTTTTTGTAGAAGAACCTTTAAAGCTCTAGAAACGAGCTTCGGATCAATTCATGAACCTCTATTGTCCGACTATGTCTGATTATAGGTGGTATAGGGATATGTTTCTCTCCAAGTTATGCTTAAGAGCTGACGGCTCTGCAGCTTTTTGGAAAGAAAGATTTATTAGTGGATTACCCAGATTTTTTGCTGAAAAGGTCAAAACAAACATACAACAGAATTACCAAGGAGAGTTCCCCTATGATAGCCTAACTATAGGTGAATTATCAAATTATGTGGTTGAAACAGGAATTCAAATCTGTACATATTATAAAATTCAAAACAAAATTAAAAATGAACAAGCTAGCAGCAAATGCGAAATGGGAACATTTTGCGAGCAGTATGGAGCTACTCCTTTAAGAGCGCCTAGTAATCCTAAAAGTAAAAAGAAGATGAGTAAAGGTAGAAGAAATTATAAAAATTACAAAAATTATAGAAAACAGGATAAATATGATAAGCAGGATTATTATAACAAAAAACCCTATAAAAAACCTATCCATCTAAGAAAAAGTTTGATAAAAATAAAAATAAAGATGTAAAATGTTATAAGTGTGGTCGTTTTGGTCATTATGCTAGTAATTATAGAGTAAAAGAGAAAATAAAACAGTTAAGTAATTTAAATCTATCTGATGAATTAAAAGACACTTTGATTAATGCCTTGAATAAAATTATGCTAAATTCTGATGATCAAGAAGACACCTCCTCAGAGGAATCTTCTTACGACGAACTAAATCAAATTAATAACTCAAAAGAATCTGAGTCTGATTACGAAGAGTGTTTAGGAATCGATTTCCGTGATTGTAAGAATTGTGCTAGTATATTTAACGTAATAACCAATACCCAAGCTGATACATTAATCACCATTTTAGATAAAATAGAGCCTTCTGAAACTAGAGTTGCCTTCATGAGGCAAATAAAGGACATAATTGATGATAATGATCTTAATAAACACCAAGTAAATAAGATTGAATTTAAAGATGTTATAAACATGTTTAAAAAGCCTTTAGAAAAACCTCTATCTATTAAAGATTTACATGAAGAGATTAAATTATTAAAAAAGGAAATTCAAACTTTCAAAACCCGGGAGGATGAGTTAGAAGTTAAATATCTAGAATTACAAGGAACTATGATAATACAAAATCAAAGTTTTGTGGAGGCATTAAAATCCACAATTACTCAACCTAGTTCCAATACATTATAAGATAAAGGGAAAGAAAGACCAGACCTTTTTGTTCATAGCTTAGAAAAGATAATAGCTCATAAATGGTATGCAAAAGTAGATCTAATCGTTCGTGACAAAGCTTACGAATTAATAGCCTTAATCGACTCAGGAGCAGACCTTAATTGTATACAAGAAGGATTAATACCAACTCAATATTACAAGAAAACTAAAGAAAAGCTTAGAGGAGCAAATGGTAGCAGATTACAAGTTACGTATAAATTACCAGATGTTAGAATATGTAAAGGAAAAGTCTGTTATAAAACATCTTTTTTACTAATTAGAAACATGCATGAAGTAGTTATTCTTGGAACCCCATTCCCATCTTTGTTACGTCCCTTTAGCGTTAATGATCAAGCTATTACTACTGAAGCCTTAGGTCACCAGGTTAGGTTTGAGTTTTTAGAAAAGCCCAAGGTTAGAGATCTTAATGCAGTACAAAACCAAAATATTAACATAGTTAATCTTATTACAAATAAGCAAAAACAAATTAATTTTATTAATAAAGAAATACATTATAAACGAATAGTTGAACAACTACAAACACCTGTTATTAAAGAGAAAATTAATGTACTTCAAACCAAATTTATTAAAAATTTATGTTCTGAACAACCTAATGCTGTTTGGACTAGGAAAACTCATGAGATATCTTTACCTTACCATCCTAAATTTAAAGAAACTAATATACCTACGAAAGCTAGACCCATACAAATGAATAAACAACACCTAGAATATTGTAAGAAAGAAATACAAGGGTTTCTAGATAAAGTTTTAATCAGGCCCAGCAAGTCCACATGGAGTTGCTCAGCCTTCTATGTAATTAACGCTTCGGAATTGGAAAGAGGAAGCCCTCGTTTAGTAATCAATTACAAACCTTTAAACGCAACATTATAATGGATTAGATACCCGATACCAAATAAAAAAGATTTAATTAATAGGTTACATAATAAAAGTATTTTTTCTAAATTTGATCTAAAATCTGGATATTATCAAATACAAGTCAAAGAAGAAGATAAGTATAAAACCGCTTTTACGGTACCCTTTGGTCATTACGAATGGAACGTTATGCCTTTAGGATTAAAAAATGCACCGTCTGAATTTCAGAATATAATGAATGATATCTTTTATCAATACTCAAATTTTACTTTAGTTTACCTATATGACATCCTAGTCTTTTCAGATTCTATTAATAAACACTTTCAACACTTAGAGCAATTTTACAAAATAATTAAAGAAAATGGTCTAGTATTGTCTGAAAGTAAATTAAAATTATTCCAACCTAAAGTCAGATTCCTAGGGTTTAACATTAGTCAAGGTGAGTACACCCCAATTACCAGGTCTTTAGAATTTATTATCAAATTCCCTAACGAAATTAAAGATAAAACCCAATTACAAAGGTTTTTAGGTTGTCTCAATTATGTGTCAGATTTTATTCCAAACCTTAGGACAATATGTCTACCTTTATTCAAAAGGTTAAGAAAAAGTCCACCTCCTTGGGACAAAACCATGACCCAAAGTATTATCAAGTTAAAACAGGTTGTTAAAAAATTACCATGTCTAGGAATCCCAAATCCAGATGCCAATCTTATTGTAGAAACCGATGCTTCAGACATTGGATTAGGAGGTATTTTAAAACAAAAATTACCGGGTACTAATAAAGAACAAGTAGTCAGATATTATTTTAGAACTTGGTCTTCAGCCTAATTAAATTATAGTACTATTAAAAAAGAAATTTTAGCTATTGTACTTTGTATTACTAAATTTCAAGACGATTTATTCTCAAAATCATTTCTTCTGAAAACTGATTGTAAATCAGCCAAAAGTGTTTTACAAAAAGATGTCAAAAATTTAGTGTCAAAACATATATTTGCCAAATGGCATTCATTACTTGCATGTTTTGATTTTGAGATCATACATATTGATGGTATTAAAAACGCTTTACCAGATTTTTTAACTAGAGAATTTTTACAGGGAAAAAATGAGTAACAAATCTACATCAAAAGATTTTTATGGTCCTCCATTACAAAAGCCAGAAAACCAAAAACAATTGATATTAGGATCCCCTTCCTACATATCAAAAATTAATTCTCTCGTTTCTTCTTTAAAAGGAATAGGAGCCAACCCTGCGTTGGTTTCACCTTCGCAGTTTGTTCGGGATATTACATCATCTTCCAAGATGACACCCATTAAGAGCAAATTAGCTTATTACACTCCTCCTCAGGGAGTAAAATCAAAATTTGTTACCAAAGAATTATCAGTTCCAATTATTACTCTACAAGATTCTTATTGTTCTAATGAAGGATCCTTACTTCAGACTATCAGTAAAATATTCCCTCAAGGAACCCACTTCATTAACTCAGATGTTAATAAAACAAGATCCTTCTATGAATTTATTTTGGTAGACACATACTCCATTACTTTAACCCACATTAAATACGAAGCTACTGGAAATATTAAATTCTCCAAATTCAAGATAAATAAAGTCCTCTCTCCCTCCGATTGGGGGACTCATCCTTATCATGCCGAAAGCTTTACAAGGATTTTCAATCCCCAACATTACTCTTATTTGGACTACATGGATGCCTGGTTCTATTTTCTTACAGTTAGGCCATATGACCATACTTGGTTTATTTGGTTTAACAAAAATATATCCTTAAAATTTCCTATTTGGTTCATTAAGTGGTTCAAAGTCTTTGGTTTAGACACCTGCATCTTTCCAGGTTTGGCGACCAAAGCATATCAAGAATTTTGTGATCTTACTATGTGTCCAAAGCACAAAAGATTGTTAGCTTTTACAACTACTTTTGGTATTACATGGATTATGTCTTGGTTCTTTACCACATACCAAATATGGACAGATACTACGGCCTCTCAATTAATCATAAAAATTTTAATTAAATGGTGGGATGCTTTTAATCCAGTACTCCTTTCTCCTGAAGTACGAAATGCTTGGTATGCTAAGCATCCTCATTTATGAAAAACTACTACAACCTCCTCAGATGCTAGTTTCTTAACTGATAAAAGCAAGTTGTTAGCCTCGCTTGCAGCCATTTCGGATCCTAAAAAGTTTACTGAAAAATTACAAGAAGTCATGGGAGCCATGTCAGATTGTGCCAGCTCCTCCAACTCAGTTGATGTTACACCAGAAAATGAGGACGACTGTTATGGGATTTTTGATTAGATCGTCTACAGCCTAATGTTGATCTTACTTTGAGGAAAGCGACAAGTTACAAAGTTTGATCTTATCATTTGATAATCTTTGCTCTGTTACCTCCATTATCAGGCAAAGGGGGCCCGACTACTTTTGTTACTTTCTCAGAATTATTAGAAGGTCATGTGGGCCATATTACTTTACTTTATTAAAAGATAAGATTCCTTATCTTTGGCTTTTATTTTTCAAGCTATTTGTATTTGTGGGCCATTACTAGCTTTTGTTTTCTTTTTCAGGCCATTTGATAGTGTCGGCCACGTATGTGAAAATTATGTTGTAATTTTATTTTTCTTTGAAGTCCGAATGCTATATAAGCATTCACTCTTGATTGTTGAAGGCATGCTCATTTTTCACTCACACTTGAGTTCAAACCTGAACCTTTCAAGAATCTACTTTTGTAAGTTTGCTCTCATCAATAAAATCATGTCTTTATCTATTGTTATCTTCATAAATTATTCTTCTGCATATCGTGTTAGGAATTCTGATATTTTACCAAACATGAACTTATATATATTCAAATATACCTTAATTTCAATATTTCTTCATCTATTTATATTACCTTCACTTCTTCCCTTACTTCCCAATCCTTTACTTCTACCATTGACTTATTTTAAGATGAGGAATTCTTTATTAAGAACTTTTCGAAGTTTCAGTGAGACCTCTAGAAAGTTAAAGTGCTAGATGTTTCTGATGCCAATCCTCCCAAATTGAAGAAGTGTTACATTAAAACCCGCATGTTAGTTGAGCGGCCACCAGGGAAGATAGGTCATACATTTTTGGTGAGGAAGGGTTGTCAACGTTTGTATTTTACTTTCATGCTAAGTTGTTGCTATTGTGACTGATTTTTGTAGAAACTATGTCTTTCCTTGACACGGTGTTAGCATATAAAAGAGGGGTAAGGGGTACTACTTCCGCGTCTTTTAAGCCTAAAATGAACTTGAAGTCATTATTGTTCGACATGTGACTTCATACACAAAAGAGGGGGTTAAATTTAGAGGTTTGAAAAATGATAGTTTAAAACAAAATAATTTTCTAAATCAGAGTTTTAAATCCTTTTTTCAAAATTGTTTGAATATGCAGGAAAAAAACAAGGTAAAGAAAATAAGTGGAAATTAAAAGTTAAGTAAAGAGAGAACGACACCAAAAATTTATACAGGTTCGATATTAAATAATTTGTCTACTCATATCCCTAAAAGCTGATCTTGAGAGTATTTAATAATGCTTGAGAGCTTTTAGAAGGTTAAGGCCACAAATCTCTTATACAAGAAAACGAAGTTTCATACTAACTTCCAACTAAACAACGAACTGTGGAATGAAGTAGTTAGTCTTCACCCCCAAACAATGAACAAAGCTTCGAGCGGTTAGAGTCTAAGCCAAACTAATTTTTTGCACACATTGGTCTTGAACCAAGATGGAGTTTTGATTTGGATATCCTTTGAACCGAACTGAGGTTTTACACGTGTTGACCACGAACCAAACTGAGCTTTTTACCGAACTGCTCCTGAGCCTACTAAGCTTTTCCACAAGCTAAACTCTGAAATCGAGTGAAATTTTACAACAGGTTGATCTAAGACCTATAGAACATTTAACCATGCTAAGCTCACGAACTGTTGTGAAGATTTTTCTCTGGTTATTCTTCACAAACCCAAAAGGAGAGTTTTTCTTCAATGACATAGCTCATAAACCAAACAGAGACTTGTATTAATCCCTAAAAGAGCTTTTACATTTGTTTAGCTCTAAATCAAAATGATTACTTCCTAATGAATAATGATTTACTCAATAGAAAATATTACTCTTGGTAAATTTATAATAAATACCTCACCCTTAACAAATTCCTCACTAAACTCAAGAACGTTCTCAAAGCATTATAACTTAGATATGTGAAAAAGTAGAAATGATTTAGAAAGGGTAAGAGAAAAGAAAAGTCAAGTGTTTCATGTTTTCTATACAATTTAAAATGGTAGAGAGCCTTTATATTTATAGGCCAAGAAGTGTTATATTTATGGAAACAATCTATGGGCCAAATAAATGACCTAATTAATTAGCTAAACGATTAGGTACTTGTAATAATCGAGTATTGTTGCCAAAATTGGAAGGTTTTGATAGTAAGTCGTTATCATTCATTAAGACACTATCACAGTCGATTATCAACTTAAATATCATTTATCTAATCAATTAGGGAAATTACCTAATCGATATAAACTTAGAAAAAAGTCTTCTAATCAATTGAACAATTTCCTAGTCAACTGGTTAAACTGCAAAAACATGTTTGGTGATTTTAATTGAAAAAGAGAGGCTTCAAAATTAGTTGTGTGTGTGTGTGTGATTTAGCCATAATACTTCCAGAAATGCCCTTGTGTCTTTACAATACACTTATTACTCAAACAGATACGATCATACGGGCTTTCACACTTCCTTTCTTTTACACAATAAATGTTCCAAGTTTAATTTCCGGATATACCGATTATATAACCACTTCACTTGAAACTTCTATGGAATGTGTCTTGAGATGTCTTCAAGTTAATTACCATTCTCATAGAGTTACAAATATATCACTGGTTATCATAAACCCTAATTCTTTAGCTTGATTCGGAGGAATAACTTGATCAAGCACCTTGTGCATTTTTTACCGCTTGAGTTATCTTTAGCAGTCAACTGTTATTATCATCAAAATCAGTACAAATGTTGTCATCATCAAAACCAAGTCATCACCAAGGGTAAGAATTTTCTTCTTGAGTCTTGCTATCCATGAGCTTTATTGTCTCGGATCACTTATTGGTTATACCAGTAAGCATATGGTTCCATATTTATATAGGAGATATATGGGTCACTAGTACCTATAGAAGAAGTTAATCTGGAAGCTAAAAAACACTGAAGTGCAAGGGCATCTTATGGTTGTTGGTTGATCCTAGATGAAATATGAGTATGGTCAGAAATGAACTGGAATCCCTAGGCCTAATGCTTGAAAAAAATGTAATATGGCACCAGAACCACCTCTTCACTAAACTAAAACAATGAGTACTTTTATTGAGAGTTCTTCCTCCAAAGCACTCAATGATGTTTCAAGTGCAAAGAGAAGGAAGATCCATGTTATGTATGGCCCCCAAAATAAGAAATTCAGAGTTAAGCCTATTCTAGATAGGGTGGTTAACAGGGGAAACTATTAATCTCGTCCATATTTCAAAATTCCACCCTTCTTTTTCATACCGAGGGACAAGGATTATTAAATGGCTTTAGAGCATCTTCCCAAAAAGTGAATATTTGTATGGGAACAACATGACTGGGGTTTTCGGACATGAACTGGTGATAAAGACTGTTTACATAAGGGTTTCACTCTACTTTCCATGAGAGTCATTGGGAGAGGCGGGCACTACTACAAAATACACCTTCGATAACATTAATACTACTACGGTTAGGCTTTCTACTATTGTAATATCGCAAACTGGATAAGCCTAATATATTTTTTATTTTTTGAAAGTTATTTAATCACGGTTGAGGTCAACAACCGTGGAAATAAAGTAAGTGTTATAGGCTTCGAATCCTAGCAACTACATTTTTTCCATTTTTTACCATTACAAAAAGCGCGTGTCACTTAAGTTCATAAATAAATAAATAATTGAAAACTATTTAACCATGATTTTACTATACAACTATTGTAATAAGATCTACATTTCACTTCGGTTGAATGTAACAACCATGGTCAAAGGTTTTCCTGATAAATTTAAAACAAAACAGATTCATTATTTCCTTCATAACCCTAAGAGAACTAGTGAACCAGCGAACCAGAGACGACATCGATAGTGATAGAGAAATCTTCATCTTCACAATCTACGTTCATTTGAATCTTCATTCTTGATAATCTTCATTATCTTCATTCTTGGTCTCTTCCTCTTCAAAGTACAGTTATGTTTCGGGCAAACTTCACACTCTTCCTTATCTTCCTAATTCTTTATAATCTTCACTATCTTTACTCTTGTTTTATTTTGTGGTTTGTTTCGTGCAAAATCCATATGCTTTATGTTTTTTTGTTGGATTTAGCATCGAAAAAAATATTATAACTTTGCTACAATGGATATCCATGTGCTTAAGATTTAGAGTTGTATTATTGTTATGAATATGCTTCAGTTTTCCGATATGCTTTAGGTTTAGATTTTGTTGTGTCGTTCACAATATTGTTTTGATATAAATTTCAAAATTTGTTATGGATTGTAGTTGGATGAAAGCTGATAGATTAGATCTGATATATGCGAAAGGAGTTTTTGAATTCCTTGAATACACTAATCAAAATGTTCCTGATAATAATGGTATCTTTTATCGTCCTTGTGTTAATTTCGGGAATATAAATAAAAGTACAAAAGATGAGATATTCCATCACCTATGTTGTGATGGTATATGTCAAAATTATACAATATGGACATGGCATGGTGAGGTGGAAAAAAGTGAAACATTGCGTCACAAAGTCATGAAGTTGATGAAAATGATTATATGGATGACCGTCTAGAAGATATGTTCTGTGATATTGGAGAATCTTCTTTTGAGAAATCCCATATTTATGATACTTTATATAGTGATAAGAACACTTCTTTATATAAGTGATGCACAAGTTTTACACGATTGTCTGCGGTATTAAAATTGTTTAATCTGAAAGTGAAAAAATGGGTGGTCGGATAAAAGTTTCATGGAATTGCTTTATTTTTTAAAAGAAATGCTACCTGAAGATAACAATTTGCCTGATCGTTGTTATGATGCCAAGAAGGCATTGTGTCCAATGAGTTTGGAGTATATCAAAATACATGCATGCCCTAATAACTGCATATTATACAGGAAAGAGTATGAAAATCTGGATCAATGTCCGGAATATGGGGTGTCGCGTTACAAGCTGAAGAACAACAATGGTGATGATAATGACAATGTTAGTAGGAAGAGGCCTCCTGCTAAAGTGTTATGGTACTTGCCAATAATTTTAAGATTCAAGAGACTTTTTGCTAATTAAAATGACATAAAGAATGTTAGATGGCATGCAGATGAAAGAAAAAGTGATGGAAACATACGCCATGTAGCTGATTCTTTGCAATGAAAGAAAATTGATTTGTTGTTTCCGGATTTTGGCACTGAGCCAAGAAACCTTGGGATTGGACTTGCCACAGATGGAATCAACCCCTTTGGTAATCTGAGTACTAACCATTCTTCGTGGCTTGTTCTTCTCACGATTTATAACCTATCTCCTTGGTTGTGCATGAAGCGTAAGTATATGTTGTTAAGTATAATGATTTCTGGACCACAACAACATGGAAACCACATAGATGTTTATCTAAGTCCATTAATTGAAGATTTAAGACTTTTGTGGGAGGAAGGCGTTGAAGTTGATGATGTATATTCTGGTGAAAAGTTTAAGATGCGTGCAATGTTATTTTGCACAATCAACGACTTTCCTGCATATGGTAATTTGGCTGGATATAGTGTCAAAGGACACAAAGTGTGTCCTATTTGTGAATCTGATACTTGTTATCACCAACTTGAGTTTGGAAAAAAGACTGTTTACCTTGGGCATCAGAATTTTCTAAAACTCAGTCATTCTTATCGTAGATTGCGGAAGGCTTTTAATGGAGAGCGGGAGTTTGATATCACTCCTAAACATTTAATCGAGGATAAAGTTTATCAATGACATAAACACATTAATTTTGTCTTTGGAAAGAGAGAAAAAGAAAAAGGGTCACTTGAGAAAAATATATGAAAAAAGAGGTATGTGTTCTTTGATCTCCATATTGGTCAAGTCTCGATGTAAGACATTGTCTTGATGTGATGCATGTGGAGAAAAATGTGTGTGATAGTTTGATTGGAACACTTCTAAACATTCCAGGAAAGATAGAGATAGTAAGCAATCTCGTCTCGATATGGAGGCAATGGGTATACGAAAACAACTGTCTCCAATAGAAAAAGGGAAAAGAACTTATCTGCCTCCAGCTTGTTACACTCTATGTAAAAGAAAAGAAAAGATTTTGCGAGTGTTTGCATGGTATCAAAGTTCCCCAAGGTTACTCATCAAACATCAAGAAACTTGTATCAATGAAAGATCTCAAGTTAATTGGTTTGAAATCTCATGATTGTCATGTCTTGATGTAACAACTTCTACCAGTGGCTATCCATGGCATCCTACCAAAAAATGTGAGAGTAACTATAACCAGATTGTGTTTGTTCTTCAATGCCATATGTAGTAAAGTTCTTGATTTCAAAAAATTAGATGAATTAGAAGATGAAGTTGCCATAATCTTGTGTCAATCAGAGATGTATTTTCCTCAATCATTTTTTGACATTATGGTTCACTTACTTGCTCATCTAGTCAGAGAAATTAGAATTTGTTGTCCAATTTATTTAAGGTGGATGTATCCAATAGAGCGATACATGAAGATATTTAAAGGATATACAAAGAATCAACATTGACCGAAAGCTTCGATTCTTGAAAGGTACATCACAGAAGAAGTTGTTGAGTTTTGTACAATCTATTTATCGAAAGCAGAGTCTATAGGAATTCCAAAGTCTCATCATGGTGACACTGAAGGTAAAGGTATTCAAGGTTTAAATGTTAAGTCAATGGCTCAGAATGTAGTTATTCAGACACATTTCTATATATTGAATAATCTTGAAGAAGTTCAATCTTACGTGGCTACTCACAAAACACTTTTGAAGAAAAGATATCCACGAATGAGTGACAAGTTGTTGTTGTTGATCGAGCATAACAAGAAATTCCTAAATTGGTTTAATAAAGGGATACCAAAAGATCATAGTGCATCCGAGACAATTAAATGGCTGTCGTTCATGCCAAAATTTAATGTGATAACTTGGACTGCATATGACATTGGTCATTATACCTTTTATATAAAATCAAAAGATGATCGTAGTATAATGCAAAATAGTGGAGTTATGGTTGAGGCCGAATCCAAGCATTTCTCTAGTTTGAAAGATAAGAATCTAATATTGGCATCTAGTGTGTTCTATGGTGTCATCTTGGATATTTGGGAGATTGATTGTATTATCTTCAAAGTGTCTTTATTTAAATGCAAGTGGGTTCCCAATAATATTAATGGTGTACAAACTGATGACTTAGGATTCATCCGGGTTGACCTTGGCAAGGCAAATTATATGACCGAACCATTCATCATGGCTTCATAAGCAAAACAAGTTTTCTATTTGACCGACCCTTCAGACACATCGAGGAAATGGTCAATCGTTCTCCGAGGAAAGACATTTTTAGTAGTGATGAAAATTTTGATATTCTTTCTACTTCTTCTTACACATCAAAAGTGCCTACCACATATAATGAAGTTGATAGAGATGATATGCATGTTATTTGTATCGATCATAATGAAGGCGTATGGGAAAATTAACAAGTAAGTTTTTTATTCTTTATTCATAATTTAATGTAAGTTATTATTTATAACTGTATTTACTGTAACGACCCGATTTCAATTATTTCCTTTTTATTCCATTTTGGTTGAGTCTTTTATTTTAATTGGGTGATAATTATTTTTATTTGTGTAATTGGTGTATTAATATGTTATGTTTGCATGTTATGATGTTTTACCGTTTTTGAGAGTTTGCGGGGAAAATTAGATTGGAGGGTATTTTAGACATTTCACACTTAATGATATTTTAGTTAGTTAGTTAGTTAGATATTTTGTGAAAAAGAAATGGAAAAGTAATAGAAGTAGAAAGAAAAGAAAAGTATAAGTAAGAAAAGAAAAGAAAGAAACATAGAGAGAAAAGGAGAGAAAGAGAGCAAGAGAGGAGAAAAGAGAATAACAAAGAGAAAAGTGTGGAAAATCACCAAGATCAATCTTTCGGAGCCGATTTAATCGGGTAAGGGTGTGAAATATTGTTATCCTAACTTTATGTATGATTATGTATGTGTTTTGTGTGGATGTTTTGGTTGGTTTTCCATATGTTTCCGTTTATGCCGTATTGGACGAAATCGATAGAAACCGATGTTTTTACGGTCGAAAAGTCGTATAAATACATGTGTGGGTTAGTTATATGTATGTGAGCTGATGTTTAAAGTTTCATGAAGTTTGGTTATGTTTTGGTTAGTTTTCGTTATGTTTCCGTTATTTTTTCCGTTTAGGTCGAATTGTAGGAAATCGATAGAAATCGATGTTTTCACGGATGAATTTCGAAATAAATTGCGTAGATTAGTCGTATGAGGTTAGGCCGGGATTATAGAAACTTGTTTGGTTGAAATCGGTTGAGTTTCGTAACTTTCGACATTTTGGATATTAGAGGGTTTGAGTTTTCGGGTGAAAATCGAACGTCGTAGAATTATCGTTTTATGGTCCTAAAACGTTGATATATATTTGGTAAGGATTACTGTGTATTTGTTTCATATCATAGAATTGAATCGGTCGGGTTTCCGGAGGGTTTTGTGTTTGGGCAGCAGCTATTTTTTCTGGTTTTTAACAGGTGCAATCGATTGCAGCAGGATGCAAATCGATTGTACATATGTAAAGGGCGAAAAATTGCAAGTCTGGGACTGTGCAATCGATTGCATCAGGAGTGCAATCGATTGCACTCTGCTAGTTTTCCGAAAAATGTTTTCTTTAAAAGTCCGTAACTTTTTCATCGTTTATCCGATTGAGCTGTTCTTTATATCAAACTGAAGCTAAAAATATGTTCTATTTGAGGGTGATGAAAAATATTATTTTTAGCTGACTTTTAACCGACTTTTACGGTGAACCGTAAATTGATTTGTTTGGATAAATGTGTATGTTGTTATACAATTGATGTGAATGTAGATGGATTATATGTGATGAATGCATGACTATGTTGTGAATAAGTATGCATTGCATGAGTGTATTGGTTCATTTTGTATGTGAAGCATCATGATATGCATTCTTGTGTTGTGGGATTCTAAGATGAATCTGTTGTAACGTCGTATGCCGATATGCGGTTGAAGCGATGATTACAAACGATTGTATGCTCATGTGGAGTTGTAGCAATCGGATTGTATGCCGAGGTACGGTTGTAGAAATCATATTGTATACCGAGGTGTGGTTGTAGCAATCATATTGTATGCCGATGTGTGGTTGTAGCAATCCGTAAACATTGTATGCCGAGGTGCGGTTGTAGCAATCATATTGTAGGCCGATGTGCGGTTGTAGCAATGGTTCCAATAAGTTCTTCAATTGAACTTGAGATGATGAGTCGGTACCGCATGCATCTGCATATGCGGTTGAAGCGATGATTACAAACGATTGTATGCTCATGTGGAGTTGTAGCAATCGGATTGTATGCCGAGGTGCGGTTGTAGCAATCATATTGTATACTGAGGTGCGGTTGTAGCAATCATATTGTATGCCGATGTGTGGTTGTAGCAATCCGTAAACATTTTATGCCGAGGTGCGGTTGTAGCAATCATATTGTAGGCCGATGTGCGGTTGTAGCAATGGTTCCAATAAGTTCTTCAATTGAACTTGAGATGATGAGTCGGTACCGCATGCATCTGCATAGAGTCGTGAGTCGGTCTCTATGAGTTGCATTTGTCATCATTGTATTTGTGCATTGATGAATAAACATATATATGTATATGTTGATGTGGAATGAGTAGAATTGTGCAGGTGTGCATGGATGGATAAACATGAATATGTGTGTTTATGTTGAATGATAAGCATTATGAGGAATATGCTTGGTTTTATATATATATGCCTTGCGATGTATATTGAGTGAGATGTAATGATTGTGACATAGAAAACATAATATGTATGTTTATGTGGTATGATGGAATGGTGAGAATATGTGGTATATGTGTATTTTTATGTTGAGATATATAATTATATGCATTGTTATTATGATAATATTTCTCACCCTTCTGCTGTTTTATGATGCTCTATGAGGCATTGCAGATTAGGGATCTGGTGGTCTTTTGTGAAGCGTGGCTTCATTTCCTTTTTGGTCGGCTGGCTCTGATATGTAGCACCGGGTAGCTAGGATGCTTATGTTTGATTCCTTTTTGTGATACATTCGTGTATGTATCTTGCTGATGAATTTGTGTATATAAACATGAATGATGTTGTTGTATCATACTTGTTGATGTATATATATATATAATGTATATATGTTTGATGTTATCAATGTTTAGATTTTCCGCTTTTATTCTAAATGTTGACATGTGGGTATAAGGACTGAGATCCTTTATTGTTGAAAGTTACCCCACTGTTGCATATCTTTTTGAGCAGGTGTTGTATGTGTTTAATTTCATGCATAATGTGACATTCTCTTTTTATGCCGTATTTACAATTATACTCTGATGAAATTTTCAATACGTGCCTAAATGATTTAATTGATTATTTGGGGGTATAGAAATGGGTGTTACATTAAGTGGTATCAGAGCCAGTGTTGAGTCGGTCGTGTCTGTCTCTTTGTTGTGTTGATTGAACTATTGTTTAACCTTGTTGTTCTATGGGAAGTAATTAGAATATGGCTGGTAGAAACGATGTTGCGATGGCTGCTGCTTTGGAAGCAATGGCTAGGGCGGTGCAAGGTGCGCCGAATGTGAATGCTAATGACGAGTTCAGGAAGAATCAACCACCGGTTTTCAAAGGAAGATTTGATCCCGATGGTGCTCAACTCTGGTTAAAAGAGATTGAAAGGATTTTCAGAGTTATGGACTGTGCAGAGGAGAATAAGGTGAGGCTTGGATCTCACATGCTGAAGGAAGAAGCCGACGATTGGTGGGTCGGTGTGCGACCAATTCTTGAGGTGGATTATGAAGAGATAACTTGGGATTTATTTCGTACTGAGTTTTTGGTGAAGTATTACCCTGAGAGTGTTAAAGGGAAGAAAAAGATAGAGTTCCTAGAATTAAAACAAGGTAGTATGTCAGTGGTGGACTATACTGCTAAGTTTGTTGAGTTGGTACAATTTCATTCTCATTATGCTGCAATTACTGCTGAGTTCTCAAAATATGTTAAGTATGAGAATGGTTTGCGTCCTGAGATTAAGCAAGCTGTGGGATACCAGAGGATTAGAAGATTTTCAGATTTGACTGAATGTTGTAGAATTTTCGAGGAAGATAGCAAGGCTCGTTCTGCTCATTACAAAAGTGTGAATGAGAGGAAAGGTAAACAGCAAGCTAGGGATGGTCCTTATGTGACTCCTGTTGATAAAGACAAGTATAAAGGAAATTTTGATAAGAGATCTGGAGGAGGAGGTTCCGGTTATATGAAGTGTTTCAGGTGTGGCGAATTGGGTCATAAAGTAACTGATTGTAAGAAGACTGTACCGAAATGTTCTAACTATGGAATCCTTGGGCATGTTGCTAATGATTGTAGAAGAAATATGATGAAGTGTTTTAACTGTGGAGAAGTAGGTCACATTAGTCCTAACTGTACTAAACCGAAACAAGCTCAAGCGGGCGGAAAGGTGTTTGCATTAGCTGGGTCAGACACTACCAGTGCGGATCGTTTGATTAAAGGTATATGTTTTATTAATAGTACGCCTTTAATTGCTATTATGGATATGGGAGCGACTTATTCTTTTATTTCTCATGTGTGTACAAAGTGTTTGAATTTGTTTATGACTTGTTGGACAAGAGATTGGTAATGCCAAGTTGTTGAGTCTGTGTGGCATGGCAGTTGTATATTGTCGATGTTGTTTATTCTCTAGTACGTGATAAGTGTGTAGAACACTATCAGTGCTTTCTGGTTTTTCTAATCCTTTGTCTTCAGGATTGAGAATGTTATAAGTGGGGGAGAAGCTGGTACTTCTCCAAGTGGCTTCAGGTGAGGAGCGTTGGCTCAGGGTGCCGTTGTTTGACCGATTGTAAGTGTTGTTTGGACAGTGTGGTTTCCGATTCCAAAGGGAATACGGAGGTAAGGTTTATGTCAAGTAAGGATTGGTGCCTTAGGTGGTTTTGTGCACAAGATGCAAGGAATGTTGTTATGGCTTGGTAAAGATGGTTTATGCCCCATCATGATTTTCGACTGTCTATTGACAAATTGAGGAACTGATCACCCTTAATCTCTTGTTGATAGCAGACAGAATTTGTGTTGGATGGAATAGACGTGTTTATCCAGCTTAGTTGGTATGTTCGGCGAATGGTTGTGGAGTATGGGAATTATATCTTCATACTTATTTGGATAAGTTTGCAGTGGTGTCCTTTAAGGATATTTTGACCGATTATAAAATCAGAGGAAGAACATGTAGGGCATTGAAGATTGAGTCGCAAGTGTTGAAAAGAGATGAAGCTTTAAGTTAAGTTGTCAAGAGTGGACTTTGGTTGATAAAGACGAGTTTTCTTGGTCGAGAGGAATAAGTATGAGACAACATTGATGGTTGGGATTCCAAAACGAGTTATAAATTTGAATTGGATTATTCTTTGAGAAGAATTAATGTCGTGTCGGATGAGTTAAGTTGAAGGCCTTTGCATATGTATGTTTGGATGGTCAGAGAATTAGAATTGTTTGAGCAATTCAGAGGCTTGTGTCCGGTGTGTAAGCTACTGCAGAATAGTGTGAGGTTGTGTATATAACCAGTGAACTATGACTTTCTGGTGAATAGTAGGAAGAGTCAAATGTTGAATATGAATTGGTGGTTTTGTTAGTCGCGAGTAATCGGAGTGCACAGCGGAAGTGTGGAATTGTTGTATTGGTTATTGTGAGACAAGGATGTAGGTATTCTGGTTTTGTGGATGTTGTTGAGGCGAAGTTGTGTCATGGAGCTTATGTTCTTGTCTGGTTGTTGCCTTGTTTCCATTGTAATGGTTCGAGTGCGAGTAGCTAATTCCTATGTTTGGAGATTAGAAGAGTGTTACCTATGGTGTTGGTAACGATCTTGTTGTGTTCCGGTTCAAGAGTGAACCTGGGTGTTTGTATCTTGGTTATCCTTTGAGTTGTGAGTTGGTCGTCAAGTGCATTGTATGGGCATTGCATCTTGTCGTGGTTATTGTCGTCGTTGTCGTGTCGTTGTTGTTGTGGTTAGTGTACTGGTTTGTTGTTTGTGTTATTCGTGGTGTGCCTTTGGTTGGCATGATAGTGGTTGGTCGGACGCGAGAGTCGTATCCGAGGTTGCTTGTACTTAGCCTATTTTCGAGGACGAAAATGTCTAAGTGGGGGAGAGTTGTAACGACCCGATTTCAATTATTTCCTTTTTATTCCATTTTGGTTGAGTCTTTTATTTTAATTGGGTGATAATTATTTTTATTTGTGTAATTGGTGTATTAATATGTTATGTTTGCATGTTATGATGTTTTACCGTTTTTGAGAGTTTGCGGGGAAAATTAGATTGTAGGGTATTTTAGACATTTCACACTTAATGATATTTTAGTTAGTTAGTTAGTTAGATATTTTGTGAAAAAGAAATGGAAAAGTAATAGAAGTAGAAAGAAAAGAAAAGTATAAGTAAGAAAAGAAAAGAAAGAAACATAGAGAGAAAAGGAGAGAAAGAGAGCAAGAGAGGAGAAAAGAGAAGAACAAAGAGAAAAGTGTGGAAAATCACCAAGATCAATCTTTTGGAGCCGATTTAATCGGGTAAGGGTGTGAAATATTGTTATCCTAACTTTGTGTATGATTATGTATGTGTTTTGTGTGGATGTTTTGGTTGGTTTTCCATATGTTTCCGTTTATGCCGTATTTGACGAAATCGATAGAAACCGATGTTTTTACGGTCGAAAAGTCGTATAAATACATGTGTGGGTTGGTTATATGTATGTGAGCTGCTGTTTAAAGTTTCATGAAGTTTGGTTATGTTTTGGTTGGTTTTCGTTATGTTTCCGTTGTTTTTTCCGTTTAGGTCGAATTGTAGGAAATCGATAGAAATCGATGTTTTCACGGATGAATTTCGAAATAAATTGCGTAGATTAGTCTTATGAGGTTAGGCTGAGATTATAGAAACTTGTTTGGTTGAAATCGGTTGAGTTTCGTAACTTTCGACATTTTGGATATTAGAGGGTTTGAGTTTTCGGGTGAAAATCGAACATCGTAGAATTATCGTTTTATGGTCCTAAAACGTTGATATATATTTGGTAAGGATTACTGTGTATTTGTTTCGTATCATAGAATTGAATCGGTCGAGTTTCCGGAGGGTTTGTGTTTGGGCAGCAGCTATTTTTTCTGGTTTTTAACAGGTGCAATCGATTGCAGCAGGATGCAAATCGATTGCACATATGTAAAGGGCGAAAAATTGCAAGTCTGGGACTGTGCAATCGATTGCATTAGGAGTGCAATCGATTGCACTCTGCTAGTTTTCCGAAAAATGTTTTCATTAAAAGTCCGTAACTTTTTCGTCGTTTATCCGATTGAGCTGTTCTTTATATCAAACTGAAGCTAAAAATATGTTCTATTTGAGGGTGATGAAAAATATTATTTTTAGCCGACTTTTAACCGACTTTTACGGTGAACCGTAAATTGATTTGTTTGGATAAATGTGTATGTTGTTATACAATTGATGTGAATGTAGATGGATTATATGTGATGAATGCATGACTATGTTGTGAATAAGTATGCATTGCATGAGTGTATTGGTTCATTTTGTATGTGAAGCATCATGATATGCATTCTTGTGTTGTGGGATTCTAAGATGAATCTGTTGTAACGTCGTATGCCGATATGCGGTTGAAGCGATGATTACAAACGATTGTATGCTCATGTGGAGTTGTAGCAATCGGATTGTATGCCGAGGTGCGGTTATAGCAATCATATTGTATGCCGAGGTGCGGTTGTAGCAATCATATTGTATGCCGATGTGTGGTTGTAGCAATCCGTAAACATTGTATGCCGAGGTGCGGTTGTAGCAATCATATTGTAGGCCGATGTGCGGTTGTAGCAATGGTTCCAATAAGTTCTTCAATTGAACTTGAGATGATGAGTCGGTACCGCATGCATCTGCATAGAGTCGTGAGTCGGTCTCTATGAGTTGCATTTGTCATCATTGTATTTGTGCATTGATGAATAAACATATATATGTATATGTTGATGTGGAATGAGTAGAATTGTGCAGGTGTGCATGGATGGATAAACATGAATATGTGTGTTTATGTTGAATGATAAGCATTATGAGGAATATGCTTGGTTTTATATATATATATGCCTTGCGATGTATATTGAGTGAGATGTGATGATTGTGACATAGTAAACATAATATGTATGTTTATGTGGTATGATGGAATGGTGAGAATATGTGGTATATGTGTATTTTTATGTTGAGATATATAATTATATGCATTGTTATTATGATAATATTTCTAACCCTTTTGCTATTTTATGATGCTCTATGAGGCATTGCAGATTAGGTATCTGGTGGTCTTTTGTGAAGCGTGGCTTCATTTCCTTTTTGGTCGGCTGGCTCTGATATGTAGCACCGGGTAGCTAGGATGCTTATGTTTGATTCCTTTTTGTGATACATTCGTGTATGTATCTTGCTGATGAATTTGTGTATATAAACATGAATGATGTTGTTGTATCATACTTGTTGATGTATATATATATATATAATGTATATATGTTTGATGTTATCAATGTTTAGATTTTCCGCTTTTATTCTAAATGTTGACATGTGGGTATAAGGACTGAGATCCTTTATTGTTGAAAGTTACCCCACTGTTGCATATCTTTTTGAGCAGGTGTTGTATGTGTTTAATTTCATGCATAATGTGACATTCTCTTTTTATGCCGTAGTTACAATTATACTCTGATGAAATTTTCAATACGTGTCTAAATGATTTAATTGATTATTTGGGGGTATAGAAAGGGGTGTTACATTTACTACTAACAAGTATGATTATTTGTTATTGTAGGTGTTTAAAGTCAAGACACTAAGAGACAAAGAAACCAAAACACTATATAAATACAATTATGTGATGTTATATAATGTTTGTAGGTTGTTTTGTGTCATTTTTCTTTTGATGTGATATATATACAATGTTTGGTTTTTAATCCAATGTATGGATTTGATGTAATATAATACAATTATTTGGTATGATACAATTGTTGTTTCTGTTCTGATACGGTTCACAAAAATACAAGTTAAAAAATAAAAAATTTTCAAAATGTAGAAAAATATATTTTTTAAAAACAAGTAATTTAACGACTGTTGTTAAATATAACCGTGGTTATATAATGAACGTTGTTCAGAATAATATATATACAAAAAAGACACTGCTGAGAATCGGACCTGAGACCTTTAATATATTACAACGGTTAATTAAATCAATTGTGGTAATATGTCGCGCGCTTTCAGGTTTTCTACAATGCTCATATGACTTTGATTGTAAATAACGCATATAAAATCACATACTACGTAACAACGGTCGGTTCTGCGTGATAATATATTTTTTCCAATCATTGTTGTATATGTTTTCCGCAGTAGTGGAGGTTTTGTGAAGACATGTGCCTTGCATATGCATCTTGTTTAATTGATTTCAGAGAAAGACAACGATCTTAAGGAACTTAACATCATGAAAAAGTTATTGAATGAAAATGTTGATGATATTAAGAAATTTTGTTCCCCGTATGCCTTGAATGATAAAGTGAAGGAACGTGGAGTCCTTAGTGAAAGACAATGAAAACCAATTAAAGAGAAATAAATATCCTTTAGCAAGCTTCAACAAACTTTGACTGATACAGAGAATACTCTTAGGTACCATTGATGGTGTCGATGAATGTTGAAAGACTATGTCAGATAAGGAAGTAGCCTTGGAAGAATCTCAAAAATATTTGAAAACTTTGTACTAGCCATTTGGCCATATTGTTATAATTTACATTGTAGAAATTTATGCAAAATATTAAAATCAAACAATGGAAGCGCCTTAGCTTTAATAGCGTTTTAATTTGGTTGAATTCCATGTTTTTGGGATATGTTCCTCGTAGAGTTTCCATTGTGTAGGTTCATTTTCCCATGTTGGTTCGTACCTAATAAAGGTCTTCCAAGTTTGGGGTGTGATTGCCTTCTTCGGAAATCCACCCCTACATCAGCCCTTTAGTGTATAAGGTCTCTATGATGGAACTCCCCAGGCTTAACCTTCTTGATGTATTTGACTTTCGTGGCATGTTCGACAAAAACATCAATGATGGAGGCAAATCATTTATTTTCATCTAGGAAGTCTAGCTCTTTCTGGATCACTTGTGAGTTCTCTTTGTTATGTATGGAAAATGTATTAGAAATAATAATTTATATTTACAAATTTAGTCATTAAGTTTGTTAGAGGGTATTTTAGTATTTTGTTTGTTGCTTTTGTAGTCCTAGTTTTAGCTTATAAATAGATTAGTGATAGTTGTCATTGAGTGTAACCTTTTATCCTTTTTGTAGTCGTCATTCTATTATAATATATTATACTTTTTTTCATCCATTATTCACCTTGTACACCAACAATTGATATCTAGAGCTCCGGTTCGGATCCACGGGAAACACAGGAAACACGAGTGAAACGTGAGGCTTTGTGTGATTGATTTTTGGTTCTTGGATTCGTGTTGAATCTTGAACAAAAATATGATCAGAATCATAATTTCTGATTCTGTGGGGTTGGGAAACACTGTGTGGTGAGATCTGAGTGTACTGTACAAGGTAGAAGATGAACGGAAACGGCGGTATGAACACCAAGCTTCCAGTATTCGATGGCAAAAACTGGACTCGTTGGATTATTAAGATGTGTGTACTGTTCGGTGCTCAAGATGTTCTGGATCTTGTCACTGAAGGTTATGTTCCGGTAACAGCAAATGCAACGGAGGAACAGAAGAACACGCAGAAGGATACAAGGAAGAAAGATCAGAAAGCATTGTTTTACATCCATCAGTGTGTGGATGCAAATGTGTTTGAGAAAATCGTTGATTCAACGACGGCAAAGGTTGCGTGGGACACACTGGTCAGATGTTACGGTGGTGACGCATCAGTGAAGAAGGTGAAGCTTCAGTCTCTACGTAAGCAGTATGAGAATCTCAATATGCAGAACAATGAGAAAGTTTCTGAGTACATCTCCAGAGTGATTCTGATCACTAATGAGATGAAGGCGTGTGGAGAAAATATTTCTGAACAAGTAATCATTGAGAAGGTATTGAGATCCCTTACCCCTCCGTTTGATTACATTGTGGTAGCAATAGAACATTCTAAAGATCTGAGCACCATGAGAATTGAAGAGCTGCAAAGTAGTCTAGAAGCCCAAGAGTTGCGTCTGACTGAGAGAACTTCTGAAAGGGAAGTAGAGCAGCAGGCTCTGAAAGCAGTTTCTGATAAGAAGCATCAGAAGTAGTCTTGGTCAGAAGCCAGGAGAAGATCTGACGGTGGTCAGAAGTCAGAAACCTCAACTTCTGATAGGCAAAAGAATGCTCAGAAGGAAAAAGAGAAGTATGACAAGAAGAAGATCCAATGTTACTGTTGCAAGAAGTTTGGTCACTTTGCTAGAGATTGTTGGTCAAACAAAGAAAGAAAGTCAAAAGAAGCAAATATAGCCAGAAGTTCTGATGATGAATATGTGCTACTGATGGCTTCTGAATCTGATGATACGAATTTGACAGACTGGTGGTATATGGACAATGGCTGCTCAAATCATCTTACTGGAAATAAGAAATGGCTGGTTGATTTTGACTCTGAAAAGAGGACAAAGATCAGATGTGCTGATGACAAATATCTTAACGCTGAAGGTATGGGAAATGTCAGAGTCGTTCTGAACAATGGGAAAACAACATTGATTCAGAAAGTGTGGTATGTACCTGGCATAAAAAGCAATCTGATGAGCGTGGGACAATTAATTGAGAAAGGTTTTTCAGTTACCATGAAGGACAATCTTTTGAAGATGTATGACTGTAATCAGAAGCTGATTATAGAGTCAGAACAGGGAAGGAATAGAACATTCAAGGTGAATGTCAGAACTTCTGACTCTGAATGCCTCAGTGCAACAAGTGTTGTGAAGGAAAGTGAGCTGTGGCACAGAAGATTTGGTCATCTAAATTTCAGAAGCTTAGAACATCTGAATTCGAAGAAGCTGGTACATGGAATTCCTACAATTAAGAAGCCTGAGAAGTCGTGCAAAGTGTGCATGGAAGGAAAGCAACCAAGATTGCCATTTGCGTCAGAAGTAACTCCAAGAGCAAAACATGCCTTGTGAGTAGTGCATTCTGATGTGTGTGGTCCATTTCTAGTAGCATCGATCGGAGGGAATAAATACTTCGTGTCATTTGTTGATGAATTCACGAGAATGACATGGGTATCCCTTATTAAGTTCAAACACGAGGTGTTTGCTGAATTCAAGAAGTTCCGAATGAAGGCTCAGAATCAGAGTGGTCAGACTCTGAAGATTCTCAGAACCGATGGTGGGGGTGAGTATAACTCTAAAGAGTTTCAGAAGTTCTGTGAGGAGAATGGAATTAAGCATGAGGTTACTGCTCCTTATACTCAACACAATGGTCTTGCTGAAAGAAGAAATCGTACTTTGCTTCATATGACGAGAAGCATGCTGAAGGAGAAGAAGCTTCCTCACAACTTGTGGGGAGAAGCTGTTGCCACCGCAGCATATGTGCTTAACAGATGTCCAAAGAAGAAGCTAAAGGAAATAGTTCCTATTCAGAAGTGGACTGGAGAAAAAGCAAAGTGTTAGTCATCTGAAGGTGTTTGGTTCTGTTTGTTACAAACATGTTCCAGAAGCCAGAAGACAGAAGCTGGATGATAGAAGCAAAGTAATGTTACTGGTGGGGTACCACAGTACAGGTGCGTACAAGCTTTATTGTCCAGAAACTAATAAAGTTGAATTCAGCAGAGACGTTATTGTGAAGGAATCAGAAGTTTGGAATTGGAATAAGTCTCAATCTGACTCTGATGTGAGAACTTCTGAAGAAAGGTCAGAACTAAGAGTTTCTGAAACTGATGGTGATTCTGATTCTGAAAGAGACTCAGAAGATGAAGGTGACTCTGATGATCCAGATTCTGGTGGTGATTCAGACTCTGGGAATATGCCAGACTCTGAAGATGGTCAAGGTTCTGGAGGAAGTCAACCTTCTGAAGCAAGAGCTTCTGAAGGAGAAACTTCTGGGGTTCAAGCATCCGAACGAGATTCTGACCAAGGTCAGAGGCCACTGAGAATCAGAAACATTCCGAGAAGATTCGAAGAGTTTGACATGTTACAAGACACTGAAGTAGATTCTGAAGGAGAAGTTATTCAGTGTGCCATGCTAGTAGACTCTGAACCCGTGAGTACAGAAGAGGCTCTTAAGCAGAAATTCTGGCTGAAGGCCATGAAAGAAGAACTTGATGCCATAGAGAGAAACAAGACTTGGAAGCTGACAGAACTTCCAAAGGACAAGAAAGCCATCAGCGTCAGATGGGTTTTTAAGCAGAAGCTAAAGCCATATGGATCAATTGGAAAATATAAAGCGAGGTTAGTAGCAAGAGGATTTCTGCAGAAACCTGTGCTGGATTATTCTGAAGTGTTTGCACCTGTAGCAAGACATGAAACAATCAGACTCGTGATTGCCATAGCTGCTAACAGGAATTGGCCTCTGATGCATTTAGATGTGAAATCTGCATTTCTGAACGGTCCATTACAAGAAGAAGTTTACGTGTCACAACCTCCTGGATTTGTGAAAAAGAATCAGGAAGGGATGTTGTACAGATTACACAAAGCCTTGTATGGATTGAAGCAAGCGCCCAGAACCTGGAATCAGAAGATTGATTCATTTTTCAAGAAGCAGGGTTTTCATAAATGTGAGATGGAATACGGTGTTTATGTTCAGCATATCTCTGAAGGCAATATGATTCTAGTGTGTTTTTACGTTGATGACATACTGCTGACAGGAAGTTCTGAACAAGAATTAGCTATGTTCAAGAAGGTGCTGATGAATGAGTTTGAAATGACTGATCTCGAATAAATGACATACTTTCTAGGGATGGAGTTCAGATATTCTGAGAAAGGTATCATTTTGCATCAGCTGAAGTATGAACGAGAACTTCTGAAGAGATTTAAGCTGCAGAATTGTAAGGCTGCTATCACATATGCAGATACGAATCAGAAACTAGATTCTGATTCTGATGGTGAGGATGTGGACGCTACAACCTTCAAACAGTTGGTTGGTTCTCTGAGGTATTTGTGTAATACCATACCTGATATTTGCTATGCAGTTGGAATGGTTAGTAGGTTCATGAGTAAACCCAAGTGCTCCCATTACCAAGCTGCTGTTTGAATTCTAAGGTATATCAAGGGAACTCTGAAGTATGGAGTGTTATTTCCTTCTGGAAGAAAGATTGAATCAGAACTTCTGAGTTATTCAGATTCTGATTGGTGTGGAGACAGAGTTGATAGAAGAAGTACTTCTGGGTACTTGTTCAAGTTCCTGGGAGGCCCTATTTCTTGGTGTTCTAAGAAGCAACCTGTTGTTGCGTTGTCAACCTGCGAAGCTGAATATATTGCAGGTGCTGTTACTGCATGCCAAGCTGTGTGGATTCTGAACTTGCTGCAGGATCTGAAGATCAAGATAAACAAGCCTCTGAAGATGATGATTGATAACAAGTCTGCAATCAATCTTGCCAGAAACTCAGTGTTGCATGGGAGAAGCAAGCATATTGAGACCAAGTATCATTTTCTGAGAAATCAGGTTCAGAATGGAGTGTTAGAAGTTGAGCACTGTAGCACCCAGAAACAGTTGGCAGATGTTCTGACGAAGGCTATCAAGACTGATCAATTTCTTCGCTTAAGGGATGGAATTGGTGTTGTTAGTTTTGAGGAAATATAAATTAAGGGATGATATTAGAAATAATAATTTATATTTACAAACTTAGTCATTAAGTTTGTTAGAGGGTATTTTAGTATTTTGTTTGTTGCTTTTGTAGCCCTAGTTTTAGCTTATAAATAGACTAGTGGTAGTTGTCATTGAGTGTAACCATTTATCCTTTTTGTAGCCGTCATTCTATTATAATATATTATACTATTTTTCATCCATTATTCACCTTGTATACCAACAAAAGGCGTGTCATCCTTCAGCTAAGCTCACCAAATTTAATAGGGATAACAATCTTATTTCTGTAAATAAGCCTAAAATATTATTTGTTTTTTATATTAAAAAAAGCGCAAACAACTCAATGTGACACAATTTCTTTTCCTTGTAAAAGATTTAATAAAATATATAAAAAAAGAAAGAAAATTTCTTCAACCACAATTTGTATCGTTGAAAGGAATTCCAATAACATATTCTTCGAAATACAATTTCTAACACATTCTTTTTATCAATATAAATTAATACAGATTTTTAAAATTACATAGTCTTATTTTATCAAACTTAAATAAATTTGAATTATAAATTAGTGTAGTAAAAATGTGTATCAAAGTATATTTTTAACATTTTTAATATGAAACTATTTTTAACATTTTTTATATTAAATGGTGTTGTTTATTTGCTCTACTTTAATAATCATCTAAAAATGACATTATTTTCTTCTCACACCAACAAAAAAAATTAATTTTGTTCCGCTAGATAATTAAAAATGATTGGTGAAATGATGAGGCAGAGTCTTGATATGATGGAGTGGTTCTCCAATATGACAGTGCAGAGATATACTTACAAGATTAGCATTCCATGTAACACCCTGTATAATATATATCTAGAATAATACAATACAAACATTTTATTTGGTACTGACACCATCATAAGTGCCTAATGGCGTAATTCACATACTTGATCATTTCTAAAAGATAAATACAATCTATGGTACAAGATATGGAAATTAGCTAAAACAAAAAAACTAAGATTAATATACAATATCCTCAATTGTATACAACAAATACACAGCGGAATAAGCTCAACTAAGCTTCTCTTGAAACATCCAAGCATAGCTCCACTTGTAAATCAAACATGCAAATACCTCCTGAAAATAATCAACAATAGTAGGGTGAGATGCATCAAATCTCAGTGAGTTCCCTATCTTATAGATTCTCTCGGCTTTACAAGGTTTTATCAATCCTAACTCAAGTCAAAGGGAAGAGAAATGACCTTGAGTTCGCAATCTCACCATCTCACAATCTCACACTATATAGAAACATGTCATTGAGTCAGTTAACTCAAAAGTTTATCACTAATCGATAACCTTACCAAGGCATCCCTTTTTCCCGTCCGCTTCTACGTCTAGAAGTCGACCCGAGTCATGGATCCTTGTAGTTACTTGGCATACGAAATGGATTCGGGATCATCGGCCTGTTAACCGTGATCCGTCACTTCTCATGGCCTGTTAACCAACGCAAGTCTCTTTACCATATAGGCTCCATTTGTACTACACGCGGGAATCAAACCTGCCAAGTAATTGTGCATACGTTTTAGAGAAGGAGCTCGAGACTCATGAAACTACACCTCAAGATAAAATGGTTACGATTACGTGATCATATACACAACGTGATTGTATTCGACAATCACAATGCCACATTCGCCTTAAGGCCCCTTTTGCCTTTTCTCATAAAACACAAAGGTTTCCACATGTTCCATACTAGTGTCTCACTCTCTCCTAGACCAATCTCGTCACGGATGTACCTTCCTACATCAGGTGCCCGAGCCTTGCCATCTAGGTTATCTACTTCAGGCCAGAACTCGCTAATGAATGCACGAGCGTCGCCATCCAGAGTTTCTATCACAATTCTATTCACAACCTAGAACCTAGAATTATAACAATCTTAACTATGCCATTTGTTTTGAGGTAAAGTTTCCTCACTCTTCCTAATTCATTTTAAGCATGCATATTCTCTCAATTATGTTCAACAACAATATTAGACAAGCATATTACAACATCAATCATAAAACACACAAGATAGCATAACATATCAAACATAATCCACATAGTAGTTCACACACATTTTTAAGGCATACAAGCCACTACTATCCTTTACCAAGCATCCTTGGTTAAAACTCATGGTCTCACATTACCATTCATAGCACGTCACATAAACCGTCACTTTCGGTTCCCTCCGATTCATTTAATCGGGTATCGAAATCAATACTTTTCACTTTTATCCCGTAGGATATTTCCACAGCTTTACATCGGCTAACATTATGCCGTGATCAGACTTATGATCCAAAAATATGGATTTCAACATATCACATAACATTGTTATCATTCAAATTCCACTAATTAATTAATCCCACATCATACTCAATATTTTCACTTTTTATTGGGTAGAGGGTCGTCATAGCTTTCCAATGATACCAAGAACGTCTCGATCCGAGTTACGGATCAAAAGTTATAAAGGAAACAAAATGGGAAAATCTGCCATGTTCGCTAGGCGAATCTCCAGCGAACATTCGCTTTCACCTTCGCTTCGCGAACCTCCGGGCGAACCAAGTCAGAAGAAAAAGGGCATAAAGTTCGCTAAGCGAGCTCTGGGCGAACATTCGCCTTCCGTTCGCTCCAGGGTTTGCTAGGCGAACCCTCAAGAACCATTCGCTTTACCCTTCGCCAGGGGTTCGCTAGGTGAACCCTGCAAAACCCAGAATTTCTCAGCAGCGTAAAAACAGAACCCTTGGGCCAAAAATCCATCATTTCCTCACCCAAATCACTTCCAAACATCAAAGCAAGTATTATCAAATGATTACATGCATAATACGACTACACCACACAATTTATATCGAATTTCATCCGTTAGATTTCATTGATTTATCCGTTTAATCATTTTCTCTCAAATCTAACCTAAGTTCTAAATCCTTAATTCTAGAACTTAGAGCGTCTAACTAGAACCCACCTGATAATCGAAGAGGAGTTTGAGGAAGATGAGATGATTTGAAGATGATCCATGAGCTTTCTCTCTTCTTCCTCTTTCTCCATTTTCTCTCTTTCTCTTCCTTTCCTCTTCTTCTTACTAACTTCTTCTTCTTTTCTTTCTTTTTCTTAATATATATATATATATATATATATATATATATATATATATATAATGCTTATTATATAATATAATTCCAACAGGGCAAAATATCTTCAATTGATATTTTATCGTCTCAACCCAATTGATCAATCATTAGAGTTATCTTAATATACTCTCTTGGTCTAATAAATAGTGATATGTCTCTCTAATAAAATAATTGATCTCTTCAAAGTTCATTAGTTGCTCTATTGATCCCAAATGTCAATACTTAAAGTACTTAGAGGATTCCATTAATCCAATTATCCAAAGATAGAGCACATAGATACTCATATGATCTCATCTGATATCAAATTGAGCATTTAAATAATATGGGGTATTACACTCCAACACTTAAATCAGTAAGAGAATGAGGAGTAAAGCGAGTTATGGATTAGAGAGATAATACCTTAAGTTTCACGTGGGATGTCTTATATATGAATGGAGGTTATGAACATTCTCTACCATTTCAATGTAGAATGCGAGATACAATCTAATGACATCTAATGGTCGGCAGCAGTCTATGGCATGGATCTATTGTGTAGCTCCAAAGTAGGGTTACATTGTTCCCTTAGTTATTTGAGAGAGTGGCTTGGACTAATAATTGAGCCTTCTCTTTTTGGTTTAGTGGCCAGCCCATAATAGTTGCTCCCAAAAATTAATGTGGCGCAAGAATGAGAATTCATTAAGAAAACTAGGTCGGGCTTACCGTTACATTGCCTGGAGAAATGGGAAATATTTAGGAGTCAGCGTGTGTGGCCTTTGAAATAGGCGAATTAAATGATAGTCTCATCACTGAAACATCTCACATGGTTGTTCTTACATGTGACCCTAATTTCTTACACTAGGGTGTGACACTTCCTTCTAGAATACTCGAGTGTACTCAAGTGTTGTTGCAATATCGAGGCAAATCTGATTTTTGTTTTTCATCTATCCATTTTCTTTTATTTGGGACCATTGATTTACACGTCTCACCCCAATATATAAAGGTTAAATCATCTTCCTTACCACATTTCCATTATTTGCGAAAATTGTAAGTCTTTTCTTCTTCTACGAACTCTGATTGATTTCCCCTTAGCTCCAGTGTTTCCTGTTTTATCTGTGTTCTTTTTCTTCTCTAGGTCTTGCATTTTCTCAATTCATTGCACCCTCATAGTTATTTTTGGCTTTAATATTTTTCTCAGAACTATTCTTTGGACAATTAACTGATGTTTATTGATAAATATTTATCTCATAAATAATTTTTTTATAAGTTATAAATATTTCATTATAATTATTCTCATATTTTAAATATATAAAAAAAATTAAAATTAACTAATTGATTTATTGGATTAATACATATTTTTCCCTAAGTATCAAAATTTTACACTCAAGTAGAATTGAACCCTACTAAACCAAGCTTCTAGATTTGTTTAAGTATCTCATTTAAATGTCTCTATTACATGATCATTTAAAATTAACTATTACATTACTATTATTTTCAAATAAATTATTTTAAAGTGAAATATTTTAACAATACATTATAAAAATGTATTATTTTAAAAATATTTAAAATTAGGTAAAACTGAATATTATTAATAATATAAAATTGAAAATTATTTTAATAGTATATATTTTATTTTAATATTTTATAAAATTATCAAAAATATATATTATTAAAAATTATATAAAATTGAATTATTTTAATATTATTTTAAAAATATTAAAAATTATAGGGTTAATTGTGATTTACCTCCCTGACATATGAGCGAATTTTGATTTACCCCCCTACATGCCTTTAGGCAACGGTTTTTTTGAAAAAATCGTTGCCAAAACCTGCCTATGGCAACGGTGGGGGGGTAAACCAAAACACGCTCATATGTCAGGGGGGTAAATCACAATTAACCCAAAATTATATAAAATTGAATAAAAATATTTTATTTTGAAAACAAGTTTTTTTGAGTTTCGTTTTGACAGAAAATTTTAAAGTATTCAAATATATTCTTAAAATATGATTAAATATTTGAAATTATGTATAAATATTTTAATTGATATTCAAACACATTTAAATGATTTAATCATATTTAAACACATCTTAAAATATTCAAACATATATATATTTTTTATATTTTTCACTTTAAATGTATTTAAATATTTAAAAGTTTCAATGGTTTAATATAATTATGTTCATGGTAATATATATATATATATATATATATATATATATATATATATATATATATATATATATTAGTTTCGTTTTGACAAAGAAAATTTTAAAGTATTCAAATATATTCTTAAAATATGATTAAATATTTTAAATTATGTTTAAATATTTTAAATGATATTCAAACACATTTAAATGATTCAATCATATTTAAACACATCTTAAAATATTCAAACATATATATATATATATATATATATATATATATATATATATATATATATATATATTTTTTTTTTTTTTTCGCTTTAAATGTATTTAAATATTTAAAAGTCTCAAAGGTTTAATATAATTATGTTCATGGTAAAATATTTCACAGTAATAAGTTGGCTTGGTGGCTAAGGAGCATGGTGAATGTCTCTTAGATCGAACCTTAGAAATTATATTTTTTATTTTTGTATGTTTTAAAATCTTAAAGTTGTAAATATTTCAAACTAATATATTCTTACTAGTATTATGTGATAAATACTTTACATAATATATTAAGTTTTTTTAATCAATAAAGACTTTGATTAATTCAAAAACGATAAGTATAAGACGATTGCAAGGATCCAACCAAAAAACAACAAAGACAAAGCAATCATCAACTCGCAAAAGTTAGTTAAGCATTAATCTAGCTAAGTGATTCTTAAGTTTCTTATTGATCCTACCCCTATACACTATCATATGAATGATCATATCTTCTATTTGTGTGGTATTTACAACTGTCCCACAACTTTTATCGTTTCTGTACCTCCATACTTCATAGACTGTTTCCGTTTATGCCAGTTTAAGCATGGTTGCTCTATATCCTTTACCTGTACTATGTTAAGTAATTCAATTAATCTCCTAACTCCAACCAATTAATATTCTCCAATGTGAGTGAGACAATGTGAGCGAGTTCTAATTTACCATCATAACATATATTTTTATTTTCTCTTTAATGTGAAGATTATGTTTTTTTGGCTATTTAGTTAACAATTTAGCGAGAAATCTTCATTTTTGCTTACGTGGTGTGTTAAGGTAGGTGACTTTTTCATTTATATTTTTTAATATTAAAAAAAAAAGGGAAAAAATGATCCCAATGAATTTTAAACCTAGGACCATAGCTTTGACATAATTAACTGGCATTTTATATAATCGGAGTTTAGGTCTTCATTCTGACCTTATTGACCATCATAATCCAATTGGTCAGCCAGAGTGGCCTAGAAGTTAGCCAAAAATTCTTTATCATTATAGTGTGTAGGTCCTCTTGGGTGTTGAGGCATACAACATCCGCATCCATAGTAACCTATGTTGTAAATGATTAACAATTAATAATTTTGAGTGTGTTTTAAAATGACAAGAAAATATGTAAGTGAAGGTTAATTTTTTAATTCAGAAATAGGCAACGCATGTGAAGTGTGTTGAAGCGGAATAGCGGCAAGCAACAAATATTTTGGAAATATTTTTCCGGGAATTTATCGTGTCCACAGAGACCGATTCGAGGGAAAGAATGTTGTTCGACAATCTTAATGTTAATGAGTTTGGGTTTAAAATGGGTTTAAAAGTAAATGCGAGAAATAAAACTATTGAACAGAAAAAGAATTCATTCTCTGGAGAGCAGAGAACTCTCGAGTTTATATTTCATTTACCCTATTAAATACTCAAACTTACTACTCAGTTGCACGCAACCTAAATCACTCGTCAACATTATCACGTATCGCTCACAACAAAGGTTATGTCTAATGCAAAGTTGAGAGAACAACCGCATCGCCTCGAAGGTAATGTCTCACGCAACTCGACCACACGGAAGCATTAAGAATCGATACTCAAGTGAATATTAAGCCTAAATCTATCTCTAGAGTCTAGAACATAATAGATGTTCATCCTAAATTTGGATTCGAAGAGGATATGTCTACCGCAACTCAAACCCAAATAAAGAAATCATGGCACCAACATTAATTAGTAAAATGAGCTTTATACAACACCATGAGTAATGAATATACATACTATCAAGGTAAACTTACATACAAACTCACAACAATGAAAACTACAAAGGGAAGAGAGAAGAGGAATCAAAATCTCTCGCGGAGTCAATCACAATCCAAGAATCATCCGCCTTCAATCATTGAAGTGCAACCATCATTAATGCTTTTCTAAGCTCTAAACTACAAAGAATGAGGGTTTGATGAATTGGGAACAAATACCCCAAAACATAGCCTAAAAAATGGTAAAAATGAACTTATAGACATTACAAAATCTGTCACGTTCGCTAAGCGAATGTTTTACTCGCAAAGCGAGCCTCAAAAAGTGGCACTTAAGCGCCTCTGAAATGCTAAACCGCCTTTGCAAAATTCCAGAAGTTCGCAGTGCTAAGGATTTATTCGCAAAGCGGATGCTCGCTGCACAGTTTGCAAAGCGAACTTTGGTCCTTTTCTCCCCTGTCCAATTCTGGGAGCCTTCGCTGGGAACTCGTCAGTCATTCGCATAGCAAACATTCGCTGGCACACTCGTAAAGAGAACATGACAGCAAACCAACTCTTATTTGGACCACAACTTCTGCACTGTAACTCTGATTTACGCACGGTCGGGAGCGTTGGAAAGCTTATTCAATGCTCTTTACGACAATGGCAATATATCCTTAATTGAATACCTGCAAAAAATGAGAGAAAATTAATTAAACTCAATGATATTTACACGACACGCAATATATACACTAAAATGTAAAGTAAACGTATTTATAAACAAATCGGGGTTTATTCGAACGATATTAACCAAAACGTATCGATCAGTGCAACAAAACTTATATACAAAAATAGGTACATTTTGCACTCATCAGTCTCCCCAACTTAAACTTGTTTGTCCGCAAACAAGAATGAAGCAAACTTAAAAACACCAAAGCAATAACCAAAGAATCACGAATCAACAGGTTTTGAAAAAAGGAAACAAATGTATGGTTCAAATGAAAAACGGTACACACAAAGTAAATACTTACCACTAAACTACGACGACAACATAGTCACGAAACAAATGCAAAATACAAAAATCATACCAAACATCCTAAAATAACACAAGTTCAAACGTGAATCACACCTAGTAAAAACAATCATCAGGAGATGAAAAACACAAAATGAGGTACTTATCACTCACACAACAATCATACATAACAATACACTAAATTATGCAACCATCCAAAAATTCACATTGAACATACAAAGGCAAGAATCACAAGGACTTTCAAGGTTGTAGCGTGGTCGGGAAAACAAACAAGGGGCAATTTCTAAAGGTAATTGAAACAAAAACTTGCCTAGACCTAAGGGAGTGATCAACTCACAAAGACTCAAACACCAAATTCCAATCAACTTCTTCCAAAATTCCAAGTGTTACACAAAACACATTACTTATTTAGCACAATTATTTGAACTCTTTTTGTTGAAGCGGTAAAGCGGCAAGCAACAAACATTTTGGATGTATTTTTCCGGGAATTTATCGTGTCCACAGAGATCGGTTCGAGGGAAAGATTGTTGTTCGACAATCTCAATGTTAATGAGTTTGGGTTTAAAATGGGTTTAAAAGTAAATACAAGAAATAAAACTATTGAACAGAAAAAGAATTCATTCTTTGGAGAGCAGAGAACTCTCGAGTTTATATTTCATCTACCCTATCAAATACTCAAACTTACTACTCAATTGCACGCAACCTAAATCACTCGTCAAAATTATCACGTATCGCTCACAACAAAGGTTATGTCTAACGTAAAGTTGAGAGAACAACCGCATCGCCCCGGAGGTGATGTCTCACGCAACTCGACCACACGGAAGCATTAAGAATCGATACTCAAGTGAATATTAAGCCTAAATCTATCTCTAGAGTCTAGAACATAATAGATGTTCATCCTAAATTCGGATTCAAAGAGGATATGTCTACCGCAACTCAAACCCAAATAAAGAAATCATGGCACCAACATTAATTAGTAAAATGAGCTTTATACAACACCATGAGTAATGAATATACACACTATCAAGGTAAACTTACATACAAACTCACAACAATGGAAACTACAAAGGGAAGAGAGAAGAGGAATCAAAATCTCTCGCGGTGTGAATCACGATCCAAGAATCATCTGATTCCAATCGTCGAAGTACAACCACCATTGATGCTTTTCTAAGCTCTAAACTACAAAGAATGAGGGTTTGATGAATTGGGAACAAATACCCCAAAACATAACCTAAAAAATGGTAAAAATGAACTTATAGACATTACAAAATCTGTCACGTTCGCTAAGCAAGTGTTTTACTCGCAAAGCGAGCCTCAAAAAGTGGCACTTAAGTGCCTCTGAAATGCTAAACCGCCTTTGCAAAATTCCAGAAGTTCACAGTGCTAACGATTTATTCACAAAGCGAATGCTCGTTGCACAGTTCGCAAAGCGAACTTTGGTCCTTTTCTCCCCTGTCCAATTCTGGGAGCCTTCGCTGGGAACTCGCCAGTTATTCACAAAGCGAACATTTGCTGGCACACTCGCAAAGCGAACATGACAGCAAACCAGCTCTTATTTGGACCACAACTTCTGCACCGTAACTCTGATTTACGCACGGTCGGAAGCGCTGGAAAGCTTTTTCAATGCTCTTTACGACAATGGAAAGATATCCTTGATTGAATACCTGCAAAAAATGAGAGAAAATTAATTAAACTCAATGATATTTACACGACATGCAATATATACACTAAAATGTAAAGTAAACGTATTTATAAACTAATCGGGGTTTATTCGAACGATATTAACCAAAAAGTATCAATCAGTGCAACAAAACTTATATACAAAAATAGGTACATTTTGCACTCATCAGTCTCCCCAACTTAAACTTGTTTGTCCTCAAACAAGAATCAAGCAAACTTAAAAACACCAAAGCAATAACCAAAGAATCACGAATCAACAGGTTTTGAAAAACGGAAACAAATGTATGGTTCAAATGAAAAACGATACACACAAAGTAAATACTTACCACTAAACTATGACGACAAATTAGTCACGAAACAAATGCAAAATACAAAAATCATGCCAAACATCCTAAAACACCACAAGTTCAAACGTGAATCACACCTAGCAAAAACAATCATCGGTAGATGAAAAACACAAAATGAGGTACTTATCACTCACACAACAATCATGCAAACAATAGACTAAATTATGCAACCATCCAAAAATTCACATTGAACATACAAAGGCAAGAATCACAAGGACTTTCAAGGTTGTAGCGTGGTCGGGTAAACAAACAAGGGCCAATTTCTAAAGGTAATTGAAACAAAAACTTACCTAAACCTAAGGGAGTGATTAACTCACAAAGACTCAAACACCAAATTCCAATCAACTTCTTCCAAAATCCCAAGTGTTACACAAAACATATTACTTATTTAGTACAATTATTTGAACTCTTTTTGTTTCCTTTCTCTAGGATTTTCTTTTTCTTTCTTTTTTTTTTCTTTGTCATATTTTTCTCTTTTTTCTTTTCTTTTTCATATTTTTCTTTTCTTTTCTATTTCATATTTTTCTCTTTTTTTTTTCTTTTCTTTTTCAACCTCATAGAAACCAACCAATGAGTAAACAACCATTCTCTCCCCAACTTGAATTCAACCACATCATCATGTGAATACTCCATACTTTCTAAGGCAAGGCAAAAATTCATACAACAACACAAAGTTGAGGGTTCAAGAAAAAACAAAATCCAATAAAAAATAAGTGAACTAAATACTCATAGACAAGCATTAAGTTCAAATAAAACCTGGATCAAAAAGCTCAAAGGGGATACAGATGATAACACGCTCACAAGGTGAATAACTATTTGGCTAGGTAGTTTTGCTCAAAATGAAACAAAATTGCCTTGATCCTTTTCATGCTTTCATATAATCAACACAAACAAAAGATTAAGCATAATAAAATCCAGTTAAAACAAGAATGTTGGTACTCCGCGCATATATGAACAATGGAAAGCTACCTCATAAAAAGGTGGGAACTAAAGTGATTCACACAAGAACAAGTATACAAAAGAATGAATGGCATGGAAGTTTGTAAAAAGCCTAAGTATCATGAATATGCTAAAGTCAAGAAAGCAATAAACACATACCTTGGACGTGTACAAAACTTAATAATATCATTACCATACATCCGCAAGTTGAAACGATCAAACTTGGAAAATCACAAAATGCATCCTCAAATTAGCCAACCAAAATTTGCGTCCAGACAACAAACAAAAACATTAGAAACTAAAAATAATAAAACATGCTTATTTTACATCGTAAGCTCGACGCCTTTACAATTTTTAGCTAACAACTTCCTTCCTTCATGCCATGGTGATGTCTCACCGCGCAAACCAAAAGCAAGTGCCCTAACCAAACACTTAAACAAACGTTACGGGAATAAAATGTATGCAACACTTGAACAAACATAATGGAAATAGACAATATATAAGATATATACAAAACTCAAAAACAAAGAAACTATCGCAATGCGACTCAATATCAAAACAAATCCCCTACAACGATGCCATTTTGTTGAAGCGGAATAGCGGCAAGCAACAAACATTTTGGAAGTATTTTTCCGGGAATTTATCGTGTCCACAGAGATCAGTTCGAGGGAAAGAATGTCGTTCGACAATCTCAATGTTAATGAGTTTGGGTTTAAAATGGGTTTAAAAGTAAATGCGAGAAATAAAACTATTGAACATAAAAAGAATTCATTCTTTGGAGAGCAGAGAACTCTCGAGTTTATATTTCATCTACCCTATCAAATACTCAAACTTACTACTCAGTTGCACGCAACCTAAATGACTCGTCAACATTATCACGTATCGCTCATAACAAAGGTTATGTCTAACGCAAAGTTAAGAGAACAAACGCATCGCCTCGGAGGTGATGTCTCACGCAACTCGACCAATCGGAAGCATTAAGAATCAATACTCAAGTGAATATTAAGCCTAAATCTATCTCTAGAGTCTAGAACATAATAGATGTTCATCCTAAATCCGGATTCAAAGAGGATATGTCTACCGCAACTCAAACCCAAATAAAGAAATCATGGCACCAACATTAATTAGTAAAATGAGCTTTATACAACACCATGAGTAATGAATATATATACTATCAAGGTAAACTTACATACAAACTCACAACAATGGAAACTACAAAGGGAAGAGAGAAGAGGAATCAAAATCTCTCGCGGTGTCAATCACGATGCAAGAATCATCCGCCTCCAATCGTTGAAGTGCAACCACCATTGATGCTTTTCTAAGCTCTAAACTACAAAGAATGAGGGTTTGATGAATTGGGAACAAATACCCCAAAGCATAACCTAAAAAATGGTAAAAATGAACTTATAGACATTACAAAATCTGTCACGTTCGCTAAGCAAACGTTTTACTCGCAAAGCGAGCCTCAAAAAGTGGCACTTAAGTGCCTCTGAAATGCTAAATCGCCTTTGCAAAATTCCAGAAGTTCGCAGTGCAAACGATTTATTCGCAAAGCGAATGCTCGCTGCACAGTTCGCAAAGCGAACTTTGGTCATTTTCTCCCCTGTCCAATTCTGGGAGCCTTCGCTGAGAACTCACCAGTCATTCGCAAAGCGAACATTCGCTGGCCCACTCGCAAAGCAAACATGACAGCAAACCAGCTCTTATTTGGACCACAACTTCTGCACCGTAACTCTGATTTACGCACGGTCAGAAGCGCTGGAAAGTTTATTCAATGCTCTTTACGATAATGGCAAGATATCCTTGATTGAATACCTGCAAAAAATGAAAGAAAATCAATTAAACTCAATGATATTTACACGACACGCAATATATACACTAAAATGTAAAGTAAACGTATTTATAAACTAATCGGGGTTTATTCGAACAATATTAACCAAAAAGTATCGATAAGTGCAACAAAACTTATATAAAAAAATAGGTACATTTTGCACTCATCAAAGTGTTGCAGTAGGCAAGTTATATTTTGAATCCAAAAATATGCAACACTTCGTGAAGTGTTGTAGAATGCGAAATAGTACAACCTTTGAAAACTATTGTTGTAGGCAAAACAGTGCAACATTTTGTAAAAATGTTGTTGTAGGTGAAACATTGCAACATTTGAAAAGTGTTATTGTAGGCAAAACAGTGCAACATTTAGCAAAATTATTGTTGAAAGTGTGTTTTTCATCAAGGGTCGCAACCTCATGAAACAACACCAGTTTATCCTATAACTTGAGCATTCTCGATTCAAAAAAACACATTAGAAAAACATGTCTTCCTCACAAAAAAAATCTAGATTTCATATTCCCTACATTCGAGTTTTCGTCGGTCTTGTGCAAACTCGAGTATATGCTGAATTATCTCGGGTATTCCTGCGTAGAAACTCTAAGACAATCTGAGAGTGCTTGAAATACTATAAGAAAAGTAATTCATTCACGATTCTAGCCACGATCAATTTGATTTAAATTAATTTGTCTATCAATCTTATAGTATCTCAAATAATGACAACCAAGACTTTCGTATCATAAATCAAGAACAAGAATCGTCATCAAAGATCCCAAATATATTTATACTGATTTTCGTAGAAGTTACAGCGACGTGAAAATCATAATAATATGATTCAATATGAAATATCTCTAACAATTGATGTCAGAATATAATTACCAATATTATAGTCTTATGAAATCATAGTCTTCATTTTAGTAAGTTATTACATATTGATTGTTATTATTACATATTGATATTGATCATTGAATAGTATTAATATATACGATTCTCATAATCATTTATATATACAATGCTTGAAAATGATTTATTACTGAATTCATTATACCATGCATACAATAAATCATTTATGTGAATGAAAATTGAATTACGTAATATAAGTATCGGTCCTGTAGAAGATATTCATCTCCATATCTTTTTCAAATCAATTTTATCTTTTAATATACATATTATATCAATCAGTTTTATGTAATAAACATTGTTTAAGATTTTGGTATAAACGGATATATATTCACTTCGTTTTCTTAAGACACTATTTATGTATTTATGCATCTTAATTGCACATAAACCATGACTCACTGTTAATTTATCTAACTTCATTAAAAAAATGTACAATTTATATACATGTCATATTTTATCTAATTATGAATTGCACATAAACCATGACTCACTGTTAATTTATCTAACTTCATTAAAAGAATGTACAATTTATGTACATGTCACGTTTTATCTAATTATGAAATAGTAAGTTATAGCATTATGTTAGAAGATTCAAAATTTCATGTATGACAAACATAAATATTTCAGATGTAGATTTGAAATCAAATTAAAATAGAAAAATTTTAAAAATTTTAAAGTTTAGATTTGTTAATTACTAAACTGTAATTTTAAATTATGAATTAATTATGATCTATATGTTATGTGAATTGTTTGTATTCAATGAGACTTATTATTATAAAATATATAAAGATCATTTAAAGATAAATCATATTTTATGTAGACTTTTAAATTTGGAGTCTAATATAATTATTGAATCCTAAGAAGTGAAATTCTTTAAGAGCCTTATCACAAATGATAAGTAAGATATTCTGATACACTAAGGATCTAGGACCGACCAAAAATAGTTTTCGACTTATTTCCTTATCTTATGAAAGGAGATGATGAGAATTTTGTTCAAAAAATTCTTATTATTCTTCCAGTGGAAGATGATCCCTAGGACTTAAAGAGAAGAATTAATTTCAAAAGACTTCTCTATTTGGAAGGACACTGTCCAAGACAAAATGAATTCTATAATGTCAAACCAAAAGGTTTTTATACAAAAGGAAGGTGTTGATTATTTCGACACATATGCACTAGTAGCAAGCACAACGAAAATTAGAGTTTCGTTTGCATTAGCTTCCTTGCATGACCTTATAGTTTATCAAATGGATGTCAAAACAGCATTCATAAATAGAGATCTCGATGAGGATATTTACTATTGGAGTAAGCCCTAATACCCAATCAATATTGCCTTAATATGCTTTTGTATCAAGACCTTGATATATATTGTTTGTTAATATATATACATACTAGGCATTATATTTATTGTGTTATTTGTATATGACACAATAAATTTCTTAGAATAATTAGTCTATTAATGACTTGTTAAGTGTGACTTAATCGTGAGACCTCATTAAATATAAGGGCGTTATTCTTAAAGTATATGTAGTCAAGCTTTACTATCAAATAGGACAACAGTAAAACATATAGACTATTATGTGAGTGGACTGATGACTGTATCTCACAAGTCATGGATATAAGATATCAAGTCTTCACGTTGGTATAAATATTAGGAGTAATATTTATACTGGATTGACCCACCATGAGAATACTACATAGTTTGTTATGTAAGTGTCATAAATTACTCATAATGATAGTGGTGTATACCACCCTTCGACCTGAAACCACTATGGACCCTAGATGTGGAGTCGAATACTTTATTATTAATCAAACGTTGTCCGTAACAGGATGACCATAAAGATGATTTATGGGTACTTTACAAATCATGTTGAGGGACATGAGTGACCTAGATGGGATTTTCCCTTCCTACATATACGGGAGTAATATCTGTGGGCCCCTTGATAGAGTATTACTCACTACTAGAAAATTCGCTTTTAGTGACCGATTTAGTGACCAAAAAATTTCGGTCACTGTAGCCACCGAATTAGCGACCAAAATTTGATATCCATGAGTAAATTTTTAGAGGTCACTAAATCGGTCACTAAATAAAAATTAGCCACCGATTTAGCGACCAAAAGTTTGTGACCACCTATTCGGTCTCGAAAAAAATGTTTTTATACAATAGTTAGTTTATATAAAAAATTTAGAGACCGAAATTTCGGTCACTGATATTTTTGTTGTTTTTTTTCTTTATTTTTTAATCCTCTTTATTATGTTACTATTTCTCTCCTAATTTTTTTAAAACATTTTCATCATTTTTTTAGTTTTTAATAAAAGATTCACCTTTTTATTATTTTAACAAATAAAACATATAATTATATAAACAATTATGCTATTTTATTTTTATATATGTATAAAAGTGATTTTTTTTTATTATATGCAATTTTTATATGTGCATAATGAAATTACATTAATAAAATCAAATTTTATTTTCATTAGATCCAATTAAATTAAATAATAATTAGTAATTTTCTAAATATTATTTAGATTTTTTTATATTTTTTATATGTATATATATTTAAATATAGAGAACATAACAAATATTATTAAGTGGTCTAGTGGTAAAGCTTAACTGAAATAGTTGGAGGTAACAGGTTCGATTCCTAAGTTAGGCGCGACCTTTTTATTTTATTTTTTGAAAAAAGAACACCAAAATCGGTCACTAAGTTCGGTCTCTAAATTCGGTCACAAAATCGGTCTCTGAATTTCGGTCACTAAATTCGTCGTAAAAACTTAGCGACTAGCACTTTTACAACCGAAAAATAATGGTCTCTAAATTGGTTGCAAAACATTATAGTGAGCGATTTTTAAGCTTTTTCGATCTCTAATTCGGTCACTAAAAGCGAATTTTTTAGTAGTGACTATAAAATGCATGGTCGTGCTCAAATAAGTCGATATGAGATGTTGGGCTTATTTGTTGTTATCAAGTATACTCTGGGATCAAGGAATAAAATATTTGACTATACAAGGGTGACACATTTGATGCCTTGTGTTCAATATGGTTATAAGGGCAAAAGGGTAATTGTACATATGATTATTATCACATAAAGGTTATGTCAGATCACACGACATTCTCGTCACTTAGGTAGCAGTGATGTGTTGCTAGATACCGCTCACCGTTTATAATATTAAATAGATAATTTAATATTATTGTCAATGTTACGAGAACCTATAGGGTCACACGCATAGAGTACTAATAGTTTTAATTAAATAAGATTGAGCTTATTTTGGAAAAGCCCAAAATAAGAGCACTAGAATTTTATTATTTCTCTATAAATAGAGGAGCTATTTCCCATGCTAATCTTAATTGTCAATTTTTCAGAACAAGAGACGGCTAACATCGCGTTCCACTTTGTACTCGCGCGGACTTCGTAGAGACGATGATATTTTTCCACGTTCGTGATCAAAGTTAAAGCACGCTTCAAGAGGTAATTTGAAACCCTTTTGTTGTGTTTCATTTGTGATTAATGGTTTAATCAAGATCCACTCATCGGGATTGTTTCGCTAAGAGGTTAAAAATTTTGAAAAAAAATCCTCTTTAAATCCCAACAGTGGTATCAGAGCCTGGTTCTGATTAAATCATTATATTCGAATATGATTTGATTTTATACACACACACACACACACACACACACACATATATATATATATATATATATATATATATATATATATATATATATATATCGATAAAGTCATAATTATGTGCACGTGATTATAATTTTGTGCAAAATTCATGGTTTTATCAATTGTGGTAATGGTTGCCGCAAGGTATATTGTTGTTTCAATCGCTAGGTTTGATTAAGTAAATAACTTATATGTGATTTCGTAACAGAATCTTTTGTATAACATGCCTTATTTTGTGATAACCATGCGTTTGTTATACTTGTTATATGAGATGTGTATCTATTGATATGAATGCTTGTGGTAACAATCCAAATTATAATTTCATTACATATGCCAAGAGGGTTTGGCGAAACTGTAACCTAATAGCTAAGTATGTTAGTTGTTTCTATAAACTGGATGTGTTACTTACTAACCAAATTTCTATTTGATTTCCGAGAATGATGTCATGTCATTTGCATCGACAGATTGGTCCTTTGTAATTGCAAGTTTGTTTAATAATAATAATAATAATAATAAAAGTTTATTATTATAAATAATAATGAAATAATAAAGTGTTTATTATTTAAAATTAAATATTAATATCATGTGTTTGTATAATTTGAATGTTCGTTGTTGACTATGCTTCAGAATTCGACATTAGTATAGTGAAACAGTGATACTTCGATCATCCATAAGTGATACAAATATAATTGATAAATTTATATACAATATAAATATTTCTAATGCGAAGTTAGTGTATTTGATACACTATTTTGTTTCGTCTATTAAATTAGTGTAATGATTGTTATACATTTGAATGATCAATGTGCATTTTGTAACACCCCACTTTCCCATTTTTCAAAATAAACAAAATAGTAAAGATAAATCAGAGTTTCCACACCTAAAGTAGGATGCCACATTTTAAAATCAACAAAACAAATCTCCTTTATTTCAATAAAATCAAACAGCGGAAAATTTACTCAATTATTCAATTTACGGCCATCTGCCTATAACACCAAAAACTCCACATAATCGTGGTCCACCATAATATTCATCATTTAAAAGACACGTAACAAGTATACAACATAAAACAAATGGTAAAAAACCCCCCAATCCCGTGTTACGTATCAGAGCGACTCTCTAAACTCGAACAAGCTACACAAGCTCCAAGCACTAACCTGTCACCTGAATATCTGTACTTCCGAAGAAGCACAGACACAACAACAACAGAGGGGTGAGAACTACATTCAACATAAAAAGGTGAATAATACATATAAGGAAGTAGTATCTCACACCAACAACAACAACATATAATCACGACCTACTGTCATGTTCAATCACCAACAATCGACATATGATAATATAATGCAACACGACACCATGCATGCGGTACCGACTCATTGGTTCATTCAATCGAACCCCGGATAGATCACATACACCTCTACTTGGCAATGATCTATCCCCCACCATTCTCCATATAGGAGTACGGATGAATCACATACACTCCTCCTGAGCAATTATTCATCCCACCAATCACCATGAATATGCAAGACTCAACGATGCATAACAAAACATGTATATAAGCGTAAATACATGCCCACGATCCTCCTGATCACATCATACATATAACCCACATGTATATCAAACGATAACCAAATTCACGATCCTCCCAATCACAACAAACATACATATAACACACATATATATCAATGATAAACAAATTCACGATCCTCCTGATCACATCAAACATACATATAACACACATGTATAATAATAAACATACATAGTTACGATCCTCCTTATCACACATGAGACACCTAATCGGTCCCACTTGCACCATAATCATCGAACCCTCACAAGCCACCATAATTCACCAAACACTAATTAATTCCTAGAAATTATAAAATTAATTAGTTTCATCACCAAATGTGTATCACTCAGCATCTGACTCCCAATCCCAACCTCTCAAACCAAGAGAAACCGAATCAGACGCGAAAACGGGAAAGAAATCGTGAAACGGTAAAATTCTGCAACTTCGATGGCCATACGCGTATTGCCCCATGCCATACGCGTATTGCCAGCTCACTCGGCTACCCATAGGCGTATTGACTCCCCTCATACGCATATCTCCTCAAAACGCCCACATTCCTTACGCGTATTGCCTTATACCGTACGCGTACGGACAGAGATACCTTCACACTGAATTTCCCAATTTCCAACACTATACGTGTATTGCCTTCCAATTACGCATAATGCTACCTCCCATACGCGTATGGCTGCGTATCACGCCTTCCCATATGCGTATCACCCTTCCTGGTACGCGTATCACCAGATCTATTACGCAAATCACCAGAAGCCTCACTATTCTACACTCTGCTATGATTTCTACACTTCTTCACTCCCAACCAGTCATATACTCGTTTCTACATTGATTTTAGGTCCTATTTTCATCTCTTCTCCTGTACCTAGAGTTACTACAGGTATTGCAAGCCTAAAATCTCAAATCGTTCTCTCAGTTTGAATAAAAAACGACAGATCTGCAAGGGATATTCATACAACAGCAACAACCACAAAAATTCATGAAATTACACATCAATTCATGTACGATTCTCAGAATCACAACAGACAGATACAACATTTATCAATTTAACAGTTTGCATACAAATTTCCTACGGGGTTAAGGACTCCCCACTACCCTTATACAATCAATTCACCAAATATGAACCCGTTCTCCCCCCTTACCTCGAATTGTTCAGAAATCTGGACAAATTTGGGAAGAAATCCTTGCCCTAGCACCCCTTCCTCTTCCTTGTTCTTCTTTCTCTCCTTTTTCTTGTTTTACGTGTCATTCACCTCCTCCCCACTAAACCTCTCTAATTCCCCTTAATTAGACTTTTAATTAAATTTTCTTACTAATAATAATATTCTCATTATATTATCATTACTAAATGTGCCTCTTAATGATCTAATATTAATTTACTACTCCAACACCTCTATTAAAGATATACCTTCCCCTGCACTCAACCGCACACCCTTAACAAAGCCCAACAAACAGAAATAATAATACGACGATTAATAATTTAAATTGGGGTGTTACAACTCTCCCCCACTTAAATTATTTTCGTCCTCGAAAATATAACGGAAATGAATCACTCCGGGCACAACTCTCACAATCGACAACCAATAATCATACTAACAAAAGGTACACCATGAATGACACAAACTAACAGACGACCTTGCTAACAGCAACTACAACAATGACAAGGTGGAATGCCCATACAATGCCCTTGATGACTAATTCACGACCCAAAGACTACTCAAGTTACGAACACACAAAGATCGTTACCCCCACCATAGGTAACCCTCTCCTAATTCCCCACCATAGGAATTAGCCACCCGCACTCGAACCATCACCATAGGCAACGAGGCAACAACAAAACAAGAACATAAAGTTCCACGACACAACATCATTTCAACAACCTCCACATAACCATGATATCAACATCCTCGTCACACAATATCATTACAACAATGCTACGATTCGCCAATCAACATAAGACTAAAACATCCATCTACTTAATAGTCCAAGAATAATATTTAACCTTTTCTACCTCCATTCTAAAACGTCCAATAGTCTCATCGCTCCTACATATTTCCACTGTTCAACCTATGAACTCGTACCAGTTACGCACACATATACGAAAAGGTACCCTATCACGCTTTCGATGTGCACTCTGATTGCTCGCAACAATCAATTTCACCAAAGTCACATCCAATTTTTGACTCTCTCTAATCTTTACCAGAAAATCATAGTTCATTTCTAATATACCCAACCTCACACTCAGCTGTGCTATCTCACACACCAGACGCAAGTCTCTGAACTGCTCAAATAGTTCTAATCCATCTGGTCATCAAAACAGACATGTATAAAAACTTCCGACTTAACTCATCTGGCACGACATTAACTTCTCCAATAAGATGATTCCAGCTAAGGTCATAACTCATCCGGAATCTCAACCGTCCTCGTTGTCTCATACTATATTATTTTCGACCAAACAGGAACTCAATATTCTTGCGCTTACTAAACAATTTGGATTCAAAACCATAAAAATAATATTGCTGGATCCTCAACACAACAATAACCGCAGCCATCTTGAAGTCATGAATTCTCAATTGTCATAAAGCATAAGCGACGACTTCTCCATCCTGCATCCACACACCGACTAAATTCATCATGGACACATCCCAATACCTCACAATGGTTTATTAGGATCACGAAGAAGCAAAACTGGGGCCGCAACAAATTCTACTTTAGCTCTCTCCAATTCCTTCACAATGAACATCCAAAGCAAACGACTTACCCTTTGCAAGTCAACTGAGGTAACAAAATTCTAACTGGGAGGAACCCTCCATAACCTCCGGTAATAACCAACTAAAGCCCAAAAGCTTCTAATCACCTTAACCGACTTCGGAGCCTCTCATTGTAGAACTGCATCTACTTCTGATGGATTCATAACAATACCATCATCAGAATTAACATATCCAAGAAACTAATCTCTTTTCAACCAAAATTCTCACTTGACTAATTTAGCATAAAAAAATTCCTTTCTTTTCAACACTCGCAACTCAATTCTCAAACATCCTACAAAGTCTCCTTCTGACTTTATATTAGATCCGAATCTCCCTAATGAACACCACTCCGAACTCATCTCGTCTTGTCCAGACTCATATATAAGCTTAACCGAGTAAATAACAACTCATTCCGATGATAACCATCATAACCAGTCACATGAAATCGATCAAAGCCTCGACCCACACAAATTCACCACTCTCATCAAACGTTCTAAACAATTGTAATTCCAATCCAACTCCACCAAACCATTCCAATCCTCCATTCTTGAAAGTGGACACTTATTCCCAATCGTTTACCTCACTCAACTGCCGGTAATCCACACATAATTTCATTCTCTGAACAACCCACATTTCACAATTTCCAACATGTATCAACAATCGACCCAAAAAGAACTCTCAATCTCAATATTATATCCACACCCAAGGGTTTTCTCAAAATTTCCATTAACGCCCTAAAACTCTAAGAATTCCAAAACTCATCCAAACTCTAAGTTTGCTTCCCATAGCCTCAATACCCTTATACACATCACGCTTGTTATCCCATCCGGAGCCACATCTGGAAATCATGCACAATTGGAAGCCCTCTACTGTGGCTTTCCTGTCAATTCTAGGACGATACTATCACCAACATAGCAACCATCTTGGTTTCATCGCCTAAGAGTCTTTCCCTCAGAGACATCCCGACCTGACCAACATACCAAAACCTCTAATCCGCCTTATTTTCCGATATAAGAATCTTCAATGATAACTTACTAAGTCCAAGACACTCTTAATCTCCGTCACTGTCTTCAAAGGTTTTCCATCGAAGCACTACGCTAATTTCCCTATGGATCTACCACAATACCCTCACCAAAAATAACTTGCTCCCATAAACTCACCGTTTACAATCAAAACTCTTAGTTCGAAACTTGCAAACAATTCATTATCCTTCTGCACCTACAACACAATTCTCATATGCTCTGCGTGATTTTCCTCCGATTTGGAATACTCAAACATCATCAACAATTCCTGACGGTTCACTTCATATACTCCACAAATACACCCTGCATCTACTTTCCGTACGGAGTCAATAACTTCGGACTCGTACCAAGTGTTAAATTAATAGCCACCTTTACCTCATTAATACGCCTGTGATCCACTTATATCGCCTGAAAATAAATCCAAAAAGAAATTCACAAACAACCAGAAACTCAACACGTGCAACTTCACTACTAACTCGTCCCAACGCGAACGTTAACACACTGAGGCTTCTCCTGATAGATATTCACCCGTTCGCTCAGCACACCATAATACTAGTTCCCACCATTATCCGATTCGGATCCACACCTCAGAAAGACATCAAGGATTACCCAACACCGGCATCTCTCTAGCCATCACCTTGTTCTCTACTCCCTGACAAGCAATCACTAACCATACCTGAGTGTCCCTCCTCGAAGATATTCTTCAACTTGACCGACAAGTACTTATCTCCTACATCCTCTTTTAGATAATAAAGATCTCTACCGACTCAACACAACCATCTTCCACATCCCCTGCTATCTTAACCGTCAAGGTGCATCTATCCCTTCATCTTGATTTCCGACTACTATCAATAAGAGATTGAGGGTGATCAGTTCCCCAATTTGTTCATAGACGGCCGATCATCCCGATGAAGTATAGACCCTCCCTCACCGACTATGATAACACTCCATTACTTACCAATCCGTCCTTCCAGAATGGAAGCATCCTGGAGAAGCACCAGCTTCTCCCCCACTTATCTCAACCTCAACTCCTGCAACCAACCAGTTAGAAAACAAGTACGTACCGACAGTGCTCTACACACATGTCGCATACCACGACACAACTCATACTAGACAACCTGGCCGGACGGACCGACCTGCTCTGATACCAATTGTAACACCCCACTTTCCCATTTTTCAAAATAAACAAAATAGTAAAGATAAATCAGAGTTTCCACACCTAAAGTAGGATGCCACATTTTAAAATAAACAAAACAAATCTCCTTTATTTCAATAAAATCAAACAGCGGAAAATTTACTCAATTATTCAATTTACGGCCATCTGCCTATAACACCAAAAACTCCACATAATCGTGGTCCACCATAATATTCATCATTTGAAAGACACGTAACAAGTATACAACATAAAACAAATGGTAAAAAAACCCCAATCCCGTGTTACGTATCAGAGCGACTCTCTAAACTCGAACAAGCTACACAAGCTCCAAGCACTAACCTGTCACCTGAATATCTGTACTTCCGAAGAAGCACAAACACAACAACAACAGAGGGGTGAGAACTACATTCAATATAAAAAGGTGAATAATACATATAAGGAAGTAGTATCTCACACCAACAACAACAACATATAATCACGACCTACTGTCATGTTCAATCACCAACAATCGACATATGATAATATAATGCAACACGCACCATGCATGCGGTACCGACTCATTGGTTCATTCAATCGAACCCCGGATAGATCACATACACCTCTACTTGGCAATGATCTATCCCCCACCATTCTCCATATAGGAGTACGGATGAATCACATACACTCCTCCTGAGCAATGATTCATCCCACCAATCACCATGAATATGCAAGACTCAACGATGCATAACAAAACATGTATATAAGCGTAAATACATGCCCACGATCCTCCTGATCACATCATACATATAACCCACATGTATATCAAACGATAACCAAATTCACGATCCTCCCAATCACAACAAACATACATATAACACACATATATATCAATGATAAACAAATTCACGATCCTCCTGATCACATCAAACATACATATAACACACATGTATAATAATAAACATACATAGTTACGATCCTCCTTATCACACATGAGACACCTAATCGTTCCCACTTGCACCATAATCATCGAACCCTCACAAGCCACCATAATTCACCAAACACTAATTAATTCCTAGAAATTATAAAATTAATTAGTTTCATCACCAACTGTGTATCACTCAGCATCTGACTCCCAATCCCAACCTCTCAAACCAAGAGAAACCGAATCAGACGCGAAAACGGGAAAGAAATCGTGAAACGGTAAAATTCTGCAACTTCGATGGCCATACGCGTATTGCCCCATGCCATACGCGTATTGCCAGCTCACTCAGCCACCCATACGCGTATTGACACCCCTCATACGCGTATCTCCTCAAAACGCCCACATTCCTTACGCGTATTGCCTTATACCGTACGCGTACGGACAGAGATACCTTCACACTGAATTTCCCAATTTCCAACACTATACGCGTATTGCCTTCCAATTACGCGTAATGCTACCTCCCATACGCGTATGGCTGCGTATCACGCCTTCCCATACGCGTATCACCCTTCCTGGTACGCGTATCACCAGATCTATTACGCAAATCACCAGAAGCCTCACTATTCTACACTCTGCTACGATTTCTACACTTCTTCACTCCCAACCAGTCCTATACTCATTTCTACATTGATTTTAGGTCCTATTTTCATCTCTTCTCCTGTACCTAGAGTTACTACAGGTATTGCAATCCTAAAATCTCAAATCGTTCTCTCAGTTCGAATAAAAAATGACAGATCTGCAAGGGATATTCATACAACAGCAACAACCATAAAAATTCATGAAATTACACATCAATTCATGTACGATTCTCAGAATCACAACAGACAGATACAACATTTATCAATTTAACAGTTTGCATACAAATTTCCTACGGGGTTAAGGACTCCCCACTACCCTTATACGATCAATTCACCAAATATGAACCCGTTCTCCCCCCTTACCTCGAATTGTTCAGAAATCTGGAAAAATTTGGGAAGAAATCCTTGCCCTAGCACCCCTTCCTCTTCCTTGTTCTTCTTTCTCTCCTTTTTCTTGTTTTACGTGCCATTCACCTCCTCCCCACTAAACCTCTCTAATTCCCCTTAATTAGACTTTTAATTAAATTTTCTTAATAATAATAATAATAATAATAATAATATTCTCATTATATTATCATTACTAAATGCGCCTCTTAATTATCTAATATTAATTTACTACTCCAACACCTCTATTAAAGATATACCTTCCCCTGCACTCAACCGCACACCCTTAACAAAGCCCAACAAACAGAAATAATAATACGACAATTAATAATTTAAATTGGGGTGTTACACATTTTGCTTTGGAATTTGACATTTGTATGGTGAAGCAATAACATTTCGATCAATTATATTGAATAATCGATCATTACGTTTTGATGGTATGAACGCTTATGCATTAGGGTTTGTGACGGTGGAAGAGTTGTGCCTTTAGGGTTCGCAAAAGCGTCAAGTGTCAATGCATCAATATTTATAATTTGATAATCTATTATTATTTATTATTTAATTATTTGTTATTAAATAAATTGGTATACGGTTATGACCTTAGATTTTGGCGTTCGTTTATTTTAAATACGACCTACGTGTCGTGATTTATTTTATTTAAATACGGCCTGCGTGTCGTGGTTTATTGTAATTAAATACGGCCTGCGTGTCGTGCCATTTAATTATTATTTTATTTATTTAAATATTATAAAGTGTTTGAGTTCAAGAGTTGAAGAGAAGCCAACGCCAAACGATGACGTCGATGGAGAGGCTTGAGAAGCTTGCTCGTGGGTCAAAGAATTGTAATAAAGTAGTTTATTTAATTCTTGCATTTTATGTGGTCATAATCGTATTACCAACTTTTATTTTATGTATGTGATGCGTGAAATGTATGTTTATATGCGTGTGTATAAGATACACAATTATGTGAGTGTATGAGATACATAAACCAGTGAGATCAAATTTAATTAAAATCCTTTCAATTTTAATATTAAGTTAATTGCTTTCCAAAATTAACACTCATCAAGACTAGTATCGAATAATGTAGGTTTCGTCTAATGCGAGGTGCATGTTTTATATTAGTAAGGCGCGATGGGATAAATGTAATATCCAATAGCTAAATTTTTGGGGTTGACTTAACTAAACTAATTATAATAGGATTATATATGTTTAAAAGCAAGAGTTGAGAACAATCCATAAGATGGATTAGAATAAGGAGTTATTCACTCAACTGATAAAATTCGAGAATTGTATTAGATACAATTGGAAAGAGTTCCTACCTAAATAACAGAGTTTTGTGTAATCTGCCTACGTGGACTTAAAACAAAGTGAAACATGGATCTCGACCCTCTAGAAAATCTTTCAACGAGATTTTTTGAATCAAATGTTGAGGGTTTTTTGGTTTGAGTAAAAATAGTGGGAGCATTTTAATAAAAGCCCTTATTAAAATTATTTAATTTGATACAATTTTTACACGTTTGTAGTTAAAATTTCTTTTGCATTTTTATTTTATATTTTACTGTGAAATGTCCTTATGAAGAATGTAAGGATTAGAAAGGAGTTTCTAAGTTGGTACAGAAATTGAGAATTGTTCTCAAGCACGAGAAAAATTGTATCTTCTCAAGCAACCAATTCCTAACAACCGAATATAACTAGATTAGAAGAAATGATACTTATGAGAAGGTTCAAGTTGAATGTCTAGATATAACATATCTCATAGTTGTAGTCGTCACGGAGAATGATATGATCATTAGCCTTGAGGATTTTCTTTTAAATAAGAAATACAAGATATGAGAAATGTTAAACTTTCCAAGGTATTTTCTATACTAGTTAGGAATCCAAATGGATCTAAAATAGTTTTGAGATTTAAAATTTGGATTCCTTATAGACCAAATAATTGGTCACAAGTTTTATTTGAGTTTGTCTCGAATAGGTAGATTAAATTCATTATGAATGTATTTTAAATATATCTGCCATATCATGTTGAAAAGAAAAGAAAGTAGTTTGTGATGCTAAATAGATAAATTATAAAAGGAATGAGATTCATTTTATATTCTTTTGAATTTTGGCAGAAAAACATGGTTCTAAAGGAATACAATGATTTCATGTGTTGAAAGAAGAAAACTGTTAATGGCTATCAAATGAGTCAAAGTAGAAGAAACAAGTAAGACTTTTTCTTCATACAATTTGCTATAGAAAATTAAATTGTCTACTTCACATATTGGGTATATGATACTAGATGTTGATCTAACATTTATAAGAATGTGAGGAGTCTTTTAAGAAGTATGATATTGATTATAATTTGAGCCATCTTACGCCTAGAATGAAACAACGAATTTTCATTGACTATAAGAGCTTATGATTAGGCTTAGATTAGAGCTTGTAATTAAGCCAAATAATTGTTATTAAGTTTCATTTAGTAAAAGAAACATTAATTCTAAGTATTGTATTGATAAGATGAGGAGTGCATGTTTTGATAATGGACAAATGTTGTTATGATTATCCAAAACAATGGTTTCAATACTAAATCAAGTAGTGGATTTGAGTTCGATGATCTTGATAAGCTCATCTATAACAAATGAAGGATGGATCAAATAAGATTTGAACCTTGTGTATATCAATGACATTAATGTTTAGTCCAAATAAGTGAGGGGTGCATTTTCAAAGTCTATGAGAATAGATTGTTGGATTCATTTGGTTTTATATCATTTGATAGATGCAAGTCTTAATTTTGGAAGATATATCTAATGTATCAAATCATCGACTAAAGTGAATGACATGTGATATATCTTGATTATATACATGTGTGATGTATATGGACCTCTAAACATATTTGCTAGATGAATTTTATTTCTCTGACTTCATTTATATTACTGAAAAACTCAGTAATTATGGATTTGTGTATGTGGCACGAGTTAGAATTCTTTTGAGAAGAGTTCAAGAATGAAGTAGAAGGAAACAATTCGAAAAGGTATTAAGACCATATGAATTGTTCGTTGTGGTAAATACTTATATAAAGAAATAATGACCATTTAAATCGTATCATATTTGACATTGTTCGATGTAATATAGTTCAACTATATCTTTGTGTCTCTTCTTTATAAATTGTTTTACATACAATTATTCCTATCCATAACTAATTCCATTTAAAGTAGTTGTAGAGACACCATATTTTATATGGAGGTAAGAGTACCTAGTTTGTCTTTATGATCATTTGGGCTGCAAGGTTTATTAAGTAAACTTGATCACAATCTAGATGAAGTTGTATTTATGGATGTATCCCAATGGAAATAAGGGACACATATTCTATAATACGTTATGGGACAAATGTGTTTTGTTGTTAGAACTGAAGTTTTTCATTAAAGATAATATGTATCTAAAGGAGCCAGTGGTAGTGATGTAGAACTTGAAGAAATTCAAGCACCATAAAATATATATTTATGAGAATGGAACATGAACCAATTCAACATAGGGGTTGTTGTTGGACCATTGATACATGTAGCACGGGATCTAGAGAAGATCATAAATGATCTTGATTCTAAAAGAAGTATAAGTTGTTTAAATCCAATTATGGATTATAGCAAGCTTCTTGGAGTTGAATCCTTTTATTAATTAAGTTTTATGTAAACATGGATTAATAAATGTCATTTTTAAATTGTGTGCATACAAAAGATTAGTGAGAGTATTTGCATTTATCTAGTATATTATGTAGGCGCCATACTAATCATCAAAACAAATTCCCTACAACACCAATGAATGACATGGTTAAGGAAATAGTTTTGATGAAGTGCTTGGGTGAGGTTTCCTAAAAGGTTAGGAATCAAAATCTGTAGAGATTGATGGTTGATGAATCTCAATCCTAGCACAAGTACATATTATGATGAAGTTTTGAGACACTTAATATGCATAATATCACATTAAGATTATTGCATGTGTGGCATGACGTTTTGTCTAATAGACAATGTCTTACCTCATTGGATGAGAAAAAAGACATCATGATATGTACTGCACTAGATGCAGCATATGCTATGAGCATAAACAATAAGTACCAAACTGATTGAAGTGCTCATCATTAGATCACTATCAAGAAGGTCTATGAATATCTTAAAATGACCCGGTGTTCCTTTTCTTAAGAATAGATGGGAATAATCATTGTAAAGGAGTTGCAATGACGTTATTCCAAAATTTATGAACTATATATTCATATCACAATATAAATTAAATGTTATGCTTTGATGACAACTGTATAAGTTGAAAAAGGCTTCAGACAGTTGTCGTTTCTAGTACAAAGGTCAAATATATATGATTTGGGTCGCTTTTCTAGTTCTTGGGAAGAAAGTTGTATTTCTTGTATTGCATATCCTATTGATTTCATTCACGATGATAATGGGCTAATCTTACAAGTTCAAAAAACTATATCTCACTAGCGATCCATGTATATATATTTTGACACTTCAATTTATTTCGATAGAAGATCAAAAGTTGAAATCGGAAAAGGTGTATATTACAACCATAGGAAGAGTTCCTTATAGCTTAGTAAAGTATCATGCTTAAATAATGCTTGACGCACACAATGGGCAGATAGATCTTAAGTTAATATCTGATTGGCTCTAGTGCTAGTGAGAGATTGTTGAAGTAAGCCCTAAGAGCCAATCAATATTGACTCAATATGATTTTGTATCATGGCCTTGATATATATTGTTTGTTAATATATATACTTATTAGGCATTGTATTTATTGTGTTATTTGTCTATGACATAATAAAGTCCTTAGAATAATTAGTCTATTAATGACCTGTTAAGTGTGACTTAATCGTGAGACCTCATTAAATATAAGGACGTTATTCTTAAAGTATCCATAGTCAAGCTTTACTATTAAATAAGACAACAGTAAAGCATAGAGACTATTATGTGAGTGGACTGGTGACTGTATCTCACAAGTCATGGATATGAGATATCAAGTCTTCATGTAGGTATAAATACTAAGAGTAATATTTATACTGGATTGACCCACCATGAGAATACTACACAGTTGTTATGAAAGTGTCATAAGTTATTCTCATAATGATAGTAGTGTATACCACCATTCGACCTGAAACCACTATGGACATAAATGTGGAGTCGAGTACTTTATTGTCAATCAAACGCTGTCCGTAACAGGATGACAATATAGATGGTTTATGGATACTTTACAAATCATGTTGAGGGACATGATTAACCTAGATGAGATTTTCCCCTTTTACATATACGGGAGTAATATCTGTGGGCCCCTTGATAGAGTATTACTATAAAATGCTTGGTTGATATCAAATAAGTCGATATGAGATGTTGGACTTATTTGTTGTTATCAAGTATACTCCGGGATCAAGGAATAACATATTGGACTAGACAAGGGTGACACATTCTATGTCTTGTGTTCAATATAGATATGAGGGTAAAAGAGTAATTGTACATATGATCATTATCACATAAAAGGTTATGTCAGATCACTCGACATTCTCATCACTTGCGTAGCAGTGATGTGTTGCTAGATACAAGTCACCGTTTTTAATATTAAATAGATAATTTAATATTATTGCCAACATTACGAGAACCTATAGGATCACACACATAGAGTACTGATAGTGGAATTGACGATTAAACTAAATAAGATTTAATTTAATTATATGTTAATAGTATTTAAATTATTTAATACATTATCACATATATAATTTATTTGATTAAATTTGATTTAATTAAATAAATGAGAATTGACAATTGATTAAATTAAATATGATTTAATTTAATTAATATTTTATTTTATTTTATTAAAAAGGTTTAATTAAATATAAATAATATATATTTAATTAAAATATTTTTAATTAAATAAGATTGGGCTTATTTTGGAAAAGCTCAAAATAAGAGCACTAGGGTTTTAGTATTTCTCTATAAATAGAGGAATTATTTCTCATGTCAGTCCTAATTGTCAATTTTCTCAGAACAAGAGGCGGCTAGCATCGCGTTCCACTTTGTACTCGCGTGGACTTCATAGAGACGATGGTATTTTTCCACGCTCGTGATCAAAGTTAAAGCACGCTTCAAGAGGTAATATGAAATCTTTTTGTTGTGTTTCATTTGTGATTAATGGTTTTATCAAGATCCGTTCATCGGGATTGTTCCGCTAAGAGGTTAATTTTTTTGAAAAAACCCCTCTTTAAACCCAACATTTACATGTAGAATCCAGAAGGTCATGTGCTTCTTGGTAATGAATAAAAGGCGTGCAAACTTGTCAAATCCTTATATGGATTAAAATAAGCGCCAAAATAATGACTTCAAAATTTGACTCTATCATTGTAATATTCACCAATTAAAGGAGACACACACAACTTAGGGAAAAACTTTTCAATCTTATCAAAATATGAATTCAAAGAGTTTGTCATCATCAAAAGAGGGAGATTGTGAGGAATATATCTTATATCTAGTTCAATTTTGATGAAGACAAATATTATCAAAGAAGAAAAGGTTCAAAAGTGTCATGCACATCAATGACGGAGTTGATCAAGAAGGTTTAACATAGAAATTCAAGTGAAGATTTGAGACAAGTAAACATAAATAAGGTGTTCATTGCAATTTATACTATATTACTTTAAATTGCTCATAATTTCATCTCTCACTTCACCTAAAAACTTTCTTGCATCATCAAGCATGATTATCTAAAAACCTTCTTCATCTAATTCTTGGTACAAGTGTTTGTACACAAAGTTGTGTGTGAACATTGTGATATTCCTTTGTTGCTATGTTGATTACATGTAGATCAATAGAAATGAGATGAATGAATTTTTAGAAACAAAGAGGTTTCTAACTTCCACATATCAAGATGGTAGATCTTATACTAGTTGACACAATTTTGGGGTCAAAGTAAAGCGAAATGGTGGGGGTTATGAACTTAGTCAAACACACTATATTGAGAAAATGCTTGATAAATTCAAACACTTACGCTTTAAGGAAGTGACCACTCTATTTGATTCTAGTGTCAAACTTCAAAAGAATGATGGAAGAGTTGTGGGTCAATTGAAATATGCAAGTGTATGCAATGTATTAGAACCGACATGGCATTTGCAATTAGCAAAATGAGAAGATTTTACTAGAAATCCAAATGGTGAGCACTGGAAGGCCGTCATTAGGATTTTCAGCTATTATGAAAACAAAAAATATTGGTCTCCATAATGGTAGAATTCCTGCCATATTAAAAGGATATACCAATGGGAGTTGGATATCGAGTGTTGAATATCATAAATCTGCATTTCGATGGATATTTACACTAGCCTAGGGTGCAATTTCTTGGAAGAGCAAGAAAAAATGTGGATCACTCTCTCAACCATAGAATCATAGTTCGAGGCTCTTGCTTCTGCTAGTGAAGAAGCTGAATAGTTGAAGAACCTTCTATTGGAAGTTCCATTGACTAAAGACAATGTTTCAAAGGTGTTGATACATTGCGGTATTCAAGCCACTTTACCTAGAGCATACAAAAAGTGTATAACAGAACGTCTAGGCAAGTGGGACCTAGACATTCTTTCATGAGAAACCCAATCTGAAGTTTACAAATCTTAACCTAAAGATTCAATGGGTAACAACAAGTCGTTGATTTGGATGTTTGTGCAACATTTAGTGACAATGTTGACTAATACATATTGAGGATTGAGGTTTTCCAAACTCTTAATGGAGTTCTATATTGAAGATGTGCATCTCAAGAAGTAGATACAAAATAAACTTCACCTATATGAATTTCGAGATGGTGTCTTCTCAAAGTGAGAGATTGAGTTTCTCTCATGAAAAATTCACGAAAACAGGAAAAACACATTACTATAAATAGTGCAATACGAATGATGTAGGCGAAGAATCACTAAAAGTGTGTGTAAGGCAACACCAGTTTAATCACAAGGGATAACGGTTTAAAGCATTGCTACCTAACATTCTGATTAGAGTTTGCGTTATCCTTGCTAAGGTTAAGTTCAAATCGAAAGATACTTAACTGTATTAACATTCCTTGTTTCTTTTTTTCTAGAATTGATCTTGTCATTATTAAAACAAGTCAGGGATTGTTGTAAATTATTAACAATTAATAATTTTGAGTGTGTTCTAAAATTACAAGAAAATATGCGAGTGCATGTTAATTTTTTAATTCAAAAATAGGCAACACTTGTGAAGTGTTGCAGTAGGCGGTTTATATTTTGAATCCAAAAATAGGTAATAATTCCTGAAGTGTTGTAGAATGCGAAACAATACAACCTTTGAAAACTGTTGGTGGAAACAGTGCAACATTTGGTAAAAGTGTTGTCGTAGATGAAATAGTGCAACGTTTGAAAACTGTTGTTGTAGGCGAAACAATGCAACATTTAGCAAAAGTATTGTTGAAAGTGTGTGTTTCATCGAATGTCGCAACGTTATGAAACAACATTAGTTTGACCTATAAATTGAGCATTCCAGATTTAAAATAACAAATTAGAAAATCTTATCTTCTTCACACAAAATTTCAGATTTTATCTTTTCTACATTCGAATTTTCATCAGTCTTGTGCAAATTTGCGTATAGACTGAATTATCTTAGATATTCTTGCGTAGAAATTCTAAGACAATCTAAAAATACTTAAAATACTATAAAAAGTGATTCATTGATAATTCTAACTTCAATTTATTCGATTTAAATTAATTTTTTTAATGGCCTCCACCACTTATGTATCATCAATGATCTCAGTGTTAGAGCTGGTTGTAGTCACCTCCACGTTAACATAAACAAAAGGGGTGTCTGAAGCTGTGAGTGGCTCACAATTGGAGAGATGCTTAAATCGTTGATACATTTAATAAGTTGATGATGTAATGAAAATATGATGAGTTAAATAAGTGTTAAAAATATAAAATGACTATATCAGTTGAATTTATAAAAAAAAAATCTTAACTTTTAATTTATAAAACGCATCTTAAACATTTAAAAAAATATTAAAACCATGACTAAAACACATGTTAAACCATGTGACTCCCACATAATTCATATAGATCTCTTCTTTATAGTTTCTTTATAGAAAAAAAGTGAACCCCACATGATTATGAAAATAAAATACAATAAATTTTGTGAGTCTGATTCTCTCACTCGTTTCATTCATGATAATTGATATAATACATATTTTGAAACAAGTCTCATTCATTCTCTTATACACTGAAAACAAACCAAACAAGAACAGTGTCATCCTGAGTCTTTGGAGCATATCAGCATACTAACTATATTACAAACGACAAAACATAGTGTCTATAATTGATGTACGATGCATGAAACAGCCTCTGATATTACTTTTATTTTTCATTTATGGTTATTGGCAATTTACCAAAAATAAAAATGAGCAAGACACGTGCTGCACCTGCAGAACTGATTTGAGTACACATAGATTTGTCTGGTTGTGTATTTATTCTTACGACAAAGCACAAGATCTAAAAATCATTCTTCAACATTATCTATACAAGATAAATATAACATTATCTATACAACATTAATGTATTGATTATTGTATTGAAGTTCAACGTACACCATTCTGTAGTCCCTACTACTCATTAATGCTCTTTCGTACGTAAATGAATGACGTGTCTATGTGACTTAAAGTCATCTTCATTTCTCTTTTAAATATTTTTAAATATTCTGATATCACTATTGTATTAAATTTTAGGATTTCTCTTGACCATAATATAATAGAGTAGCAGCCAAAGTTTTTCATTTCAACAACCTGTTAAGGGTGTTAGTTTAAGAGAAGTGATAAGGTAGAAGTGGTTAATTTCGTTTATTAAAGATGAGGGATCAGTATCAATTGTTAGTTGATTCAGTGGTGATTGCTGTTGGATTTGATAGAAATAATCATGGTTTGATCTCCTGCAACTGCGATCGAAAAGGGGCTGGAACCATAAGATGTTAGAATTGACTCTTGAACTGAATTAATTAGTCTAGTGGACCGGATAATTAAGGTGGAAAAAAAGAAAGAAAAAGAAGAGAGATTGGTAGTTGAGATTTGATGGGAGATTTAAGAATGATCTCTAATGTTAGTTGGTTATTTTAATGTTTTTGGGTTGTGAAGTAGGATTAAGAAACAAGAGGTGAAAAAGCTTATGGTTTTTAAATCTTTGAACATTTTGGTTATCCAAGAGACTAAGCTTAGCGAAGTCTCGGCCACTCTTCTTTATTTTTTTATGGGATAATTCGTTATGTGAGTGGAGTTTTCTCCATTTGTTGGGAATAATAGGGGCTTCTCTTAATTAGATATGAAGTCTACTAGTTCCAGCCTAAAGGGAGCACTGTTAGTAGGTTGGATAGGATTCTTATGTCCGCTGACTTGTAGGATATGTGGAGTGTAGCTTCTCCGTGGGCGTTGCTTAGAGATGTATTAGACCATTGTCTGATCATTCTCACGTATTCCAACCAATTATGGAGTCCTTAGCCTTTTCAATTTAACAATCGCTGACTTGCTCGTGAGAACTTTGCATAGTTAGTGCATACTAGTTAGCACAATTCAATTTCTTCTGGTTGGAAAGTTTTTGTCCTAAAAAATAAATTACAATCTCGTAAAGGAGTAGTGAAAACTTTGGAATAAAATTATTTTTGGCAATCTTGATTTTCAAATTGACTTCTTGAGAGAGGTGGTGAATTCTTTTGACACAAAAGTTAATCTTGGTGTGCTTTTGATGGATGAGGTGGTGGTGTTTACTTTGGAAATTGGTAAACAACCGCTGATCTTCTAAAACAATAAAGTTCTAGTAACTTACAGGATCGATCAGATTGATCCTAGGACATGTGCTATGAGTGTATTTAAAATGTTTCACAAATGCATAAAACAAACCTTTCGACCATGCTTGCACACAAAAAGGACGTTTTGAAATGTAAATAAAAAGTGATAAAAGGCAGGAAAATGTTTAAGTCGAACAAGAAACTTAGAGAAAGCAATGTAAAAGCAAATTCACTGAAAGACTGAAGTTTAAATGGTAAAGAAAATGCATAAAGTCTTGAATAAACTGCAGAAATGTAAATGCTTAAAGGTAAATGCTTCTTAATGTAAAAACTGCAAAGTAAAAACTTTGTAATATGAAATGCTTGGAAATGACAGACTGAATTAAAGAACTTCAAAGAAAAGGATCTAAGGTAAATACTTCAAAGTAAACTGCATTGCAAGGAAAGATAATGGTGATTACAATCACGTACATTCTCGCCTCACTCTTTTCTCTACACGCTGGATACTTTGAGTGATTTCAGAGTTACTTGTACAACACGATTTTTTCACACATTCTAACTCTAGAACTAACCTATTTGTAATACTCTAAAATAACCACCACTTAACGGTTTACTCCTAGAACACGCCACTTGTCACTTTGCATGTCTTCAACTTCTGGATATTCGCCACCTGTCCTCTTTTCAAATTCAAATAGTAGAATTTCCCTCCAATAATTAACTGTAACTGCAGCGCATTATCCATAGCCATTTTACCCTGTCGAATTGACTCTTTGGACTTGGACATGTTTGAAGTCTAAAAATCATTCTCTTCGACTCAGGCTTTCAACAAATATGGTCGAAGCCTTCTTCTCCTTTAGCTTATTATTTTAAAGAATAACTTCTTTAAAAGCCAAATCTATTTGAAATCATGTAGCGTCGAAATTAGGAGCTAACAAATTGCCCCCAAAAATGTCCTTTCGCCAGTATTGGTAGGAAGGTCATTTTTTTATAGAACCATTTTCGACGCTTGCGCATTCGGCTATGAGAAGACGTGGTCATAACTGACCAACCCACGATCTAAAGACTATTCAGTTTTTTTCAATCACGCTTATGACGTCATACCATAATGGCAAATCTTTAAACGTCTTTTCCGCCGCATCCTTGAACAGTTTTCATCATCACCTTTCTTGGAACTAGACATTTGCAGTCTGATCATAACTACCACCATTCAAACAATTTTGCAAAAACAGACACACGTTCCACTACCCATTTTGCTCCATTGGTAGATTATCAACCTTTCTAACTTCCAAACGCCTATAAATACCCTTTCTCCATAACTTATTAAACTTTTGCATTCAGAATTTCTTGCAACCCTATTTCTTCATCCTTCAAACTCTCTCAAGAAAACCCAAAACGCATTCTCACTTTTCTTCAACTTCCAACACTGGCGTCTTCACAAACCATCCCCTAAGAAACAAAAGGTCAAAAAGGTAGAGCCACACAGTTCAAGCAATCCCTTCCACCATTCTCGAACATTCTAGGACCTAAGGTGGTGAAGAATCAACAGTTCATGCCAGAACCCCTTCTTGCGGAAGCGAGGAGCATTTACGAGTCTCAGGTAATGATTCCTCTCATTGTTTCTGATAAACCTTACGCTTTATGTGGCCCCTTAGCTGATGTTAAACCCACCGATGAAAAACTTAGTGAGTTTTTCCCTTCTTACCGTAAATCAAGACCTTTAGGGCAAAAGAGAAACCCTAAGGAGGATGAAGCTTCCCCTGATACACCCACCTTGCCTAAGATGGATCTTGGGTATCTTCATGATGGTACTAGATTGGTAAGAGCTGTTAACCAGTTAAAGGATTTTGACCTTTAGATGACCAGGATGGAAAAGGTCAAAGCTGATCACTGAAAACCATTGGAATTTATGATCTGCTTATGTTGTCGAAGACCAATATTCCTTATTGTTTGCACCTGCTGGAAGCATCACTTTACTTTTGGGATAATACCCACTACACTTTTCATCTTCCTTGTGGGATGGTTACCCCCACACTTTTCGACCTGGCTGCCATTGCAGGGCTTCGACCAGATGGCATTTCATATGATCCTGAAACTGATGCAGAAGATACCATAGGGATCTCTGATTCCAAGCTTACATACACCCACTTCATAAACCCCCACAAACGTGACACTGAAGAAATAACTGACAAGGAACACATTGCATTCCTCACCGTATGGTTGTCGAGATATATATTTTGCTCAAAATCCCTACAGGTGGCCAAGAAATATCTCACTCTGGCCAACCAACTTCACAACAACAGAGGAGTTTGCCTTAGTGGGTTAATTTTGGCAAACCTCTATGAGTCTCTCAGCGAAGGGGCAGCTCGACTCAAAGACTTGGAGGCCCAGGGCACTGTACACCTGAATGGCCCCATCTGGCTGCTTCAATTATGGCTTAATGCAACTTTCGAAGCTAGCCTTCCCAGGAAAGGGCAAGTCGATGAGGCCTCTGCTGAAATCAAAGAAAGGAGGGTCGAAGGTACTCCCCTGGTGAAACTCACACCCAATGATGATGGGGAAACTCTCAAAGGAGCCTTCTCCAGTTACATTATGATGTTTGCCAAGCGGTATGATTTCACACCCAGTATGGCCCCTTTTGCTGAAAGAAAATGTGGACCTGAGTGGTTTACAAGGCCATTCCCTAATTCATCCAAAAAACTCCATGCTGAGTCTGTTTCAATCTAGGAAGCCTTTTTGATTCCTAGATTTATCATTCAGAGACTGAATCTTGGAAGAGATATGGCAACCTTGATTGCTTACCAACCAAACCTTGTCTCTCGACAGTTTGGGTTGGCTCAAATTTTCCCCAAATGTATGTATGAGAAAAAAGGCCATGTAGTCCTTCATACTGCCAGTTTTGATGAAGGAGGTGCTGAAATCCCTTTCGACCGGTGGAACGTGAGAAAAGCAACTCTTTCCCCTGTGCACTTTCAACCCACATTTTTGTGCACTAAACCATTTCACAACTGGTGGTCGAAGTACTATAGTGAACAATTTCTTGATGTTGCTGCCTTCTCTTCATTACTTGACCAAACTTTTCTTGATGTGCAGGAGAAAACCAAGAAGAGTAAGTTCATTCATGTCAAAGAAATTCAGGCCTTCCAAAAGTACTTTGAAACTGTCTATCGACCAGATGATATTAGTCGAACCTTTCGTGAGGCTGCTGTCACTTTGAAGGAGAAATTTCTACAAAAAATGGATCAGTTGAAAATCCCTTCAAACGTTCCTCTTGAGAAACGTTATGAGGTGGCTTTTGAACTCTTTCCTCCCAAGTTCCCTCGACTGCCTAACGCAGATTTTGGAGTGGCACTTGCCCCCCATTTCCAGAGTGGTTTGTCTGTGGTGAGCACCTAAAACTCCTTCGACAACAGTCTCAACCGAAAGCCCAACAGGTGGTTGCGACTAAACATACGCTGGACAGTTTCAAAGTACACCTTCATATAGGGGTCGAGGATGTTCGTGTCGAATCCAAAATATATGAAGGTTTGAGGCCCTTGATTTGTGATTTTTAACTAACCACTCAATTATTAATCTTGTAATAATCATCTGTCTTTCAGCTATGGCCAGGAAGACCAGCTCATCGAAGGGTGTTGCAAGAGTCGAAAAGGAAATTGAAGGCACAAAGGTATTTCATATCCCTTGCCTAAATCTTTGTGTAACCAACTTCTAATATTTGCATCACCTTTTAGACTGCTTGAAAACCTCCAACGCCTCCAAAAAAGGGCAAGAAAGGTGCTCAAACAGTTGTCCCTTCAGATGCTGATGATGAATCCCCTGAGGAGGCAGTGGCTAAAAAGAAAAGGAAGCTTACCAAAGCTTCTGGAGCTACCACCCAATCCTCCTCAAAGGCAGCCAGAATTCTTGAGAAGACACCTGCTGATAGTGGTGTCAAGAAACAACTCTCCCAGATTGCATCGAAAACGACTGCTGGTGATCCTGAGAGCGCAAACTCAAGTCCTGATGCCGCAACTGTACAGGTATGCACACTATCTTTACTCAGCATTTGCATTCCTTATTCAGATTTCTTTCAATCTTATTCTCTTTACTTGTGGTCTTCAGGCTGATGTAGGTGGTTCTAACCCACCACAAACTTCATTCAGCTTTGTAACAACTATCCTGAATAGACAAGGTGAGCCAACTTATCACCCTACCTCTGACCTTGGTTCTGGATATAGTTCACTGAGGGAAATTAACTAACATATTCCTCTTACAGTTCCTCCTTCTGAAGCAGATGAAATAAACAAAAACTCGCCCACCAGGACCAACACTCAACAATCCCAAACCGATGGCTCTGAACATGAAGAGGATGATGTTTCTAACCAACAACCTCTCGACCATACAAAGACCATTGCCATGGACGTAGAAGGAAGGCCAATTGAAGAGGGAGAAGAGGAGGTCGAAAATGAAGAAGAACAAGAAGAAGAGAGGGAAAGGACTGAGTAGGATCAGACCCATTCACCTGTGGTTGAAACAGGTCCTGTCAACAATCCAACTTCTGGGCCTACAGTCACTTCGACTACTGGAGGATCCCCCACTGGAGACCCACTTGCTGCCCTTAAATGGTCGAATCCTCGAGAGTATGCCAGAATGATACTTGGGAAGAAGTACAGCTCTTCAGGTACTAGCCTTAGTACTTCTACCAGTTCTGGGGGTCCAGCTCCAGATGACTTTGCCAACCCTATCCTTCAAAAGATCAAAGACAAATTCTTCAAGGGAGACATCCACAATGTCTTACTTTCAGATCGAACTGCTCCTCTCTTCCTGAAAGATAGTCTCCAAAAACTGGACCTTTCGACTCTTAGTAAAGATGTGTCTGAATTCCTTGTGGAGTTAACTGCTTTAATAAATCAGATGTCTGAGGACTTCAAACTTCTTCCCAAGATCCAACACACCATTGAAGTTACAACTGGACTGGAACATTCAGCTTGGGATGAAGCATACGCATCAGAAGCTAAGGTCGAAAGTATGAAGATTGACTAAAACAAAAGGCAGGTAGAGATAGAGTCGAACCAAAAGGACATTGATACCTGGAAGCAGCAAATTGAAGAACTGCAAAACAAGATTTCTGACGCTGAAAAGCGCAACCTTGAGCTGAAAGACTTCAACGATACTAAAATGGCCAGAGATCTAAAGCGCACTATAGACTTGTGGAAACGTCTGAAAAGGAACTTTCAGCAGCTAAGCTCAACAAAGCTCTGCGTGAGAAACGCCTTAAGACTCATAAGGTCAACTTTCTTGAGTTGAAGTCGAAGCTCCCTTTTTTATTGTCCTATGATTTCCTATTTTTAGTTCTTTTTCTTTTTGATCATCATGTTTTCTGGCCCTTTTGAGGCCCTATGTAAAGACAATCTCAATGCCCCTAGCATCTATCTAAATACTTTTGTTTGCTATTGGCTCTTTGACTTGCAAAATCTTTGATAAAATCATGACGCATTTTCTCTTAAACTTTGCTAATCTTTGTAATTAAAGTACTCTGCCTCTTTTCTTGGAAATCATGAAAATAACGCAGCTTTTAACAGCTTAGTGTTCCAACGGCACAAGTTTCTATTCCATAAAGGAATATTAATAGTGTGACCCTAGGGTATATTCCCAAGAGCAATTTCACGTGTTTCCATTGTTGACTGGCCAATCCTTACAAGGCTTTGCCTCTATAAAATCCTCTTCACATGAGCCATATTTTGCACCCACTGAAGTAAGGATGAGTACTTCCTCAAAGAGGCAGTGACCAAGAAAGTGGCTGAGGAGACAAAGAAAGTTGAGGCAACAACTACTTCCTACAATGATACTTTAACTAGAGCAACCTCTCGCGCCAAGAAGCGAGAAACTAAGATGAAGGTCCCCAAGAAAGGACATTCCAAAGCACAAAACTCTGATGATGAAGCTGACGAAGATTATGTCACCTTCCTCAACTCTATTAATTGGAGAGACTATGAATGATCTTTCTCCTAGGTTTCATGTTGTTGTACTTGTTTCCTTTCCTTTGTATGCCATTTTAGCCTCACATGGCCTATTTTGGCTTTTACAATTTTAATAAGACTTATGTTTTAATATGAATCTCTTGCAAAATAGGCTTATATTTTTTCAAATATTTCCCATTTACCCTTAAGACTCTTAGATCACCCTCAATCTCCTGAACCCCGTAAGCATTATTACTGAATGCCTTAAGAATTCGAAAGGGACTTTCCCACTTAAGGGACCACTTCCCTAAAGATCTGGTCTTTCGATCCATAGGCAAGATCACTTTCCACACCAATTCCCCAGCTAAAAAGGTTTTACTCTTGACCTTTTTGTTATAAGACTTCTCCACCCTTTTTTTTTCCTTTTCAGTAACTCCAACGCATAGAGCCTTTCTTCGTGTAAATCCACTAACTCATCAAGCATCATATTCCAATAAGACTCAGATGGGATCTCATGATGCCTTTGGATCCTTATGGACTGAAGATGAATTTCTACAGGCAAAACTGCATCATGACCAAATGTCAGTCGAAATGGGGTAGTATTAGTTTCCTCTTTTGGGGACGTTCGACATGCCCAGAGTACTTGGTCCAAAGTTTTATCCCAATTTCTTGGCCTTTTTCGCACATGCTTTTTTATCAACCCAATAACTACTTTATTTGCCGTTTCGACTTGGCCATTAGCTTGAGCATAATAAGGTGTGGATGTTAAAAGCTTGAATCCCATTTCTTTAGAAAACTCTTGCATTTTTCGACCAGTGAAGACTGATCCTTGGTCTGTTGTAATTGTCTCTGGGATTCCAAACCTATAGATGATGTGTTTCTGGATAAATTCAATCACATCTTCTTGATCAACATTTGGTAAAGGGATAGCTTCGACCCATTTGGTAAAATAATCGATACCTACCAAAATATACTTATGATTTTTAGATGATGCTGGTCGAATTTCTCCAACCAAATCCAAAGCCCATCCTCTAAAAGGCCAAGGTTTCACTATAGAGTGTAATTCACTTGCAGGGACGTGTTGAATGCCAGCGTGAACTTGACATTCCTGACAACCCTTAGCAAATTCGATACAATCTTTTAACATGGTAGGCCAGTACATGCCTTGTCGAAATAACAACCATTTCATTTTATGGCCTACCTGATGTGCCCCACACGTCCCACCATGGACAGTCGAAAGGGCCAAGTACGCTTCTGCCTCACTAAGGCACTTAAGCAATACTCCCTCAGGAGTCTTTTTGAATAATTCATTACCCAACAAGACATAACTCAAAGCTTGATACTTGATTTTCCTTTCTGTCGAAGATATTGGATTTTTTAGATAATCTACTATAGGTTTTCTCCAATCCTTGTCAGTTATGCTATCAACTGCCAGAATTGCAAAATTATCTTCATCAGCATATCCAAGCTTAGTTTCTTCCAAATCTGATGGGGTTAATCCTACTGACACCACCCTTCCTCTGACTTCAACTTCGATTGCATCTTGTAATTTGTCTTTTGAAACTTTATACCCTGATGCAATCTGAGCCAAGTCATTAGCTACCTGGTTTTCCAGTCTAGGGATGTATCAAAAACTAACTGCGTCGAACTTTTTCAACAGTCGATTCACAACTACAAAGTACATAATCAAGTTTTCTTTTATGCACTTGTACTCCTTGGTAACATGTTTTATGACCAGTTCTGAATCTCCCATTATTTCGACATGAGTTGCCCCCAATTCCAACAATACTTCAAGTCCAGCAATTAAAGCTTCATATTCAGCTTCGTTGTTTGAACAACGACCTTCAATTTTATACTTAAGTGTTGTTGGAATTTTATTAGGAGAAATAACAAGAACTCCTATGCCTGTCCCATCTTTGTGGCTCGACTCGTCGAAATATAACTTCCAAGGTTCCACTTCAAGATAGTTCAGAGGGGTCTCATTTGTAGAATGGTCAACTATAAAGTCTGCCACTACTTGTCCTTTAACAGCTTTTAAAGGCTTATAAGTTAAGGAATATTCAGTTAATGCTAATGCCCATTTTCCAATTCGACTATGCAAAATGGGTTTGTACAACATATGTTTAATAACGTCATAATGAAAAGAAACATAAACATCAACTGGTTTTATATAATGCTTCAATTTTGTACAAGAGTAATACAAACATAAACATAATTTTTCAATCATGCTATATCTAGTTTCTGCATCATTTAGAACTCTACTAAGGTAATAGACGGCCCTTTCGACACCATCATCATCCTCTTGAGCTAACATGCTCCCTAAAGTCCAATCTGACGCAGCTATGTACAATCTCATACACTTATTGCCACAAGGTGGAGAGAGAATCGGGGGGTGTGTAACGCCTCGGTCAGTTTTGTCAGTTTTGTCTTTTTAATTAATTGAGTCGTTTTGAGTATTTTATTATTATATTATTTTATTTCTGACTTTTATGTGAAAATATGTTATTTTTTCATCGTGAATATATTTTATTGCGTTTTAGGAACATTTGCGAGATATTTGAGTGTAGGGGTAATTTGGGCATTTTGATTTATTTTGTTAAGTTAGAATATATAGAAAAGAAAATAGAAAGAGAGAAAATAGTAAGAAAAAGAAAAGAAAAGAAGAAGAAAAGAAAAGGAGAAGAGAAGAAAAGAGAGAATTTGGAAAACTTGGAAACCAATCAACCGACTTTCTAGAACACGATTAAACCGGGTAAGGGTGCGAAACTCGATTATACTATATTTGTGTATGATTATGTATGTGTTTTCTTGGATGTTTCTTGCGTTTCCATAGCTTTGAGTTCTAGGTTGGAAATGAGAATTTTGTTAGAAATCGATGGTTTCGCGGTTGGAAATCGGTGTAAACGTAGTAGAATACTTGTTATCATGATTAGAATAGGTTCTGATTGTTATATGTTGTTTTGGAAATGTTTGGTTTGAGAAAATATCATTTTTGGGTGATTTGGTGTGCTGCTGGGTTTTGCTGAAATCGCAGGTTCACACTGCGAATGGCCAGCGAATGGGTGGCGAGCGTTCATGTGATGTTCGCACTGCGAACGTTGTAGTATTTTTCATTCTGCCACTGTTCGCTGGAGGGTTCGCACTGCGAATGGGGTAGCGAGCATTCGCTAGGACGTTCATACTGCGAACGGTGGGAATTTTCTAGGCTATTTTTGCTTCTGCCTTGGTTCCCTGGGACATTTGCACTGCGAATGAGGTAGCGAAGAACTCGCTAGGAGCTTCGCACTGCGAATGTAGCAGTTTTTCCCAATTTGTTTTCTTTGTAACTTTTGATCTATGTTTTGGTTTGAGGTGTGGTTCGATGCGTTAGAAAGCTTATAAAATGTACTTTCTTATGATGATGGTTTTGAGATTGTTGGCCGATTAAATTATGTCGGGAATTAGAAAATGTGTTGTTTTTGTTGTCGACTTTTGCCGTTTAATTGTGTGAACTTGATGTGTACGTGCAATATGCTGTTGGTGTGGATATTGTATGACTTGCGTACTGTTGAGTGATGAAATTGCATGAAATACATATTGTGATGATGGTTGGTGGTCTTACGGCAAGAAAATGCGATGTATGGTAATTGTTGATGTATGCATGATTATGGGTGTGTATATGTGTGCATATTAACTGTTATGAGTCATTGTATGCCAAGCATCATGATATGCATTGTTGTGATGTCGTGAGTGACAGATTGATTCCAGAGGGAATATGCTATAACATCGTGCGCCTTAAAAATAAGAGGACCTAAAGCGATTTGATATATCGTACGCCTTAAAAATAAGAGGACCTAAAGCGATGGTTATAGACGATCGTGTGCCCATGTGGGGTGTGAGCGATCGGATTGTGCACCTTATACCGAGAGGACCTAAAGCAATCCATAAACGTCGTGCACCTTATACCAAGAGGACCTAAAGCGACGGGGAACATCGTAGGCCCGACGGGGTGTTACTTGAGTGATCCTCAGTAACGAGCGATGATTCCAGCAGAGTTCCTGAGTGAACTAGTGATGAGAAATATTGGAAGTCGGTACCGCATGGCATGTGCATAGAATTGTTGTGTCGGTCTCTGTGCATTTGCATAAATCATGGATTAATTGTGCATAGAATTGTGAATGTGATTGATGAGATGGAATATGTGAAATTGTATTGATGATGAGTGTATTGTGTATGATTGAGAATTGTACTGTGTTGTGTTGTATTTGATTGTGGTGCATTTGTGGTGAGAATGTTTTACCTGTGTATTTCTGTGTTAATATATAATTATATGCAACTGTAATATGATTGTGTTTCTCACCCTTCTGCTATTTTATAATGCTCTATGAGGCATTGCAGATTAGAGTTGCTGGAGGTCTTTTTGTGAAGCTTTGAGTCTTCATTCTTTTGTCGGTCGGCTCTGATATGTGACACCGGGTAGTTAGGGTGGCCGTTTGTGATTATTTTGTATTATGTATATGTATCTTTTGGATTGTACATGTAGGATGTTGTATATGACAAACAAACTTTCATGAGATATATATATGTTGATATTCAGTTACGAATTTTTCGCTTATATTATGTTTCTGAATTGTGGGTATAATACTACCTGAATGGTTGCATATCTGTATGAGCAGGTGTTGTATGTTTGTTTCAAATTGTTGTGGCGTCTCCGGTCTATGCCGTGCATGTCTTAAATATACTCTGATGAAATTTTGAATTTTTATTTATCGCTTTAATAGCTTTGGGGTATAGATTAGGGGTGTCACAATAAGTGGTATCAGAGCTAGTTTGTGTCAGTCCGTGCTAGTCTGTGTCAGTTCGTGTCTGGTTATGTCAGTCCTGGTCTGTGTGGTGTTTGGAGTGAGCTGTTTGTTTAACCATAGTTTCTGTTATTGGAAATGAACAGAATATGACTGGTAGGAACGATGCTGTTTTGGCTGTTGCGATGCAAGCTATGGCTCGTGCTGTGCAGGGTGCACATAATACTGCTGGTAATGATGAGTTCAGGAAGAACAGACCGCCTGTCTTCAAAGGAAGATATGATCCTGATGGTGCACAGATTTGGTTGAAAGAGATTGAAAGGATTTTTCGAGTTATGGATTGTGCTGAGGACAGTAAGGTGAGACTGGGTACTCACATGTTACAGGAAGAAGCTAATGACTGGTGGGTTAGTACTCGTCAGGTGTTGGAAGCTGGGGATGAAGAAGTTACTTGGGAATTGTTTAGCCAAGAGTTTCTGAGGAAGTATTTTCCCGAGGATGTTAGAGGAAAGAAGGAAATTAAGTTCTTGGAACTGAAACAAGGTAGTATGTCTGTTGTTGACTATACTGCTAAGTTTGTGGAGCTGGTGCAGTTTTATCCTCATTATGCTGAAGCGACTGCCGAGTTTTCTAAGTGTGTGAAGTATGAGAGCGGGTTGCGTCCTGAGATTAAGCAAGCCATCGGTTATCAAAGGATAAGAAGGTTTTCTGATTTGGTGGAATGTTGTAGGATTTATGAAGAGGATAGTAGGGCTCGTTCTACTCACTACAAGAGTGTGAGTGACCGGAAAGGGAAGCAACAGTTTCGTAGTGGTCTGTGTGTAACACCAGCGGATAAGGGTAAGCAAAGGGGTACTTTTGATCGAAGGTCAGGTGGAGGAGGTATGTCTAATTCTCCGAGGTGTTTTAAGTGTGGTGAGTTGGGGCATCGTCAGTTTGAGTGCAGGAAAGATGTGAGAAAATGTTCTAACTGTGGAGGTGTCGGACATGTCGTAGCTGATTGTAAACGGAAGAATGTGGTGAAGTGTTTCAACTGTGGTGAACCTGGACATATTAGTACAAAGTGTCAGAAACCGAAGCAAGCTCCAACTAGTGGGAAGGTATTTTCATTGGCAGGGACTCAGATTTCAAGTGCAAATCGTCTGATCCGAGGTACTTGTTTTATTAATAGTACGCCTTTAGTTGCTATTATTGATACTGGAGCGACTCATTCGTTTATCTCGTATGAGTGCGCTAAGCGTTTGAATCTTGTGTTGTCTGTGATGGATGGTGAGATGGTTATTGATACTCCAGCAATGGAGTCAGTAACTACTTCTTTGGTTTGTTTGAGTTGTCCTTTGACCATTTATGGTAAAGACTTTGAGATGGATTTAGTGTGTTTGCCGTTGGAGGGTTTAGATGTGGTTTTGGGAATGAATTGGTTGCAATTCAATCGAGTTCAAATTGATTGCTATCATAAGTTAGTAAGGTTTCCTTCTCTTGAGGAAGACGAAGACTCGAGTTTCTTATCTACCAAAGAGTTGAAGAGACTTTTGGCGGAGGAAGCTCAGTTGTTTGGGTTGTTTGCGTCGTTGACTGTGGATAGTCAAGTTTCACTTGATGTGTTTCCGGTTGTGTGTGATTTTCCTAAAGTGTTTCCTGAGGATATTTCGGACTTGCCGCCAGAGAGAGAGGTGGAGTTTTCTATAGATCTAGTTCCTGGTACTAGACCTGTATCGATGGCACCTTATCGTATGTCGGCGTCTGAGTTGGTTGAGTTAAAGAAGCAATTGAATGAATTGTTGGAGAAGATGTTTGTGAGGCCAAGTGTTTCTCCTTGGGGTGCTCCAATTTTATTGGTGAAAAAGAAAGACGGAAGTATGCGGTTGTGTATTGATTATTGCCAGTTGAATAAGGTGACGATTAAGAATAAGTATCCTCTTCCGAGAATTAATGATCTGATGGATCAGTATGTTGGTGCTTGTGTGTTCAGTATGATTGATTTGAGATCGGGATATCATCAGATTAGGGTGAAAGAGGAAGATATTCAGAAGACGGCTTTTAGGACACGTTACGGTCATTATGAATATTCTGTGATGCCGTTCGGGGTTTCTAATGCGCCAGGTGTGTTTATGGAGTACATGAATCGTATTTTTCACGAGCATTTGAATCGATTTGTTGTTGTGTTTATTGATGACATATTGATTTATTCTAAGTCTCGGGAGGAGCACGCAGAGCATTTGCGTATTGTTTTGCAGGTTTTGAAGGAAAAGAAGCTTTTTGCCAAATTGTCTAAGTGTGAATTTTGGTTGTCGGAAGTGAGTTTTCTTGGACACGTAATTTCAGGTAATGGTATTTCTGTGGATCCATCTAAAGTAGAAGCAGTTCTACAATGGGAGGCTCTGAGATCTGTTACTGAAATTCAAAGCTTTTTGGGTTTGGCCGGTTATTATCAGAGGTTTATTGAAGGTTTTTCTAAACTAGCACTTCCTTTGACCCAGTTGACTTGTAAAGGGCAAGCGTTCATTTGGGATATTCGGTGTGAGGAAAGTTTTAATGAGCTGAAGAGAAGATTGACGACAACTCCGATTTTGATTTTGCCAAATCCTAATGAACCGTTTGTGGTGTATTGTGACGTGTCTTTGATTGGTCTAGGTGGTGTGCTAATGCAAGACTGTAAGGTCGTGGCGTATGCTTCGAGGCAGTTGAGTGTGCATGAGAAGAATTACTCTACGCATGACTTGGAGTTAGCGGCTGTGGTTTTTGTATTGAAGATTTGGAGGCATTATCTTTTTGGTGCGAGGTTTGAAGTCTTTAGTGATCACAAGAGTTTGAAATATCTGTTTGATCAGAAGGAATTGAATATGAGGCAACGAAGATGGTCGAAATTTTTGAAGGACTACGACTTTGGCTTGAATTACCATCCTGGTAAAGCTAATGTGGTAGCCGATGCATTGAGCCGGAAATCGTTGCATATGTCCGCTTTAATGGTTAAGGAGTGGGAACTTTTGGAATCGTTTAGAGATTTGAGTTTGGTATGGGAAGTGTCGTCGGATAGTGTGAGGCTGGGTATGTTGAAGGTTACGAATGATTTTCTGATGACGGTAAGCGAGAAGCAGAAGTTGGACGTGAAATTAGTGGAATTGATGTTGGGTGACGGAAAAGATGCGAGTAGTGATTTTCAAGTGGATGTTAATGGTGTGTTGAGGTTCCGTGGGCGAATTTGTATTCCGGACGATTCGGAGTTGAAACGGATGATTTTGGAAGAAGGACACCAGAGTAATTTGAGTATACATCCGGGAACGAACAAGATGTACCAAGATTTGAAGAAGATTTTCTGGTGGTCTGGATTGAAAAGAGATGTGGCTCAGTTTGTGTATGCTTGTTTGACGTGCCAGAAGTCGAAAGTGGAACATCAGAGACCGAGTGGTTTGTTGAAACCGTTGGATATTCCGGAATGGAAATGGGATAGCATTTCCATGGATTTTGTAACGGGATTACCGAATACACAGCGAGGGCATAATGCTATTTGGGTGGTTGTTGATAGGCTGACTAAATCGGCTCATTTCATTCCGATTGACATCAGTTTTTCTTTGGAGCGGTTAGTTGAGATTTACATCAGTGTGATTGTGAAGTTGCATGGAGTTCCGTTAAGTATTGTTTCGGATCGAGACCCTAGATTTACCTCGAGATTTTGGGAAAGTTTACAAAAGGCATTGGGTTCTAAATTGAGGTTAAGTTCGGCTTATCATCCGCAGACGGATGGGCAGTCGGAGAGAATGATTCAGTCTTTGGAAGATTTGTTGCGAGCGTGTGTTCTTGAACAAGGTGGTGCGTGGGATAGTTATCTTGCGTTGATTGAATTCACTTATAATAACAGTTTTCATTCGAGTATTGGAATGGCACCGTTTGAAGCATTATATGGACGAAGATGTCGGACACCGTTGTGTTGACACGAATCTGGTGAGAGAACGGTGGTTGGACCAGAGATGGTGCAGCAGACTACGGAAAAAGTGAAGTTTATTCATGAGAAAATGAAGGCTTCTCAGAGCAGGCAAAAGAGTTATCATGATCGGAGATGGAAAGATCTTGAGTTCCAAGAGGGCGATCATGTATTTCTAAGGGTTACGCCGGTAACGGGTGTTGGTCGTGCATTGAAATCGAAGAAGCTTACTTCTCGATTTATTGGTCTTTACCAGATATCTGCAAGAGTGGGTGCGGTGGCTTATAGGGTGGCGTTGCCGCCGAGTTTGTCGAATTTGCATGATGTGTTCCATGTTTCACAGCTTCAGAAGTATATTCATGATCCGTCACATGTGATTCCGATGGATGAGGTTGAGGTAAGGGAGAACCTTACCGTTGAGGCTTTGCCGGTGAGGATTTTGGATCGCGAGTTGAAGAGGTTGCGGGGCAACGATATTTCACTTGTGAAGGTGGCGTGGGGAGGCGCTGCTGAGGGCAATTTGACTTGGGAGTTGGAGAGTCGGATGCGGGAGTCGTATCCAGAGTTGTTCGTCTCAGGTATATTTTCGAGGACGAAAATTTCTAAGTGGGGGAGAGTTGTAACGCCCCGGTCAGTTTTGTCAGTTTAATTTATTGAGTCGTTTTGAGTATTTTATTATTATATTATTTTATTTCTGACTTTTATGTGAAAATATGTTATTTTTTCATCGTGAATATATTTTATTGCGTTTTGGGAACATTTGCGAGATATTTGAGTGTAGGGGTAATTTGGGCATTTTGATTTATTTTGTTAAGTTAGAATATATAGAAAAGAAAATAGAAAGAGAGAAAATAGTAAGAGAAAGAAAAGAAAAGAAGAAGAAAAGAAAAGGAGAAGAGAAGAAAAGAGAGAATTTGGAAAACTTGGAAACCAATCAACCGACTTTCTAGAACACGATTAAATCGGGTAAGGGTGCGAAACTCGATTATACTATATTTGTGTATGATTATGTATGTGTTTGCTTGGATGTTTCTTGCTTTTCCATAGCTTTGAGTTCTAGGTTGGAAATGAGAATTTTGTTAGAAATCGATGGTTTCGCGGTTGGAAATCGGTGTAAACATAGTAGAATACTTGTTATCATGATTAGAATAGGTTCTGATTGTTATATGTTGTTTTGGAAATGTTTGGTTTGAGAAAATATCATTTTTGGGTGATTTGGTGTGCTGCTGGGTTTTGCTGAAATCGCAGGTTCGCACTGCGAATGGCCAGCGAATGGGTGGCGAGCGTTCGCGTGATGTTCGCACTGCGAACGTTGTAGTATTTTTCATTCTGCCACTGTTCGCTGGAGGGTACGCACTGCGAATGGGGTAGCGAGCATTCGCTGGGACGTTCGAACTGCGAACGGTGGGAATTTTCTAGGATATTTTTGCTTCTGCCTTGGTTCGCTGGGACATTCGCACTGCGAATGAGGTAGCGAAGGACTCGCTAGGAGCTTCGCACTGTGAATGTAGCAGTTTTTCCCAATTTGTTTTCTTTGTAACTTTTGATCTATGTTTTGGTTTGAGGTGTGGTTTGATGCGTTAGAAAGCTTATAAAATGTACTTTCTTATGGTGATGGTTTTGAGATTGTTGGCCGATTAAATTATGTTAGGAATTAGAAAATGTGTTGTTTTTGTTGTTGACTTTTGCCGTTTAATTGTGTGAACTTGATGTGTACGTGCAATATGCTGTTGGTGTGGATATTGTATGACTTGCATACTGTTGAGTGATGAAATTGCATGAAATACATATTGTGATGATGGTTGGTGGTCTTACTGCAAGAAAATGCGATGTATGGTAATTGTTGATGTATGCATGATTATGGGTGTGTATATGTGTGCATATTAACTATTATGAGTCATTGTATGCCAAGCATCATGATATGCATTGTTGTGACGTCCTGAGTGACGGATTGATTCCAGAGGGAATATGCTATAACATCGTGCGCCTTAAAAATAAGAGGACCTAAAGCGATTTGATATATCCTGCGCCTTAAAAATAAGAGGACCTAAAGCGATGGTTATAGACGATCGTGTGCCCATGTGGGGTGTGAGCGATAGGATTGTGCGCCTTATACCGAGAGGACCTAAAACAATCCATAAACGTCGTGCGCCTTATACCAAGAGGACCTAAAGCGACGGGGAACATCGTAGGCCCAACGGGGTGTTACTTGAGTGATCCTCAGTAACAAGCGATGATTCCAGCAGAGTTCCTGAGTGAACTAGTGATGAGAAATATTGGAAGTCGGTATCGCATGGCATGTGCATAGAATTGTTGTGTCGGTCTCTATGCATTTGCATAAATCATGGATTAATTGTGCATAGAATTGTGAATGTGATTGATGAGATGGAATATGTGAAATTGTATTGATGATGAGTGTATTGTGTATGATTGAGAATTGTACTGTGTTGTGTTGTATTTGATTGTGGTGCATTTGTGGTGAGAATGTTTTACCTGTGTATTTCTGTGTTAATATATAATTATATGCAACTGTAATATGATTGTGTTTCTCACCCTTCTGCTGTTTTATAATGCTCTATGAGGCATTGCAGATTAGAGTTGCTGGAGGTGTTTTTGTGAAGCTTTGCGTCTTCATTCTTTTGTCGGTCGGCTCTGATATGTGACACCGGGTAGTTAGGGTGGCTGTTTGTGATTATTTTGTATTATGTATATGTATCTTTTGGATTGTATATGTAGGATGTTGTATATGACAAACAAACTTTCATGAGATATATATATGTTGATATTCAGTTACGGATTTTCCGCTTATATTCTGTTTCTGAATTGTGGGTATAATACTACCTGAATGGTTGCATATCTGTATGAGCAGGTGTTGTATGTTTGTTTCAAATTGTTGTGACGTCTCCAGTCTATACCGTGCATGTCTTAAATATACTCTGATGAAATTTTGAATTTTTATTTATCGCTTTAATAGCTTTGGGGTATAGATTGGGGGTGTCACAGGGTGACTCAGTTACTCTTTGATTTTGTCGAAGGCTTCCTGTTGCGCTTGCCCCCAGGCGAACCCATCCTTGCTAGCTCGAAGCAATGGCGAAAAGGCTTGCGTTTTCCCACTCAAGTTGGATATAAACCTCCTCAAGAAATTTATTTTGCCCAAGAGAGACTGTAATTCCTTCTTTGTTGATGGCGCTTTTGCTTCCATAATGGCTTTGGTTTTATTCTGGTTAATTTCGATCCCCTTCTTGTGGACCACAAAGCCTAAGAAATCCCCTGCCTGCACACAAAAAGCACATTTGAGAGGATTCATTTTAAGACCATGCTTTCTCATCCTTTCAAAGGAATGTCGAAGATGGCTTAAATGATCTTTTCCTGAAAAAGACTTAACAATAATATCATCAATATAGATTTGCATAAAAGTCTCAATAAAATCATGAAAGATCGAATTCATTGCTCGCTGGTAAGTTGCCCCAACATTTTTTAGACCAAAAGGCATTACTACCCATTCATAAGTGCCTAATGCCCCTGGACATCTAAAAGCAGTTTTTGGGACATCTTCCTCAGCAATGAATATTTGGTTATAACCAGAATAACCATCCAACATACTCAAGTATTCATGTCCTGCTGCAAAATCAATCAACATTTCTGCCACAGGCATAGCATATTCGTCTTTAGGGGTTACAGAATTTAGATCTCTAAAATCTATACAGACCCTTAAAGAACCATTCTTTTTAATGACTGGTACAATATTAGCTAGCCATTCGACATACCTAGCTGTACCGATGAACTTGCATCTAAGTAACCTTTCAATTTCCTCTTTGATCTTTGAAAGGATTGTTGGGGCAAACCGTCTTGGATTTTGCTTGACTGGCTTTTTCCCAGGTATGATTGGCAACTTATGTTCAACAAGCTCTCTCCTCAAACCAGGCATTTCGTCATAGTCCCAAGCGAAGCAATCCTTAAATTCCTTCAATAGTTGGACCATTTCAACTTTGAGTTATGGGTCAAGGTTAGCACTAACATAAGTAGGCCTTTTTACTCCCCTTTCACCAAAGTAAATTTCTTCCAAAGGATCTTACGCCAACATTCTAATGTTATCTGAAACTGGCTCCCTTTCATAACCCAAAGGCTCATTATCATAAATAGCATCAAGCCTTTGATTTTGCTCTTCGATTTGAGACCCATCAGGTGGTTCAGGCTCAAAGTCCTTACCAGGACCTACTTCACAAATTTGAGTTGTGGCTTCGACAACCATGTGGTTATGTGCAGCCTCCAAGGCCGCTTGTAACTTAGATTCGGCCACATAGGCCGAAATTCTTTGTAGTGCATCGAATTCAGTCATTGTTACTGAATTCACTTCCCCAACCTGTGGGGTCTACATCAGGCTCTCCACAGTATGGGACATTGCCTTCTTCCCTTATGACCTCTCTATCCCATCGAAATCCCTCCACAGGGTGCAGGTGTAATTAGCAGAATGCATAGTCATCTGGGGTGAAATCAAATTCTGCTGGAGTACAAGGCGCAATATGCGCCAAGTTTTTGTCAAACTCGACACCATCAACATGATTAACAGGAACCTTAAAGTACCCTTGATCACCTTTAATGTTTTCTACTATACCATCAGGTCTCCATATTGTGATCCACTGGTGCATTGACGAAGGTACCGCTCCAACACCATGGATCCATTCCCTCCCCAACAGAAGGTTATAGTTAGCTTTGCTTTCGACTACCATAAACAAGGTAGGTCTTGTTACTGTTCCCTCAGTTAAATCAACCTGCATAACGCCAAGAGTGGTACCAATTTTCCCTTCTTAGTTAGAAAGGACCATGTTGTGGGGCTTAAGATTAGAGTCGAATTTACCGATCTTGCTAGTAGGAAATGTGGCATTAAATTGACTGTAGCCCCACAATCCACCAAGATTTTATTCACAGCCACGTTCTCTACTTTCCCTGTAATGTACAGAGGTTTCAAGTGCCCTTTCATGGCCTCAGTTGGCCGTTCAAAGAAAGCATTTTGTTCCTCGACACAGCCATTGTTCATCACATAGTAGCACACAGGTTGGTGCGCTGCCATTTCAGCCTCAGTGTTGGCATCCAAGTTTTCTACTTCAGTTATCCTATCATATTCTCTTAGCATTACTGAAACCACATTAACAATGATGTTTAAAGAGGCATCAGAGTCGAAATCGAAGTTGTGAGTCGAATCTTCGTCTTCAGCTGCTTCGACTGCAAACCTCTCAGCTTCTTCCTTCTTGGAAGTAAACAACTTACACCCCACAGGCATCTTATTTGTTATTTTTGTCCCAACATCTTTATTGCTAGAAGGCAGAATGTTGGTACTAGTTTCAGTTAGATCTTTGGCCTGAGCTTCCCTCAAAGCCTTCCTTCGTCTATGTTCCCTTCTCCACTGGGACCTAGACATAGGATTTTTTCCTTTGTAATTCTCAGAAATATAGGCAGCTTTATTGGAGGACTAGAATTCTTTTCAGTACTCCATTGAAGAACCTCTAGCTACGTCAAAATTCTTCCATCTCTGTTTCCCTTTCCCTGCTGCTTCAACTGGTTTGACCCACTTTCCAGTTGGTACCTCACTGCTAGGCTTGAAAGTAGCGTGCTTAGCCCTTGGCATTTGTGGCCTTTGGCCATATTGTTTTTGAGTAGCTTTCCTTGGGTCGAAACGCCCTGGCCTTTGAGCAGCTCTTTTCTCACTTCCAGATTTGGCTTCTTTCCCCGCTTGGAGGCTATGAGCAGCTTCTTTGTCGAAGATAGCACTGCATCGAGGGCACAACATGACTTCAGAGTTCTTTCCTTGGCACTTGTGGAGAAAATCAACAATGGTTTCTTCTTCTCTGGGATAAGCCAGCTTGTTGCAGTCTTCTTGACGAACCTGTTCATCAATATCCATGGCTTGTCCGTTAGTCACTTCGACCATGTTTATGTCAACTTCATCTTTTAAGCGCATTTTGGAGAAGTTGACATCAAGGTCTTCAGCAACCTCATCCATCTGTCTGAAATAGCCAGTAGTCTCTTTTGTTACCATCTGCAATTTTGATGCTTCAGCTTCGTCATGGATCTCGACTGTAGCCTCAGCGTCGAACCTTTGAACCTCAGAAGATGTCCTAAAGTAGTGTTCAGCAGCCATACATATCAAATGTTCGTGCTGGCAGCCATCCATTTCCTCGACTTCTCTAATGAACACAACATCATTGGTAAGGTCTTCAGTAACCTCCACCACTGTGACATTTCTGCCAAGGGCTTCATTAGTGCTAACACTGTCGGAGCTGCTGTCAGATTCCTCAGCTAATTCGACCATGTTAACCTCATGGGGCTCTGTGTAATTTGCTTCAGCTACTTCAAGAGGGTTGGTATCAATCTTCATCTGGGTCTTAGTTTTTTCCCCAAATTTGAGTCTCCCTTCCTGAATAGCATTCTGCACCAGATCCCTGAAAAGAAAACATTGAGAAGTTTTATGACCCAAATAATTATGGTATTTACAAAAGCCTCTCTTTTTTCTTTGCTCTAAAGGTGGTATTTTAGCACCAGGAGGCACTAGTATTTGACCATCCTTAACTAACAAATCAAAAATTTCATCACATTTAGTGATGTCGAAAGTGTATGTTTTCTTTGGGAACCTATCGTTCTTTTCGGTTTCGACAGGGTTTTTCCCATTTGAAGGGACTAATAATTTACAAGAATAAGGAGGACCTTGCTTAAGTTCAGCAAGATCTATTTCACTTTTGTCGAACCTAATAGGCTCGTCATACAATTTTTCGATGCCCTCCTGGTATTCGACGTAAGATACCTTCTTATTTTTGTTCACCCTGCCTTTCTCATCCTTGAGACGCTCTAACTGTCGAACTCTGTCAGCTAACTGGGCCATATCCCTTAGATACTGGGTGTCCAGTTTTTTCCTGATAGAGTAATCAAGGCCACTAGCGGCCATTTTGACAAGTTCATGCTCAGGCACTTGTGTAAAACACCTAGCCTTAAGTAGTCGAAACCTGTTCAAGTAATCATCTATTGGCTCATTGAACTTTCGTTTCACACTAGCCAATTATTTCAAACTAATTTTAGTCTGCCCCATGTAAAATTGCTCATGGAACAAACGTTCTAACTGGGTCCAATTACAAATCGAACCAGATGGTAACGTAGTGAACCACGTGAATGCATTTTTAGTGAGGGAACTAGGGAAATACTTCACCCTTAGATTCTCATCATTCACAATCTCACCAGCTTCGATCAGGTAGCGCGCCACATGTTCGACGGTAAATTCTGTAGTATCTCCTGAAAACTTAGTAAACTTTGGTACTTTTGTCCTGGGGGTAATTCAGTCTGGAGTATATAGTCTACTATAGGTGAAGTGAAGTTTGGCCTAGAAAAACCCATATTCAGGCCATTTCAAGCCATTATTCTCTCGACCATGGCTGCCAAATTATTCTCTGCTGCTACATTATTGCGTCGAACCTGATTCACCACATGATTAGCGTTTTGATTTCTGTTTACTAACACCATCCTTGGTTCCTCCTCTTCAAGTATAGGTATTTGATTCCTAGGAGGTTCCTCCCTAGGTGGTTCGACCAACTCTGGATTCACCGGATTCACTTGTTGAGCGTTTTCCCTCCTCTCGACTCCTTGATTTTGGTGTTGAACAGGAGCGGGCATTCCCATGAATTCTGCTATACGCGCCATCTGGGCTGTCATCATTTGATTGGTTTGAGTAGTATTCTGGATCAATGGCTGGAAAATCTCTCCCATTGTCTGAGACAAAGTATGTACCATTTGCATGTTGCTCTCATCCATCTGTTGCCTCAAATATGCTGCAGATTCATTTGTTAAGTTGGGTCTTTGAGCAGAAAATCCCAAACCTATGGATTGGCTGTTTCGACCCATGTTAATTCCAAAACCTGACTCCTGTAAAGGGGAAGATATCACATTCTCTGAAAATATTGGGGGTGCAGTATGCAAATTCTGCATCTTTGCCGTTGGCATGCCATAGATTGGATTCCTAGGCAAAGGCTGTGAAAATCCTGGGGGAGGAAACTGCCTATACGTCGAACTTCCTCCTGGTGGAGTCTGAGGATTTGTCACTGATGGGCCAATGTACTCCAGGACCGGCTGTGTGTAAGGCCTCACATATGTCGCCCCTGGTCCTGCTGTCAAAGGCGCTGGCTTTGTCACCATGGTTAACACTGTTGACCCTCCTGTCGAAGGAACTGGAGTTGGCGCCACAATACTTCTTGGTATTTCTTGAGGAACGATGGTGCTGTTCTAAGCGCTTGAACTTCTTGGTTGAGGATTCATCCCAGCAGAACTGGGATTTGGATTTCCTTGTCCAGATGCCATTTTCCTCGTGTTTCTTCTCTTTGGTCTATATTCATTTGAATTGGCCACTTTTCCACTTCTCAAGTGCATACAATGAAGTTTGCCACAATCTCGACCAATGAAACAAAAAAATTACAAAAAGGCAGTTATAAAACTTCCTTTTGACAGTTATTTAAAAGTTATAAACTTCCAAATACACGTTTAGCACTGTCCCACTGGGCATGCCAATTTGTTTACCTTGGAAATTGGTAAACAACCGCTGATATTCTAAAACAATAAAGTTCTAGTAACTTATAGGATCGATCAGATTGATCCTAGGACATGTGCTATGAGTGTATTTAAAATGTTTCACAAATGCATAAAACAAACCTTTCGACCATGCTGGCACACAAAAAAGACGTTTTGAAATGTAAATAAAAAGTGATAAAAGGCAGGAAAATGTTTAAGTCGAACAAGAAACTTAGAGAAAGCAATGTAAAAGCAAATTCACTGAAAGACTGAAGTTTAAATGGTAAAGAAAATGCATAAAGTCTTGAATAAACTGCAGAAATGTAAATGCTTAAAGGTAAAGGCTTCTTAATGTAAAAACTGCAAAGTAAAAACTTTGTAATATGAAATGCTTGGAGATGACAGACTGAATTAAAGGACTTCAAAGTAAAGGATCTAAGGTAAAGACTTCAAAGTAAATTGCATTGCAATGAAAGATAATGGTGATTACAATCACGTACATTCTCGCCTCACTCTTTTCTCTACACGCTAGATACTTTGAGTGATTTCAGAGTTACTTGTACAACACGATTTTTTCACACATTCTAACTCTAGAACTAACTTATTTATAATACTCTAAAATAACCACCACTTGACGGTTTACTCCTAGAACACGCCACTTGGCACTTTGCATGTCTTCAACTTCTGGATATTCGCCACCTGTCCTCTTTTCAAATTCAAATAGTAGAATTTCCCTCCAATAATTAACTGTAACTGCAGCGCATTATCCATAGCCATTTTACCCTGTCGAATTGACTCTTTGGACTTGGACATGTTTGAAGTCTAAAAATCATTCTCTTCGACTCAGGCTTTCAACAAATATGGTCAAAGCCTTCTGGTCGAAGCCTTCTTCTCCTTTAGCTTATTATTTTAAAGAATAACTTCTTTAAAAGCCAAATCTATTTGAAATCATGTAGCGTCGAAATTAGGAGCTAACAGGTGGCTAGGTCGAAAACAGTTGCAGAGCTTTGGCCCTTACTTAGGATTAAAGATTCTCAATATGTTCAGAGGTCTAAAGCTATGTGACTTAAGAAGGGTGATGCTAGTTCTAGTTTCTTTCATGTTTGTGTGAAGATTAGGAGTAGGAGAAATACAATTCTAGCTCTTAAAATGAGGGATAGTTGGATTGATGGGGTTGTTAAGATTCGCCAAGAGGTAGTTTATTTTTTCTATAATCAGTTTAAGGAACCTCTAGTAGATTGTTTGATTTTATATGGGGGTTATCTTTCGATATCTCCGTTGAGGATAATGCATCTTTTACATCTCCATTTCTTCTTTCTAAGTTAGTTGGGGTAATGGCCTCTTGTGATGGTTATAAGAGTCGGGGATAGATTTGTTTAATTTCTCTTTTATAAAGAGGTTTTAGCTTCTTTTTAGGGAGAATTTGGGGGTGGTGTTAAATAAGTTTCACCATTTTGCTTTCCTCCCTTATTGTTTCACGTATTATTTTCTCACATTGATTCCTAAGGAAAGTTCTCCTTTCTAGTTGGGAGATTTTTTACCTATTTCCTTGATGAGATCCCTCTATAAGTTGGTTGCTAAAGTTCTGGAAGCTTGATTTGGTGAGGTTAAGGACACCCTTATCTCCCCGAATCAAATAATATTCCTTAAAGGTAAATTTCTCATGGATGGGTGGTGGCTATCAATGAGCTTGTGGACCTGACTAAGAAAACCAAAACGTTGTGCCTCGTTTTAAGGTAGATTTTAAAAAAAATGTATGATTCAATTAGTTGGAATTTACTGAAGTATATGCTTATCAAGTTTGGGTTTAATGCTAAGTGAAGATCCTGAAAGTGTGCTTATGGATTCTCTAAAAAATTTAGTGATTTTGATAAATGGTTGTCAACCTAAGAAATTAGCATCCAAAGGGGTTTGAAGCAAAGTGATCCCCTTGCTTATTTCCTTTTTGTGCTTATGGTAGAAGGACCGATTATTTGTTTTTCAGAGCTATAGGTATTTGGCTATTTTCTAGGTTTATAGTGGATTCCTCGAATATGCTTGTTTCTCATCTCAAGTATGTGGATGATACGATTGTTCTAATAAAGGTTGAGAATGAGAAGTTGTGGTAAATTGAGGTTATTCTTAAGGGTTTCAAGCTTGCCTCAGGTCTTTGGCTTAACTTTGCGAAGAATAGTCTAATTAGGGTTAATATGGATCCTGACTTTATGGACTTTGCTATGGATTTTTCCAATGTAATCAAGAGTTTCTTCCCTTCAATTATTTATAGTCTTTTTCCTCTCCTTTTGGAGGTAGGTCTCTTAGGTTCTGCTCAGCCTTATACTAGTGGAAAAGCTGAGAATGCTTCTGATCGGTTGGTGAGTCCTCTTAGAAAAAATGGGACCAGACCTGCAAACGTCTTTCTAGAAGGATCAGTGGGTAGGGATATCTCCCTTGTTTTTTTGGTTCCCAAGACACTTTAGTATCTCTAATCAGTAGGCTTGGGGCACTAGTAGAAAAAACACTTTTTAAGTCGGTTAAAAATGACTTTTTAAGTCGGGTCCGAGCCCGACCTAAGAGTTGCCGACATAAGAAGTTTTGACTTCTTAAGTCGGTTTTCGAACTGACTTAAGAAATAGTTGTTAGGTCGGGTAAACAGAAACTGACTTAATAAGTCTAAGCTTTTAAGAAACTCTTCCGCCTTTTATAACCGACCTAATAATTTCATTTCTTAAATCAGATATTATTAACCGACCTAACAAGTTGATTTTTTTTTATATATTTTTTTGTAATATCATTTTTTTATGGCACACACACACACACACACACACACACACACACACACACACACACACACACACACATATATATATATATATATATATATATATATATATATATATATATATATATATATATAACTGACAGCAATGGTAGGCAGAATAATAAAAATAAAACCATAGAAGTGAAAATATTATCATATCAAATTAAAACTTCATTGTAACCAAAATAGGAGCACATCCACTGCTCTAGCAGGTAAGTTCAATTCCATTAAAATATAAAGTCAATAGCGATAACAATAGTCTTATCAAAAAGTACAAACAAGAGTAACTATCAAAATACAATCAAAACAAGAAACCTTAAAAATTGGCCAGAAAAGTTCACATCATCGTCCGAATAGCCAATAGCTAACATCAACGTGGAAATACGCTTACCATGTAAATCGCTCTTGACAAAGGCTTGCTAAGTGTACGGTATGCATCAATCACTCTTGCAGATTGTTCAGCAGCAAAATCTTTTTCTTTCTAACAAATTGAAGCAAATAAAACAAAAATTGTTAGTATCTCCAAAAACATATTCAACTTCACTACCTTACCCACCCCAATTCTAAACAAAAAGAGTAAAAAATAAGGTAGAAGTAGTATATGAAATAAAAAGGGAGAGCAAAGGATATCTTAGTAAAACAATCCTGAGATTTAAAAAACACTAAATCAGGATGTAGTTTCTTATAAAACACTATTAAAGACCCACTAATTAATAGCACTTTTTATAAAAGCGCTATCTTGGACAGACCCCATTTTTAAACTGTCAACAAAACCAAACATAAGGAGAGGTTTTGTATGATAAAATGACTAATAAATTAATTGACTAACTATTGTATAATAAAATAAGACCAGCCCATTAATAAAAATATGTTTGAATCTAACTGAGCTTGTATACCTAGTGTTATTTAGGACTTGTGTTATATAGGAGAAATCGCATAAAAATGATTAGGAAAGGCCATGCCTCAATCAACATATTAGGATAGGGTCAAGGTCTCCCAAAATCTTATAAGGTGTGGTTTGTCATGTGTATCATTTTTAACCTCTAGATTTATTTTTAGGAGGAAAGAAATCAAGTAAATAATAATACACCAAACAATTTTTTTAATCCATTGTTTTAGTTTACACCTGGCCTAATTTTGTAACAATGCAAACTGTGTCAAGTCATATTATATAACATGTAATTGACTACATCATCTAAGAATGTGAATAATACTATATATAATATAAAAATCTAGTACTCTAGCCATTACCACGGCTACTTATAATGACCATGAAGTCTCCAACATTTTCATTAGCCTAAGATCACCAACTAGAATGAAAATAGGTGCAGTAGATCATGCATCTTCATGATGATTATTTTCTAATATTAGATATTTCGAATTGGTATAAATATATACATCAATTGTAGAAATATAATAATTATATAGATTTAGAAAAATTTATTTAGCTAACACTAGAATATAAATAGACTTTGCATGCACCAAAACAGAGGAGTTTCGTCATCAAATGCATGATCACATCTACATATCAAAAAAATTCTTTGGAGAAATATAATAGTTGTGATGCAGGAAATTACAAACCAAGTTTTACTATAAATATAACCTTAAGTTGTATTGTCTATCAAAAAATTTCATGTCAACTTTTGCTATATTTTAAAAAAATATTAACTCCAAATTCATAAGATTTTAAAGTAAATTGGGAAACATACCAGTATACTTGTTCCTTCTGAGATCAAGCCTATGTAGCTTCACACAACCTCTGTAGCATCACACAGTTTCCTAATTAGGCATATTATATTGCATGTAATAATTAACTACTGGATCTAAAAATGTGAATATAATATATATACATGTAAGAAGCTAGTACTCTTACCATTACAAACCCATGCATATAACAACCATGGCGTATTCAACATTTCCAACAAACATAAGATCACTAACTAAATGGCAATAGATGCAGTAGATCCGGCATTTCTGTGATGAAAAGAGAAACACCTTCCATTAAGGAGTAGACTCGCTTGTGAGAATAACTTCATTCACATTTGCACTTCCAGCCAATGTAAGCATGTCTGCAGGTACAGATTTCTCCTCTCCATTCTGACCAAAAGAACGGCCTATATAGACAACATCTCCAGGCAAAAGGTCTGTACCAGAGAGTTTTACCCATATATAACACAATATGCAAGAGAACATTAAAGTCGCAATGTATTAAACTCAAAAACAAGCTTGCTAATGATGAGATAACATACTTGCCACCACGATGTACCATAACAATCTGATTATCCACTCCAACATAAAAATCTAAAATGCATATTCTAATTATATAAGACTGTCATTTTTTTTAATTCTTGCATCATTGTTGCTCTGGAGGTCATGAGATTATTGTTGACATAAATACATCTATTTTTATTATTGGGGGACATAAAAGATGAAGCTACTAACGACTCATCTGACTCTGAGGAAGGTATACAATAGTCTTCCCAAAGGGCATGTAGCAGCATTAACTAGTCTAAAGTCTCTCATTAAAGAACTTCATTCAAAAACAGAATAGCAAAAACAGGTTATAGCATGAACTAACATAGTCTCTCCATTGAAAAACAAAATTTTCTAATGTTTTGAAACAAAAATAAAATGCTAAAAATACAAAGATACTCATGACGTCCAGAGAAAACAATAGGAATGGCTCGAGCTTGCACTAATTTTGGACCTTCAAAACCCATCCTTTCTGTTGAAATAAAAAATATTGAAACATGCATAAATAACATCCAAAAAAATTAACCGTGAGTTGAATTGAGATTCAAAACACCAAATTCACTAAACAAAGATATAGGAACCAAATAAAAGGTACCGTGAAGTTGTTCACATAAGGTTGTGTGAAAACGAGAGCTAGAGAAGTGCAAGAAGCAAAAACATCGTTGACTTGTTTGATGGTTCCATTAGCAACGACTTTCTCTCCCACTCCTCACCATAAAAACGAAAATACTTCCTATGGTCCCAAAAAGCATTTAAAATAAACATAATCCTAAATATGAAGAGAGAGAAAATAAAAAACCCTAAATTAAAATACAAGAAGTTACAGAACAAGAGAAGAAAAACAATGGGGTTTAGAAAGAAACAGAAAGGTACTTGTTCAATCTAGAGGAGAATAGAGCAACGAACGAAAAGATAACAAACAATGGTGAATGGTAGGAGACTTTGCTTTTGTACATCGTTGTAGATAAAAGTTCGTCGTCGTAGATCATTGTGGGCGAAGGATGTGTCGTGGGGAATGAACGAAGGGCGGGTAGTGACGAATCATCGGTACCTAGGTCAGAGAGCTGAAGAAACTTGTAAGTTCAATTGAAGAATGTTTTTTTTAAAGAAAAATGGGGGAAATGTTTTGTAAAAAAAAAGGGAATGTCAAAATAAAAGTGGGAAAATATTTTTGTAAGATACCGTGTTCGATTCTCTCGTGATACACATTTCAATTTGATTTGTTATAAATAAATAAAATTCCTTAGGTTAGGTGGGCGACACCTGACTTAATAAATAGGCTTCTTAAGTCTGTTAAAGACCATAAGCGACTTAAGAAATTTAATGTGAACTATATTATTTTTATTTGATCTTTGTTAAGTCTATTTTAAATGCACCCGACCTAACTAAGTTATAAATATTTACGAAATTGCCACCGCGTAACTTCTTAAGTCAGGTGGCAGGTGAACTGACTTAACAACCTCTACTAAAAAGGTATTTTTGTACTAGTGGGAGTTAGTCAAGTGTGTGTGTGTATTTGTATGTGCGGTAATATGACTTGGGAGTTGAATTAGAAGAAATCGCTCTTTGTCTTTCAACATATTATGGTTTCTAATATGCTATTAGTCATTCAGGAGGTGATCATCTCCCCGGAGCCTGACAAGTGGTGGTGGGATCTCCCAAAGGATGGTGTTTTCTCTGTTGTCACAACTTACTCTAGTCTCTTTGAACGCAACATGTCTAGTACCTGTCTAGTAATTCCAGAGAATCAGATTCTTCCTCTTATCTATAGTAATTAGGCCATCTATGAAGTTGTTGTTTTCTCCTAGCAACTTCTTCAATAAAGGGTCCCTACTTGAGATTATTTGTTTAGGGATGGGGGTATTTATGGATCTTGAAGATTTTTTGTGTCTGATGTGTACGGGGACAGAGTCAGTTACCCATCTGTTTATGACTTGCAATCTGGCATCATCTTTTTGGTATGGTATCTTTAGGTAGCAGTGGTGGTGCTTTATACTTCCAAGGGATCTTAGTTCTATTTTCTTGATCCTCAGATCGTTGGGAGGTAGGCATGGGGTGATGGGTGGTTTGATTATGATATGATACACAGTTATTTGTTCGATTTGGAAATCTCTTAATGATATTGTTTTTTTAGACTCATCTACTAGTGTATACAGGCACAGAACTAGAAAATTTTAATAGTGGGAGCAATATTACATATACATTTTTTTTTAATTTTTAAATTAATAAAATAAAAAAAAGTGTTTGAAGTAATTTATTAATTAAAATACTATACTTTATATTTTAAAAAAATGCAAAATTTAGATGTTAAAACGTACATGTAAACTGTAAAAAAGAAAAACTAAATAGGAAAGTATATATGATATTAATGGTATGCTTTTTCTAAAAATTAAATAAATAAAGACAAAGAAAGTGGTTAAAGAATGAGTTTGGAGATATATATGAATTTAGTAATTACATACACATTGTGATTTTGTATTGTTATACATATATATTATATTAAAAACAGTTTGTAGTATTATATAACAATCTAGTGGGGGCACATGCCTTCACTTATAGACAACGTGGCTCCGTCCCTGAGTGTTTAGGATGTAAAAGAAAAGAGCATTTTCCTTGCAGAAAACTCTTGTACTTTTTATATGTTATTTGAAAATCTTATTTTTTGTCTGAGCCAATAAATGGGAGAATGGGTTTTGTCGTGGTGTTGGAGAGTACTTGGTGATGCCATAGAGAATGCTTTTTTATTGATGGTGGTTATATTGAACCGAGTTCTAGCATGTGTTAACGTTTATCTTAGCTTAGAGTCGTTATTTTTCTTCTTTTATTCAATGTTTGTTATGTAGACTGGTGGTAGACTTTCTTGTCTTTATTTTTCACTTGTTCGATTACTCCATTTTCCTAAACGGTTTCTTAATTGTAACTTAAGATCTCAATTATCACAATCTTTTTTGATAGAGTAAATTAGTTAAGAGTATAACAAATAGAAAATATTTTAATCGAATTTATATGGATCCAAAACACTGAAATAAACAAATGTGATACCAATTTCACATGTTAGTGAAAATAGACTAAAAAAACTGAAACTAAAGCATAGAGATAAGTTACATAAAGTTTAATAATTTATGCAGAATCTTCTGCAGCTTTAGGCATAATTCGGTTAAGCACATTTGTGTGTAAGGGTCTGTTTTTGTTATGTGTATCTTGCTTGACCTTTTCTAGTATCTTGTTTGTACCTATTTTCTAACATTCATTATTATTAAACTTATGTGTATTAATTCATTTTGTTACTTTAAAAAAAGTTAGCAACATAAATAAATAAATGACGTTTCTTTGTGATAAAATCAATTGTTTAAATCAGATTATTATTAACAATTATTAATAATATTAGTTTTGGACTCGGGCATTATCCAATCTAAATCTTGTTAGGGCTTTCAAAGGCAAAATGGGCCTGAGTATGACTGGTCTTATTAGAAGGAATCTGCACTTTCTGCTGGACGCACCTCACATAACATTTCATTTAATCACCTCCGAAGTTAAAAATAAGTCAATATTATAAATTTAAAATTTCATTTTTTGGATTTTAGAATTTTTTTTAGTTGTTTATCAAAAATTTAC